>OZ010786.1:75425712-76804462 GCA_963932465.1 Maratus speciosus | reverse complement strand
ATCCTAGATTTGCTACATATTATACCCCTTATTGAAATATGTATATCTACTCTAGGAATATAAGAGATCATTTGTAGTGTCCTACACGTATGAAAACTAAGAAGTACAAAAGTTAGATGAGCAGAAAAGATAATTAAAATTGAATTTTATAAGCATGGTTCGCCCATTTCACTTGTGTACATACAAGGCCGTCAAATTACAGCAAATAAGAAGAAGGGCCTTCTATCTCTCTTAGATTAAATCCTTTCTACGCACAGCGACTTATATAAAAAAGAAATAAAAATGATGCGCCAAGTATAGATTATGAAACACTTTCCGAATACGTAAACAAAAATAGCCGCTTGATAGGGTAACGAATATAGCTAAATAAACATTTTACGAAACACATATTACATTTTAAAACTAGATTTGAACAATTAGTGCACATAACCAGAATGGTATTCCAATCTTTTAGTGCAGCTTTGTGTTTGATCCATGTATTTGTGTATATTCTAAATAGTATGCTAAAATTTAGTTTAATTAGAAAAAGCATAACAAAGATTAAAATTCACTTTTAGCAATTTCTAGCAATAGACGAAAACGTACTTGAATTATATTGTATATCCTTTGTAATTCTCCTGTATATTACTTACAGGTTTTGATACACACCACATATTAAGCTTTAAATTAATTCAAGTAAAAGCCTACTTAATACCACTAAAATCACTCTTTCAAGAATTACTATGCATAGGCGACCATTTATGTAGTTTTCTGCGTAGTCCTGTATATGATTTTATTTTAATGCCACAAAAATCTCTTAGTATACTAAATGTAGCTGGGCTTCAAAACGCATGATTGGAATTATAAAACATTTAAGCAATTCAAGTTCCTTCTCAGCAATGCTTTCGGATTCTTTTGTGTCGTCTTGTATATCGTCTACATAATTTATATACGCTACGTAGTATGCAAAATCTTAATTAGTCTTAAAACGCATAACATTACGAAAACGCACTTCCAGCAATCATCGTTTAAAGACAACACTTCGGATATAGTATACTGTATCCGAAATATTTTATGTGTCTCTCTAAATGTATGATAAATGCGATAAAAATCATTAAATCGCAAGCTTTGTGTTCAAAACTTTAGTAATGTGTATGAATTTAATCATCTTTGAAATAGTGCAAAATAATTAAAATATTCTGCGAAGAGCTTTTAACGGTAGACCATTACGTAATCGAATTGTTATATGTGTGACCCTGTAAATGAATGATAAATGCGTTGCACCACATATTCTACCAAAAGCATTTTTTAGTGCACCTCTGAAACTTATATAAATTGCATTATATTTGTAACAGAGTAACTTGATTAAAATACGCCGCAAAAGATTTATCTTCTTAGACCATAATATAACGGAATACTTTTGAGTTCCCCACTACGCGTACTGAAAGTACTATATGTAACATAGTCATAATAAAAATCTTCTAGTGTACCTCAATAATATATATATATACATTTTATTGCGTTTAAAATTGTGAAGTACTATTAATATATACCACATTTTTTCCCCATAGAGTATAATGCGACGGAATAGTTTTAAGAACCACTGTAAATCAACTATGAATGCTACACAATTCATTTTCAATACCAAAAATGCTATGGCTAATCTCAGTAACGAATATAAATTAGAGGAAAATCAGAGTATATTTACGCCGGACAGACAGCAGACAGACAAACCGAAGTCATAAACAATTTTGAACTAAGTTGAAAAGTCACAAAAATTAAAAACGTCGTCGTCAAAAGAAGACACGACATGCTAAACAGAAGCAAAAAAGTAAACAAGAACTACCTAAAAAATAGTAAAACTGAAAAATAATATTTTACCTGAATTAATATTATTATTATTAGTAGTAGTAGTATTCGTAGTATCATTATCATTTTTTCACTTTTATTATGTTCTCCAAATTATAAAAAGAGTTTATTTACATTACATGAATTTTATTAAGAAAATCTACATAGATTTGTTCAATAAAAATTAAAACTAGTTGGATGTGCCAATCCCAAAACTTTCTTCTATCTTATACATCTTAATATTTCAAAAACTAGTTACACATGATAATATTTCAATATTATTCCCTCATAGCATGCATGGTCACGGTGACGTCGTTGTGACGTCACTGTGAGTCACTGTGGTCACGTCACATCTGTGACCAAAATGCCACCATTCAGTGATGTCACATTGTGACTGAGATGTGAACTTCTTAGAAAACTTTGAAAAATTACAAAAAATATTCAAAACATGTTATTTATGTAAAATTATATTTTCTGGCAATTAAAAAAAATTGTGACGTCACTGTTATGACACTGCATGTAACGTACGTCACGTCACATTTGTGACGAAAAAAATCACCATATTGTAAGTCACAGTGTGACAAAAATATGAACATCAAAAATCTTTGAAAATGAGCAGAAATATTACATGCCCGAGTTACAGCGACATAAGGAATGAAAATATATTAGTGGATAGGAAATAGTAAATTCGGACACGAAAAGAGAGAGAGAGGGGGGGGGGGGCAGAAAAAAAAATGCACGGTAGAAGTATCAACAAACTAGATTTTCATGCTAGATTTTATCAATTTATTATTTAAGACAGTGAAAGTATACTTTTTTATGATTTCAATTTTATCTACCATTGCAATTTAATCCTTCACTGATTGTTATTATTATAAAAATGTTTCTCGGGAAAATGGTACGTATTGGAGCAATTTGGATAACATATTTAGAGTTAGGAATATTACATTTGTACACTTTACATATTTAGTTTTCAGGGAGGAAGTTGTTTTATTTATTTTTTTATTTTATTTTATTTTATTTTATTTTATTTTATTTTGTGTCGACCAGTGGTATTCTAAACCCTTCTGTGGTTTCAAACTAAAATTTTCTATTACAGTTAAGTCTGTAGCTTTTAATGAGCACGTAGAATGAATACTCAGAGTTTAGTCATATATGCATTTCTTACTTTAGAATTTGCATTCAAGTCATATTTTTTCCTGTTAGTGTTTAACTATTTTAAATAACTATTTTTTTTTTAATTCTACTTCTTTCAGACTTTTTAAATAAAATTAGTATTTTCCGAAAAAATATATATACAAATTTTATACAAAACCCATGATATAATTATTCGTATTTCAAATTCGTGTTTTAGAGATATGACTTTTAAAAAAGTTATTTTAAAATTGTTTTATTCTACAGAAAATGAATATGAAAAAAATGACAGATTGACAAAGAAAATTTTTTTATCCTGTATACTCTCTTTTCATTTATTAAGAAAATACGTATTTATTTATTAGGTGTAAAACAAACTGTACTTTAAAAAAAAGAAAGAAAAAGGGCAGGTGTTTCATTCAAATAGAAAATTTTCATTACAGATACTCTCATAAAGGTAAAATTACTGCGCATTTAAACTCTGTTGTGTACAAAAAAAAATATATATATATATATAATAATACAGTAGGAGCACCTGCTTGGTCAAATATCGTCTGCGCTCGATGAAAACCGCAGAATAAAATAAGGATCAGAGAACTTCTGACACGGAGAGTTAGTTTTTTTAAGCTAACAGAAATATGTCTGACAATTTAGGATAATATACGGATATTATTAAAATAATTATGGAACTTATAAGGTATGTCTTATTTAATTAAAATTTTTTGTTCCTTTTTGACAGATTATTACATGAGTTAAATAGTTGTATGTCATATGCAATGAGACTGATCTGGTATTCCTTTCAAAAGCAATATGGCGATGGAAACATTTTTGAGAAATTGTTAGATGCATTTAATTCATCTATTATAGTTTGTTGTTGTTTAATAGTACAATTATAAATACTAATTATTTAGTGTTTTTCAAATTGCTATATTTTTTTTTATTGTATTTAAGCGTTTTTTTTTACTGTTTGTGATTTTAATCAAACATTTAATTGTAGACATTCAGAGTCAGTTATTAAATTTTCTTTGATTGTAAACTCATTTTCTACATTTTCGATACATTTATTTTATTGGCATTAAAAAATAAAATATAATATTTAAGAATTGAAATAAAGTGTTTTTCATGCCCGATAAAGTTGAAAAGTGTTTATGACTTCGGTTTGTCTGGCCGTCTGTCCGCGCTCTAACTCGCGTAAATATACTCGGATTGACATAAATTTTTTGGATGTTATTGACGTTTACCATAGCAAGACCCCTATTTGTAATGAAGTTTGTAGCATGTTTAGTTCATTTACAGGGACAGTCAATTGTATTCCATTACATTACGGCCTGTGGGAAAAAAATCGTTTCAAATGATTTTTAATGATTTTACACGCTTTCAAACCGAATAAAATTGATATGCATTTATGAAGCGCACTAAAATGTGCATTCCATAGAATATGCGATGCAAAGAATAGTTATTGTTCATTTACAGGGCTTAAAAAGGAATTCCAATACATAATGATATAGGGGTGGAGGGAATTGTTTGCGGCGTACTTTATTTATGTTAATCTATTTGATATGTAATGAAATTGATATACGTCGTTGAGGTTTACATACTATGAATTATTTCATGTATAATACGAAGTGTATATAGCATTTACAGGGACACACAAAATATTTCAGATACTATATTGTATCCGAAGTACTGTTCATTAGCGATGATTGCTGGAAATACATTTTTAATTATGATATGCACTTTTATGATTCACTACATTTATGCATAGTATATGGTGTATATATATATGCTATAATTCATATACAGGACTATACAAAAGTATTCATAAGGGTTACTGGGTATTGCTTAAAGGTGGTTTTTAAATAAGTTATGCATTTTAACGCTGCACTGTATTTAATTTACTAAGAAATGTTTGTAGTAGATAGATAAAATGATATACAGGGTCACGCAAAGAATTGGATACGTTGCCGTCTATGAATTATAATTTCTGGAAATGTGAATTCAGCAGTTTTAAGAGTGTTTTAGCTTGAACTAAATTTTAACTAAATAGTGGCGTGTAATAAAAGTTCTAGGTAAACTACAGGGTTGTACAAAATTATTTAAGTATGTTTCCATATATTAGTATAAATTGCTGAAAGAGAATTTCAACCTGTTATGCGTTTCCTTGATAAACTAAATTTTTCCATTATGTAGTATATATATATCAATCTACAGATCAAATACAGGACTGTTTAAAAGAATTAGAAAACATATTTGGCTGTGGATGGTAGGGTGTCAACGATTTTAATCGGTTGATTTAAATCAGCGATTAAATCATGATTTTAATCAACCGATTTAAAAAAAAAATCATTGATTAAAATCAAAAATTTTCTAAATGTTTAAAATGTCAAAAAAAGTATTAAAATCTAACATGAACATAATTTGAAAGTTTCTACAGGTATTTTGACTTATGAATAAACAAAAAAAGAGCTTTAAATAATTGTTTCTAAGCTTAATTCATTAGTATTGTAAAAAAATAAAAAACGGTTGAGTTTGTAAAAAGCATTGTTTTTAAGTTTTTATCCAAATTAAAACAGTTTCATTTAAAAATGATATTTAAATCTAACATAATTTGCAATGTCATAATTCCCTTTAGGTAATCAATTTATGCATTATTTTATATAAAATACACATAGCAAGTATAATTACATTTCTACAAGTAAAAGAATAAATAGTAATTAATAGCAATCTCAAGTTAAAGAAGAATGAAAGAATGACATCTGCTCAGCAGCTAAATTGTAAATGAATGCATAAGAGAAAAAGAAATAATTGGTATAAAAATGCTAAGCACAGCAAGAGCTTCTTTGGTATAGGTTAAATAAATGTTTATTATTATTATTATTATTATTGTAACTCATATATATTAAAAAATTGAACCATTGAAAGCTAATAGAGGTAATAATGCTGTTAGTTAAATATTTTGAGGATTTCAAATATTAGTGGCTAACTTATATTTATTCTATATGAATGGGTTTAACTCTTTTTTTTTTTTTTTTTTTTTTTTTTTTTTTGGTTAGCATACACGTACATGTGTGTAAGTATAGATTTTGGTGGTTTACAGAAATTTTCCCTAATACAAATGCAAAATGAGCTGCAAATAATATTTGTTAGTTTTGTTATTTGTGCTACTAACTAATGAAATTACTTATTTGCAGTTTTTATTAATTCTGTAATTACTTATACTGCTTCTTCTAGGCCATTTTTTTTAATGGTGCCACACCATGCCCCTTTTGAAATTGGCAAAATGCACCCTGCCTTAAAAAAAGAAAAAAAAAGTTGAAATTTACCTGTAGTTGTAGCCAGAGATTTCTTGTAAAAAACTTCCCCATTCAACAGTATTCTAAATTCATGTGGAAAAAATCTTGCAAAAATATGGAACTTTATTTCTTTAGAAAAAACAGGATATTATTAATATATGTTATTTAATTGTATTTTTCAATTTGTTATTCATAAAATTATTAAAAATTAAGGACACTTTACTTATAATGCTAAAAAATATTCTTTTTTTTTTTTCCTTACATCATTACTAAACACATTACTAATATATTTCCTCATGAAATAGTGCCCGTTTTTTGAACTAGCATCCTGTCCCTTTTTCTTTCTAAAATGAATTATTATCATTTTAATAATTAAGGCTTAAAAATGTATAATATCTTCCTAATTAGAGAGTTGTTTGTTTAATAATTAATTTGAAGTAATGTTAGCTATTTAATATAAAATGCAGTTAATAATTTTCATAAATGTTAAGTATCACTAGTATTTATAAAGTTTTACATAATTATTACAATATTAATGTATATAACATTATTGTATAATACTACCTAATGAAACTACTAATTTGCAGTTTTTATTTCTGTAATTACTAACTAACAATTATAATTTTATTAATTAAAGTGTAAAAACATAGATTATGTTAGCAATTAGTGGTGTAATTGTTTTGGAAACCTAAAACTCATGATAGCTATTCAGTATTTGAACGATGGGAAAAAAAAATCATAAAAATCTGATTTAAATAAAAAAAATCTGATTTAAATAAAAAAATCCGATTTCTTTTTATTTAAAAAAAAAAAAAATATATGATTTTTTTACACCTTAGTGGATAGAAACTGCGTAAATCAGTTTTTCAAATGTTTTACGCGTTTAGATGTTTACTTAGTTATCTTATTTACGTTATTTCCCCAGATGTCTTGTTAAAACATTTAGAAAGAGTTGGAAAGTGTTTTATAATCTATGCCTAACGCATGATATATCTTACTTGTTGTTTCTATTTCCCAGATCAGTCTTTTCATATAAAACATACCAAATCTAATTAGCTCATATTCACAAAATACAATATATATGGGAATAAAAAATTTAAATAAATAGGGCTTATCATGTAGTTCTATAAGTAACAGTTGTATTAATGTCCGTTAGACTCCATGTTCGTATTTAATAAAGCAATGACAAATCATAACACATTAAAAAAAGCTTACACATTCTTAATATTAAGCTTGAATTCAAGATCAAGCTTAGAACTTAATAAAAAAAGATGTCAGTTAATAAGCATTGTTTTTAAAATGGAAAATTAAAAATATTTTAGATGAATAGGACTCCAAAATAGTGATATCTTGCTAAAAAGTACGGTAAAAAGATAAAATTTTATATTTCAAACAAAACTTTACTTTAAAATTATCGTAGTTTTTATGACAAGAATCATCACAGTATTAATATTTGGACATTTTTCCAGAGAGAAACATTCGCCTTGCATACAATATTTCAAATGAAATTCAAATTTCAAACAAATTGCTTAAAAGGTGCAAAGGCCAACATAGTGAAAAATATCCACGCCCGGACTCGATCCCGGGTCATCAGTATAGCGCAGTCACATTCTACCGACTAAACCACATGGAACGATACCCAGCCTGGAAATTTTCTCCCTATTACATGTTGGCAAGGCTACAAACGTAGCACAAGATGGAATATTTATCGTGAGCCACCGTCATGGGGCAAACACGAAACTTAATTAAATCCAGCACCGATTGAAACTATATTAATACTTGGAAAATTTTCCAGGGAGAAGAATTTGCCTTGCATACAGTATTTCAAATGAAAATCAAATTTTAAATTAAAATTGCCTTTTACACTATTAATTTGAAATTTGATTTTCATTTGAAATATTGTATGCATGGTTCTCTCTGAAAAAAATTTCCAAGTATTAATATAGTTTCAATCGATGTTGGATTTAATTAAGTTTCGTGTTTGCGCCATGTCGGTGGCTGACGATAAATATTGCATCTTGTGCTGCGTTTGTAGCCTTGCCAACATGTAATAGTGAGAAATTTTCCAGGCTGGGTATCGTTCCATGTGGTTTAGTCGGTAGAATGTAAGTGCGCTATACTGATGGCCCGGGTTCGAGTTCCAGCATGGAATCTTTTTCACTAGTTCGCCTTTGCGCCTTTTAAGCAATTAATTTGAAATTTGATTTTCATTTGAAATCATCACAGAGTTTATGACAAGTTCGTCACAAATGACACATATTTCACAAATTGGTCACAGTGTGACTTCAAAACATTGTCACTTTCGTCACAGGTTCGTCACAAAGTTAATGCCAAAATAGTCACAAATGACACACTTTTCACAAATTAGTCACACCGTGACTTCACAGAGTGGTCACAATGTGACGCCACAAACGACCTCTAAAACGGCCATAACGACCTCGCATTCTAGTCACTGTGACGTCACATCCACGTCACGTGACGTCACATCCACGTCACGTGACGTCACATCGACGGTCACAAAATCACAGTGTGACTTCACAACGACGTCGCCGTGACGTCACCATGCCTTACGGGTTAGTTCAATACTATACCAACTTTGATTTTCATCCTAAATTTCTGCTTCAGCCAATTAAACGAGCTAAAAACGAGTTAATCTATATCATGATATTTGCTAAAATTAATAGTTTTTGCTTATTCTGTTGTTATCAGTTGTTTGCGAATAGCCGGCTTAGCAGGAAGCGAGTTCCCGCCTTTGTACAAGCCGCCGATGGACAACAGAACTACAAAAAATCAAGAAATGTATACAAAAATTGCTATCACAGAACCCCTTTACTGTGCAATATTTCCAAATTCAAGGAGAACCTGTTATCCAAAGCCAAAAACATGCACAAAAAATTAGGTTCAATTGTATGCATAACTTCATACACTTTTCGATTGTACAATAATGAAAATGCACAGAGATCGCAATTATTGCGCCCCCTTCTGGCGGAATTTTTTTAAGTGCAGGGATGACTTGCTTGCCATAGCCAGAAACATACACAAAAAATTTGGTTCAATTATATACATAACTCCATACACTTTTCGATGGTACAATAATGAAAATGGTACAGACATCGCAATTATAGCGCCCCCTTCAGGTGGAATTTTTCCAAATTCAGGGAGGACCTGCTTGCCACATCCGAAAACTTAAAATAAAAATTTGGTTCAATTCTATGCATAACTTCATACACTTTTGGAGGGTACAATATTCAAAATCGCACAAAAATCACTATTACAGCGCCCCCTACCGGCGATTTTTTTCCAAATTCAGGGAGAACCTGCTTGCCATATCCGAAAACTTAAAATAAAAATTTGGTTCAATTCTATGCATAACTTCATGCACTTTTGGGTGGTACAATATTCAAAATCGCACAAAAATCGCTGTTATAGCGCCCCCTACCGGCGAATTTTTTCCAAATGCAGGAAGGACCTACTTGCCATATCCGAAAATTTAAAATAAAAATTTGGTTCAATTCGATGCATAACTTCATATACTTTTAGATGGTACAATATTCAAAATCGCACAAAAATCGCTGTTACAGCGCCCCCTACCGGCGAATTTTTCCCAAATGCAGGGAGGATCTACGTGCCATATCCAAAAACTTAATATAAAAATTTGGTTCAATTCTATGCATAACTTCATACACTTTTGGACGGTACAATATTCAAAATCGCACAAAAATCGCTGTTACAGCGCCCCCTACCGGCGATTATTTTCCAAATTCAGGGAGGACCTACTTCCCATATCCGAAAACTTAATATAAAAATTTGGTTCAATTCTATGCATAACTTCATACACTTTTGGACGGTACAATATTCAAAATCGCACAAAAATTGATATTATAGCGCCCCCTGCCGGCGATTTTTTTCCAAATTCAGGGAGGATCTGCTTGCCATAGCCAAAAACTTAAAATAAAAATTTGGTTCAATTCTATGCATAACTTCATACACTTTTTGATGGTACAATGGCGACAGACAGACGGACAGACGGACAGACGGACGGACGGACAGACGGACGGACGGACAGACGGACACACAGACAGACAGACATTTTCTATAAACATGTTTTTTGGGATCTCTGACCCCTAAAACGTGTAAATCCGTCGAAAACCGGAAGTCGAAAAAAATTTCGATTACAATACTTTCTTATATTGAAGATAGAAGAAAGTAAAAAAATGTGTGTGTGTGTTTTTTTTACATTTGTTATTGTCGTAAGAGGTAATTAAAAAAAAAAAAAAAAAAACTAGATGGACCAAGCCCATTTTCTACAATTTTGATAGTAAAACTAGAATATACGTCTCTTTTTAAGAGAGAAAAAATGTAACAATCCACTTTCAAAACTGGCTAGAGCTTGACACAAATACGTACATCTTGGAAAGTATTTTTTAGAAATGACAGCTGGCGAGGTTAGTGCATTCTTGTTCTCAACAAATCATTTTATCCCATGAAGGTCAAAGTTTATAGCTAAAAACAGTTTCGTTTTTTATTTGAATCGATATGAAAATTAGTTGGATGTGCGAATCTCAAAACTTTCTTCTGTCAAATACATCTGAATATTTCAAAATGTAAATACAATTGTCAATACTTTAATATTATTAGTACCAACTTGGACTTTCATCTTAAATTTCTGAATCAGTCAATTAATCGTAGCAAAAACGAGTTAATCTAGATCATGATATTTATTAAAATTAATAGTTTTTCGTTAATCTTTGTATATGAGCTGTTCACGAGTAGCCGGCTTATCACGATGCGAAATTCCCGTTGCTTTACGGGCCGCCGGTGTACAATAGAACTACGGAAAATCCAGAAAATTATACACAAATAGCTATTACAGTGCTCCCTTTCGACGAAATATTTCCAAATTCAAGGAGGAACTGCTTGGCATAGCCAAAAACGTACACAGGAAATTTAGTTCAATTCTATGCATAACTTCATACACTTTTCGCTACAATAATGAAAATGGTACAAAAATTACTTTTTCAGCGCCTCCCTCCGTCGAAAATTTAACCTTTTTGTCATAACCAAAAACACATACAAAAAATTTAGTTAAATTCTATGCGCAACTTCATACACTTTTCGATGGTAGAATGACATACGGACACACGGACAGACAGACATTTTCTATAAAAATGTTTTTGGGATATCTAACATCTAAAACGTGTAAATCCGAGTCGAAAAAAAATTCGATTACAATACTTTTTTCTATTGAAGATAGAAGAAGGTATAAATACAATAAATTATGCTAGAAACATGTAGAGAAAGCATTATGTCATATCTAGAGAAAAACATAACCCAACAAAAAGTTTTCGGTAAAAAAAAAAAAAAAAAAAAAAAAAAAAAAAAAAAAAAAAGCGCCAAGTTCTCTTTAAGGTTTCGGCCAGAAAAAGTAGTGATATCTGAAGTTCGCACAAGTTAAAAGCCAAACATCCCAAATCTTTCATTGAAATTGGCTTCCTGCGACTTGGCCGTTAATGCCTTCTTCAAAATTTCAAAATTAATGATTGGAAATTACGCATTTATGAATTATTTAAATATTAAAAGTAACATTAGAATGCAAAGAGGCAGATTCACATAAAGACAGTATAAGTAAAAAAAACTACCATTCAGTTTCAACAAACATTAGTTTTGATTACAGATCATTTAGTCCACTTGTGGTTTAATTGCCATTTTGTACGGTCTAAAGCTAAAGTCATTAACGTAAAACCCAAGAAATAAAACAAAATTTACTTACTTCAAATCTCACAATATGTTACATTATATTTTATTGTATAATATTGATAACTTGTGTATTGACGAAAGAGATTTTTTTTAGTTTGAACATTTATTATAGTTTGCTTGTATACATTAAGAGGTATTCGATTTATAAAATGTTAAAAGCTGATACTAATTATGTTTTAGCAATTAGGGATATTACGCTCGGAAGTATTTTGTTATTTTTAACTTCGATAGACTGAAGTGGTTAAATGCTTTTTTCAAATGTGTATTTTATTTCTGTACTTTGTGCCACAAAATGCCTAAAATAATCAAAAACTGTAGTTGGCATGCAGCTCATTTGTACATACTTTAAAATTTGAAAAACTCTCTCGAAGGCATTAACGGCCTAGTCGCAGGAAGCCTTTTTCAATGAAAGATTTGGGCTGTTTGGCTTTTAACTTGTGCGAACTTCAGACATCACTACTTTTTCTGGCCGAAACCTTAAGGAGAACTTGGCGATTTTTTTTTTACTTTTTTGTTTCTTTTTGTTGGGATATCACTACTTTTTGTATGTTTTTTCAAGTTTGTTATTCTAAACTATATTAATATGAAAAAACTGAAATTTCGGTACTTTTATGTTAGCCGGGAGCACATCTCCTCATTAGCATTTTGTTTTTTCGCGAATAGCAGTTTTCATTTTTCACATGTGTAAATTAAAAACAATGCTTTGATTTTCAAATAAAATATTTTGGTTTATGTTATTATTTCTTATTTATTTATTTCTATGTTAAATATTCTATTAAATAAAATGAGGGAAATGCATCTATTTTAAATAAGATGACTGAAAAGTTCATACTTTTAAATGAAATGAATGCAAAACGAACAATGGAGTTGGGAACGGTATTTTGCGATTTGCGACTTGTGCCCGGCTACATAAAAATACCTAAATTTATTTTGTTGAGTTTTACAAGTTTATACTTTATTTCTTTTTATATTAAAGTACTAGCCGCCTCTAGCAAGCAGTATTTACTATATTTATTCCATGCTAAACGTTGCATCATGTTACTGTTATTCATAATTTAATTTACTTACCCATTCTTTCGCCCAGTCGGAAGCTTTAGATAGAGAAATCAAGAACTTTTTATTGAAGAACTTTTTATGGATCATGGAAGAACATCATATATTTTGTGTTGTTATGTATTTCATCTTTCGTGACAAATATCTCTTAACTAACTTATGCATGTTTCCTTATCAGTTACGATTCGTTCTCTAATGCGGAAATTTTTAAGTAATCTTTTCTAATTGGGTTCACTGCAAATTGTTGTATTTTAACTGATACGACTGGGTACAAGTGAAATGGTTCTAATGAAATCCTTTGATAATATCTGCATTTACATTAAACCATATTGATGCTAATATCTTTTTGTTTCACGTTAACCTTTTCAAAAGACTCGATTACGGAAGAATAGAAGGTCTACGGGCTCACTGCCATGATCCATTTTAAAATCTTTCATTTTCCTCATCTGATCGTGTTGAAGAATTAGTCAATGTGCCATGGTTTTAAGATTTTGTCTAATTTTATTCGAAACCTGAAAACTAAAATGCGAGGAAGCGGATTGTAGAAGATTCATTCTAACGTACATATCGATTAACAGGTTACACATTATAGAATTATAAAAATCATAAGGAGAACTGGCAGTTTCAATACTTTAACAGTTTCCGTAAATTATCTTTATATAACACAGAAGTTTTAGCAGTGTAAAGATTAACAACATGTCACAGTAAGTATAATAACAGTACAATATAATAACAATAGCAGAGGTTTTGGGAAGTGACGGCTCTATTGTCACTTTGGAAATATTCGTACATTATACCATTTAACTATTCAGATGATATGCGGAAAAATAGAAATAGATGGCTCGCTTTAATAATTAACTCATTGAAAAGTAGCCACTAGCGACAAATACATGCCAAGCTTGGCGACATTTAGCAAAGTGTCACCAAATTTGGTAATATATCTTGTAAATTCTAAAATTTGGCAACAAAAATGTTTTGTTTATTCTGACGTCATAATGATGCATATGTATTATGTATTATACACATACCTATAATATGTATGATGCAAATGTATTACGTATTATATGCATATGTATAATATGTATGATACATATGCATAAGTTCATTAACATCAGTAAAACGCACTTAAAAGAATAGTGTTCCATAAATAGTAGGGATATTTGCCAGATTGACCAGAGTGCTATTGAGTTTAGAATTCCGACATTTATAGTAGACCGGGAGGCGTCTGCAGACACCATCACCTCATCGAATTTATAGCTGAAATTTTAGGATTAGTTAAAACTAGGTTAGCATATTAAAATGCAACTGGTCTGTTAAGTCATATATTGGTAGAAACCACCTGAAGACCTCATTTTAGTGGTTAACTGATAGATTTACTATTGTATTTTCCTGCATTCAAAAGTATGTATACATGGAGGAATGGGTGCAGGAAAACACAATGTAAAATCCACCAATTAACCCGTAAAATCGGGTCTGTAGGTGGTTTCCACAAAGATATGACTTGGCAGACCAGTTGCATTTCAATACGCTAATCGATATTTAACTAATCCTAAAATTTCAGCCGTCAACTCGATGAGGTGATGATCTGTGCAGACGCCTCCCGGTCTTTAATAAAATTTGTTTTAAGGATGTAAAAGATAGAAAGATGGACAGATAAACTGAAAGATTTGCCTTATTATGATTTTTGTAAAAGCATATAAAAATTCATTCAGCTTGAAATCATGTAACACCTTTATAATTCAGGCTAATTTTCTGTAATCGGGTTTTGGCGACCAACATATCTTATCTATAACTATAATCTTTCTTTTGCAGTTTTAAAATTAACAATAAATTAACAGTAAGTAGGCTAATAATGCAATATAATAACATTAGCAGCGAACTTTGGACGCCGCATCTGTCGCACATCGTTAAAGACAGTTTATTAGTTACACATTTCATTTAATTAAAAGCAGATTTTTAAACTTTGATATGGAATTAGGATATTTTTCCAATATAGGGACCTTGGTATTTTTTTTTTTAAATCTTGGCGCATTTCTGACTTCAGGAACTGAGATATGTTGCCAAATGATATAAACAACTACGAAAACAAACCTGATGAACTTTTATGTTATTTATATATGTATTTATATGCATATAAACATTTTATTTATACATGTATAAACTATTATTTTTTATATACAAATTATTTATGTTGGTATATAAAAATAAATAAACGGGTTCCTTACATTAAATAAATTGTATACATGTGGAAAAAATTGCTTGTGTATATGACACAGTAAATAGGTTGCCAGAAAATTCGTTATTATCAAATTTCCTTTCTCGTCAAGGCTATTTTCTGTATTTCGCGAAGGCTACTATATCGGAAACGTACCGAATTGCGGTTATATTTTGTTAAATGTTTTATTGTTTTAATATCGCAAATATATCATAACCTGTACTGATTAAAATTTTTAGGTATATTCATTTTTTCTATTTAACAAACATCTTTGGAAAAACATATATATAAAATTTCATTCTGCTTGAAATCACGTGACCCCCTTCAAACCTCTGTAATCGAGTTTTGGCGACCAACATTGGCACAATTGAATGTGTTAAGGAACTGTTTACGGCTTAACTAACACCCCCTGTTTGAAGGGTTTAGAGGCTGAAATTCTGTGTTTTTAGATTTTTCTGGTTAATTGTGCGACAAACCCGACTTACTTGTGAAATTACATGATTCAACGACTTTTAGAAGTACCTTAGTTATTTGATGATGCGAGGTGAGTCAGTGACAAAAAAGCACTTTTTTTGGAATTTAATATTTCGAAAACTACTAAATACAGAAATATAAAATCGTGGAACCTTAGTTCGGTTTGACCATACGAACATGTGTATAAAAGGAAAATTTCCATATATCTCCCTAAAACGACGTTATGAGGGGGTGAAATGTATGCTGAAATGGTTCAGGAAAAGGTAGCTTACGGCTTGTGCGAACTTGGCGGACGCACTGCCGTGCTCCCAGATTACCAGAATATAGTTTAACTGGAAATGAAATCTGAAGTGAGATTAGAAAAATTCGTTTTAAACATGCCCACGTTAGCCGTATAGTCAACTTCAAAATGCAAATATATCCACCAAGAAACAATAAATTATTGACATAAATAGAAAGTTTACATTAATTAATAGAAATTATTCCAGAAAGAAACATTTTAAGCAATAACTTTGATTTTTTTCATTTGAAATAAATAGAAAGCTTTTGAATTTCTAACTGTGCTTTTAGACTTTTGTAGTTTGTACTATTTAGAACTTGAAAATGGGCAAATCCAGGACCTCAGAGTTAGGTGTATAGGTATAAATCACATTTTTATGTTAGGAAAAACTTACAAAATATCTAACGTCTATGCGCAACGTTTATTCTCTTATTGCGCATTATATGTGAGACTTATAAGCATATAAATTTTTTCAAAGATTCAGAAAAGGTATATTTTAAGGCCCCTCTCGTTAAACAAGATTGCATGCGATGATGTCCTTGTATATTTTGATATGATAAGAAATACATTCTGAGGGGACAGATCTGACTCACTTTACCGTTGTCTTATTAATTTTATTTTTGAAATTTTTATTTTTTTTTCACTTTGGGATCTGAGTATGTCTACGGGTACGTTTTAGTTTTTATTTAAATTATATGAGCATCTCGTTAAGCATAACATTTATTTTATCCTATTAAAATGCTTATCGAACTTTTAACCACCAAACATTTACACATTTTGCAAAAATCATATAACGAACTATACGTATGCCTTGTATTAGAAGCTTAATATCTTTGCAAATGTAAACTTCTACAACGAGACATACCTAATTTAGAAATCCAAAGGTTCCAAAATTTTTGTTTAGCGGAAATATAATAGTAATCCTTCTGATTGTATGAAAAACAAGAACGTAAAATCATGCGCTAAGCATGGATTATGAAACAATTTTCAACTCATTGAGAATTCTATAATAAAACATCGCAGTTTAATAAGGTGAAAACAGATGTCTAAATAAACAATTTGTAAAACGCATAACACATATTTGAAAACACAATTTCATCAATTTCCATCAAAATTTAAAAAAAAAGGAATTTTTGTACACCACTGTATATGAACTATAGATTTATTGCATACATTTATTGTTATTATTTATAGTAGGCATCTTGTACTGTGATTCAGAGATATATATGAATTTTAATGAGTTTGAAATTGTGAAACATTATTAAAAATCACCGCAAACAATTTTTTCCTCGTAGGTAACGAATTAGTTTTGAATGTCCCGTTAAAGGAAATGTAAGTGCTACAAGCTTCATTTTCAATACTGATCAAGCAATATTGAATAGCAAAAACATGTGTCAATTTCATGACGATTCGACTATATTTATGCGAGTTACAGCACGGACAGATAGACGGCAGACAGACAAACCGAAGTCGTAAACTCTTTTCAACTATGTTGGAAAGTGTTAAAAAGAGTTTTCATCTAAATAAATTCTGATCTACGTCCATAGAATCTCGCCACAAATAACGTCATAGCCACAAAAAACAGTGTTTTTGTTAATTAAAATGTTTAACATTATGCTGTCAAAATAACCCGGATTTTTTATTTTTATTTTTACTTTCTTCTATCTTTACAAGAAGAAAGTATTGGATTCGTGAAAATTTTCGACTTTCGGTTTTCGACGGATTTACACGTTTTAGGGGTCAGAGAACCCGAAAAACATGTTTTTACAAAATGTCTGTCTGTGAGTCTGTGAATCTGTCTGTCTGTATGTGGCACAAATATTGTGGGCCCTCTATCCCAATAACTAATGCACGGAATTTAATAAAAATTTATATTCAGTTAGCCCCTGATATAGATTGGTGCTGATTAGTTTTTGGTGTAAATCGCTCAACAGGTGGCGCTGCTATGCAGCCTTTTTCACGATTTCCGCAATAGCTCAATCTCCAGAACTAATGCATGGATTTTCATCAAACTTCCGATCCCGTTAGTCCTTGACATGAATTGAAGTTTTGTACATTTTGGTGTAAATCGCTCAACAGGTGGCGCTACTATACTGCATTTTTTACAATTTCCGCAATAGCTCTATCTCAACAACTAATGCTTGGATTTTCAACAAACTTCAGATTCAAATATACTTTGATATGAATTAGTGCTGTTTGTGTTTTGGTGCAAATCGCTCAACAGATGGCGCTGCTATGCTGCGCTTTTCAGAATTTCCATTATAGGGATATCTGAAGAACTAATGCAACAATTTTCACCAAACTTCAGAATACGTTAATCCTTGATATGAATTGACATTTTGTACATTTTGGTGTAAATCGCTCAACAGGTGGCGCTGCTATGCAGCATTTTTCACGATATCTGCAATCGCTGTATCTCAAGAACTAATGGACACATTTTCATCAAACTTCAGATTCAGTTACTCTTTGATATGAAATGATGCTGGCTACGTGTTGGTGAATATCGCCCAATAGGTGGCGCTGCTATGCTGCATTTTGCACTATTTCCTCAATAGCTCTATCTCAAGAACTAATGCACGAATTTTCATCAAATTTCAGATTCAAGTACACCTTTATAAATGTTGATACTGATTATTTGGTTGTGTAAATCGCTCAACAGGTGGCGCTGTTATGCTGCATTTGTCATGATTTGCGCAATAGCTCTATCTCAAGAACTAATGGACGGATTTTCCCCAAACTTCATATTCAGTTAGATTTTGACATATGTTGATAATAATTAAGTTCTGGTGTAAATCACCCAATAGGTGGCGCTGCTATGCTGCATATTTTTGAATTTACACGATTTCAGGGACAGTAATATCACAAGAACTAATGCACTGAATTTCATCTTTTTAGAATCCTCATGATGAGCATAGATGCACTGTGATAATGAATTTTGAAGTATTGACAAGTATGAGACAGAAGAAAGTTTTGTGATGGCCACAACATACTAGTTCTGATATGCATTGAAATATAGTTAACAGGCAACAGTAAAATTTAAAGAGAAAAATAAAGTATGTATTACTTTAAAATTAAAAAATAAAATAAAGGAAAGCGTTTTAAAGTTTTCAATCATATGCCTAAAAACACTTTAAAATCTTACATACTAAACATTTAGTATTCAAAACGTAACATTTATATCAATTGACTGATTTTTCATTTATGTTGGATACGCTATGAAATGCAGTTACTAGATAATCATTTAATGAAAAGAATATATATAAACGTACTGTTTCGAAATTGCAAAAATGATAAAGAGAATGTTTGAAATTTTCCGATAATATGCATAAAATACCATCAAAATTTATCGAGACAATTTTGAAAATCTGAAAAAGGCATAGACTAAATCTCAAGACGATTTGATTAATTTAGGACTTTCATACCAAACATTTAGCACACAAAATGTAACATTTAAAACAATTATTGAAATGTGTTTTGTTTTTTTTATCTCAGTAACTGATAAAATATTAAAATGTTCTGAACTCCCAATTAAAAGCATTATAGCAGGCGCGAAAATATTCTTTATGATTTGAACAAATAAATCGAGTTAAGCGAAAAACTATGCAAATAATTCCGAGTAATCGGCCAATATATTTAGTAAATATAAGGCTAATTGGATCCTTTTCGATATATTTACTGTGTGGTACACATACACACGCACAAACACAAAGCAGACGTTAGGCAAAATCGTTTTATCTTCACATTAAGCGTTTTTAATGTTTCGGCAATTAATGTAATGTAAAATTAATGTAATGCATTTTAATGTTTTTTTGTCTCATTCAACTTAATTTACACGTAGGGGAGAATGGGGATGAAAGGGACATTTTGTCTTTATAAGCTTATAAAATAATAACAATACAATACATCACTTTAAATTTTGCGCCTACTACCCGTCTAAAACCTTTGCTCTGATACTACTAAAACGTCTTATCCTCAAGTACAATAATTAAAAATATATATCCATTTTCATAAATTGGGAGAAATGCCCCTTTCAACCCCATTGTAGGGGATGAAAGGGACACTGTGTGAGGTTGAAAGGGACACGCATGAATAAAACACTTTTATGCACATTTTTTTCTTTTTATTTGTGATCACATTATTCAAAAATAAAAGATAATTGTACACAAATACAAATAAAATATATTACAACATATGATAACATAAAAACAAGAAAAATAACATGTTTAGGGCTACGTGACATAAAACAACTTTAAATCAGTCAAAAATTTTAAGAAAGATTTAGTTTTAGCTGTCTCACACCCAGTTACGGGTTTAGGTAACTTCACCACAATATCATTATTATTCACATTATTCGTGTCAATAGTATCAGTAAATACAAAATGGTTTTATTCTGTTTTATTCTGAAAAAATGTAATTTGAATTCTTTACGAGTGCTTTTCTGGAGTTTGTGGTCCGACCAGAACATCACCATAATTATTCCATTACTTTTCGCAAATTTTATTGTCTTAATATTTATATTGATTTCATACATATTAAATAAAAGAACAGCATGATCAGTTTTGGAACAACTAGAATTATTAGCTAATACACAATTGCTTTAAGAAACTTCTGCGATCATTGACCAACTTTGATGAGAAAGTCCAAGTTTTTGGAATGGGGCACCTCCGAGAATGAACTTATTGAAATTCTTCCTTGAGAAACGAATACTGTTGAACAGAGATGCAGAAACAATCCTGATGCAGAAACCAAACAAAAAAGTGTGACAAGTGTACCACCTTCAGCTGATGTTATGTGAGAAAATAGTTTTTCACTACGTTTTGCTACAATAGGTGCTTATTACTTAGGTGGTTTGTGCTCTGTCATTAAGACTGTTTTATCACAGTTATATATAATGTTCTGTGTAAATGTATAGCGATACATAACTAACTGATGGTTTTTTAAAAATATCAACATTAGCTTTGCTGAAACTTATACTTCTTGTTAAACTAACGGCTATAGGTTTCTTAAGAAGAAGTAATGAATTTACTTGTATAAAATCTTAGAACCAATCAATTGCAGCTTGCTTCTTTGTTTGCCAAGATAAGCACATATTTGGAGAGTTCAAAGCAATTAAATACTCATAGGTACAGCTGTCAAACCATAGTTGATATTAGATGCTTTGGGCAAACATGAAGCTAACTCTTTTTATTGAGCTTCACTAAAGGCAGATTGATAGGAGTAACCTTAGAGGTGTCCCTTTCAACCCCTCAGTTTCTGTCCCTTTCAACCCCATACCCACCTAGCGAAATTAAAAATGTATTCATGCATGAGAGTATTTTAGCTAACAAAATATACTAATATTCACATAAAGTGCATACTTTACAGTGCTGAATAACATAAATATTATAATGCTAAACACAATATTACTTTTTTAGAGAAAAAAAGAAAAGCAACATAAAAATTTACTTTTTTATATCAAAAACAGGTTTTGCTTTTATCACCTACAACGCTACAATTGCTGATGTTAGCTATAGGAATTATTAAGACAGAACAAGTATTGTCATCGATTGAGCCAAAGTTCGAACTTTGTATATTTTATTTTCTTCCTGAAATTTTGAGTGTCCTTTTCATCCCGAGTCTCCCCTACGTAAACTACAAACGCATTTAAAGCGTTACATTATATTATAAATGTGTAGTAATGTATTAAATTTCCGAATGCTTGTGTTCATATTCCTATTAGTTTCTATGTAGAAAAAATCTGGATTTATAAAAAGAAGATTTTCTTGCATTCAGTTGTAGTGATTTTAGTGTAGTAATGCAAATGTATGAAGTATTATTATTTTCAAAACTTGAGCTTGGTATCAATAAGTATTTATAAAATAAATTCTTAAATGTAATAGGAGGGCTCCGCTACCCTGCTCGCTACGCTCACCAACCCCCCGAGTAATCGCTTCGCAATTCCATTTGGTATCTGGATGTAATCCCTATTTTCTAGCCAACCCCAGACGTAATTGTTTCGCGTTCCCATTCTGGATCGCTTCGCGATTCCTTATTTTCTATGCATTCAATTTTTAGATTCCACTTGGTAAAAACGCGCTCCCTCCCAACTCCTGAGAATTTTATTTCTTTATCTCATCATGATTCATGATTATAAGAATTATTAAATATAAAATCATTAAAATAGGTAAAATTTATAATTTATTTGAATAATTACAAATTAAATACATTTATAAATAAATAAAATTATAAATGCATAGAAAATTTAAAATTAAAAATATTGTAAATTTTAAAAATTCGCTAAATTTAAAAAGTAACAAATTTATTAAAGTTATTTGGAAATTTTTCACTTATCTTTGTAATAGTCGCTAATTGGCAAATACAGTAAATAATCTTATATAAATCCGTCTCCTCTGAAATTTTTACTTCGCCACATTTTTCTCCACCTACATATATGTGTAAAATTATATATATAGTGTTGCTAATATTGTAAATATTTAGTGACTGTGCTTAAAAATAATGTAAATAGTTCAATCATTCTCTATTCATAAGATAATATTAGTTTTCGTTGCATTGAAATATCTCAATTTATGGAACTTTTGCAAGCAAGCAAACCATATCCGATTTCAATGGGAGTCTATGGAAATTTGGCGAAATACTGGAAATATCTCTAAACTGGCGTCACTTTTGGAGACAAACTTGGCTACAGAACCTGGTCCCCCCCCTTGCTAACTCTCCTTATAGCATCAGAAATCTCTGACAAATCAGATGCATTTCACGATATCAACACAGATTTTCATTGGTCCATTTCCAAAGCGTTACTTCTTTTATATATATATAGAAGGATTACGCAATATCACACCGTTTATATGGAGTTCCTTTACCTGCAGTTGGCAACGAAAGCCGTTTCCCGGCTTGGACATTTTTTCGCTCAGATGGAAATATTCAATTCGAATGATAACTTTACCAATCAGTACGATTGTGTTACAAATAATAATAAGTTCATAAATATACAAAAATTTAAAAGTTTTATCACTACAAAATTTTGTTTGTTTTCCCGAGTTTAGTACTTAAATGTACGTTTTCCTTTGAAATACATTCGTGAAACTTCTTTAATCATCACATTTTTCGTAAAGCTGAACACTTAACTTCTAACAAATAGTATATCTGTGTGAAATTGTACTTATTTATTTCTACAACTTAAATATACTACGATATTTCAGTACTCGATAACGTGAATTATTATAGAATTGGTATAAATTGAGGATACTGCTGAACACGTTACTTCAAAATTAGTTAAAGCTAACAAATCCTTCAGAACTTTTTTAACCCGCTCCGTTCATACAAAAACATATCAAGCCAGACACAGATAAAATATGCACGGTTTAATATGACACACAAATCCAGACAATCCTAAAATCCCACAAATAAGCAACTGCTAAACCATTGCTACTTATAAAATTTGAAATATATTCGTGAAACTTCTTTAATCATAATATTGCTTCTACATCTAAATATTTAAATTCTAAAAAATAGTAGTTTACCTGTGTCAAATACTTCTTATTAATTATACAATTTAAATATACTATGATATTTCAGCTCTCAATAACCAGAATTATTAGAGCACTGATATAAATTGAGGATATTGCTGAACACGTTACTTCAAAATTCTCTAAAGCTGACAAATCCTTATGTACTTACCTAATCTTTTCAGCTAATACAATACTATTTTGAGCCAGATTGAGATAAAATGTGCACGGTTTAATATGACACTCAAATCCAGACAATCCTAAAATACCACAAATAAGCTAATGCTAAACCATTGCTATTTATACAATGTGAAATATATTCGTGAAACTTTATTAATCATAATATTGCTTGTACATCTAAATATTTAACTTCGAAAAAATAGTAGTATACCTGTGTCAAATACTTCTTATTTATTTATACAACTTAAATATACTATGATATTTCAGCACTCAATAACGTGAATTATTATAGCACTGGTATAAATTGAGGATATTGCTGAACACGTTATTTCAAAATTACGTAAAGCTAACAATTCCTTAAGAACTTTATTAACCCGCTCCGTTAATACAAAGACATATCAATCCAGACAGAGATAAAATATGCACGGTTTAATCTAACACTCAAATCCAGAAAATCCTAAAATTCCACAAATAAGCAACTGCTAAACCATTGCTATTTCTAAAATTTGAAATATATTCGTGAAACTTCTTTAATCATAATATTGCTTGTATATCTAAATATTTAACTTCTAAAAAATAGTAGTATACCTGTGTCAAATACTTCTTATTTATTTATACAACTTAAATATACTATGATATTTTAGCACTCAATAACGTGAATTACACTGGGGAACACACATTTTATTGACTTAGATCTGGTACTTGTATTTGGCTAATTATTGGCATCTAAATTAAAAAATGACCCCGGTTTCTTTCTATCACGTCAGCTTTTAAAGCTACAGGATACCCCAAAAATCATATTTAATGTGGATACAAAGGAAAATAAAGAAAAAAATTACCAAATATATTATCCATACAACGGCTGTATATACTTACTGTAAGCTACACTGTGTTCCTACCAATAGTAAAATTATTTTACAAAACGAAAAAAAGTGCATATTAATGTAAATATTTTCGCTTATAGCTTTTCCTGGAGCGTTCAATTTGTGGACAATCTGGCTTGATGCTCCAACAATAGTCAGCCAACATATAGTTCATCCCATGTACCTTGATATCGTTCTTCCATGAGCTTCAAATCTTGGTGGAATCGCCACCTTGCTCATCACTGACTGCACCAAGATTTTTTCCGGGAAGTGATCAAGATGGTTATGCAGAAAATGAAGTTTGATGCTCATGTTGCAGCTAAGCATTTTGAAGCTCTCTAAAAATTGCTGGAGAATTTCGGTGTAATTTTCTACTCGCGTATTTCCAAGAAAGTCTTTGAGAAGATTTTTGGATGCCAACCAAGCATTCTTTTGGAGTTCTCTCATTGTTCCAATAAAATGTTCATCTCTAATGAGCTGACGAATCTGTGGATAGTCACATACACCTGCCTTTATCTTTTCAGAAGACAGGTTTGGAAATTTCGAAATACGATGCTTGAAACAGTCTCCTCAGTTGTAAAAGCTTTCACGAACTGCTTCATTAGACTCCGTTTTATATACAGAGATGGAAATATGATGTTCTTTCTGCCGACAAGTGACTGATGCAAAATGTTTGGATCACCAGTTTTGAGGTTAGTCTTGGAGGCCAATTCGACTGGAACCAATGCTTCTCACAAGCTCTGCTGTTCCACATACACAAAAGCAGTTATACTGGGTGTATCCACATTGCTGGCCAAGAAGGAAGCAGACCATTTTAAAGTCAACACAGATGATACATTCGTGCATGTGATATTGCAAGAAATCAATGGCTTTCTTTATGTCCTCATATTCTTCGCGCAAATAAACGGAATGGCCTATTGGAACTGCTCCATATAAATTTTCATTGTGAAGGAGTACACACTTCAAGTTCCTCGTTGAGCTATCGATGAATAATATCCATTCAGTTGCGGTATAGGATGGATTTCCCAGCTCCTATATTAAACTATGCACGTTATGGCAATAAACAAATCCACCGTCCCTTCGAAAGTATTGAAGAAATTCACTTTTTCTTGATCGAAAGTAGGATACCTTAGCTCCCTTTTCAAGTAAACTTGTCTCGTGCAGTCTTGGTAATAAGGATTCTGAAGCATTTTTCTTCCTATGACTCACGCCCGATATACCGTAGATTGGTCGCATTAATATAAGCTATAGAGAAAAAACTTGACGTGATAGAAGAAAACGAATTGCAGTTTTGAAATCAGTATGATTTTTTTACTTAAAAACAGCTGAAAAATCGAAGTCAACAGACATTGTGTTAAAAATTGTTCCCCAGTGTTATTATATTACTGGTATAAATTGAGGATATTGCTGAACACGTTACTTCAAAATTAATTAAAGTTAACAAATCCTTAAGAACTTTATTAACCCACTCCGTTCATACAAAAACATATCAAGACAGACAGAGATAAAATATGCACGGTTTAATCTGACGCTCAAATCCAGACAATCCTAAAATCCCACAAATAAACAACTGCTAAACCATTGCTATTTATAAAATTTGAAATATATTCGTGAAACATCTTTAATCATAATATTACTTGTACACCTAAATATTTAACTTCTAAGAAATAGTAGTATATCTGTGTCAAATACTTCTTATTTATTTATACAACTTAAATATACTATGATATTTCAGCTCTCAATAACCAAAATTATTAGAGCACTGTTATAATTTGAGGATATTGCTGAACACGTTACTTCAAAATTCTCTAAAGCTAACAAATCCTTATGTACTTACCTAATCTTCTCAGTTAATACAATAATATTTTAAGCCAGATCGAGATAAAATGTGCACGGTTTAATATGACACTGAAATCCAGATAATCTTTAAATCCCACAAACAACCATATCGCTAAACCATTGATATTTATAAAATTTGTGTTCATGAAATTATTAAATTTTGGATATATATTTGACTAACTCTTGCAACTCGATATAATAAGTTATATGTTTTATGTAATGGTTAAAGAAATATGCTTTTTTTTTATAATTATAAAATATGTAACACAACCGTTATAACAACCATTTATTTACGTCAAACAAATATTGGATAGTAATAAATTTCGTTTTGTAAGTGAA
This sequence comes from Maratus speciosus, assembly GCA_963932465.1. Taxonomy (NCBI): domain Eukaryota; kingdom Metazoa; phylum Arthropoda; class Arachnida; order Araneae; family Salticidae; genus Maratus; species Maratus speciosus. The sequence goes on along the minus strand of OZ010786.1, from coordinate 76,777,703 downwards.
TTTGTCGTAAACAACCGAAAACTGCATTATTATCCATTGTAAGTGCTTAAAACCGTTTTTCCATTAAAAATATTTAACAAGTCGGAAATTGTACGTTAAACGTGTCAAATGAGGTGCGTTTGTAGTATAACTAGGATTCTAAATATTCAGATCTTTGTGCAATAGCCGTTGCACTGTTATGCAAAAATGCATGAATACAAAATTTATTATGATTATTATGTATATTAAATCTAACAAAAACATAGCTGTGAAAAAACGGAGCCAAGTTCTGTAAAGACAATGGCAAGAAAAGAAGTGATATCTAAGTGGGTGCCAAGTTCAAATAAAATTCACTCAAACTTACCTACTGAAGTATTATAGCATTTTTTAAATTGTTTAGAAATAAAAATTATTGATAGCATATTAATAATAAATCTAGAACTTGGCAAGTTTTTACTTACGAGTCATTTATTTTTAATAATGACATTATCATATCAAATCTTGTTATTTCATGATTGGAAGCCTTAATTTGAGTGACCTTCTTCACCTTGAAGGGCGGTGGGATAAAATATATCCCACCTAATTTAACTGCAAAATTCCACATTGATACTAGAATTCAGGACTAAAAAGTTTAATTTTATTAAATACGTGAAAAGAAGCTTTTACCCATTTTGAAATAAATTTATTTTGTAAATTCTGGTGTGATTCAATTATTTCAGCATTTCACGAATAAAAGTTATTTGCACCTGAAAGGGTTAAAGGGGTGCAGTCTCTAGAGTGATGACCAAGAACAAGCGTAAGTATATCTGTTCTTTGTCAGGCATCTTAGTCTGTTTGCATTGAGGTTTCTGGAGGTAGGTGCTAGACTGATAACCAAAGACGAGCGGGAGTGTATCTGTGTATTTATTGATTTATCAAATCTTTAACATGAGTCATTTTATTATAATAATATCTATATTAATTTTTTTTTGTAATGTCATTGAAATTAATATTAACATCACCATTTTATTAAGACATGAAATTGATAGGCATAACATTTATCAAAAACTTGCCAAGTTCTAGATTTATTATTAATATGCTATCAAAAATTTTTATTTCTAAACAATTTTAAAAATGCTATAATACTTCAGTAGGTAAGTTTGAGTGAATTTTATTTGAACTTGGCACCCACTTAGATATCACTTCTTTTCTTGCCATTGTCTTTACAGAACTTGGCTCCGTTTTTTCACAGCTATGTTTTTGTTAGATATCATTACTTTTTGTAAAGTTACATTATATTTAGACACTTTACTTAATGCTTTTTAATGTGTTTACATGTGACTATTTTATTCACCAAGCAACATTCAATTATAAATTAAATTTCCTGCAACAAACTATTTAGCTGTCAGTTTGCGGCAGAAACCTATATTTTAATACTGCTACATTGAATGCATGTTTTGAGACGAAATGTATTCATTCGAAACTTTTATTGTTTCTGAAACAACAATTCCTATTAAATTCCTATATTAAATTTTCCTATTAAATTTTCCAATTAAATATCCTATAGCTGGGCCTGCTTTTTTGTACTGAAAGTGAAAAATAAAGTTATGTACTTATGCCACACTATGTATCATTCATCCATGGGTGCCGGCAAAGAGGCAGTGCAGAGGAAGGATATTGCCCCTCCCTGGATTTTCAAATTTAATTAACTACATATCCTTTTCTCTGATGATTTTGAAAATAACAAGTGGGTAAGTGTGATCGCAGATCGCACAGAGGGTTTCGTTTAATATTCCTTTCAAAACACTTTATCCTTTTGAAAAATCATAGTTCCACATTTCGCAACCAGGGCCGCACTCTATTCTAAACAAACCTTTATCCGAACGAAACTCTGTTTTACATACTATCCGTAGATATATTAGTCGAAAGGATTGAGCCCATAGCACCGAGATAAGTAGGCGCACCTGGTGGTAAAAAGTGGAACTAAAATATGTAAGGCTATGGTGCATAATATGAAAAAATGGTCAAAGGGGTGTCGGCAAAGGTTAGAAAAGTGCTCCCCGGGTGAAAAGGGTGGAGGTTAGAAAAATTGCTTAAAATACACAAGTTAGAGCCCGGAGGAGTAAATAATATAAGACTTTTCGAAAATTTTATGATTTGTCGTGTGGTCCGAGTTATTCAGCTATACGTATGCAAAAAGTCAAGTCTCCAACTTAATTAGGGGCTCCCTTAGATAGAATGGCTTAAAATACATATGTGGTAGCTCAAAGGGTTAAGCGTAAGACGTTTTCAAGATTTTATGATTTGTCGCCTGGCCTCAAGTGTTCTGCTAAAAGTATGCAAAATTTCAAGTCTGCAGTTAAATAAGGGGCTCAGTTAGAAAGAATTGCTTAAAATACGCATGTGGAAGCCCAAAGGGTTAAATGTACGACTTTTTCAAAATTTTATGATTTGTCGCATGATGGTGTTCAGCTATAGGTATGCAAATTTTCACCCCTCCAACCTAATTAGAGGCTCACTTTGAAAGAATTGTTTAAAATGCACATGGGGGAGCCCAAAGGGTTAAATGCTCGACTTTTTCAAAATTTTATGATTTCTCGTTTGTTGTAAGGTGTTCAGCTATAAGAATGCAAAATTTCACCCCTCCAACCTAATTAGGGTTCACTTAGAAAGAATTGTTTAAAATACACATGTGGGAGCGCAAAGGGTTAAATGTACGACTTTTTCAAAATTTTATAGACTGTCATTTGATGTGAGGTGTTCAGCTATAAGTATGCCAAATTTCACGCCTCCAACCTAGTTAGAGGCTCACACAGAAAGAATTGTTTAAACTACACATGTGGGAGTCCAAAGGGTTAAATGCACGACTTTTTTCAAAATTTTATAATTTGTCGTATGATGTGTGGTGTTCAGCTATAAGTATGCAAAATTTCAAGTCTCCAACGAGTATAGTTTCTGAGAACAGGCTCTGTGACAGACAGAATATCTCAATTTATTGATTTTCTGTAAGCAAGTAAACCTAGATAAACCCCCAGTAAGTAGATAGGTTTACTATGGAAGTCTATGGGAATTTGGCGAAATATTAGAGATATCGCCAATGTGGCGTCACTTTTGGCGACTAATTTTGGTCGCCAAATTTGGCGATATATCGCCATGTTGGCGAGAAACTTGGCGGTATTTGGCGACAGAACAGCGTCCCCTCCTACGGCAAATTAAAATTTCGCCTAATAGACGTAATGTTAAAGTAAAAATGGGCACCCCCAGGTGGGTAATTCATCGATTTTCACAATTTTTTTATTTTTTTCCTTAGTTTTATAGTGTAAACGAACTTCGCACCAAATTTGAAGTATGTCGCTGCAGTAGATATACGAGATCTTTTTGATGAGTGAGTCAGTCAGTCAGTCAGTCAGTGGTAAAATTATCGATTATCAGACATTTTCAAATGTCATTATCTCGGAAACTAATTATGCGTTATTTATAAAATTTTGAATTTTAGGTAATTAGGGTGGCCTTACTACGCATTTCGTATAACAAGTATGTAGGTCTCATAGATTTTCAGTAGTAGAGCATTGGAATTTGACGAAAACAGCTTAAAATGGTTCATGTAAATAACACACGGCTATGTCAGGCGAACTTGGCTGACACACTGCCGTGTGTCTAGATTCGTAATACGGAAATAATATGACTCCATTTTAAATAGGACATAATCTCCATGTCAAGCGAGAATCATTACCTGTCATGGGATATAGGTGAAATAATTATGTATGACAGTATTTCGAAGAATGAAGAAAACTTTCATTAATGTCTTTTTAAATTTTGATTAGATTTTCCTAAAATTGGAAATGTCCCGACAAAATTTATGCAACGATTATATTTATTAAATTTCTAACCATTCGTTTGGGTACTTTTTTCGCTGTTATATGCGAACAGACAGATGGACGAACCGTACGAATGCACCAATATTTGTATATTTAGAACACTATTTATACTACGAACGCACCTCATTTGACACGGTTAACGTACAATTTCCGACTGGTTAAATATTTGTAATGGAAAAACGTTTTAAGCACTTACAATGGGAAATAATGCAATTTTCGGTTATTTACGAAAAATTCACTTACCAAACGAATTTTATTGCTCTCCAATATTTGTTTGACGTAAATAAATGGTTGTGTTGAATATTTTAAAATTATAAAAAAAAGCAGATTTCTTTAAGCATTACTATGGGTTTTACATATTTATATAATTAGAAACGCACCTAAAAAGGTGAGTATTGGCAATTCCTTTAATTCATTTCATGGGATAATACTAAATGAAATACATTAAAGAACAATTGTAAACCTAGAACATTTTTATAATGCTTGAACTTGGTAGTTTTTATTCTTATTAGAATTGTGCAATCAAAATATATAACTCGCGTCTTGCATTCAACTGAAAATTTGCAGTTTTGGAATGAGTAAGCCAAATTCAATTCAAAATTAGATCTTGTTTAGAAATTGTCATTTCAAACGATAATGTCATGCATAAACTCTCAAAGTAAATGAAACAGGCCAACTTAACTTTTTTATATATATCTTTAACATTACTTTATATATCCACTACTTTTTACGCGTTACGTTAAAGCTTGTCTGACGAGATTATTTTACTAAAATGGGGAAAAAATCAAGAAGAAAACTTTTTAATTTACATGTTTATTATTTATTATATACACGCCAGTGCAGTAAAGCTGAGATGTGTAACTTAACATTTTTAAAATATCAATCAACGGTATTTCCAAACATAAAATATAAATAAGATTGTATTCTAATGAATAAATATGTATTGCATTCAAACCTGACATAATTGTAGATAGGAGTGGAAAAATATGTTTTGTAAAATATATTAGAATTCGAGAAAATTGAAGTAAAAGTTTTTTGTTATAATTAAATTATTTAATTCCTTCATAGTAGTATATGTTTGTAAGATAATAGGTGATACTAAATTCTACTACAAAATAATATTAGCATTTAATTATTAAGTGTTAGGATTTTCTTTACCTTTAAAATTATTAAATATTAAAAGATACTGTCATATCTTCAATACTAATTAGAATTTTAGTATTTTAGTGTTACTATGCGGTATAATACCCCATAGCGCTTTCCCATAAAATAAAACAATTTTTAAGAAAATATATAATAACATCTTCTTCCACTAAGCACTTCTATTAGCTTAACTAACGATGCTGTTAGATATGTAATAATGTGACAAGTACAATTGTTAGGCTCATCACTCCAAAATGGAGCCATATTTATACAATTATTTAATGATTTATTCTGGCTTAGGATGCCTTCACAACGAGCATTTTTTTCTCTATACGCTTTCTCAAACGCTAGAACAAGATTTTTCAATATCTATGTCGATAAGCAATATCATGAATGAAAACGAACTAATTTCCGTTCTCTACAAGAACTCGTTTTAGTCTTTCATTGCCTCTTTTTCTGAAGAACAAAATTTTCCGAAATAAAGTGAGACATTCGAATGACGATAAGAGTCAAATTACTTACATATTGAGAGAAATATATACTATGGTTATGTGGAGTTTCTCCTACTCTACGTAGTTAAGTGGAATGGGTAGGTTTCAGTGCTGGTTGTAACATAAGTTTCGTTTGGATAACTTTTATTTTCTCATGAGCTTAAATTCCAACAATAACGAAATATCACGCATAGCAACATCGATTATTAATCATTTATTTTAACACACACGGAATATTATTAGAAAAATAACTTTTCATAAAACGAAATGAGATATATTAATAGTATAAGCAATTTAACCCTTCATCTACTTACGGTACTTATAAGTACCATTAAAATAACTTATTATAAAATTCTTTTAATACATCGATTAGTAGTAGTACAGTTTAGAATGCGTAATAGATGCATTACTTTATCTTGTTTCAAAAGCATTATTGGTTACACAAAACAAAAATATTTTTAAGCTGATGATTTCTTTTGCCTTTGCATCTTTCTAGCTTTCTTAGTGTTGAGGGGGGGGGGGGATTTTTCAATTCGGAAATATTTCTATTGTAAGAACATTATATTTGTACATTTCTTAATTCTATAAAATACCAAGAAAAATATTTAAAATAAAAGATGTGAGTGGGGTTATAAATATCCCACAAAATCCCTATTAATTCAAATTTAATTAATCCTTCTAAACCTTTCTATAACTTGTTAAATGATTGTGTAAATCTTCCAATGTAGTTTCAAAAATTCACGAAAAATGCTTTAGAAGATAAAATTTCCATGAATTCATAATTCAGTATATAAAAGGTTTAAAAGCACATAACTATCTAAAAATTCATTTCAAGCAATTATTGACACTATACGGTTTGTGAATTATTTCGTAAATTATCTATAGAATTTATGCAAAGCACGTAATACACTAAAAATTAAATAGTTTTAAAAATTAAGAAGCGAAACGAATCTCCAGAACTTATCGATTACATTCAGAGTACATTCTGCGTGTCCCGTCAGGGACGATATAATCTATATATATATATATATTACGCTAACGTACGTGGCACAGAAATCGCGATTATTTGGTATTTTTTAATGGCAACGCCCAAAACAGAATGCATCTCATTGGTTAATGCAAATGCATTGTCCTTTGGCAGGATTTAGGCAGAGGAGATAAAAACGGTTTGTTTACGTTTCGCAGTATCACGTTTCTCTCTTTCGTCAGAAATGCCGGAAAAAGATCTCTGCGAATGCTTGGAAGTGAAGAAGAAGCTGCATTAAGAAGAGAAAATCGCAATAGATTGGATCGTGAACAGCGTCAATCACAGAGTATAAACGATCGCCAAAATAGGCTTAATAACCGTCGCATGGGCGAACGCGAACGCATTGCTTCTGAAAGTATTCAAATTACTGATTTGAACGTTCCGGAGCATAACTGTGGTATTTTGAGCGAAACGTGCAATTTCTGCCAAGCACTTTATTGGAAATTGGAATTAAACAGCAACAAAAAGTTTACAAATTGTTGTCATGACGGTAAAGTAATTTTGTTCAAAAACTGTAGAAATCATATTCGGCAGTATAACGCCGCTTTTCTTTTTGCCTCAATGGGAGCAGAAATCAAATTGCCTTCTGGAGCAGGGCCTTATTGCTTCAAGATACACGGTCAGATATATCACAGGATTTCTCCTTTGTACACTGATGATGACAGGAATTCGGGCTATGGACAGCTATACATATTTGACTGCAGTGAAGTTACTAATTATCGAATGGAAACTAACAGAGGCTGTATAAGAAATGTTATGGAAAAGTTAGATGCTGTTCTACGAAACATTAATCCATTTGCTGAATCATATTCATAAATGCGTGAATTAGTGAATCAATATTTAACTATGAATGTTAAAATGATTTCTATGGAACATCCTGATTTAGACTTGCGTAGGTACAATGCACTTGCTTCCTCAACAGATGTTGCGGCGATATTTGTTGGAGACGATGGTGAACCTCCTGCAAATTGGAAAAATATATCTCCAATGAATCAGTGTGTGATCACATGACATACTCGTTACTTTTTCTTACAGGGGCATTATATTGGCATTCTGGAATGGAGCATGTGGAAGAGAGCCGCTCAGAAAAACGAGTGCGAGTTACACAGTTGCAATACTATGCATATAGTCTTTCAGTACGTAGTGGTTTTAGTATGTTGCACAGCAGTGGAAAATTATTTGAACAATATATTGTTGATTCATATGTTAAAACCGAAGGTTCACGTCTAAATTTTATTCGAAACAACGAAAATAGCTTACGAGTTGACCTTTATAGTGGACCTTTAGATGCCCTGCGTTCAAATTCGGAAAATAAAAATTTAAGAACAGGTAAGTTAATTATACTGCCGTCTACATTTCAGGAAAGTGCTAGATATATGCAACAAAATTACCAAGATGCTATGGCGATAGTTCGAAAATTTGGGAGACCTGATGTATTTATCACGTTTACGTGCAATCCAGCTTAGTCTGAAATATTTGATGCCATAAAACGCTCTCAAAGACCAGAAAATAGACCAGATATTGTTGTTCGAGTCTGTAAAATGAAATTATCAGAATTATTAGATGATATTTTGAAACGTAATATATTTGGTGTTGTAATTGATTATGTTTATGTTAATGAATTCCAAAAAAGAGGCTTATCTCATGCTTATATTTTATTAACGTTAGACTCTGATTTTAAAATACGAACAAAAGATGATATTGATAAATATGTCGGTGCAGAATTACCAAATATTGATATTAATCCAAGATTATTTGAAATTGTTACAAAATGTATGATACATGGTCCGTGTGGGACAATAAATCCTAATTCTGCATGTATGAAGGAAGCAACTGGATGCAGCAAGTTATTTCCAAAGGAAGTGAGACAAATGACAGAAGAAAATATCAACGGATATCCTGAATACAGAAGACGATCCATTGACACAATGAAAATTGATTCATATGATATTAATAATCGATGGGTTGTACCGTATATTCCTTGGTTATTTAAAAAAATTGTTGCTCATATTAACGTTGAGGTATGCGCATCAGTAAAAGTGTTAGGTATCTGCCTAAATATGTATATGAGGCACATGAAGCAGCTTCCATAAAACTTCAGAAAAGTGATGTTCTAAATCATGATGAAATTTTAACTTTTTTAGATGGTAGATATGTAAGTGCTCCTGAGGCTTTGTGGTGCTTGAATGAGTTCAGCATGTCTGAAAAATCCCATACTGTATTAAGATTAGTTGTACACTTAGCGGAACAGCAGCAGATTTTTTTTCAAGAAGGTACATAATTTACTCTGAAGAAACAGCTGTTCAATATATCTTATCAGATATCAGTGATCTTCTTAAAGCACATGGTTTAACTCTTGAGAAACTTAAACTTCCTCACTTAACTTTATTAACAGATCTTTTATTTCCTTCTTCACTTTGATATTTTAGCAGAACAAAACAAAGCTCGCATGAATTCGGAAAAAAATTGAATGATTCACAAAAGTCTGTAGTAGATACTCTATTAAATGCAATATATACAAATCAAGACACTGGCTCAATGTATTTTTATTTTTTAGATAGGCCTGCAGGAACAAGGAAAACTTTTGCGTATGAAACCTTATTGCATTTTATCCGAGTAAAGAGTCATCTTGCAGCACCTGTCGCATCAAATGGTATTGCAGCTACTTTGTTAGCAGGCGGAAGAACTGCTCATTCCGTCTTCTGAATACCTCTAAATCTTACAGCAACTTCCACATGCAGTTTAAATCTGAATTCAACAGAAGCCAAATTATTAAAGAAAACGAAACTGATATTATGGGATGAAGCTCCAATGACGTATGTTCATACTTTCTTTAGCGGTTGACAGATTGCTTCAAGACCTCACTAAATGCCCTGAACCATTTGGCGGAAAAGTTGTTTTACTTGGTGGAGACTTTCGGCAAGTATTGCCTGTAATATTATGGGTCTCCTGATCTCAGACAATTGCGAGCTGCTTAGAAAAACATCTTTTTGGGCCAACATTTCAAGTGATGAAACTGACGAAAAACATGCGTGCTCTTGAAAATGAAAGAGATGTTGCAAATTGGCTGCTTGATGTTGGAGAAGGGAAGTGTGGAGACAAAGTTAGTTTGCCTGCAATATATTATCCTTCAGCACAATATCCTGTCAAACAACTCTATCATGATATAGATTTCACAAAAGTCACCCCTGAACAACTTAAAACACATGCCATTCTCACTGTAACTAACGATTTGGCTTGACAAATTAATCAACGTGTATTACATTGTCTACATTCAACTGAAGTTATGTATAATAGTATATATAGCATTGTAAGCGATGATCCACAAGAAAAACTTACCTATCCTTAAAATTTTTTAAATAGCTTAACACCAACCGGTATGCCACCTCACGCACTTTAGATTAAGCAGGGAGCCATAATAATGTTACTCAGAAATTTAGTTCCATCTTAAAGATTATGCAATGATACACGACTTATAGTTACTAATTTACAGCAGAATATTATTGAGGAAAAACATATTAATAGCACTATCAACGAAATTTTATTGATTCCCCGTATGTATATGACTCGATCTGATGTCACTATGTCGTATATTTTAATTACAGGGACAGTCAAAAGTTTTCCGTTACGATACGACCAATTGGAAAAAATATTTCAAGTGCATTTTAATGGTGTTACAATCTTTCGAACAGAATGAAATTTATATGCACTTGGGAAGTACAATAAAATATACTTTATGTACAACATGCGGTGCAAAAAATATTTTAAAAACTAGTTATAGAGCTAATACACCTCATCTGCCCGTTTTACGTGCAATTTCCACCTTGTTATTTTCATTATATTTCAAATATCGTAACATTAATAAAATGCATTACAAACGGTTTTTACCATAGTTCATAATGGAGGTGTGTCCCTGTAAATGAACTTTGTATTATACACACTTCATTTTCAATACTGAACATTCTATAGTAAACGTCAATAGCAAATAGAATTCGCATGTATTTGCGACAGTTAGCGTACGGGCATAGTCAGACAAACAAACCGAATTCATAAATACCTTCTTTTCAACCATGTTAGAAAGTGTCAAACAGTATAGCTTGCCATGTCTCACACATGTCATTTCGTCTATTACGTTTTAAAATCTTTTTCGGTTTAAATCACATTAGCAATTTCTTTTTGTTTGTTTGTTTGTTTGTGTGTGTTTTGCATTAGTCTCAGGTGTAACCAGACTAGATTGACGTGACATTTCAATAAACACATAACTCGGGCAATGAGAGTAACAACAACAAAAAAATACTTCATCATTTTTTCTTTACATAATTGAATTTCCCTTTTGAAAAAAAAAAAAAAAATTAAAAAGTGGCAAAGTTTTCTCTTTAAGATGTATCATTATGTTTTCATAAAGACACTAAAACCAAAATGGCACCATTCGTTCATGTTGAAAACAACATATTTGATCACGTTTGTGATTTGCTCTATTACTCATTACCCTTGTTACACTAATTTACATTAGGTGAATAATTAACGTCTGTTAAGTTCCGGAAACAGTATTCAAAAATAAATCATAGTAAAGCAGATTGCTGTGATTACATGCGAGAGGCATGCTTATATTCCATTTTACTTAATCTTAAATTAAAATGGATAGATGTTACAAAATTATGGAATTTCAGAAAACCTCATTCACAAAAAATCAAACAAAGAATTTTTTTTTTTGATTTCGCTGCACAATTTGTTGTTATTCAAGCATAAATGAGACACTTTTAATATCTTACATGCACAAACTGATTTGTAAATAAGTGATACGAAAAGTAATTTTTCCAACTAAGTGAAAAGTTATCCAGGTCGGAACTGGAACCTAGAACCTATTAACTTTAATTGTTAATGTTCTCTCAATTGAGTTATTTGGACATAGCGTCAAACATAATTCGTTCAGACAAGCATTTGGCAATGACATCTATTCTGTTATTTGAAAGATCTCGGAAAAATAAACTGCAGGTAAAGAGACTAAAATGAACGATTCATACGTAATTACACTTTTATTATTGTTACATAATCAGAGTTATTAGTAAATAAATCTTCGATTAGTAATTGCAAAAATACATAATACATTAATGCGCATCGTAATTTACAGATAATTAACATGTTATTTTTTATGAAGGCGATTATAATTAGTTCCTAATGTATGATATAGTTTAGTAGTAATGTAAAGTTTTTGCGTACAGATCTCTTTTACGTACTTTTATTTAACCGTGCACAAATCTCGCCAATAGCACTATTTTCCGCCAGCAGAAGATTTATTTTTTGCGTACGTAAATTAGAAACAATGCATTGCTGTTGAAATAAAATGTCTTCATTTTGAAAAAGTCCTTCCGGCCAGTGCCGGGAGGAAGAGGTAGCTTTCATATTCCTTATTTTAAAAAAGCCAACTTATATTATTCAAACATACGAAGCTCAATTTAGTGGAAACCGAATATGGGAGATTCAATACTAATTTTTATTAATACTAAATCATAATGAATGAGAATTTCGCGAAATTATTCAGCTTTATCCAAGCTGCTTTCATTTAAAGTAACTCATATTTGGCTCCCAAATTCGGCGATTTCTTAAAGTGCCTGCCATTTTAAGACAACATGGTGGATGAGGCTAACCAGTGAACTTGGTCGAGACCTTAGTAATTGCTGTGCACATGCTCACTCACATCGGAATCGGTTGATATATACGAGTGCTGTCGCAGGCAAAAAATCAGATTTTTCAAAATGTCACCCACATTAGAAAATGAAACTGCTATATCTGAGCCATTTTTTAAGATAAAGACAAACAAAAAATGCTCCTGAATCCTTATATCAAGGTCAAATACTTAAGAAAGAAACCTTTTTCAATTTCTAATTTTTTTGCCCCTCACTTTAAATATTTTTTTTTTTTAATTTAATGGCCGCCATTTTGAAACAAGATGGCTGATAAAGCTGGCCAGCAAACTTGGTCGAGATATTGATGTATACTATCCACATAACTTCTTCCATCGAAATAGGCGAATACGTGTGTTATCGCGTGACAAATACAAGATCGATTCAAAGTGGTAGCCATGCTAGAAATTCAAAGAGCTATAATTCAACCATTTTTTAAGATATAAACAAAAGAACAAATTTTCAGAAACAACAACTGCTCCAGAATCTTTGTATTAAGGCCAAACACATAAAAAAAAAATCTGTTTCATTTTCCAATTTTTTAATACTTCATTTTAAATTTTAAATTATTTTTTTTTTAAATGGCAACCCTTTATAAACAAGATGGCCAATGAAGCTGGCCAACGAACTCGGTCGAGATATTGGTATGTACTATGTACAGACCAAGTTACATCCAAATCGGTTTATAAATACGCCTGTTATCGCATGACAAAAATCAGGTCGTTTTAAAATGTCAGCCACAATAGAAATTCAAAATGCTATAACTCAGTCATTTTTTTAGATATAGATGAAACAAAACCTGTTCCGGAATCTTTGTATTAAGGTCAAACACATACGAAAAAAATCTTTTCCATTTTCTAATTTTTTGGTATCTCATTTTAAATTTAAAATCTTTTAAATGGCCGCCATTTTGAAACAAGATGGCGGATGAAGCCGGCCAACGAACTCAGTCGAGATATTTGTATGTACTGTGTACAGACCAAGGTACATCCAAATCGTTCATAAATACGTCTGTTATCACGTGACAAAAATCGGGACGTTTCAAAATGTCAGCCACGCTAGAAATTCAAAATGCTATAACTCAGTCATTTTTTAAGATATAGACGAAACAAAAACTGCTTCCGAATCTTTTTATCAAGGTCAAACACATAAGAAAAAAATATATTTTCAATTTTCAATTTTTTGGTACCACATTTCAAATTTAAATTTTTCTTAAAAATTTAAATGGCTGCCATTTTTAAACAAAATGGCGGCTGAAGCTGGCCAACGAACTCGGTCCAGACATTGGTATGTACTATGTATAAACGAAGTTACTTCCAAATCGGTTCATAAATACGCCTTTTATCGCGTGACAAAATTCAGGACGTTTCAAAATGTCAGCCACGCTAGAAATTCAAAATGCTATAACTCAGCCATTTTTTAAGATATAGACGAAACAAAAACTGCTCCGGAGTCTTTGTATAAAGGTCAAATACATAAGAAAAAAATATTTTTCCATTTTCAATTTTTTGGTACCGCATTTCAAATTTTAAATTTTTTAAAAATATTTAAATGGCCGCTATTTTGAAACAAAATGGCGGATGAAGCTGGCCAACGAACTCGGTCGAGACATTGGTATGTACTATGTACACACCGAATTACATCTAAATCGGTTCATAAATACGAGAGTTACAGTGTGACATATGTCAGATATATATATATATATATATATATATATATGGATATATTTTATTCCAAATTTAATGATAAATTACTGTATGAATGGCGCCACAGCAGCACATATCAAATGCAATAAAGCATATTATATCATTTCAAAATGCTAAAACAACATAACTTCAAAAGGAAGGTGTATATCTGTAGAAATTTTTTAAACAGTAAAATATTTATAAAAACAAAAACAAGAAAGACAGGTAAAAAACAAAAACAGTCTGTTCTTCATCAGTGGGAGGACAGACAGAAAACTAACTCCACCCCCCACTTTTTAAAATTTGCAGGTTTCTGATATATGGATATATTATATGGATATATATATATATATATCAATTTTGAACGGAGGGTGGTTTCGGGGTCTGGGGGTCATGATCGATGAAAATATACCAAAATTTTTTGAAATCGCTTTCCTCCGAACGGCTGCAATAGGTAGCTTTTTGTAATGAAAGCTACCTAAAACTTATCCAATGATATGCCACTCAATAGGGTGCGTAATTTTTTTTCGTCTCTACCGCTATTTTTTATTTTACGGCCGCTATTTTGAATTAATAAAAACAAAACCTATCCTATAACCATCGAAGATTAAGACGATAGAGACCTCATTTATAAAAATTCTTCCAGCCGTTGGGATGTTTCGAGGGTATAAAGAAATGGCCAAGTGGTCTAAGGCGCTTGTTTTAGGCACCAGTCTCTATGAGGCGTCGGTTATAAAGAAATCCACATACACAGATACGCGTGAAACACATAACCCTTCTTTTCAGTCGGGTAAAAAAATACTTGCAGATTTATCGACTGTGTCCGGGTAACTGTTTAAAAAATCATAGTAATAAATTAAATTGATCTTGTAGTTACATCATTAAAATATTATTATTATTTTTTAATCAGGTCCTGACACCATTTGTCAGTTACTGGTTCATAACTGTCAATTATGGGATATCTGCGTTACTAATAATTTAAAACAAGAAAATAAGGACACATGCATCTGTAGTATGATATCACATATAAATACCAGAGTTTTCAAGGCTCCTTCTTTTTGCACACCACTATTATCGTAGAGAAAATGTTGTTATTTTAAATCGCCCAAATGCTCCAATTAAGTAAAACAACATTTTTTGTATTAAAATACTTGTATCCAAAAAGCCGGAGACATGGCAGCTCTGAAATAATGTTTAATTATTGTGTTTTTATAATAAAGATTAACGTATTTTTAAAGCATAAATTCTTTGTAATATAAAATAGCTTTTTGTATATATATATATATATATATATATTTACTAGTAAAGTGATTCACTGGTTCTCTTTTTGTCAATTATTGGTTTTTCAAAACGGGGTTGGTTTTTCATTTACTGTAATTACTGATCATATCTACATAATTTTTATAACACAATGTATAACATTTGAGAAATTTGTGAACAGTAATTTTCAAATGCATCTCTGCTATATTTGTCAAAAATATAAATAAGTATAAAACGTATTTAAAATTTTGAAATAGTGATTTGAACATGCAAGAATCTTTAAAGTGTCAGTTGCTGCAGGTTTCAACGTATATTCGTGATGAAATTTATAACCTTGACCCTTAAATTGGCGATTTTTAGTTTTGTTTCGAAAGAATTATATATGATTTTCTGTAAGGTTTGTTACACAGGAAAAATAATGAAAAAAAAAATCAGAGATACATTTTTCATATAGTACATCAATCTTTTGTTCTGTTGCACATCTGCAATACAAATAAAAACTACTGTCGTGTGGCTGCTTTACGCTAAAATATTGCAAATTAGTAAATATTTTTATATCTATGTTTACAAATACCTTAATTTATATAATAATTTATTTTACAAAACTTAACCTTTAACCCTTTAATTCCCATGATAGAATACGTTCTAGAAATTACGCAGTTCAGAGAATCTGACTTTACACCAGCAAGTTTCAATGGTTAATTTCGCTTTATTTAAATGCGGAATGTCTATTATTAATTAAAACAAATATTGCTATTTTAATTTTTTGGTGTGAGTTAGGTATATACGAATAACAAAATCTATTAAATTTAAAACAATGTTCTTTGCATATATAAAAAGCTGCGCACTAAAGGATTAACCTATCCTTGATTATGTATTTTCAAATCTATCAAAATTACTTTTATCAGATTTATATCTGTTTTATTTTTCGGCGGAAGAAGAAAATGTTGTGTTATTAAATTAATAGTGCTTTCAATCTTTTTAAATGTATATGAAGAGTCTACATTTTTAGCCATTTTTGTTTCTTTTTAAACAAATAAATCATCTTGTTTTCAGAGACAACGGTGTCTGAACAGGCGTGAGTGAAAGTTGCTCATAGAGGACCAAGCCACCTAGCGTGGTGTAAAAAAGCCAGAAATAAAATTTACAAATAAATTTACATAATAAATAAATATATTCCTTATTTTGTGCTTTCATATTTTAGAGTTATGCAAAGGTGTATAGTTCTAGAAGAGTAGAAGAATTGTTCTGCGAAAATAAAGTAAATTTAACTATTTCAAAAAAAACCCCATATATATATACAGAAAAATATCCAATTATTGTTTCTTTATTTAATGAAAAAGAATTCGCTGATTTTTTTAAAACGCATTTCAAGGAAATTTACGCTTTTACTAATAATCAGGAGCAAAAAGAAAGCTACGCTTCCATATATGTTTTTCAACCCAATTTAATATGTTTAGTACTTCATGGAAAATATGTTTCTAATTGTTTTAGGTAATTTCTTTTGAAATTTATTAAAAATGTGTAAACTGAAAAGTATTTCATAGGTTAAAGTTTCTTGAATCGAATAAACTAAGTGGTTAGATACGAAATACTTGAAATTTATTATGCATTTGACATTCTTTTTCAATACAACTGAAATGGCTAGAAAAGTGTAATAAATTAAAACGTTGAGCTTAAAATGTACGGCAGTGCAATTATTTTTAAAATTTCTAAACTCACATCATTTATTAACGAAGTTATTCCACATATAATTAGCGAAAACAAATACGCAATTTTCAGCGGCGTTTAGTTTGTTCTTCAAATTAATTATTAGAATAAATAAATTTGCACTGTCCAAGTGGAACAAATTGAGGAAATTGAAATAATAAGTCATTATAAACCATATAATAATCCCTTTATTATAGGCGACCCTTTCCCTAATTGTGTAATTAATGTAATTACTGAACCTGAAACTTCAATAAAACGAACAATACTACGAAGGTAAGCGCTTTTCTGTTGCAGCATTCAGACTCCGAAGAGTTATTAACATATTATTTTACCAGAACAATGATTAATGTATATAATTTGGTGGATTTAAATTTCAGCGCATTTGTTAATATTTTCTATTTTATTTCGTTTCTTGCACCTTATGTTTTGAATGTATGAGCTTAAGGTGTACAATTTTAGAGTTTAAATCAGTTTGTTTCCTCAAATGTTATACTGTTTTTGGAATTATTTAAATATATATACATAATACAAATTGACAAAAACCAAATCATTTACAAACCTCAATCAGTATAGTCACCATTAGTTTCCACTAAAATTTGTCAACGCTTAGAAAGCTGGATAGAATTTGTTGCAAAAAGATGCCTCTTCTTTCGTAATTATTGATTTTTATTCGTCATTTAAGTACTGCGCGGCAGCTTAATTATTTAATCCCAGTGTCACTTCTCAATGTTAATTTAACATAATTTAATTTAACCTCATAACTTTTTTATTTTTCTTCCCACAGTTTTGTCCCGGATGCCACATTTTTAAAATTATTTAACAAATCTAAAAATAATATAAATTTAAAATGAGAAAAAGTTTGCCTGATGTTAGGGTGAAAATGGGTGATAAAATGTCTTTGCGTATGGTTGGATTATATCACAGAGAGAAACATAGGGTATGCTTTATTTACATTATTCAAACATATTTCTTAATAATCCCAAATTTCGCTATTTTGATTGAGAATCAATGAACATTTCTTCGATAAAATTTGACATTTTTTTTCTTTATTTTTGCAAAAAACAAAATATATTCATCTACAGCAAATAAATTTTAAGTTAAAAGATATTCATATGAAAAATGAAACTGAAATATATATATATATATTTAATTATAAAGATGAATATGGCGTCATAGTAGAAATAAAAAGGACATTTTCAAACATTTATCAGAAGGATACAAGAAACATTAATATGAGTAAATACAGAAAGCAAATGAATATGACGTCAAAAAAATTAAATATATTTCACCGATACATGAATATCAATTAAATACATATAAGCCCGCAGTTTGATGAAATACTAATATATTAAGACTGTGTAAAAATTTAAATTTTTCGATGCTTGGAAGTTAATAAATTTGCAATTAACTGAAATTTATTTTACAGGTTGCATCGTTAATATGACGTCAGCTTTACAAACGGACATGTTTTTGCTTTATAATACAGTCGAACCCGGTTAAGACGCGTTTCAAGGGAGTAGACAAAAGTCGCGTATTAAGCGGGATCGCGTATTAAGCGCGATTTGTATAATGTCGAAGCAACTGGGCTTATTTACATATCTAATCGTCTAAATGAACTTCAGAGCTTTCATTTATATGTTTAAGGTCCAAAATTTTGTCTTTTACGTATATTTAAATTAATATTTAATTGTATGCTACTTTACCCAGGTCAAAATTTCATGCTGGTATTTGTTTGCTAGACAAGCATTAAATGCTGTATCCCAGCAAAGTAATCTAGCATAAACTACCATAACACATTTGCTGGTTCCACCATAATTACCAGCAAGTCATGGTGTGTATTAGCATACATATTCCAGCTTGTGTTGCTTGAATATGTTGCTGGCTTAGCAGCAATCAAGATCACCACTTGCTTGTAATTTCTGTTATTTTAGCAGTAAT
Organism: Maratus speciosus; assembly: GCA_963932465.1. Taxonomy (NCBI): domain Eukaryota; kingdom Metazoa; phylum Arthropoda; class Arachnida; order Araneae; family Salticidae; genus Maratus; species Maratus speciosus. The sequence goes on along the minus strand of OZ010786.1, from coordinate 76,758,929 downwards.
TCACAAGCAACAGATGCTGTTTTGCTGCTATTCTATCATTACATTTCTACCATCAGTTGCTTTTAATTTTTGCTTTTCTAGCATTATTTGCTATTAATTTTGCTAGGCTGGCATTGCATTTCTAGCATCACTTGCTTTTAATTTTTGCTATGCTAGCGTTAATATTCTAGCATCACTTGCTTTTATTTTTTTCTATCCTCCCAGTTAGAAAAAAAAAATGACGCTGGTGGAGGCTTCTTTGGAGAATTTCTGAAGTACCTACATTTTTTAGAAAAGGATATTACATCGGGTTTTCTATTCCTCTGAAAAGGACAGAACTCACTATCTCCGGTTTGGGAACTCGATGCCCTACTAACTTCGCCACGGGGTCGTATTGGTAAACAATTTTAAATGTGGGTAATGGGTGTAGATCTGATTCTGCTGTGTGTTGATATTTTTATAAGATAAGGGTGAATTTATCGATGGTGTTATTCTCCAAGTTTCAATTAATAAGGTTAATTTATTACTAGGGTTTTTTCTATGTTTAATGGATAATTAGAATATGGCTTGATTATTATGATTCATTAGTGGAATTTTCTTTGCTTAACGAATGGTTTGAATAAGGTCATAATCATTTGTTGCAGAAAAATAAAAGACTTTGAAGTATATTTAGGATAGAATTTATCAATTTCAGGTGGGGGTTAAGATTTTAAAATTTTAGTCTTTATTGGAGGGGGTGGGGGTGGAGGGGTCAATTGTACATATTTTCACTTCGATTGTTATGAACTTATATCTTAAATGAAACAGTGCTCCTTGAATTTTTAAGTTTAACTGACTAAATTCTCTTTTTGAAAAAAACGGATTTTTTTTTTTTTTTTGTATAATTAAAATAATTAAACACTAAGAGAATGATCAGCTAAGAATTTTACGATGGCAAAGTCGAGGGGAGGCGCTTTTTTCCCAAAAATCCTTCATGGAAATTAATTTTCAGTTTTTTTTTAATATTTATGTGTTAATATTTTATCTAAACAGGGGGGGGGGGGGCTCTTTTTCCTAATAAATCGTTTATAGAAATTAATTTTAGTTTTTTTTTTTTAGATTTATGTGTTTAGATTTTATCTAAAACGGATGGACGAAGGCAGTATTAAATTTACGTTGTATTGGTTCGAAAAGGAAATCTACCGCCCCTGGACTTTGTAATTTAACAAACTAATTTTTTTTTCTCTGATTTTAATAAACACGGTAAATTTAATCTTTTCGAGAAACTTAAAAGAATTAAATACTAAGAAAAAGTGCAGCTATGAATTTCTTCCAATTCGGGGTGAGGGGAGAGGGGGGGGGACTTTCCTTTTAAGTCTACCATGAAAATTATTTGTTAATTTTTTTTAAGTTTATGTGTTAAAAAATTATCTCAAATGTGTTCAAAGGGCTGTGTTTAATTCAAGTGGCGGTGACACCGCCCTTCCCCCCCCCCTCCCAGCTTTTGAAATTTAATGAACAAAATTTTATTTTTATCTCATTTTTAAAGATATAGAACATTTATAATTTACAGGTAACCTAAAATAATTTAACAGTAAGAGGAAGATCAGTTTAAAATTTTCCGTTGGCGGGGAGGGGGGGGGGGCGATTTCTCTTCTATATCCGCTTTGGAAATTAATTATTTGTTCTGTTTCTTTTGATATTTAGATATTAAAAACTAATCTCAAATGGGTGGTTTAAGACAGTATTGAATTCAGGAGAGGGCCAGCCCGAAATTTAGATTTTAATGAACAATTTTTTTTCTCCGTTTTTTAAAGACACTAGGGGATCGTACCCGGGCTTCACGGGTTAAAGAATATAGGCGAAAACATTTTCTTTAATTGAAAACTAATAACTTTTTTATATGAAATAATTTTTTTCGATTTACCACTTGCATTAAAAAAGCATTTCTCATATGGAAAATACGAATTATACAACCAAATAAATTTTTGAAGTTTATCAAAAGCGATATTTTCTTATTAGCCGCATACTAAGAGTTATTTGTCTAGATTTGCTACTTATAGCATCCTTTTATATTCTGATAATTTCAGAGCTTATACATGTCTCATAAATTTATGTTTTATTTATAGTATTTTATTTATTTGTTCATACAGAATATTTTTTTAACGGATATTAGCCGTAAGAAAATGATGAACTCTTTATTTTGTTTTAAAGGCAATCGGATTAATCTTTCGTAATCGAGCTCCGCGCGATATAGATAAATTAAAAAATATTTCATGCTTTAAAATCGTTTTTAAAACCATAGACAATCAGTAAACTGCGATGAACTTTGCAAACAAATTCCATTCGCAAAAAAAATCTATTTGGTGATCTAAAATTTTAAATTGTACGATTACAAATATGTTAGATTTGTGTTTTTTCAATATTCTTTTATTTGTTTATAAAAGAAGTGTTAATTTCATTAATTTGTCTTTCACAACAATGTTAGATCGGTGTTTTTTTTAAATATTATTCTTTTATTTTTGGTTATAAAGGAAGTATTAATTTCCTTACGCAAAAATAGTCAGAAACAAATGCTGAAAAATGTTTGTTGCTTTATGTGCAAAATGTTTATTATTATTATGTATTGAAACAGGCACGTGATAAGATAATCTTTTAAAAATCATGCTTAAAACTTATCTTAGAAAATATAATACATCAGTCAATGAATGCAGTTCTTAAACAAATTGCATTTGAAAGTAATTTTTTTTCCCTGTGCAACGAAAATTGAAAATGTACGATGATCAGAAGATTAAAAAAATTCAGTAGCGAAAATTTCAAGACCGAAATTTGATCGTGAAGTGTTGCCATTCGCAAAGTAACGTCAGCGTTACGCACATTTTCTTTATAATATATATACTTAATCAGTAAAATGTAATAAAGATCAGTTATTAGGATGTGGTTATCAATTGAGGCTATTATGCTGGGATTTCCGGAATGAAAACAGCAATTTTCACCTTCCCAAAATTTGCATACTGCATATTACATATCCTATCCATTATAATTATCATATCCATATTTATCATTTTAAAAAATTTTGTATTTTGTCTGATGATTTAAAAATCATTTTAACTCAAAACTTGAAGTCGCGATTGTCAACCAAATCTTTTATGTGAACAGACGCACTCTTTACTTGAGATTATAATCTCAATTCCGGGAAGTAAAAATTTCCATAATTTATGTTTTTTAGACGCATTTGTGTTAAAATGTTTAGTTTTATCTAAAAAAGTGATCGTTTTCTTTTAAATATGACTTCATTTTCATTTAATTATGCATTTCGCCTAGAGTCTGAAGCTTAGTATCAGTAGACATACAGAAGGAAAAACAATATAGAAAATTTATGAGGAAAATTGCGTGTTTTCAAAAGCAGTATGTCATTTTCCGTTATTATGCCCCTAATAAAATATTCTGCTCCTAATGGAATTTTGCGCCACTAAACCCTATAGAACAATTTTTATCAGAAAATAACATGAATAAAGTTAAAAATAACCTCATTATTTCTCTCTTGTCTGCAATAATGAAAGCTATCTCATTCTCATCATTCTGAAGAAATTTCATAAAATGGTTTTAAAAGTAAAATATTAAAGTGGGGATATTAAAAAAACAAACAGATAGTGCGATCACATCTACAAAGGAAGGGTTTCTGTTAAAAAAAATATCAGTAAAAAACACACTTGTGTTTTAAATATATAGATTATATAAAATTAAGAAAAATTAAATTAAGCAAATTATGTTATTTTGATAAAATTATAGTGGAATGTCCTAAAGAATAGCATTAAATTTTTATTATTCGAGAGAATTTTCGACAAAAACTTCAGGAACACGATATTATTTTAAACCACGAATTATTCGTTTGCTTGACTAACTCGGCGAAGCAAATCCATCCAGGCGAGAATCATCAATTTCTATAATATAAATCGCTATTATTTACATCTCAACTCTCTTTTATAAAGACACTCTAAATTTTTGTAAAACATTGCGTTTTATCAGTGTGTCATTTCAATTACGTTATTTTCAAAAGTGAAGCATTTTCACCTGTGAAGAATTTCAAAGCAACTGGGCTGTGAAAATGACGAACATCTACAAAACATAATCCAGGCTTAAGAATTAAAATGCACGCTTTTTTATAAAATGACATCATTTGCATCCGCTAAAGCAATCCACTTATACAATACAGTCTTAAACTTCGTCTATAGAAAAGTGTGCATATGACGTCATTATCACGGAATAACAGACAATATTCTTGACATAGCCCATATTTTAATTTCAACTTTTTTCTCAAGTTTTATGAGAAAATGGCAACAAAAAGATACAGTATCTCCTTTTTTCGACTATTTTTCGTTTACTTTCAATGACTTTCAATAGAAATGGGGTACTTTTGTTGCCACGATAAGAAAAATGGTATTAAAATCTACAAAAAAATTAATATTTCAAAAATAAATGGAGATACAGCTTTCAAACAAATTGCATTTAAAAGAGCATTTTTTGCCTTATACGACGGTGTAAAAATTTAAAATGTGCGATGTTTAGGAGTTTAAAAATTTGCCGTTGAGAAAATTGCAAAACCAAAATTTTATTTCAAATTTCAAATTGTTGCCATTCGCAAAATGACGTATGCGTTACGCACAGATATGTTTGTCCTTTATAATATAGATACTGAATTTTTTTCGAGTAAGTTAGAATATTTAAATTCCAAGAAACAGTAGAAAAAATTCCGTTATAGGCGGCAGGAGAGGGAGAGGAGTGCTCCTCTAGAAGACTCTCATAGAAATTAAATCCCTCACAGAATTTAGCACACCCCCATAGAAGTTAATTAAAAAAATAGATTTTATATTTTACATCTTGCAAAATTGCAATGTACAGTGAAACTTCCATAACGCAAACTCCTGAATATTCCGTTAAGGGAAGAGGGCTTAGGTGATCCATTAAGCCTCCCTCGAGTTAATTTAAGAATTTTTTTTCTCCGATTTTGAAAAACAAATTGAAATTTATTCTTTTCTATTATCTAAAAAAAAAAAGAGAAAGTAAGAATTTTCTGTTGGGAGGGGGGGGGGGGTTATGGAGCAGGAAGGGAGCTATTGTCTCTCCCCGGATTTGAAAAATTAATTTAATTTATAATTAAAATTTCCTTTTCTTCTATTTTCAAAGAACATTGTCAAATATATATTTTTCGAGTAACTAAAAAAATAAAATAAATAAATAAACATTTGATGTTGCCAAGCATTAACAAGCACACAATGCTTAATTTAAGTACCTACCTCATCATTACTGTGAAGAGACTTGTGTAGCAAATTAGGATATGTTACTGGCACATAGTACGTCATGCTGTTTTCTATCAAAGCTGGTTGCAGAGCATATTATGCTGGCAAGCATAAAAAAGCATGTAATAGCATGTAAAAATACCTACCTCTCCATGCTTTGACAGAAGCTTAAACAGCAAATAAGCACATAAAATGCTTGTACATAGCTTGTCATGCTATTTCTCCTTGAGCTGGCTGCATAGCATATTATGCGGGTAAGCATAAAAAAAGCATATAATAGCACGTTAAGGTACCTACCTTTCCATGCTTTGAAAGAATTTTAAACAGATATAAGTATAACATGCTTGTACATAACTTGTCATGCTATCTCTCAATAAGCTGGCTGCATAGCATAATATACTGCCAAGCATAAGAAAGCATATAATAGCACATTAAGATACCTAGCTTTCCATGCTTTGAAAGAAGCTTAAAGAGCTAATAAGCATAACATGCTTGTACATAGCTTGTCATGCTATTTCTTCCTAAGCTGGCTACATAGCATATTATGCTGGCAAGCATAAAAGCATATAATAGCACGTTAAGGTACCTACCTCTCCATGCTTTGGAAGAAGCTTAAACAGCAAACAAGCATAACATGCTTGTATATAGCTTGTCGTGTTATTGCTGTGTAAGCTAGCGATATAGCATGTGATGCTGGCTAGCATTGTAAAGAATGTACTAGCATGAAATTCTAGCACACAAAGCAATACATAGCAATAACTAGCATAATTTTATGCTGGTACTAGCAAGAATTTTGACATGGGTAACACATTGTTTCTTTCTATAGGATCGACCGGAATAGTAACGAAAAATAAATATGGATTGAAAAATGACTTTATTGTCGTGTAATACGTTACAAACAAAAATAATACAACAAAAATAATTTCCCTGCTAAACTAATTTTTTAACAGAAAAGAAAAATTTTTGAAGCACAACCCAGTTATTAAACACATATTTAGCACTTATGATAATGAATACCAGTATATTTTGTCCTTAATTTTTAATATAATAAGGAACCTCTGAACTTATTGATCTTTGTATAAAAAACATTATTAGCACTAGGGGATCGTACCCGGGCTTCCCGGATTAAAGAATATAGGTGAAAACTTTTTTTTTAATTGAAAACTAATAATTTTTTATATGCAATAAATTTTTCAGATTGACCACTTACATAAAAAAAAAAAAAAAAAAAAAAAAAAAAAAAAAAAAAAAATTCAGATAAAAATACGAATTATTCAATCAAATATTGTTTTGAAATTTATCAAAAGTGATATTTTTTTATTAGCAGCATGCTAAGATTTTTCGCCAAGATTTTGCTACTTATGGCATCCTTTTATATTCTGATAATTTCAGAGCTTACATGTCTGTAAATTTGTGTTTTATTTACATTATTTTATTTATTTATTCATTGGGAAGTTTTTTTTAATGGATATTAGCGGTAAGAAAATGATGAACCCTTTATTTTGTTTTAAGGGAAAACGGATTAATCTTTCGTAATCGAGCTCCGCGCGTTATAGATAAATTAAAAAATATTTCATGCTTTAAAATTGTTTTTAAAACCACAGACAATCAGTAAACTGAGATGAACTTTGCAAACAAATTCCATTTGAAAAATCAGTCCTATTTGGTGATCTAAAAATTTAAATTGCATGATTACAAATATGTTAGTTTTGTGTTTTTTCAATATTATTCATTTATTTGTTTATAAAAGAAGTATTAAATTTGTTAATTTGTCTTTCACAAATATGTTAGATTGGTGTTTTTTTTAATATTATTGTTTTATTTGTTTATAAAGGAAGTATTGATTTCATTATGCATAAATAGTCAGAAACAAATGCTGAAAAATATTTGTTGCTTTATGTGCAAAATGTTTATTATTATTATGTATTGAAACCGTCACGTGATAAGATAAACTTTAAAAAATCATGCTTAAAAATTATTTTAGAAAATATAATACGTCAGTCAATGAATACGGTTTTTAATCAAATTGCATTTGAAAGTAAATTTTTTTCCCTTTGCGACAAAAATTGAAAATGTACGAAGATCAGAAGATTAAAAAATTGCAGTAGCGAAAATTTCAAGACCGAAATTTGATCGTGAAGTGTAGCCATTCGCAAAATGACGTCAGCGTTACACACAGATAAGTTTGTTCTTTATAATATAGATACTGAATCAGTAAAATATATTAAAGATCAGTTATTAGGATGTGGTTATCAAGGCTCTTATGCTTGGGTTTCCGGAATGAAAACAGCAATCTTCACCTTCTCAAAATTTACATACGCGCTTCTCATATCCATATTCATCATTAATTTTAAAAAAATGTATTTTCTTTCATCCTTTAAAAATCATTTTAACTCAAAACTTGAAGTCACGATTGTCAGCAACATCTTTTATGTGAAAAGACGCACTCTTTACTTGAGATTTTAATCTCAATTCCGGAGAGTAAAAATTTCCGTAATTTATGTTTTTTAGACGCATTTGTGTTAAAATGTTTAGTTTTATCTGAGAAAATAATCGTTTACTTTTAAATATGACTTCATTTTCACTTAACTAAGCATTTTGCCTAGTGTCTGAAACTTAGTATCAGTACACATGCAGAAGGAAAAACAATATAGAAAATTTATGAGGAAAAATGCGTGTTTTCAAAAGCAGTTATGTCATTTTCCATTATTATGCCCTAATATAATATTCTACTCCTAATGAGATTTTGCGCCACTAAACCCTATGCAACAATTTTTATCAAATATTTTGAATTTTATCAGAAAATAGCATGAATAAAGTTAAAAATGCCTCATTATTTCTCTCTTGTATGCAATAATGAAAGCTATCTAATTTTCAACATTTTGAAGAAATTTCATAAAATACTTTTAAAATTAAAATATAAAAGTGGGGATAAAAAAAAAAAAACAGATAGTGCGATCACACCTACAAACAAAGAGCTTTCAGGTAAAGAAAAAATATAATTGGTTCAGCAGAAAGATCAGGGCAGATGACTACAAAACACACTTGCGTTTTAAATATATAGATTATATAAAATTAGGAAAAATTAAATTAAACAAATTATGTTAGTTTGATAAAATTATAGTAGAATGTCTTAAAGAATAGCATTAAAGTTTTATTATTCAGGAGAATTTCGGACAAAAACTTCAGCAACACGATATTATTTTAAACAACGAATTATTTGTTTGCATATCTAACTCGGCGAAGCAAATCCATCCAGGCGAGAATCATCAATTTCTGTAATTTAAATCGCTATTATTTGCACATCACCTCTCTTTAATAAAGACACTCTAATTTTTTTAAAACATTGCGTTTTATCAATGTGTGATTTCGATTACATTATTTTTAAAAGTGAAGCATTTTCACCTGTGAAGAATTTCAAAGCAGCTCGGCTGTGAAAATGACGCACTTCTACAAAACATAACTCAGATTTAAGAATTAAAATAGTACACGCTTTTTTATAAAAATGACGTCATTTGCATCCGCTAAAGCAATACACTTTTACAATCCAGTCTTAAACTTCGTCTGTAGAAAAGTGTGCATATGACGTCATTGTCACGGAATAAAAAACAATATTCTTGACATAGCCCATATTTTAATTTCAACTTTCTTTTTTAGGTTTCATGAGAAAATGCCAACAAAAAGATACACTATATCCTATTTTCGACTATTTTTCCGTTTACTTTCAATGACTTTCAATAGAAATGAGGTACTTTTGTTGCCACGATAAGAAAAATGGTATTAAGAACTACAAAAAAAAAAAATAATATCTCAAAAATAAATTGAGATACAGCTTTTAAAGAAATTGCATTTAAAAGATCATTTTTTTCCTTATACGACGGTGTAAAAATTTAAAATGTGCGATGTTTAGAAGTTTAAAAATTTGCAGTGGAGAAAATTGTAAAACCAAAATTTTATTTCAAATTTCAAAGTGTTGCCATTCGCAAAATGACGTAATGCGTTACGCACAGATATGTTTGTCCTTTATAATATAGATAGTAAAAAAGTAAAGAAAGAATGTATGAATTATAGAACCGAACCCGTATTTGTTTAATCTTTACGAGTTTCATTTTCTTTGCCATATATACGCACCGATATGCAATATAAAACATATTAGTAATATAAAGTACATTTAACACCTAACTAACAACAGGTATGATCATCTCTAATCATAATAATTTTTATGAAGTATCTGAGTAACCTGAATTCGTCTATATCTTTCTACTAAGTAAAACATATACGAAGCGAGAGACAAAGAATGTTCGATCAAAGAAGAATTGCATTTTTGTTTTTTTCAAACATATACCACTATTTCCGATTAGTAATTTTCACCTTAATTAATCTGTTATTAAATAAAGTAAATAATACCGTTCAGAAACAGTGATTTTTATCAGAATTAAAAAAAAAAAAAAAATCCGCTAAATTGGCAACACACTAGAAGGAATTCGCAACTTCCTAACGAATTCTTGTCTTAATCGGGATTTTTTACTCAAACGACCGATAATATGTCGCGTATTAAGCATAATCGCGTAATAACCATTCGCGTATTAAATGTGATATTCTTGCATTATCCCTATGGGCGATGTTTAAAGGATCAGAAAAAATCAACATCTTAAGCGGGATCGCGTATTAACCATGGGCGTCTTAACCGGGTTCGACTGTATATATATTGTTCATAGGCAATTTCTTTTTGTGACATCAAGAAAAAAAATTCTTATATGTAAATTAAAAAAAAAAAAAAAAAAAAAAAAAAAAAAAAAAAAAAAAAAAAAAAAAAGATATGGACTTTTGACATTAAGTCAAGGGCATTTTTTATCTAAAATTATTCCTCAAGAACATTTGTCATTTTTTTGTGTGGCACCGAAACGACTGGTGTTACCGCTAAATAAGTACCCCAAATTAAACTTAGGTAACAATTTCCTCTTTTATTTATATCGCCTCCTAAGAGAAAATAGGTAAAATAATTTAAGTAAAACTGTAACATAAAACTGTAAAAGCATTATGTTAATTTTGAAATGAGCTTCTCTGAACGCAGTAGTTATTAGAAAACTTGACATATTAGGCCAAAACATAGTTTGGAGAACAAATAATAACAAAAAAAAAATATTTCCTACATCGTTTAAGTCCGACAAGGGACAGACATACGATAATGGAAAAAAAAAATCACCGAACATGAACAAGCAATCATATAAAGCGCACTAAATTTTCGCGATTGGTCGTGTTCCTTCCATGTCGCGACGCCGTATTTTGTCCAACCATACAACCCATAAATTCGGGATACGAAAAGATAATGTATCGTTACAAACGCCTGAACCTCTTAAATAAATTTCAATGGACTCTCTTATGAATAATTGTATATAAAAATTAGAACTGCAGATTATTTTACTCTCGTTAAAAAGTATGTTAATGTTTTCTGTTTGATTTAGCCGGGATAAAGCAGTGTTACTTCTATTGTATTTTGTGTCCGCTATATGTTCTGATATTGAATCTGATATTGAATTTTCGTTGGGTTATACACATATAATGATTTTTTATTCCTCCCTCCCTACTAAATGGAATCATATAAACTCTTGAGAGGTCATCTCTACTAATAGGATCAATTTTAAAAGCATCTTCGCGATCAAACATATACCAAAATTTCTTAAATGATTTTTTATATGTTCAAAGAAACCCGGGAAATAATTTGCTTCCATTTTTCATATACACTGTATTTGTAATTTTCTGTTATACAGTAGCGCTCAAAAGTATTTTGACAACCATATATTCTCTCTTATTTTATTTAATATAAAAATGTAAAAGAAAATATATTTCCTATAACTGAGACTATGACTATAACTATGACTGCAGTTATTTAAATGTATCAAGTTTCAACTTGTTTTTTTACATTCGGCGCCACCGAAGAAATATGACTTCTCCTTAGCTCAAAAGTATTTTGACAATTAGTTTACATTTAATTGTTGAAGGTGTCAATGGCGCTGTAGCTTCGATTAGTGTTTATATTGACTTATTGTGATTATTTTTAAATGCCGAAATGCAAAAAATATTGAAGTGATTCTTGAAAAGCCACTGTAAATGCACTTAAGAAAGGTAGACTGCAAGCAGAATTAGCTCGTTCTTTTAACGTGTCTCGGCAACTTGTTATTACATGGAATAAAGTTTTTAATAAACAGAAATATATCGAAAATAAGTCTCAAAATGGCCATCCGAAAAATACAACTTACAATGTTGACTGCATTATAAAAATGATACATACAAGTGATTGTCGTAAGTCCGCTGTAATAATAAAAAATGAATTGAAAGAAAATTACGGCATAGACATACACGTTTCACCAGTTAAACGAGCCCAAACCTCTATGGTTTACATGGCAAAAGACCAGCAAAAATACATTTGTTATCTACTAAGAATAGGAAGGCTAGAGTTGCATTTATAAAACGGCATAACTCTTTCAGGGGCAAAGCAATTCCATTGCTAAAGTGTTGAAATTAATGATTGACACCAGAATTTTGGTTAAGAAAAATTTGGTTTATTATGTGTGTGAAATATAGCTTTTTCTCATTTACAAATAAATTTGTTATCAAATTCCGGTGTCAATCATTAATTTCAACACTTCAGCAATGGAATCGTTTGCCCCTGAAAGGGTTATGCCGTTTTACAAATGCAACTCTAGTCCTCCTATTCTTAATAGATAACAAACGTGTTTTTGCCGGTCTTCTGCCATGTAAACCATAGAGGTTTAGGCATCGTTTCACTGATGAAACGTGTATGTCTATGCTGTAATTTTCTTTCAATTCATTTTTTTATTATTACAGCGGATTTACGACAATCACTTGTAGATATCATTTTTATAATACAGTCAACATTGAAAGATGTTTTTTTTTTCGGATGGCCACTTAGAGGCTTATTTTCGATGTATTTCTGTTTATTAAAAACTTTATTCCATGTAATAACAAGTTGCCGAGACACGTTAAAAGAACGAGCTAATTCTGCTTGCTGTCTACCTTTCTTAACTTTTGTAGAATCACTTCAATATTTTTACATTTCGGCATTTAAAAATAATCACAATAAGTCAATATAAACACTAATCGAAGTTTTAGCCCCACTGACACCTGCAACAATTAAATGCTAACTAATTGTCAAAATATTTTTGAGCTAAGGAGGAGTCATATTTCTTCGGAGGCGCCGAATGTAAACAAACAATTTGAAACTTGATACATTTGAATAACTGCAGTCATAGTGTTTTCAATTATAGGGAATACATTTTCTTTTACATTTTTATATTAAATAAAATAAGAGAGAATATAAGGTTGTCAAAATACTTTTGAGCGCTACTGTAAATTTTGATGCCGACTCAGTAGAAGAATTGAAACCTGTAAATATAGAATTTTAATTGACTTTTAATTTGTTTTTATAACGTCTTTTAAGCAAATATATATTTTTAATACTGTGATATGACTTAATCTCAATCGTAATATTTAATGAATATTTTTCGTAATTCTGTTCGTACACCAGCTCCTTTAGTATCGCGAAATATTGTACCCAAATATTTTTTTTATTTTTATTTGATTTTTTAACCCCCCTCCTCTAGTTATTCTCCTTATAAAATCGATGATTATAAATATGAGGTCAAAAATATTCTTTATAATCCTGAAATTCCAGAAGAATCCGACAAGTATACTTTTAAATATCCCACAGTGTGTCTAAAATTTAAAGTGTCCGGTGATTAATGGCCGTATAGTGTGTGTAGATGGTTTAAAAAATATCAGGTCTCTTTTAAAATGTTTTTTTTTATTACAAAAATGAACAAAAATATAGATGCCTGTTTTTTACTTATTTACTTTAAAGAAAATCATTATTGTAAAAAATGCCTTTAGCTTCAATAAGTACATATATTCATTTTAAAAAGAAGTAATTTAGAATACAGAAAAATTATAAATTTTAAATATATTTCATGATATTCTTTATGATTATTTTTATTCATGAAAATTGTTATTTTAAGCTAATGTTAATTTATTACCGAAATTTAAAAAAAAAATAAACATTCGCTATATTTGTTGTATTCTCTGTATTTTTTGTAATCTATATTTGCTCTACAAAGATATTTCGTATTTTGTTTAATGCTTTACCCTCTGACTATCTAACAAAAGGCAAAATTGTAATGCTGTTTTCTGTATACTTGGTTTTAAATGCAAAAATAATATTGTACTTTCAAAATTGTATAAAAAAAAACTTAATTACGAAATTCAATGTAATCCTTGAAAGTATTATTCATGGTTCATTGTATTAAAATTGCATTAAATCAATACAGTTATCGTACTTTAAATAATTCTTATATTACAGTGAAACCTGGGGCTTAGTGAACGTTTCAACAGAGGCTTTTCAATGTACCAGATATATAATAAATACTTAACAAAACTTATCTATCTTTCAAAGTACATATATCGTATAACTTACTCGAAAAATGTACCATTTTATTTACACAGAATCATTCAGAATAATGAATATTTCATGTTATTTCAATTTACTATGCATATCGCCAAAGGACATTTTTCTGTAATTAATTAAAAATATTTTTAAAATGAAAGTGCATTCGAAGCGTGACAAGTAATTATTTTCAGTTAAAATCGGACAAATTTGGAATTAATTAAATTATTTTTTTCATTTACCTTATTTGAACAATAAGTTAATTAAACATACTTAAATGCCATTAATTTCAAAGGGATTTACGTCTGATAACTTAAATATAATAACGTTTAAAATAATGGATTAATTTGATAATACACGCTGTACTGCTTGCAATTTACATTTTTATATCAACTGATGATAACTAATTAATTCTTTATAAACTAATGAAAAGATTGTATTTGGCTTAAATAAACATGAAAGTAATTTAATGAACATTATTCCATAATTTAAATATATTTAAATTTGAATTGTACAATTACTGTTGTTTATACTTAACAGCATTATAAGGCTATAATTTTCAGAAAATCTTGCATTAAGAATCTTATGCGTTCCTTTGACTCTCTCATTAATTTTTGTAAATTTAGAAATTATAATTAAAAACTGTTATTTCTATGGCTAGCCAAAAAACAGAGCAATACTGAATAATTAACACTTAATAAAAGCAAAAATATTATACCTGGTTAAATGAGATTTTTGAATTTTTGAGAAATATAATAAAAATAAAAATAGTTTTTTCTTTCTTTTTATTTTACTTTGTTATAAGCATTCAGTGTATATCTGACAAACAAGATTTATTTTATGACTGGAATTGATGTAGTTGCATGAACCTTCCGATGCAATACGTTAATTTGGTACAAGCACTATTATTGAAAATTCACTACTTTGATTTACCTTGATAGAAAGAGTAAACTGGGGAATTTACTTACAAAATATGGTTTTTTTTTTCTATTTTAATTTGAAGATGTGGCAACAGGAAGGAAGTACACCATTATTAAATATATATATTATTTTTTTCTACTTTTTTGCCACCGTATTATTATACTTTAATTAATATTAATCTACTAAATGGAAAAAAAAAGTATTTTTCTTTCAATATTACACTCTTAATTATTTCTTTCAATTTTATATCTTATAATATTTAATTAATAAATGAATTAAGAGAAACCGTAAGAGTAGCGCAGTGATCAGCACAATATATGCCACACTACAGGTCTAACGCTCGCCTTCTGGCTGGGCAAGGTTCACTCAACCTTCGGGGTCGATAAAATTAATTCCAAGATTGCTTGTGAGCTAAACACTGAGGCTCAAAAGTTAGGCTGACCACCTGACGTGGACATGTGCTGTATAGCACCTCGAAGCACATGGTCAAGTAAACAGATTTAGACACCGTAAGCCCAGACCCTTAATAGATCGTAAACAAAGGCTTTATTCTTTACATTATTTTTAAGATGTGGCAAATGGGAAACAAATAAAGCATTATTTAATCTACATATTTTTTTTTCTAATTAGTTTTGTCAACAATGCAGCATAACAAACTCAAGGGTTTTATTAATATACACGAATTATAATTAGCACGATATCATGCGAAAGAAAAGGCATAACACGTTGAACATTTGAGCAAGAATACTAGGCGAATTACAGTATTTATCTTTACGAATGTATTATGTTATTGGATGAATTGCCGTGATCTACTAAGTACATTATTTGTTCGAGTGTATAATAAATGTTGTATAAATTTGAAAAGCTAATAGATGCATTTATTTGGTAGTTATAAGCTAAGAGAATCTTTAAGTGTGTGTAAGATAAAATCCTAATAAAATATACAAAGCCACTGATAAGGAAAATCGAGCGATCTGTATCAAAACAAGACTTAAAAAAAAACATCAGCGAAGGCACAACCAAAAATCTTTTGAATACACACACAGAAGAATACACTTTCACAACTTAGCTAGATTACTCATACATAGCTTTCACCAAAATAGCATATCCCCCCTCCCCCCACACCAATATACAATACTTTCTCAAAGCTTTTGCATTTCACAGCCCACTCAATTGGAGGAAAGCAATCTAAGAAACAGTTAATGGTTGTGCTGCTTAATGGAGAGAAGGCTATATGTATATATATATTTAAAAAGGATAATAAATGAAAGATAATTGCATAGCATACGCTGAAAGCAGCTCATTTTAAATGCAACAAAATATATTTCATCTATAAATGAAAATAGAAATACACTATGATTTTGGAAAGAAAGTGTATATCAACAATATATATAGCACAATCCTAAAATCTTCAAATTTAAGTTACACAGGTACAAAACTGTCTGATCTTCTTGCAGGTTTCTAAACATACATCAAACCTGCCCTTAAAACAACGGAAAAACTAAACTATTGTTATTTTAGATATTAAATTTAAAAATTTAAATATTTTTTGCATTTTTCTTGTAGATTTGGGTGGACCCTCGTTGTTCTGCATTCATACAAGTTAAGATAATTTAATTTGTTTATATTTTAATAATATTTAGGTTGCAATTTTAAATTAATTTTTAAAATACATGTTTTAAAGCCTTTTTGTTTTCTAATTTAATTATGCTTTGTTTATGCTATTTTTTGTTTAAATTTAGTTTATTTACCATTTAAATTTTTAAATTTTATATCTAAAATGACAATAGTTTAGTTTTCTGTTGTTTTGAGTGCATGGTGGACGTGTGTTTAGAAACCTGCAAGTTTTTAACAGTGGGGGTGGAGTTAGGTGTGTCTGTCCACCACTGATAAAGAAAAGAATATTTGTACCTGTATTTTTTATATGCGTAATTTATGTTTGGAGGTTTGGGGATTTTTTATAGTTAAATGTTATACATATTGTTGATATACACCTTCTTTTCTTAATTATAGTGTATTTGCAATTTCATTCATTGATGAAATATGATGAACTTGATCATGAACAACTGAACGTTTTTAATATCTAATGCAACCCCAAGAATCAATTGACGCACGCGCTACTTAGTGGGGAGAGTAGCACAGTGCTACTCCAGCTTTGAATATGATATAATCCAGTTGGAAAAAATATTCGTTCCCTTCATTATGACCTAATTACATGGTATACAGGCGTTTCCGTGTTAAAGTAGTTTCATCATGTAAATGCTATAGTTATAGCTCGGATGAATGAAATAGCGCTGCAGTTCGCAGCCAAGTCCAACTAATAAGAGTGAATTATGTCAGCCAGGTATCGGTCCGGATAGCCTAACAGGTAAGGCATTGGCACGGTACGCCAAGTATCCAGGTTCGATCCCTGGTCTGGACATTTTTCGCTCTGTTGGAATAAACTTCAACTGTGCTACTCCAGCTTTGAATATGTGTTGAATATTTTTGTAGCAGGTCAAACATTCACCCTTTTTTTAAAAATCATATGACATAGCATGACGAAAATGTAACTTTTCATTTTCCAATTTCTATATTAATCTTGCACATAAATTAATTTTAATAAAACTTTTTTTTTAAAACATTATGTTCACATGTTTTCTAATGTCAATGTCATTTTCTAATGTCAATGAGGTTTTAAAAGAAACATCACCACAATCAAAATTGCAATTTTCTGTCGTCTACGAAATAATGTACGAACTTTTGCAATCACCCAATTAATTCAAATTTAATCTTTTAGTTAGATTTCGTAAGAAATACTACCTATTACATTATCTCTTTTGTTGGAATTTCTGAACAATTTTTGCAGATCTTCGCCGATCGCGAACCCTAGAACTCAAAATCAGCCCCAGTTCAAAACTTTATCTATCTATCTATCTATGTATATCACTTTTCATGGACACGAGAACTTCCATAATTCTGCACAAATCTCTTAGAAACTGATACATAAAATCAAGGGGCAAAACATCTCGGCCAAGTTGGCTGATGAGCAAAATAGGTCCAAGGGGATGGAAATAGGGAGAGTTTTGGTGAAATAGGAAAACCCCCCATAACTTCTTATTTATAATAGATATCAAATCAGTTTAAAATTATTACTACTTCTAATAAAAGTTCCAAGAATTTATGCGTAACAAATTCTCAATATCATTAAAAATGGGCCCAAGGGGCAAAAAAATAGGGTTTTAGGTAGAAAAGTATTCATAATGTCGTCAATTCTCAAGATATCAAAATCACTTAAATTTATTACAAATATTCTTAATACTATCTACAACTTTTATATGGAGAAGTGTTTCATAGTATGAACTCTTGAAAAAAATATAGAGAAAAAAAATATATAGAAAGGATAAAAAAAGGGAGGGGGGAAGAAAAAAGTTCATAACTTCGTCAATTCACAAGATATACAATCCGCTTAAATTTATTACACATCTTCTTAATATAATCTGCAACCTTTATAGTGACAAATTTATAACGTGACCAACTCTTTCAGCAAAAATTAATTAAACTAAAATAGGGGTTGAAAAAAAATTATCGTATTACGGTTGTAGTTAAATCGAAACTGTTTCTTTTCTGACTCATTTTTAAATTCATTTTTGTCCTCAAACGCGTCCAATTTGCAGATTATCTTATTCAAAAACTATATAATGTGCCATATTGGTCAATTGTTTATAAGAATATATTTCAAAAAATGAAGTCAAAGTGGGCATTTTGAACAGACTTTACCAAAGCGATTTTGCTGGAAACAAGAAAATAATTGTTTGTAAATCAATAATTCTGATAAAACTACCTGTTTCAGTAAAATGAAATAAAAAGCTCGTCAAAAGAGGCCAGATAAAATTATTAAAATGGGTTTATCTCCAATCTTGATTTAGTTTTTGTTGGTGAAATTGGTATTTAACTTCTAAATCTACCTCTGCCTGTAGACCAAACCGGCAGGAATGTTTTCTTTTTAATTTTAGCAACTTATATTGAACTTAATTGCACCAAACCATTTACCATAACTCTGGACATCCTGTATTTAAAAGCCCTAAATATACTAAGCTATAAGACCGTATCTTTAGCGTAGTAAGCCAAAAGAAAAAAATATATATATATATACTATCTGAAGGGAAGAATGGGATTTGAAGAAGAGGCACTTATGGACATTAACTATTTCCAAATCTGTTCTAATCTGTTACATTGTACTAATTCCAAACAGATACGAATATTTTATTTTGCAATTATTTTTTTTCTTGTAATATTGAACAAATTTTGAAATATTTATTTTATAATAACTGTCAAAATCAGTTTCAAAATATAATTTACTTACCTTTGATCAATAAAACAGAGATTTTTCAACAAGAAATATTTGTACACTTTCAGCTCATATTTTTGTCGTCTGCATACTCTTAAACAAAGCAAAATGTGTGAACGAGGAAGAATATTTAAGTTAAAATTTCCATTCTAAATGTTTAACAATTTAGAAACGAAAAATATGTTTTTTTTATATATATATAAACTATCAAAAATTAATTTTTATTATTTTTGTTTATAAATATCTTGTTCCGTAACATTTTCTTATTATAAACTTTCGTTCTCTCTGCATGTCCACATTAAAAATTTACATCATTAACGGCTCTGACAACTTCTTTCAGAATACATATTTTCTGAGACATGAGAAGAAAACCAATTTAAATTTATTAAGTTGCAGAAAATCGCACTGTTATTTGTCAATGATTTCTTCATTTGTTTGCATCTTTTGTTTTTAATGTGTCAAAGTTTCAGATGAAAACATACGTTGAATATAATTTAATGAATTTATTTTATTTTTCTAAACAGAAAATAGTTATAAATGAAAAGGGAAATTTATTAAAACTCAGAATTACCTTGAAGGAAATATTTTAATTAAAAAGAAACGAAATATTTCATGTATATTTAACACCATGCGTATTTGAAACTTTAATGATTTGTAAAATTAAATTCAGATTTGCTAGGGTTGGAAATTTGTTTTATATTTTTATTAAATCATTTCGAAAAAATTACAAACGTCATCGATTCGAAAATGACTGCTTCGTATACTTGTGTTTTTCTTTATTTCCCCGTTCTCCCAAAACATTTCAATCTGCAAAATATTTTTATTTTCGAAAACATTTTAATTTCATTTTGATTTCATAGTAATAATATGCAATGGACAATTTTGTTTGTGCAAGAATAGAGTCTAAAAATGTACTGATATAAAAAAATGAGTTTAATTCACTTCAAGTCAAATTTGGATTTTCTTTCTTAACTTTAGAAGTTTGAAGATTATGCAAGGATTATTTTAATTTAATTATTTTCCATTCTATGACATATGATTATAACACAAAATGGTCGAAGTGAAAATCATTCATGTTCCAAATATACTAAGTAGGATGCTCTTTAATTCCTAATATAGTTGGTTGCTTAAGATAATTGCAAATTACTTAATCATGGAAATAACAAATATGTAGTCTTGATTGGTGTGAAACAAAAAAGTTGACCGAAATTGACGAAAAAAATATGATACATATTACTGGCTTTAAAAAAGGGAGATACTGACATGAAAAACTAATTCAAGAAGTATAAGAATAAAAGAAAATTATATGTATCAATCCTACGTATTAGCAGGATGTAAATCAAATTACTGGGAGGCACAAAGCTGTATTTCAATATTCATTTTTTGCGATCAAAACATACGATTTTTCAAATCATAACAAAAGATCTCAATGCAAACTGTCGGTTTTTTTTTCTGTTCTGAACACATTGGATCGTGGAAGTGAAAGTAGAAGTAGTAGTTTATAGCGTCACATCCTCACCCAGCTTAACATTTCCTTCTACAGGATAACTGTCTTGACCTCCTTTGAAGCAAAATGATTCATCAGCTAATTGCAACATTTCTATAGAATGTACAGGGAAAATAAATGCATGTAAGTGCCTGATTTCGTATTAAATATATGCATACGGTCTATAAATATAATCTTTAAACTATATCTATTGCGGTCCTCACAATGTCTGTTCACGACAGAGATAGTATATAATTTGCCACTTATCAAAACACAGTGCACACATAGGGTATTTCTTGTAATGTCACTAGATTCCTAAGAATACAAAATTTATCTAGCTAAAATATCGCCAAAAAATCTTCCTTACTTTTAAAGTTGTGAATGCCATTTGTTATTCAGCTTATATTAGAACAACCTGTAATTTTGGCTGAGGAATTAAATTACATCCCAGATTACCAATCAAATACCTTTTTCCCTGCTGTGCTTTATCATCCAGGATTCTTTCAATGTGTAACGTTCTATAGATTTCGAAATTCATTTTGCAATATATCATTGTATAAAACCTTTTAAAATAGGTATTTTTTTTTTCTTTTCGATAAGTCAGAGAACTAATCATATCCAAAAATAACTTTTTTTATTTTTTAATATGAAATTTAACCAAATAAAGGTAATATTTTTAATCTTAAAAATTTTATTTCACCATTTATTTCCCTGAATATTAATAATATTTGTATTGAATTCCTTGAATATTAAGAATGAAATAATGCTATTATATAGATATAAAGTATGTAATAAGACCGTGAGATTATCGCTTTTGCGTAAGTTTTGAAACTTCCGAAGATCATTAAGATATCGTTACTCAGCAAATATGAATAATGCATGCAAACCCTTCGTTCCAAGCATGACTGAGTTTGTAAATATGTTACCTAATATTTGGTTAAAACAATAAATAATCATGCATCTTCCAATATATTCGTACTTCTGATACTATGTAACAAGATGCGAAATTTCGCTATTTTAGAATATTTAAAACAGTATAATTTCAGAAACACATAATAGGTTTACGGCTACTAAAAAAGATTAATTGATTAAATACATTATATGAGAAATGGTCGTGTGCATTGCATAATAGAGACTTATGATATAAGAGAATAAGTGCCTGGCGATTATTCTAGATCAAAATAATAATGTCTGATGAAATAAAGTTGAATGAATAGCGGCATACGAAATAATTACTTATTGCATATACAGGGTGTTGCGAATTCGACATACAAATTCAGTGGGGTGATAGTAAGCCTCAACAGGATGAAAAATAGCTATAGAACATACGGTCGTAAACCACGTTTAGTGGAAGAAAATTACAAAAATAGTTATGAAATGTGCGATGTCGAGTGGAACAACAAGAGCCAATAATAATTAGAAAAAAATTTATTTGCCGTAAAGAAGTATTACAATGTACTATACTTCAAGACCAGAAAGGAGACGACAAGACATTTTTATAGGAATTGTTAGAAGTTTGGCCGCGAATGTAATTGCAAAGCCGACACCGACGAACGATGGTTTACAGGACGCGTTGAAACATACCTGGCTGTCTGCTGGCGATGTCTGGTGAAGTAGCGACGATCTGTGCTGTCAAGTCATGCAGTGTATCCACAGGCGCCAGATAAACAACCGAAAGAAGGATAAATCCTAATTTTTAAATTTTTTTTACTCATTTATGTTTTTATTTTTTACAAAACTATCAATTTGGTACTTGAAATGATTTTGAATAATTTTATATATTTTAAAAATATTTCTGTACTTCAAAATATCAAACAAAAAAGATTCCAAAATATTATGTATTTTTAATATCTGCATTATCTGTAACACTGAACTTAAATATGATATTTTATCTATTTTAAACTGATCTTCAAGACACATTTAAGTTTCATATAAAATTATTTTCAGTAAAGTAAACAAGTATACCTCACATTCATAAAGTTGCTTTTTATCCAGCTGCTAAGAAGGGTTATGTGTTTCCCGCGTATATGTATTACGCGTTATTTATACCCTCGAAACATCCCAACGGCTGAATGGATTTTAATGAATGATGTCCTATCGATTCATCTTAATCGTCCGATGGTTATAGGCTATGTTTTGTTTTCATAAAGTCAAAATGGCGGCCGCAAAAAAAAATGGCGGTAGAGACAAAAAAAAATTTACGCACCCTATTGAGATGCATATCATTGGATAGGTCTTTCAAAATGAAGACGATGTTTTATTGACTATTTTACAGTCAGAAGTTCCGTTTAAAAATTACACATACACAACCTGAAAGCTGTGTAGGTAGGATATCTAGCTTTACTGTAAGTCTAACCTTCATAGACATCTATAGACCTCGTGAAAACAATGTTTATAGATAGGAATTAACAAGTACAAACAACTTAAAAATCACCAATTCAAGTAAATAAAAAATATAGGTAAATAATATAAAAAAATAGTTTCACATTGATGAGAAATAATTAATTAGTTAGCTTTACGCTGTCGGTTTTTTTTTTTCATATTTAGTTTTTATTGTTTATGTATTTAATAATTGTTATTATGGTCTATTAATATACTTTTACAAATATTTATTTACATAATTAACGTACATATATACAGAATTTAAAAAATATATTTAACTATAATTATTTTATAACTAGATAAAACTTTTTTTAGATAAACTAATATAGATAAGTACAATGATATATGTGACTACATATAGAATAAATTTAAATTTTTCTCAAATTTCAAACTTCACAGCGATTAAGACTAAGTCTCTCCTACATCTGATATCCCGCACAACATTTAACGATATTAAAGTCACAGTGTTTGGAATTTTAGAATATTTTAAGAGATACAAATTTTGAATTGCTTCAATCTTTCAACAGGAATTATGAAAAGTAAATGTCTATTATATTTTTTAGATTTTCTTTTGTTTTATGGTACTTAATTATGGTACTTAATTACACAATCACGCTGATTGTTAAAGTCATGTAAGTTAAATTTTTTACAACTAAGCGAAATTTTGTCTCGGAATAGAACATTGGACCTTTGGCTTATAATGTCAAAATTATTTGTGAAATTTGTTAACCAGAACCCTTTAACCGTCTGGCCCGGATTTTTCCGTTCCTAGAAATCATGTTAAAATAGCTACACTGTAAAAAAAATTCCGCAACGTTCCTGGTAAAAAATGGGCAGCTGAGTTGCCCATTATTTCCAAGAAACATTTCTTGAAAATGACTGGTACTTTACTGTATATGTTAAAAACTTTCTACAGAAATGCCAGTAAGTTTCCTGCGAAATACCAGGAATATTTCTGTTGACAGCAAAACATTACTGACATATTCAAGGCTGGAGTAGCACAAGAGCGAAAAATGTCCAGACCAGGGATCGAACCTGGATACTTGGCGTGCCGTGCCAATGCCTTACCTGTTAGGCTATCCGGACCGATACCTCGCTGACATAATTCACTATGGATGTTCGTTCCCTTCATTATGACATTACTGACATTTCACAGCATGCGGGATCCGCAGACGATTTTTACATTTCCAGTTGACAATTTTCGCTTTATTATCATTATTTGTTAGAATGAAAAAATATTTTGAAATTGACATCAAAATTATTATTTATAATTTACACGAAAAAATAAATTTTCAGTTAAAATTCAATAAAGTAAATATATATGTGATATATTGTTTCTGAACTTTGCTTAAAATATAAAAATATATAAATGTAAATAATAATTAGAAAAAAAATCTAGACATAAAATATTTTGGATTTTCGTCAGTAATTATGTTAGTTTACAAGTTAGGTAAAATACATATAAATTTTCATGAAAAAAAAACCTAAACGTAATTGTATATTTTTTCCGAAAAAAAAAAAAAAAAATTTCAAATTTGCAGCAATTCAAAGTGTCAAATATATGTCAAATTTAAATCAAATTGTAATAAAGTGTTAAAATATAAAATTAATTAAAAAAGAAAAAAAAAAGTCAAGAGGTAGCATCGAACCCGGGCCGTACGGGTGGCGTGCGAGCTTTCTGCGTCCACACCACGAAAGACACGTTGAGAGCTGCAAACTAATGGGTATTTGAAACGTATGCTAAAACTCGGCATCTAATTTCTGAAAATCGAAGGCCCATTTGAAAAAATCCTTTCACAAGAATAATTAGAGATAAGAACTCTAAAACATACTTTAAATTAATCAAAATAGGTGAGAATCATATTTGATTGTCCCCTGGTTAATGCAGATCCAAATAATAGGTGTATTTATTTTACACAGTATCGTTAAAGATTTCACAGACAAGTACGAGAGATAATCTCTTAGTGATGTCACAGAGGTATTGTATTTTCATCTGAATTATCTTGACAATAGAGACGTAAAGGATTATGTCGTCTATTGATTTATTTGCATTCCATATTGATTTTTTTACATTCATTTAAGGAATTCGTTTTCGACACTCGCGCGCGAGCAACGGATTATAGGGGAAAAAAAATAATAAATGGCGGCCGCAGCGTTTTGCTGTTTCCAACTTTTGTTCAGGAACGTTTCGGATAAGAAAACCAGAATTTCACAGGAAAGAGCTAAATTATTCTGAAAACCTGATAAAAGGCGAAACGTTCCTGGATTTTACATGGAAAGTTACCATTTTTTTTTACAGTGTATAGACAAAAATATTTTAAACAGAATTTTATTTTTAACCTTATATAGAAAGTAGTGATATTAAAGATATTATAGCATCAAACTGAGATTTAAAAAATATATATCCTGGGATTTACTAGCATTCTTATAAAATTACTGCAAAACCTCCGGACGGTGAAAGGGTTAACCCTTTCACCGTCCGAGGGTTTTGCAGTAATTTTATAAGAATGCTGGTAAATCACAGGATATATATTTTTTAAATCTCAGTTTGATGCTATAATATCTTTAATATCACTACTTTCTATATAAGGTTAAAAATAAAATTATGTTTAAAATATTTTTGTCAAAGCAGTGCAACCGAAAAAAATATTAGCAATTTAAGTCAAATGTCCTGGATTCGTTCCCTGGCGTGGGCGAATTTTCACTTAGTTGGTCAACTTGTATGATTTCTTTTGTTTATTAATTTACCATTTCTTAACGTAACAATAATAAAAGAAAACGCATCGTAGAGATTGCTTATTCTTATATTATACACAATCATTGGCATACTCGAGTTTTGACACATTTTGCAACAGTATTTAATTGTTACGTATTTAATTCGTATTAAAAAAATATTCCACGCTATATTACATTCATACCAACTTTTTATTTACTGTTATGTTTTTTCTAGATCAGTTTTTATGAACTTATCTTCTTTATAAGAAAACCATAACAATAATTGACTGAATATTCAACAGCGCTTTCATAAAGTGGCATTAATAAAAGTGGCGCTTCCACAAAATACGCAAGCACAAACGTAAAACTTGTATCAATACCGTAGAAAAAGTATTGTTTTATTTATCGAAATTGTGTATGACCGATCAATTATATTTTTTAAAGGCCAGTTGGTACAATTGTTTGGAAAATATATAAATAAATAATTCAAAATTGTGTTTCACATGTTTTCTAGATTAATAAATGTTTTACATAATCAGCACTCTGTTTTTTTTTGTTTTTTTTTTTTTTTTGGTTGTTTCTGCTGCCTTTTTTTTTTTTTTTTGGCTTTACTAACAGATTAAAATAGTGAACTCACAGGAACTATGGATGTGTACTTTTTTAAATTTCTGGTTTATTTTTAAATATTTTAAAATGATTTTTATTTGCCTGGAATAACAGAGGCCGATCTCAATCCGGATTCTTTTTTGCTCTTTCGATTTTGGTATCAGTGCGTTTTCTCTGAGGATACATTCACTTTTCGAACTAATTCTGATACAGAAAGGGACCTCATAAAACATCTGCTAGAAAAATGGAAATTAAGAAAAAATCAGTTTAGATATCGATTTAAGCTATCCTATTCAACAAGAATTGTTTTAAAATAATGTAAAGCAAATGATAATTGAGGATCCTAGAAGCCAAGAGGTATAAGTGACGAAATTGAAAAACTGAGCTAAGTGCACAAGCTATCTCGAAATAAGGCTATTTGTTTGGAGGTAAATAAATATAGGTGATTTTCTAATTATGTACTTCATTCTATTGGTCAACAATTTAAGCTCTTTAAACTACTTAAATACTTTACCTCTTTAATATCTACTTAAAATTTAAAACATGTTGTACTCGACTTTCTTTTGACAGAGTTATAGAAATAAAAGTTCAAACACCGCTATGAAATAAGCAACAGTTTCATATTTTAATTCAGCCAATTACTATTGATGGTTAAGTTTGAACTCAATTTACCCCAAATCTAAATTTTGTCACTTGTACCTCTTGGCTTCTGGAGTCCTCCATTTTGAAAGAAAAATCTTTCCCGCAAGTTTAACATTAGTTTGCACGCGTGTTCACTATTGTAGGCTATTAAACACAATATTTGTCTAATTTGTTATCGATTTCAGAAAATATTGTTTTGTCACCTACAGGACCATGAAAAAACTATTAACAATAATTTCAAATGTCTGGTATACTAAAACATAGATAAATGGTCTGCGTATTCTACAAACAACCTAAATCTACAATTATTAATAGGTTTGTAATTTGGTTGAGAACGAAACTAAGTGGAATGGACAGCCGATGTATGAAATGTGTCTTATTTATTTATTTTAAATTGCGATCATATTCATGCTATATATGAACTTCTGCATAAATGTAATACATATGTTTCATAAATCTATAGCAAATACTCAAATTATGTATATACATTTTACAATTTTTTGTACATTGAAGAGAAGCTTTGGGGAATCACCCAATAATCGCTCTCTAGATCTACCATAAAGATTCCACTGAAAATGATCTAATCAGTCTGTAGTTTTGGAGTCCTGACCAGCACTGCTTAAACTAATTTATTAGTATTTACAATTTGCATCCGTTATTATTAGTATAAATTCCCAGTCTTTATATTCATAGCAAGCTTACAGTCATCATTTATTAACCTGGCACATGCTTGAAAAACATGTGTTTTTCCTACAATTGAAGAGGAAAGTTACCTATTACGGAATACCTCTTTATTATCAATAGAGTAGCATACAAAGTAAAAAAATTCGACATAACGATAAAGAATATTTACGGCTTTCCACGTATTACGACTTTCTTGATTAGCTGTCCACCCTACTACATTTAAACGATGCTAAAAATGAGCGCTTCTCTATTATTCAGAATGTATTACTTCTTATTCACTCATGAGTATTTAAAACAACTGCTCTCACACAAAGTCTACTCTCCTGACTCATATTTTGTCAATAAATAAGACCCTGGAGGAATGACTTTTACTGCAATGCAGCTATCCCGATAAGCCAATAAGTATTGCGAAGAAACGGAACTACATTGTTAACCGCGTAAGAAAAAAGAAGTAGAACGACTTTTCCCCAAAATGGCACGCATCCGGCTTTTTAAATAAATAAAAATAAATGATAAAAAATTAGAATTGGGGAACACATAATTCTAATAGAATTCATTTCTGCATTTAAGATTGCAATATAAAATGAAACATCTTGAAACAAAATAATACGTGAAATGTTGTTTGAAATATATATTTTGAAAGTTCAATAAAATATTAATATATACTTATTTTAAATAGAAGTAAGTAAAATGAATGTTTGGAATATTTTTTAAAGATGTAAATAATTAAATAAACTAGGGTTGTAAAATTATATTAAATAGGGAAATTTAATGGAATATAAGCACACAAATTTAATTTTCGTAACATACACATATGTATATTATCTACATAAAAAGCAGCTTTTGATCACGTAAATATATAAAGAAAATATCTGAATAAATATTTAAAATAAAACATTTTGCGTTCGGAGCAATTCTTTCGAAACCTATTTCAAAGATTGGTTCTATAATAAAGCAAAGCTTAATTTAAAACAATCTGTTCATTAATTATTTCTTAACCATATAATCTTATTTTGTGCATGCTATTCCCTCCTAATTAAATACTTCATTGCTGATAATAATATACTTTAAGTCCTGCATCATTACTATGTTTAAGTAATTAAGTCTTGTACTGCAGAGATTGTAGCTTCTTTTCCAAAGTAAATTTCACTATGCATAAACCTGACTTTTTAAAAATTAAGGCTGTACCTCAGACTTGGTACGAAATACATCTCTTTATCTGTCTGTAATTTGTGTAAAAATTTGCTCGGCAGGAATGTATTTCATAAATTATCTCTTTTTGTAAAAATAAAGGAAGTAATGTTGATGCAGCTGCCGCAGTGGAATTTATTGTAACATTTTCACTTTTCATCTTACTTTACAAAAACTATTGTGTATAAAACCTTTCATCTTACTTTACAAAAATTATTGTGTATAAAACCATTGAGAACTGGTTATTCTATATTGAAATGTATGTTAAACACGATACTGTTAACAGTGTTTTATTTGGGTAATTATTTTGAGCGCTATTTAATGTCACATTTTGTCGCCATAGTGCAGTTAAAAAAGTCCATAACGATGAAAAACTATGCTTAGCAATTTAACCATCTTTTGCAGACTTATACTTGACTAATTTATATCTTGCAGTATCCAATCATTTTTTTTAATTTGTCTAATTTTGTAAGTTTTATTTTTTAATATTTATAATTCCGTTATCGTAATAGAGATTTAATTCATACTGTTGTATAGACGTTTAATCTACTGTTGTCGTATTTTTAAATATCCGTATGATGATATAGCGTCATAGTAGTAATAATAATTCTAAAACATAGAAAAAATTTTGTTTACTTTACGAACATGATGCATCACACTAAAATGAATTTTATTATTGTTATAAGAAATCTGAACAAGATGTGCTTTTAAGAGTAACATAAACAAAATAACAATAAGAGATACTAATAAAACTTGCCAATTTTGTCAGTGCAACTGAGAATAAAATGTATTTTCTTTGAAAATCCTTACTATTCTTCCAGAAAAAGATACTAAAATAATATTATTATATGTGTATCTGCTTATTGCTGTGCTTTAGCCAAATCCTAAAGCTTCATATTTAGATAAAACAATTCCAAATATAAAAATGCTCCATAAGTTGATCTTCGTTATATAAAAATCTAATTGCATGAAAGTAGTTACTAAATTAAAATTTTTATATACTCGTGCTAAAGATTATAACAGGGCTCGTACGGGTACCATTATTTTCAAGGCCAAATATCAGAATTATTTAATAGAAAAATAAATCTAGTTTAAACGGACGAAATTTCGCCTTATTTAAGGAGAGATTTTCCGTAAGAAAATACTGGTAGCGAAGAATTTCTTAGTCTGGAAATTCAAGGACCCGTACGAACCCTGTATAAAATATCATAGCAAACGCGGTAGCGTTAAGCTATAATATGATTAAGAAATAGAAAATTCAAACGACTTTCTTAAATGTCTTACGAACCAGTTGACATACGGCAAGGATTTTTCTTTTGAAAGATAGAACTCGACGAGACGAATAAACTGATAGCATTAAAAAAATTACTGTAGCTTTTAGTAGTTTTTTATTTAACTTTAATCGAAAAAATGAAGACACAAAATTCAACAAAGTGTAACTAACGTTCCAGTGTGTGGATTAACTTTTTGTTTTATTTTGATCCTCTTGTTCACGCTTAAAATAGATTTTTTTTTCATGTTTGTATGTTTGACGGTCGCTGAGAAAATCGAATTCGTCTTTTATAATGTCTCCATAAAATTATAGAAATCTCTCCTTTTCATTTTCTAATTTTCCAATTCAATAACTTCTTTCGTGTTGCCACTCCATAAAAAGCAATACAATAATTTTAACAAGTTGGAAATTGCTCGTCAAACGTGGCAAATGTGGTGCGTTCGTACTATAGCTAGTTTTATAATTATTTTTTGCACCCCATATTTTACTGAATGTATAATTTTTTGCACTTCATAAGGTGCATAGTCTGTAACATCATTAAAATGCACTCCCAATAACTTTTTTCCCATTTCCCGTAATGTAACGGAGCACTTTTGACTGTCCCTTTAATTAAACTATACATCCGATTTTCAAAGAATTTGAAATGTCTCGACAAAATTTTGCAACAGTTATATATTTAAAATTTCAGACCATTCGGAAGGCTGTAACATCATTAAAATGCACTTGCAATAATTTTTCCCATTGGCCGCAATGTAAAGAAAAATTTTTGACTGTCCCTGTAATTAAACTATTCATCCGATTTTCATAAAATTTGAAATGGCTCGACAAAATTTTGCAACAATAACATATTTAAAATTTCAGACCATTCGTTTGACTAGTTTTTGCTCTATTACATGCGGACAGACAGACAGACGGACGGACGGACGAACTGAACGACGATTATACACTGTAAAAAAATCCGTAAAAATACGGTATATTTTCCGTTAAATTTTACGGAATACTTTCATCTTCATTTGAAAACAGTACAATTTCCATAATAGCATAATTTTTCCGTTCTCGGATCAAAATGAAGAAGGTTTTCCGTAAATTTTACAAAAAATATTTCATCATTCTTTCAAAACAGTACAATTTCCGTAATTGACGTCTGTGTTGTATAGAGTGGCGCTGTGTTTAATTGGAATGCAGAATAATGAATTGTTGTTGTGTGAACATATGTTTACGTTTAAGACTTGGTTAGTCACTATTTCTCTTTTCTTTTCTTTTCTTTTTTTCCCGTGTTTTTTCTTTATTTTAAGTAAATATGAATTAATATCTTTTCATATATCAGTTAAAATTTAATATAATTTATTTTATCTTTCGAATTTAATGCCACGTAGAATGCCGTATAAATTCCAATTTAATTTATTCAGTTGTTTTTTTTAATTTGTATCAAATAAAAAATTAAACATATCAAGTAACTTATTAAATATTAAATAACTGTTTTCATCTGTTATTCGTTTAATATAGTAATTAAAAAATGATACGATAAATATTATTTCTAATTGAAAAAAAAAACGATTAATTTCTAAAATTATGATAGAAATTTTATTTTTTAAATGCATGCAATTTTGAAAAGGAGCCATAATTGTTCCTATTTTATAGGCATGTAATACTTTTTTTTTTGGGGGGGGGGGCATTAAATACTCGTATTCTTACAATAATAATTCTTTTTAAATTGTAATACTAATTAAGTTAAAAATAAAAGAGCAATCTCATTCAATTAGAAATAAATTAATATATCTTATTTGTCTGATAAATATAATGTTTATGTATCAAGATATTTTAATTACAAATAGGGAGCGCTAAGTTAACACCACCCCCTTTTTGAATATCTCAATTTCAAAAATATCAATATTTAGTTATTAATTATCTCTAATTTTATGTCTTTAGCGTTGACTTACGACCCCACCCCTCCTCCCCAATTTCAAATTTCAAAAATGCCAATATTTGGCTGTCAATTAGCAGAAATTTTATTTTTAAAACTAACACTGTAGTATTTTTCTTTCTTTCTTTCTTTCTTTTTAAATAAAATGTTTTAAAATTGTTTTAAATTTTTTTTTACAATATTAAAAAAAAAAATAATCTGATACTTAAATGAATTTTATTAATTCTTTTTAAGTTTCAGATAGTTGAGAAGGAAATGTTACAGTTTATTTTTCATAATGATTTTAAAATAATACTTATTATTATTTAATAAAAAAATTGAAAAACTCTATTTTTAATTTTAATATTTTTTAATCTATTCACTTTAACGGATTCGCACATAAAACTTAACATATCTGAAACATAATAGCGAAATTATAGATGTATATGCAAATAAATAAATAAAAATAATAGTACAGTAAAATTTTAAAAATCTTACAAAAAAGAAGCAATTATTACTTATAATACATTCTTTCATGCACGCAATATTTTAAAGACTAATTTTTTCCTTTTTATAAAGCATGAAATTAAAAAGTTAAATTTTCAAAATTATGGAAATATTCAGAATTGTACACTCAATTGAAAAATATCTCCAACGAAAATACGTTCCTTGCTTAAAACCGCGCCTTTACTTCATAAAAAGCATCTGAAATAAGTAACGACATTTGGAAACGTAACTCGAGTCCCCATGGCATGGTGGGTAAGGGCGCTAATCTGGTACACTCCGGTTCCCCAGTTCGATTCCACCCTAGGTAAGTGTTGTTTCATTACTGTTATTTGAATGAATTAGAGGTACTCTACCTTGATAAACGTGTCCGTTGAAATTCATAAAGGTGTAAGTTTCTCAAAAAGTTGTATAATTTTTTTATTATTATTTTTTTTGCCTTTGAAACAAAAAAAATTAAATACGGATATACGAAAAAAAAAAAAAAACCCGCAAAAATTTTGTGAAAAAACGGAAGATTTTCTGGAATTTACGGAAAATTTTTTTCCCGTTAAAAAACGGAAATAGTACTGGGGTCTGGATTGCCAGTACTATTTCCGTTTTTTAACAGATTTTTTTTTTTTTTTTTTTACAGTGTAGGTGCTACGTATTTATATAATTACGAACGCACCTAAAAAGGATAACATATGCACTTTTGTTTTTATAAGTCAATAAAAATTGAATGGATTTTTGTATTTTTGAAACCGACGTCAATCTAAGCAAATAATGCATAATTTTCATAAATATATATATAAACTTTCTTGACTAATATTTTGAAATGAGTAATAGACACAATGGAGCACAAATGAGTTGATAGGGAAAAAAAACAGGGTAAATCCCAAGCTTCTGTTCAGGAGCTAAATGTAAGTTTTTTTTAATTATCATCATAACATCCTGACTTACACAAGCGATAGGTATGCAGTAATATAAATACTTCACATACTAAGCATACCTTAAAAAATAGCATTCCATCTATTTTAAATAAGAAAGAGATGTCATATACGCACCAGAGCACATAACTGGCGCGATAATGGCGTTATTTTGCCTGATACGGTAACTGAGCTATTGTTGTTTATTTATTAATTATTTTTTTTTAATTTACTTTTATTTTATTTCTTTAAATCATATAAATTGTTTTTTCTATAGTTATTAATTAAACTTTTCATTATTTATTTTTATTTCCTTTTTAAAATAATAGAAAGTAATTTAAAAATATATATGTAACTGCTATTTGAAAACGAGGTTTTCGTCAAATTGGCGTCAGAAAAAAACCCGCGCCAAACCCGTTGTGTATATGACATCTGTGCCTTAAATAATTAGGGTTTCGTTTAACTTTAGGTACTTTTGCTTGAGATATTGTCGAAAATGTACAGCAAAAATATACGGTACTACTTGAATATCCCATCGACCAATTTTGCCAAATTATACAAAGTGACAATTTTTATTTTAATAAACGGAAGGATAAATAAATTAGTATAACATTAATAAAAATACTAATAAAAACTTAAGCACAGATGTCATATACGCTCCATATTCGCGCGATTTTTTCTGACGCCAATTTGGCGAAAACCTTGTTATATATCTTCTATATCCGGGTTACCATATCAAGCAAAATAACGACACTTTGGCGCCAGTTAAGTACCCGGTACGTATATGACATTGGCGATAAAAAAATCATGCCAATATAGGGCGTATATGACATCTGTACCAAAACTTAAATTAAAAATCACTTGATGACGTAACAAACCCGTGTATTGTGTTTAATGTCAAGTCAATGTAACATTTACTATCATCCATTATTGCCATTTAATGTTATAGTTTGGATATAATTTTTTGGTCGACAGGATAATCAAGTTGTACCAAGTATGGTACAGATGTCACATACGCACCACGTTGGCTCGATATTTTTTCTGACGCCAATTTGGCGAAAACCTCGTTTTCGAATACCAGTTATATAGAGGAGAAGGTCCAAATACCGGCTACTACTTTTGTTTTCAATCTAGATCATACAATTTTAAAAATTAGTAAAAGAAAAAGTGACAGCAGGGTACCTTGAGATGATTTACAGCTGTTCAAAGGGAAAAAAATCAGTTTAAAAGGAGTTTTCTGTTTATAAAAAAGCAAAATACCGAAAGCTTCAAATTTTGAGTTTTGAAAATGGGGTCTAAATACCGGCTACCTAAGTTTTTTTTCCAAAAGATCCCACAAATAGAACTAACGACAGTTATTAAAAATCACAAAAAAATATCACTCTCTGCCTCGGTGCGGTCGCTATAGGCCCACATACCGCATTCTTAACATTGAACCCAGAATCCCCTTCCCCATTCTTGTCCGCAGAGAAAGCACTCAATTGCAGACACAAATTGCATCATCTTCCTCTGTTGGATATTTTCCTTTTTCTCTTTTTTAACCTTTTAATTCTCGCTCCCGTGATATTCACAGGCTGTGTTTTTTACTCAGATTATTTGATCCCACCGGTTTTATAAAATAGTGTAATTGGCTTTATTATGGTATCATTTTACTTGTCATTAAATAGCTTGGATAATTATTTTTCGAAAAAGTGGTGCAAATAAGCAATTTGAATTTTAAAACCATAATTTTATGCGACCGCTAAGGGGTTAAAATTGAATTTCTACCTCTTTCACCTGTTTTTCTGCGTCATTTTTCTTCGTTCTCTTCACATTCATTTTCAGGCAATTTTGGAGCGTCCAACAGCGCTTTTCTGTGAAGTAATCAATTAATCATTGTCACTCCAGAAAAATTTCGGCCACGGTTGCTTTTTTTCATATTGCGAAATGGGACTAAAACTATTTCTGAACCATTTAAATTGATTTATTAATCATGGAACTAATAAAATTATTCCTTTCCTCCCCTTCAAGCAGAGCAATCGAGAGAGGTCCAAATACCGGCTAACTGGTATTTAGACCACTCTAGGTAGCCGGTATTCGGACCACTGCTATTTTTAAGTTTAAAGTTGTATTTCCTACTCATATAATAATATACGAATAATGTGCTCGCGGCAATTGAGAGCTAAATATGTCTAGAAAATAACTTAATCATCAATTCAAGCCAATATACGATCAGTATATTAGAAAAAAATAAGAAACACATATCTGAAAAACTTTTGATGTGCCAGATTATGTCGTTTCGACACTTTTGTATTTATTGTTTGCAAATGAGACAGACTTCAGAGAGGTACTTTTCTTAACATTCTTCTCTCAATTAGAGTTACAGACTCTACAAAATCGCGGCTAGGCTGTGTTGCGCTCAGTTCTCAGAACACCTATTATCCGGTATTTGGACCTTCTCCTCTATATATTTTTAAAAAGGGATTAACAATAAATTTTAAAAAGTTTAATTAATAACAATAGAACAAAAGAATTTATATAATTAAAAAAAAAGAAAATAAAAGTAAATAAACAATTTATTAATAAATAAACAGCAACATCCGAGTTGCCATATCAAGCAAAATAACAAAACTTTGGCTCCAGTTAAGTACCCCGGTGCGGATATCACATTGGCGTCAGAAAAAAACTGCGTTAACGTGATGCGTATATGACATCTGTGGCGGTTTAAGTACACTTCGGAACGTTACTTTGAAATCGGTGAGTTTCATCGCCAAAATCGCCAAGATGCTAAATGATCATCGCCATTGAATATATAAATAATGCTATATTTGCAAACTTATAGGTGAAAATATAAGTGGAACCTCAGTTCACCACCACCTTTGTTTATGACCAGTTCAGTTTAGGTCCAACTTCGGTGATCAAAATTTGACTCGGTCGGCGTGCAATATCTCGGTTCAGGACCAAGGCTGCTGAATAGTTCAGTTGGCAACCCTTGCATAACTCTTGTTATTAGTCAAGTTTGGAGTAAGGTGTGGATATCAGAATGCCTTGTGTACCTTTATTACTATAAAAAAATTAACTTTTTGTTTTACTTTTACACCGGTTTGCGCTAATTTTAGCTCTCATTATGGCTTCTAAGAATGAAAAAGTGCTTAGTGGAAGCAGTAGTAAGAAGCTTAAGCGAATTACTGTTCAATAAAAGAAATTGTAGCAAAACAAGAGAACGATGTTAGTATATAACCTGTTAAGCTAAACAATACGATGTGGCCTAAACCTTCGATTTCCACGATAATCTATATATATATATATTACACTATCGTATGTGTCACATAAATCGTGATTATTTGTTAATTGTTTAATGGCAACGCTCGAATGAAACGCATCTATCTCATTGGTTATAGAACATCATTTAATGCATCTCCATACCTATAAGAGGGGTTACCATAAACGGGACCCAATTCTGTCACCAAATACTGGCAAGTTTGTCACCAACTTGGCGATATATCGCAAAATTCCTGTAGACTTCCATTGTAAACCAATAGGGTTTACTTGTTGACAGAGAATCAACAAATTGAGATATTTTAATGCAACGAAAACTAATATCAGTTTAAGGAATTACATTAATTTTATTTAAGGGAGTCCAAGTAAATTAAATTATTAATAAAAATAACGTGAATTGGATTAAAATCCTTGAACCTCTTAAAACTGTGTGTATTATTTGGTTAAATAGTGCATTATTGTGCGAAATAAGAAAAAAGTATTGGAAATATTTAAAAACAACTCAGGTTTATTTATATTCTATATATAATTATCAAAAAATTTAAACGACTAGTATTAAAAAATGCTCTGAAGAGCACCAAAAAAGGCTAATATGTTTTTAAGTATGAAAAAGGGTTTGACAAGCGCTTCTAATTAAGCATGAAAAAGGACAAAGTGTCCCTTCTTGGCTGCACCTCACTGTCAATGCCAACTTTGAAAAAATTATATTTGCGCTATTTTCAGATAAAAAAAATCAGCCACTGTTACTATAAAAATGTGTAGTGTAAAGACACAGCCAGTAAAGACGCAGCCTGATTAAACACGAATGTAAGGCGACATAGTACCAAAAACCTTAGTTCCTGCAGCGTATCACACTCATGCAGGGCCACAAGGCACGCCCGCAGTGTAGAACTGTACAGAAAACTGATTTGCAGTGCAGTGCAGACTGTTGCAGCACTCTGCACAGGAACATTTCTACATGTGCACTCATAACAGTATAATGCATTCATTGATTGTTGAAATTATATGCAAGTGGCCGTGGCTGTACAATGTACTATGCAGTACATCAATGCATGTAAATTATAAACGAACATTAGACGCATACAGCTTTAATGCGGAAGTACAAAAACACAATGTGAGCGTGCGCTGAGGTTCAAAAGCATAATAGGAATGTACAGTGTAGTATGATTTATAGAGAAGTAATGGTACACAGTGTATTGCAGACGCATGCGCAGTACAACAGTGGAACAGTGCAGTTAACATGTAAAGCACGACTGAAAGTTTTACTAAACTACCGCGAATTTATTTTATATGTAAAAAGCGCAAATATGATTTTTTCAAAGTTGGCATTGACAGTGAGCTGATGCCAAGAAGGGACCCTTTGTCCTTTTTCATGCTCAATTAGAAGCACTTGTCAAACCATTTTTCATACTTAAAAACATATTAGCCATTTTTGGTACTCTTTAGAGCATTTTTTAATACTAGTTTTATATGGTTTAACAAATACAGCTGTAAAAGTTTAATCCTTCTATCATCCAAACTAACGCTGTCACCGCTGCCGTAAATGCATTTTTGTGATTGGAGGTTTTCTTCGCTAATATTAAGAAAAATATGAAAATCGACAGGGAAATGTTTGAAAAACACGCTGAAGCAGACAGTTCTTAAATCTGAGAATTAATTTATGAGATATTTAATGTTAAATTTGTTAAAAACTGTTCTATTAAAATTTTTTATAGAAGTAAAAATTATACATAGGAATTTATTGTTTTTTTTCTAAGGATGTATATTTTAAACTTGTGGTGGACAGAGTGCATTTATTTTTTTACTTTTACTAGTGGTTTGAGGATTTGTTTCAATTTTTAATTCAAATTTTCATCATTTCAATAGTTATTTCTTTCATATTTTAGAATAGGTTATTGTTGCCGATTATACACTGTAAAAAAAATCCCTGCGGGCCCGGCCTACAGGCGGAGGTAGATTTCGAAGTTGCGTATACTAATTTCACCAAAAAAAAATAGTATCATAATTAGAGAAAAACCCACTTTAACAATTTTATCTGGACGCTTTTGACGAGTTTATATTTGATTTTTAAATAAGATCTGGTTTTATCAGAATCATGTTCAGGTGATATTAAAAAAAAAAAAAAAAAATACTTTTCCATGCTCAACAACTCGAAATTTTCTGGCACATTTTCAGAATCATTTTTAATAGAAAAAATATGAAACTTTCTGACGGGATTTTTGAAGAGAGTTAGAAGCGACCTGCGTTTTTATTTTTCGTTCAATTAATTAAAACTTGATTTATAAACAATTATTTTCTCAGCAGGACAATATTTTTCATTTCTAAAATAATCGCTTCGGGAAATTCGGTTCAAAATGCCCACTTTGACATCATTTTTTGAAATATATTCTGCCTCTATCAAAAAATCGATCATTACGGTAAATTATATAGTTTCTTAATAAGATAATCTTCCAATTGAATGCGTTTGAGAGCAAAAATGAATATAAAGATGAGTCAGAAAATGAGCAGTTTGGATTTGAATACACCCTTAATACGAAGATTTTTTTCTTCAACCGCTGTCTATTTTTAATTTGTTTTTGCTGTAAGAATTGATCCTATCAAAAACTTGTCAATGTAAATGTTGTAAATAATATTAAGCAGATAAATAATAAATTCATGCGGATTTTATATCTTGTGAATTGACGAAGTTATGGAATTTTTCTTCTTGAACCCCCCTTTTTTGTTTTCATTTTTAATTTTCTTTTTTTTTCTTTTTTTTTTTTACGGTACGAATTGATTATACCAAAAACTTGTCAGCATAAAAGTTGTAGATAATATTAAGGAGATTTTTAATAAATAAGAAATAAATATCTCGGTTTTGATATCTTGAGATTTGACGAAGTTATGATTTTTTTTCTCCCAAAAATCCTGTTTTTGCACCCCTCGAGCCTATTTTTAATTTTATCAAAAATCTTTGATACATAAATGAATGAATAAAAACGTTAAACTGATTTGATATGTACAAGACATTTATGTGTTTAAGACATTTTGTAATTCTATTAAGTACAAATTCTTCTTTCGTAATTTCATGTATAAATTCAGATTTTCAGAATAATTTTTAAAAAAAAGATCAAACTGGCAACCTTGGGTTATGTGTTAAAAAAGTAAATGTTGAAAATTACGTCATAAAAGTTGTACTTACATGTGAATATTAAAAGAAAAAAAATCTTTAAAATATTAAATTCATTTATGTGCGTTAAAAACAGTAAATCTGGGAAATTACGTCATATTTAAATTGGCCAAATAATAAAATTATCAAACAGTTTAAATTAAAAAAATATATTTACATGAGATATTTATTTCATATTTTGGCAGGATCTTATTAACTATTATTTCCAATTATAATACAGCTCAGATAATATTTTCTTTCGAATAAACAAAATTATTTTTACGTGAATATTAAAAAGAGAAAAATAATAATAAATTCATTAACATGCGTTAAAATCAATAGATGGGAGAAATTATGTCCTATTTAAAATGGCTAAATAATACTACTGAAAAACAGTTTAAATTAAAAAATATATTTACACAAGATATTTATTTCATATTTCGCCATGATTTGTTTAAATATTGTTGCCAATTCTAAGTCAGCACAAATAATATTTCCTTTTCGAACAACAAAATTATTTCCAAGTGAATATTAAAAATAGAAAGAGGGAGATCGCCAATGGTTTTTTAATTGTAATTTAATCATCCGTAACGTTTTTAAAGCCGATCAAAGTAGCGTGTTTTTAGAGCCTGCAATGTCTGAACGGGGGTTGTGGAGCGTAGCTCGTAGGGGCGGAGCTCCGTAGTCTTTATAAGAAAAAAAGATTTAGGATTCATAATAAATACGATGGACTTTTTCCTGGAAATGTAAAGCTTCGGCAGAGGCAGTGATTATTATTATTATCCCATTTTAACGCTTTCCAAGATAGTAGTGAACAGTTTATGTATATGGCTTCTTTGGCGCCCCTTTGGACGTACTCGCGTAAACAGCCTCCAGTTGCCAAGAAATTGAAGTATGTTATCAATTTTACCATGACCTGTTCGGTAGTGAAGATGAAAAGTGTACCATTTATAGATCGTTTAATGGGCAGACAGTTTTGAATTTGGATTACAATAACGGCTCTGATAAAAAATGATTGCAGTGAATTTAGATGACGGATTTTAAGTATGCAGCACAATTTCAAACATATTTAAACTGATATACATCAAAAAGGTGTGCCACAAGATTTTGACAGTAGAATATAGTGTGCAGAGAATTTTTAGTTCCTTTATAGGAACACACAACATATATTAGTTACAGAGCTCTCTATAAACGATATTTGATTGACGGTCATTATCAATTTTAATATGTTATTTTAAATGTAACTAATTTTATTGCATATTACTTAACGCGAATAAATTCCTTCCGTAATATATAGAGCAACATAAAAGAATTCGAGTGCATTTATACTTATTAAAATGAAATTGCTGAAGCGGTAGTTTTATTTGTTTTATGCATTTCCTTATTTACTATATAAACTAACATATAGATCATTATATATGATGGCACAGAAGAATTTGGATATTTTCCCGACTGTAGATGGTAATTGCTGAAATTAAGTTTTCAAATATGTTATGCGTTTTTCAGATTGTTTACTAATATCATCATCTTTCAAACGGTGAAAGTGAATTACAGTATTCTGAATGCGTTGAAAATTGATACATAATCTAAGTTGGATGCATGATTCTTCATTCTTATTTATTATTACTGAAATACTTCTTATATTCAAACAATATTTTACTTTCTCAAAATTTTTAACATAAATACCTACAACATAACCAGTGGCCTTATACTTGACTTTCAAGGTGTTTTGAAGTAGAAAGTATGTCGAAACCATGTAGATAATTTTATAGATCGATATATAGATAGATATATTTTAAAGATTTTTATGCGTATTCATATGCTCGTAGCGTAGCATATTCATACAGCATATAGCATATTCATATAGCATATTCAAGCGTAGCGTAGCGTATTCATATGCGTAGGCATAACCATTTCACAGTTTGGACACAGCAATTTCATAAGTATTGTTGGATACTGGTCAAAATACTCGTCTCTGGTCAAGTAAAGAGACGATTACGGTACCTGCAAACTTGCAAGTTTTTGTTTCTGCTTTAGAAAACGTATCATATCGGGGCATTTTTTTTATTAATATTTTCAGTTAAAAAAATAATAATAAATCAACAAATTTAAAGTTATTCAATTTTTTTATTTTATTGAGTTTAGCTTATTTAATAGGAACACATTTGCGGTAACGAATCTGTTGCTAACATTTACATGCGAACATTTAGGATCGCTTTTTAATACTCATTCTGTTGTAATGGGTATCCTACGTGAGATAAAACAGGATATTCGAAAACAATGCTTGGAGGTCCCGTAAATTATGCTTGTAAGGAAGTCAAAACTAAAAGGGAAAGACCGATTATGAATTTTCCAAAGCTGATGAAGAGGTGAACATCTTTTCATTAATGTCTAAAATTGCAATAATCATAATGATACATTTTTCCCTTTAAATATTAAACAGCTGACAAAATATTTAAAATATTAAAATTTAATGTATTTTATTAATTGTGCAGAAATCATGGAAGGATTATTATTTAGGTTACTGGAATTTTAAAGAATGTAGGTACTGATGTTGGATCATGCTTCCTTTTCAGCTCACAGGCTAGCAAAGCCGTATGTACGTATATATGTACGTAGGTATGTACATAACGGGATAACTGTTGATAGAAATATTAGATTTGCTTCAAATTTGGTACATCGGTTCGATATGTTAGGGCGCTCCCTTGATTAGTTTCAGAGGTTTATTCTTTAAGTATAAAGTGGGAACGGGGGGGCTAATCCCCGCTTCATTTCGAAATTGGTTATTAATGAGGAAGATTCGATTTGCTTAAAATTTGGTATACCGGTTTATTCTGATAAAGCGCTTTCTTGATTAGATTTGGAGGTTCAATGGTTAAGCATAAACAGGGAGAACGGGGATCTAATCCCCAATTAAATTATATAAATGTTTTTTTTATCATGCAGAATTATACGGTTTGCTTCGTATTTGGTATACCGGTTTATTCTGCAAAGGCGCTTCCCTGATTAGATTTGTAGGTTCATTGGTTAAGCATAAAGGGGGGAACAGGAGTTATTCCCCGTCAATTTAGATATATGGGTTTTTAGGGCAGAGTTATCAGATTTAGTATACCGGTTTATTCTGATAA
The DNA here is from genome assembly GCA_963932465.1 of Maratus speciosus. NCBI lineage: Eukaryota > Metazoa > Arthropoda > Arachnida > Araneae > Salticidae > Maratus > Maratus speciosus. The sequence goes on along the minus strand of OZ010786.1, from coordinate 76,716,131 downwards.
AGCGCTTCCTTGATTAGATTTGGATGTTCGTTAGTTAAGTATAATGGGGGGGGGGATGAGGGAGTTAATTTCCACCTTCTTAACTTATTTTTTGAGGGGCATTAATCTTTGAAACAACATTACAATACACAATTAGTGTGAATAACCTGTGACCTCATTGCCATCAGTTTAACTGGGCACTATTATTTTTATCTAATGATTACGAGGGGGCTCTGCCCCCTACGAGCTACGCTCGCCAACCCCCATTCAGACACCCCAGATTCTAAAAGTATGCTAATTTCATCGACCTTAAAATGTTTGAATTATAATTAAAAAAAGCAGTGACGGTCTCCCTGTAAACGGGTTTTCATTCATTTTCCTTTGATTGGAGATTTTTAAAACGAAATTAGCCGCTTCTAAGAGATACAATGGCTGTTTTCGTCTTTGATTAAAAACAAGAAAGAAAAATCATGCGTACGACATAGATTATGAAACACTTTACAACACTCCCTGAAAACTTTAACAAAACTTCGTTATTTAGGGAAATAAGGTAAATAAGATAACTAACTAAACATTTAAAAAACTGATTTCAGCAGTTACCATCCATAGCCAAATATTTATTCCAATTCTTCCAAACAAACGTGTATTTGATCTGTAGGCTGATATATATACTATATAATAGAAAATTTAGTTTATCAAGTAAACTCATAACAGGTAGAAATTTCTCTTTCAGCAATTGAGACTAATAGATGGAAATATACTTCAATACTTTTGTACAGTCCTGTTGTTTACCTAGTACCTGTATTACACGCCACTATTTAGCTAAACTTTAATTCAAACTAAATCACTCTTAAAACTACTGAAATCGCATTTCCAGAATTTATCATCTTTAGGCGGCCATGTATCCAATTCTTTGCGTGGCCCTGTATATCATTTTATCTATATTCTACAAACATTTCATAGAAAATTACATGCAGTTCAGCATAACACATTTTAAACCCACCTTTGAGCAATTTACTCAGTAAACTTTACGAATTCTTTTGCGTAGCCCTGTATATCAACTATAATATTTACACAAACCAAGTAGTATGCATAAATATAGTGAAACTTAAAAGCGCATATCATAATTAAAAATATCATAATTAAATTTATCATAATTAAAAATGCATTCCCTACCATCGCCGCTAATATACAGTATTTCGGATAGAATATACTTGTCTGAAATGTTTTGTATGTTCCTGTAAATGCTATGCACTTCGTATTATACATGAAATAACTTAAGTAAGCCTCACCGACGTATATCACTTTTATTATATATGAATTTGTATAGTTAAAATACGCCGCAAACAATTTCCCCCTATATCATTTGTAATGGAATTCTTTTGTGTAGCTCTGTAAATGAATAGCAACTATTCGTTCCGCCGCACATGCTACAGAATATTCTGCATATTTTAGTGCACTACGTAAATGCATATATTTTTTATTATGTTTGAAAGGGTGTAAAATCTTCAAAATTAATTTGAAATGATTTTTTCCCATTGGCCGTAATGTAACGGAATACTTTTGACTGTCCCTGTAAATGAACTAAACATGCTACAAACTTCATTTGAAATAGGGTTCGTGCTAGGCTAAACGTCAATAACCAAAAATTTCAGTGCGATCCGAGTATATTTACGAGAGTTAGAGCGCGAACAGACAAACCGAAATCAATCACACTTTTCAACTTTGTTGGAAAGTGTTAACCCGGGAGAACTCGCTAGTGAGAATGCCCAATTGTTTTTCTTTTACTTTACATTTATATAATATCAACTTTTTTGGTTGGCTTAGTACTTTTCTTCACAAAATAGATAACATAATTGAAAAACATTTTGAGATTTTAATTAAAATGAGAAATGATTTAAATAAGAGTCTTAAAAAAGTACGACTGTGAGAGAAAATCTCATGCAGCGAGTTCTCCCGGGTTAAAAATTAGTTAAAATTTTGAAAGTAAGCTAATGTAAAATGATTTAAGCACACAGAGTCTTTGTCTCTCGGTAATTTTTAACACCGCTATGAGAAAGTTCTTTTCAATGTATCGTTTTAAATCTGACGTAATTTTCACCAAAGATTCCTTTCTCTTTTTAATATTCACATAAAAATTCTTTTGTTGTTAGAAAGGAAATATTATTTGTTCTGTATTAGAATTCACGATAATAGTTGAAAAGATTATCTCAAAATATGAAATAAACGTCTCGTGCAAATATATTTTTTAATTTAAAGTGTTTTGCCAACTTTTATTTATTTGGCCTTTTTAAATATGACGAAATTTCCTTCATTTGTGACTTTTAACGCGTAATAATGAATTTAGTATTTAAAAAATTTCTTTCACTTTTAAAATTCACGTGTAACTGCAGTTTTTATGATGTAATTTTCAATATTTTTCTGGTTTTTAACACGTAATCACTTAATTCTAATTTTTATTATAATTTATATAATTAATAAGTTTTTTTCTGTTTATAATAGCCACGTGTAAATATATTTTTTTTTTGAAGGAAATATCATTATTTGCACTGTTTTTAAAATTCGCAACAGTTTAAAATAATTGCCCTTTTCTAAAATGTGTAAAAAATATCTCTCAAAATGCTCAAAATTTGAATTTAAAATGGAAATAAATCCTCAAAAAATGAGTCAAATTAAAAAGATAATTGCAGTCTGCACATCGGGAACTTCCAATGTATAAAATGATCTAAATATGTTTAAGTTCCTATGTATAGTTTTTCTCCTACAAAACTTTTTTAATGGACGATTTTGACCATCTTTAACATTAAATATATCTTACAATAATTATTCGATTTAAAAACTGTCTGCATCAGCGTGTTTATCGAACATGTCTCTATAATACCACCGATTTTCATATTTTTGTATGAAACAGTTTTCTTAATATTAACGAAGAAAAACCCCCGGTCATAAAAAATATGGATGCTGATCTAGTAGGAGTATACCCGGATGATCTACGCAGATTTTCATTGGTCCATTTCCAAATCAAAACTTTTTTTTATATATAGAAGGATTTTCTATATAAAGAGAATTTTGTTTCATGATTTTTGTTTTGTATGAGATAGTTAGAAATTTATATCTATTGGACAATGATATTCTAAAACGTTGATTGGTAAAATGCCGTAAAAACGAAGGTACTTCGATTCCTTTATTATTATTGAAAAAAAAAAATATATTTACAAAGAGAAAAGAGGTATTTTTATGTGTCATATTAAATAAGGAATATTTATTAGATGAATTCTTTATTAAATTATTTAAGATTTTTATACTGCAGTGCAATGTTGAAATAGATTTTTAAAAATTTTGCTTCACGATTTAAAATGTGTTGTTAAAATTTTTATGTGTTTTCTTTTTATATAAAAAGTATAATTTGAAATAATAAATAACCTATTTTATTCGATCATTCAACAAAATATATACTTCAGAAGAAAGAATATAATTAGTTAGACAAATTTGTCCAGTAATCTTCGTTATTCTAAAGTTGACATTCAAATTAAAAATAAAAAGCTATTTCTAATTCTAAATTCCAAAATAAATGCATACGTACATTTAATATTAAACAAGTTTTCAACAATCTAAGATTTTTATTGAGAATAACTCTCTTTTATAAAAACTTCTAAAAGTTAAAATCTCTGTTTACCTTTCACTGAAGGCTTTCGATTTTAATTTACTGCAAATAATGAATTTGAATTTATACCGAAGATCTCTTTGCAACCGATTTCTCAAAATGAATTAGTTTTATTTTTCACAATATATTTATTTTTCGAAAGTAAATTAATTATTCAAGGAATTTCGATTTCGTGCATTCACACCAAATTTACATATTGGACAGTGGTGACACAAAATAATTAAAAAATCAATGTTAGATAATGAAAATTTTCTATAAGAATAGGAAAAGTTTTCTTTTCTTACAATATTTAAAATAGAATTGAGAACGTAAAGATAGATTATTAAGAGATTGAAAATACTTTTTGTAAAAAAAAATATTTATTTAATTGAAGTTTATATAATTGGATGAATACCATGTAAGATAATTTTTCTTTTATGTAGAGAGTTTCAAAGCATTTTCAGTGATATATTTATATTTAAAAAAAAACTTGATTAAACGAGAAATTGTGTCTATTTTAAGATGTTTTATTTGTTTGTATTTTAATCCCGTAAACGATAATTCTGAAACATATGACATATGTTTTTAAATATAAAATTAAGCTCGTACAATTTCATTTATGACCGATTTAAATACTATTATTCTTATAAAATTACAATTATGCATTATAGATTAATAAATATTTCTTTTGTTAATTTTAAATGACAATTATGCATAATAATAGTTCTTATCTGTTATTTACTATACTGTTTTCCGTGTTATGGAAATAGAAAAATTTGTATTTACTCATTTCGAGTTCTATATAATGATTTATTTTTAGAAAAGCTCTCGTTTAGTTTCAGTTGTTATTGTAAGTCTCAATTCACAATTTACACATAAAACAATATATAAATTAATTTTAAAACTTTAATTTTTAAATTAATATTAAAAAGAAAATTTAAAATGTATTTTATTCAGAGTAAAAAATAATTATATATATATACAGGGATTGGACAAAAATATGGAAGCACCTAAAAAACATATTATCATGCCATGAAAATCCTTTCTTACGAAGTTCCCTTCTTATTATTTTGGTGCTGACAGGCTCTATGAGCTTGATATTTAAATCAGCAGTGACTTTTGCAGCTGTCGTCTTCTTATTTTTCGTCACAATCAACTTTAATGCCCGTCTGTCAAGATCATCCAACACACACATTTGCCCGCATTGTGACTTAACGGATGATGTTTTTCGCTTTCCCTGTATGCGGTATAAATCTTCGATACGTTGCCTTTTGAAACACGAAAAACTTCGGCTACCTTGTTAACGGAAGCATCCACCATACGAGCACCAACAATTTGTCGAAGTTCACTTAGCTCAGACGCAAAGCGCTCACAACTAGTTCAAGTTCAAGTTCTGACCTGGCTGGGATGCTTACCTAATGGCTTGAGCAGAAGAAGCCCTGACTGGCTAATCATGTTTACTAAGACTCCCGATTATTGAAAGATTTGAAAAATATATCACAATATTAATTTCAGATCGCAACCAAGTTGTGTGAGCGTGCTACTATACAATCCGAGGTATGAATTACATAAGAACTAAGAAGTAAAAAAATAAATTAAACACTAGTTATTAGAAAATTGCACATTCCACACATTCATATGAATTTTTACAACTCTCTAACAGGAAATATTTACATAATAACTACTGGTTATGAATATTTTAAAGCACATAATACCATTAACTATAAAACAGAATATTTACAAAACAACTTAGGATTATAATCAGTTATGCAAAAAAGAGAGACATAAATGGTAATTATTAAAAGATTACGTGTTAGAAATAGACAAGATATAACAATTATCTTAAATTAAAGTATTAAAATAGATATTAACAGTAGCAAAATTTTTATCTTGACCGTGCATGGTGGAAGGGCGACTATGAACATAATGTCAGTGGTAATGATATTTTTTACTTTAAAACGATAAGATCAATGACTTGGGACAATAGTTAAAAATATATATACAGTCAGTCTGCAAGATCCAGCGGTGGCACGCTATTTTGAAATATGTATTGACTGTGTTCTATTAGTTTAACAGTCAATTGTTTTTTGTAGATGAGATGGACTTTTCCTTACATATGAGACCATGCAGACAGTGGTGTTGTACGTGGTTTTCGTAGATGGAAATGCGATGTAAGCGTACAGTCCAGCATATAGTGCAGCGTTGTGCCCAGTTGACCACATGTGCTCTGGGGGATGGCGCCTTATCAAACTTGAACAGATAAGATGGAAACGGGCCGTGGTTCATTGAAAATATGTAAATGTCCCAATGATGTAATTGAAGTGATTCTGATACCTTTGGGGGGAAGCTCATGCGTGTAACGTTCCATAGGTGTGTGGTCCAATTCTTGTTGCCATTTTTGTAGTATAGTTGTTTTTTTGTTTTCTTGGGACAAAACGGTGGAAAGGGGAAGAATCTGCTGTGAATCGTCATCGAAACTGATTGCTGAGTTGCTTTATTTGCTAGGTAGCCGGCTATTTCGTTTCCGAATACACCGGTGTGACCACGTACCCATTGAAAGTAAAAAGATTTCGAAGAGTATTGCAGTGATTGTATGATAATAGCAACCATGTAATTAGTAGTGAAGATATTTTCTAAGGATTGAAGGCTTGAAATTTTGTCCGAATAGAGAGTAAAATTATTAAAGGTGGAACTATTGACCCAACGGACAGCGTTCTCAATTGCCAGATGTTGTAGAAAAACACTGAAAATCTGTTACATGTGCTAATGATATTCACAGCGATGTAAATTCCATTCCTTTATTCAGTTGTAAAATACGTTCTGCATTTCACTCTTTGAATTGAAGCAATGTGCAATGAACAGAAATCCAAATACAATTATGTGAAGTGCACGTTCATACATTTATAAGTAATCCGGTGTTAGAAGATGCTTGAAGTTTCTTAAGCCAGGTAGTAAAACCTGAACGGTGAAATGAGAAGTAGCCGGTCATCAGTGGTGAACTATAAACTTGTTCGTCTAGTACAGGGATTGTTAACTATCCGTGAAATTTGTGGAGAGTGGCTTTCTTGAGCGATGTTTTGCTGCTTCGGATTGATCATCATAGTGGAATTCACTTTTGCTTGTACTTCTTGTGTTCAAGTTACCCCTGTGGGGGTAGTTGAGCGTTATCCGTTGCGTACGCTTGCACAATTGGGTGAACCAATGTAGTGCTGGGATTATGTGGGGCTAGTTGAGTTTAGGCATTCAACCAAGCTGAAACTGACAAACATTGGAGGAAGTGGGGCTAATTGATCTTTAGGCATCCCTACCTAACTGAAACTGATTAACGTTGGGAATGTGTGGGTTTAGTTGATCTTTTTCTTTTTCTAGATATCCCCACCTAGCTGGACCAAGGTAGCGCTGGGGCTAGTTAATATGTAGAGCTTGGGTAGGCTTCCCCACAAAACGGAACCTGAGTAGCGTTGGGAAGTCCGAAAATGCAGTATGTATACAGATGTACACCGATATGGGAATTATTTTAGTGAAATCATCCAGATGAAAAATGCTTCAACAGCTTGATTAAACCAATAAGTGGTTACTTCCTTTATTGATGTTATAGAAACGCATGAAACACGTTTTATTATAAACCTCCCTTCCAAAATGAGTAGTACCCATATACGATGTTAGGTATTTGGATAGAATCAATATCAACAGAGTAACTGTGGGAAAAAATCAATCGTGACAAATACTGTTGATCGACGCGTGTGACTGTTATTAACCACCAATCAGTCACACAATCATGAAAAATAACTTCAGATATACATTTAATAGAGCCAGTCTATTGAAAAGAAAATCTTCATCCAGAACAAGATGGATTAGACGTTTCATACGCCAGATTCGTCTGAAATTAATAACTATTAATAAGAGAAAGAGTCTATAATAGGGAAAAGAGCATCATCAAGTGATCTTTAGCGACGAATAGTGCCCTCTTATGAATCAATATGTTGTTTCTATTCAAATAATAGCCCCTCTAAACAGATGAAGATAGATGCAGAAGCTTTAAAATATGAAAGTGGCCAAATTTGAACATCCATGAAATTTTGCTTTACTGAAAGATCAGTTGATCATATCTTACAGTGGATTCGAGTGTTTTACTGAGCCATATTGATGGCATACCTAAGAAATTTAATACTGTTATTAAAGTAGGTGAACATATAACATCATTCTAGATAGTACCCGTCAAGATTTGACTCTAATCAATTTGAATTTTTCATAAAAATAATTGAATTTTTATAAATTATATATGTATTGACATTTCAATGAAAGGGTAGATTGTCCAAGTGATTCCTATATAGTTAAGGATGGTTCTGTCAGTTTAACCTGCTTAGAAAACTTACAACTTACTAAGTTGAATGTTCTCTAAACCTACCCAATAAGGAGACAGAGTATTATGTTTGTAATGTATTGTGCTTTATTTATTTGCATTTTATAAGAATCTGAACTAAAAATATTGGGTGGAGCATTTACTTTTACTTACTACTATGTCAGTTTTTATCTAAATAATTAAAAAAATATTGGTGTTTTCTAATTTTTTTAAACTACATGACCGTTAAAAGTTTTCAATAACTTTGTGTTTGTCAGTCACATTCTAGAACCATATATTTTAAACTCGATGCTAGCAGCTAATGATTTATAGTATTTTTTAATTACTTGAATGTTATAGTTCTTATATTAATATCTTTTGTTTTTTTCTATTTTAAATTTCTCTTTTTTTTAGGGAAATGAATGACAGAATGACAAACTTTCCTTTGTGCACATACATATATATTCTTGATAATGGTAGGAAAATATATCAAAAACTGTAGATCTGTTCAATTTACTTAATTGATAAATGCATGTAAAATATTTTAGCTTAAATATTCTTAATACGAAATTCTTATTTTATTTTTAATATTGTTGATTGTTAATTTGTATAAAGCAATAATATTCCATTCGAATAATAATAATATATCCGAATAATAATAATAAAAAGGAATATAAATCATATACCTTCTCCTCTTATAATAAATATGATAATATTGAAATGAATTATCGCCAAAAAATATTACAGAAATCATTCTGCTTGGCATAGGGGTGCAACATGCGTTCTCTATAAAAACTCACAGCTTTAAATTGACAATTTAGACCACTACGCTAATCGAATCTAGTCCTACTTTCGTCTAAAATTGAGCGGGCTCTAGATTTAATTTCATGCATGCGCAAATGTGTCAATTTTACATTGAACTGAATTTTTTCCTTAGCGTTTTAATATATATACCGATTTATGAAAGAAAGTGGATTTCACATCTTTTTTGTCTGTGTTTTTTTAGTTAACATATGCATTACAAAAGTGCATTCACAACATTTCTGATTAAATGTATTTTTCAATGCAAAATAATAGTCGATCAACCTATTATTACGTAAATAAAAAAATCTATTTAAGAAAAACAATAATTTAATAATTGTAAAATTTTATTAAACATAATTTTTACAGAATATTTTTAAACAAAAGATAGCTCTTTCATATAATGTATATATTTTGATATTTCGCCTTTTTCGACTACTATATGTTACCCCAGTACTAACATTTTCTTTTCATGCAGTAGTTGGAATAATTATATACTGAATTTATTAAAATGAAATTATTTCTTTTAGAAAAGTGAAAATATTTAGAAAATCTTTCAAAAATCCTCGCGAACTTTTGTGTAATTAAAGTGAAAATTAGCTAGCAAATAAAACAAAAATATAATTAAAAACTTAGCACAATGATTTCTTATAAAATTACATTTAAACAAATACAATATAATGTTTTAAACTTAATATGACCCAATATTAATGCGACTCTTTTAAATAAAATAATAACATCTAAAAATAAAGACTAAAAGAATCAATTTTTTTTTCTGGCATCTCACATCACATTTTTATATTGCGCCAAGAAAATTATCCAAGTTACACAAATACTTATAAAAGACGTAATTTCACAATGTATGTTATTTCAAAGTAACAAGTTCTTTTTTCAAACTAAAAATCAATTTATTATTTTGCGTCTTGTTCGGTAATTCAGATATGTTTAAATATACGTAAAATTGGGAAATTTTGCTTACAAATAAACCAAAAATGCGATTACAAATTTAGCTCGGTGATTGGTGATAAAAGAGGATGTCAAAAAACATTGGATTACAAAAATACAATATAACGTTTTAAACGTAATGTGTCTCATTTCCAATGTGACACTTTTAAGTAAAATAATAATATACAATTTAATTACAAAACATAAAAGAATCATTTTTTCTGAAATCTTTTATATTGCACTAAGAAAATTAACCTAGCTCCACACATATTTAAAAAACACGTAATTTCAATCTTCTTTTTTTGGAACTAAAAATCCTTTTATTATAATGAAGGGTACGAAAGGATGATCCTTTTATTACTTTGGATTTTTCTTTTTACTTTACAGTCCTGTACTTAGCTCAATGATCGTTCATAAATGTATATCGTATAAAATTACATTAAAAGATATACAATATAACATTTTCAAACGTAATATGTCTCAATTTCAACGTGACTCTTCTAAATAAAATAATAACATATAATTAAAACTAAAAGATTATTTTTTTTTTTTTTGACATCTTACACAACATCTTTATATTCCTTTAAGAAAATTATCCACTCTGCACACATACTTAAAAAACTCGTAATTTCAAAATGATTATTACAAAGTAACATCTGCTCTTCTTTTTTAGATATTGTTTTTAGTACTTCGAGTCTTGCTGGTTAATTCAGATAAGTTAAATATAACGGAAAAAATAGAAAAATCTTAAAATTTTAAAATAAAGCATTTTAATGTTAAATAAATTACCGAATCATTACTTTTATTTTTGAAAATTTCGCAAAAGATGTGTTAATGAGTAACGTGTCTTCCAACAGTTTATTCAATTAAGATTTTATCTGCCAAATAAAAATATATTTAATCTGATATCTTAACTTATTCAATGCTCTTAAGAGACGAAAATCGTTGTGTAAACGTTACGAAGTTGGAATTTTTATTAGTTTCAGTGATGGATGGCAATATAAAGATTCTATAAAACAATAGATCGTGCTTCGCACGTAGATTTAACTAACATATTTCTATATTGAAAAATATGCTTTAATAAAATAATATATTTAATCTATCTCATACATAATTCATACATGCTTAGTATTTTTATAAATATACTAAATTATTGCCAAGGCATAATTTCATTGTAAATAGATACTTTAAATTATAGTGATTTATTTAAACAATAGAAAATGTAGTTTCTCCTTCAATTATTTTAAAAATCATGCTTCATTGTTAAATTTTTATTTGAATTTTATGCATAATAATTTTCATTACAAATTTCGATATTAAATCTTGAATAAAATGCAAATTAGAAATGTAATTTAAGTAACACAACTCCCTGATTATGAAACGTTTTAATTTTATAGATGTGTGATTTTTTTCGAACTCTTTTCACCAAAAAATCACACTCTTCGTTTTTGCGTCCGACTTTCTTTTAATCTTATATTTCCTATCAAAGAAGTAGAAAATATTTCGAACTTGCAGAACAAAGACCATTTTTTAGAACCGTGATCTTTATTAAGATAGTTTTTATGTTGATTTTTATGATATTTCAGTATTAATAAATAAATGGACAAGAGAACAAAGAAAAATATGTTTTGTAAAAAGGACCGAGAACTGTTTCAATGTTTCTGTAGTTCCAAACAGTTTAGAACGAAGAGCTAGCTTTTCATTGGTCTTCTTGAGTACGTCATCCAACTGGAAACTCTCTTTGACTCAAACCGCCATTTTAATCTTGTAAGTGAGCTGCATTGCTTGCATTCTTCTATATTTTTATGCACACACTTCTTGTTTTTTTAAACTTTTGCACTGATGTTGGATCTTTATGTGCTTCAAAACAGGTGTCTGCCTGCTTTTTACGTACACAGTTTCTTTTTTGCTCTTAACATATTGTCCATTCTTTACTTTTTATAGCGGTACAATGTATAATCCTCCGTGTTTGACTCTTTCAATATTTTTTAAATGGTAATGATATGAATAACTAGGACTTCTCTCAGAGGGGTTAGTCAGAGAGATATTGCCCAAATTATAGATTTAATAATAACTCTTGACAAGTAAAGAAACTGAGATGAAATCTTTAATTGACCATATATTGGCACAAATTCAAAAAATGTAAATGAGCAAATTGAATCGTAGAATTACAAAATACGAGTATACTATATATAAATTGTTACAAAAAATGTTACAAAAAATTAGAGAAAAACCCATGAAATACGGCCATGCATGGGTATAAAATTGAAAGTACGCAACACATTAAAAATAATAAAGAAAATAAAACACTAAAAAATATTATATCGTAATTTTAACTCTTTGAAATGATGGAGCAATATTTCTATGGTGTGTTGCCCCCTCGAATACTAGTAGAATATCTGTTTTACAAGGATGTAACGAGGTTGTCGATGAGAGTTTACAGAATTCTCTCTTCAAAAAGTGATATATTAAAGCACCAAACACATCTACAGTGGCATGCAATGCGTCGTTCACATATGTTCCAGATATGCTCGATCGCATTTAAATGAGGAGTGCATGTTGGTCACCACATATTATTTTGTTTTAAAACATATTCTTCACAAATTGAGCTGTATTACTCTTTAGCGGACATTATTTAAAAGAATCGGCAATGACTGCAGCATAAGGTATGACACGTGATATGAATATATCTTCTGCATAACCTTTGAGCTGTAATTTACAAGTAATTTACAAATCCATACATATTTCTTCAGCAAATCGTACAAGTTAAATACGCAATATGAACCCGATTATGCAATTTCACACGTTTAAGTTACTTCATAAAAATTCTGCTATTGACAATTGAGAAAATGATCTTATCATAAAATCTTTAGATTAGTGAATCCGAAAAAAAAAATTGCATATCAAATTTAAGACAGCACTTCCTGTGTTAGTGGGCCTTGGCGAGAGAAAGAAAAGTCTAGAGAAGGAATACTTTGACAAGTATTTTCGAGCAACCTATTAGGTAGCTTTCATTACAAAAAGCTACCTATTGCAGCCGTTCGGAGGAAAGCGATAAAAAAAAAAATTGGTATATTTTCATCGATAAAATTAATGGTTATATATATATATATATATATATATGTATATATCTGATCTTTGTCACACTGTAACTCTCGTATTTATGAACCGATTTGGACGTAACTTTGTGTATAAATAGTGCATACCAATGCCTCGACCGAGTTCGTTGGCCAGCTTCAACCGCCATCTTGTTTCAAAATGGCGGCCATTTAAATATTTTTAAAAAAATTAAATTTGAAATGTGGTACCAAAATATTTAAAACTGAAAAATATTTTTTTCTTATGCCTTTGACCTTGATACAAAGATTCCGGAGCAGTTTTCTTTCGTCTATATGTTAAAAAATGACTGAGTTATAGCACTTTGAATTTCTAGAGTGGCTGACATTTTGAAACGTCCTGATTTTTGACACGCGATAACAGGCGTATTTATGAACCGATTTGGATGTAACTTGGTGTGTACATAGTACATAACAATGTCTCGACCGAGTTTGTTGGCGAGCTTCATTCGCCAACTTGTTTCAAAAGGGCTGCCATTTAATAAAATAATAATTTTCAATTTTTAATGAGTTATTAAAAAATTGAAAAATGAAAAAAGTTTTTTTTATGTCTTTGACCTTGATACAAAGATTCCGGAGCAGTTTTCTTTCGTCTATATGTTAAAAAATGACTGAGTTATAGCACTTTGAATTTCTAGCGTGGCTGACATTTTGAAACGCCCTGATTTTTGTCACGCGATAACAGGCGTATTTATGAACCGATTTGGATGTAACCTGGTGTGTACATAGTACATACCAATGTCTCGACCGAGTTCGTTGGCGAGCTTCATTCGCCATCTTGTTTCAAAAGGGCTGCCATTTTAAAAATAATAATAATTTCAAATTTTTAATGAGTTATTAAAAAATTCAAAAATGAAAAAAAGATTTTTTTATGTCTTTGACCTTGATACAAAGATTCCGGAGCAGTTATCTTTCGTCTATATGTTAAAAAATGACTGAGTTATAGCACTTTGAATTTCTAGCATGGCTGACATTTTGAAACGTCCTGATTTTTGTCATGCGATAACAGGCGTATTTATGAACCGATTTGGATGTAACTTGGTGTGTACATAGTACATACCAATGTCTCGACCGAGTTCGTTGGCGAGCTTCATTCGCCATCTTGTTTTAAAAGGGCTGCCATTTAAAAAAATAATAATTTTCAATTTTTAATGAGTTATTAAAAAATTGAAAAATGAAAAAAAAAATTATATGTCTGACCTTGATACAAAGATTCCGGAGCAGTTTTTGTTTCGTATATATCTTAAAAATTGGTTGAATTGTAGCACTTTGAATTTTTAGCATGGCTGACATTTTGAAACGATCTGATATTTGTCACGTGATAACACGCGTATTTATTAACCTTTTTCGATGTAAGAAGGCATCTGGATAGTATATCGTAATGTCTAAACAAAGTTCGCTGGCCAGCTTCATCAGCCATCTTGTTCCAAAATGGAGGCCATTAACTTAAATAAAAAAATATATTTAAAGTGACGTGCAAAAAAAAAAAAAAAAAATAATAAAATAAAATAAAAAAAAAATTGAGAAGGTTTCTGTCTTAAGTATTTGGCCATGATATAAGGATTCCGGAGCATTTTTTGTTTTGTCTTTATCTTAAAAAATAGCTCAGATATAGCATTTTCAAATTCTAATGTGGCTGACATTTTGAAAAATCTGATTTTTTGCCTGCGACAGCACTTGTATATATCAACCGATTCCGATATGAGTGAGCATGTGCACAGGAATTACTAAGGTCTCGACCAAATTCACTCGTTAACCTCATCCACCATGTTGTCTTAAAATGGCTGGCACTTCAAGATATCGCCGAATTTGGCAACCAAATATACAAATATAAGTTATTTAAATATTTCGCGAAATTCCCATTCATAATGATTTAGTATTGATAAAAATTAGTATTGAATCTCCTATGATCGGTTTCCACTAAATTGAGCTTCGTGTGTTTGAATAATATAAGCTTGCTTTTTAAAAATAAGAAATATGAAAGCTACCTCTTCCTCCCGGCACTGCCGGAAGGACTTTTTGCTGTTTCATACCGACATTTAATAAATATTTACACAATGATTTCAATGCTATATGGATATCTACCCGTTTTGCTGCATTTAAATTGCATGCTTTTCTTTGGGGGGGGGGGGGGGGTGGCAGGCGGTGATATAGTTGTATTAAATATTTAAAGTTTCTAAGCCTAACAATTCCAAATTAATGGTAAATTAAGATGTATCCGTCCATTTCATCTTTTTAACTTTTGAATTTTTTAGAAACTGTTATTAGAGCTCATTTACATCTTAAAAGAAACCCGATTCAAAATTTCAAATTTTTAGACCCAGCAGTAACATAGAAATCGAAAAGTTTCGAAATTTTTTGTTCCTGCACTGTTTTACACAGTTAAATTTTTAGATTTTTCTTCTATTGCGAGTATTTAAATCTTAAAAATAACAGCCATAACAGCCATGCCAATTATCATGTTTATATTCCTATCAATTCCATGTACTTCATTATTTAGATCATATTTAGAACTTTGTTTGCTTTATTTAGTCTTCTAAATTTCGATTTTTTTATAATTCTTTCTATAACGAGCATTCACATCTTATAGTTACTATCACGCCAGATTTCAATTTTCTAATCCCAAGAGTATCACAGAAAATGCAGTTTTTTATCTTTCATTATTTTAAATTTTGATTTAAAAAAAAATGATTGTCATTTACATCTTAAAATAACAGCCATGTGAAATTTCAAAATTTCTCTCCGTAATAATTCCAAAAAAATCTTTTCTAGAACTTTTTATGCTTATTTCTCACTTTAAATTTTTGAACCTTACAGAAAGCGTTCTTAACGCGTAGTTACATCATAAAAGTAACCACCACACTATATTTCAAATTTCTAGCCTAAACAGTATTTCCGATATCGCAATATTAGAATTTTTTTGCTCTTGCACCAATGGAGGGTTTTGTACCGACATAAAATACAGTCTTTTTCGGAGCAGAGATGGTCAACATTTTTCTTCCGCCATTATTTTTTCAATTGTCTATGTAGTTTCGGAGACCACATATCACAAATACAGAAACGTTACTGCTTTTTAATATTAGCATAGAAGTATAGATTCAGAATTCGCTTATCTGGTATTATATACAAACATAAACAATTTACATCGTTGCCAACTTCTACGATTTTTTCTTACCACTAAAACTTCAAAGTAGATGTCCTGTTATTTGATTGTCAAAATCTCACTATTGAAAAAGACGAAAATCTCTATTAAATTTTAGTGGTAGCAAAAAAAAAAAAAAAAAAAAAAGTAAAAGTTGGCAGCTATGAATTTATCTAATATGGGTTAGTAGAAGAATTTTTAAAATTACATATATAAACCAGTATAATCCTTATTCAGTTTTATTTTCATAGTTTTTTTATCATTTGACAAAATTATCACACTTTATTAAACTAGAATTACACCAAGCTTTTAAAAGCGAAGGTTCATATAACAGCAAAGTTCTGTGAAGGGTATTAAATACAGGGTAATGAGACATGGTAATACCGGGCATAAGTGATATATAGCCAATTATTGTTCTTATCGCCATCTTTCATAATGTACTCTTTTCATTTAAAATACATAAATTTAAAATACATATGTAAAATACAATTTAAAAACGCGACTTTCACTTATTTAATTTAAAATGCAAATAAATATATAAATGAATAAATAAATAAAAACAATAAGAAGAGATAATAGCATAAGCAAACATTTTATTTCAGCGTAAATAATTGTTTATAAAAGCACATAAATTAATGTCTGAATTATTTTTATTTAATTATTTGTCAGATTATTAAAGCATATTATTAAAACAGCTGTATTAAGGCAGCTTTAAACACAATTAATACAATAAACCCGTTTGGAGTGAAAATAATTGTTTCAGAGTTACACATGCGAAAAAAAATGCTGCTTTTGGTAAAAAAAAAAAAAAAAAAAAAAAGATAAAAAAAAATAAATAAAAATAAAAACCTCGTTTAAAGTGAAACACGGCTAAAAAAAAGTACCGTGATTAATTAAAATAAGACGTGGAACCAGTCGAATTTCGACGAAAGTAAAGGTTTAAGGAAGAACAGTTGCATTGATTAATAACAAATCTACAAAATTAATTGGAATAAAGAATCCATCGAATATTGGATCGTCTGACTCTTAAAACAAATATTGCTTTAATCTAAAGTTACCAAAATACCATTTCTATAAACTTTAACTGTTCCAAGTTATTAAAAAATTAAACTTTATTGGTATATGGAGTTGAATATAATCCAGATAAGTAATTATCATGAAATTTTCCTTTGAGGCTCTTATGCTGCGTATTATGGAATGAAATATCAGGAACAAGTATGTCACTCTGACATACTATTTTTTTTTCTGAATGAAATCTAAATCTTTCGGCATTTTTACCATCATAAAATTTACATACCCGTATTCACCGTTTTAATAATATTTTGAAGCGCAACATTATGTTACTAAATATTTTTTGAAACTTGAAGTCATGTTTGTCAGCTACAACCAGGGTTCTCGCTGCCACAGCAAATCGCGACAAAATGCTTCATTTGGCGAGTAAAAGAACAGTGAGACTCGCCAAATTGTAAGTGCTATATTTCTGCGCTGTTTGTGTGTGTGTGCCAATACAGTCGAGATTCTTATCCGCGTTTGAGAACGATTGATGTCGATTTACATCTTTAATCGCGGCGTGCCATATACATTGCTTTATTTATAGAGATCCTGACTTAATACCAATCCAATTTAGCAACAGCCAAAGACACAGAAAACATTATGTGAGAAGTATTTCTCTAATGAGAGTTAATTACTATCGATGAGACGGCGTGGCGCTGGTGAAAACATAAACAAAATTACTCGCATCAAGTGAAAATAAAGAAAAGTTTGGCTGGAATGTGGTGTTGAAATTACCCATTTCCATACTATTTATTAGTAGTTTGTAAAGTATCATTGACTGGTAAATTTTTTCTGTAGTTTAGATTCGAAATCTCATAGCAATTTTTAGGGTATATTTTCTCAACGGTAGATTAAAAATAACTGTTCGAAATTTTTATTTAGAGTGCTAAAATAATGTATGCAACATTTGCACATTTAGGAGACATTTCGAATGTACTTAATTTTAATCATTTCTGTAGCGGATAGCCAAATTTCCATTTTATAAGTAATTACAAAATATTAGGTTATTTTGGAATATACTCGAAAAAGAGATTACAATAAATGGTTAACGATAGATTTTTCAGCTTTTCACACCCAGTCTTTTTTGCTAGCATTTCTTTTCATTTAGCTACTGTGTTTTATTTCTTATTTGCCAAATTGCTAATATTGGTCAAACGCCAGAGAGAACCCTGGTTACAACTTTGGATATGAACATTCGCACACTTGAATTGAAGTTCTAATCACACCTCTAAGTTCTAATCTCTAGTACCGGCGAGTAAACATTCCAGAAATTTATGCCTTTTTAAACGCATTTGTGGTAAAATATATAACTTTATCGAAAAAAAATAATAATAATTTTCTTTTAAATATGACGACATTTTCACTCATACTTATCTAATTTCAATGTAGCATTTCGCATAACGGCTCATCTGTATCAACGGAAAGAAAGAATAATGAAATATAACTGTTTTATGAGGTTTAAATGCCCGTTTTTTCAAAAATGGCACGATTTTAAATTTTTTTAAAGGAAATTCTAATTATAATGAGAAAATTACATCAATAAGGATGCAACCAATAAAGATAAACAAACTCCATTTTCTCTTTTCTCTGCAACAATAGAAGTAATCCAATTGCCACAATTTTATAAAAATTTCACAAAAAACTTTTTTAATTAAAAATAAAATATAAAAATTGGAAATAAGTAAAAATGGGCTAGTTAAGGCTAAGTTATTTTTATTTGTAAAGTGAAATGGTATCAATAAAGACATAATCCACGAAGGAAAGAGATAGGTGGAGATGAAGTGTAGTGGCTGCGCTTAATGCCGAAAATACAACCCTGAAACCAGTGAAAACCGGTCAAAATTAAGTCCAAATACTTGCGACTCCACAGAGTTTATGTGCGGCTGAGACTAATGAGAGAAATTAAATTTGAGCTATAACTGCTTTCATATTACAAACCTTTTTTACGGCATACTGCATCTCTATCTATCTCTTTCCTCCATCGGTATAATCAGTAAGAATAAACTACAGTTTCTCTTTTCTATGAAACAAAGGAAGTAATCCAATTGCCATCATTTTAAAGAAATTTCACAAAAAACTTCTAAAATTAAAAATAAAATATAAAAATGGAAATCAATTACAAAAATAGCTAGTCTACGGTCACATCTACAAATGAACAGCTTTAATAAAAGTATAATTATCAAAATTAGTTCAGTAGAAAGCTCAGGGCGAAATGACTGAAAAAATCTTTTCTTTTATATATATGGATTACAGGAATGTTCCGTATCTTTTCATCCAAACTCGTATTTTTAAAATCGCCACTTAAAGCCGATTTAATTTCATTGTTGTAGTTTTTGGGAGAGAGGGTTGGAGGAAGTAGCGAAGTTGCATAGATTTACATTTGAATTTAAACTTTTGTTTATATTACAGTTGCTTGTATGAATAATTAGTACCTTGATGATCGAGCTTAATACTCGAAACATATGTAAAAATCTACTTATGTGGTTGTTTGCTCAAAGCCAATTTTATATCTCTATTATAACTCTTATACAGTTATATTAATGTTGTTGTTAGTATTAGTCATGTTTGATGCCAACTTTGTCCATGTATCTGAATGCGGATTATTGACCATTTTTCTTGTACGAACAGTGGTTATAACATAATTGTAACATTTCACATACCATGCACCAATTGCAATATTGATACCTCTATGTTGGCCGAGCCCAGGTGATAAAATGCCCATAATCTACTAACTACTATACTTTACGTTGATGACCTACTTTACATTTAACTACTTGACTGCAAGTACAAGATTTTGACTAATTTCATTGTATTATGCCAATATTACTTTGCGTTGGCGTTTTTTTTTTTAATCTGTATGTGCACGTGCAGTTTGGGGTTCAGAAAGTGAAATTAGTTGCAGAAAAACATAATCAGCTATGTAAACAAACCTGATGCTTATTTTTACAAATAAAATAAACATTTTATTTATATATTGTAATATTATTGTTTTGTATGTAGAATTTAATTATGTTAGAAAAAATAGGTAAAAGGCATGTTTACACTAAATAAATTGTATAAATGTTTAAACAATTGCTTGGTTATATGAAACAATGAAAAAGTTGCCAGAAAATATGCATTAAAAGTTTACTTCTCTCGCCAAACACATTTTCTCTACCTCGTCAGTGTCCCTATACTGAAAAAATACAAATTTCATTCGAAATAGTAAAAAGAAAAAAACTAGTTGAATGTGTCAATCCCAAAACTTTCTTCTATCTCATATATTTTAATATTTCAAAATGTTGTTCCAAATATCAATATTTCATTTTTATTAGTTCAACACTATATCAACTTTGACTTTCATCTTAAATTTTTGCTTCAGTCAATTAATCGGAGTAAAAATGAGTTAATCTCGATCATGATATTTATTAAAATCAAGAATAGTCGCGAAAAGTTGGCTTATCAGGATGGGAAGTTCTCGTCGATTCACGAGCCACTGGTGTACAATAAAACTATAAAAAATTAATAAGATTAAACAAAAATTGCTATTACAGCGGCCCCTTCTGGCGGAATTTTTCCACATTCAGGGAAGACTTTGCAAGGGCCAAAAACATACACAAAAGTTTTGGTTCAATTCTATGCATAATTTCATACACTTTTCGAAGGTACAATATTGAAAATGTTAGAAAAGTCGCTATTACAGACCCCCTGTGGCGGAATTTTTCCAAATTCAGGGAGGACCTTCTTGCGATTAACAAAAACATACACAAGAAATTTATTTTCGATTGCATGCATAACTTCTTAGACTTTTCGATGATGCAATATTTGAAATGCCACAAAAATCGCTATTACAGCGCATCCTTCTGGCAGAATTTTTCCAAAATCAGGGAGGACCTTTATGCCATGACCAA
The DNA here is from genome assembly GCA_963932465.1 of Maratus speciosus. Lineage (NCBI taxonomy): Eukaryota > Metazoa > Arthropoda > Arachnida > Araneae > Salticidae > Maratus > Maratus speciosus. The sequence continues at coordinate 76,695,220 of OZ010786.1, read as the reverse complement.
AAAATTTGGCTCAATTCTATTCATAACTTCATACAAATTTCGATGGTACAATATTCGAAATTGCACATAAATCGCTATTACAGCGAAACGTTCCGGTGGATTTTTTCCTAATTAAGGGAGGACCTATTTTTTATAACCAAAAACTTAAAAAAAAAAATTAGTCTATTCTATGCATAACTTCAAACACTTCTCAATGGTACAGAATTCAAAATCGCACAAAAATCGCTATTACAGCGCCCCCTTTCGGCGGATTTTTTCAAAATTAAGCAAGGACCTGCTTGACATAGCCAAAAACTTAAAAAAAAAATTGTTCAATTCTGTGTATAACTTCATACACTTTTTGATGGTACAATGGCGACAGACAGACGGACACACGGACAGACGACACACGGTCAGATGGACAGACGGACAGACGAACAGATGGACACATGGAAAGATAGACATTTTCTATAAACGTGTTTTTGGGGATCTCTGACCCCTAAAGCGTGTAAAATCACCTAAAACCGGAAATCGAAAAAAATTTCGATTACAATATTTTCTTCTGTTGAAGATAGAAGAAAGCAATAAATAAAATAAGAAAAGATGATGCTATAAATCAAAATATTTTATTTAAACATCAAATAATTGTTCCTAATTTTAGTACGCGAACTATAAGTTATGCTTTTGCGATTAAAATATGCTATTGGAGATATTATCGCAAAATCTCAAATATTAAATTATTATGTCTTTTTTCTGTTAAATAGAAAAAAAAATCCTGATTTCTTTTCATGTTTGATTAAATTGAAATATGTTTTACTGCACTTTAATATTACTGCGTGCGTATTTTCTTTGCTACATGTGTTTAATCCGGTTGTCTACGAAACCATGCACGCAGCAATTAGTGCCGCGTACTGTTCTACAAAATGGCAGATATTGAGAGCAATCTCTTTTTAAAAAATGTAAGAATTTTTTTTTCAACAGTTCGTGAGAAAAAAACTCCTTCATCAAATTATAGGGGAGACCGGGGCTAGTAGGCGTAGTTTTTAGTTATTGCTTTTGATTAATTTTTGGTTTAATTTTTTAATGAAAATTTAACTCACCTTTTAAAGAACAGGTATTGGGCTATAAATACCCAGTGTTTTGAGTTTGTAGCTTTTGTAGTTTATGTTTAGCGGAAGCCTAAAGTAAAAGGAAAGTTGTGCGCCAACCTACCCCGTCACGGGGCAAGTTGTCTATACCTATGGGGTAAGTTGGCACCCGCTTTATAAAAATTTATATGAAACTCAAATGAGGCACGCAGTTAACAAAAATCAATGTCATCATTATCAGTAAGTTTAAACAGAGGCGTTATGGCAGTACAATGTAAATTCTAACTTGTACAGACATAAAAATAATGAATAAAACCTTAACATTGAGTAACTTATATCCTACTTGATTATCATCATCAGAGTAACAGATGTCACAAATAAAAAATCTAATGTCTCCTTTGGGCAAACCTCGTGTGCCCAAAATTTTGCATTGAAACCACTTTTCTGTGTGTTTGCAGTTTTTCAAGCTACCAGCACACACCAAACACAGAGCCAACTTGGCCCATGTTCAATGCGCCTACTAGCCCCATAATATATTTCTTCACAAAAGGGACACGTAACCATCTAAGCATAAATAATTCAAGTAAATAACATATGGGGTAGGTACAGTTAATCATACACTAAGAAAAACTGCACAAGTTAAATCGCAATTATTAATGATAAGTATTAGGATAATTATTAAGATATGCATTAGAAATTTAAAAAAAGAATGAAGAAACAAAAAATTACTTATGAGTGCAAAAAACAGAAAATTCGTAATAAATGTCCACTTCACGTAGGTAACGCTGCAAAACTACAATGAGGATTGTAAAAAGCAAGAAGAAAGGTGCTCTGTAACTGGTTGCGCAATCTTTCCAAAAATAGTCGATTTATGAGGACTGCGACTACTTACTCCTGTAGCCAATTAGCCCCGGTCTCCCCTACGATTCTAATTTGAAATTAAAAGGGTTTGGCAACAGATTTGTTTTCGTGCATTCGATTACATAAAATTTTCATTAATTAGCAGAAATTTTAAATTAAAATGTCTCTTTCGAGCATTCGCAACGTATATGTTAAAATCTGTGCCTTTGGGCAGTTGCAATGCATATGTTCATAGAGGCTCGCCCCCTCGTATTATCGCAGATTGAGCGATGTGTACTTTAATTACTATGATCTTTATTTATTGAATATGATCTGTGTAAAGGTTGCCTATACTCCGTGGTCAAAGGACTCTTTAAAAAACTCGGAATGGCAAGAACCAGTGAGAGAGAGAGAGAGAAACGATTTAATTTTGGATGTGGTCGAACAGGCTCGAGTGAAATATGTAATCCTGCAGAGTGTTATTATGTGCTTATATTATGTGTGTTTGCATGTTATAACGTGTTCGTCTAATGTACATAGATTAAACACAGTTAATCATATCATTGCTTTAGTCATATCTTCTATTCTTTCCTCATCAATATCATTTAACCGGAACCGGCCATGAGTGTCTGAGCTTAGGAATGTTTTTTACCTGTTTGTACACTGTAAAAAAAATCTGTAAAGTTACTAACATATTTCTCGGAAACTGGGATTCCAGGGACTATTTATGTAACGGCAACAGCAAAAATTTCTGTAACAGCATCTGTTACAGGAATTTTTCTTGTTGCCGTTACATAAAAAGTTCCTGGAATCCCAGTTTCCTAGAAAAATTTTAGTAACTTTACAAATTTTTTTTTACAGTGTATAATACTTCATAATTCATATGTATATTCTTTCTTCCAGTGGTGAATATGACGGTGAGTACGAATTGATTTACATTACTCGGTTGTTTATGGATTGTTTGTTTGGAATTTGCATTGAAAATAGTAGTGAACTTCGTTGGGGAAAAAACTTTTTTAACAAAATTTTTGAAGTATTGTTTCATACTCTACCGAGCCTCTACTCCCTCTGAAACAAAAGATAAGCTTATTTTACTGTTTTTTATTATAGTAAGTTGCCAGTAAAAATTGACGCCTTTCATCTAGTTTCATTTAAATTGTAGCGGATTGCAAACAATGTTGTGTCAAGACGTTCTCACAAAAATTTGCCTACTGCCATACATTTATTAAATATACATGCAATCGTGTATGAAACAACATCCTGGTTTTATATATTTTCTTTTTTTTATTTATTTTTTGTTAAAAGTCATTTCTTTGCAAGCCAGTGTCTTAAAATTCGTATAAAAATAATATTAAAATATACTGCCATGTTTATCTGTTTATTAAATAAACTAAAGGAAACTATTTTTATCAGAATTTGGAAATTAAACATGTATTTTTGAAACTAAATAGAATAAATTAAATGTAGAAAAAAGTTTAAAAAAATATATTTAGATGTATTTCTACAGATAAAAGTACTCTAATTACAAATTTCTTTATATGCCAGATTGATAAATACATATTTTTAGCATAATATAATATTTAATAATATGTAAAATATATATTTACACGTTTATATATCTGTCTATTCTAAAAAAAAAGTAACTAACGCTCTCACCGCTGTCGCCGGTTTTGAATTTTTTGTGACTCTCTTTGTTAATATTAAAAAACATATTCCATATAAAAATATCGAAATAGGTTGTATTATACAGAAATGTTTCATAAACACGCTGATGCACACAGTTTTCAAATCAGAGAATTATTTTAAGAGATATTTAATATTAAAGTTGGTAAAAATCGTTCCATTAGAAAATGTTTATAGAAGCAAACTCTATACATAATAATTTAATCATTTTTAGATCATTTTATGCATTAGAAGTTCCCGGTGTGCAGACTGCATTTATTTATTTTTTTTAATTTGATTCAATTTTTGACGTTTTATATCTATTTTAATTTCAAATTTTCAGCGTTTCGAGAAAGATTTTTTACAACTTTTAGAAAAGAGTATTATTTTATATATTTGCCAAATTTAAAAACAGTACAAAGAATAATATATATATATATATATATATATGATTATAAAAATCCTTCTATTCGATTTCATGTAGCATATAATTCAAAAAATTTTATTTAATGTCAAATTTTGCCATGATTTATAAAATTGTCAATAATGAATGCATTCAGAAACGCCATAAGTAATATAATAAAATTACATTGTGAACAATGTAAAATAATGTATTTACAGATTGAATAAATTGTTATTTAAATACTTTTTTTTAATTCTTTTATCTAGGAGGCTTTAATGTGCACAGTACTTTTTTACGGATTATTTAATTAAGGCACTTCTTTTATCTACTGAATAAAAATACACTTAATCCGATATCTTAACTTGTCCAAGCCATTTAAGAGACTCAAACTTTTGTGTAAACGGTACGATGTTGGAATTTTTATTAGTTGCACAGATGGATGACTGTCTAAACATTCGATAAAGACAATGAATCGTGCCTGGCACATAGATTTCTACAGATTTTTTTTGTTTGTTTTTTGTTTTTTTTTGTTTTTTTGTTAACTGGAAAAATCACTCTAATAGCGTTCCTTAGTATATAATTTATTTATTACCAATTTTTGCAGGGATTATTTCTAAAAAATGGGGTCTTTTTTACATGTCTGTGTCATTTTTCTACTTCTAAAGATAGCCATTAAAAAAAAGTCTTTAATTTCCTGTTTAAAAATACACTTTCTGTTGCTTTGGAACGAAATTCTGCTATAGTTTATTTGTTAATACAGTATTCCGTATTAGTATAATAAAACTATAAAACAAAGATTTGTCATTATTTCTAAAAACAATTTTTTTCTAAAATTTCTTAGTTTTATATCATGAAAATATATGTACGTTTAATATGTTTCAAAAAAAGAAAGAATAATCAGGCGTCACACATAGATTATTAAACATTTTGCAACACTTCTAGAATACTGTAACAGATCCTGACTATTTAATAAGGTAGAAAATATATCTACCCTATCTATATTATAAAGGACAGACATATCTGTGCGTAACGCATACGTCATTCTGCGAATGGCAACGCTTTCAAATTTGAAATGAATTTTCGTTTTGCAATTTTCGCTACTGAAAATTTTTTAACTTCTACGCATCGCACATTTTCAGTTTTTATACCGTCGTATAAGGAAAAAAAATGTGCTTTTAAATACAATTTGTTTGAAAGCTGTATCTCAATTTATTTTTGAGGTATTAATTTTTTATAGTTTTTTGTACCAAATTTGTAATTGTGGCAACAGAAGTACTCCATTTCTATTAAATGTACAGGAAAAATTGTAGATTATTATACTTTTTTGTTATCATTTCCTCATAAAAATTTTAATTAAAATACATGCTTTGCCAAAAATTCTTTCTGAATCCGGTGAATTTTGGTTTTATTTTGTTTCTCTTCATCAATTAAATGTTTCTTAGTTTACAGCAAAACGATTTTACAAACGATATAACACTTTCTTTTTACGAAAACGTATTTTAAATAACTGTGTGACTTTCCTTCACAATTACTTATTTCGTATGAGAAAGCTGAAAGAATGAATTTTATTTATCCGTGTGTAATAATATTTTCCGAATTTTGAAAAAATGATTTCTGATAAAACATGTAGCTATTATAAACAAAAACAAGTGCAGGCATATGTAACATTAAATACTCGATTTTTTTTTACCAAGCTTCTTGAATGACGATGTTGCTTTTTGTTGTGTTTGTGTATTATTATGCGATAATGACGTCATTTGAATACTTTTCTGTAGATGAAAGACTGTCTACAAAATTTAAGAATTCTAGGAGCTCTATATAGATGTTGTTAAAGACTGGATCATAAAAATGCAATGCTTTAGCGGATGCAAATGACGTTTTTTTATAAAAAGCATGTTTTTTAATTCTTAAAACTGAAATATGTTTTGTAGAAGTACGTCATTTCACCCCAGCTTCCCTGAAATTCTTCACAGGTGAAAAAACTTCTTTTAAAAATAACGTAATCGAAATCACAGGCTGATAAAGCTCAATGTTTTACAAAATTTTACAGTGTCTTTATAGAAGAGCAGTGACATACAATGTGCATGCTCAGTTTGGAAGCCTTTGTTCAAAAAATAGTGACATGTATTAAAGAACTTAATGATTATCGCCTGGATGAATTAGCTTCGTCCAGTTTTACAAGCAAACAATGAGGATCTTGCCAATAATTTGAGGTTTAAAATAATATCAGTGCATTTTCTATTGTAACTAATTTTGTAGGTTTATTATAAATCAATGAAACAATTCCTTCTTAAACATTTTCCTTCGTCGAAGTTCGACGGCTTCCACCTTGTATATATAAAATCCTAAGGCAACAAATTTATGAAACGAATATATGAAACGCCTGAAATGTATCGATTCTTTGAATCGACTGATTAAACAACTGACTTTGTTTCACGGCGATTTATCCTAAAATATGGAATACTTTGCGATGACACTAATACCAAAAATCCGTGTTCATCCACAGATCTCAAAACTGGAATTAGAATTTTTAAATTCGAATTAGTTTTCGAAATATTAATTTTTTTTTTTAATTTTAAATACATTTTTTCTAATGATGGCAACTCAAATTTTAATCATAAATGAAATTTTTTTTTCATAATTCAGAAAATGTTACTATTTTAAATTAATTTGGCGACAGTTTGGCCTCCTTTAAACCTATGCTAAGAGCAATGCCTTTTTTGTATTTCGTTATCATTTTATTAAATACAAAACATTCATTTAAAAATAAAACATTTAAATTGATGGCTTTCACTTCTTAAAAAAAAAAAAAAAAAAAAAAAAAAAGAAAAGAAAAATATTTGGCACAGATGTCATATACGCACCGGGGTACCTAATTGGCGCACAAATGGCATTATTTTGATAGACATGGTAACCCGGATATTGTTGTTTATTTAATAATAAATGTATATTTACTTTTATTTCTTTTTTAAATTTATATAAATTATTTTGTTCTATAGTAATTAATTATTTTTTTGATATTTCCTTTTGGAAATAATAGAAAATAATTAAAAAATACGGTACAATGTAGTAGTTATTCCGTCACCCAATTTCGCAAATTATACAAAAACCACTCCCAAATTCTACAGATTGACAAAATTTTTATTTTAAATAACGAAATAACAAATAAATTAGTATAACATTAATAACTATAAAAATAAAACCTCGAAATAAAAATCACTTGATGACGTAAACACGTGCAACTTGCAAAAAGTCAAGTGAATGTGACATTTACCATCAACCATTATTGGCATTTAATCTTATCGTTTGGTGATAGATTTTTTGTCGACTGGATAACTAAGTAGTACCAAAAATACATATGTAACTGGTATTCGAAAACGAGGTTTTCGTCAAATTTTCGCAAAAAATAAATAAATAAATAAATAAATAATAAATAAAAAATAAATTAAATTAAATTAAAAAAAATCATGCCAAACATGCGGTGCGTATATGACATCTGGCGAAATATTAAATTATGTAACAAACCATGACATTTAATTTCAACTTCAAATCAATGTTTTAATTTACCACTTGAACAATGAAAAAAATGCTAACTGGCGAATTGAAAAAAAAAAGTTATTGGCGAGATTTGCACCCGGCTTTTTTTTCTTTCGGCACAGATATCACATACGGCCCCATATTGGCGCGATTTTTTTCTGACGCCAATGTCATATACGCAACGGGTACTTAACTGGCGCCATAGTATCGTTATTTTGCTTGATATGGTAAGCCGGATGTTGTTGTTTATGCTGTTAATGCGTTCCCCAAATTGGCGTTGGAAAAAATCGCGCCTATATGGGGCGTATATGACATTTGTTCCAAACCTTCATATGAAAGGCGAAGGGATCAGATCGTATTTGTTTATGGCATTTGATGACTTGAACTATTATAATATAGATGAAATGATGGGGATAGAATGATATTTGGCGGCTTTTCACCTGTGCCTGGATAACATTAAAGTATCAAAATGGCACCTAGAGTATAAAAAGCAAAGTGTTCCGCCCGGATCCGTTGATGATAGTCACACGATTTAGGCTATTGTTATAGAGATTGTTTTAAAATATCGGTTGACAAAGACTCTGAATACTTAATTCATTTTATTTTAGCTTCTGTTCAAATGTTTAACTGATCCTCTTTAATCAAAAACGAAAACAACCATTGGATGTCTTAACAGCAACTGATTCTCCGTTAAATTTTTGCAATCAAAGGGAATTGAATGGAAACCCGTTTACAGGGAGATCTGCACACCTTTTTTAGTATAATTTAATCTTCTCTAATATTTTTAAAACCCATTAGATTTTTAGATTTTTAGATTCTGCGGTGTCTGAACGGGGATTGGCGAGCCCCCTAGTATTTAAATAAAAACCTCAATAATATGTATACATTTCATTATATTTTAAATAATGTAACATCATTAAAATATACTGCAAATGATTTTTTCAAATATATTATAATAGTGTAACGTAACTGTTTTGTGTATCCCTGTAAACGAACATTAAATTGTCTTTATTTTTGCTCTCATATGTTGTTAAATGCTCTATATATTTTACCGCACTTTAATGAAGTATATCAATTATTTCATTCTGTAAGAAATGGTGCTTTTAGTGTTAGTGTTAGTTCTGTAAGAAATAAGTTTATTCACAAACCAAAACGTGTATTTTGGACGATGGTAATCCATTCTCGAATATGCAGTAAAGGAATTTCCTTTTCTTTTAAAATCATGTTGATTGATTTCCTGTTTGCTGACATTTTAATCACTGTGGTTCCAGGGTTAATGGAGACTCTGTTTACATTAGTCTAGCATAAAAATAATTTTTTGAGGTATATACGATAATCACATAATTAGATATAGTAGTACTGTTTAGCCAATCCGACGCCAATGGGTTTCTTTTTTAAAAAAACTAGATTTGTGGACTGAATCGTTCATTGCTGAATATATGCAACAACAAATTTTCTGTATGATAAAGCAATACATATTTCAATCTGCGAAGAAAAGAACACAAACATTTATCCCAGAACTAAATGTGTATTGTGGCCGTTAGGTGACAATTCTCGGAAAAGGATTTAACTTTTCTTTCATGATAATGTTTTTTGATATTGTATAGGTATGCAATTCCTATACATTATTATTACACCATCATTCTGTAACTAGAAACGAAAAAAATATTCTCAAATTTCGATTTGGGTTTGATATCATCAAAAAAGATAAGATTTTTTTTACTAAATCGACAGCAGTGTGCAGCATTTCAAATGACTATCTTCCATATCAGTAACAATTTTAGTGATTGGTTAGATATGTTTCATGCATCAGTATTAACACACACAGTGTGATGTTTGTGTAGATCAGAATCACATTTTGTTCTTTGCCAACACTTATGATTCTCTGTAGCAACATCTTTATCAAATTTTTTTAAAAATGTGTAATTTTCACACTACCCAATATTCTCATTTGTCTCACTGAATACATACATATATATATATATATATATATCTTAAAAAACAGGACACATCTCAACATTGTTGAGGCAAAGATTCACGGGCGAAAATGACCGAGAATGTCGCCAAAAGAAAAGTATGCGTTAGAGCTTTTAACAAAAGCTTACCCGAGGCTTTAGTTTGATGAATAAAATAAAAATAACTTACCATTGTTGTCACTATTGAAAAGTCTGAATGCGTCCATATTTAATGATGTTCCAATCCAATAACAATCCAACCATCAACTGTTTGTTTCTTTATATACTGTGCATTCAATCAAATGTATGTATTCGTCTTCAAATCTAATCTAAAATATTTGTAATAAAGTTATTTCGTTAATTAAAATTCTATTTCTCTCTCACACACACATATATACATACATGCATATAAAGTTAAAAAGTTTTTTTTACATCAATAACGTGGTTTTTTCAACATAGTTGAAAAGAGTATGTGACTTCGGTTTGTCTGTCCGTCTGTCCGAGCTCTAATTCTCGTAAATGTATTCGGATTGCCGTAAAACTACAGTGTGTTATTGACTTTAGTATAGCTGTATAGCTATTGAAAATGAAGTAGTGTAGTACTTATATTTCACTTACAGGTTTACAGGGATATCAAAAGTATTCGCTACATTAAAAGTGAATGGGAAAACTTTTTAAAGTTCATTTTCGTGACATTACACAATTTCAAATATAATGAAATTAATTTACATGTATCAAGCACTAAAACCTTCACGCTGTATAGAATATGGTGTGTAAAGCAAATGCTATTAATTTATAGAGTACAAAATAATTCCCTTAATTGGAAAAGGACGAAAAAAGTGGACAGTAATAGAAAACTGGCCGTTTCAGTTTTTCCCTGTTGTGCTCCCGCCATGTATAAACTCAGCTAAAACGTCTCGGTTATAGTGTTGTTGGCGAGATGGTTATAGTGTTGTTGGCGACTTTGAAGCGGAAAGCTACATTTTTCTAGAGTAGAACTCATTTTTGATTTTATGCACGCGTTACAATTTCTCGATTATAGCTAAATTATATGTAGTGTTATAATTATTGGCACTTACGCTGTTTGATTAGTGTGAAATAATCATTACAATGTTGTGTGTTTGAAAATGCTAAGTCATCTAGGTTAGATTCTAGTTCACAGCTTTTGTAATAGCGTCATTTCGGGCAAATTGGCTACAAAGAGATTGAAAAAAATGACCTCTCAAACCTCCTTATATTTGAGCGAAAATAAAGGATTGTTTCAAATGAAAATCAAATTTCAAAGTAATTCCTTAAAAGGCGCAAAGGCCAACATAGTGAAAAAGATTCCAAGCCGAGACTCGAACCCGGGCCATCAGTATAGCGCACTGACGTTCTACCGACTAAACCACTTGGAACGGTACACAGCTCGGAAAATTTATCACTATTATATGTTGGCAAGGCTACAAACGCAGCACAAGATGGAATATTTATCGTGAGCCACCGACCTGGGGCTAACACGAAACATAATTAAATCCAGCATCGATAGAAACTATATTAATACATGGAAATTATTCCAGAGAGAAACATTCGCCTTGGCCTTTGCGCCTTTTAAGCAATTACTTTGAAATTTGATTTTCATTTGAAATATTGTATCCAAGACGAATGTTTCTCTCTGGAATAATTTCCATGTATTAATATAGTTTCTATCGATGCTGGATTTAATTATGTTTCGTGTTAGCCCCAGGTCGGTGGCTCACTATAAATATTCCATCTTGTGCTGCGTTTGTAGACTTGCCAACATATAATACTGAGAAATTTTCCAAGCTGTGTATCGTTCCAAGTGGTTTAGTCAGTAGAACGTCAGTGCGCTATACTGATGGCCCGGGTTCGAGTCCCGGCTTGGAATCTTTTTCACTATGTTGGCCTTTGCGCCTTTTAAGCAATTACTTTGAAATTTGATTTTAATTTGAAATACTGTATCCAAGGCGAATGTTTCTCTCTGGAATAATTTCCATGTATTTATATAGTTTCTATCGATGCTGGATTTAATTATGTTTCGTGTTACCCCCCAGGTCGATGGCTCACGATAAATATTCCATCTTGTGCTGCGTTTGTAGCCTTGCCAACATATAATAGTGAGAAATTTTCTGAGCTGTGTATCGTTCCAAGTGGTTTAGTCGGTAGAACGTCAGTGCGCTATACCGATGGCCCGGGTTCGAGTCCCGGCTTGGAATCTTTTTCACTATGTTGGCCTTTGCGCCTTTTAAGCAATTACTTTGAAATTTGATTTTTGTTTGAAATATTGTATCCAAGGCGAATGTTTCTCGCTGGAATAATTTCCATGTATTAATATAATAAAGGATTGATTAGATGTTTCAAGTGTAAGGAAGTGAGCACTTAAAGATTGTGATGGTTGTGAGGAAGAAAATGGTGCGTTTGACTGCGAATTTGGTAAGTAGACCCTAACCCGTTACCTATACACTATTGATACTCTTTATTATTTACTTTATCTGGTAAATATTTAATACTCAATAGATTACAAAACATAAGACTAATGTTTAATGTGTGCTACTTTAGCTTGTGTTGATTCAATAAACATCCTGAATCTGGTTTCTTAATCCTAGTTTCGTCGTTTAACTATTATGGCCATTCTACCCAGTCCAGGCGAGTAAAAAGGCCATTTTGTAGTTTTCCATTAAAAGTAATGTGTATGTTTTGAAATGAAAAATTTAAAAGAGAAGAAAAATAACAATGAAACGAAAGTTATTACAGTTACTGTTGGTATTTATTTCTATGATTAAAAATGTACCACAAAAACTCATAAAACATTGCAGTGTTTCCTTTACTCTTCCTTCCCTTAACCAAATTTATGAAAAAAATTAAAAAAGAAGTAAAATAGCAATTGAAACTAATGTTATTACAGTTACTATTGGTGCTTCTTTCTATAACTAGACTGATTAAAAAGTCATCATAAAAACTCCTAAAACTTTACAGTGGCCACTTCACCGTTCCTTCCCTTAATGGTACATTTCGAAAAAAAATTTGCTTCGTATTTTAGTTCTGTAACACTTTCTCAAACATAATGAACTTGATTTGAATTACAGTAGCTCACTACAAGATATTAGTTGTATAACATGATGTACATAATATTTATCTATCATAATCGTACATAAGGTTTATCGAATACAGCACTGTATCCGAAGTGCTGTATATTAGCGATAAATGGTGGAAGTGAGATTTATTTCATGGTATGCACGTTCAAGTTGAACTAAACTTTTTCTAACTATATGATGTGTATTAATAGTATCGATAATATACACATAAAATAATTCATATTACGGAGTATCTACGTGAATGGCTTAAAGGCGGCTTTGAGTTCAGTTATGCTCTTTTAATTTGAACTACTATATTTTGTATATTAAGAGATGTTTGAATAATATAAACAAAAGCATGTACAGAGCCACACAAAGGACTGGATACACATTATATTAGGGATGATAATGTCTGGATGTGTGATTTCAAAAGATTTATCCATGTTTTATCCTAAATTAAATTTTGGCTTAGTATGTGGTGCATATAAAAATTTACTGTTAACATGCAGGACTGTACAAAAGAATTCAAGTAGGAGATGGAAGGGTGAAGTGATCACTCTTAAATTTGATGAGTTTTTATGATACCTTTTTAATCAGTAAAGTTATAGGAACTAATATCAAGTAACTATAATAAATTTAGTTTCAATTGCTATTTTACTTTTTCATTTTAAAAGGCAGACATTATTTTTAACGGAGTACTACAAAACAGTCACTTTGCCCTCTTAGGCTGGGTAAAATCTCCAGCATAGTTAAATAATGAAAGTAGATTGATTCAGGATGTATATTTAATTTACACAAGCTAAAGTAACATACATTAAGAATCAGTATTATGTTTTGTAATATATTAAGTATTAAATTTTTGTCAGATGAAGTAAATAGTAATGAGTAGCAATAGTCTATCGATAACGGATAAGGCGTAGGGCCTACTTTCAAAGTTCGCCCTTAAACTCACCATCTTCTTCATCACAACCTTCACACTCTTCAAGTGCTCATTACTTACAACTGAAATGTCTCATGCACCCTTCATTGTCTATCGAATATCAGGAGGTTTGAGTGATCATTTTTTAAGATCTCTTTGTGGAAACGTCGCCCCGAATGACGACATTACAAAAACTGTGACTAGCATCTAACCTAGGCGGCTTAGCATTTTAAAAATCACAAGATTAAAAAAAATATTTCACACTAATCAAACGGCATAAGTGGAAATAATTATAACACTAAATATACATTAGCTATAATCAAGAAATTTTACCACTAGTCTGAAATAAAAAATGCGAAAAAACAGTAAAATGAATTCAAAACAAGAAAAATGTAGATTTCTGCTTCAAAGTGGCAGATAATACTACCAGCACCTATGTTGACTGCTGCACCTGATTTCGGCGTAGTGAGGTCACCATACCGAGGAAAAAACTCAAATGATCACTTTTCCCTCACTGGGCACTTTACTCTTTCACTATATGTTTTCGTATATTGATAAAAATTGCTGAAGGTGAATTTTCAAACTATTATGCATCAGTCAGTAGTTTAAATACAGGTCTGCACAAAAGAATTAGACCACTTTTCCTGCTATCGACGGTAATTGCTAAAATATTTTTTTCGAATGTGCTATGTGTTTTCTACAATGTTTACTTGGATATGTTTTTAGTTCTCTAAAGTTTCCCTAAAGAATTCTGGACGTGTTGGAAAGTGTATCATAGTCTATGCTTGACGTATGCTATTTCCTTCTTATTTATTTTAATCTCATTCACATATATATATATATATATATATATATATTTTACTAAGCTGGAATTAGCATTTAAATATGTACATAGTTCAAATACACAGACGAATTGTTTTCGAATATGTATTAAACAGTACATTTATATTTTTAGAAAAATAGTTTTCCAAAACATAATATGAGTATGAATATATTTAGGTATTTAAATAAGTTTCACGTATTAAAGGGGATCTATTAAACATAGTTCTAAATTAAATACGAAATGCAATATTAATTATCCCAAATCCGACAGTCTGTTTAATTAATGTCATACGCATTGTAAATTTTTGTTTTATTTCTCCTTAAAAGTATATGTTGAAATTAATTCTGAACAATTTAAATATTCGCAATCAAATCTTCTATAAATATTTTACAGCTTTATCTCTTAAGTAACATACCGCGGTTTTAAGATGTTACATTCTATTTTGAAGATTTTCCATTATTCCTCAAATTTATTGATTTGAGGATCAGGGTATTTTTACAGATTTAACATTTAAGTGCTTCAGAAAGAATGAGTGTTAAAAGAAGTACGCGAACAGGATCAGAAATCATTATTTTTAGTGAGTTTAAAGTTGTTTAAGATTAATGTGGTAATTATGAGAAAGGATAACAGGTTTGTATTATTCTAATACGTTTTAGACGATTATCATAAATTACTATAAGACTACGTGATTCTTTTTCTGAAAGTTTTTGCTAAAATGCATTTTGAGTTTTTTATTTTTATCGTTCATAAAAGTTAAATTATAAATTACGCGTATGGTGATTCAATTAGGCACTTTTAAATGTATAAAAAGATACAGTTGTTGAGGGCCCTGGGTTAAATTTGGAATGTTTTTATGATATGTGTATAATATGTGTCGTTTATAAACAAAATAACAACGTGTACTAAACTATCACTCTGCATATTGAAGAATTAGCTTAACGTCATATGGTCGTCATCCAACATATACTTAATGCATTAAGGGATAACACTATTTTGACGTCATGAAAATTACGTTTTAATCGGAGATTTGTTTTAAGAAATGGTTATAAATCTCCATTTGCTTTTATTTTTTGTACGTATCCTAAAACAGATATTTTTTTAGTTGTTAAATTAAACAAGAGGCGGCATGACAGCAGATGGGTGAAAAGCGTGCTTAAAAAAAAAAAAAAACAGGGTCAAGAGGTAGACACAATAACTCATCGCAGACTTCATCTAGAACAATAAAGTAAATAAACTCGTTTTTTAAGTTCAAAAGCTAATCGAATACGTATCCGGTACCTAACAAAATATGAATTTTTATTGAATTAGCAACGTTTAATGTAAAATTTAACGGGTTGTGAAGCTATGTTTTAATGATGGTATGTATGAAAACTAATGAATAAACTTTATAACTTTCTGTAAATTATGCACATGCGATGTGAGCTAGTATTTAAAAAAATCCGAACAACCTAACACATAGAAAGATTATTGTTGTCCTATCACTGGGAGTTTGAGGAAAACTTTTGGTAATGGTATAAATGGGAATTTTAGTGTTGGAAAAGGGAATGTCCCTCTGAATTCGATCGTAACTGAGAGGATTCTAATGAGCTAATGATCGGGCCTTTGTTGTATGATAGTTTTGACCTACGGCAAGAGGATAGTTATTATAGACAAGCGTGGGACAAAATGTAGCCAATGTTGGCTCAACCATTTCGCGCTAACTGGGAAATAACATTAGTCGGCAATAAGCACGTCCATGTAAATATAATGGTTAATCATTACATATTTCACGTTACTAAATAAAATTATGACAACGATCTTACTGTATCACGTACAATGTTTTAGGCGGTACGGCTTGAATTTAAAATTAATCGTAAGTGAGAGGATTCTGGTGAGATAATGATAGGACCTTTGTTGGATGATAGTTTTGACCTACTGCAAGTAGGATAGTTATTATAGACCAAAGTGGGACAAAATGTAGCCAATGTTGGCCCAAATATTTGCGCTATCTGGGAAATAACATTAGTCGGCAATAAATACGTCCATGTAAATATAATGACTAACGATTATATATTTCACGTTACTAAATAAAATTATGAGAATGATATGTTACTGTATCATGTACATTTTTTTTTTAGGCGTACGGCTTGAATTTAAAATTAAGCGTAACTGAGAGGATTCTGATGGATTCTGAGAGGATTCTGATTACCCATTCAAAAATTTTCAGCATTTTTTTTTTAACTTTCCCTATTTATTCTGTATTCTATCATTTTATTATTTTAGCACAATATTGTGCTATGGATATAATTTATTTTCATGGCTCATCTATGATGTAATATTCATGTACTCATATACAGGCAGCAGTGAAACACTACTACTGGCTATCCAATCAAAAACCTCACATGTTCACCTGTTCACTACTAAAAGTGTTTCTTAAAAATAAAAGTGGTGCTAACCGAATAAATTCGTACAAGAGATGCTGGTCTCTCGGTTCTATATCAGGTGTGAAGTGACATAAAACCGATAATGGTTAAAACATTACTCATTTACTATATGTAACTCATTTCTATCAAAGTGTTTATATATACTTTAATTCGTGTTTTTGATAAAATTGTGCAAGAACGTCAGACAAGTTAGAAGTGTCTGATTTTTTTGGCTCTTCTGGAAAATGGTATTTTTCAGGTAATAATCCCATTATCTCCTAAAGTACTGGAGCGATTTCGATAAACTTATTTTTGGTGGTAGAGTATAAATATAAGATCAAATGTGGTAGACAATTAAAAAAATAATAATTAGTTTCAAAAGAACACAATTTCTTAAAATGGAAAAATTCTGAAAAATTGCCGTCATTTCTCTAAAATACGTGACCTGGTCGTTTCTTGCCTTTAAGTGGACGGTGGGCATTAAAAAAATACTTTTAATGTTCATAATAGAGTTTTGAAATATTGTGCAAATATATATTTAGTCATAAGTATATAGAACGCCTTAAATTAAATTTCCAATTTTATTATAATTTTAAGATCATTTATAAAATATATTTTTTTAAAACGAAATTTTAAAATGCTCCTTGCGTCTTAATTTTTTAGATATTTCATCGATTTGAAATTTTTATCACTTAAAACTGTATTGAAGACGAATCTGTGTAGCGATTTTTTAATCCCTTAAATAGTTAATTTTTAGAGTCATTTTTTTTTAGAGTCATTCCATATCAATTTCAACAAAATTTAACCTTATAATAAGTTAAAATCAAATTTAGTTGTCTTAATGAAGTCGAATTTTAAAATGCATACACAGTTTCATTTTAAGCAATATCAGGATTCTTCCTTATCAGTTTCATGAATTTCGACAAAAAATAAAGTAGAGAGGAGCATTTCAAAAATTGAAAAATGTTGAAACATGAATATTGAGAAAAACATATTTAAAGTATATTAAAAGGCCAAAAAATTGTTTGTGAACAAAATTAAAACACTTGTAACTTTGCGTAAAATAACAGTACCTACATCTGCATCTGCATGCGGTTTTCCACGAATGACGTATTACAAGTTGAAGAATAATAATACACACACAAAAAAAAAAATGTCGAGTTTGGGTTCGTTGTTTGCTCAAAAAAAGGCACCATTGTCCCCTTAAGAGAGAAGTTAAAAATAACACAAAGGTTATCTTCATAACTTCAGAATAAATGTTTTCCTATTTCAAAAGTTTAATTCAAAATAAAATTCAAAATATCTAAAGGATGTACAGTCGTGGAAAAAAATAAAGTAAACACCCCCTACTAACTTCTCAACAAATTATCGTAGAAAAAAGTTACTGGTACCGAACGATTGGAAATAACGTCTACTTTTAAATGATGTATAAAAAATTTGCTTAGGGGGCATCTACATATTAAAACGAACCATAACTCTGTTTTTTTCAATAGCAGTATACAATTCTGACAGCATAAATGAACTCTACACCTTTCAATTAGCCTATAAACAAATTTTTATGCAATTCGTGCCATAAGTTTCCGAAAAATTAATTATTTTAAAACGAGCGTATTTTAAGGGCTGTAGCCAAATTGAAGTTCCCAACTCGATTGCTAACCGAGAGAGCCGGCTTCTTGATCAAGGCACGTTTAAGCGTCAATGAAACCTGTTTGGTTACAGGATAGCAGAATAAATTTCAAAAATTTACTCACTTCTATCATAGACCATCATTAAACCATCATTTGCCGTTTTTTAAGCATAATTTGAAAACTACTTGGAAGAAAAATGTGAAATTTTGGATTTCCATAAAGCAGGACTTAATAAATCTAAATCCATCAAAAAAATTGTATGTTGCAATTCATCATTTTTTCGAATATTATTTTCATAATTCATAATTCATATCATAAAATTATTAAAATTGCAAATTCAACGCATTTATGTTTAGGTGTATTAGTATTATTGCTACACAAAAAATTAGCTCATTAGGAGCATAATTTCAGGAGATATCAATACAAATATGAAAATGTAATTTAACATTAGACGCACTAAATTTTTAATGTCTATAATTCAAAAACTTATCATTCAAATGACTTGAAATTCGGTGACTAGGCATAGTTTGAACCGAAGATTTGAAATATCGCGTTAAAATTGGGTATTGCCCTTAAAAAAATTGAAGTTTGGATTCGTTTTAATATGTATATGGCCCCCTAAGCAAATTTTATACACACCATTTAAAACTAGACTTTATTTCCAATCGTCAGGTACCAGTAACTTTCGCCTACGATAATTTGTTGAGGAGTTAGTAGGGGGTGTTTACTTTTTTTTTTCCACGGCTGTACATAACCTCTATCAAACAAAGTAATATTTGATGAAATGGTATTTGTTTTGCTAGAGACAGTTTGAAAAAAATTCTGAATATTTTTTAATGGAACATGATGAACTTTTATTCCGGAAATTTAAAGTTCCTGTCACGATTAATTTAAATATATTTGATTAAGACAATATCGGTACATAATTTTGCGATTTATAATAGTAAGTATCATTACTGAAAATGGATTGTGTTTTGTTTATAGTTAGTTTACAAGGACATTAAAAAGAAGTCGTTTACATTGTGGTCGATAGGAAGGAGATGGTATTTTTAAATCAGTGGCCATTTTTAACCATATTGCTATAAGGTAGAAGCCTTCAAGGGTAACTTTCAAGGGAAACGTACATAGTTAACGTACAACGAAAAGCGAAAAAAACCTTGCACAGTCGCACCGTCCAGAGAGAGCTGGTTTTAGCCCAGCAGAAATCAAGCTCCTCGTTTTGTAGACAGAATTCTAAATAACGTGCTGAAAGAGACCGTTTTCGATCCTTTGAGAAAATTTTTGCAATATATTTGAATGATGTTACACTACTTCAAATATATTGAAATTCATATCCATTTCTGAAGTACACTACAACATGTTTTTTACAGAATATGTATACACAAAATAATACGGTTACTATAAGCGATAAGTACCGGAAATAGATTTTCATTTGTGGCATCTGTCTTTAAGGGGGTCCGGGACACATTTTAAAATAATTTTTATTTATTGAGTTAAATTTCTGAATTTTTTTGTGATGGTTAACCTTATCATTTGTAAACAAAATCACATGATAAAACTTCTCAGAATTAAAAAAAAATTATTTAAAATTTATTCAAAAAGTGGGGTAATTTAAAATCGTTATAACTCGAAATAATATTTATAGAATTTCATTTTTTTTTTCATTTAAATAAATAGAAATATATAAGTTTCAATTTTGATTCAGCATTTTTAAAAATATTAATTTATAAAAAAAAAAAATTAAATGTTTAACAAAAAAAATTAAAAAAAAGTGGTGCAACTTTAAAAAAAAAATCATATTTTCAAAAGTAAATATTTTTTTCAAACATGCTGAATCAGAATTAAAGTAAAATAATTGAAAAAGATATGTCCCAAGTTTGAACACTGTATCTTTAACAGTTCTCGAGTTATAAGAATTTAAATATGATAAATGGCGAAAAAAACCTATCATGAAGAAAAATGCATTTTTACAAGAAGTCGTTTCCGTGTCGTCTGCAGCCCTTTATTCTTCTACTTATTCCGATTCTTTTGAGGAAGCAAGGTTCGTAGGTCCCCAGCCACGTCCCGAGTAAAAGACTAGCGAAAGTCAGGTTGGAAAAAAATATCAAAAATTGAAACCAGACAAATTTAAAAGGAAAATTACACAAATTAAAGACACCGAAAAACGGGAAGGTAGGATGCGGGGTCCTGAAGCTACAGAACGACTCCTGCTACTTCGAGCTTATTATTATTAGCTCCATTGCTTGAAAGCAAGATTTTCAAAAAAAAAAAAACAAACCAAAACGAAATAAACAAATTACAACGACCATTTGGAAAATGATTTTTTCAAAGACTAAAATTTAAGACATACAAAATCGCACGGAGTTGATCATACATTACGTGCGCCATGAATTAAACATTAATAGTGCTATTACACGTAAAAATTCCAAGCGACAAAAATCGCCTGCGACTCGTATTTGGTGTGAAATATTTATATGTATTCATACCTGTCCTATTTTTTTTTTTTTTTTTTTTTTTTTTTTTTTTTTTTTTTTTTTTTTTTGGCTTATTCCATTCTTCTTTTGCACGTGAAAATCTTACAAATTAAAATTAACTCTTTGGCAGAAATAGTTATTCATTTTCATTCATTTTCATTGGTTATTATCCACCTGAAACTTACATATTATCCAAGCATTTCATTGGCTGTTCGGGAAAAGGCATTTCCATCGTCAGATTTCCAAGAAATCTGTTTACCAATTTTAAATGAAATTTCATTCTTACTTCTAAACGTTCGACAATATTACTTTTTACACCGTCGGATAAAGAAAAAAATGTACTTTTAAACGCAATTTGTTTAAAAGCTGTATCTCAATTTGTTTCTGAGTTATTATTTTTTTAAATAGTTTTTATTACTTTTTTGTCATAGTGGAAACAGAAGGTATCCATCTCTGTTAAATGTAAAGGGAAATACAGATTACTGTATAGACCAATCACAAAACGAATAAAATGCGGATTAAACCAATAAAACCTTCAGATATGCTTTTGATTTCCTACCCTGACGAGAACAATAACCATTTTTCCAAATGGTTAAAAATTAATATTTTTTGTTCTAATTCAGATAGAAACATTATTTAAATGTCATTTTAAGCAGGAAAAGTAGATTTTATGAAATAAAATGTTTTTGCAATATTTGAAGATTTTTTTGTCCTGGACCCCCTAAAGCTAACTGTATTTTAATAAATTTAGCGCTTTTATATAATATGTGGATCAAATGCAGGACTTCACGACAGTAAAATTAAGCATTATCTTCTATGAGTGTCAATTGATTAATGCGTAATTTTAACTGTGAATTATTTTTACGTAAATTATATTTTAGTACATTACTAGCTGGTCCACTCGGCGTTGCCAGGATCCCGTGATAATAATTTTAAATATACTCAATATCCTAAATCAGTTAACACCTATTTCCACCGCCAGCGAGCGCACTCTGTTTTAAACAAATCTATATCCCAACAAAACTTTGTTTTTCAAATTATCTGGTGATATCGTAGTTCGGGGAGTTGAGACGCAAATAAGAAAAAAATAATTCTGTGTGGGTAGTAAAGGGGCGGGAGAGGGAAGGGAGTGCATATGCTTCTTGAGAAACGATCTGTTAAGAGTACCGGAGTCCGTTGCTAAAAATGTGGACCGATACCTGAAAAAAAAACTTAATTTATGAATTTGCTGAAATTACTATTCAGAAATAATGTAACTGCTATTCATAAATTAACTTTAAGAATTTGATAGGTTATAATTAAGACATTAATGTAATTAGGAATTAGTTTCGAAGAGATTTGAGTAATAGCAGTAGCAGTTGAATTAATAAGATAGGCCTTAGTTAAACAAAAATCCTTGAAGTGGGAGGCGTGAAGAGGAGATGCAAATTCTCGTCTATAAATTATTAATTAAGATTACTGCAGTAATTGGTCAAATAACGGAACCGGTACTTGAGCAAGGAACTTAATTTAAGAATTTGCTGATGTTACTATTCGGAAATAGTGGTAACCACTATTCATAAATTAACCGTAAATCTGTTGGGGGTAATAGTTACAATATTAATGCAATTTGGAATTAGTTTAAAAGATATTTAAGTATAAGTTGGGTTATTAAGATAGGGCTCAGTTAAGGTGAAATACATGAAGTATGAGGCGAGAAAAGGAGATGCGAATTCTCGTCGATAAATTACTAATTAAGACAACTGTAGTACTTGGTCAAACAATGAAACCGATACCTGAGTCAGGAACTTAATTTAAGAATTTGCTTATGTTACTAATCGGAAATAGTGGTAACCACTATTCATAAATTAACCTTCAGTCTGACAGAGGTAATAGTTACGATATTAATGTGATTCGGTATTAGTTTCCAAGATATATAACACCTTGAGTGCCACCATTTGGATATGCCAGTTTGGCCTCCATTTTTATCCAGAAATTTAGTGTTCATACCAGAAATAAAGAATAGTACCTTACGCTTTATTTAATAAAAGACATTTAGCGACATAAAGTAAAATAGCTTCTTTCTAAATTTCCGGTATCAATTAAAAATTTCTGATCACTTTCGCTGCCGATGTGATGTGTCGCCAGCGAAAGTGTCAAGTAATGTAAATTTAGTTTTTCAGACAGGATTCAGTGAAAAGAAGTATGGACGGATAGAGATGCAAGTGTGATGAAATAAATGACGAAAAAGGGCTACTACAGTACTTTAAAAAATGGGACTAGCAGTTGAACCAGGAACATAATTTAAATATTAGCAGAAATTACTATTCGGAAAAACTGGTAACGACAACATTACTTTAGGACAGCTGTTGTTGATAATTAAGGTGTCAATTTTCATCCGCCTCCTCCCCTTCTAATGTATTTCCATTGAAGATAGAAATATTAAATGCAGAATAAATTTCCTTTTCCATAAAAAAATCAGTTTTCTTTTGATAAAATAAAAAGTTACTTGTGGATTTATACGATTTTTTTTTTTTAATTTCTGAAATAGAATATTCTTTTTGTGTGTATTTGCCAATTTTCCAGCTCTTACCTAAAACAGTTTTAAAAGATACAATATACCTTATAATTTCTGAGTGGTCTTTTTTAAGTATCTTTCTTATCGGGAAGTAGATAATTGACTTATCACCTATGCAGAAGTAAATCAAAACGGCCCCCTCAAATCAGCTGTTGGTGGTCGCTCGTTTAGTGGTTGTTAATGAGTTTCTAATCAATGAATCGGCTATTTATCAAACAATTCATGTCCTGAGTATCAGTTGCATCAGGATATGTAGGACATGCATGATCTACCCTCATCTAAATTTTCACACTTGCTCGTGCGGTAGATTTCTCTAGAAATCGCTAGACGGAGACACACACACAGACAGAGATAAAATTTCTTTTGTTAGTGTAGATAGGACGTTTGAAGACAACGACAAAAAAATCATGTACATTATCGTCTACGGGCAGAAAGGTGTATGAATATGTTTGTGCTGCCTTGTATATGATCTTCTGTTTTGTTTTTATATACTACTTATTATACCTAAAAATCGTCCTGTTGCAAAATGCAAAACACACACACACACACACACAAATAATAAAAATAACACATCCTGCAATTGTATTTGTAGGTTTTAATGTTTCCAACTTCTTTTGTGCATTCCTGTACATTGTATCCACACGGTTTAAGAAATCGATTTTGACCAATGTTTTTCGTTTTCTGAATCCATTTAGGTATTTGCTTTCACCGTATCAATATACGAAAATATCGTAACATTGTTCTGGAAACGGTAAGTGTTTCAAAATCCATGTTTGACGGATTTTTTTGTTTCTTTCTTGTTTAATTTCTAGATTTTTGTCTAAGCTTTCTCATGCTCACTCTATTCATGCATTTTCAATGTAAACATCTGATAAACGCTGACTGATCTTTCACATGGCTAATATCATGGCTAACAGCACACAACATGCAGACCTGTGAGATGTCGTATACCACCCAAATGTTTTCTCGAATTCCGTTTCAGATTGACGGCTCAAATTATAAATCATTTCAATAAAAGTATTTAATAACTAATCGTGGTTAAGTTTTTTATTCAGTCAAATTTCAAAATTTTAACAAGCACAATAAAATAAAACTAAAATAACAGATAGATAGAAAATGACGAGAAAATTTATTTTCTTAAAAGTTTCAAAATAATATAGACAATTTTGTCATTCTCATTAATATATTTTTATCAAAGAAAATAAACAAGAATAGAAAAATGTTTCTGAATACAAAGTTATATTTTTGGAAACTGTCTAATTATCTTCAATTACAACATCAAAATATTTTTAAACATTAGCCCGTAATTCAGTTGCTTGTAAGATCATAAAAAATTTAAAAAAGTGACAAACCGAAACTAATGAAATAAAATTAGCTCGAATCTATAAGGCATCGAAAATAAAAGACATTCTGGATATCTGAACTATGTATGTTATGGATTAATTTAATTTTCATAAATAATTTTTGTTTATTTAAAATGTCAGAGGTTGCATCGGAAATTTGGAAATATTTAGGAAATTGATATTTTCGAAATTTTAAATAAATTCATAGTCATAGTATGTTTATTTTTAAAGAAGTTAAAGAATAACGGCGACGCTATTTTAAATTTATTATTTAAAAATGTTCAGCAGTAGAAAGTCTTCAACTCTGTCATAGACCATCATATAAATATCGGTACTAGTCGATTAGTCATACTTTTACTAATTAATTAAATTAACAAAAAGTTTAATTTTCATTATTAATGCATAACATCATATTTGGATTAATTTTACGTTTTAATACAAAACTGGAAATAATTCTGTCGTGTAATTTAGGCATTATGTATATTTAGTGTTTAGGACTCCTAATGTTAAATTCAGTTTCAACAGTTGAAAAATCGTTTTTTTTTTTTTTTTTTTTTTTTTTTTTTTTTTTTTTATCATAAATCAAAAAGTGCGTAATGAGTAATTTTGCAATAGCACAAATTCTTGTCCATGAACTTGCAAGTTCCGTATATAGTATTAGGCTGCATAAAAGAAAATCATTGTTTCTGTTTTTTTTTTTATTTATACCATAATAATACATGAGTCGAAACCCATCGAATTCGACTGATGAAAATGTGGAAAAGAACTAATTGACTGAATTTATAAAAAAATAAAATAAAAATAAAATAATTACAACAATTAATCAATATTATATTGTCTAGCTAACTCTTAAAACAAATATTATTTTTAATTAAAGATAAATTTCAAGTTTTCAAGTTTGAAAAGTTAAACTTTATTATTATTACGTCAACAGTAATATTCAATTAACATAATAAAATTATAACGTTATTAATTGAGACTTTGATCTTTGCTTTTACGTAATGAAAAATCAACGAAAATTGCGCCACTTTGACGTATTTATAATTTTTCCTTTCAATATAAAGGACTTTTAAAATTAAAATTAAAATATACCAAGTGAGTAAGTGTGATCGCAGATCGTGCAGAGGGTTTCGTTTAATATTCCTTTCAAAACACTTTATCCCTTTGAAAAATCTGTTAGTTCTACATTTCGCGACCGACGAGCGCTCTCTATTCCGAACAAACCTCTATTCGAACGAAACTTCCTTTTACAAGCTATCCGTAGGTATATTAGTCTAGGGGATCGGGCCCATAGCACGTATGTAAATAACTGCATGTACATAAATGTGTGTGAAATCTATTTTTTCTTCTTTGCGCCACCTGGCGGGAAGAAGTGAAACTAAAACATGTAAGGGTATGGTACATAGTATTGTAGAGTGGTAAAAGTGCTGTCCAATGATATATCACGTGAGAGGTGTCGGAAAATGCTATAAAAGTGCACCCCGGATGAAAAGGAGGGGGGTAGAAAAATTGCTTGAAATAAGCTAGAGACTGAAGGGGTAAATATAAAACTTTTTGAAATTTTTATGATTTGTCGTGTCATGGCAAGTGTTCAGCTATAAGTATTCAAAATTTCAAGTTTCCAACGTAATTAGGAGCTCAGTTAGAAAAAAATGCTTAAAATACACAAGTTAGAGTCCTGAGGGGTAAATAAAATACTTTTCCAAAATTTTATGATTTGTCGTTTTATGTGATGTGTTCAGCTATAAGTATGTGAAATTTCAAGTCTGCAATATATATAGTTTCTGAGAACGGGTTCTGTGACAGACGGTCAGACAGACAAACAAAGGTATGAGACGAATCGGCTTTCGTCAGATGAACGCAACACTAAAAATGGGATTGTTTAAAAAATTAGCGAGTGCGGATGCATCTTTAAATAAAATGCTTTCTTTAACAAAATAATTATCAAAATCGGTTCAGTAGAAAGCTCAGACCAGATGACTAACAAACAGCCTTGTCTTTTATGTATATAGATTTTACACACTATTATGATTTCACTATAAGTTTGCATGGATCTCATATTATTATTTAATTGAAACATTTCATTGAATGGCAAGTTATGAAAATTAAACTACCTTAGTTAATGTTCTACAAGTTTAATAACGTACAAGTTAATTTATCACTGATAACGTTACATTTTAATCTTTTGATAATCGTTTACAAAAGCAGAGACATGAATAAAGATATTTACATCAGATTACGCCATATAAATGGTTTCCCAATGAATATGAATGATTAACGATATTTCAACGGACAGTTGTGAAACGAAAAGCGAATATTGTATTATTCTGAACTAAAATATTTGTCAGTTAATATATATTGCAGAACCTTTGTGTGTGAAATCGATAAATAACATATATAAAACACAGCTGCATATTTTACATCAGTTATTATTACATAATGTTTTAATGTATTTTGTGATTCGTATATTTTCTTACCTTCACATTTTCTGTAAATAAATATTTTATCTTTTTTAATCTATTTCTGAAACTTGGTGTTATGAAATTGTATTCATAACATAAAATGAAGCTTTCGAAATGTTTTTTTCCTTTTTTCTTAAACTTGGTGATATGAAATGATTTCCATAGCATAAAATGAAATTTTCGTAACTTTGTTATTCTGACTTAAAATTATTGTCGGTTAATAGAGGAGAAGGTCCAAATACCGACTACTACTTGTTTTGAGAACAGAACGCAGTGCAGCCTAGTGGAGATAAGCAGAGTTTGAAACATTAATTGAGAGAAGAAAATTACGAAATGAACGTCATTTACAAACAGCAAATGCAAAATTGTCGAAACGACGTAATATGGGACATCAAAAGTTTTTCAGATATGTGTTTTTCGTTTTTTTAATATACTGATCGTATATATGCTTGAAATGATGATAAAGGTATTTTCTAGAC
Organism: Maratus speciosus; assembly: GCA_963932465.1. Taxonomy (NCBI): domain Eukaryota; kingdom Metazoa; phylum Arthropoda; class Arachnida; order Araneae; family Salticidae; genus Maratus; species Maratus speciosus. Next base: position 76,667,595 of record OZ010786.1, on the reverse strand, counting down.
ATATTTAGCTGTCAATTAAAGACTAAATAGTAACTAAATAATACTAATAACTTGCCTCACGCAAGTTATATCGATATATCGCCAAGTTGGCGACAAACTTGGCGGTATTTGGCGACAGAAAAGGGTCCCCCCTATGGTAACCCCTTATTGAAAATACAGTTATTTGTGTGAATCTTTTAGATAAAAAACTTAGGTAGCTGGTATTTAGACCCCATTTTCAAAACTCAAAATTTTCAGACTTTTGGAATTTTGCTTTTTGTAAACAGAAAACGCTCTTTAAACTGATTTTTTTCTTTCTAAACAGGTGCAAAGCATGTCAGGGTAGTCTGCTATCACTTTTCAATTTTCTAATTTTTAAAATTTTAGTATCTAGATTGAAAACAAAAGTGGTAGCCGGTATTTGGACCTTCTCCTCTATATATTTCAGAACCACATATTTACGTGAAATCGATAATATATAAAAAACTATGCTGCATAATTTAGATTCTTACATAGTGTTTTGGTATATTTTGTTATTCGTATATTTCCTTATCTTCTTATTTTCCGTAAATTAATATTATATATATATATTTTTTCCTGAAACATATGAAATTATTTACATAGTATAAAATGAACCTTTCGCAACTTTGTTATTCTGAAATAAAATTTTTTGTCACTTAATATATATTGCAAAACCATATTTGTATGTGAAATCGATAATAATATACAATAAACTATGCTGCATATCTTATATCAATTAATCTTACATAATATTTTGATATATTTTGTGATTCGTATATTTCCACATTTTCTTATCTTCCGTAAATCAATATGTATTTCAAATTTTTTAGGGTTCCGTACTTAAAAGTAAAAACGGAATCATTATAAGATCACTCCTGTGTCTGTCTGTCGCATCCATTTTACTTGTAAACTATGGAACGTGGAAAGTTCAAATCGGGGGAAGTAATAAAGACTTTTGACCCACATATTCACAGGGTATTAAACATTCACAAATATATTTAAGAGAAATGTAGAGGGGCAAATTAATTTACTTGAAAAAAAAAATCTTTATATCTATAATAATAAAGAAAGAAGTTTGTGTGTGTGTGATTGGGTGAGTGAGTGTGTCGACGGTGTTCTGAAGAGACCACTGTACGTAGAGCTACAAAATTTGGAGAAAAGGTACGTCTATATATGAAGTTTTGCACCTCGAAGCCCGATTTTCTATTTTTTGATTAGATTTTTTTTAATTTAAATTTTTATGCAATTTTTAGTGCTTTTTTATGTTTCGAGGTGATTTTTCCATATAAGTGAGAAGAATATGGTTTCTTTCTTTTAATCCAATATAGTAAATTTTATTCTCTTTTCAAAAAAGTTTATTCGAAATTCGTGCAGAGATTTTTGAATTTTTAGCGAATTTTTTATGCAATTATTGAACAGCATTTAATACATTTCCATACCTATAAGGAGGTTACCGTAAAGGGACATAGTTCTGTCGCCAAATGCAACTAAGTTTGTCGACAACTTGGCGGTATATCGCCAAATTTGGCGACAAAATGAGTCGCCAAAAGTGGCGCCAACTTGGCGATATCTCTAATATTTCGCCAAATTTCCGTAGACTTCAATTGTAAACCAATATGGATTATTTTCTTACAGAAAATCAACAAATTCAGATATTTAAATGCAACAAAAACCAATATTAACTTAAGGGATTATATTAATTCGATTTTTCTCATTTGGAAAAAGAATACAGTTTCTTTTTTAACCCAATATAGTAAATGTTGTTCTCTTTTCAAAAAAGTTTATTCGGAATTCGTGCAGCGATTTTTGAATTTTTAGCGAATTTTTTATGCCATTATTGAACAGCATGTAATTCATGTCCATACCTATAAGGGGGGTTACCGTAGGGGGGATCCAGTTCTGTCGCCAAATAACGCCAAGTTTGTCGCAAACTTGGCGATATATCGCCAAATTTGGCGACCAAAATGAGTCGCTATAAGTGACGCCAACTTGGCGATATCTCTAATATTTCGCCAAATTCCCATAGACTTCCACTGTAAAACAATAGGGTTTACTTGCTTACAGAAAATCAACAAATTGAGATATTTTAATGCAACAAAAACTAATATTAACTTAAGGAATTATATTAATTATATTTAAGGGAGCCCAAGTAAATTAATTACGAATAAAAGTAACATGATTTAATGTTTAGCTTGATTTTCAAAGGTCAAAGGAATTAGACTTGAAACTTTTATCCAATTATGGTAAATTTTGACTTTCGTGATTTTTGAACTTTTTGTGATTTTTAATGCTCTTTTTACGTTTCTTCGCTATCTGCTGCAATTTTTTGACATTCCATTATTGATCTAAAGTACATTCTGCCCTCATTTCAATAAAGTTTATTCGGATTTCGTATAGCAATTTTCGAATTTTTCGGGAATTTTGTATGTGAATTTTAGTGTATTTTAGCGATTTGCTACTATTTTTCCACATTAGTGAAAGGAATCAACTTGCAATCTTCGAGCATAATATATATATATATTCTCTTTTCAGAATTTGAGAAGCGATTTAAAAATTTTTCGCGATATCTTATTGTGATTTTCAGAGCTTTTTCGTAATTCCTGCTGTTTTTTGACGTACCCGCGGGCAACGCCGGGCAAGTTCGCTAGTATATATATGTATATATCGTGTGGATTATCGTGTGAAAGCTTTTGTAACGCTGAACTCAAATATACATTTCTTTTAATTTTAGGTATCATATTTTCATAGATATCGTAGAAAATGTAGTGCCAAAATATGTCCCCCCCCCACCTCACTCTAGTTGCAAATCTACTGAAGCTAAAATTATGAAAAAATTAGAGGTAGTAGACGTTAATTTAATCCTTGCAGAAAAAATATAGTGATTACCGTAGGTCACATAGTTTTTGAGAAAAGCACATTTTTCCGTTACACGCAAATATCGATTTTCGGGCATTCAGAAAATGTGTTGAAAAGCGCCGGAGGTACCTATCGTAGCAGAAGTATAAAAGCATAGTTGTTAATGATTTTTGAAAAAAAAAATCGTTGATAATTAACCGAGATATTAATCCTCAAAGACATGGACGGTTTGGAAATAAATAATGACAGGGACGGCGTAGTCTGTGTACCATCGACTTTTAAATCCTAGATAAAAACTTTAAATGATATATTTGTGTAGTGCTGTATTTAATTTTCTGAAGTTCAAAATGAAGCTTAAATATACACTACATTTACTGCCAGTACCGAATTAAGTTCATAATAAACAGATTAGGAAAATATTAAAAAAAGAGTTATACAGAACAGCTATTTTTTATATTATTTAGGCATCATATCTCTTTTAACTTTTATAGCATGTCCATTCATACTTTTCTAGCATATACTGCTGTACGCAACCCTACGTTGTATAGTTTTTTTTTATATAAATTTCTATTTTTTTTTTAGATAATGCACTTAATAATTCATATATTGATTGTACGCAATACTTTGAGTACGAGTAATACTCGCTCTTGAACACTTTTTCTTTTTTTTCTGAAATTTGTTGTTATGAAAGGATGTTCATAGCATAAAGTGAAACTTTTGCAAAAGTGATTAAGGGAGAAGTTTATTCAATTTATAGGGAGATGAAATTTGTAAACGGAAATATCCGTTACAACCCAGCCGCCAAATTTAAACATCTGCAAAGCAGTTGAGTTTTTTGAAGGCATAATTTTTTTCTTGTAATATTTCCTCCCTGTGAGCTACACTCGCCAGGCTATAAAAACGTAATTTTCTCTGTTTTAAAATTTCACTCCATTTGAATGAGATTACAATGACTAATGGAGTACTTCTGTAATTGGAAGTAAAAAATGACCCTCGAACCTGGATTTTTATGAAGATGCTATAAGGAATTCGTTTTAAATGTATCTTTTTAAATATGACGTAATTTGAACATTACCTGTTTTTCGCAAGTAACAATTAACTAATTTGATATAAATTTTTAAATATTCACGCTTAAATATGTTTTTATATTAAAAGTTTTTCTATATGTTCATTTGGGGCTTTTTATATACTCGAAACATTGCGAAAAAAAACATTTATTTCAAACTATGAATTAAATCTCTATTCAGATAATGAAATTTTGAATACAAAATTTCAAAATTCAAAATTAAACAATTAAACATTTTTTTTAAAAATTACGAGACACAGCAGACACCAATCCAGTCAAGTATACACTACTAAAGAGGGTTAAAATTCTTTGCATAGTATTTGATATTATAAACTTTATTTAACGTTTCTCTCTTGGCCGATTTCAACATTAAATAACGCTTAAAATAATTATCTGAATTAAAAACAGTGTACATTAGCGTTTTTATCAAACATTTCTCTTTAAAACTATCAATATTCATGTTTTTATATGGTATAGTTTGTGCACGATAAACCGAGAAAGAGAAAAGGGTAAAAAAATATCAATAACCGCAGCTGCGGCGGTATCAGTTAACTTTTTTTAGAATAGAGAGATTTCAGTTTTTTTTGAGATTATTTAGATATCATTTAGTTATTAGTAGAGATATGACTTAACATATCTCTACCTTATATTTACTTTTTTGTTTTACATTGTGTTATGTTCTTATTATTTTACTTATTTTCAGATTGAATTATTTATTTCGCAAAGGAAAATTACTCTAATAATAGGGATATTTAGAAAATCCTGGCACAATTTCCGAGTTGAAAATAATTTACATAATAAAACTATAAAATATTGTGAAAAAGATACATCAGGAAATTCGTTTTAAGTAATATGATGTTACGCAAAATCAAAAGATTTGCGCGATCATACAACAGAATGGTTTTGTGGGTTTTATAGTTGAATCATATGAACATGTTTCTTCAATTTTGTCCACATGAAGATATGAGGTGATTCACGTTTGGGGGATGAAAAGGATTTGGAAGTGAGATTTGTTTTTTTTTCTTATTTTTTAACAATATCCCCTCCCCCCATTCAAATGTAAAACACCACACAATAGATTAAAAAATATATCATATAGATATATATGTATTTTTTTATTTTGATAAGACATAAATAGCTAAAATCTGTTAAGATCACATCTAAACCCATTACCTTTTTATCACTTTTCATCATAATGGAAAGTGTTTATGAATTCGGTTTGTGTGTCTGTCTGTCGTCTTTTCATAATCCAGATCGCGTAAATATAGTCCGGTCGTCATGAAATTGATATATGTTATTTGGGTTTGATATGGCATGTTTGGTATTGAAAATGAAGTTTGTATCATTTACAGTTAATTTACAAGGACACTCAAAATAATTCCCCTAAGTTGCGGCCTACGGGAAAAATCATTTTCAGTGTTGTTCTTTAATGGTATTATACTATTTTAAACATATTTAAATTTATAATTATCACTGGTGTGTACTGCAAGTTGCTTACTGTAGAATCTGGTGTACATATAATTTATCGTTGTTTTACATGGATACACAAAAGTGTTTGAGTACAGTATTGCATAATGAAATTAATTACTGGAAGTGCCTTTTGAGTTGTGGCACGCGTTTTAAAATTTAATTAATTTTTTGCATATTACATGGTATTCTATAGATCATATGCAAGGCTCGCAACCATAGTAGACTAAGTTCATGTTGATAAAAAAAAAATGAGATAGACCATTTAGAAGGCGCGTAAAATCTGTTTTATTCACTCCCACAGTAAACCAAGTCTGTAAACAGATGCCATACATGACAAAGTATGTGAAAACAGACTTGGTTCACTATGGGAGTAGATAAAACAGATTTTATGCGCCTTCTAAATGGATTATCTCAATTCTTTTCAAAATGGACTTTATCTACTGTGGTTGTGAGCCCCTCATATCTCATACATAGCTAATATTCTATAGACGATATTCTATACATAAAATACAGCGCTGCACAAAAGATTTCAAGTACATTTCCGTTTAAAGAAAATAAGTTAAAATTGGTGTGAATGAATAAGAACCAAAAATCTTCTTAGAGCACCATCATGTTTTAAGAAGATATTTGGTTCTTATTCATTCACACTAGAGATGGACAACATCGTCCTTTTAAGGAATCGTTCACCGAAAGGAACGAGGTCATTGGAGTCGTTCCTTTCGGAATCGTTCCGAAAAAAGGAACGAATCCGAGAAAAAGGAACGATTCCGAAAAAAAGGAACGATTCCGAGAAAAAAAGAACGATTTTGAAAAATAAAGGATTCCAAGGGGAAAAAAACACTTCCGAGATAAAGAGAACCACATGCAATCCATAATATTTTTTACTAATTTATTTTCTTATGTACCCATCCATTTTCTTAGGCATCCAGTCGCTTTAATTTTGTAATGTTTTGGACAGATGATTTTGTTTTTAAGAGTTCATTTCATTGATCAGCGTGTGCAATTAATTTGCAGTTATTTCTAACTTTATGATTTATGGTATAAAGCATAATTCCTCTTGGAAATTTAAGGGCGGTGCAAGGTCTATTCGATTTTCAGAGTAAAAATGGTTTCTCTTGAAAATATGTCGTCAAATGACCGTCCATTTATATTATTATTTTATATAGTGTGTCTTTACTCTCAACGATGTTCAGTGGCTAAGTCCTAACCGTTAGTCATAGACCTATAGTTCCAATTACAAAAATGTTTTAAATAAGGTAAAAAATTATTCTGAAAGTCGTTTGGATCAATAAAAATATTTCTAAAAAAGTTACGAAATTTAATTTTTTATACGGTCCTCCGCCCTATAAGAGATATTTAGTAAAAATTTCCTGTTCTCTTAAAAGAAAGACAAAAAAAGTCCCATTCATCTAACACTAAAATTCATGAAGTTATACGAAACTTTGAAATGCAAGACTTATGCCACTTTTCTGCATCCGAATACACATGAGTTTAGCCATGCTTCTAGGTGTCGTAAACAAAGTGCTTAGAGTATTTGAAGGATTTATTTCATGTGTAGCTGCGCTTTAAAAGAAATCGTATTACGACAGATTTTTGTAAGGATTTGAAGCTGTTTCTTTTCATGATTTTTTTGACAAAAACTATGCTATTTTTATAAGCTTTTATTTAACCTATTAACCGCCAAAACTATAAGTAGGAATTTTCAAATTTCTTGTTGAAAGTTGCTTGTCACCACAAACTCAGAAAGGTAATTTCCGCTTTATTAAAATATCAAAATTTCTGCCAATAAATAAGGCAATTTTTTTAATTGTAAAATAGTGGTGACAAAGTAATTAATGTAAGCATGAGCAATTATTTTGACCGTTGCGTGAACGCAACACCAGCGGGTAACGGGTTAACTTGAAACGATCGTATTTATGTCTTTCCAGTTCAAAATTTGTACTCGAAATTCAATTCACTTTAAAATATGCGATCGAGGTTAAATTTTACATATTGACGTAAATCAGATGACAATGTAATATTATTATGATTTTCAGTGCTTACCATTATGTACTTATTTTACAGGGTAACACAAAAAATTTCGGATAGATTACTGCCAACAAGTTTTCTAAAAAGTTTTAGATTAGATAACACAAGACTACGATGGTTGTGTTTTTTTATTTTTAAAATTATGTATTTTTAAAATTATGATTCTTATGTATTTTTTAGCACTGAATCCGAAAATTATCTTCATTTTTACCCATCATGTCAGAATTTTTCGCAACTAGTAAATTTCAAAATAGTAAATTTCAAAATTGAAAAAATAGCTAATACTATAAAATAGAGTCGATGGTTGTATTTTTTAACTTTTACGACTGATTTGTATGTGCTTTTTAGCACTGAATGTAAAAATTACCTTCATATTTAACCATCATGTTAGACTTTTTTTGTAAATGGCAAATTTCAAAGTTAAACTAGTATGTTGTGGCCATCACAAAACTTTCTTCTAAATAAAGCACGTCAATTAAATCATTTAAATAGTAAAAGAAATTACATCAATTTAGAACCAATTCGTATCAAAGTATACCTGAATTTGAAGTTTGATGAAAATTCGTGCATTACTTATTGAGATAGAGCTGTAGGGGAAATTCTGAAAAATGCAGCATAGCAGCGCCACCTGTTGAGCGATTTGCACCAAAACACAAACAGCACTAATTCATATTAAGGTATACTGGAATCTGAAGTTTGGTGAAAATCGGTGCATTAGTTCTGGAGCTAGATCTATTGTGGAAATCACAAAAAATGCAGCACAGCAGCGCCACATGTTGAGCGATTTACACGAAAAGGTACAAAACATCAATTCATGTCAAGGACTAACAGAATCTGAAGTTTGATGAAAATCCGTGCATTAGTTCTGGATATTGAGGTATTGTGGAAATCGTGAAAAATGCTGCATACCAGCGCCACCTATTGAGCGATTTACACCAAAACATAAACAGCACTAATTCATATCCAGTATACCTAAATCTGAAGCTTGCTGTAAACCCAAGCATTAGTTCTTCAGATAGAGCTATTGCAGAAATCTCAAAAAACGCAGCATAGCAGCGCCACCTGTTGAGCGATTTACGCCACAAGGGCAAAACGTCAATTCATGTCAAGCATTAACTAAATCTGAAGTTTGATGAAAATCCGTGCATTATTTCTTGAGATTGAGCTATTACGAAAATCGTGTAAATGCTCCAAAATGCAGCATAGCAGCGCCCTCTGTTGGGCGATTTGGACCAAAACTTTAGCAGCACTAATTCATATCAAGGATTAACGGAATCTGAAGTTTTATAAAAATCCGTGCATTAGTTCTTGAGATAGAGCTTTTGCGGAAATCCTGCAAAATGCTACATAGCAGCGCCACCTGCAGGGCGATTTACACCAAAAACTAATGAAGGTCATTTTCGGATTCAATAGTAAAAATACATAAAAATCAATTATCAAAAGTTAAAGAAATAACAATCACATCTATTTTATACTATCAGAATCAGATTTCCGAAAATTTTTCACTTTTTAGCTTTCAAATTTACGATTTGCAAAAAATCTGTAGTTTGTGATAAAAAATGAAGGCCATTTTTGGATTCAGTGTGTAAAGAATCGAGGCTGTTGCTTTTCAACATTTTATTTAACGAAAATTCTATTATTTTTTTCCTGTTATATGTTTAGTACAAGCTGTATATTTTGCATTAATATTTCAGAATGATTATAGATTTCAAATTTATAATGCAATGTTAATTTTACTATCAACTATATTTTTTATATATCTGAAGATTATTTATATTTCTAGTAAATTTGTAAATGACCCCTATTTCGCAGCAAAAAATATGCTCCAAGTTGAAACAGCCATTACTTCGGTCAGTTTTAGTCGTAGAATAATAGGAATTTTATTTGTCTTACTTGTAAGTGTAATAGGAAAGTTTTACTAACTATAACTTGAAGGACCTGGGGATCGTATAAAAAATTAAATTTCATAATTTTTCAAGAAATGATTCTATTGACCCAAATCACTTTTTAAATACTTCTTTACCCCCATTTAAAACATTTTTGTAATTGGAACTATATGGCTATGACTAACGGTTTAGGAATTAGCTATTGGACATCGTTGAGAGTGGACATCCTGTATAGGAAATTTTATTATTGCTCTGATATTTGTCACCAGGGTCTAGGAATTTTTAGTCTCATAGATTCCTCTTCAAAATCTACCTCTAGGTAATCTTAATTTCATTTTTCATTCTGAATCTCATTTTTCATTTGGATGGCCCTACTGGTTTGGATATGTAACTAGTTAAAGCAGATTACATTTTTGTTCCAGTGTCCGTACTTTCAATAACTTTATGCCCTTTACCGTCTTTCTCCTCAGCTCCCTAACTTTACGCACACAGGATATTTCGCATAATTCATCAACATTATTATCACCGCCTTCAGGATCTGCTTCAGAAGTGAAACACCCTATTCTATAGCAATCATCTTGTAGTGCAATTCAGCGATATATATCAATTTTAATGCATTTGAAATAGCTTAATGTCATTAAAATGCGCTGCAAACGATTTTTTCTCGTTGACCATAATGTAACGAAATACTTTTGAGTGCCCCTGTAAATAAACTATTAATGCTACACTCTTCATATTGAATAACAAACATACCATGGTAAACATCATTAACATATATCAATTGCATGGGAATCCGAGTATATTTACGGGAGTTAGGTATATTACACACTGAGACCACACAACGACACAAAGCGCAACATGAAGTGCAAAAACCGGTCGAAACAAAGAACGAAGTAGTTGCAAACTTGTTTTAAACCAGTTTTTCTAGCGAATTCAAGCGACATGTCTTATGTGTCGCCTTAGTATGTGACTTGCCTTAGAGCGTGAACAGACGGTCTGACGGACAGACAAACCGCATTCATAAACACTAACTTTATTGGAAAGAATTAAAAAGTAAAGCACGTTTTCGCACACTGTCTTTCCTGAGTGACTGATGTATGTCTTGTCTTTTACCCTAACATCGCTATTTGTGAACTGCTGTTAACTACGTAGAATTTCAATAAACTTACAACTCTTTTTGAATCTCCAATTTCACGAGAACCTACCGGAATTTCTCTAATTTCACACCCTCATCCGCCGTCACCCTCTCTTCACTTATATGATATTGAACCTCAGTTCGGTGTGAGTGAATTGCAATGCTAATATGTTTGTTTGGATTGGGATCTTTGGAGCTTCATAACTCATGAAGTCATGGAACACTTGTGTTACACGAAAGGGTAGAAGTTCCTTCAGATGATTTGTAAACAGATCCATTAGCAGGGCTATGGCTAGTGATATTTATAAGATAATATTATATGTATTAATATTATAATATATATATATATATATATATAGTAATACATATGATTTTATTCATATATAGTACATATTATCTCCGCCAAAAGATATAGTGATTCACTAAACTTCAAAGTTCTATTCCTTTAAATTTGAAATTTGCTAACATTTTAACTGAAAAACGGTTTATTGGTTTAATTAAATTAAACAAATTAAAAGTATGTCCATTATTATTACAGAGTGTAGTACTATATAAAGAACTATCCTTTTGACGATGTTTCGGCCGTTGAATGAAAGATATCTGTTGTAAACGTATTATAGATAATACCAACCTTAATTTTTTGAGAATTTAACTATTTTTTATTCGGAGTTAAACTTTTTATTGTCAAAACTATTTAAAATAGATAAAACATTTTGTTAAATTCGAACTTTTCAGAAAACTTTATGTAATTTAAGAAAAAAAAAGAAAATAAATAAATAAATCTTCTAAGTGAAAAGAATAACAATAAGAAAGGAAAATACATAAAATTTAGTATCGTATTTGCAGTAAGTTTTACCTCAATAAAAACGGAAATTTGGTATTAGGCTTAAAACATTAAATTTAGTTTAGCATGAAGGGAGCCTTGATTTGCTCGAAATTAAACTCAGATATGTATTATCCATCACCACAGTAACAGGCATTAATCGTGGCATTGAACTCGGGATTTACGAGTATCAATAACGATCAAGAAATCTGAATTTTTATAAGAAATTATTACGATAAACGATTTTTTTTTGCTTTTATTTTACGTTGAATTAAAACAAAGTCACAGTTATTTAAATTCTAATTATTTAGCAAGAAATAGAAGTAAAATAACAATTGAAAAAACTGTACAAAATCACAACGTGCATTCTTTGGAAACCAATAATTAAATTCGTATATTGTAAAAATTTTAAATGCAATATTAACCTTCCGCATACCAGACCGGTGCAACAGGACCCGATAGATACATTCAAATTGATTTTTCACATTTAAAAAAATGAAAATTTTGTAAATATGTGACTTTTTCTGGAATGTTCTACTCAAAAGAATAGAACATCCCAGAAAAAACCCATATTTACAGAAATTTCAGTTTTTAAAATAAATTAGAAATATCATTATAAATGTACCTGTCGGGGCCATTGAACCCCTCTGGTAGGCGGAGGGTTAACATAAATATATTAAACCGAAACAAGCATAAAATATGCAGCTTTATATATGTCGCAGTGTTGGAGAAAGTCCGATAATCTATATATAGCACGTGATTTTTCTTTCCCGTTTTTATACTCAAAACGGCCATTAAGAGAGCGAACCGCGGTTAAATTATTTCAATCCCACCCACCACTGTTACTGTTATCTTATTATTATTATTAGACATTATGCTTTTTGAAATATTCATTATCTTAAGAAAGAAAGAAACGTTTTACAAAAATTCCTTGTTCTAACAGATTTTACTCTATGTAATAAACCTCAATGTAAGTTGATTAAAACAACAATCTTAGGGAGTTTCGAGATTTTTTTAATCATCTTCTTCAGGAGAGAAAAACAAGACGCCAAACTGTGGAAATAAAGTGGTACTCGAGCGCTCGTAGCTGGTCATATATTTATTTTGACAAAGAGGATTCTCAAATTGAAATTATGTTTGAGGAAAAAACATGAAATAGTGAAATATGCATGAAAGTGCGTAACTCTACAATTATTAAAATAATTGAAAATCAGTTATTATTATCCTATTAAAATGCAATTTTTATGGCCTAGTGATATATTTCTTACATTATTCAAAACTGTTTCTAGTCAGATTTAAAAAAATATTTTTCACTAGTAATTAAACAAGCATTTTCTTTGTTTTTCTTAAGGCTGTTCTTAAGTGATCTGCTCAACAAGCGTAAAACGTTTTGACACATTTACAAATTCATTTTTTAACGGAAAGATATAAAATTGGAATGTTTGACCATGGAAGCGATTTGGAATCGAACTGTGTTTTCCATCTTTTGGTCAGTAAATTACCTATAGAGTTATAATCGATTTTGATCACGTGACAAACATGTTTTTCACCCATTTTTGAGAAATTATGCCTCTTTCGCGCGGAAATTCGGTTCAAAACGCCCACTTTGACACTACTTTCTGAAAGGCCTATTGCGTTTGCAAAAAAAAACAGAAAAAACAGCTCGATTACATAGTTTCTGAACAACAACACCTGTTCGTTTCATGCATTTTCGAATAAAAATAAATTAAAACTTTTGTCACAAATTTATCCTTTTGGATTTGAGAACAGCCTTAAGAATTCATTTAGAAAAAATTCATTTCGTATGATACATTTACCAATTAGAAAATGTATTAGTGTATTAAAGTACACATGGTGCTCCAGTACCCTCGGGGTCCAGGTACTCAGTCGGTAAAGCACGTAAAGTTTCTGGGTTCGAATCCCATCTCGGGCACTTTTTCTCTCAGGTGTAAAAAATCCAATTCGTATAAAATATTTTTTTAAATTATTTCTTTCAGATTAATTTAGCACAAGAAGATGAAATAGTAATGTTTATTAAACGCCCTACTCCGCCCCGCACTTCAATTTCTTTTTTCTTTCTTTCTTTACTTTTCTTTTTTGTTTTGAGGAGGGGGGGGGGGAGTGGCACACACACTAGAAGGATATTTTGGCAATAAAGTCAGCTTTAATAGAATCAAAATCTGTTATTTTGAAATAAAATAGCGTATTTTAATTTATTAAAACTGGCCAGTCTACAAGAAAAGAACCGATTCCCGAGGAATCGGTCCTTTTCGGAACGGTTCCTCGGATTCGGTCCTTTTTGGAACGGTTCCTCGGATTCGGTCCTTTTTGGAACGATTCCGAAATGGACCGACTCCGAGGAATCGGTCCTTTTCGGAACGACTCCGAGGAATCGGTCCTTTTCGGAGTCGGTACATTTTGGACCGATTCCGAGGAATCGTTCCGAAAAGGACCGATTCCGTGGAGTCGGTCCATTTCGGAATCGTTCCAAAAAGGACCGATTCCGAGGAACCGTTCCAAAAAGGACCGAATCCGAGGAACCGTTCCAAAAAGGACCGAATCCGAGGAACCGTTCCAAAAAAGACCGAATCCGAAAAGGACCGATTCCTTTTTACAGAATGGAATCGTTCCTTCAGTTTCACTGCCGGAATCGTTCCTTTGGAGTCGTTCCTCAACAAATGACACATCTCTAATTCACACCAGTTTTAACTTATTTTCTTTACATTTCCGTTTATTAATGGAAATTGCTGAATGAGAATTTAATGCGTTTAATTCATCTAATTTTAGCATACTATGTCATATACATACAATTCTATTGAACAAATACAAGAATGCCCTCCCCCCCCCCAAAAAAAAAGAGGATATTTTTCAAGATATTTCAGAAATTGAGTTTTCAAATGCATTATGCATTTTTTTAAATTGTTTATTTAAACATCATGTTGAACCTTAATAAACTGTAAAGCTTTGTTATATTATTCTGAATGAGTTGGAAAGTGTTTGGAATCTGTGCTGGACACATGATTTTTCGTTCTTGTTTAATTACAAATTTAGCATTTAGTGCAAATTTAACAAACTGCTGTATAATAAACTATTTTAGATAACCGATTTATTTTCGAAATTTTATGGTATATCATGAACCTGAGTAATGACTTTCCCAAATATTTCTCCTGCTTCGATCTGAAAATTTTTCTTATCATTTAAAGCTCCATTTCTCAATTTACGATCGATTATTTGAATCGATATCACATGTTTCAACTGTAAAAGATCGGAAGGAATAAAATCAAGGTAGGAAAATTGTTTTGGTTGTAAATTTCAATTTCACTTACTGAAAAAAATAATGCTTTAGTAAGATTTGAAATCCATTTCAATAAAGGTGCTATAGAGAAAATAAATAATTATTAATTTGATTAAAGGTTTTATTTATGTATTTAAAATGATTTATGTTCCATATTTATTCAATTGATTTTATTTCGGTATATGAATTTGTTTGAAAATAAATTCTATAATACAAAAGAATACATTTTATCGTATTTTAAGACCGATTCTTGAAAATTATGTTTTTATTTTTCTTGCGTTACTTTATTACGTTTGTTGCAACCTTCAATGGTTAAATTAATGGATCGTTTCTTGTGTTTTTAATAATATATTTAAAAAGATCATATTTAATTAAAACCTGTCTTAAAGTAAATCACTTTCAATCATTGTGACAAGAGTGTAACAAGAGTAACAAAATTTTGATTTAATATAGAGAAAAATAAAATGCTTTTTGTTCCAAATTAGATATATATTACATGAGTGGTAAACAATGGTATTTATCAGGTTATGTTACTTTTTATCTTAATTATATTTTGTAATAAAATAATTACATGTATTTAGGAATAATTGCTCCAATGGTCACAAGAGTAGCGAATGGACGTTCCCATAACTTTCATTATTTTTATTTTTAATGCTAATTTATATCGTAGCTGTTGCATATATGAATTAAAATTTTAACTTATTAAAACTACCAGACATATTTCAAATATTATATACAGAAAATTTCAATTAGATTCGTTTTGGACAAATTTAAATAATTATTTATTGCCTCATTATGCTGTCAATTTTGAAAATTACGCGTTCTGTTAATATTAACGTTCTGCTAAACATAAAAAAAGTGACTGTATCATGTTTTCAAATATTTGTTTCTTTCTAAATTTATGCATCGTACTTTAAATTAAGAATTACGCCACCTATAGTTTCATCTATCCCAGACTAAAATGCGCACTTTTAAAAAAGAATATTTATCAAAATTTACCGGCATGTGTTAGACGGTATAGAAATGAAAGTTTTAAAAGTTAACCACAAGAATTGAAATTTCTATGTCAATGAATAACAGAAGAAGACGTTATTATTTTAAGTAACTGCCGTAAGATTCCAAATGCTTTGTGGAATTCAACCAGATAAATTTGTCAGTAGCGTATGTCCTACTCAATCAATTCTGTAATCAATTCAAATTTACTTTATTTCTTTATGTTTGGACCTAGAAAAATATACTTTTTAATGTTGTTTGTTATATTTTCATGCTACATATCTCATGATGATTTTTTTGCGAAAGCGGGTATGCTCATAATACGGCGTATATATCTATAAATAGAAAAATACAGTTTCAAATCTCCGTAGGTGTGAGTTATACGACGGAATACGCCATAGTAAATGTTAAGATAAAAAAAATACGAAACACACTAGGTCTCATAAATCATTTATTAATGTGAAATTTACATTGCAGAAATTAGTATTTTTATTACTATCTCCACTATCGACAGCTGTAATAAATGTTATGTTCCCAAAATACTTTACTTTGTTTGGTCATATAAGATAATTTTTTAACTGTTGTTGTGTTCTTTATGCTCTTTGTAGTCCCCCAAACAAAACTTATATTACTAGAAGCATAAAACATTTTTCTTCGCAAAATATATCAATCCTATTATCGGAAACTAAAAGGTAAATGTCTTGTGTTGGCCAATGCTTTTAAAATTTACTAGATTTTTATAGACATTTGAGTACAGAAGAATATAGGTAAGAGATGAAAACATTGTACCAAATTTTATTTCCTATAAAATGTAGAGAAATGAAATGCGTACCAAAGAAATATTTTATTAAGTAAAGTATTTTGAGCGGGTCATCCTAGGATAATAGTAAATTTTATATCCCCTTCTAAAAATTTTGAACTAAATGTTTACAGATTTTCTAAATAAATTTTTCATATTAGATATTTATCTATTAACCAATATTTTTGTCTGATTAACAATTTAAATGTTCAAGACAGATTATTTTATCTGAAAATTTTAAACTTGTATCATGTTAAATTGTTGTTGTTTTTTGTTGTTGTTGTTAACAATGTGCGATGTTATAACAACATGTATAATAATCACTTATAAACAGATTAAGTTAAATAATGCTATAAAAATTGATAAAATATCTTTATTAAGATCGACGATCGTTTCATCACTCAAACGGCGACATTTTCAAAATCATTCACATTAGAAAAAACTAACTTATAATAAAATTAATAGTAACTTAATGTGCGATGTTTCTGATTCTCTGACAGATCAGAAATATTTCATCATCATTCTACTCGCAACTTGTCACCATACACTAACAGACGTTGACTCATGATTTTACTGGTTGAAGGGAATGTTTTCCCAACCCTAAGAAATCAATCTATTTTTCAAAATTAGTGGCTTGGACAAGTCGAACTATGCATTTAAGGGGGTCCGTGACACAGAAATCTTCAATTTTTTGTAAAAAAAAAAACTTTACCATAAATTTTTTTGTTTTCTTCTACTTAAAATGTCGTTTATCACTAGAATTACCGAGGCGAGTCATCTGTGGCCCAAAACGTGATTTTTCATTCGTAACCCCGTTGTTTTTCAAAAAAAAAAAAAAAAAAAAAACTTTGAAATTTTTTGATTTTTTCCTTAAACTCAGTATAATGTCTGAACACGAATTTAATTGAATTCTAAATAAAACTTTTTTAGCTACAGATCTGTATAACTAAAATTACCGTGCAGGGTCACAGCTGATCTGAACGAAAAAATGGCTTTTCTTTTATTTCAACGGAACTTTCAACACCATATTTTTTTTTTAATAGTAGAATAATATAAGAAGATGCATCGAACTTGCTTTTTACAAAAGGGATGAGGGGATGGGATGGTGAGGGGAGGGGGGGGGGGCGTGATCACACATCTCTCATGCAACTGAAGCTCCAATGTGTGAGCTTTTATTTGATTTCAGGCTGTTGTTGGAATGTTGTAGAATGTTGTTAGCACTGCAATACTTTAGAAACTACATAAAAAGTATATTTTGCCTGTTTCAAACGGCGCGAGGGAAAAAATAACAGTCTGTTAGTGGTATTACATCTCCCACATTTATACTGATGCCGTCACTACGGAAGTCTTTCGAATGAGGAAATTTCAGAATTGCGAAACGAACATTTAGAAAAAGATTCTAGCGAATAAATTACATCTGATAATGAAAACATTTTTGACATAAAAACAAAAAAGTTTGGGAAAAAGCCTATAAAATCTCGTCATCCGAATCCAGCTCACGTAGCTGAACTGAATGAAAAAAGCCAAGTAAATGAGGTGGAGGAAGTCATTAAACACTAATGAATGGAAAGTGTTTAAAATAAAAAAAAATCCCTGCCGGCCCGGCCTACAGGCAGAGGTAGATTTCGAAGTTAAGTATACTAATTTCACCAACAAAAACTAAATCATTATTAGATATAAATCCACTTTAACAGTTTTATCTGTCTGCTTTTGACGAGTTTTTATTTCCTTTTTATAAAATAGATGGTTTTATCAGAATCATGTTAAGGCGATATTAAAAAAAAATATTTTTCCATACTCAACAACTCGAAATTTTCTGGCACATTTTCAGATTAATTTTTAATAAAAAAAAAAAATATATATATATATGAAACATGCTGACGTGATTTTTGAAAAGATTTATAAGCGACTGTGTATTTATTTTTCTTTCAATTAATTAAAACTTGATTAATAAACAATTATTTTCTCAGTAGGGCAATATTTTTCGTTTCTAACACAATCGGTTCGGGAAATTCTGTTCAAAATGCCCACTTTGACATCATTTTTTGAAACATATTCTACCTCTATCAAAAAATTCATCATTACTGTACATTATATAGTTTCTGAATAAGAGAATCTAGCAATTGGATGCGTTTGAAAGCAAAAATGAATTTAAAAATGAGTAAGAAAATAGACAGTTTGGATTTGGATGCACCCTTAATAAGATGATTTTTTTCTTCAACCGCTATGTATTTTTAATTTGTTTTTGCTTTAAGAATTGGCCCTATCAAAAACTTGTCTATATAAATGTTGAAGACAATATTAAGAAGCTATATGATAAATTCATGGAGATTTTATATCTTGTGAATTGACGGAGTTTTGAAAAATTTTCTTCTTCAACCCCCCTGTTTTTTTTTTTTTTTTTTTTTTTTTTTTTTGTACGAATTGGTCCTATCAAAAACTTGTGAATATAAAAGTTGTAGATAATATTAAGGAGATGCATAATAAAATTATTGGATTTGATATCTTGAGAATTGACGAAATAAGGAATTTTTTTCTCCCCAAAACCCTATTTTTGCGCCCCTTGAGCCTATTTTAAATTTTATCAAAAATCTATGATGCATGAATTTTTGGCGCTATTTTTAGAAGTAATAAAAACTTTAAACTGGTTTGATATGTACAAAAATTAAGAAGTTATGGGGTTTTTTCGATTTTCACAAAACCCCTCCCTATTTCCATCCCCTTTGTCCGATTTTGCCCATTAACGAACTTGACCGAGATTTTATGTCCCTTGATTTTATGTATCAGTTTGGAAGAGATTTGTGCAGAATTGCGGAAGTTATCGTGTCCAGAAGAAAGTGATAACACAATTGCTTCGGGAAATTCCGTTCAAAATGCCCACTTTGACATAATTTTTTGAAATATATTCTGCCTCTATCAAAAAATCGACCCTTACGGTACATTATATAGTTTCTGAGTAAGAAAACGTACCAATTGGAAGCCTTTGAGAGCAAAAATGAATTGTAAAATGAGTCAGAAAATACGTAGTTTGGATTTGAATACAACCTTACTTAGATGATTTTTTTCTTCAACCGCTATGTATTTTTAATTTGTTTTTGCTGTAAGAATTGGTCTTATCCAAAACTTGTCTATATAGATGTTGTAGACAATATTAAGAAGATATGTGATAAATTCATGGAGATTTTATATCTTTTGAATTGACGGAGTTATGGATTTTTTACTTCTTCAAACCCCCTTTTTGTTTTCGTTTTTAATTTTTTTTTGCGGTACGAATTGGTCCTATCAAAAACTTGTGAATATAAAAGTTGTAGATAATATTATGGAGATTTATAATAAAATTAATTGGAATTGATATCTTGAGAATTGACGATATTATGAATTTTTTTCTCCCAAAAACCCTATTTTTTGCACCCCCTGAGCCCATTTTTAACTTTATCAAAAATCTGTGATACATAAAATTTTGGCACTATTTTTAGAAGTAATAAAAACTTTAAACTGATTTGATATGTACAAAAATTAAGAAGTTATGGGGGGTTTTCTGTTTTCACAAAACCCCTCCCTATTTCCATCCCCTTGGTCCGATTTTGCCCATTAACGAACTTGACCGAGATTTTATGCCTTTTGATTTTATGTATCAGTTTGGAAGAGATTGGTGCAGAATTACGAAAGTTATCGTGTCCAGAAGAAAGTGATATATATATATATATAGATAGATAGATAGATAGATAGATAGATAGATAG
Source organism: Maratus speciosus (assembly GCA_963932465.1). Classification (NCBI taxonomy): domain Eukaryota; kingdom Metazoa; phylum Arthropoda; class Arachnida; order Araneae; family Salticidae; genus Maratus; species Maratus speciosus. Next base: position 76,647,503 of record OZ010786.1, on the reverse strand, counting down.
ATATATAAAGTTTTTTTACTGAGGGTGGTTTTGGGTTTTAGGAGTCATGATCGGTGTAGATCTGCAAAATTTTTTCAGAAATTCCAACATAGGAACGATCCCAATAGGTAGTATTTCATACGAAATCTACCTAATACAAAATAAATGATAGAATTAAAAAAGGAGAAAATATATGAAATAAATTACCCCTTCAAAGTGATTTAAAAGAAACGAAAGACTGAACTATATGGCAGATCTGGTGCCGTACAGTTATTACCAGGATGCTCATTTTTACCAAAAACTATAAGGAAGATATGGTTCAAGATCTACCGGTGATAAATACTTTGGTAGTTTTTAAACATTCAAGCAGAAGAGTCTAAAGTTATCCGTTCACGGATAACCCAAGAAGATTGGGACAAATGAAAAAGGTGCCAGATAAAGCAATATTAAGACAATAGAATTAATAATGTGCTTGGAAACTGTTTATAATTTTTGTGTGGATTATGCACAGCAAGAAAGAGAGAAAGAAGAAACAATGACCATATCATTTTATGTGAATCGATTAGATGAAAAAATGTACAATGCAAGTAAAAAAAAAATCCCGGGGTTAAATATATTTAAATTTATTACTTTTTAATATATTATTCATCTGTAGGAACATTACTACAGAATTTAAATTCATAAATAATTAATACATATATGTAGGATTTTAACATCGTTTATTTTCTTTATGGCGTGCATGATCAGCAAATTAACTGACGCTCTGGCTTATTATCCATGATTTTTATTATCCATGAAAGCATGAGTTATGCAAATTCACGATCACCAGATCAAGGTTTGGAGATATTCAAAATTAGAAATGATTCCGTTAATTAATTTATATTGTTGATGAAACATCGGCATATGAAATGCCAAGAAGGCACTTTTAGGCCTAATCGTATTGTTCGAAAGAAAGCATATTATAGGTTTTAAGTGTGAAATGTAATGTATTTGAAGAAGCTATCAACGAAGTGTTGTAAAATTATTTTATAGAATTGTACTAAAGTTCATGTGTTATTATTCCAACGTCTAGTTATTCAAGTCATCAATAAATTAACATTTTACATATAACCGCCCTACATATATTTATTATTTGAAACAACCTTCAAAATATCAAAGTATCTGTTCTGGAATTAGACATGAAATTTTTCTTAGGTGGTATCTATTCACTAAATTTCTTACTATGTACCATATATGTACCATTATGCACCATAAATATTAGCTAAATTGTATTAATCCTTAATTAAAATTCTTGGTATTAATCACCAAACCCTAATGCTTGTCTGTATTTCCCATACAAATGGAAAATAACATCCCTGCTGGCCATCAGGCAGGTATGACACACCTCGGTCGTTCTAGGTATACAAGAAACACGGTAATTCTAGTGTTAATCATTCAAACGTCTTAACTTAAACCACCCTGTTTATTGTCCAAAGATCAAAGTGATTATACAGATCTCGGATTAGGTCATTCCATAATTTTCCCTGCAATTTCCTGACTCATACGTGAGTCACAGTAGGTCAAGTTATCTACACAGAAAGCAATTAATGCAAGCTATTCTTCTAAAATTTTAGAAACAATGGAGTACAGAATATCTCATTTGTTTTCACAAAGATGCAGATGGTTCAATGATCAAGGAAACTTGCTAGTGAATTACTTATTTTTCATTAAAGATGAAAATATTCCTCCACTCAAGTGATAGATGGGAAGAATTATCCATGTATGGCCTAGTTTGGGCAAAAAAAAAATAGAGTAGAGGCTGTTTAAACTGATAATAGAGAAGTAAAAGTTCTATTGTGAAACTGCGCAGTCTTCAAATAGCCTAACGACACAGTACTGTCGGCAGAATATTTCTTTTATTTTATAAATTTGTATATTTTAAGTTATGTTTTAATTTTTTTCTGATTTTGCCTTTTTCGATTCACATTCCTTTGTATGCTGTATTTTTTAACACTAGAACGGCGTGAGGGGTCATTTTGACACCTGAGTACTTTCGCCCGTTGATTACTTTTGTTTGCTTGGACGAAATCATTTGAAATTTTTTGACTTTTCCTAAATAGATAACATATATCTCTAAAATAAAATCAGCTTTCTAGATTTGTTAGTGTTTGAAATACTGACTTGTATTCCTAGAACGGCGGACGGCGGTCATTTTGACCCTTTTAGTAAAATACTCTTTGTACTCGAAGCTGCTTTTGTTGCTATATTATATGTTCGAGGAGCAATAAAAAAAGGGTTTAGATTTTTATTCATTGTCGTACAAGGCATGTGGAATACTATTTTGCAAAGAAACTATCTCAAGAGATAGATTCAAAGAAAGAAAAAGATTTTTTAGGTTTGATGAAAAGACAACGAGATCTAGCAGACTACAGACTGATAAATTTGCTCTTGCATCTGAAATGTGGAATAAATTTATTGAAAATTGCAAAACATGCTACCGACCAGGACAAAATATTACAGTTGATGAACAATTGTTCCCACCTCGGGATAGATATAAATTTACGCAATATATACCAAATAAATCGGATAAATTTGGAATAAAATTTTGGTGATCTGTTGACGTTGATACTAAATACCTCTTGAATGAATTTATTTATCTAGAAAAAGATGAAACAGCCAATCCTTAATTACGTTTATCGGAAACTTTTGTCATGAAATTAACAGATCCCCATGTAAACGAAGGGAGGATTATTGCGACAGATAGTTATTTCACTTGCATCAAATTAGGAGAAATGTTAAAAGCTAAAAATACAACTTTGGTTTAAGACAACCTTGGTACAAGAGAAATTCCTATATCATTGAAAAATATGCGCAGTACTCTTTATTCATCGAAGATAGTGGAATACAATAATATGATACTTACCATGTATCAAGCCAAAAGGAAAAAAAATGTTTTTCTACTGAGCTCATTACATTCTACTAAAAAACTGAAGACGGTCTCAAGAAGTTGACCGATTCAATAAAATATTACAACGCAACGAAGTATGGTGTGGATATTCATGATCAGATGTGCCGCAAATACTCCGTGAAATCGGCTTCTAGACGATGGCCTGTACATATATTTTTCAATATTTTGGATCATGCAGCTTTAAACACCTGGATAATTTATAAAAATGTAACAGGCAAGCCTATCAGTGGAAGAGATTTTCTATTAAATTTAGGGGATGTGTTCAGAATGGATCTTATGGTTTCAAAACTCTCAAAGATCTTTTCTGAGTCTTCAGAAAAAAAAAAAAACACGAAAATAAAATAGATATGAAGAGAAAAAATGTCAAGTACAGACATGCAATGGAAACAAATCTCAAGAATTTTGCGCACCATGTTTCAAAGTTGTGTGCAGAAAATGTACTGGAAAAATTGCTATTTTTTTGTTACAACTGAATTAATTCCTAATACGTGTGCACAATTTGGAGTATTATAAGTATTAAATAAAATTGAAACAGAATTCTTAACATATTAACCATTCTGCTACACTTATAATGAAATAACGGAAACAACAGATCAAATTTCTCATTTATGGATTTAGAGAGTGAATCATTCGGCGAATATGTTAGATGAAAAAAAAAATATATATATATATATATATATTATTTTATAAATTGTGTTTTATTTTAGTTAAAATTAGTTTTAATTTGTGAAAACATTAATTTTAAATCGATTTTTATATCAAATTAATGAGTGTTTTGAGTAGTTGTAGTATGATCCAATTAATCGCCATGTAGGCGTTACATATACAGTACTTCTAAAATTCAATAAATTATCGAGTAATAATAAATATAAATTATGAAATACACGGACATTACGTATTTTTGCCAATGTATAGCATTTAAAATTGTTTTAGCGTTGTTATTTCAGTATTTTCATCGAGGGGTCAAAATGACCCCTTCCCGCGTTCCATTAGGTATGTTTTTCCCGCCGTTTTAGTGTTAATACACTTCAAGGTGTCATTGGAGGTGAGATATTAATGTGCTTAAGTATTAGGGTGGTGCGAAAAAAGTCAAGTTGATATATCCGAGACGCTATAGTGCGGAAAAGTTGCGATTGGTAAATACAAGAAAAGCAAAAAAAAAATTCTTGAAATCGGACTTTATCTTCCAATCCCGCAAACCGCCTAAAAATTCCAAAAAATTTAAAATTTCCGATTTTTTCAGAATTTTTCTTTTTTTTTACGCTTATATATTTTTTATCGCTATAGGAAAAAATATTTGCAGTTTGTACTGTTTAATAATAATAATAATAATAATTGTGTTTAGAGAATATCTTCCGATCGCGCAAGCTCAATAAAAATCGGCAAAAATTCAATTCTGAGTGATTTTCATGCATTAAGAATATAATCAACTGAGGTCAGTTTGCAGTCTCGGGTTAAGATTTAAATGTTAATTGATACTATTGAGCATATTAAGTTATTTTTAAACAACCTAGAACTTACCACGAAGAGTTCGTTTCAGGTCTGAAAAGTTTAGTAGTGCACCCAACTGCCGTTAGCCACGTTGGAAAACAGCGCTGAAGTCGGCGTACGCGCTCCCACCTAGTCTCACCTAACTCCATAAAATTTACAGAAAAGTCAACTGGATTCAGATGAACTACATGGCATATACTATTTTGACGGAAGAAAGGACGATACCCAAGTTAAAGAAAGTATTGCATCTAAACAGGTTCGTCGAACTATTAAAGAGGAACACTTTCCTGTCATAAAAGAACGTGACTCAGTTTATTTAGGCTATGTGCCTCCAAACTCCGGGCCTGCTAAGGACATTGTAGCTTTCATAGTATCATGTCTTACTGAAAAAAGGGTTTCACTAGAATACTTAGATTTGGTAGGCTGTGATGGTACAAATATCAATACTGGATAGAAAGGTGGTGATATCAGAAAGCTTGAAGTTTATCTCTGACGACCACTGCAGTGGGTTGTTTGTTTATTCCATTTTGTTGAATTACCCTTCCGCCATCTTTTTCAACATTTGAATGTTGAAACTACTGGCCCAAGATCATTTAGTACCACCATTTGGACACAATATCATTGTTGTGTAAAGCTCTCGGTGATAAATTTTCAATTGACTGATTGTGAAATTCCAGAATTGGACAGGCAACTATTGAGCAAGGACTAAAGATATCTTCTTGGCGTAAGTCAAGCAATTAACAGTTACAACTTTCCAAATGACTTATTAAAGTGTGACTCCGGCCCAATTTCACATGCCAGATTGCTCACTTATGCAAATACAGCCCTTCGACTTTACGCGAGCGTGGAAAACCCATCGGATGCCTTAAAGCCATATTGACATTTATTTTAAAATCTTACTTGCCAATTTGTTTTGAAATAAAATGCTGTAAGTACATTACAGACGGGCCTATTCATCTGTACAGAGCAATTGAAACATCTCGATACTTTCGTGACAACCTGAAGAAAGTCTAGTCTTTGAAACTGAACGAAACTCGTTCTTTGCTCACCCGGAAAACCTACTGATGGCAATGGTCTTTTATAAGAGGAGGCACATAAGAGAGCTAGGGCTGTTAAAAGCCAGGCAGAATGTTTCAAAGGGTAAATACATCTGAATCTTTATCACTCCTACAATCCAGAATTAATTGATTGTAATGTAGCAAAATTAACATTTCCACCGCTTTTTCGGAGATTAACCCATGAAGAAATACATTTCTTCGTTCAATCAGGTCATATCTCAGTCTGGGATGATAAAAAAATTCCCAACCACACGTAAGATGTCCAGCGGTGCATTAAATCGGTAACGGAAGCATCATTTAAGGTATGTGGGCCCCAATCAAGATAGCATCAGGGCCACACTGAAATCAATGTCCATAATACCAGACATTACCTCCAAATCGCAGTACAAAGTTGCGTCTAAAAGTCAGACTTAAACAGATGACATAACGAATTGTATATCTTATACTGTCACGACACTAGTTTTTTAATACAGTGTTTTGATTCTATTATAACAAATTATGTATTTAAGTAATGTAAATAGCAAACACCCTCATTGGTTGGATGGAGGATAGGGTGTGGTTTGAACTCGAAGTGCAGCTACCTTCCCGTGGTGAGTTCTGGTTTGTTTAAACATTATCAAATATCTAAACAAGCAAAGAGTTGTACATTGTACAATTTATATGCAAATGTTAATATTGGAACGCAAACTGATCTCAGGTGATTATTTTCTTTATTCATCAAAATCACTGAAAATTGAATTTTTGCCGATTTTTAATGAGCTTGCGTGATCGGAAGCTATTCTATAAACGCAACTGTTTATTTTTATTATTATTAAACATTACAATCTGCAAATATTTTTCACTATAGCGATAAAAAATATATATACGTAAAAAAAGAAAAAAATTCTGGAAAAATCGGAAATTTTCAATTTTTTTAAATTTTTAGGCGGTTTGCGGGATCGGAAGATAAAGTCCGATTTAAATAATTTTTTTTGTTTTTCTTGTATTTACCAATCGCAACTTTTCCGCACTATAGCAACTCGGAAATATCAACTTCACTTTTTTCGCACCACCCTATTAAGTATGTTTCTACCCTGAGAGGACGCAACGCTCGCACCTGCGCATGTAAATAATTATTAGCCTTGTTTTTGTGTCAAGACTGTATGTTCGAGAAATATGTAACAAAAGAGCTGTTTTCTAAGTCCTTGTTTGTGAGTAAATAAAACGTAGGATTAAATTATTATCGCCATTTTCGTTAAAGGGCATATTCTAATATACGTACATCTGAAAACTCGTCTGTTCACTTTAAATTTGTTTAAGTCATCACATTCCATTATGTTTATTTACATTTTATCCCTAAAAGTAATTGTCATTTATTACTAAGGTACTCATTAATTACTACGTTTTCTATTACAGGGTGCTTTCATATTGATATTATGATAGATTTTTGAGTTTTAGTGTATTTAAAAGCATAGATGTTATTTTTGTATAACTGTATAATACATTTTATTTTGTTCTTTTTGTTTCAAAATTTTAGTCAGTTTATATGTTATGTGAGATTAAGAAGTTTATACTAATTACTGAAATACTAATTTAATCTTTCAATTTTGGTGGAGGAGTTATAAAGAACGTTTCGGACTGATTTGAGAATGATTATACCATAACATTCAATTGCTATAGTTTAACACAGAATGTTTATGACTGTAAAATTTTATTAACAAGGTGGTCATAAATAAGAAATTTTACAATTTTGGTAAAACAGTTTCAGTGACATAATAAAGTGACTTTTAGACATTTTTAAATACTTTTGTACTATTTCTTAGGTATAAAGGTAATCCTTTTATCTTATGGAGTAATTGAAACGAAAAATCAGAAATAAAAACAAGAAAGTTAGTTTCTTTTTAAAAGTAAAAAATTACAATTATTTGATAATGAGACTCATATATTAGAAATAAAAACCTGATTTATATTAACAGTCTTACGTATTACATAATTGATATTTAATTACTATAAATGAAGAAATGTCCTGATTACATCAAATGTTATTTTCGATTACATTTTTAAAATTTATTATTTATTCAATGGTCTGTCTTGCAACCATACAAAGTTTAAATAAAAGAATAATGTCTTAGTATATAATCGAATGATCATTGAGGCAACTTTTTTTAATGATTAGATGAAATTTACTATGATGATGATTTACTGATATGGTGTTTCCGCAGTGCAAAATTAACTTTACTACAGGTAAATTTTTAATTGTGATAGTCAGCATGGCTTCTGTTTTATAAGTTTACTCCAGTGCTTAAATTATTTTTAATTTCGCTCGATTGTGTTGTTTGGAATTGCCAATATTTTTTGTGTGAATGAAAAGTATATTCTGTATTTCTTTATTTTAAGTAAAGTGCGAATAGATCCCCAAAATTGGTTCACGGTTATTTTGCAAAAATATGTTAATTAAGTTGATGTGGTTGTGTAGTGGCGTATTATAGTGAGGTGATAGAAAGAAACGTCGGATTTCAACAGGATCTCGCCTTATGAAGTACTCTAACCTCTATTGGCATCGTCTCATAGAGGGACGTCTCTACCGAGCTTTGTATACCGAATTCACTGTTTGACATGTGGAATACAGACTTACGGCAAGGATCCATATGTTTGTAGAAATTGTGTTTCCATATACCTAGATTAAAATTTATCCTCATGGAACCTCTTTTTAGTTAAAAGACAAAAAAGTGTGGTTAGTGCTTAAAAAAAGAAGTGTTGTTTTAGAAACACTGTAAGTTTATTGAAGTACTTATGTTTTACTGAAATAGGAAGCGATAATAATTTAAAAATCTTTTTTCTATATAGTCCAGGCAATAGGGAATTTTACCTAGCAAAATTAATGGTAGTACTGGAAATCGGCTTTCTAGATGTTTTTTGTGTCGCTGAATCCAAATTTGTAACTTCCCACCAAAATTTCCCCCGGCAACCTCCCCAAATTTTGGTAAACAGCCCCCCAAAAAAGGTTTTTATTAAAATAATCAAGTTTTTTATTGTTTTAGTGAAAAAGTATCTAGAAATTCAGAAAGTAGACAATATTTCCAACAAATTAGATATATGACATTATGACTTAGGATGAAGGGGAAGGGGGGATCTGCCTCGGAACATGCGCGCGGTGCAGCGTAAACTAAGTTGCGCTGTTCCACTTAACCCCTCACACGTTTACATTCGCCCTCCCATCTCCCATCCGAACTTTCACTATAAGGTTTACTTTAAGATTTTTGGGTCGCTGAATCCGAAATTTTAACTTTCCCCCGACCCCCCCCCCCAAATAGTTGTTTTTAACTTAAATTTCTTATTGTTTTAGGGGAAAATCATTACGAAATTCAGAAACTAGACAAAATTTGCAACAAATAGGATACATGACATTATAAATTTGGATGAATGGGGAGGGTGAGGGCTGCCTCGGAACATGCACTGCGGCGCTACGTGCACTAAATGATGAAGTCCGGGCAATTGGGGATTTTATCTGGCAAAATTAATGGTAGTACTGGAAATCGGCTTTCAAGATGTTTTTTGGGTCGCTGAATCCGAATTTGTAACTTCCCACCAAAATTTCACCCGGCAACCCCCCAAAAAATTGATTTTTTGAAAAAAATTGGTTTTTGAGAAAAGCACGCGGGGAATATTCCGAGGCAGCCCCCTCTCTCCCCGTTTATCCTACGTCATAATGTCATATATACTATTTGTTGCAAATTTTGTCTAGTTTCTGAATTTCGTAATGCTTTTCTCCTAAAATAATAAGAAATTTAAGTTAAAAACAACTATTTGGGAGGGGGTACGGGGGGGGGGATTTTGGGGGTAAGTTAAAAATTCGGATTCAGCGACCCCAAAAACTTAAAGTAAACCTTATAGAAAAAGTTCGGAGGGAAGATGGGAGGGCTAATGTAAACGTGTGAGTGGTTAAGTGGAATTGCGCAACTTAGTCCACGCAGCACTGATGCGCATGTTCCGAGGCAGATCCCCCCTTCCCCTTCACCCTAATTCATAATGTGATATATTTAATTTGTTGCAAATTTTGTCTACTTTCTGAATTTCTAGCTACTTTTCTCCTAAAACAATAAAAAATGGAATTTTTAATAAAAACCTTTTTGGGGGGCTTTTTACCAAAATTTGGGGGGGGGGTTGCCGGGGGAAATTTTGGTGGGAAGTTACAAATTCGGATTCAGCGACCAAAAAAACATCTAAAAAGCCGATTTCCAGTACTACCATTAATTTTGCTAGGTAGAGTCCCTATACGGTCTCTATTGTCAGGACTAATATATGTAAAAAAATTTAAAGAATATTGTGATTGTGTTACATTTATTTTTATGTTGTGTAAATATAAGTATATTAATCTGCCTTACACGAGTGTTACATTTATTGAATTTTAATGTTATTTTATTAACTAATATTTAATATACTAGTATAGTTGTTAAATTGATATCAAGTATTCTTTTGATGCTAAAAGCACTTAACAGGTTGTTACATTGGTTATGATTTTATGGCACAAAAACTATTTTCATGCTCAACAAAAGAAAGGAAATTTTACAAATTACCACACATTTTGTAATATATCTCGTACTGTGGATGGTAAAAAGTTATGTCAACGGATATTTTATAATCTAGTTCTCATTCTAAACTTTCCCAATTGCTTTTATCGGATGTAAAGAAAAATGATATATTAAAATTTATTTTTGCTAAATGCTGGGGAGTAGTATATAAGGGAGATTCAAATGAAACCCGGTCACTACTGCAAAGCAACGATTTCATTAACACACAAAAATGTAGTTATACATAGTACACAAACTAAAAAATAGGCGATAAAACTTTTGGCACATTTGTCCCATTGCCACACTAGCCGGTCGATTCGAAAGTTCAAGTGTTGATACAATATGGTGTGAGTGGTGCCCACGCTAGTACCCAGTAATCGATGGATCTCGTCCACAGTTATTCTGCAGTTGGCCGAGAATCACTTCCGCAATCATTTCCGGTGTGGTGACACGATGAGCCTGTCCAGGACGAGCATCGTCTTCCAGTGACTCGCGCCCGTCAAGGAATCTTTTGTGCCATTCCACAACAGTGAACGACTCAGACTGTACACAGCTGTATACCGTACACAGTTTCATCCGTCCATACAGTACACGGCCTCCAACTCCCTCCGCCGCTAAAAACCGAATCACTCCTCGTTGTTCCTGCTTACTCGCCTGTATGTTCAGTAGTGGACGATAACTTGTGTGATTATCTTCTCTTCGGTGTGCAACCACACTGTCGTTATGCAACGTGAAACGTTGTGCATGCGTCAGTCTCTTTACCAATAGATGGTGCCGCCATACACGCAGTTACGTGGCGCCCCCTTACGTATAATGCAAAGTTACACGCACTGACCGGGTTTCAGTTGAATGCCCCTAGTATTTTAATTAAAAAATACATTGATTTAAAACTAAATTAAGAAAAAAAATGAGGACATTAAGAAGTTACCTTAATTAAAAGTTTGCTTTAAAATGGATTTATTAATAAAAATTCAATTTTAAATATTAGGTTTCTGATAATCATTCATTAAAACTTTTAAACTATATGATTCAATTTTATATAAAAAATAATAGTGCTACTTTGCAGAAAATGTATGATATTTAATTTCCCTTAATCACATTTCAAATAAAATTGTTTTTATGACTTATATGTCGTTTTACTTCGTTCTACGTTATACTGCACTATCTTTCATATGAAGAAATGCAACTTTTCCGATTATTTGAATCTCCGTTGCCTTTTTCGAATTGAACTTTGAATATGACTATTATTTACGCATGACAACACAAAATTTAAATGAAAACTGATTAACAATGCATGCTTTGCCAATTTACAATGAAAATTCATTGCACTTTTTTTGTTGGTGGATGTGCTTAAATAATTAATAAATGGAAGCAGCAATTTCTATCATTGTGTATTTTGCTTACTTAATAAACATAAATTATTTATTTTTGAATAAATTTTTATTCCCATATTAACGATTTCAATAGTTACTTTCTAATACACATAATTTAAAAGGAAAACGTTTGTAAATCCCCTTTGCTGTACATGAATGTGGACGTATTCTCTTGAATTAGACTAGGAGGCGGTAGCACAGACAATCACCTCTTCGAGTTGGAAGCTAAAGTTCCAGTGTTAGGCAAAACACGATTAGCATATTAAAATGCAACTTATCTGGCAAGTCATAACTTTATGGAAACCACCTGACGACCCGATTTTAGTGATTAACTCGCGGGTTTATCATTGTGTTTTTCTTGACCCAAAGATATAAAAACATGTAGGACTGGGAGCAGGAAACCACAATGGTAAACCTAAGAGTCAACCACTAAAATCGGGTTTTCAGGTGTTTTCCACCAAGATATGACTTGCAGTCCAGTTGCATTTTAGTATGCGAATTGAGTTTTAAATAATTCTGGAATTTCAGCGTCCAACTCGATGAGGTGATTGTCTGTGCTGCCTCATCCTGGTCTAAATGTGGGCGCATGGTATTTTACTCAAATCAAGGCATTCTAATTTTGAAAGTGTTTCAATATTCTTAAATAATTACATTGTTCTTTGTCTCTCAGTATTTATATTCTTTTCTGCTTAAAGAAGACATTTTTTGGAAATACAGATTTAGTACGTCACTATTGAAATTATACTTAAGAATTAAAATGTTTCAAAACGCCGGTGTTTGATGGAGTAGCCCCCTTACTCATTGTTTAAGAATAGCCACCGCGGGTTTTAACAATTGGCGAATGTCTACTTAATCAAATTATTGTCAACAATACCTTGTATTCAGTGAATCCGTCAGTTACGTTATACAGGGTGTTCAATACGTCGGTTTAATTTTTTAAAGTCACAAAACCAACAAATTGTAGGTTTGGAGTGCTATTTGCACTATAAGACTTGAAAAAAAATGTTTTATGATGTGGCAAAGAAAAAGTTTAAAAAGACTCATAAATAATTTCATATATAATACAAATTACACACATTGTACATAACACATTAACAGATTTCTTTACGAGGGTGTAGTTTGAACGTTAATACTTATTATAACTTGGAATGATTCTGGGAAAAGAGATAATAGTTCACAGTCTAGTAATTCTTTTCACATTTAAAAAAAATCATAAAAAATAGCATATTGTCGCAGTGCGGATTTCACCATAAAACTCGACAGTCGGTATTTTTATGACAAGAATTATGTAAAAGAAAACGCGATTTTTTTTTTTTTTACTTTCACTACAAAAATAATCAGACATTTCGAGATGTGATTCAAATCGCACTACGATACAATATTTGTTATTTCTTTATGAATTTTTGAAATGAAGGTGGATTTATCGGACAACATGTAGTTTGCGTTTAGTGGTGTCTGTAAAATGATTACGTTTTCGCTTAATAAAGCTTGTTTGTATTTTATATTTTATAATTAATTAATGATTTGTAACAAGCTGCTAACTGATTAATGCATTCGGAAAACAACTTTGATTTTTTGTTTTTTATTAGGGGCAGTAAAAGGGACGTTTAAATTACAAATGCTTCTTTAAATTTTCATAGTTCGTGATTTTTGACGTTTCGGAAGATAAAACAATGCTTTTCAAACTGCTTTTCAGTATTTCGAAATAGGTTATAGTTTATTTTCGTAAAAGGTATTACATTCCGTAATAGTTTCAGAAACATTTGTCTTTTTACTGTGTATGATCGAGTGTTTTTTTATTATCCAATGATTTCTTTTTCGCGTTAAGAGTTCACTTTAAATTAGTTTAAACAAATGGTATATTCTTAAACAATTGCTAATTTAATTTTTTTTGTTGTTGTTTGCTGCATTTTGTATGACATTTATCTTAAGCGTAATTTCCGTAATTTCTTTGAATCATGGAAGTAACATGGGGACATATTTTTTTATTCGTAGATTGAAACACACACATAAGAAAATGTTTTATTGTTATAATAGTTCAATTTGTAATACTTTCAATCATCAATATTTTTATTTATAAAAAAACTGCATGCAATAAAGTTTTTAGCGGTTTTTGTATACCAGTATTTAAGTGTCTTGAACCCGAAGTGGAAGCTTTGGTGCTCTTTAGCTTTTCATTCTGAGGCTGTTTGTGGCAGGAGCCGTCGAGTACCTGACTTGATGGCGGCCGATAGGGAAGATTCCTGGCGAATTGCTCCCGAGGCAAAACCACCAAGATGCACACCTTTATGCACTATCCCTCTGGTGGATGATTCTTCCTTCCCTGTTTGACTGTCTTGAGAGGTCTTTCCATGGCCCCATCAAGTGATGCTGTGACATGTGAACCGCAGTCACGCTTCCAGATCGAGAACCAATGCGGGACAAAAATCGGTCTTTGCGAAGACCGACCTTGTGTGTCCGTTTGTTGGATTAGTAAGCTTTCTTGACACAAACTTTCGTGTTAATAAATCCCAAACATTACTATGATGCTTGGGAGGAAGATTTCCACAGTCCTCCGGGATCATGAGTGGTAACTATTATTTTCATATGTAACGACCACATTGCACGGGCAAGGGAGAATTAAGCGTCCAGGCATAATTGGACTTCAGCTCCGCCAATGTGGTTAAGATTGTGTTGCAGTATTAGGAAACCATTCGGAGGGTCGTACGTGAGACGCATGGTAAGCGTGCTTCCTAAGAGAAAGCGTGTCTATGATCTCATTGAATAAGATCGCACAGTTTCCTGGGTTGAATGCGGCACCTTCTCTTTTAGTCCATTTCTGACGAACTCGTCGTTCCTAGTAACTTTGGTAAATTTAAAAAAAGTCGTTGCAGCTCCGGAAATTTAACCTATTGTGTGCTTTCGGTTCACTCGGGAGCATCCCAGGTATTACAGTGAACTGTGCAGTTTTCTCACTTTAGAACTGGGAGTTTGACTGTTGTTAGAGCAGACGTCCCATTTGATTTTGGGGATCGGCATGTGAGTCACCCGCTGGCAGTGTATATCCTTGACTGGAAGCACGTACCTGTGCTTTATTCTGTCTCATGCCAAGACATCTGTCACGATGGGCAAAAATCTCAAGAGAGATTAGACAAGCGTTATGATATGCTACGATGCCACGTAATCATTTTAAACCAGTGTTTTGCAGTTTTGACACGTTAAACTTAGCCAAAACGTCGGTGGCGGCGAGCTGCATATGAGACGGCGCATTGTCGTGGAAGAGGGGAATCCAAGGGGGTGTGCAACTCCGCACATTGACATTTCGTTTCAGGATCTTACTGGTATACCAAGGTCTCATCACCTGCAACAAATTTATCAAAAAAATTGGGATCGTCTTGCAAGCGACTCAACCAGTTTTCGACGGGGGTCAATGACATGCACTCACTTTACAAGCGATCTACTTACTCCAATGTCTCGGAGTAAAATGACGCGCGAGCGCTCTTTTGGGTAACACACACACTACCTCACCCTGTCAGTCGAACGGATAGTCGCGCATACATCTACTCAGGAAACAATCAGTCATGAAACATTGTGAACAGACCGTGTATTTCTCTAGCGATTCCACAAAATGTTCAATTCGAAAGTATTCGTACACTTTTGGCCGTATAGGGTATCAACAATTTCTAGATGCCTTTGAATACTATTGTTTTTAAATCAAAGTCTTTGAATGATGTTAACATGATGAATGATGATTTTCAATGATGTTTACAAAGTTTTTGAATGATGTGCCATTTTTGTTGGCATTTTGATGATGAAATTTTGATGACATGATGATGAAACATTTTTTAGTAAACCTGCTCATTTTTCATCCAATGTTTATTATTTTTTAATTTTGATAGCAGTTTATTGTGTACAATGTTTTTTGTCATATTTTGTGAAACGAATTTTATTTTATATTAAGAACTCTACAAATTATAAGCAAGAAATTTGGGAATGTTTTTATAAAAACCTTAATTTCTATACGGGTATACATTCTATCCTCATAAAAATGAACACAGTATATTACAATAAGCCACTTATTAATAATTTCGAGTTTGAACGCTTTTTCTACATTAGTTTTTACAGGGTTATCCAAAAGATATTCGTTATTTTTCGATTTGTTGACGGTCCCCTATGGGGTTTCGGGAAAACTCTTCGCCGAAATATATGACCTATACTATACTGTTTACACACCTGCAGTTTCAAGTTAATTCCTCGTGTGTCTTTCTAGATATTTAACAAAACGTCTAAATTCGCAAGTGACCGGGTCACCTTTGGCTATATAGTGTAACTGGATGTCCCCCTCTACAATTTCAAAAACAATCAAAATGATAAAAGTCCTTCCGGCCAGTGCCGGGAGGAAGAGGTAGCTTTCATATTCCTTATTTTAAAAAAGCCAACTTATATTATTCAAACACACGAAGCTCAATTTAGTGGAAACCGAATATAAGAGATTCAATACTAATTTTTATCAATATGATCGATGAAAATATACCAAATTTTTTTGAAATCGCTTTCTTCCGAACGGCTGCAATAGGTAGCTTTTTGTAATGAAAGCTACCTAAAAGGGCCATTTAATTTTCTTCACACCATAATTCATATTATCGTAAAAATTACAATATTTTGGTAAAGTAACACTGATAAAATAATGCTCCTTAACCCCTTGGGGACGAGCGACACGTATACGTGCTGCATGAAGCACTCAGAATCCTTGTTTTTCCTCACCAGTAAAATTTACCTGTAAAACTTGCTTTATTTAATCAGCGCATTTTTTTCGATTCAAGAAGACACAAATTTCTGTTTTTAAAAGACGGTGACAAAAGATTAAAAATTTCGTAAAAGGCTCCCGTCCCGAAGGGGTTAATGATCTATTTTTTTTTTTTTTTTCATTTTATATAGGCACTTGTTACTAATGGCTACACTATGCCAACTTTTTTTATATTAAATGTTTCCAGCTAATATATTCCTTTGCCACTTTAGCATTTCAGTCGAAATACACCCAACTAAATAAAAAAAAGCAGCATTCTAAAATTTATTAACCTGCGCAAATATTCCATTCATTCGTATTGTTGAACTATTTTTATATACAGCATAGTGCAACAAATTATAAGGAACTTTACTTTTTTTCTCAGCATAATAATAAATAAAGTATGACAAAAAAATTTTTAAATGTTTTTGTCAATTATTATTTTGGAGAGATTATTTTTAAAGCCCTTTCTTCATCGTCACAATTATTGACAGCTAATGAATGAAAAAAGTTCTCGGGATTTTAAAAGTAATAAGTTCAATAAACTCTTGTTTCAGACACATGTCGCAATACTGGTTAAGAATTATTTTTTATGTTTAAATGCCGCTTTTTTTATTAAAAAAGCATTTACATAACATTAAAAAAATACTAATAAATGATTAGACTAATTGAAATAAAATTTAAGTAAACTTCCTGGGGTCCATCATTTTCAGAAAGAACTTTTTAAGCCTATTTAGACAAAATATAGATTTTTAATTCCCAATATTTTTTGTTATTCAATATCCAATTCTGAAAATTAAAAAAAAAATGAATTAAAATAAAAATTAAAGCACTTTTATTATTCCTAAATATAGGAGAATCTTTCACTATTTGTACAGAAATATTTTCGAAGGAAGAATTTACAAAATACCATCCATACACATGTATAATATAAAGAAGCTTTAAAAAAAAAAAAAAACTTGAAAAAGAGGGTCGACACTACATGGGTTGGTAAAGAAAAATATAAGTACTTACTTATTCGCCGATGTTCAATACATTCAGAGGCAATACAAATTTTCTACAGAGTTCGTCAGTCAACCTTTATTATTTACATTTAAAGATATAAATTTGTCATTGTAATTACATGAAAAAACAGAATATTATTCGGAATTTGAATAAGCTTATGAAATTTATTAAGAGGGTACTGCTTTTCTACTGACTTTGTAGTCATCTTCGAATTCGAATTCGATGTTCATTAGCGACGATCTATCGGAATATAAAAATAATGTCTCTGTAGTCCGTAGAGTTGTCATAGCAGCGCTTTATAATTTATTTTCACTTTATCTTTTCGAAATTGATTTTATGTCCTTCCATTCCATTCCTTTACTAATTCAACAATTGTTACTATGTAAACGTTTTTAAATTTCCCAGATTTTTGTTCATCTGTTTTCGGATATTATTGTAGGACATAAATTGTATAAAATTTTTTCGTTGGCGATTTTTAAATGAATTGTTTAATCAGACATTCAAACGCCGAAGCAGAGTTTTTATGAGATCCACATGAGGCTTCTCCTGTTTCTAAGTTTAATGCCTTCAATTTTTTCTGTATAGCACTTTTAATATGAGCACTAAATCGTCCCCAAATTAAGGGATCTTAGGATTTTCAAAGGATCTACTGAAAGTGAAAACTATATTGCCATTTCAAGTTCTCTAAATTCTTAAATATTGAAATTACATAAACCTATGTAATATAATATACATACATATAATTATGGAAATTTTGTAATAATTTTAGCCTATAATTTCAGTAATTTGAAATTTTAATTCTTTAATTTTATTCAGCTTGGCTAAAAGTCGTAAAACCGACAGAGAGAAAAAAAAATGTCTAAGCTTTGATTAGGTCATTGACATAACGCGCCAATGTTTTACCTGGACGATACCTGTCTAAGCACTTCTCACTTTTATCTTTTGGCAAGAGTGCAACCGCAGCTGTTAGTTTTACGTGTCTTAGCCATGTTAAAGAAAATTTAACTATTCAACTTTCAAATTCATAAGTAATATATTTCAGCAATATTCCAGTCTATATGATGTGTAAAAATAAATACTTTTAACATAATAAAATTCATAAAAAATTTTAGTGATTTTGCAAATTTATTTTCACTTGTTATGTCACGATCCATAACTTAAATTGGAAGCTTTATATGAATATGTATCTTGTGTTAAAAGGGCATGCAAACTATAGTTTATAGAGGGATTAATGATATATAAATTATTTCACATAAACTATTTAAAAAGTACAATTGAATTAAAAAGTGTATTAATTAGTCATTAAAAAAAAATAAAATGTTTGACTATCTGAATAATATTAATGCATTCCATAAAATATAGCTTAGAGTTCATTTAACATAACTTTTATATTCATATATCTGTTTGAAGTAAAGTTAAGATATGGATTAAGACATATCATTCTTAAACTAGTTGGATGTGCCAATTCCAAAACTTCCTTCTATCTGATACATCTTAATATTTCAAAAACTAGTTACACATGTTAATACTTCAATATTATTAGTTCAATACTATACCAACTTTCATTTCCATTTTAAATTTCTGCTTCAGTCGATTAAATGAACTAAAAGCGAGTTAATATATATCATGATATTTGTTAAAATTAATAGTTTTTCCTTATTCTGTTGTTATCAGATGTTTGCGAATAGCCGGCTTAGCAGGAAGCGAGTTCCCGCCTCTGCACGTGCCGTCGATGGACAATAGAACTGCGAAAAATCAAGAAAAGTATACAAAAATCGCTATCACGAGCCCCTTTACAGAGCAATATTTTCAAATTCAAGGAGGACCTACTGGCCAAAGCCAAAAACATGCACAAGAATTTGGTTCAATTGTATGCATAATTTTATACACTTTTCAAAGGTAGAATAAAGAAAATGGTACAAACATCGCTATTACAGCACCCCTCTTACGGCAGATTTTTTTCAAATTCAGGGAGGACTTGCTTGCCATAGCCAGAAACATACACAAAATATTTGGTTCAATTATATACATAACTTCATACACTTTTCGATGGTACAATAATGAAAATAGTACAGACATCGCAATTATAGCACCCCCTTCCGACGGAATTTTTCCAAATTCAGGGAGGAACTTCGTGCCATGACCAAAAACAAACACAAAAAAATTGGCTTAATTCTATGCATAACTTCGTGCACTTTTCGATAGTACAATATTCAAAATGGCACAAAACTCACACAAAAATCAATATTACAGCACCCCCTACCGACGAATTTTTTCCAAATTAAGGAAGGACCTGCTTGCCATAGTCGAGAACTTAAAAAGCTTTTTGGTTCAATTCTATGCATAACTTCATACATTTTTCGATGGTACAATATTTAAAATCGCACAAAAATCGCTATTACAGCGCCCCCTAGCGGCGAATATTTTCAAATTCAGGGAGGACCTGCTTGCCATAGCCAAAAACTGAAAATTAAAATTTGGTTCAATTCTATGCATAACTTCATATACGTTTCGATGGTACAATGGCGACAGACAGACGGACACACGGACAGACGGACACACGGACACACGGACAGACAGACATTTTCTATAAACATGTTTTTGGGTATCTCTCACCCCTAAAACGTGTCAATCCGTCGAAAACCGGAAGTCGAAAAAATTTTCGATTACAATACTTTCTTCTATTGAAGATAGAAGAAAGTAAAAATGTAATATTGACTGAACTATATATGTTTTTATTACATATTATAAACGTTTATTTTTGCATTTTAGAAAGCTTGAAATAGAGATTAAAGATATTACAAAGGTGGGTTAAGTAATTTCAAGAATTATTTTAAAAATTATGAAAACTCGAAACTACATCAATTTTTATTTTCGGTGCAACCTTTTAAGACGCTATAAGCGACTTAAACTCTACATTTTTGTTTAGGAGAGTAAATGGTTTGCGGTTTCCACAATTTATCTAGTGATTTACCCAGTCGCCGTCAATCCAGCCATTTCGCTGAGCTTGAACTTGAGCAGCATTTGCAAACTTCACACCTTTAGAAACGTTAGTCTTTTTTTAAATGACTACTGGTGACAATTCACATCCTTCTCGGTCTTTTCGCTTTTTCTCGTCTTTTGCATCGTCTCCGTCTATCCAGCATTGGGCTGAGGCCGAACTTTAGCGGCATATGCAAACTTCACATTTTTAGAAATGTTAGGGTTTTTTTTTTTTTTTTTTTTTTTTTTTTTTTTTTTACTACTACTGGTGATGATGTATAAGATATTACCAAGGTGAATCTTCATTTATTAGGGACGATTATTTTTATCAAAATATATTTTTCACTTAATTTTTGGTTAACATTTCTTTTAGTTGCCAATTCAAATGTAAGAAGAGATTCATTGATGTTTTTTATCTAGGCGAAAGAAAAACAGTGATTTTCTTCTTGTTGTCACACTAAGGTTGTGTTTTCCTATAACACCCGGCTGTTTTTCGCAATTTTAGTCTTTGCCTGCATACACAAATCAAAAGAATTCATATGTCGGGTGCATAAACTTGATCAAGAATTTAATTCCGTCGGAACTGTAAGCATATGTTTCGACATTTGCAAAGTTTTTAGCTGAATACAAGTCCATGTCACAATGAATCCATGTTGACGTTTACCCATTATCCATATATTAACTTTCTATTCCAAGGCTGTTAAATGCGAATATTCACTTTTAGTTGTTTGTTTTCTTCTAAGAGTATGTGCTTCATAACAGTCTTGGTTTTCCTCCACTTGCGAACTTGTTGTTAGTTGATATCGAATAAACAAGTAGCCGCTTAGTTATTTGACTGTTTGCCTTCAACTTCAGTTATCACTATATTAATACATGGAAATTATTCCAGAGGGAAACATTCGCCTTGCATACAATATCTCAAATGAAAATCAAATTTCAAAGTAATTGCTTAAAAAGCACAAAGGCCAACATAGTGAAAAAGATTCCAAGCCGGGACTCTAACCCGGTCCATCAGTATAGCGCACTGACGTTCTACCGACTAAACCACATGGAACGATACCCAGCAAGAAAATTTTTCTCTCTATTATATGTTGGAAAGGCTACAAATGCATCTTGTGCTGTGTTTTCTAAATGTCAAGATCTGTTTTTGTGACTGTTCTAATAAATAAGGAAAAAATCAAGATGGATTAATTTCTTAAGCAATCCCTACAAAATATCATTTATCAATTCAAAGAATATTTACGAAGAAAAAGGTCACAAAATTAGAATTTCATAGTTGGAAAGCAAAATTTTAAGAAATGTTAAATTTATACATTCACATAAAAAATATAAAAGAAATAAACAATTATGATAGTGAACATATTTTCGATTCTTACTGTTATAAACTTTATTACAATATTCAACTAAAATATAAATCTTGGCAAGATCATTTTATCTGTTTTAATGTGTTTAAGGTGTTCTGGTTATTTGTCTCTAACGTAGACAAAATAAAGCTTCAATAAAGGGAAACGAAAGGCACGGAAATTTCTAAAAATGATAATTTATGATGCGTAAAGCGTTTTCTCTCATCACGTTTATTTTAGATTACATGCTCTTTCACTAATTGCATTACAGATCACCTTCATTGGAATGTAGTTAGAGATAAAATAATTACATTACACGCATTTACATTAATGTTTCAAGTATGACAGTAATATGAACGTTAAGACAGAAAAACATTTCAAGGTGGAAACGTGCGAAGCATGATTTTCTAATTTTTTCTCTCAACTTTGTTATTTATACAATGGACTCTCGTTAATACGTCTCCTCTTAAGGCTTATTGCTTGGTAAAAAGAAAAAAAAATCATTTTATCCGTCATTTTCTCTTTTTAACTAACATTAACCCTTTATGCCCAGACGGTACTTTAAAGAGCCTTAAAATAACTTCTTATAAAATTCATTTAATACATCGATTAGTAGTAATATATTTGAAAAAAGTTTATAGATACTTTACTTTATCTTATTACAAAAGTGTTATTGGTTGTAGAAAACAAAACAATTTTTAAAAGGATGATTTCTTTTTCATTTACATCTTTTCAGCTTCCTTGCCTTTGAAAGATTGTGGGTGAAAAGTTTCAGTTCGGAATTATTCCTATATTTCTTTTGTAAGAGAATTACATTTGTACATTTCCTAAATCTATAAAATACTAAAAAAAATATTTTTAATAGAGGATTTTAGTGAAGTTATAAACATTGCCCAAAATCCTTATAACTAGTAAATCTGCAGATCAAGAGCCTCAACGTCATCTCTGCAACTTATTGTTTTTAGGAAACTTTGCGTAATATTAATCTTTCTACAAAAACAAAATTTAAACTTTTTAAATTACACAAACATTTATAAAAGGAAAAAAAATATTTCGATGGTTTCAGACATTAGAAGCGTTAAATTAAACACGTTGTTATGTAATGATATTCTGAAATTCTCACAAGCTACATATTCTGGTAATTTTTATATAATAAAGAAAATTTCTTCAGGGGGGAGCCCCCCTTAACCCCCCGTTGTGTAATTTATTTTGCATATGTAATTTTCTATTGATTGAGTTAATGATTATCCTATATCTTAGATTCCTTTTTACACTGCGATTTATAAGGATAAGCAACAATTTAGTCAAGCATTTTACGTTATCCTAATATCCATACAGCAGTATTTACTTGCCTGCTAACCAAAAACACCTGTATCTAATGGATAAAGAACTTTTGGAAATGTAAACTGAGACATCTAATTTAGAAATCTAATACCTTTATAATTTTTGTTTCCAAAAAATAATTTTGATTACCATTCTGCAATATTTATATCTAAGATCTAATCTAAATATCTAAAAATGTACTCGATAGCATTAACTTACTAAAATCACCCTAAAGTAAGGTGACTTCTAAAAAACTTAACGGTTAATAATTCATCATCGTGTCCACTTCCAATTGACTAAATAGATAAACGTGATTTGGCGCCGTTTAGTATTTTTTGTGATAGCCTTTTAATAGTATCCACATTTAATTTAAAATCGTGATGTTACAAACACCGTTGAAATTTGACGCACACCTGTGTTCAGGTCAAATTAGGAAAGGTTAACTAACCTTTTATTTCCCTTAGCCGGACATTTTGTTTCATTTTTCGTAATAGGTATTATTTTAATAATTTAATTTATTTTACACTCTACAAGCTGTTACACGGGTCGTTGTTCACGTAGCATTAAAATAGAGATAAATGCATTAAATAAAACATTTCACTCCCCACCAGACATGGCAAGTCTCAGGCTTTTTGCACAACACTATTATCTTACAGAAAATGTTGTTCTTTTAAATCGCGCAAATGTTTCAATTAAATAAAGTAACATTTTTTATATTAAAATACTGGTATCCAGAAAGCCGGATGCTTGGCAGCTCTGCTCCTCTTAATAGAAACATATATAATTAACCAACACTTTATCACATTTTATAGGAGACAATATGGATAGCTATATAGCTGGACAATAGCATGGATTAAACATTAATATTCCTGGACCAATTTTAAATGAAATTCCATTCTTAAACTTCTAAACATCCCACAATATTACTTTTTACACCGTCTTATAGAGAAAAAAAATGTACTTTTAAATGCAATTTGTTTGAAAGCTGTATCTCAATTTGTTTCTGAGTTATTAATTTTTTTTGTAGTTTTTATTACTTTTTTGTGATAGTGGCAACAGAAGTATCCATCACTGTTGAAAGTAAAGGGAAATACTGTTTATTATATAGATTAATCAGAAAACGAATAAAATGTGGATTCAACTAATAAAACGCTTCAGATACGTTTTCAATTTCCTACCCTGACAGAGGACAATAACCATTTTTCCAAATGGATAAAAAGAAATATAAAACAATATTTATTTAACTAACAGGTAATCCTAAGATTTTAATTTACAAATTGAATGATGCGTTATTTATTTTTTTAACCATTTGGAAAAATGGTTATTGTCCTCCGCCAGGGTAGGAAATTAAAAACATATCTGAAGCGTTTTATTGGTTGAATCCGCATTTTATTCGTTTTCTGATTGGTCTATACAGTAATCTGTATATTCCCTTGACTTTCAACAGAGATGGATACTTCTGTTGCCCCTATGACAAAAAAGTAATAAAAACTACAAAAAAAATTAATAACTCAGAAACAAATTGAGATACAGCTTTCAAACAAATTGCATTTAAAAGTACATTTTTTTTCTCTATACGACGGTGTAAAAAGTAATATTGTGGGATGTTTAGAAGTTTAAAAATGAAATTTCATTTAAAATTAGTTCAGGAATATTAATGTTTATTCCATGGCGTACGTAATGTATGACCAGCTCCGTAGAAGTTTATAAATTTACAGTACCGAAAAATTTAATCCATGGCGTCCATAATGTATCATCAACTCAGTGCGATTTTTTATGTCTTAAATTTTAGTCTTTGAAAAAATCATTTTCGAAAAGATCGTTGTAATTTTTTTAAATTACATTTTTTTTTCATTTCAAATTTTCCCGGAAGTAAACATTTTGTTATACATCTACTGAATATTTCAATAATTTATACAAAATCATCTACGTTGTGAGGGATTTCAAAGCAGACGATAATAAACAATTTTCTTCGAAACAGATCTATATCACATGAATTCAATAAATTATTCTAAACTACTTTTTATACATTAAAAGGGAATCATGATTTCAGATAATGAAATACTCGAGAATAAATGAATATGATTTAATTTATTATAACCAAGCTGACCCTGGTTCAGATCGGATATAGCGCCGACCACTGGCTTAAAAGTTATATTACATCTACATTGAAAAAAATGAAAAAAACAGTAAAGAAAAAAAAAGCAATTTAACAAATTACAACGACCATTTGAAAAATGATTTTTTCGAAGACTAAAATTTAAGACATAAAAAAATCGCACGAAGTTGATCTTACATTGCGTACGCAATGAATTAAACATTAAAATTCCTGGACCCATCATGAACAAATTTTAAAAGAAATTTCAGTTTTACAATTTTCGGTACTGTAAATCTTTAAACTTCTACGGGGCTGGTCATACATTACGTACGCCATGGATTAAACATTAATATTCCTGGACCAATTTTAAATGAAATTCCATTCTTAAAATTCTAAATATCCCACAATATTACTTTTTACACCGTTGGATAGAGTAAAAAATGTAATTTTAAATGCAATTTGTTTGAAAGTTGTATCTCAATTTGTGTCCGAGTTATTAATTTTTTTTCTAGTTTTTATTACTTTTTTGTCATAGTGGCAACAGAAGTATCCATTTTTATTGAAAGTAAAGGGAAGATACAGATTACTGTATAGACCAATAAGAAAACAAATAAAATGCGGATTAAACTAATAAAAAGCTCCAGATATGCTTTTCATTTCCCATTCTGACGAGAACAATAACCATTTTTTCAAATGGTTAAAAAGAAATATAAAACAATATTTATTTACCTAACAGGTAATCCTAAAATTTTAATTTACAAATTGAATGATGCGTTATTTATTTTTTTAACCATTTGGAAAAATGGTTATTGTCCTCCGTCAGGGTAGGAAATCAAAAACATATCTGAAGCGTTTTATTGGTTGAATCCGCATTTTATTCGCTTTCTTATTGGTCTATACAGTAATCTGTATATTCCCTTGACTTTCAACAGAGATGGATACTTCTGTTGCCACTATGACAAAAAAATAATAAAAACTACAAAAAAAATAATAACTCGGAAAGAAATTGAGATACAGCTTTCAAACATATTGCATTTAAAAGTACATTTTTTTTTCTCTATACGACGGTGTAAAAAGTAATATTGTGGGATGTTTAGAAGTTTATAAATGAAATTTCATTTAAAATTAGTTCAGGAATATTAATGTTTATTCCATGGCGTACGTAATATATGACCAGCTCAGTAGAAGTTTAAAAATTTACTGTACCGAAAAAGTTAATCCATGGCGTCCGTAATGTATGATCAACTCAGTGCGATTTTTTATGTCTTAAATTTTAGTCTTTGAAAAAATCATTTTCGAAAAGGTCGTTGTAATTTGTTAACTTACATTTTTTTTCATTTCAAATTTTCCCGGAAGTAAACATTTTCTTATACATCTACTGAATATTTCAATAATTTATACAAAATCATCTACGTTGTGAGGGATTTCAAAGCAGACGATAATAAACATTTTTCTTCGAAACAGATCTATATCACATGAATTCAATAAAATATTCTAAACTACTTTTTATACATTAAAAGTGAATCATGAATTCAGATAATAAAATACTCGAGAATAAATGAATATGATTTAATTTATTATAACAAGGCTGACCCTGGTTCAGATCGGATATAGCGCCGACCACTGGCTTCAAAAGTTATATTACATGTACATTGAAAAAAATGAAAAAAACAGTAAAGAAAAAAAAAGCAATTTAACAAATTACAACAACCATTTGAAAAATGATTTTTTCGAAGACTAAAATTTAAGACATAAAAAAATCGCACGAAGTTGATCATACATTGCGTACGCCATGAATTAAACATTAAAATTCCTGGACCCATCATGAACTAATTTTAAAAGAAATATCAGTTTTACAATTTTCGGTACTGTAAATTTTTAACCTTCTACGGGGTTGGTCATACATTACGTACGCCATGGATTAAACATTAATATTCCTGGACCAATTTTAAATGAAATTCCATTCTTAAAATTCTAAACATCCCACAGTATTACTTTTTACACCGTCGTATAGAGAAAAAAATGTACTTTTAAATGCAATTTGTTTGAAAGCAGTATCTCAATTTGTATCTGAGTTATTAATTTTTTTTGTAGTTTTTATTACTTTTTTGTGATAGTGGCAACAGAAGTATCCATCACTGTTGAAAGTAAAGGGAAATACAGTTTATTATATAGATTAATCAGAAAGCGAATAAAATGTGGATTCAACTAATAAAACGCTTCAGATACGTTTGTTTTCAATTTCCTATCCTGACAGAGGACAATAACCATTTTTCCAAATGGTTAAAAAAGAAAGTGGTGCAATAATTCTTGGCGATGACTCTTTTTCTCCAAGCAAAACAGAAAAGGGGGATTTTGTTACACTGCCCCTGGGTTAACAATTACAATTGTTCATCATTGAAATAAAATTTTTATCAAAATTTTCAAACTACATTAATAAGACAATTAAAAGTTAGAACATACTTGCAATAATGAGGATTACATATACAATTCTATTTTCACATTAACAAATACTGAAACTAAAATATACAAAATAATTGGATTAGAAAAGGCTAAAAATATGAAAATGTGAACAAAGTATTCATGGGTGAAAATTGTCTACAATCAGTCCATAATATCGAGTTTCAGTTTTTATATCAATTGGACTGGTCTTTTTACCATATCTGAATGGCACATGATCCAATTTTTGAATGTCTTCCTGAAAGAAGTTCTGTAATTCGTCCACATTTCCACATGTCCTTTGAAGTTTTATCTTCATTAATCAATACACCATCACCAATTTTGAATTTAGTCGGAGCTTTGATTGGAACTGAAAAATTGACAGAACGAAGTTCCAGCATATATTCCTGCCTCCAACGTTTCCATAAATGATTTAAAATCTGATCCCGATATCTCAATATTTTTATTCGTGTTACTTTATTTGGTTTAGGTTCAGTTACACAATGAATGTCTGGTATAGAATTTATTCGCTTGTCGATCAGGAAATCTGAAGTAGTAAGTGGAAGCGGTTCATTGTTTTCTTCATACACGTACGTTGATGGACGACCATTAATCATAGCTTCGATTTCAGTTTAAATGATTTGGATTTCTTCATATGAGAGACAAGATCTCCCGAGAACACTCTTCAAAGTTGGTTTCACCGAACGTACCATGCGTTCCCAAAAACCGACCCACCAAATGGTCTTGGAACAATAAATTTCCAAACAATGTTATTTTTATTAAAATATCGTAAAACTTCATCTTTCGATATTCGGCTCCAAACTACTCCTCTAAGTAAGTTATCAGTTTTGATAAACGTTTTGGTATTATCACTGTAGATTGTTCTACAAATTCCTCTACAAGATATAAACCTTTTAAATGATAAAAGGAAAGTTTCTGTAGCTAAATTAGTACACAATTCAAGATGCACAGCTCTAGTGACTGCGCACGTGAAAAGAAATTTATATGCCTTTACCTGGCCCGTTTTTGCTTTGACATAAATAGGACCTGCAATATCCACAGCACAGCTATAGAAGGGTGGTGATTCTACACTGGCCTCCAAAAGTTAAAGTACAGGGACTGGGTGCTTTCGATTTCACACGTTTTGTCGAATATCTACCAACATTATTGACGAATTGTTCTTGAACTTCTAGGATGTAAAGAACATGTATGATTTCATATTTGTTGGCGAAGATTTAGTCGGGAGGACAATTAGGGGGCTAATAATAAATTTAATAATAAAATAATATTTGCGATTATCTATGTAATATAAAATGCTGGAAATGGTTTGTCACTGTGTTAAATGACTATTTGGGTCTTGTTCAACGTTTGTGTGCATTTGTGTAAGCACAGCACTCATATTCCTGATGATGCTATTGTGTCTGTGAAAAATTCAAAAGCTTTTTACTTATAGCATTGACAGTTTTCAAACAAATTTAACACAACTTTCCGAAAATTTGCCAAAGAATAGTAGCAACAGTATACTGCAATTAAAACATGAATATATTAGATATTTGATGAGATATGGGCATTTTTATGAGATAATTTTTAACTGCGCATGCGCTGAAGTTATATGGAAATCTTTATTTAATAATTTGGTAGTCAGTATTCTGGGGCAACTTCTATAAAAAGTTCAGTCAAATGTTGTGAAAGCTTGGAAAGATATAGTGAGCTGATTGAAAAAGTTGTGGAAAATCCCTTATAATAAAGCTATTTTTTGGAAGCAACTCACTATATCGACCATATCTTTGTGAATTTTCGCAATATTTGACTGGTCTTTTTATATAAGTTGCCCTAAATAGCTGACTACCAAATTATATAATAAAAATATTAGGAACTTCCACGCATGCACAGTTAAAAATTATTTCATCAAATGCCCATATCTCATCAAATATTCAATATATTCATGTTTTAATTACAGTATACTGTTGCTGCTGTTCTTTGTCAGGTTTTTGAAAAGTTGTGTTAAATTTGGTATAAAACTCTGTATGCTATAAACAAAAAACTTTTGAATTTTTCACAAAAAACGTTAACATCTTCACGAATATGAGTGCTATGATTACACAAATGCATACAAACATTGAACAGGACCCAAATAGTCATTTACCACAGTGAAAAACCATTTCCAGACTTTTCTGTTACATAGGTCATCGCAAATATTATTTTATTATTAAATTTATTATTAGCCCCCTAATTGTCCCCCCCCCCCCGATAAATCTTCACCGAGAAATATAAAATCAAACATATTCTTTACATCCTAGAAGTTCAAGAACAATTCGCCAATAATGTTGGTAGATATTCGACAAAACGGGTGCAATCGAAAGCATCCAGTTACTGTACCTTAACTTTTGGAGGCCAGTGTATAATACGATCTTTTGGTAATGGTGCAATTTTTTGATTCCCAGGAGAAGCTTTAAATTTTGTACAAATAAGGCAGTGTTTCAGTACAGATTTTATAAACTTTCGTGCTCTAATTACAAAATATATTTCTCGTAAATGAGCTAATGTTTTGCAATTCCATAATGGAAAACCTTTTCATGGGCATTCTGAATCAACAATTTAGTATAATTACTCTGCTTTGGAAGTATAAAAGGGTGCTTTTCTCATTGAGATAATTCTGAAAATAGCAGTCTTCCAGATAATATTAACAAATCATTCTCATCCAATTTCGGATTCAGACTATACAAAGCTGAATCCTTTTCGGTGGGTTTTCCCCTTTTCAATAAATCATTTCACGATTAATGACAGATGACTGTTTGTTTTAACCAATATTCTGTCTTTTCAATTGCTGGAGCTGTGATCTCACCTGAAATTTTAGTTTTAGTTTTGTAGATATTATTTAGGAATCTTTAGTTATTTGGAAAGAGAACTAAAATTTTCTAATTTTAACAACGACTCTGGAGGTACGACACCTGCTGCACAAGGTAACTGAGCTGAACTCAAATTTGATGATTTTCTTTCAATCAAAATATTTTCATTAGATGGTATATTTTTATGTTTTGGGCAACTGTCCTTTGGTAATAACAACCATTCAGGAGCGTAATACCATAAATTATTTTCCAGGAGGTTATGTAAATTCTCGCCTCTAGTAAGAAGATCACTCAGATTATCCTTACCCGGAATATATTTCCATATTTTACGATCAGTCAAAGGTTGTATTTCTACAACCCTATTAGCCATAAAGGGCTTCCAATCCATGGCTGAACCCTTAATCCAATAGAACGCAGCCCACACAACAAGAACAACAACAACAAACAAATTCTAAAGCTAAAAACTAGAAAAAATAATAAAATTCACCGCAAAAATTTAAGTACAATATTTAAGCAGTAAAATCATAATGGTACAAAAATGTAATATGATGTGCGATACATTGATATTTGCTTTTCTTCTTTTAAGGGGTCTCAGGAAACTTATAAATTTTGTAGATGTTAAACTCTATATTTTCTTAACATATTGATGTAATTGTTTCCTTGAAATTCTCATTAGAACAGAAAATGAACAGAAAATTGAGTTAAGTCGCCAAATATGATGTTACAATTTATCCGCCCGCTTTATCTGGGGAACATATGTACAGTGCATTTTAGAATTATATCAGATTACGATTTGTTTGAGAACTGATTGCATGAGAAACAAGAATTAGTTTTTTTTCTTTGCAGACGATAAATATATAAATAGTGTTTTTATATTTCTATGCATAAAAGCTTTCAAGATCATTAAAAACCATTTTTTAGTGAAATACAAAATAAGCAAACTATTACCTTTTGAAATCTAATGGAGTAAAGTTTCGATTGTTTAAAATGAAATATTGCTGTATTAAATGGTTCTTTGGTAAAAGTACTGATAAATTAATATTTTTACACAACTTAATAAAATTACTGTGGCTAATTAGGTTGGACATTACAATTTCTACTCACCCAAGACAAACAGATATGACATTTGGCTAGGGAGGCCGGAAAACTCTACTTTTGAAAATAATCGCCAACATTTTCCCCGCCAAAAATGTGAATATAATGTTGCAATTTTTCAAAATCAAATTCATGGATTCTTAAAGAAATTTTAAAACTTTTTTCAATATTTTATACTTATTATTAACTAATTTTTATTTTTAAATGATTTTCTTTAAAAAACTTCAATGTAAAAAGTGGTCTCGAAAATTGCATTTTCAGAAAATTATGCTGTTGTAAAATCAAGAAATATTATTTTAACAGAAATTTTTTTTATCGATTCTCAAACTGCCTAATATAGGGCTTTAAAATGTACCAAGTCTCAATGCTAGGTGCGAGCAGCACCAAAAGTGGTTCCCTTGTGAGTGATAAAGTGAGGGGAAGAATGATGGACCTTTTGCTGAAGATGTATATGATCTCCCGGCTGAGCTATCCTGGACAAATTTGCCGGGTAAAACTCACTCAAATTACATCTTGATAAGAGTACTTTTGAACAACTTTTAGATCATTTGGGAAATTAATACTCATATGATTTATTTTCCAAATAAGATCATTGTGTTAAAGCTAATCAAATGTAATTACTCATCCAGTGTTCACTGGTTGTTGCATTATCTAGGATTTATTTTGTTGAGCGGATTCGCATTAGAGACCTCGTGTTTTTATCAAAAGGCTATCTGAGTGAATTACGCCAGACGGATTTGCCCAGAATAGCTCAGTTGGTAGAGCATTAGCAGCTTTTATGTCGATTTACTTTTGCTCGTAAAGTTTGGTGATATTTTTCAAAATGTCGTAAATCTTGACGAGAATTCGATCCTGCTTGATGTTGAATGTACAGTTTTAAGCATATGATAGTTGTAACAATGGTTACAACAATGAAAGAAATTTGCGAGAAAGCACGTGTTCTGATAATCATAAATTAAATACGCGCGCCCCATCAAACCTTACATAAGTCTGACAAAGCTCACTCACTCGCAGCAGAACAAAGGATCTTCTCTTTTGACCTCGGTTTCACCTTTTTACCCCCCCCCCCCACCAGAGCATAATGTGCTTGTCGACATATACCTATGAATGTACAAAAATATTATCACATATTAGGTCCTTCACCGACGTATTTCGTATGTGTTGACATTCACCAGTGAATGTCGACATTCTGGATTTTTGGTCTTTAACGGTAACATATGTATATACTATTATACTATATATATACTAGGGCGATCTCCCCCCTGCAAACTACGCTCGCCAACCCCCCCCCGTTCAGACACCGCAGAATCTAAAAACACGCTAATCTGATCGGTTTTAAAAATATTAGAGAAGATTTTATTATACTCAAAAAAGCTGTACAGATCTCCCTGTAAACGGGTTTTCATTCAATTCTCTTTGATTGCAAAAATTTAAGGCCGAATCAGTTGCTGTTAAGACATCCAATGGTCGTTCGTTTTCGTGTTTGATTAAAGATGATCAGTTAAACATTTGAAAAGAATCTAAAATAAAATGAATAAAGTATACAGAGTCTTTGTCTCCCGGTGTTTTAAAACAATTTCTATAACTATAGCCTAAGTCATGTGACTATCATCAACAGTTCCGGGCAGACCACTTCGCTTTTTATATTCCAGGTGTCATTCTGGTAATTTAATGTTAGCCAACACATGTGATAAGACGCCAAATATTATTCTATCGCCATCATTTCATCTGTATTAAAATCGTCCAAGTCATGTAACTTTCATAAACAAATACGGTCTGATCCATTCGCTATTCATATGAAAATTTGGCACAGATATCATATACGGCCCCCTACTGGCGCGATTTTTTTTCCGATGCTAATTTGGGGAAAACATCAACAGCCAAAAAAACTACCCTTTGCGTATATAACATTGGCTTCAGAAAGAAAATCGCGACAATATGGGGCCGTATATGACATCTGTGCCGAAAGTTTTCCATTTTGAATAAAAAAATAATTTATTTTTCGAATAAAACTACATAAAAGTTTCCATGGTCGCAAAGAATTCTTGGTACTGACAGGCTAGCCAGGTGCAAATCTCGCCAATAGCTTTTTTTCAACTCGCCAGTTAGCATTTTATTTAATTTTTCGAGTGGTAAATTAAAACATTAATTTGAAGTTGAAATTAAATGTCATGGTTTGTTGCATTATTTAACACTAGAACGGCGGGAAAATCTTACCTACTGGAACGGCGGGAAGGGGTCATTTTGACCCCTCGATGAAACTATTGAAATAACAACGCTAAAATAATTTTAAAAGCCATTCATTGGCAAAAATATGTTATTTACGTGTATTTCATAATTTATATTTAATATTATTCGATAATTTATTGAATTTTTAAAGTACTGTATATGTAACGCCTACAGGGCGATTAATTGGATCATACTACGACTATTCAAAAAACTCATTAATTTGATATAAAAATCGATTTAAAATTAATGTTTTCACAAATTAAAACTAATGTTAACTAAAATAAAACACAATTTATAAAATAATATATATTTATATTTTCATCTACTTACTCGCCGAATGATTCACTCTCTAAATCCATAAATGAGAAATATGTTCTGTTGTTTCCGTTATTTCATTATAAGTGTAGCTGAATGGTTAATATGTTAAGCATTCTGTTTCAATTTTATTTAATGCTTATAATACTCCAAATTGTACGCACGTATTAGGAATTAATTCAGTTGTATCAAAAAAAAAATAATAATAACAATTTTTCCAGTACATTTTCCGCACACAACTTTGAAACATGGTGCGCAAAATTCTTGAGATTTGTTTCCATTGCATGTCTGTACTTGACATTTTTTCTCTTGATATCTATTTTATTTTCGTGTGTTTTTTTTTTTTTTTTTTTTTTTTTTTTTTTTTTTTTTTTTTTTTTCTGAAGACTCAGGAAAGATCTTTGGGAGATTTGAAACCATAAGATCCATTCTGAACACATCTCCTAAATTTAATAGAAAATCTCTTCTGCTGATATGCTTGCCTGTTACACTTTTATAAATTATCCAGGCGTTTAAAGCTGCATGATCCAAAATACTGAAAAAGATATGTACAGGCCATCGTCTAGAAGCCGATTTCACGGAGTATTTTCGGCACATCTGATCATGGATATCCACACCATACTTCGTTGCGTTGTAATATTCTATTGAATCGGGCAACTTCTTGAGACCGTCTTCAGTTTTTACAGTAGAATGTAATGAGCTAAGTAGAAAAACACTTTTTTTCTTTTGGCTTGATAGATGGTAAGTGTCATATTATCACATTCCACTATCTTCGATGAATAAAGAGTGCTGCGCATATTTTTCAATGATATAGGAATTTCTCTTCTGTTCTTTTTCATTGTGCAACCAAAGTTGTATTTTTAGCTTTTAACATTTCTGCTAATTTGACATTAGTAAAATAGGTATCTGTCGTAATATTCCTCCCTTCGTTTAGATGGGGATCTATTAATTTCATGACAACATTTTCCGATAAACGTAATTAAGGATTGGCTGCTTCATCCTTTTCTAGATAAATAAATTCATTCAAAAGTATTTAGTATCAACGTCAACAGATCAACCAAAATTTTATTCCAAATTTATCCGATTTATTTGGCGTATATTGCGTAAATTTATATCTATCCTGAGATGGGAACAATTGTTCATCAACTGTAATATTTTGTCCTGGTCGGTAGCATGTTTTGCAATTTTCAATAAATTTATTCCACATTTTAGATGCAAGAGCAAATTTAACAGTCTGTAGTCTGCTAGATCTTGTTGTCTTTTCATCAAACCTAAAAAATCTTTTTCTTTCTTTGAATCTATCTCTTGAGGTAGTTTCTTTGCAAAATAGTATTCCTCATGCCTTGGACGACAATGAATATAAATCTAAACCCTTTTCTTTTATTGCTCCTCGAACATATAGTATAGCAACAAAAGCAGCTTCGAGTACAAAGAGTATTTTATTAAAGGGGTCAAAATGACCCCCGTCCGCCGTTCTAGGAATACAAGCCCATATTTCAAAAACTAACAAATCTAGAAAGCTGAATTTTTCTTTAGAAATATATGTTATCTATTTAGGAAAAGTCAAAAAATTTCAAACGATTTCGCCCAAGCAAACAAAAGTAATCAACGGACGAAAGCACTCAGGTGTCAAAATGACCCCTACCGCCGTTCTAGTGTTAATATTTAGCCAGATGTGATATACGCAACGGATTTGGCGTGTTTTTTTTTTTTTTTTTTTTTTTTTTTTACGAAAATTTGGCGAAAACCTTGTTTTCGAATACAAGTTACATATGTATTTTTGGTATTTCTCAGTTATCCCTTCGACCAAAAAACTATCACAAAACTATAAGATTATATGCCAATAATGGTTGATCGTAAATGTCACATTCACTTGACTTTAATCAAGTTGCACATGTTTACGTCATCCAATGATTTTTTATTTCAACGTTTTATTTGTATATTTAATAAAATTATACTATTTTATTTGTTCTTCCGTTATTTAAAATAAAAATTATGTCAATTTGTATAATTTGACTAATGGTTTGGCGATTTATCTAATTTGGCGAAATTGGTCGACTGAATAACTAAGTAGTACCCTATTTTTTAATTGTTTTCTATTATTTTTAAAAGAAAATAACCAAAAATAATTAATAACTATAGAAAAAAGAATTTATATAATTTTTAAAAAGAAAATAAAAGTAAAAAAAATATTTATTATTAAAAATAATGCCATTTTGTTGCCAATTAGGTGTCCGGGTGCGTATATAACATCTGTGCCCATTTTTTTTTTTTTTTTTTTTTTTAAAGGAAGAAGTGAAAGCTTAATTTTAAATGTTTCAGTTTTAAATGAAAGAGTTTTGTATTTTAAATAAAATGAATAAAATGAATAAAAGCATTATATTTTAAATGAAATTAATGAAATATAAAAAAATGCGACGGGAAAAATGTTTGGCGATTCATCACCTGCGTCCCGCTAACATAAAAATGCCGAGTTCTTGATTTTTATGTCAGAATCTTTCGATTTTGAGAAAGATTGTTCAAGTAAATTGAATTATGAATAAAAGTAACATGATACATCTCTTAGCATACATTTAAGGGAGGTAAAACTGGAGGTAAAAATCGCCAAATAAATTTAAAATAATAACCTTTTCTAAAGTATGAAAAAAAAATCTGTTAAGACTAAAATTTGAGTTAGCATCATTAGAGAAAATTATTTAAAATTAGAAAAAAAACTAATATCCCGAAAACTAAGTCGAATTGATATCTGCAGATCAATACGGATTTTTGGTGTTAATGTCATTGCAATGTATTCCATATTTTAGGAGAAATCGCCGTGAAAAATAGTCAATTGTTTAATCAGTCATTTCATAAAATCGTTTCATAAATTCATTACAATTCAGTCGTTTCATAATATCCGTTTCATAAATTCGTTTCCATAGGATTATATATATATAGATATATATATATATATATATAGGGAAGATATAATCAACATTTGGATGAAGGGTGGTTTTGGGATCTGGAGAAAATTTAAACAAAATACTTATTCAGACAGTAAATAATTCTTTGAGAGAGCTAATTTGTATTTTTAGTTATTAGTAACCGGAAAGAAGGTTTTTGTGATACTCTAATTTCTTAATTTTTAAATATATTAAAAGGGTTAGAATCCATTTTGAAAATCAATGACATTACACTATTTATAACGTCATAATTTTTAAATTTACTGAAATGATTAGAAAACATTTTGAGAGAAATTAACGTTACGTTTCTATTAATTTCGTAACTTATAAAAGTAGGGAAATATTTAAAAGTTATTTTCAATAAAAAGTGACGCTACATTTATAATTATTTCATAATTTTAAAATGTATTAAAATGTTCAGAAGCTATTTTCACTGAAAATCATCTTAGGTTTATATTGATTTTGAATTTAATTATCATATTTTATTTTTTCACATTCCTCTAATGTTTTTCCAATTATAAAGTGCTACAATGACCAGATTAAAATCCTATATTACTGTGTAAAATTTCATGCACTTGCAGTCTTACTAAATATTAGAAAAGGAAAATAAAAAGATTGATTAAATTTATGCATGATTGCATATACTCTAAAAATCACACTTTTAAAAACTTGCAGCAAAGTAACAGGTCTGTCGACTGCTTTTATAGAAAACAGATATCGAATTGTAATTTAACCCTTTCGGGCCCAGTGATGCCAAATGGCATCATGACTTTCACGATTTTTTTTATATTTATTATATATAAAGAGCCATTTATTTCCTAAGGAATGATGATCTTTCAGATACAGAAATTGAAAAATGTGACGAAGAGGACAGCGAAAGTGCACGTAATCTATCAAATGCAGATGATTTCGTGCACTATTGTGACAATTGATTGTGTGGTTGCCCTATTCAATTGAAGTGCTCGTCGGCCTAACTGTTCGGAGTTTCCTGTGTATGTCCAATTGCCAATATTCTTGATCTGGATACAAATGATTCAGTCGGTCCAGTTATTATTTCTGTAGGTAATAAGTATTAGAAGTCGAAGTTGAAAATGTAGATCAATTAGAGGATAAGAATATTGAACCATTTGACACGGCATTTAGATAAAATTCTTCATTGCCTCATGATGAAATTTTAGTCCTTATGAGTACTTTAAATTATTTTGTGATGAATAAATTACAGATAACTTAGTGTATCAAGTGACTGAGAGGTAGATCAATTAGAGGATAAGAATATTGAACCATTCGACACGACATTTAGAGAAAATTCTTCATTGCCTCATGATGAAATTTTAGTCCTTATGAGTACTTTAAATTATTTTGTGATGAATGAATTACAGATAACTTAGTGTATCAAGTGGCTGAGAGGTTCCGCTGGCAAAGCTCATAGACAGGGAGTGCTGGTTCGGAACCAATCGCGCTCGTCGGTCTAACTGTTCGGAGTTTTCAGTGGTTTTCATCGAATCATGGGTATCTTTGTGTAAGTACGGGTTAGGTTCACTTAAAAAGACCCCCACTGAGGGCATCCATTCCTCGGGCATATATCTCTCGTGTGGATAATCGGCCGTCATGAACAACACCAACACCACCTTGGTGCATCAAACGAATCTCTATTCTTTCCAAAATCCTGGAACTTCAGTAAATACAGTTATACATGAAATGGACATTAAAAAATGAATAAACATTAAATATTGAATGTATATTTTCTTTTCTTCTGATTCCAATGATGACAAATGGCATCATGAGCTTTTCATGTACAATTCCCGTTTGGTCCCAATGATGCCAAATGGCATCATTTAAAAAACTGTTAAAAAATGTTAAATATTTTTTTAAAATTATATTTAAGTTTATAATAGCTAAAAATAACCTTAC
The DNA here is from genome assembly GCA_963932465.1 of Maratus speciosus. Classification (NCBI taxonomy): domain Eukaryota; kingdom Metazoa; phylum Arthropoda; class Arachnida; order Araneae; family Salticidae; genus Maratus; species Maratus speciosus. Next base: position 76,608,809 of record OZ010786.1, on the reverse strand, counting down.
TTTCAGAAATTCAGATTTTTCCTCTTGTAAATAAAAATGCGGGCCTGAAAGGGTTAACTGTATTCTGACTATATTATTGTCCATATTATGGTCAGGATACAGTTAATTTATTTTTATGTATCCGTTTTCTATAAAAACGGTCGATAGATATGTTACTTTGCTGCAATTTTTTTTACAGTGCATACACATATTTTAAAAACTAAAAGTCATTAAAGTGTCCATAAAAAATGATATAAATTACAAATTCTTGAAATTAATGATATTAAAATTGTATTCTAAGTTTATTCATATTTCATGTACGCAGATAATTTTATAATTATAAATAAATATATTTCTACTAGAAAATGACCGTTGTCTTCAATATACAGAGATATGTTCAATGTACGTTTTCTTAAAAGCTGAAATCATCGTCATGTATAAAAAGTGCTTTTAGAGCAATATTATAATATCTCCAAATTTTTTGCAGAAAAATAGCGAAGAATCTGTATTTAATGTACCCTAAACAGCCCTAAATACATATTTTACGTAGATGTAAAGATAAATAAAAGCATTACAATCCTCCGAGGCATGTCTCTGTTATCCCTAAGAAACATACAAGAGATTCTTTAATGCATCAGAAATCGTATGGGTTCAACAATCCATGTTCCCAGAAAGTTTTCTTTATGTATAGAAAACCGTTTCGGGCTATATGATTTTCCTTTTGCTTTGGCTCTAGTGTAGAAATATGAACTTCTTATGTTATACATAAAAATTCACTGCATATCATCAGCTACAAATAATCTATTTTAAAAGCATATGTATCATAAAACCAAGATATTTTTCTGGTATTAAATGAAGCTAAAAAATAATAATAAACCTATAAAATTGGTGTTCTGTATACTTAAACATACGATACATCAGTATTGTACACATATATATACATTAGGGTGGGTCGAAAAAACCGAAAAATATATAATCGAAATGTAATAGAACGGAAAAGTTGCCTTTCGTAATAAATAATAAATTCGTAAAATATTACACCGATCGGTTAATATCTTTTACCGCCGCAAGGAGGCCAAAGTTTCAAAAAACTGCAAAAAACATATTTGTTTCAATATTTGTTTTTCACTTATCTAAGCGTACAAATGCAATTTCTAATAGGACGCAATAGCTACATGAAGATATAAGAAATGTCCCGGTAAATGTTCATTATGATAAAATCATATCTTTTACTGCCGCAAAGGGACCATATTTTTTTAAAAAATGTAAAAATTTCAATTTTTCACTTTTTCTAAATTTTTATAATTTCTATAATATGTTTAGAAGTAAATAAATTTACTTTATATCTATTAATATGTCATAAATTGTGTTAACTATTTGTCATAGACTGCAAAATAAAAATGGTAATTATTCATTTTTCTTGACGATCGCTTCATCTACTGCTGTTTTACTGCATATGAGCAGTTCATATACCACAAATCACAAAAATGCTATAAAATGAACAAAATATTTTAGTATTTTATTAATTAAAATACAGTGTTGTTTAACCGAAACTGATTAAATAAACTTAAAATGAAGGAGTATTTAAAGTAAATGAATTTTATAATATGACTTGCTTCCAAATAAAGCCATTGTTTCTCGAGTCAACAATCTTTACCAGCACTTAAGTGACTAATTTCACGCATCTCTCTATTGATTGAGTAAGGAAAGTTATAATAACTGGTATCTTTAATCGCTCATTCTAAACTCACCAGCGTTGTTAGATCGTCAGTCGATAGACAAACAGTAACAGGTGGCTTCGTTAGTTTACAGTTTTGCCACTCAACTAAATCCATACAATTTTAATCTTCAAAGTTCTAGTCTGGAATGACGAAATGACGGATGGCACTAGTCGTGTCCACAGAACTTTGTGCTTTGGCAATTTTCAATTTTGGCAATCGGCTGATGCAGTACGCTTTCAGGGTGCACACCCTGATGGGTATTTCCTGAAAGTGTACTGCGTCCGTTGGTCACAATTAAAATGAAACCATCATATTTTTCAGATTCTGTGGACTATAGTTAGTAACACCCGTTACTTGCCATATCATCTATGAAAGATTGTAGTTCGTGTAATTTCACGAAATGGCTGTTTCACAAATCATGAAAATAGCCTCATAGGAATGATAGCATATGAAGGAGAGGACATCAGATCCCAAGCCATGAAGAAAATAGCCAAAGCAGCACGAAGTTCTGTGGACACGAATACTGCCATCCGTCACTTCGCCATTCCAGACTTGAACTTTGAAGCTTAAAATAGTATGGATTAGTCGAGTGGCAAAACTGTAAACTAACGAAGCCACCTGTTACGGTTCGTCTATCGACTGACCATCTAACAACGCTGGTGAGTTTAGAATGTTCCATTAAAGATACCAGCAGTTATAATTGTCCTTGTCGTACACAATCAGTAGAAAGATGCGTGAAATTAGTCTCTGAAGTTCTGGTAAAGATTGTGGGCAAAAATAGATGGAGGATCAAATATGACCAATTTCGGCCTCTAGAGGAACAATGGCTTTATTTGGAAGCAAGTCATATAAAATTCATTTACTTTAAATACTTCTTCATTTTAAGTTTATTTAATTAACTTAACGGCTAAACATCTCTGTATTTTAATTAATAAAATACTAAAATATTTTGTTCATTTTATATCATTTTTGTGATTTTTGGTATATGAACGGCTTGTATGCAGTAAAACAGCAGTAGATGAAGCGATCGTCAAGAAAAATGAATGACTACCCTTTTTTATTTTCCCTTCTATAACAAATAGTTAACAAAATTTATGACATATTAATAGATATGAAGTAAATTTATTTAAATCTTGACATACTATAAAAATTATAAAAATTTTGAAAAAATGAAATTTTTACATTTTTACATAAAAAAAAAAATACGGTCCTTTTGAAACAGTAAAAGGTATGATTTTATCATAATAAACATTTACCGGGACATTTCTTATATCCTCATGTAGATATTACATCCTATTAAAAATTGTGTTCGCACGTTTGGATATTTAAAATATATATATTGAAAAAAACATGTTTTTTGCGATTTTTGGAAACTTCGACCCCCTTGCGGCGGTAAAAGATATTAACCGATTGGTGTAATATTTTACGAATTTATTCTTCATCACAAAAGGCAACTTTTCCGCTCTATTACATTTCGATTACAAATATTTCGGTTTTTTCGACCCACCCTAATATACATATATATGTGACAAGCTAAGACAATAAAGGTGTTATGTGACAAAAAAAAAACTGAGTTAATTATATGATCGAAGATAAAAAATGATTCTCTGTCGTCTGGTAAATTACTATTTGGAAATACGTAAGACACTCAGAGATTTTAAATAAATTAGGCATTTTACAATAAACGTAAATAGATATTTGGAACGTTATAGTTCATTTTCTCAAAATGATGAGTGTGCCACTTACCACCTTTATCATCTGAATTATTCATATGTTAACGTTAAAATATCGACTACGTTATTTCATGAATCAATGAAGTAAATTAGTAAAAGTACATAAAATTATTGCATTGTATATAAAATTATTGCATTGTAAAATTTAAGTAGATATTTTATAAAATAAAGCGACTATCTATCCGTTATGGTTTTCAAGAAGTGAACGCTGTTAGAATCGGTGATTTCTGATTTTCTGTCAGTATGTATATTGAATGATGACAATCATCCTAGGCCGGGAGGCTGCTGCACAGACCATCAACTTATCGAATTGACTTCAAAAATTCCATGTTTAGACAGAACTAGATTAGAATATTAAAATGCAACCGGTATGCCAAGTGATATATTTTTTAAAGACCTGCGTACCCTATTTTAGTGGTTGATCGGTAGGTTTATCATCGTGTTTATCTGCACCGAAAGGTATGAAAATGTGGAGGACTGGAGCACGAAAACGCAAATGTAAACCTACCAGTCTACCAATAAAATTGGGTTTGCAGATGTTTCCCATAGATATGATTTGGCAGACCAATTGCATATTAAAATACAAATGGAATTTAACTAATCCTGAAAATTCAGCAATCAACTCGATGATGTCACGGTTTGTGCATCCACCTCCTGGTTTGTGCATCCGGATACTGTGTTTTGGTGTTAAATAATTTATATATATATATATAGGGTAGGGGAGTACACAGCGAGACATGGTGCACAGTGAGACAGTAGCCACTTTGACACATAGCTGTAACTTTTTCTTCAAGCTAGCAAACACAGATAAGTTCCACATCTTATGCAATACGTGTATGTAGATTCGGGGAATTCTGTTACTTTTCCGACAAAATAGTAAATAATTCCTTATTTTATAGTGGTTAAAGTTACATAAACGTCTATTTTAGAGTTTATTTCCTTCAATATGACATATATTTATTTAACCAAACCTAGCTTTATCTAATAATAGACTATTTCGGCAAAACGACATGAACTTTTTAAAGCGATGAAATTGATGTAACAAATATGGCATCCATTTTGTTACAATGTGACGAAAGTACACAGTGAAACACGCAGTTGTGGTACACGTGTACCTACTATGTGGTTCAGATATTAAAAATGTTATTTATTAGTAAGAGAAGGTTTTCTCTCTCTCTCTCTTTCTCTCTCTGTGTATGAGGGCGTGCGATAGCCAGGAAAATTTACTAAACGTATGAATCTGAAATTTGCATGAAGGTAGCCCAAGGTCTGCCATTGTCCACCCGAGGCTCATATTTTTAATATTTTGAAAATCCAAAAATGTTAATTAGAAATCATAAACTGCAGAATGTTATTGGTAGAGTGTAAAAATGTATGATTTGTGAAAATATATACATTGTCTCAGTGTGTACTACTTGTGGTACACAGTGAGACAATTTTCGATACTCCGTTATGCTTCTTCTGTGCTTTTATAAATACCTTTTTAAAACTATTTATACATTAATGTGTAGCGCATTTGCGTAGCTTAAAGATTTAGCAATTTTTTTTTTTTCAAAAGAATAAACATCGTCGCAATTTGTTAAGTAACGATAATTTTCATCTCACTGTGTACTACCCTCCTCCGTTTTTTTACTGCTGTATATGTGATAGTTGATATTCACTTTTATCTGTTGAATAATAATACGGCACAATTTTTTGAAAAAAAATGAGTTCTGTAAGAATTTGAGCTCGAAAGAAAACAGTACTTAGCAAACTCGTGAAAAGTTGTTAATTTTGATATCATACGTCATGAATGCTAAAATAACACATAAAAAGTAGAATTTTATTATTGGCTACTTCACCTTTAAGATAGTCTTGAAGCTCAGGGAAAAGAAAATTCATTTGTGCTGGTGGCAAGTGCAAAATATTATGTTGAATTTTATCCTTTATAAGTTAAATATTAAGCTTTATCATTATATCGTCTTAAATAATTTTCAGGTACTTGAAAAGTTCAGAATTACTTATAAGTATAATGAATCAGACATTTCCAATAATTAGTGAGAAAAATAACTTTTTAATTTTCTTATCAAATATCCTTCTATATATACTAAGAAATGTTTTCCTAAATAGGGCTTATAATTGCAAGTTTTCCAAACGTAGGTTTATTGAATAGATTTTAAAAGCGCAAAACCCCTTCAGTGACATGCTGTGCCAACATAGGAATGTCAAAGTCAGTATTACAAAAAAGTGAAAAAAATTGTTAAAAATTGTTAACTGTTATTTATTATGAATAAAAATAAAATTTAAATATTTATCTTCTATGTATAAAAAATGCAAATGGGAATTTCGTACTGTTTGCTTATGACTTGATTCTGCTCAGAAGGATTTTGATGGGACTTGTACTGTTACATAATTTTTCAAGGCAGGGATTATTATAATATAAAATATCAAATATCATTCTAATTTTCTTAGTTTCACAATTGTGGGGGGGGGGGGGAAGCTCTGTAATCCGATAAACCCGATTGCTATACATTGGCCTTTTTACAAAACTACTCTTGTCGATTTTTGATGAGATTGCATTCTAAATTAGATAATTTTTCAGGGTTTGTTTGAATATACTGCGTATCATTGTCTCATTATTTATCAAAACTTTCTGTAAATGATCAAATAAAAGAATTTGTCCTTAATAGCAGAAATTTTTTCGGACACATTAGTAAATATAGTAGAGCAATGGAATTCGTATCATTTTCAGCAATACGGATAAATATTTTAGGTAAATGTCCATATTGCTTTAAAACATAAGTTCGAAATCACGATGTGCTTCATCTGATTCAAGGTTAGGTTCATTTGTAAAAACGAAACAACGCAGTGGGCAAAGCATACTAGTTAAAATGGCGTTCAAAAATAAAGTATGATTATGTCAAGTCTGAAAATAAATAAACATTACAAAGGAAATGCTAAACTTTAGTGCAACAATCTAATTAATTAATTTTAGAATTAATAACCTACAAAAGAAAACAGAATTGTTAAAAATCAACATAAATTTTAAGAATCCTAAAATATCTTTCATATATAACGGCTAGTTCCCGTCTTTTATAGAGATTAAGGGTGTATTCTTATCATCCATGCAGAATTATTTAATAGTTATTTCTAGTGACTTGTAATTTTTCAAACTGCGTGAAAAATGCTCAGGGTAGAATTTCAGAATTGGACGTTGCTTAAGCTGTATATGATTTCCCTACTGAGCTATCCTGGGCACATTGGCGGGCAAATTGGTGGGCAAAACTCACTGAGATGATTTTTTGATAAGAGCTCTTTTAAACAACTTTTTGATCATTTGGGAAATTAATACTCATATGATTTATTTACTAAATAAGATAATTGTATTAAAATTATTTAAATGTAATTACTCATACAGTGTTCACTTGTTGTTGCATTACCTGCGAATTATTCTGTCGAGCTGTTACAGACCTCATGCTTTTATAAAAAGGTTATCTGAGTGAATTACTCCAGGTGGATTTGTACAAGTTAGCTCAGTTGACAGAGCATTTGCAGCTTTTATGTCGATTTATATTTGGTCGCAAAATTTGGTGATGTTTTTCAACATTTTCGTAAATCTTGATGAGAATTCATCCTACCTATATTGAATATACAGTTTTAAGCATATTATAGTTTTAACAATGCTTGCAATTGCGAGAAACCACGCTCACTAAAACTTATGAATTAAATATGCGCGTACCATGAAATCTTATATAAGACTGACAAAGCTGATTCGCTGGCAGCAGAACAAAGGACCCTCCCTGTTGACCTCAGTTTCTCTTTTCAAAACCTAACACAGCATATCTGTGTTTGTCGACATACACCGGTGATGGTCCGAATGTACAAGAATATAATCAAATTTTCAGTCTTTCACAACGTATTTCGTATGTGTTGACATTCACTGGTGAAAGTCGACATTTTCCAATTTCGGTCCTTTACCGTAATATGCGTGTATATTGTACTATACTATGTATATATAATCGACATATCAACATTTGGACGGAGGGTGGTTTTGGCGTCTAAAAAAATTGAAACAAAATACAAGCAGTAAATCAAGCAGTAAATGATTCTTCAAGAGAGCCAGTTTGCATCCTTTAGTTACCATTGTTATTGACCGGAAACACGGTTTTTGTGATATTCGAAATTCTTGATTTTAAAATATATAAAAATATTTAGGTATCATTTTGAAAGTCGATGACATTATAATATTTATAATGTCATATTTTTCAAATTTACTGAAATGATTAGAAAATATTTTGGGAGAATATAACGTTATGTTTCTGTTAATTTTATAATTTATAAAAGTAAGAAAATGTTTAAAAGATGTTTTGGATGAAAGTGAAGTCACTTTTATATTTATTTCGTGATTTAAAAATGTATTAAGTTGTTCAACAGCTATTTTGACAAAAAATTAATATCACATTCTATTTTTTCACATTCCTGTAACGATTTTCCAATTTCAAAGCGCCATAATGACAGATTAAAATTCAATAATACTATGTAAAATGTAATGCACTTGTAGTTTTACTAAATATTAGTAAAGAAAAACAAAAAGATTGATTAAATTTATGCATGATTGTATATACTCTAAAAACCACACTATAAAACAATTGCAGGAAAGTAACAAGTCTATCATCCGTTTTCATAGAGAACGGATATATAACCGTAATTTAACTGTATTCTGACCATATTAATGTCCATATTATGGTCAGAATACAGTTAATTTATTTTTATGTAGCCGCCTTCTATAAAAACGGTCGATAGACCTGTTACTTTGCTGCAATTTAATGAAATTAATTTATGAAATTAATTATTTTAAAATTGCTTTCTAAATTTATTCATATTTCACGTGCGTAGATATTTTTATAATAAATAAATAAATATATTTGTACTATAAAAAGACCGTAGTCTTCAATATTCAGAGATATGTTCAGTTTTTTTTTCTTAAAAGCTGAAATCATCGTCATGAATAAAAAGATTTTTTATAGCAATGTTATAATATCTCCAAATTTTCTGCATAAAAATAGCAAATAATCTGTATTTAATGTACTCTAAACAGCCATGAATGCATTTTTTACGTAGATGTAAGAATAAATAAAAAGCATTACATTCCTGCGAGGCATGTCTCTGTTATTCCTAAGAAGCATACAAGAGCTTGTTTAATGCATCAGAAATCGTATGGGTTCAACAATCCATGTTCCCAGAAAGTTTTCTTTATATAGAGAAAAAGTTTCGGGTTATATGATTTTCCTTTTGCTTTGGCTCTTTTACAGAAGTATGAACTTCTTATGTTATACATAAAAATTCACTGTATATGATCTTCTACAAATAATTCATTTTAAAAGCATATATAATATAAAACCAGGATATTTTTTTGGTATTAAATGAAGAGCAAAAATAATAATAAGCATGTGACAAAAAAAAAAAAAAAAAAAAGAGTTTGTTGTATGATCGAAGGTAATGAATGATTCTCTACCGTCTGTTAAATTACTATTTGAAAATACGTAATACTCACAGAGATTTTAAGTGATAAATTAGGCATTTTACAATAAACTCAAATATATATTTGGAACGTTATAGTTCATTTTCTCAAAATGATGAGTATGTCAATTAAAACCTTTATTATCTAAGCTCTCCATATGTTACCGTTAAAATGTCAACTAAGTTATTTCATGAATTAGTAGGTTTAATTAGTAAAAGTGCATAAAATTATTGCATTGTACAAATCAATTAGTTACTTTAAAAAATAACGATTGTTCATCCGTTATAGTTTTCAAGAATTTAACACTGTTGGAACCGGTTATTGCTGATTTTCTATCAGTACGTATGCTGAATGGTGACAATCACCCTAGACGGGCAGGCTGCTGCCCAGACCATCACCATATCGAATTGACTGCTGAAATTCCAGGATTAAACATAACTAGATTAGCATATTAAAATACAACCAGTGTACCAAGTCATATTTTTTTAAACCACCTGCATACCCTATTTTAATGGTTGATCAGTTTGTTTATCATTGTGTTTTCCTGAACCCAATGGAATGAAAATATGGAGGACTGGAGCACGAAAACACAATGTTAAAACTACCAGTCAACCAGTAAAATCGGCTTTCCAGGTGTCTTCCATCGAGATATGCCTTGGTAGACCAATTGCATATTGATATGCAAATGAAGTTTTAACTAAAAATGAAAATTCAGCCGTCAACTTGACGATGGGTTAGTTTGTCTCACGGTCTACCCGGAGTCTGTGTTTTGGTGTTAATTAATTTGTGTATGTATATTTTTTACAGATGCACTTCTAAAAACTGATATATTTTTTATACATTAAATAATAATATTCCGACATAAAAAAAGAGTTCTGTTTGAATAAGAGATCAAAAGAAAACATTACTATGGAAATTCATGAAAAGGTGTTCAATTTGATAGCAGACGTCAAATACGCTAATATAACACATATACAAAGTAGAATGTGGTTATTGGCTACTTCAGCTTTATGATGTTCTTGAAGCTCAGGGAAAATAAAATTAATTTGTGCTGGTGGCAGACGCAAAATCTTATGTTGATTTTTACCCGTTTTAGGTTAAATATTCAGCTTATAAATAACCTCGCCTTAATTTTCATGTACAGTGGAACCCGGTTAAGACGCGTTTCAAGGGAGTGGACAAAAGTCGCGTATTAAGCGGGATCGCGTATTAAACGTGATTTGTATCATGTTGCAGGAACTGGGCTTATTTACACATTTAATCGTCTAAATGAACTTTTGAGCTTTCGTTTATATGTTTACGGTCGAAAATTGTGTCTTTTACATATGTTTAGTTTAAAATTAAATTGTATTCAACTTTAACTCCTTGTTTCTTTTTATATGACTGAATGGAATAAAAAAGGAAAATAAATGTGGATTCCAACTTGGTTTTGTTGTCGATTTGTACTTTGGAAGCAAAAATAAAAGAACAAAAATAATTTTCCTACTAGACTAAAAATTTTTTAACAAAAAGAATAAAACATTAAAACTTTGAAGCACAACCCATTTTTAAAAATCAAATTTAGTACTTGTATTAATAAGTACCATTATAATTGACCCTTCTTTTTAATATAAGAAGAAACTATTTTTATTAATCTTCGTGTACATAATATTGTTAGCATAACAAAAAGTAAAGAAAACATAAAAGAATTATCCAATCGCAGTCGTATTTATTTAATCTTTACGAGTTTCATTTTTTGTTGCCTATAACATGCATTATAAAACATAGTAGTGATATAACGTACATTTAAAAGCTCACTAACAACAGGCATGATTATCTCTAATCATAATAATTTTTATGATGTATCTGAGTAACCTGAATTCGTCTATATCTCTCTTACATACACGAAGTAAAAACATACACGAAGCGAGAGGCAAAGAATGTTAGAAGGCGGAATCAAAGAAGAATTGCAGTTTTACTAATTTAGCGGGGCTTTGTTTTATTCAAATATCTACCACTATTTCTGATTAGTAATTTTTGCGTTAATTAATCTGTTATTAAATAAAGTAAATAATACTATTCGAAAACTGTGTTTTTTATCTGAATAAAAATAATACGCAAAATTGCCAACACTTGAGAAGAGAGACGGAATTCGCATCTTGATCAATGAATCCGCGTCTTAAGCGTGATTATTTTCCCTCAAAGGACCAAAAATTTATCGCGTATTAAGCGGGATCGCGTAATAACCATTCGCGTATTAAACGTGATATTTTTACATTAGTCTTATGAGCGATATTCAAGGGATCGGAAAAAATCCGCGTATTAAGCGGGATCGCGTATTAACCGTGAGCGTCTTAACCGGGTTCGACTGTACTTGAAAATTTGACAAAGAAATATAAATATATTTAATGATACATTGTGCAATAAATAGTTCCAGATATCATTCCTTAATTATTTGATCAAATAATCTTTTATATATACTAAGAAATTCTTTCTGAAATAAGGCTTAGAATTGCATGTTTTTTAAACGTAGATTTGTTGTATAGAGTTTAATAGCGCAGTATCGCTTCAGAGACATTCTGAGCCAACATACGACTGTCAACGTCTGTTAGAAAAAGAAATGAAAAAAAAATTCTAAGATTTTTTTTTATATATATTTATTTATTGTTCTCAATAATTACTTTTCCCAAAACAAACTGTTTTTAATGTACAATATTTATTTTAAAAAAAGCATTGATACATAGATGAAGAACAGTATTTTACATTATATTATACGGCTCTGACATTTACAGGTATTCCAATTAAAAACAATTAAACATTATAAAGCATTTGATTTGCGTAACAGCTTTTTTATAATTTTTATATGTGAGATTTTGCAGCTTTAAATTCAATCTTAAAATTTTATTCTGTTTACATATAAGGAAAAACATTAATCATTGATTTATCTCGCATTAAAATTTTCATAACGACAGTTAATTTAAAAATCATCTTAGCAGATAAATAAAGGCGCAAACGTATGATTAGAGAGTAAAAGTTCCATTATCGGTTAAATGTTATTCGTAAGTTTTAATCTTGCTTTAATTAATATTGATGTATTCGAAAACTTTAGCATTTATTTTAAATATAATTAATGAGGCTGTGGAATAATAAGTGACAGGTATAATTTTTTACCTTTCTAATCAATTAATCATTTTCTAGAATAAGTAATAATACATCGTAAAATATGGCTTAGAAATGCAAGCTATGTAATGATTTAGCGATAGCTTAAGAAAAGGGAAAATGATATCGTTTAAGTAATTTTTCTTAATTATGAATATATTTATTACTACCAGAGACAGCGTTTTCAAATTGTCTGTTTTAGTTTAATCCATAAAGAAGCACAAAATATTTATACACAAAGGAAATTCGCATTATATGATATTTTTTCTAGAAAGTATTTACGAAACCATCTTTTAACCCCTCAATTCTCGCTCCTGTCATATTCTCGGGCTGTGTCTTTTACTCAAATTGTTTGATTCCCACCAGTTTTATAAAATAGTGAAATTGGGTATATTTTGGTATCGTTTTTACTGTCATTAAATAAGGTGAATATTTCTTTTTTATAAAAGTGGTGCCAATAAGCAATTTGAATTATTCAACCGTAATTTAATTCGAGCGTTGAGGGGTCTCAGGACTCTTAAAGCTTTAAAATTTTCGAAATTTTAATTTTTTTAGATGTTAAACTCCTACCTTTTCTGAACATTTTTATGCAATTGCTTGCTTGAAATTCCTATTAGAACTGAAGTTATGGCTTTTACATTTATACACGTTCAATAGCTGAAGCGTCCTTTCGGAAACTTAGAAGCCATTTTTCTCCGAATGACGTTTTTGGGCATAACGCGCACGATATCTCAAAAACTTTTTTCATGAACTCAAAAACTTTTTTTTTTCTCAAAAACTTTTTTTTCTCAAAAATTTTTTTCATGAAATTTTCAAAACATATGTTTCACGTTAGTTTGTATAAACTGAACCTAAAATTTCCTTTTTATTGTTTCAAACAATATTTTTTTAGGCGATTATACTGTTGAAATTTTCTAAATTTTGCATTAGCTAAATACAACTTTGTATTAAAATTATAAAAAAGCTTTAAATACAAATTTATTTAGGTTCAGGGTAATTATTATAATCTGAAGTATAAGTAGGCATCAAAATTTTCATTCTAGTTGCAATACTTATTTTGTAATCGTGCGCGTAAGCTGTTATGCCGATTTTTTGCTCGTCAAATGTCTAACAGTTTGGAGCCCCCTGTAAATGCTAATTCTGCATCTTACAATTTTTTAAATACATGAAATGAAAGAACACACTTATATATTTTATTCCAATTAAAATTATGTCTTAAAATCAAATAAATCATTTTATTTTAAATATAACAATATACATATATAACGTAATCGGACTTAAAAACATGTAATGTTATGTATTTTTAGAGTTCCGTTCTTAAAACTTTAAAATGGAACCATGATAAGATCACTCCTGTGTCTGTCTGTCCGCCCTTAACAGCCATTTCACTCATAAACTATGGAACATTGGAAATTCAGATTGGCTGAAGTAATAAAGGATAGATACCCACATATTTATAGATTTTTAACCATTCACAAATATACTTAGGGAAAATGTATAGAGGCTAAATAAGCTACTTGGAAAAAAATCTTGCCTTTGTATATCGTGTGAAAGCTTTCGTAACGCCGAAATAAAAAATAAAACTTTTTTTAATTTTAAGTATTATATTTCCAGAGATACGGTAATTCCGGGATTTATGCCGCACATTTTTTTTTAATTTATATATAAAGTCCTGTGGTGGACATAAAGTTAAAAAAATCATGCTGTGCTATTTAATGTTAAATATACAACGCGTGTACAGCGACAAAGAATTCAAAACAAATTATTAATATTTTTTAACAATTCTTTTCTAAAAAGTTACACTGCGGCGCGTCACCGTACATTCAGGCTGAGACACCGCACATTCAGGCTGAGACACCGCACTTGTGCGGTAGTTATGCCGCGCTTGTAATAAGGACAGAAAGAACTTATAACTAAAAAAAAAAAAAAAAAAATATATATGGACTATAGTTATGGATGTAATAACAAAATGAAACTAAATGAGTACAATGAAACGCATTAGTAGATTCAAATTAATAATTTTTGCCTACATTCACTACTAAAGTTATCGACTTATTTTTTTTACATTAAATTTTAATTGTTATTTCAGCAACAACGTAACATCAATGTATTAGATAGAGAAGAGAAAAAGTAAAATTGTGTTTGCATAATTTATTTGTTAGCCCTTTCGGGACCGGTGGCTTTAACACAAATTTTATTAGGTTGGTACCATTTTTTAAAAAGAAGTTAACTTTACTTAAATAATCATGAAAATGCTCTAATTGAAAAAGCAAATATTAGTTTTCTTTTTTACTGGTGCCAGAAACAAATTTTGTAAGCTCTTTATGAAGGTGCTTATATGCACCTATAGTCCCGAATGGGTTAAGAGACCTGTTTTTTCGACTACAGTCTACAGGAAAAGTGTCGAAAAAGTACAGTCATTATGCAACTGCATTTATACACATGATGCAACGAACCCAGTTACACTCCCTCTTTTTTGGAGTAGTTTGCAAAGAACGTCTACGTTACGCGTAATCCAATTTTTCAATATTATCATCTTGACTTGCATCTTTCTTGCACGTCTTACTTTTTACTTTCCCTTTTTCTCCTTTGGTTTTAGTAAACTTGATAAAATGCCTAACCTGATTTATCTGTGCAAAAAGAAAAGGAAAAGTTAATAACACTTAATCATCCCGTATAAAAGAAACTGCGGCATGTATACCGGAATAGCATTGCGGTATGTATCTCATTTTGAATGGTGCGGATGTCGGCCATCACAGTTACCTGCCATCTCTAAGGGGAATGGCGTAACCATACACACAGTACTCTATACAAACGCTAGACTTAGTTTTGACTTCGAAACCATGCATGCATTTAGTAATTAATGTATGAAAAGTATTTAAACATAACGTGTTTTAAAGTTTGGACAGTGAAATCATGCACTTACGTCAAATTAAGGATTCTGCTTCTACAAGTAAACATCGAAATGGGATACACGCTATACACTGGTTAAAATAATCTCATTGCGCTCCTATATTGTGCGTTTGACGACCACAAGAAATACAAGGGGTGCATCAACTATCCCGTATGCTGCGACTCTCCCGGAGTTACCCTATCGTCGAAAATGTAATCCAAAAATATGTTGACCCCTACTCTATTTTCGAATCTTCTGAAAATAAAATCATGAAAAGAATAGGGCTAGTAGAAATTAATTTATACCTTGCAGGAAAACTATAGCGATTACCCTAGGTCACATACTAGGTTTTGAGAAAATAGTATTTTCCCGTCACACACAAATTTAGATTTTCGGGCATTCAGCAAAGGAGTTGAGGAGCGCTGGAGATAACAATCGTTGCAGATGTATAAAATGTTTGTTGATAATAATTTTTCAAAAACATACACGGACGGTTCGGACAGACATAAACACACGGGCGGCGTACTCTATGTGCCATCGGCTTTTAAAACCTAGATAACAACTTTTAATGATATATTTTCTGTAATGTTATGTCCAGTTACTAATTCATATAGCCATTGTACGATATAGTCATTGTGAGCGAGTAATATTGACACTTGTCCGGTTTATTTCTTTATTGCTTGCTAATATTTTTAATAGTTTTTATTTGACTATAATGGTAATGATTTTTATTAGAATTTTATTTTTAATATTTATATGGCAGGATTCTTTACAAAACATAAATGTGGGTTATTTAAACTTATTTACAACACACTACACTGATAAAATATGAAAATAAAGAAAACTCATTATCTTAAAAAGTTATGCATGCAAAACTTTTTTTGAAATATAGCGATGAGTTGTCAAAAAATCTTTATTATATTCTGTCGACAAATATTATTAGGTATTTTAAATTAGACTTTTTGTGTTAATATTAATAAAAAAATCTCCTATAAATTTTTCATACATTTTTTTTATCCAATCACAAAATTCTAACTCAATGCCAAAGACATTTTTGTTATTCCGTAAAGACAATTAAAATTCCAAGGATCTTCGATCTCTTTTTTTTTCACTTTTTTTTTAAACCTCAGAACGTAATGACTTTAAAAAAAAAAAAGAAATTGAAATTCGTCGTTATCCTATGAGAAGAAGAATGAACAAATTAATGAACGTGTACATTGGAATGAGAACTTTTTAAATATATATATATATATATATTTAAAAAGTTCACTTATTTACAAGTTCACTTATTTAAAAGTTCACTATATTTAAAAAGGCACTATATTTTAAAAGAATTTCAAGGCTATTACCATAAAGATTTTGAGGGTGTCTCGGGAGAATCTTACAAAGATTTGATTAAATCAGTAAAAAATCTACAGGATGATTTTATCATTACGTATGTGGATAAAGCTAACACCAACTACGCTATAATATGAAAAAAATTATACGGTGATATTCTAAGGGAAACCTACAATAATGAGGGAAATTATCAACTACTAAAAACTACTAAACAAGTTATTGTAAACAGAGTGAAGGCGTTTTATAAAAAAAATAAAATCAAAGCAAAATAGTGCGGAATTTCCTTATCTTGTAATGATTCCAAAATTTCATAAAAACCCAATTACTTTTAGAACTGTAACTTGTGGGTTTGGTTCTTACCTGGAATGTGTAAATAAAAAATTGTTGAATATATTACAAAAGATTTTTGATCAGGTTATAAATGAATATTCTTCGATAGTAATAAAAAATAGCTATGAACTTATGAAAAGTTTAAAAAAGCTGAAAAACATTACAGGATTGTATACATATGATTTCGAGGATTTGTATAATAGCCTAAATTTAGATGATTTGAAGTACAGAGTTATGGATTTTTTCAAGAAATCTAAAGAGAAGGATATCAGTATTGAAATATTCACCGATTTATTTCAATTTGTTGTTTGCGAAAATTATCTGTTTGAAGGGAAACAAATATATAAACAAGTGAGAGGTATTCCAATGGGGGGCAGTTGTAGCTCCATCCTTGCAGATATTTATCTGTTTACATATGAAGCCGGTTTAATGCTGGAAAAAGACTTAAAGATATACAGATATATAGATGATGTTTTGGTGGTTGAGCTGAATAACAATAAAGAAATTTATCAATTTAAATGTTATCCAGACACTTTGAATTTGGGGAGTGCTTCGGGTGGTCAAGGCGATGTCAACTACTTGGATGTTAATTTGGAGATTAAAAACGGAATTTTAGTATACAGTATTTATGATAAAAGAAACTATTTTGATTTTGATACAATAAAAATATTAAACTTTAATAGTAACGTGCATGTTTCAATTTTTAGAAATATATATTTAAATGGATTAAATCGTATTGCAAATTTGTGTTCAAATGTTGATAAATTGGTTGGTGAAATTTTTAACCTTTACATAAACGCCAGTAAACAAATTTACCCAATGCATTTTCTGAATGATTTAACTTTCAATTTTATCAAGAAAAAATGCTAACGAAATAAGGTTTTGGAATTGTTCGATGATGGTGATTTATCGATATGTGATTCCTATCGAAAATAGCTTAGCGGTGAGGTTATTCACGGACTTCATTTGACGGCTTTTGGGTTAGTTTGTGATTTTCATTTTTTCAATTTCTATTTGTTTGGTCTTGGCAAGTGAGGGGGAATGTTGCGCACGTAAAACATGTTTAACCCCGCAGTACAAGTCATAAGCCTTGACCACTTGTCTCCATATTTAGTTTTTTCTTAATTACTCTTGGTTTTGATAATTATTGTTTTAGTTACAGTTTGTTAGATGTTTTTTCGTGTACTAAATTATATGATTTTGGATTTTTCAATATATATATATATATATATATATATATATATATATTGCATTTTAAAATCAATGATAATGCATGTAATGAAGAGGTAAAATAATACCTTTATTTTACGTGGTTTTAAAATTTTGGGAAGTTTTCGTGGGTTTACACATGCTTATAATTGCTGTTTTGTAAACTTCATTCATTAAGACACTTTTACCAGGCATTCCTGTAGAAGATAAATTTTAGTTACACTAATATAAAACAGTTATATAAGATTATATTGTTACATTGATATAATCAATTACATATTGATTTTTAGTAGCTCACAAAAAGCCTTTAGCCACAACGATTGAAAGCATGCAGATCTAAAAATTATATTTAATTAATTTTACTTAGAATATATGAAATGGTTTATTCATTTTTAATTGCTAGGTAAGATTTTTAATAAATTGTATTTGAATATGATGATAGTAATTTTCTAATAAGCTTTTATTTGCAATATTTATAAGACAATATTTATAAGACAATTTTCTTTATAATTCATCTTTTTCACTATTTTAATTTTAATTACAACACTGATAAAATATAAAAAATAGTCGGATGTACAAATCCCAAAAATATCTCATACATGTCAATACCTCAAAATTCGTTATCATTTTGCCAAAATTAAAGGGCAATCTATGCTCATATGATTCTAAAATGATGAAATTCCGTGTATTAGTTCGTGAGATACGACTATCGCTTAAATCGTGTAAATCAAGCAGAATGCAGCATAGCAGAGCCACTTATAGGGTGATTACATTAGTTCTTGAGATATCACGCAATAGCAGAGTTTTCCGCATTAGTTACATTACTATAACACTCTGTTAATCTATTATATATTGATTGTTAGTAGCACACAGAAAAAAATAAGACAAATATTTAGCCGCAACAATTAAAAACACACAGATCTAAAAAATATATTTAATAAATTTTACTTAGATAATCTTAAGTGGTTTATGTATTTTTTATTGCTTTGTAAGATTTTTAATAATTCTTATTTGACTATAATGATTTGACTATAATTATTTTGAAATAGGATTTTATTGGCAATATTGATAAGATGAGATTCTTTACAACTCATCTTTTTCGATTATTTTAATTTATTTACAACACTTTTAAAATATGAAAATAAAGAAATCTGATGTATTTGAAAATAACAAATATACATATACAAAATATTTCGAAATATAGCAATGGGTTGTCTCAAAATCCTGATTGTATTCTCTCCGTAAGTATGCAGACAAAAAATTTCGAAATATAGAAATATGTTGAATCAAAATCTTGATTATAATCTGTAAAAAAAAAAAAAAAAAAAAACATTATTAAATATTTTAAAGTAGACTTTTCTTTAGTGTGCTAATAGAAAAAGTAGAAGAATTCTCATAAAAAAAATTTAATACTTTATTTTTTATCCAAGCACAAAACACTAATGCAATGCGAACGCCACTCGTTTTTTCCATTCCGTAAAGACAATTAAAATTCAAAGGATTCGATTTCATTTTCTTACACTTTTTTGTATTTCAGAACATAATGACTTAAAAAAAAGAGATTGAAATTCGTCGTTATGCTTTAAAGTAGCCATAATATGAAGAATGAAAAAATTAATGAATATGTAATTTAGAATGAGAAATTTTTAGAAAGTAAAATAATAAAGTTTTTATTCTTTTTAAAATCAATGATAATACATATAGTGAAGGCGGCATTAATACCTTTATTTTACGCATTTTTAAGTATTTGCAAAGTTTTCATATTTAAACATGGTTACAATTGCTTTTTTGTAAATCTTATTCATTAAGACACTATTATAATGCATTCCTGTAGAAGATCAATTTTTGTTACCTTACTATAAGACTAAATTCATTAATTATATTTTCGTTGACAGAGGAAAAAATAAGACAAATGTTTAAACACAAAAATTAAAAACATACATATCTAAAAAAATTCATAAATTTTATTTAGAATATCTTATACGATTTATGGATTTTTTAATAATAAATTATTTCTTTGTCTGTTTGACAATACGCGTGGCACTGTGAAGGGTAGCGTGTCCTCACAGCTCTAAGCATTGTTAGAAATAATATTTTTTAAGAAATTATTATTACACGCATATAAAATATAAACCGCAAATCAATAGATAAAAAAAATATATATATACGTCTAAAACTGTTAATAAAAAATACTACTACAATTTTTTGCAGCTTTTGTTTTACAAATCTAGAGCAACTCGCATTAAAGAACTTGGTGATTCATTTTTTTAAGAATTTTGAAATCAGAAAGCAAACATTATTATGGTGATAAAAGGAATTTTTCTAAACACATTTCTTAAGTCGTATGTCACAATTCTCACAAAGAAAAGCACTTTATTCAAATAGTAAACCGACATAGACATTAATGGGACTTCTTGAATGGTGTTTGTTTTATGTGAGGTTCAAGGACTGCTTGAACCATAATAAATTTCTTTTCATTCCAAATCTCAAAAAAAAAAATTATATTAAAAAATGTACATGGGTTTTTGGTCTTTGGGAACATTTGTCTTAAATACCTAAAAAAACATAAAAAAATGTGCAAACAACCTTACTTTAAAAAGGATATAGTTAAAACTTACTCTTGTTTACAGATATAAAATTTATAAAGACATAAAGACTTTATGTTCAATTATAAAAGCATAACATTAAAAAAAAATTAAGAAGAATATTTTATTTTTTATAAATCGCAGGGCGTGTCCACATTTTTGCTTCGTTCCTAATTCCCAGTAAATTAGATACGTTCATATTTTGAACAAAAGAGTTACAGTTCAGTGTAAGAAATATCTTTTAGAAAATTATGCGATTCCGATTTTTAAAGAAAATCATGAATCGCTGGAATTATTGTAAGAAATGTTTCTTATTATTTAGATTATTATTCCATCGTTCTATTATTTGCATCGATCTCGCAGGTGTTTTCCACTCAATGAAAGCGATAAAAAATAAAAACATTTAGAAAATTTTGGTTTTGGCTATAAATTTTATATAAAACTGCATGTGTTTATATTATTTAATATTCACTTTCAGAAATATGATTTTATTAAAAAACTAGGGGACTCTGCCCCCTGCAATCTACGCTCGCCAACCCCCGTTAAAAACCCCTGTTCAGACACCGTAGAATCTAAAAGCACGCTAATCTGATCGGGGTTTGAAAGATTAGAGAAGATTGAATTATAATGAAAAAACATGTAGCGATCTCCATGTAAACGGGCTCCAATTCAATTCCCTTTGTTTGTGAAAAATTAAGGCCGAATCTGTTGCTGTTAAGACATCCAATGGTAGTTTTCGTGTTTAATTAAAGAAGATCAGTAAAACATTTGAAAAGAAGATAAAATAAAATGAATTAACAGAGTCTTTGCCTCCCGTCATTTCTTAACAGCGTTATAAAACGATTGACATAATACAACTCACTACAATTACTACAATTTACTGCTTTAACCCCTTCAAGGGCGGTGGTTCATTTTTGGACTACTTAATTTTAATTCTTAAATGCCACATTGGAACCAGAATATTGGAATGAAAATTTTCCTTCTATTAAGTAAGTCAACAAAAGCATTTTCTTATTTCGAAATAAATTTGTTTGTAAATTCTGGTGCCATTCACTGATTTCAACATTTTACGAATAGAAGTACCTTGCCCCTGAAAGGGTTAAACGCATATTAATATATTTATTATTTTAAAGTTTCCTTTCTCTATTAATATTACTGTGTAAATACAATTTCCAAGAGGTAATTCTCAATATTTTTCTGCTTTTAACGCGTACTCATTTAAAGTAATTTTAAAGTGGTGTTTTTCTGTTTTTAATAGACACGTGTAAATATTTTTTTAATCATAACGAAGTATTATTCTTTGCGCTGTTTTTAGAATTGAAAACAATCTCTATAATAAATGCCTAAGTCATGTGACTATCATCAACAGTTCCGGACGCATCCCTTCGTTTCTTAAATTCCAGACTGCCATTTTGATACTTTAATGTTAGCCAGCCACAGGTGAGAATTCGCCAAATATTATTCTACCGCCACCATTTCACCTATATTATAATAGGCCAAGACGTGTAACTGTGCTGCCATAAAGAATCACGAAACTTCGCTTTTCTTATGAAAGATTTCCATTTTGATTAAAAAATCAAACTTATTTTTTCGAATAAAAGTACATAAAAGTTGCTATGATCGCAAAAAAATCTTGATACTTTTATGTTAGCCGGGTGCAAATCTCGCCAATAGCTTTTTTTAACTCGCCAGTTAGCAATTTTTTTTTTTTTTTTTACCAGTGGTGAATTAAAACGCTACTACTTTGTTATCCCGCCGAACAAAAATCTATCGCCAAACAATAAGATTAAATGCCTATAATGGTTAGTCGTAAATGCCACGTTCACTTGACTTTAAGGAAGTTACACGTGTTTACGCCATCAAGTGATTTTTATTTCGACGTTTTACTTGCATTTTTATTGATATTACACTAATTTATTTGTTCTTTCGTTATTTAAAATCAGAATTATGTCAATTTGTATAATTTGGTGAGTGTTGTCGATTTATATAATTTGGCGAAATTGGTCGTCGGGATAACTAAGTAGTACAATTATTATAAAGCATTGATTTGAAGTTGAAATTAAATGTCATGATTTGTTGCATTAAGACCTCGTTTTCGTATACCAGTTACATATGTATTATTAAATTATTTTCTATTATTTTTTAAATGAAATAACAATAAAAAAAAATTAATTAATAACTATAGAACAAAAAAAATTAAATACAAAGAAAATAAAGGTAAATAAACATTTGTTAATAAATAAGCAACAATAGCCGGATTACCATGTCAGGCAAAATAACGCCCTTTTGGCGTCAATTGGGTACCCCGGTGCGTATATGACACCTGCGCCTAATATTTTTCTTTTCGTTTCGTTTAGAAAAAAGAAAGAAGTGAAAGCCATTAATTTTAAATGTTTCAGAATTAAATGAAGGGTTTGTATTAAATAAAATGATAACAAAAAAAAAAAGCATTGTTCTTAGCATAGATTTAAGGGAGGCCAAACTGGTCACCAAATTAGTTTAAAATAATAACCTTTTCTGAAATATGAAAAAAAAATATCTGTTATGATTAAAATTTGAGTTGCCATCATTAGAAAAAAATATTTAAAATTAGAAAAAATTAATATTTCGAAAACTAATTCGAATTAAAAAAATTTAATTCCAGTTTTGAGATCTGCAGATTAATACGGATTTTTGGTGTTAATTCCATCGGAAAATATTCCATATTTTAGGAGAAATCGCCGTGAAACTTAATCAGTTGTTTAATCAGTCATTTCAAAGAATCATTTCATAAATTCGTTTCATTTCAGTCGTTTCATATATCCGTTTCGTATATCCGTTTCATAAATTCGCTTCATTAGGATTATATATATATAGGCTATATATATATATCAATGATATTTAAGTTCATGTGCATAAACATAGAAAGAATAAGGCTTCTTTTTATCAACTCATAATGCTTGACTATAACAAACAAACAAAAAAAATGCTTGGAAAGGATAAAGCTAAAAATAAGATAAAAGTAATTCTTTACAAATATTTTAATTCTTTACTTTCTTTCTTTCTTTTCACTTTAGTTATATTGCTGTGTTAAAAATTATTTATTGTGTTTTAGATAGATTGAATGGATTTGTTAATTTATATAAGTGATAGTTGAAATATAAAATAACATGCTTAATTCAATCCGATGTGAAATCATTTAAATTCTTTATCAGAAATGTAGAAGATTGAGGTAGTTATTAATTAAGTGAACTTTTTTCTTTACTTCTGATCCTGAAAAAAAAATGAATACTTGAAAAAAGGATAGTTAAATAGCTATTATGATAATTTAAATAAATAAACGAAACCAAAGGAAAGTTGTGTAAGGTATTCCGTCAGATATATTATAATAGACGAATAACAGGATATAAAAATTATTTGAAAACAACAAGTTTTCAAAATGAAATTTTAGTTTCACCATAGTTATAATATAAATAAATGTGTTATTAAGAATGAATTTTATATTTGCAAGTTACTGACATAGTTTTCATTACTGGACAAGAAAAATAAATTCTGTCTAAATTCCTCTGTGTTGAAATTTTAAAAAAAGTAATTCTTGACTTAGTTGAAGTAATTAAAGATAAAAGCTATCACTCGTAGAATTTTCTTCCCGCTAGATATTTTAAATAACTCGCTTTAGTTCAGAAAAGATACTTTTTTTTTTACTTGAAGATTTTGTCAAGTATTTTCCCTAATATGGAAACTTTAAAAGACTTTCAAAGATTCATTATCGCGATTACCGTTCATTGATTAAGATATTGTCAAGTTATTAAGAGTTTTGGTGGAGAAGCATGATAATTAAGCAACTTTAAAAATTGTACTCTTGTTTACTAAATTTTACACTATTTTTTGAAAAAGATGCAAAATGTAAGTAACTACAATAAATTTTCATGTTCATAAACGTGTCAATATTGTCTTTATCTTGAGCAATATTGTGCCAATATCCCATTCGTTGGAATAGGATATTGCACATAATACTGAAACTGGGAAAAGTTTCGCGTTTCACTAAATATATTTTTAATATTTAGCCAATATTTCGATTATTTTGAAATCCTTTCAAACGAAACTCCAATAACCGTTTAATAATTTCTTTTTTTACTTTACTCAGGCTAAATATACATGCTTATAAATTATGGTTAATTGCCGAAAAGTTTGGATTTAAGACGTTTTTTCGAATATTTATAGGAATTCTTGATGAACTTCCTTGAACTTCAAGGATGTAAAGAACATGTTTGACATAATAATTTCCTTTGAAGATTTAGTCGGGATGAAAATTAGGGGGCCTACAATAGATTTAAGAATAAAATAATATTTGCGCTCACACGAGTAACAGAAATGCTCAAAATGATATGTCAATGTAGCAAAGGACAATCTGGCTACTGCTCAACGTTTGTATGTATTTGTGTAAGCATAACAAGTACTATACCGCGAAGATGTTACCATTTTGGTGCAAAATTCAAATGTGCTTGTCTATAGCATGCAGTGTTTTTAAACAAATGTAACAAAACATTTCTTAAACATGACAAATAACAGTTCAAACAGAATACTACAATTAAAAAATTAATATATTGAATATTTGACGAGATATGGCTATTTGTCTGAAATAAAATTTAACTGCACATTCATGAAAGATACAAAAATTTCCATTTCTTAATTTAGTAAACACGTATCTTATTTAAAAAGATCTTTCAGACATCGCGAAAACTCAAAAACAAATTCAAACATACTGAGTTGCGTTCTAAAAGTAGCTGGGTGATAATGTACTTTCCAAAAACATCAATCAACTTGCCGCTGATATGTTTCTGACTTTTCATTATATTCCACTGGCAATTTTATGCAGGGTTGTCCACTCTCAACGGTATCCTAAGGCTAATTCCTAACCCGTTAATCATATAGTTATAATATAGTTATAATTACAAGAATGGATAAATAAAAACTTTTCTTAAAATATTACGGAATTTTAATTTTTGTTAGATCTCCCGGTCCTATAAGTTATATTTAGTATAAATATCCTCTTATTCTAGGAAGTAAGACAAAAAAGTACCATTCTTCTACGATTAAAATTGATAGAGTAATAGTTATTTAAAGTTGAAGCATCTATTTTGCTTTGAAATAGGGGTCGTTCTCAAATTTAATAGAAATAGAAATAAAAGTCAAATATAAAAAGATTATAGTTGAGACTAAACTAACATTACAATATAATTTTGAATTCAATTTTCATTCTCACATACTTAAAATATATATACAACTTATACTAAAAAAGTGGGTTTAAAATGACAGAATTTTTGTTAAATGAAATGATGAAAAGCAAGATTTTACAAAAGAGTCACATGAGTTCGCAAAGAACAGTTACATTTTTTTACAAAATGATACTTATTTTTAAATGCTATTAGATTATATAATATAAAACTTAATTAATACAAATTAAAGTTATCTTAAAATTTGCTTGAAGTAATTCCCTTCGGCTGCAATGCAGAAATGTACACGCGAAATAAATCCTTCTAATACTTTAAACACTTCATGTAGAATCCCTCGAAACATAGTTCTACTCATCTGTATTCAGATCCAGAAAATTGGTATAAGTCATGGAATTCGGAACTTTTTCTGGTATTACTCATTAGTGCAGTAGGACATTTTTACTAAATACCACTTATAAGGCAGGGGGGCTGTATAAAAATTTAAATTTCATAAATTTTTAAGAGATGTTTTTATTGATCAAAACGACTTTCACATAATGTTTTACTTCATTTAAAACATTTTTGTAATTGGAATTATATGTCTATGATTAACGCTTTAGAGATTCGTCGTTGGACATCTTTGAGAGTGGACACCCAGTCTGCATAAATGTGCTGACTGTTTATATCTACATAACGTTTATGTCTACGAATAAGTTTATGTCTACGAATAAGTTTATGTCTAATACAATGTTTGTGAATTTCATACAAAAATGCGTACAAACGATTATTGGAACGAGATAGTCATTTGTTGAAGTTACAGGTTACAGGTTACGTTTAACATTTTCTGTCACAGGGTGACCGAAAATATTATATTTTTATTTCTTTTATTGTTTACCCTTTAACTCCCCTCTTGGCTATACCTTCGGTGAAAAATATGAAGTCAAACATCTTCCTTACATCCTTGAATTCCAAGGGCGATCCGTCAGACATTTCTGTAACTATTCAACAAAACGTCTGACATTGAAAGCGTTGGCCATTATCCATAACTAGGGTATCGAACCCTGGGTTCCCGGATAACAGAGCATAGGTGAAGAAAAAAAATTATTATTGAGAATATTTTTGTGCATGCACTATATTTTTTAGATTGACTACTAACACCAAAAATGCATTTTTATATGAAAAATATCAATTATGCAATCAAATAAAAATTTGAAATTTAGCAAAAGCGATATTTTCGTATTCGCCGTATGCTAAGAGTTATTAGCCCAAGATTTTGCTATTGACGGCAGCCTTTTTTATTCTGAACATTTCAGCCATTTATTTACTTATAGGGGAAGTTTTAATATATATTCTTTTTTTAATAGAATATTAGCCGTAGGAAAATGCTGAATTTTTACACTGTTTTAAAGGCAAACGGATTAATCATTCGTAATCGAGTTCCACACGATAGAGACAAATTTTAAAATATTTCATGCTCGAAAATTATTTTTAAAACCATAGACAATCAGTAAACTGAGATGAAGTTTGCAAACAAATTATATTTGAAATGTTTTTTTTATTCTTATTTAACGGTGTAAAAATATAAATTGCTCGATTACATAAATGCTAAATTTGTATGTTTTTAATAATAGTCATTTGTATATTTAGAGAAAGTTTTAATTTCGTTATCAAAAATTAGAAATAAATTCTGAACAATTACTATTTCTTTATGTGCAAACTGTCTATTATTATTATGTAATGAAGTTGGCAAATTTTTGTTGTAAAATTTTAAAATGTACGATGATTAGAAAATTAAAAAATAACAAAACCGAAATTTGATCCTGAAGTGTTCCCATTCGCAAAATAACGCCAGCGTAACGCACAGATACGTTTGTCCTTTATAAGATAGATGTATGAGCAGAGCATGAGAATATTTTCTTCCAATTTGATGCTGTATAGGCAAAAGGTTGGGATGATCAATACTTCATAACAATGAATGCAATATTGAACGCAATGAATCCAAAATAGGGTATGATATTCTCAATATCGGCATACTTACTAGGAATATCTATATTATAAAGGACAAACATAACTGTGCGTAACGCATGCGTCATTTTGCGAATGGCAACACTTTGAAATTTGAAATGAAATTTCGGTTTTGCAATTTTTTCCGCTGCAAATTTTAGGTAAATTTCTTTACAAAATGCTACCTATTGCAGCCGTTCGGAGGTAAGCGATTTCAAAAAATTTTGGTATATTTTCATCGATCATGACCCCCAGACCCCGAAACCACCCTCCGTTCAAAATTGATATATATATATATATATATATCTGTCCTATGTCACACTGTAACTCCCGTAATTATGAACCGATTTCGATGTAATTCTGTGTGTACATAGTACATACCAATGTCTCGACCGAGTTCGTTGGCCAGAATCATCCGCCGTTTTGTTTCAAAATGGCGGCCATTTAAAAATTTTTAAAAAATTTAAAACTTGAAATGTGGTACCAAAAAAGTACAAATGGAAAAATATTTTTTTCTTATGTATTTGACCTTTATACAAAGATTTCGGAGCAGTTTTTGTTTCGTCTATATCTTAAACAATGGCTGAGTTATAGCATTTTGAATTTCTAGCGTGGTTGACATTTTGAAACGTCCTGAATTTTGTCACGCGATAAAAGGCGTATTTATGAACCGATTTGGATGTAATTCGGTGTGTACATAGTACATACTAATCTCTCGACCGAGTTCGTTGGTCAACTTCATCCGCCATTTTGTTTCAAAATGGCGGCCATTTAAACATTTTTAAAAATTTAAAATTTGAAATGTGGTACCAAAAAATTGAAAATGGAAAAATATTTTTTTCTTATGTATTTTACCTTTATACAAAGATTTCGGAGCAGTTTTTGTTTCGTCTGTATCTTAAAAAATGGCTGAGTTATAGCATTTTGAATTTCTAGCGTGGTTGACATTTTGAAACGTCCTGAATTTTGTCACGCGATAAAAGGCGTATTTATGAACCGATTTGGATGTAACTTCGTTTATACATAGTACATACCAATGTTTCGACCGGGTTCGTTGGCCAGCTTCATCCGCCATCTTGTTTAAAAATGGCGGCCATTTAATTTTTTAAGAAAAATTTAAATTTGAAATGTGGTACCAAAAAATTGAAAATTGAAAAAATATTTTCTTCTTATGTGTTTGACCTTGATAAAAAGATTCGGGAGCAGTTTTTGTTTCGTCTATATCTTAAGAAATGGCTGAGTTATAGCATTTTGAATTTCTAGCGTGGCTGACATTTTGAAATGTCCTGATTTTTCTCACGTAATAACAGGCGTATTTATGAACCGATTTGGATGTACCTTGGTGTGTACATAGTACATACAAATATCTCGACCGAGTTCGTTGGCCAGCTTCATCCGCCATCTTGTTTCAAAATGGCGGCCATTTTAAAAAATTAAAAAATGAAAAAAATTAAATGAGATACCAAAAAATTGGAAAATGAAAAATTTTTTTTTTGTATGTGTTTGACCTTAATACAAAGATTCCGGAACAGTTTTTCTTTCGTCTATATCTAAAAAAAAATGGCTGAGTAATAGCATTTTGAATTTCTCTTGTGGCTGACATTTTAAAACGACCTGATTTTTGTCACGCGATAACAGGCGTATTTATGAACCGATTTGGATGTAACTTTGTCTGTACATAGTACATACCAATGTCTCGACCGAGTTCGTTGGCCAGCTTCATTCGCCATCTTGTTTCAAAAGGGTTGCCATTTAAAAAAATTAAATTTAAAATTCAAAATGATGTATTAAAAAATTGGAAAATGAAAAAGATTTTTTTTTATGTGTTTGGCCTTGATACAAAGATTCCGGTGCAGTTTTTGTTTCTGAAAATTTGTTCTTTTGTTTATATCTTAAAAAATGGTTGATTTATAGCACTTTGAATTTCTAGCATGGCTAACATTTTGAAATGACCTTGTATTTGTCACGCGATAACACACGTATTCGCCTATTTCGATGTAAGAAGGCATGTGGATAGTATACATCAACACCTCGACCAAGTTCGCTGGCCAGATTCATCAGCCATCTTGTTTCAAAATGGCGGCCATTAAATTAAAATATATATATATATTTAAAGTGAGGTGCAAAAAAATTAGAAATTGAAAAAGGTTTCTTTCTTAAGTATTTGACCTTGATATAAGGATTCATGAGCATTTTTTGTTTGTCTTTACCTTAAAAAATGGCTCAGATATAGCAGTTTCAATTTCTATTGTGGGTGACATTTTGAAAAATCTGATTTTTTGCATGCGACTCTTATATATTAACCGATTCCGATGTGAGTGAGCATGTGCACAGCAATTACTAAGGTCTCGACGAAGTTCACTGCTTAGCCTCATCCACCATGTTGTCTTAAAATGACAGGCACTTTAAGAAATTGCCAAATTTGGCAGCCAAATATAAGTTACTTTAAAGAAAAGCAGCTTGGATAAAGCTGACTAATTTCGTGAAATTCTCATTCATTATATTGATAAAAATTAGTATTGAATCTCCTATATTCGGTTTCCACTAAATTGAGCTTCGTGTGTTTCAATGATATAAGTTGGCTTTTTTAAAATAAGGATTATGAAAGCTACCTCTTCCTCCCGGCACTGGCCGGAAGGACTTTTTAAACTTCTAAACATCACACGTTTTTAATTTTTACACCTTCGTACAGGGAAAAAAAATGTGCTTTTAAATGCAATTTGTTTGAAAGCTGTATCTCAATTTATTTTTGAGTTATATATATATATTTTTTTTTTTCAGTTTTTAATACAAATTTTGTAATTGTGGCAACTGAAGTACTTCATTCATATTGAAAGTAAAGGGAAAATAGTCATGGTTTATTATTTTCATTGATTATATCCTTGTTGATGCCATTTTCACATTATAAATAAAAATAATTTTTTTATAATTTTTGAACAGAAAATGACGTCAGACATAAAAAAAAGCATGCAGTCTTCTTCATAAATCAGTTACATTTCATTATTATTCCATTACGTTGATACTGAGTTTGAGACGCTAGACAAAGTGATTCAGTGAGTAAAAAAGATGTCATATTTAAAACAATACGACCTTTTTTTTTTTTTTTTTGACCAATACTATGACAACTAATGGCAAATTTCTGATTTTTTTTTTTTTTTTTTTTTTTTTTTTTTTTTCGAGGGTACTGAGATTAGAACTTAAAGTTTGTGCGAATGTTCACATGAAAAGTTGTATCGGACAAACATGACTTTAAGTTTGGAAATACATTCATTAATAATCTATTGCGCGTTAAAATACTTTCAAATTGTGAATTTGAGTGGTGCATATGTAAATTATGAGAATGTGAAAATAACGTACAGTTTTGATTTTATGGGGGAAAATTTTATGATGTGACAAAGCGAAATCCTTTTTATTGATTTTTCATACCGTAAAAACAAACATAAGAGCCTCAATCGATAACTCCATCATAATTACTCATCTTGATTATGTATTCTAATGCAGTTTAATTTTTCAATAATATAAGTGTTGAAGTTTGTGGAAATAATATTTTGGTAATTTTAGGTTAAAAATATTATGTGTTTTAAGAGTTAGGCAACCAATGTAAGATGAATTTTTTATTGTAATTATTTTTGAAGGTTTAATATAAATTCGATCTGACAATTCTTTTCTAACATTTTAGTTCGTCAAATTTCGACGGGTTCCAACTCGTATATATAAAAAAGCGGATATTCCAGCTCATATAGATTTTATTTTGTCATAATTATTTTTTATATACATGCGCAGATGACTAAAAAATGATGTGGAAATCAATAATACTTTCAGTGATAAAGTTATTGTAATGTATTTCACTAAGTTACATGTAATTCAATAGTTTTATCGAAAACAAAGAAACAAAGATTTGATTTTTAAAAAAATCTCCGATTAAAACTAACACGTCCATGATCAACTGTTATTTTGTTTTGGAAAAGCAATTTTCCGACAAATAACTGCTTTATCGTTACTGACGCTAATCCATTCTACGCAAGCCTTATTAATAAAAAAGTGATGTATATATCATTATCGTGTCTTTTCAACATGATTACATAATTCACAGGACAATAAACCAAATTTCCCAGAAATCAACGATATTTCACGAAATGATTCCCGCAATTTGTTATTTCATCGTAATTCTTCAGAACCATTTATTACAGGATAGTATTTCACGTCTCATAAAAGTAGTTATGTCGTTCTTCCCACTTGAATAAATGAAAATGCTAAGTTAACTCAACCAATTTTATCTTTAAATAAATAGGGAACACGTACAGTTTAATGAAAGAAATTGTGTTGCAATAACTACTACACATGAAAAATTTAGCAGCATTTAGGACATACAAATTTCTCTTTATCCTTTTTGGTTTTCAACAATGGCAATAATGCTCTCGTATGCATAAAATAAAAAAATAAACTTTCTTCGGAGGTATTTCCAGCAATGAAAATAATCAAACGGAGTAATTAGTCAGTGGATGTCCTTATTCCTACGGTGTACTTATTGCGCAGTATATTTTAAACTACAATCTGCCTTCGAACACATCCAAAATCATCCACATCATTTTGAAAGTACATGAAATAAACTACCAATTTATGTAATAAACAAAATATTTCCTAATAAATATGTAGTCTTTAGATCACAGAAATTAACTCGCAAATTTTAGATCAGATTCATTCTTAATTACGCGTAATATTAGCACTTGACCTTATTACCCACCTTGGCGTTAATACCTTAGGACACCTTATATATCATTTTCAAAACACATGCTAAACAATTCACAAAGATATACATTAATGCTCAAGATATATTTTGTATAGAGTGGTACATGATCTTTTGAGTTAATATACACCACTTGATAAAGTGAAAATTTT
The DNA here is from genome assembly GCA_963932465.1 of Maratus speciosus. NCBI lineage: Eukaryota > Metazoa > Arthropoda > Arachnida > Araneae > Salticidae > Maratus > Maratus speciosus. The sequence continues at coordinate 76,576,285 of OZ010786.1, read as the reverse complement.
AATGAAATAACACCTACAATAGTTGAAAACCCATTTCCCGAAATTATAGGTACTGTAATCGAATTATTTGTGTGTCCTTGTACGTGAACGACAAATAATCTGGGAGCACGGCAGTGCGTCCGCCAAGTTCTCACAAGCCGTAAGCTACCTTTTCCTGAACCATTTCGGCATACTTTCCACCCCCTCATAACGTCGTTTTAGGGAGAGATATAGAATTTTTTCTTTTATACACATGTTCATATGGTCAAACTGAACTAAGGTTCCACAATTTCATGTTTCTGCATTTAGTAGTTTTCGAAATATAAAATTCCGAAAAAGCGCTTTTTTGTCACTGACTCACTTCGCATCATCAAATAACTAAGGTACTTCTAAAAGTAGTAGAATCATGAAATTTCACAAGTAAGTTGGGTTTGTAGCACAATTAACCAGAAAAATCTGAAAACACAGAATTTCCGCTTCTAAACCCTCCAAACAGGGGGTGTTGATTTGGCCGTATACATTGAATTGGGCCAATGTTTGTCGCCAAAACTCGATTACAGAGTTTTGAAGGTGTCACGTAATTTCAAGCTGAATAAAATGAATATACCTAAAAATTTTAATCAGTATTGGTTATGATATATTTACGATATTAAAACAATAAAACATTTACCAAAATATAACCGCAATTCGGTACGTTTCTGATATAGTAGCCTTGGCGAAATAGAGAAAATAGCCTTGACAAGAAAAGAAATGTGATGATAACGTATTTTCTGGCAACCTATTTACTGTGTCATATACACAAGCAATTTTTTCCATTTGTATACAATTTATTTAATTTAAGGAACCCGCTTATTTATTTTTATATACCAACATAAATAATTTGCATATAAAAAACAAAACTTTATACATGTATAAATAAAATGTTTATATGTATATAAATATATATATATACAAATAACATAAAAGTTCATCAGGTTTGTTTTCATAGTTGTTTATATAATTTGGCAACATATCTCAGTTTCTGAAAGTCCGAATTGCGCCAAGATTTTTAAAAAATGCCAAGGTCCCAATAGTGAAAAAATATCCTAATTCCATATGAAAGTTTAAAAATCTCCTTTTAATTAAATGAAATGTGTAACTAATAAACTGTCTGTAACGATGTGCAACAGATACGGCGTCCGAAGACCGCTGCTAATGTTATTATATCGTATTATTAGACTACTTACTGTTAATTTATTGTTAATTTTAAATCTGTAAAAGAAAGATTATAGTTATAGATAAGATATGTTGGTCGCCAAAAACCGATTACAGAAAATTAGCCTGAGTTATAAAGGTGTTACATGATTTCAAGCTGAATGAATTTTTATATGCTTTTACAAAAATCTTAATAAGACAAATCTTTCAGTTTATCTGTCCATATTTCTACCTTTTACTTCCTTAAAACAAATTTTATTAAAGACTGGGAGGCGTCTGCACAGATCATCACCTCATCGAGTTGACGTCTGAAATTTTAGGATTAGTTAAAAATCGATTAGCGTATTAAAATGCAAATGGTCTGCCAAGTCATATCTTTGTGGAAACCATACAGACCCGATTTTACCGGGTTGATTGGTGGATTTTCCATTGTGTTTTCCTCCATGTTTCCATACTTTTGTATGCAGGAAAATACAATAGTAAACCTAACAGTCAACCACTAAAATTATGCCTTCAGGTGGTTTCTACCAAGACATCAATTAAGAGACCAGTTGGATTTTAATATGCTAATCTAGTTTTGACTAATCCTAAAATTTCAGCTGTAATCTCGATGAGGTGATGGTGTGTGCAGACGGCTCCCGGTCTATTATAAATGTCGGAATTCTAATCTCAATAGAACTCTCATCAATCTGGCAAATATCCGCTACTATTTATGGAACACTATTCCTTTAACCCCTTCGGGACGGAAGCCTTTTACGAAATTTTTAATCTTTTGCCACCGTTTTTTAAAAACAGAAATTTGTGTCTTCTTGAATCGAGAAAATGCGCTGATTAAATAAGGCAAATTTTACAGTAAAATTTTACTGGTGAGGAAAAACAAGGATTTTGAGCGCTTCATGCGGCACGTATACGTATCGCTCGTCCCCAAGGGGTTAAGTGCGTTTTAGTGATGTTAATGAACTTTATGCATATGCATCATGCATATAATACATATGCATACAATACGTAATACATTTGCATCATACATATTATAGGTATGTGTATAATACATATTACATATGCATCATTATGACGTCAGAATAAACAAAACATTTTTTGTCGCCAAATTTGAGAATTGACATGATATATTACCAAATTTGGCGACACTTCGCTAAATTTTGACAAGCTTGGCGAGTATTTGACGCTAGTGGCTATTTTTCAATGAGTTAATTATTAATGCGAGCCATGTATTTATATTTTTTCCGCATATCAACTGAATAGTTAAATGGTATAACGTACGAATATTTCCAAAGTGCCAATAGTTTCGTCACTGCACAAAACTTCTGCCATTGTTATTATATTGCACTGTTATTATACGTACTTCGACTATGTTGTTAATCTTTACTCTGCTAAAACTTCTGTATTATATAAAGAGAATTTACGGAAACTATTAAAGCACCGAAACAGCCAGTTCTCCTTGTGATTATTATAATTCTATAATATGTAACCTGTTAATAGATATGTACGTTAGAATGAATCTTCTATAATCCGGTTCTTCGCATTTTAGTTTTCAGGATTCGAATAAAATTAGCTGAAATCTTAAAACCATGGTACATTGGCTAATTCCTCAACAAGATTAGATGAAAAGAAAGATAGATTTTCAAATGGATCAATGGCAGTGAGCCCATAGACTTTCTATTCTTCCGTAATCGAGTTGAAAAGGTTAACGTGAAACAAAAAGATATTAGCATCAACATGGTTTAATGTAAATGCAGATATTGTCAAAGGATTTCGTAAGAACCATTTCACTTGTACCCAATCGTAGCAGTTAAAATACAACAACTGGCAGTGAGCCCAATTAGAAACGATCACTTAATAGGATTAAAAATTCCCTCATTAGAGAACGAATCGTAACTGATAAGGAAACATGCATGGGTGAGTTAAGAGATATTTGTCATGAAATATGAAATACATAACAACACAAAATATATGATGTGCTTCCATGATCGTAAAGAGTTCATGATTACTCTATCAAAAGCTTCCGACTTGGCGAAATAATGGGCAAGTAAATTATGAATAACAGTAATATGATGCAACGTTTAACATGCAATTAATAGAGCAAATACTGCTTTCTAGAGGCGGCTAGTACTTTAATATCAAAAGAAATAAAGTATAAATTTGTAAAGCTTAATAAAATAAATTTAGGTATTTTTGTGTTAGCCGGACGCGAGTTGCAAATCGCCAAATACTGTTCCTAACTTCATTGTTCATATTGCATTCATTTCATTTAAAAATATAAACTTTTCAATCATATCATTTAAAATAAATGCATTTCCCTCATTTTATTTAATAGAATATGTAACATAGAAATAAATAAATAAGAAATAATAACGTAAACCAAAATATTTTATTTGAAAAATCAAACCATTGTTACTAATTTACACATGTGAAAAATGACAATTGCTATTGGCGAAAAAACAAAATGCTAATGAGGAGATTTGCTCCCGGCTAACATAAAAGTACTAAAATTTAAGTTTTTTTTTATTAATATAGTTTAGAAAAAAAATTGAAAAAACATACAAAAAGTAGTGATATCCCAACAAAAAGTTTTCGGTAAAAAAAAGAATAAAGTGCCAAGTTCTCCTTAATGTTTCGGCCAGAAAAAGTAGTGATATCTGAAGTTCGCACAAGTTAAAAGCCAAACATCCCAAATCTTTCATTGAAAATGGCTTCCTGCGACTTGGCCGTTAATGCCTTCGAGAGGGTTTTTCAAATTTTAAAGTATGTACAAATGAGCAACATGCCAACTACATTTTTTCATTATTTTAGGCATTTTGTTGCACAAAGTACAGAAATAAATTACACATTTAAAAAAAAGCATTTAAACCACTTCAGTCTATTTAAATACTTAGAAGTTAAAAATAACAAAATACTTGTTTCGGAAGATAATATCTCTAGTTGCTAAAACATAATTAGTATCAGCTTTTAACAGTTTATAAATCGAATACCTCTTAATGTATGCAAACAAACTATAATAAATGTTCAAACGAAAAAAATCTCTTTCGTCAATGCACAAGATTTCAATATTATACAATAAAATATTATGCAACATATAGAGAGACTTGAAGTAAGTAAATTTTGTTTTATTTCTTGGGTTTTACGTTAATGACTTTAACTTTAGACCGTCAAAATGGCAATTAAACCAAAAGTGGACTAAATGATCTGTAATCAAAACTAATGTTTGTTGAAACTGGATGGTATTTATCAGAAATCTTTTACTTATAATGTCTTTATGTGAATTTGCCTCTTTGCATTCTAATATTACTTTTAAAATTTAAATAATTCATAAATGCGAAATTTCCAATCATTAATTTTGAAATGCTGTGGAAGGCGTTAACGGCCAAGTCGCAGGAAGCCATTTTCAATGAAAGATTTGGGATGTTTGGCTTTTAACTTGTGCGAACTTCAGATATCACTACTTTTTCTGGCCGAAACATTAAGGAGAACTTGGCACTTTATTCTTTTTTTTACCGAAAACTTTTTGTTGGGATATATTTTTCTGGAAGCATGACTTTGAGCACCTCACTAAAGCATATCAATTCTTTTAAATTTCAATTACTCTCAAGTCAATAAAATGATATCAAAACGGTGTCACCTTTTAGCACTTTACTGAAACAAAATTTTTGCTCGTCCCTTTAGACTAGTGGTCGAAGTATTTCGTATATTACAGATGATTGATTGCTGCACAAAACAATGTATGATTGCTTTAGCTAAATTTTAGCTCGTGTATAAATTCTATAAACCACATAATGGGCTAAACAAAAAAATTCGTAAGCATTACTGAGAATGAGTGTGAATTCCGTAAAGGTGTTTTATTATAAATAGTCTTTTTAGATGCATTCGTAATCATATACAGTAGCTGGCAAAAATTTTGAGACGATATATTTTTCTGTCCTAACTTTTTCTGTTATTTCGTAATGATATAAATTAGTAAGTTGTAGCTTTAGTCATCCTACATGGTACGCAACTAATGATATGTGTGAAAACTGTTACTTTAAAAAATACCAAACGTGAATTTGAGAAATTGAAAGCAGAAGTTTTGAGACGACCTTGTAAAATTTAAGTTTTAATACCTCACTTAAATACAAATGATATTGTCACACATGGGCGTACCCACGGAGGGGGGCGGGGTGTTATGGGGCTACAGTCCCTGCCTCCGAAATTTTCAAAAGCGATATGAAAAAATGTGGAATTTTTTCTTTCACTTTTGGAAAAAAATGTAATTTTTTTTCAATCATACAGCGGACTAACCATTCTCATTATTCCCATATTAATCCACATTGACCCCAAAGAAGTGAAAAGGGGCAGATTGCGTTACAGCCCCCCCCCCCCCCACCTCGCCCAAAATACTCGAAAAATAAAATGAAAAAAGTGTTTTTCCTTACTTTTTGTAGATATGTTTGTAATTTTTTCTTCTGTCATACAGTAAAATAGCCATTATTATTAACACCATAATAGTCCACATTATCAAAACAACATAACTAAAGATGGGGAGGGGGCTGATGGAATTGCAGCCCGCTCGTCTCGAAATAGTCGAAAATGAATTTAAAAAGTAGTGCTGATTTTTTTTTTCTTTCTGTTTGAGATAAATTTACAATTTTCCCCCTATCATTCAACAGACTATCCACTCCTTTTGCTTTAGTTCTATATTAATCCACATTGACACCAAAGAAGAGAAAGGAAACTGGTGGGGTTACAACCCCCCTCTCTTCCCAAAATAGTTGAACAAATTAAAGAAAAAAAGTGTTTATTCCTTACTTTTTTAGATAAACTGTAATTTTCTCTTCTGTCGTACAGCAAAATAGCCATTCTCGTTAACCCCATATTAGTCCACATTGACATCATAGCATACCGAAAGATGTGGAGGGGGGTGATGGAATTTCAGCCCCCTCCTTTTGAAATGGTCGAAAATGAAATGAAAAAGTGCTGATTTTTTTTTCTTTTAGTTTGAGATAAATTTATATTTTTTCTCCTATCATTCAAGAGACTAGCCGCTCTCTTCTCTTTAGGCTAATGTTAGACGAATGACTTTTTGGGCATTGTGTAGGGACAATAGGTAAGGAAAAAAAGCGTGCAAAAAGACGTCCGTCCGGACCTTAGCCTTAGTTACATAATAGTGCACAGTAACAGCACATTAGACCCAAAGAGGTGAAAGGGACTAATAAGGTGCCTCTTCCCAAAATAGTCGAAAATGAAATGAAAACAGTGCTCATTTTTTTAATTCTTGTTTGAGCTAAATTACCAATTTTGTTTTCTGCAATCCTTATATTTTTTAAATAAATCTCTAATTTTTCTTCTGCCATACAGCGAAATAGCGATTCTCGTTAACCCCATATTAGTCGACATTGACATATCATACCGAATCATACCAGATCATACCGAAAGAAGGATTACAGTCGATTTTACAGCTGATTATATGATTACAGCAGATGGTATTAGAGTCACTTCCTCGCGCAATAATAGAAAAATATATGAAAAATATTGCTTTTTATTCTTTCTCTTTAAAATTTTTTTATTTTTTTTTCCTCCTATGATTCAACAGACTAGCCGCTCTCTTCTCTAAATTTCATATTAGTGCACAGTGAACCACATTACACCAGAGAAGTGGAAAGGGTCTATGGGGGATACAGCCCCATTGATCCCCAAAATTGCTGATTTTTTTTTTTGTTGTTGTTTGTTTGAGATAAATTTGTAATTCTGTTTTCTGCAATACACGAACTAACCATTCTGGTTAGTCTTATATCAGCGCACGGTTACAACACCACGGTACACCCAACGAGAGGAAGGGGGGGATGGGGCTACAGGTCCCCTTTCGAAATAATTAAAAATGAAATGAAAAAAAAATGCTGATTTCTTTCTTTCTTTTAAGATAAATTTGTATTTTTTTTCTGCCATGCAGTTATTCTCATTGGTCTCATATATTAGTGTGCAGTGATGCACCAAGATACAATATCCAAAAAAGTCGATGGGGATGAGGGTTATGAGTTTACAACTCCATTCCCTCTCCGAAGGGACCCCAGTGAAAAGGAAAAAAAAGGCGGATATTGTTTCTTTGTTTTTGAGATAAATTTGTTTTATTTTCTGGCATTCCACGAATTTGTCTTTTTGTTAAATGAATATCTTTTTCAGTCCTGCGACCAAATTTACTTGAGACAAAAAATCTATTTTCAAATGACTGAAAAATGAAAAAAAAAATAGCAAAAGAAAACATTAGTTTTGCTTTTGTAACACTTTCTTTTTAAATTCCACAAATTGAAAATAATCCCCAATTTATTTTATATACTGCTCGCAACAATTAAATGTAGGGGTGCTTCTGTTTCGAATTTTCCGAAAATTTAAGGCATTCGGTTCAGAAAAAAAAAAATCGGCCACAAAGTAATCGCGATTTTTGACAAATGGTCGTCAAAGGATTGCGGATAAAACGCAAAATTCGTCGAAGGGCCGCGAAAAAAATGCGAATTTTGTCAAAGGGCCACGAAACAAAAATACGAATATTGTCAAAGGGCCTCGAAAAAACACAAATTTCGTCAAAGAATCGCGGGAAAGCGAAAATTTCGTCAAAAGGCCGCGAAATAACGCTCATTTCTTTAAAATAAACTGCTAATTTCGTCAAAGAATTGCAAAAAAGCGCAAATTTCGTTAAAGGGTCGCGGAAAAAACAAGAATTTTAACAAAAGGTCGCAAAAAGACGAGAATTTCATCAAAGGGCTGCGAAAAAAATGCAAATTTCGTCAAATAATCGCAAATTTCGCCAAGTGATTGCGGAAAAAATGCGAATTTCGTAAAGTGATTACGGAAAAAATGCGAATTTCGTCAAAGAACGGCAAAAAATGCCCCTCTCCCACTTATCTTCCTATTTGGTCCTAATTTTCCTTTCAGTATTTTTCATCTGGAGACGGTATAACCCTTTCGGGACCATTGTTGAATATATGCACCTACAAAAAGAGCGTGCAGAATTTGTTTTTGGCAGGAGTAAAAAAAGAAAAGTAATATTTGCTTTCTTTAATTAGAGCATTTTCGTGATTATTTAAGTAAGGATAACTTTTTATTAAAAGTGGTGCCAACCGAATAAAATTTGTGTAAAAGCTCGCCGGTTCCGAAGGAGTTAAATTCATCATTATTACTTGTGCAATGCACAAATAATAAACAGCCGCTATTTTATATATATGTGTATAAAATATTTTGTGCTTGTTACAATATTAATTTATTTTTAAACAAGAACCGCAGCCAGAATTTCGTTTCGGGAGTGGGAAGAACGTATATATAAACGTAAAGTATAGTAATCACCAATAAAAAACAAATAATATTCATGTGAAATGCGCCAAACAGCTGCAGAAAAAAACATAAATTCAATATAAACCAGTATAAGATTATATTTAGCCTGAACCAGCGCACCTCCCACCCACCCTTCACAGAACAAGAAGAACAAGAAAAAAAAATAACTGTATGTAAAAAATTTAAATTTTAACAAAAACTACGAAAAAATAGGCTGCGTTCCATAGCCATCGAATGTTTAACATTTCATTTTGCTATCACTGTTCTGGCTGAAACCCACTGCCACTATTGCATATTTTATCTACATTTTTTTTTTTATGTTAGGCTGCTTTTGAAATATAACCCACTGCCGATGAGGCCGCAACCTAATTTTTCCTAGTTTTTGTTAAAATTTTAATTTTTTACATACAGTTATTTTTTTCTTGTTTTTCTTGTTCTGTGAGGGTGGGTGAGTGCGCTTGTTCAAGCTAAATGTAATCTTATACTGGTTTATATATATATAGTTAGTAACACTTTTCAACTTATTTCGACATGGGACTGCCTCAGGATCGGACCCGTGCCTCCCCGCTCCCCCCCCCCATGGTTGCTTCCGACTAAAAAAATATATATATTCTGAAATTCAGAGCAAATTTTCTGAAAGATTACAGCAGGAGGGGGGGGGGGGGGGTAAATCCTTTCCCGACGCTAATTATTTTTGATAAGATTGGGTCTCTGTTGTCATTTCAGGTCAATATCATGCTGAGTGTAGATTCCCCCAAGTTGGGTTCGGATTAACCAGATTTTTAAAAAGTTAGCTCAGCATATTATTTCAGTTTAAAATCTATACCTATAATATTAAACATAGATGTTTGTATGCGTTTTTTTCGCGACCCTTTGATGAAATTATGGCTTTTATCAAGACGCTTTGACGACATTCGCTTTTTTTTATACGCGGTTCTTTGCGAAATTCGTGTTTATTCCGCGGATCCAGCGCTATCGCTAAAACTTTTTATTGGTGGGGGAGAGAACCTTAAATTTCCAAGTCATATTTCTGTATTTGCCAACACATTTTACAATTTTGCCACCTTACCACAGTTAGAACATATAATATAGTTTTTTATTTGTTAAAAGTTTAATAATATTTCCAATTAGTTTTGTAATTTTTGCCAAGTCTATCAGAAATAGAAAATACATTATAGTTTTTATTAAAGCTTAAAACAAATTTGCCAACGAAGTTTATAAATTTGCCAAGTGTAATAACATTCACGAATGCTTGGAGGGAGGCTTCTACCCCGTCACCCCTTCCCCTTAGCGAGGCTCCTGCGCGAATCTTTGACTAAATTCGCATTTTTCCGTGGCCCTTTGTCGAAAATACGCGTTATTTTTTTGCTACCCTTTGTCGAAATTTGAGTTTTGTTGCGGCTTTTTGACGGAATTTGCATTTTCTACGGCCCTTTGACGAAATTTGTATTTTTTCTGTGGTTCTATAACGAAATTCGTGTTTTTTCTGTGGCTTTTTGACGAAATTCATGTTGTTACCGCGGATGTTTGAAGAAATTCGCGTTTTTTCTGAGGCCCTATCACAAAATTTGCATTTTTGTGATCTTTTGACGAAATTCGTATTTTCCGCAGCCCTTTGACGGAATATGCGTTTTTTGTTTTACTATTATTTGACGAAATTTGAGTTTTGTTCCGTTTTTTTGACAAAATTTGCATTTTTTCCGTGGCTATTTGACGGAATTCCCGTTTTTTTCGCGGTTTTCTGTTGAAATTTGCTTTTTTGCGTCCTTTTGGTGAAACTCACGTTTTTTCCTTTGGCCGTTTCACGAAATTCGTGGATTTTTTTTGCGATCTTTTGTCGATTTTCGCGTTTTTTTCCGCTTCCCTTTGAAGGAATGCGTGTTTTTTTTTCAGTGATCCTTTATAGAAATTTGCGTTTCTCCGCTGCTTTTTGACGAAATTCGCGCTTTTTCTCGTTTTTTTGAAGAAATTCGCGTTCTTTCTGCGGCATTTTTACGATATTCACGATTTTTCTGTGGATTTTAGACAAAATTAACTTTTTTTTCAGTTTCCCTTTGACGAAATTCACGTTTTCTTTTAACGAAATTCTCGTTTTTTCGCTGCCCTTTGACGGAGGGCCCGAGTTTTAGCGATCGTTCTTTGAAAACTGCGGTTTTTTTTCGTTACTTTTGATCGTGTTTTCTCTGCGGTCCTTTGACGAAATTCGGAATTTCTCTGTGCTCATTTGACAAAATTCGCATTTCCTCCTGGATCGTTTGATGAAATTCGCTTTTGCTCCGCGTTATTTTGACGAAACTCGCGTATCCTCCACTATTATTTGACGTAATTCGCGTTATCTCCGCGATCATTTGACGAAATTTGACTTATTTTTTCACAATCCTTTGACAAAATTCCCATTTTAACCTCGGCCTTTTGACAAAATTCGGGTTTTTTCCTCGATCCTTTATCGAAATTGATTTTTTTCGGCGATCATTTGTCAAAAATCGCGATATTTTTTAAGATCGAATTTTCAGACTGATGACAGAATTTTTTCAATTTTCGGAACCTCATGCGTTAAATTTTCGTAGAAGTCAGAACAAAATCAACCCTGCTCCTCCCCTTTTCCCCACTGGCTACGGCCTTACTGTCAAAAATGATTTCTGTTTACAACACTATTCAACGTGTTTCGTAGGATTTACAACATTATGGAAATTTAAGTCAGACCCCTGAAATAAAATCCTGGGTACACCACAGTTGTCAGACACATAGAAGAGCTCCGCTAGCTGAGTGGCTAGATCAGAGGGATTCCAGGCATAAGATGTGGGTTCGAAACCCTTTCATGACTTTTAAATAACATTTGCGTTATTTCTTTTCTACACCAGCTGATATGGCTTTATATGACTTTATAATTTCGATAACTTTGTGAAGATATGTAAATTAGTAGCTTTACGTAATCATAATCCCAAAATGTTCTAGAATATGCGTTACTTCATGTATAAAGTGCGAAACAACCCAGCACCTCAGCCGGGTCATTGTATGCGAAACTCGCTTGCTTAATATTTAAAGCAATAGAATTCTATTTCGTACGTGAAAATCTTAACGTTATTATCTGTAAAATTTTCAGTATGGAGACAGGGAAAATACGCGTTTGGCCATTCGTCTTTTAATTATTAATGAAGAGGGGACAAAATGTCATATTCTGCTATCGCCAATAAGTTGGGCAATCCAAAATCAACTCTTGGCCACATAGTAAAGAAATGGAAGGATGGTAAATGAATGCGTGATCTTCCAAGATTAGGAGCCCCAAGAAAACGACTCAACGTCAAGACGGCTTGATCCGAAGGAAGTCGGTCGCTGAATCAAAAAATAACGCAGCTGAAATATGCAAGTTGATGGCCACCGAACATGGACTCACAGTGAATAAGGATACCATAACACGTCGTCTGGAAGTTGCTTGATTGTATACCGGGTCCCAGCAAAAAAACCTCTCACATGGGCAAATGATAGGAAAATCTGCTTGCAATTCGCTTAAGAGCATAAAACGCGGACAGCCAAAGTTTGGAAGAGCGAGAAGACCCAAGAGAAGTTTCTTTGGAGCGATGAATTCAAATTCAATTTGCTTGAAAATGATGACCGACGTTATATTCGTCGACCAAAAGACGAGAGGGTGAATCTCCTGTACCAACGTCCAAACTTAAAGCACGGAAACGGATCAGTAATGGTCTGGGGAGCTTTCAATCATGGAGTCATCTCCCTCATCCACATAGATGCGATTATGTATAAAAATGTTTATAAAAACATTTTAGAAGAACAAATGCTGCCTTCTGCTCTTAAAAAGATGTATCGTGGATGCATGTTTCACAGGATAATGAACCCAAGCACAACTCAAAAATGGTGACAAATTGGTTTACAGCTAAGAAAATTAAAGTTTTGGACTGGCCGAGTCGGTCATATGACCTCAATCCAATTGAACATCGGACGAAAAGTCGGGACACGGAAGCAATATTCAAACTTTGAACTCTTTCAGGATCTTCAATAGGAATGTGCGAAAATCACTAGGAGCACCTTAAAAAGCTTTGTTAATTCTATGCCCAGATAACGTGCAAAATAGTTCTCAAAGAAAAAGGATATGCGACTAAATAGTAAATACTACTGTATTTCGTTACATTAAGACGCTTAATTTCTATAAATGTTTAGAAAATCTGAATAGTCTCAAAACTTTTGCTTCAGTAGTTTTACGAATTTTCGCATTATTTTTAATTATGCATGTGCCTCAAATGTTTTAATGCTGCATTTTATGAGATTTAAAAGGGTTAAAAATTACTAATCTATATCATTAAGCAATTTTGTTTACAGAAAATGTTAGAAGAGAAAAACATATCGCCACAAAACATTTCCCAGCTACTGTAATTACGTAGAACCTATAGTTGTCGTCTGGTCCGCCCATCTGTCTGTCCCGATATAATAGCGCAAGAACTACCCAACCGATTGGTTTGAAATTTAATATATATAATCCTTGCAGAATATGGTCGAATTATTTAAAATTTTATGAACATCGAATCAAAACTTTAAAATATATTGATAAAGGTTTTCTTCATTATGTTAATTTCTATCATACGTAATTACTTCAATGATATCCCGTGATAGGTAATGATTTTATGTTATCATGGTGATTACATCCTATTTAGATGGAGTATTATTTCCATATTACTGAATTTAATATAAATATACGTAATAAATTTTGTATTCATACATTTTTGCATATGAGTGCAACAACTATTGCAACAAGATCTGAATATATATAAAACTAATTATAGTACGAACGGTCCTCATTTGCCACGTTTCACGTGCAATTTCCGATATTTTAACCGATTTCTTTTACACAACAAATAGCTTTGCAAAAATACCCATTATATGAAATTGCCAATTATGCTAATTGCGAAACTATATAGATATGCAACAACAAAAGATGATTATGATGAATTATTACAAGAATTTTTGATGAATTATTAAAAGCTATTTCCAAAGCATGTTTTATAATGTTCGGCATAACACTAAAAGGTTGAAATCCTTGTAAAGCATTGTAAGAAATTTTATAAAACATTGTAATACATTCTAATTTATATAAAATGTTACATTATTTAATAGAATGAAATTTGTTTTTTAAATGTGAAATTTTGTGAAATTTCTCTTTCTTACTTGCGAGCTATGGTCACGTTTCATGAGCTTGGTTGCATAAGAAATTGACTGCACCAAGGCTTAAACGTATTTATGGTCTCCGTTATAACAAAGAAGTACCAAATGTTTTGTTCTAAAATTTCAACAAAAATATATATGTATATGTATAAATTAAAATCCATATTAATCAGTTTCTCTTTTATGGTTTTTGTCCATTCCCCTTTAAAAAAAAGTAATAAGAGGATTTAGAAAATTTATTATTTAACAGTTCCCTTTTGTCTTTCTGTTCATTTTGATACATTCTAATTGACAACCTTGTGCACCTTTTTTGCACCTTTTTAAAAAAAAAATTATCTCTTTTCTGCTATGATTTTTAAAATCAAGAGATGTACTTTGTCATGTAGATTAAGTTTTTTCATACATCGTCTAGAAAAAAAAAGGAATTCAAATAGCGTTTTATTGTATGCTTATGTTTATAGTGGTAAAATAATGAGTTACGCTACTTTAATATAGATCATACAAACTACTGTACAATTTATTATTATTGCTATTTTGTTCAGACATATATTTTCTATTTTTGAAAAATATATGTTTTTATTAGATATTTTAAGCTCTAAAAAAACTGGTCATAAATCGTAGTTTTATGAGAAACTTACACTGCAAAAATTAGTGTTTTTATTACTGAAAATATTGCTTCCATATGGACAGTTGCAAAAAATATAATTAGCTAGAAGTCTGCCCATAAATACTTTACCTTTGTTTGGTCATATAAGGTAATTTTTATTATCACTGTTGTACAGTTTATGTTCTCCGAAGTTCCAGAAAAATATTACATTATCGGAAACATAGAAAAGTAACTTTTTCCTTACTATGTATTATTCGCATCAGAAATCACCGAGGCATTCTATTGTTTTGTTCCAATTGATTGAAACCAAAATATTTGTCCAGGCATTTGAGTCTAGAAGGATACTTTTGATAAAAGAAGCATAGTTAATATTTTGTTTGCTTAAGAATTTGATAAAAGTACATAATTTTTAAAAATATAACTTATAAAACATATATATGGTATGGTTAAATTTTGAAACACACACTTACTTCATAAAGTGTGTGTTTAATGATGGATTGCTTCCTGTTTTATGTATAAACATGTACCCTTTCAAAAAAAAAATCTTGAAAATTCAATGAAGTTTCCGCTAAACTTTGCAAAATGAATTTATTTTTGTAAAATACAGTGTAATCAATATTTTAAGATTACAAATCCCTTTAATGTCAGAAGTATTACGTACATTTTAAGGAATATTTACGTATTGCTGTCAAAACAGTATATTTTTTATAAATTATTTTTAATGCCTTGCTTTTAAAAGTCATTTGTCTGTGTTTTGAGTAGTAATTCATTGTTGTATGTACTTGTTTTACATTTTAGATATTTCCAACACTACATTTAAAACACCAATATTGCATAAATATTAGTTTTATATCAAAAATATTTCGAACGGAAAGCACATATTATCATTCATTGGATTTCATTGCAAATTATTTTTAAAAAAATGAGCAAATAACATAAATATTGGGTTTAAATTCCAAAGATTTTCTGTGAAACGCCAAGATATGCTTTATACTGGATCTGTTTCAAATAAATCGTCAATATTTTCTAAATGTTGGATTTAAACTACAAACGCTTAAAATATAAGGATTAAAATTTATGCGATATTGATATGTAAGTATGCATTAAAACAATACGAATGATATATATATATATATATATACACTATATGGACATTAATGACTGGCAACTTTCAATTTTAGACATTTTGTCGAATATTTAAATATATACTTCTCAGATTCTTCTCGAAATTTAGCATTAAAAAGAACTAGTTTGACTTCATATTTATCAATGCCGATTTGATAAGAAGGACAATTAGGGGGCCAACAAAAATTTTAAGAAAAAAAATAATACTTGGGATCACCCTATAAAATAAAATGCACGAAATGATCTATCGCTACGGAATATACATAAGCAGACATTGTACAATATGTGTATTCAGTTGTGTAAGAATAGAACGTATATTATTAGAGATATTATTTTTTTTAATTAAAAAACTTGCATATTTTTTGCTTATAACATGCAGGGTTTTTAACCAAATTTAACGTCAGTTTCAGAAAAATTGACAAAATGTAGTAGAAACAAAATAGTGCAATTGAAATATAAATATATTAGATATTAAAGAAATGTAGGCAGTTGCATATAAATTTTATCTGCGCATGCGTGATCGATAACAAGGAACTTTTTGCATAATTTAATAGTCAACTCTATGGAGCAACTTAAAAAAAATCGGCCAAATATCGTAAAAATTCATTGAGATATCGGCGTTAGAGTTAGCTGTTTTTTAGTTTCTCACTAAAACACGCTGAATAATAAGGGATTGTCCACAAATTGTTATTTTTAAGTTATCAGACAAGGTTCTGAGCAAGTTTTTTGAAAAAGTTATTAATAGTTTACGGTTTAGGAAGATTTTGACTCCAAACAACGATGAAAAGGAAAATATAGTTCATACATTGATTGCATTTAGGTAAATTGAGGAGTTCGTGGTAAAATTTTGTGAAATTTAGCCCAATACACAAAACATTCTACAGCAAATTGTATCGCATAAATATGTATTTTCTGTATACATGTAATTTGTAGGACAGTGATAAAAATAATAAACTAAAATCTAAGATATTCGTTTTTTCTGAGTTAAGAGTCAATAACTTGCAATTTCTTTTTTATAGTATTGTTTCAATAGCTTTTTGAGAAATCACGTTTTGCGTATGGAATTTTCACAGAAAAGTGCATTTTTAATAAAATACATTTATTTAACTGAAACATTCCCTTAACTATTTTAAATTTTATTTAACATTTACTTAACAGTTATGTGAATTGGAAATTTACTGTGCTTATCGATCAAGGTCTTTTTTTTTTGTGTGTGTGCCAACTGTTTTGAATTAAAATATTAATAAAAAATATAAAATAGTATGCAAATTAGGATATCTCATTACGTTTAAAATGAGAATTTTTTCTAAAATTGTTGTTTTCTTTGTATTGCATTTTATTAAAGCTCACATTTTTAACTTTCCAAATCTACACTTACATTTATTGTATTATAAAAAAAATCTAAGTTATCAGAATTTAAAAACTACTTGATAGCTGTGAATGAAATCGCAATTGCCAAACGTTTCAGAGGTAATTTTTTCCCCCTTCGAACAAAAACCGCTAAAAATTTAAGAGTTGTAAGATCTTAAAAGTTCTAATTTTTCCTTTTTTTCAGTAATCCATCATAGCTAATAGCAATATAAGGTTTTTTACATCTATATTTAATTGAAGAATAAATACCCAGGAAAATACCCAAAATGTTTATTTACCCGGGTATATACCCTTGGTATTTACTTTTAAAATAAATACCCGAGTATTTTACATCACTGCTTATATGACAGTCTGTTATTTTTTTTTAATATTTTAAATATAAAATTATTTATATGCTGTCATAACAGAAAAATGTTTCTTAATTTGCGAGAATATAACAAAAGAAAATACACTATGACCTTTTACGATTTGCCCATGACTCATAAAAGCGTTATTTTTTCGTAAGAAGCCTCAGAAATCTACATGTTTTCGAGATTTAAAGAATAATTTACATAAAAAAGTTTCTTTTGCTGCCATCAATTTTCGGAAACGTTTCCGGGTAGTTTTTGTAACGTATTAGCAACCAGCTTTGTCAAACCGGAATGCTTATTTTATGACGCTGTCAATCCTCCAAACATCTTCAACTGCTAAATTGAATGTATACATGCAACAGTTATTAAATAATGTTAGTTTCATGTTAATGTTAATGTTAACGCTGTTAACTCATCATATTTGTATATAAAATATGTTTTTTTTTTGTTTTTTTTTTTTGTTTTTTTTTGCAAGAAAATTATTAAATAATGTTAGTTTCATGTTAATGTTAATGTTAACGCTGTTAACTCATCATATTTGTATATAAAATATGTTTTTTTTTTGTTTTTTTTTTTTTTTTCTGCAAGAAAGTTTTTATTTTGAGATTCGAAATCATCCGAAAACCCTATATTTAGCATTGACAAAACAACAACAGCAACAACAACAACAACAAAAAAAATAAACTACTCGGAGTCGTTTTCGAAAATCAGTGGCAGAAAAAGAAACTTCACTTTAAAAAAAAAATTCTTTACACCTCGAAAGAAAAAAAAAAAAAAAACTATTTGGCCATTGATGATCGGACACTCAATTTTAGACATTTTGTCGAATATTTAAAGATATATTTGTCGGGATTTTCTGGAAATTCAGGTTTATGAAGAATATGTTCCACTTCATATTTATCAACGGCGGTTTGAACAGAAGGACAATTGGGGGGGGGGGTGGCAAGAAGAAATCAAAGAAAAAGAATAATGTTTGGGATTAATTTTCAAGTTTTTTGCTTATATCATGCAGAGTATTTTACCAAATGTAATGCCAGTTTTAGAAAATTTGACAAAATGTAGTTGAAATAATATGGTGAATTTGGAATGCAAATATATTAAATATTTTATTGAATATGAGCAATTTAATTAAATATTTTTAATCTGCGCACCGACGCACGATAAAAAATACTTTTTTTCATCATTTGACAGTCAATTATATGGAGCAACTCATAAAAAAAGCCAGTGAAATATCGTGAAAATTCAGAAAGATATCGGCAATATAGTGAGCGAATTATTAGTTACCCTCTAAAAGCTGCTGAAATGTAAGGGGTTTTCCACAAACTGTCATTTTTTATTATCTGGCTTTCAGCAAAGAGGTTTCTACTTAATGAATGTCAATGAGTAGACTTAGAAGAAATGTTTAGATTTTGGTACTTCTTTTTTTCTTGGAATAAGTTCGTTCTGGTGATTTCCCAAGAAGAACTAAAGCATCAATAAAAAAATGAAAAGTAAAAAAGTAAAAATTAAAAATTAAAAACGACAATTTATGGAATACTCCTTATCATTTTGCTGTTTTTTGAGAACAACCAAAAATCAGCTCAGTCTATTGCTAATATCGTTCTATATTTTCACGATATTTAACTGGCTTTTTTTATGAGTTGCTCCATAGGGTTAACTATCAAATCATGAAAAAATAAAATTATCGTGCGCGAATGCGCGGATAAAAAAAAAAAAAAAAAATCATTCAACTGCTGATATTTCGTCAAATATTTAATATATTTACATTCCAATTACACCATATTATTTCTACTACATTTTGTCCAATTTTCTGAAACTGGCGTTAAATTTGGTAAAACACCCTGCGTGCTATAAACAGTAAACATGAAAATTTTTTGAACTTAAAAAAAAAATGATATATCACCTTGAATATACATTCTATTATTCCATAAATGAATTCATATATTGTACAATATCCATATATTCGTAAGTGATAGCCATAGATCATTCTGTGAATTTTATTTTACAGGGTGATCCCAAACATTATTCTTTTTCTTTGATTTATTTTTTGGCCCTCTATTTGTCCTTCTGATCAAACCGCCGGCCGTTGATAAAAATATGAAGTCGAACATATTCTTCATAATCCTCAAGTTCCAGAAAAATTCGACAAATTTATCTTTAAATATTCCACAAAATGTTTAAAATGCAAAATGGCCGATAATCAATGGCCATAGAGTGTATACCGGCTTCTGGGGAATTTGAAGATAAAGAACCCTTTTCGGAATGGTTAGTAAGTAGTAAAATGTTATTGTACATTTTCGTTCGTGCTTGTATTATATTTTGCTAGATTAGGAATCATCTGGCTCTTTTTTACATTTTAGATTCCTCTAAATTTTTCTGTTTTTATTTTTCTTCCGCCACAAAAGATAACAAGTTTTTCGACACATTGACAAATCTGATGAAAACATATATTCCTAAACGAGACATTTTTTTCTGCCTTAGTAAAAATAACAAGTTGGAAATTGCTCGTCAAACGTGGCAAATGAGGTGCGTTCGTACTATAACTAGTTTTATAATTATTTTTTGCACCCCATATTGTACTGAATGTATACTTTTTTGCACTTCATAAAGCGCATAGTCTGATACATCATTAAAATGCACTTCCAATAATTTTTTCCCATTCCCCGTAATGTAACGGAACACTTTTGACTGTCCCTGTAATTAAACTATACATCCGATTTTCCTAAAATTTGAAATAGCTCAACAAAACTTTGCAACAATTATATCTTTAAAATTTCAGACCATTCGGAAGGCTGTAATATCATTAAAATGCACTTGCAATAATTTTTCCCATTCCCCGTAATGTAACGCAACACTTTCGACTGTCCCTGTTATTAAACTATACATCCGATTTTCCTAAAATTTGAAATAGCTCAACAAAACTTTGCAACAGTTATATCTTTAAAATTTCAGACCATTCGTAAGGCTGTAATATCATTAAAATGCACTTGCAATAATTTTTCCCATTGGCCGTAATGCAAAGAAAAACTTTTGACTGTCCCTGTAATTAAACTATACATCCGATTTTCCTAAAATTTGAAATGGCTCGACAAAATTTTGCAACAGTTATATCTTAAAAATTTCTGATCATTCGGAAAGCTCTAATATCATTAAAATGCACTTGCAATAATTTTTCCCATTGGCCGTAATGTAAAGAAAAACTTTTGACTGTCCCTGTAATTAAACTATACATCCGATTTTCCTAAAATTTGAAATGGCTCGACAAAATTTTGCAACAGTTATATCTTTAAAATTTCAGATCATTCGGAAGGCTCTAATATCATTAAAATGCACTTGCAATAATTTTTCCCATTGGCCGTAATGTAAAGAAAAACTTTTGACTGTCCCTGTAATTAAACTATACATCCGATTTTCATAAAATTTGAAATGGCTCGACAAAATTTTGAAACAATCATATATTTGAAATTTCAGACCATTCGGTTGGCTAGTTTTTGCTCTGTTACATGCGGACAGACGGACGGACAGACGGACGGACAGACGGACGGACAGACGGACGGACAGACGGACGGACGGACGGACTGAACGACGACTATAGGTGCTACGTATTTATATAATTACGAACGCACCTAAAAACGGACTTATGTAATTTCTAGCAAAACATAAAGATATATATTTCTAAATGAAGCGTAATAATAACAAAATAAGGAAAAGATATCAATATGTCTCAACCGATTATTTCTTAGAAGAGTTATTTTATAATTTTTTTCTTTTTATCAACATTTTCTGGCAGGAAATCGATGAAACATGTCTCAAGATATTTAAAATACTAAGTTCAATAAACCGGTTGGCGAGACATATGTCGCAATACCGGATATGAAATTTCTTATCTAAACTTTCTTTGAATGGGAATTTATATAAAACAAATTATGTATTTTAAAGTGCTCTGATTGGACGATTATATAAATTGCGTATAATTTCAATTAGCCATTGTTGAATCCGAGAAGAAAAAATTAAAAACATTTTTGAATTAAAATGTGGTATTCAATTTATTTCGTCCCGATGTAATTCTATTTATAATTATACAAATACGATAACAATTATTTCAATAAATTTCCAAAGATCGTTAAATAAACTTAATATTCTTTTTAAGTTATTGATTGTATTGAAAATATTGATTATATAAAATGGGTCAATGGAAATTTGCACCATATTACATTCAATTCACAAAAATTTATGTCATCTAAATTACAGTACTCTTTTTAATTTTATTTAAACCGTTTTTATGTAAATTTACTGTGATTATGTTTACAATTTCAGAAATATAATAATAAGAATTTAACAAAAATTCTGAAGTGTTTTAAATAAATTTTCTTTGATAGTTTTTATAATATTTATTATTTGCACTGTAAATATTACGTGAAAGCGAAAAGTTCTTCATTCATATCTTGCATTGTATTCACAAAAATTGTCTTATATTAATCTACAATATTATCAGGATTTCATTCGAACTTCGCTTGATTACTGTACGCCCATTTGAGTCCATTTCTGCGTTATTATAAAAAGCAATTTAGAAAACCAAAATATTTATTACTCAGTTACAGTTTACCCTTTATTCGAGAAATTTATTCTACATATTTTCACAGTGCAACGTTGATGGCATTTCTCATATTTGCAATCAGTTACACTAATTATTTTTAAATGAATCTCAAAATTGGTTTGAATTTGTTTGCGATAAAAATCAACTGTGATTTTTATAGAATTTAGACAGCGAAAACAAAATGCGTGGACTCCAAATAAATAATTCTGCATTTTAAAGATTTTTACAATTTTTAAACAGTATGTCAATAATTTTAATAATTTTATATCGCAGTTTTAAGAACAGTTATTTTTAAGACAATAACAGTTTACAAAATATTACCAAGAATGTGGTAATTAATGTTTATAAATTTTGTTAAACATATTCTGGATGTTTTCATGTTGTAGAAGTTTAAACAATTTCAGGCATAACTCACAAGCAATTTTATGTTAAATATAAAAGTTATTAAAATTATCTTATTCATATTTCTTTATATATTGCAACTGCTCATAATTATAAAGAATGATTTGTATTATGAATTTTTCTTATAAAAATGAATATCATATACGATATGAAAATAGAATGAAAAAAATATAAATTATGTATATAAAATTATGGCAGTATAAGTTATATTGCATTACTGGTAGATCCAGCCTTTTTGCTTGTACTAATATCGTGAGCCTTCCGCTCAAATTAAACAGCGATGCAATATAGTAAAAAAAAATATTTTGATCATAATAATAAGACATCTGTGCGCTTCAGAAATTTTTAATGCATCAACTATTATACAGGTCACTGTGCACTTCGTCTCCATGAGCCTTCAATGCAGAGAGAAACACAGCGTAAGCTTTATTTATATTATTCAAGTATTTTTCTTAATAACTAAAAATTTCGCTTTTGTCATTGAGAATCAATGGACATTTTTTTTTATAAAATCTAACAGTTTCTTTCTATTGTTGCAAAAAATTCAAAAGCCGTAATAATAATAATTTATCTACAGTAATTAATTTTCAGTTAAAATATTTCCCCGTGAGAAATGAGATTTGAAATATATATATATATATATATATATATATATATATATATATATATATTACGAATTAAAAAAAAATGAATAGAGCGTCATACAGGAAATAAATCTGCTATTTTCAAACATTTGTTAGTAATACAAGAAACATTAATAAGAGTAAATACAGAAAGCAGGTGACTATGACGTCAAAAAATTTGCAACATACCCCGATACTGATTTTTATGCATGAATATCAATTCGATTAAAAAGTTGTTAACTTTCGGATTTTTTTATGTTTTCCTTTTATTTATTTGTTGATGAAGTTTTAATTTCGTTAAGGAATGCTAGTCGGAAAGAAATACTGAACCACTTATATTGTTTTAAGACTGTGTAAAAATTGAAATCGTTGGATGCTTAGAAGTTAATAAATTTTCAAATAGCCGAAATTTATTTTACAGGTTTCATCATCAATATGATGTTAGCATTACACACACGCATTTAAGAAATAAAAGTATTAAGAAATAAAAAAATATTATTTGTAAATTTTAAAAAGATAAAGTAGCCTGAACGTTGTTACCGCATTTTTTTAAATCTAAAATTATTCCTCAAGTTCTTTTTTTTTTGTGTGTGTGTGTGTCCCGAAAACGACTGATGTTGATGCTAAATAAATATCCCAGGTTAAATTTAGATAACAATTTCATCTTGCATTTACATCGCCCCTTGGGAGGAAATAGGGTAGCAAAATTTAAGTAAAAATGTTTTTTTTTTTTTTTCTACACTGTTAAAAAAAAAAACATTTTTACAATACAAAGTACTGTTCATCTCGCGCACAAACTCGATCACAGTGAATGTGCTGTATCTTTCTTTGGTTTCCTGACTATATTAACATGGAAAATACAGTAGTTGCGTAAAATTAACTGACAATGTGCTGGCAATTTGGACGCCAGCAGTTTGTGCTGTCCTTTTTTGCGTCTAAATTGCCAGCACATTGTGCTGTTAATTTTACGCAACTACTGTATTTTCCATGTTAATATAGTCAGGAAACCAAAGAAAGATACAGTACATTCGCTGTGATCGAGTTTGTTCTGGCAAATCTACAGTGGTTTTCTTACAGTGTAATGTTTTACAATGTAACAGCTATACTGTTGTCATAATATTATCAGTCACGGTTTAAGGATATTTTTGCATTCATAGCGTACCAGAGTGGAAAATGGGGTAACTAAAATTAAGTAAAATTGTTTTTTTTTATGTTTTTTGTAAGATTGTCTATGCTTAGAGTGACAGTTTTTGCCCAAACTTTGCTCTACTGCACTGATGAAACATTTTGGATTAAATATTGGTAAATTCACCACAAATTATGATGCGATATCTTGTAGATCAAACCTGATGATAATACATCCAGTTAATTTTTAAATGAGTTCGTCTGAATGCAGAGTTATTAAAAAACTTGACATATTAAACAAAAACATAATTTGCTGAACAAATAAGAATAAAAAAAAATATTTCCTACATTATTTGAGCCCGATAAGGGACAGATATTAAGATATTTCATTCAGTTAGTTCTACATTTAATGTTAAATTTTTGTAACAGA
Organism: Maratus speciosus; assembly: GCA_963932465.1. Taxonomy (NCBI): domain Eukaryota; kingdom Metazoa; phylum Arthropoda; class Arachnida; order Araneae; family Salticidae; genus Maratus; species Maratus speciosus. The sequence continues at coordinate 76,551,993 of OZ010786.1, read as the reverse complement.
TTAGTTAAACCAAGTGAACATTAAAAAATAAAAATGAAATTCAAACAATATGATACTTAAACACCCTAAACGAAATCGAAATAAATCTTTGACATTTTCGGAAGATCTGTATTTTAGATGTGTCTAATCATTTGTTTTCACTTACCATAAACCTAATACAAAATCAGCAATATAAATATTTGTAACTTAAATTTGAAAAGAAAAAAGTCTCAGATTTATTTCCATTTCGTTTGGGTGTTTAAGTATCATATTTTTTAAATTTCATTTTTATTTTTTAATGTTCACTTGGTTTAACTAATGTGTTACAAAAATTTAACAGTAAATGTAGAACTAACTGAATGAAATATCTTAATATCTGTCCCTTCTCGGGATTAAATAATGTAAGAATTTTTTTTTATTTGTTCGGCAAATTATGTTTTTGTTCAATATATTTTCATGTAATATTTATGGAAAACAAAGATGTTATGCGAAACATTATGTATTTGTTTGTGTGGTAGTTAAATACATGTTTTTATGTCTCTACATTTTGTTCCTGTAATTACTGCTTAAACAGTATGAACATTTATTCCACGGATATTTAATTTAGAATTTTTTCTCCCGATAAGATGACTTTAGGTAAGCCTAATCCATTTGTATGAATAAATAGGTATATGATATTTTAACTCCGAAATGAATATTGATAATTAAATATCAATATAATAATATTGAAGATAAAATTTTATAAAAAGGGACAGATTCAATACCTTTAAACTGCCTCAGTGAAAGCATGCCTCTTTATAGCAATATGTCTAAAGACTGGCCGAAACTTAACAAAATACTGTCGCATAACTATTTTCAAACCAGCAAATATAATTCTTTTAATATAAATCATTTACAACCGTCGAATAATGCAAATTAAAATAAATCAAGAAAAATAACAAACAAACCAAAATACTTGACTTGTTTTCAAGAAACAAAACTGTTTAATAAAATGCATCATTTTCTTTTATTTCAGTTTTACAATCATAAAATGATCACGGGAAATAAAAATATTTTTCTTAATTGAAATAAAAATTAAGTTTGAAATAATTTTATACGCTGGGAGAGATTTTATTTAGTTTATGGATTATTAATATATTTAGATAAAGTTTTAAATAAAATAAAGAAAACGCCTTTACTTTTTTAAAGTATTTTAAACATTAACCATGTATGCCTGAATTTTTGTTTTCTCAAATTTGATGGTAAAATCACTTTAAAATGTTGCAAAATGAACTGGAAAAATACAAAGAAAATTACGCTAAAATATTTTTTGTATTTATTTGATAAAATGTAAACGTACTAAACATGGGAATATCCATATGTGGAAAAATGCATAATTATATGTTTTGTCTAAATTTATATAATTTTAAATTGCGTATTATATACTATAATTGGTATTTTTAAGAACTATTAAAAAATATTTATTTCTTTACAGACACTAAATTTATTATAAGTATTATTAATAATAAATTAAGAATAATCGTATTTGAAGCTAAAGCAATTTATTTCAAAATCATCTTGAAAAGGACTTTACATAAATAACTGTGCCCTAAATGGGTAATAGATATATGTACCCATTTGTACCGAGTGCCCTATATTTTGTACGTTACAGATGTGCACAAAAATAAGCTTGAACATATATTTTCGCGACTTAAACAAATACGTATTTCAAAGATGTCTACAAGCTAAGATTATGACTTATTTATTTGGATCCTTGGTAGAAAAAACACAAATAAACTTACATTTTCCATTTCGCTACCTTGAAAATGAAAAATCTATAAACACCGAAAAAGGATCTTCATTTAAGCAAATACATATCAATCTTATATTCTCATCTCGGTAATAGTTAAATATATTTATAGACAATTACTTCATACAATTTTCATGTTGTAAAGATGAAGAAAAGTATAAAAATTTATTAACATTTCGTTAGTCGCGCCTTATCTAACAAGTACATTATTATTTCTTTTTTCAATAACTAGATGGTCTTACGTCTGAGATAAAATTATTTTTTGCTAGTTTGTTTTGGAAGGAAAATCCTGTGCTTAAAGTGCGATGTTCAAATGGGGAATTGTTACAGATTATCTGTGAGATACAACGCGACTACATTTGTAAGTATTTCTTTCTTCTATATTTTTTCATGTATTTATTATTTGGTACTTTACACATGAATAATAGTATTTTTTTTTACTCTATTTTTTAAATTTGTGTATTTAACTTTACTATGTTAAACCATAATGTATCTCAGAGATGCAGCGCAGCAACTTTTTTAGTTTTTTTTTTTTTTTTTTTTTTCATTTGCATGTAAATTATTCATATTAATTTAAATTTCGTGAAACTAATTGCAATTGTATTCTTTTTTTCATTAGAGATATAAAATGGTTTGCAGAAAAGTTTATTTTAATCTTTCTGAGAAGAATGATTTAGTGGAAATACAAAAAATATTGTTTGAGGATTCAGACGCTGAAAATACTGATAACGAAGGACTTGAAACACAAGAATTGCAAGATGAATGGAAGGAAGATTTTGATACAGATACATCTGAAAATATAGAGGAACGCTAAGAAGATTCTTGCAGGGAGCAGGATGATCCCGATTCAAGTGCTGATGAATGTGGTGAAGACAGACAGAAATAATATGTTGCTCTTGGGAAACACAAAAATAAGGTAATAGATTCTTATTATTGAAAGAAAATACCTTTCACTACACAAAGAAAAAGAACCAAAAACATTTTGCTAAGGGTAGAGCATAAAAAGAGCATAAAATCTAAATGAAATTCTAAAACTTCGTCAATTCTTATTCGGTAATAATATCTTGGATATGATTGTAACTTATACCAATCAGTATATTGATATTATAAAAAGTAATTATTTGCGTGACAGAGATTCTTTACATACTGATGTTATTGAAATCAAAGCTTTTATTGGACTTTTGTTCTTAGCTGGTTATTTAAGGCAGGGCGATTAAATCTTTATGATTTGTGGAACATTAGTGTATTTGGAGTAGAAATATTTCGTTTGACCATGAGTTTGCGAAGACTCAGATCCCTCTTCCGAGTAATTCGATTTGAATACAGGGCAACAAGATCAGAAAGGAAAAAATGCAATCGCTTGGCTCCTATACCTGAGTTATTTGAAAGATATGTTTCAAATTGTCAATCATGCTACAGTGTTGATGAATGTGTGACATTAGATGAAAAACTTGAGGCTTTCATTGGAAGGTGTTCCTTTATCCAATATATACCTTCGAAAACCGCCAAATATGGATTAAAAATATTTGTTCTCGTAGATTCTAAGACATTCTACACATGTAATTTAGAACTTTATGCTGGTAAACAACCTGAAGGACCTCATGCTATAAGCCACAAAAGTATTGATGTCGTGAATCGGATGGTTGCCCCAATAAGTAATTCTTGCGAAACGTTACAGCAGACAATTAGTTTTGCGATGCATCTGTTCTGAAGTCATTATCAGAAAAACACCATTCGTCATTCGTTGGAACTTAAAAAAAAAAAATAAATGGCAAATACCTCATCAATTCAAAAACATAAACAATCGAAAGATTTCATCCAGCATTTTTTTTTTTTTCGGAAAGAACTCGTTTCTTTTGTTCCAGAAAATGAAAGTAAAAATGATTTACTAATATCATTAATGCATTTAGATGATAAAATTGATGAGTAAACGAGAGATAAACGAAAACCGGATCTAATAACATATTACAACCAAACTAAGATTGGAGTCGATATAATGCACAAGATGAGCTCATCGTACTCGGTCGCTAGGAACACTAAAAGTGGACTGTGGTTGTATTATTTTCATTGCTCAATATTTCAGTAATCAACTGCAAGATTATTTTTTGGCAATGGAAATGAATCAATCAGAAGAATAGTATTTCTAAAGCGATTTGAAAAGAAAACTGATTGAGGAACAGCTTCAGAAAAGGGCTACAAGCAACTGCCTGCCAATATCCACAGCTGTGCGTTTGAAAGAAATTGTGCCAAAGAAAAAAATACTGAAAAAAAAGAAGTTAATAACAGCAATAACAATGACAATTCGTTACGAAAAGGGTGCAAAGATAGTCAAAAACAGAAGAAAACACTCTTAACTAGATATTCATGCAAAAAATGTGATTGCAGCACTATGCATTTATTTGTTCTCAGGAATGTGGATTTGAATCAAACAGGAAAAATGTAGAATAAGTAAGACGAAAGAGTGTGTTTTTTTTTAACCCATTAAGCTAGATTTAATGATAAAATGATTTGTTTAACTATTATAAAACTTTAAATATTGATTTTTGCGTATATAACTCTCATACGTATTTTAATGCATTCATTCTTTGTAAAGTATAAAATATATTCATAATATTAAAAAAATTAATTTAATGTTATTTATTTCTACTTTAAATTGTATTTTTTATATATTTTAAAAGTTTTTGTTACCCATATATACTGGTGTATCTGCAGATACAGCGCGACCACACTTGTTTGAAAAAAAGATACGCAACTAGCGGAATGTTAAAATTCGAAACTCTACAAAAATGGGACGCTAGGCATAAATGTGTTAATAAAATTAAACTAATACCTTTTTTCGTTCAAAGAATTCACAATGGAAAATGCATACAAAAAATCCATTATTTGAAAGTACAATTATAATATAAAATAAATTTTCTTACATACCAAAATGGAATGTATACATGAATCAAAATCTGTTCACTAAAACTCTTCTAAATTGTTTGAAAATAATAAATTGAAAAAATTAACTCAATAAATTAATAATTGCATCATTTAAATCCAAACAATCCCTTTTTCAGATTTAATTATTTTGTTTTCTTCTGTAAAACTTAGTTAATTGACTTTCATATAGAAAATAAAAAAAAGCTTGTATGAATGGATCAGCAAAGCATGGAAATTTCTTAAATTGAGTATTTATGATGCATAACTATTTTTTTTACATTATGTTTATTTTAGATTACATGCTGTTACACTAATTATATTAGGGAAAGCCGTTATTAGAATGCAGTTACTAATAAATTAATTATGCTATTCGTATTTATTTTAACATTACACTTATTGAAATAAGATGAGAGTTAAGAAAGAAAATTACTTCAAGATGGGTACTTCTTAACGTGACGTAGTATTTTTTTATGACTTAATAGTTATTTATTTCTTTTTTCATTACAATATTCAGGTTCTGACAAAATATGAATATTAAGAATATTTTCTTTGGATGAAACTGTTAGTTCATTCACAATTCTTAAATAATATATGAAAGTTTAAAATTATTGTTTATTAAGAAATATACATTCAATAAAATCAATTTTCTTTTTCGTTAAGATTGTGATAGGCTTTTGTTTTATTAGTACACTTGACATTGTTTTATAAAACCACTGCATTTTGTTATGAAAATTGTAAGATAGGAAAGAATATTAACATTTCATCCTCTGTTTTTAAGCGTTCATTAAGAAATTCTTATTAATTTATGTGCTTAAACTCGCGAAATTAGCAGTTATTTAATAAGCCTTATAAAGGATGGCTTTGGTTTGTTATGGTATTAGATAAAATATCATTAAAAATGCAACCACGAAGAAAGTCAAAATATGATAAAAAATAAGCAGTTATATCATTTATTTTCATATTATTAATTTTAAAATACGTATGCAGGAAACTCTTTCAGAAATGCTCGCAAATGATTAAAAATATTTCTTATAATAACTTTTTCCGTGTATAATATGCAATACTATTTATAACTAACTAAACATTTTAAAATATAAAGAATATTTTTAAAAAATCATTTAGCAAAGCTTTGGTAAGTTGTTAAAGCTTAAAAAGAACAGAAAAGAATTATGGAACTAATTTTAGTTCATATGATACAATGAGAAGATAGTTTAGAAGAGGAAAAATGCCATTTGTTGACATTCTTATTTCATTCACAGTATTGCTTATGTACCAGAATGTAACATTTTTGAAGAATTTATGAAAGTTCCAATTAATAAAATGTTGTAAGGAAAACAAAAATTTTCCAGAAATCAAAACATTCTAATGAAGACAGATAGTAGATAGTACTACCAAGTGTCTTCCCGGTGAGTAATAGTATTGCAATATAACATAATTGGTTGCCATTGTTCATGGTATGCCTATTTTACTGCGAGAATTGAAATTATAGGACTAACTTTCATTCAACTGCAAAAAAAAAAGAAAAAAAAAAAAAGAGGATATTTGCCTCTTAAATTTGTCTTCCGTTTATGATTTCAAAAGGATTTGACCACATGACCTTTTTCGTAATGTTGTTCGAAACACTTTTCGAATTATGGCCACATTATAGAGACCCATGCATCTTTAGACAGATGTTAAATGAAAACGAAATTAGTGTAAAATAGCTGAAGAATGCACAACGTGAAATATAAAGCTATAAGAAGTTTTATTTATGTTCTAGATTTTAAGGTATAAATAACATTGATTTAAAAAAAATGAAATTATACCTCATTATAAAGTTTTGCTTAAAATAATATATGTTAAATACATTATCTATTATATCATAATTATTCATATTTTATTTATTAGAACTAAATACAATAAATTAATTTCGGAAACTACTTGAGGTGAAAAAATATGTGTCTTTTAAGTTAAAATAAATCCCTTTAAAATATAATATTAAATTCAGACATAAATTTTCATCCAACTTATGTAAAAATGATAGGTAATAAGGAATAAGCAGCATAAGAAATAAACAGCATCCTATGATATTACTTATTCAAAGACTTTGATTTATTTTTTTTTCCTCACACCACTCTATCTCGCAAACCGTTATTCACATTATCACAGGCACATTACGATGATTTCTAAGCTTTTTCTCTGCAAGAGTTAGCGTGGATTTCCTTATTTTAATTCTTTATCTGATTGCATAATCAATATTACATAGAAAAGTACAGTTGCTTTAATTTTTTTTTTTTTTTGTAAAACTCATTTTGCAAAGACTTATACAAAATTGCCCAGAAATAATTCACGTTAGTGGATATACAGTTGTATCTCTGTCTTTCAATACACGTACACTGTAAAAAAAAAAAAAAATGCAGTTCTACAGATTTAAAGTTACATGCTTACTAAACTTTTATCTATAACTGTACAAAAAAATCTGCAAATCTACAAAACTAGTTTTTGTAAAGCTACAGAAATCTGTAACTTTACAAATGAATCTACTAAAATTACAGTAATCTTACAAAAATTTACTGTAATAGATAAAAATTACTGTAACAGACGCTGTTACAGGAATATTTGTTGTTGCCGTTACATAAAAAATTCTAGGAATCCCAATTTCCTAGAAAAACTTTAGTAACTTTACAGATTTTTTTTTTTTTTTTTTTTTTTACAGTGTAGAGGACAAATAATAAAATATAAGCTAAAAAATCATAAAAAGCGCCAATATTGATATATGAATCGAAATTGCATAGAACAACTTACTATTTTACTTTTTATTAATTTAATCAGAAAGTTGGTAGAGTAGAATAAAGTATTCTTAATGTATAGAGCAGTCATAAAAATACTTTGGGAGTATATGAGTCCTTGATAACTACACTGTAAAAAAAATCTGTGAAGTCACTAAAGTTTTTCTAGGAAACTGGGATTCCTAGAACTTTTTATGTAACGGCAACAAGGAAAACTCCTGTAACAGACGCTGTTACAGGAAATTTTGTTGTTGCCGTTACATAAAAAGTTCTAGGAATCCCAGTTTCCTAGAAAACTTTAGTAACTTTACAGATTTTTTTTTCAGTGTAGGAGCATCTAGGGATGTTATTTTTAATGTGAGTTTTATTAAACAATAGACTCGATACCTGAGTATGAAATAAAGAATGAACATTAAGCTGTTACAGTTACGGTTTCATTGAAAATGACAAAAATAAAAAACAATGTCGACTTTATTTTCAAATGAAAGTCATGTTCACTGTGGAAATATCCAAATGGCAACGAAATGGTACCTGTAGCTGTAGAAACCACTACCTCTGTTTATAGAAAACCTTTAGTAGTATCTCTACCTAATTATGCTCTTTCAAACATCCTACACTGTAATAAAAAATCTGTAGTTCTACAGATGTAAAGTTACATGCTTACTAAACTTTCACCTGTAACTGTACGAAAAAAGCTGCAAATCTACAAAACTAGTTTTTGTAAAGCTACAAAAATCTGTAACTTTACAAATGAATCTGCTAAAATTTCAGTAATCTTACTAAACTTTTATTTGTAACCCTGGCTGCAGTTACATGAAAAGTTCTCGGAATCCCAGTTTCCAAAAAAATTCTTAGTAACCTTAAAGATTTTTTGATTTTCGGCGTAAAAGTGTGTCTGTTACATGAAATTTTGTTGTTGCCGTTACATGAAAAGTTCTAGGAATCCCAGTTTAATAGAAAAACTTTAGTAACTTCACAGATTTTTTTTTACAGTGTACTCAACGGAAAGTGGCGTCCTTTTATACCTTTTTTAGGGAATTTCGCATTTTCTTCTGGCTTTTCTGCTCTGAAAAATGAATTTAAATATCTAAAATCATTTGACTAGGCACGTGATTATAATTACTCTTTGACTGATAAAGCTCTAATTAAATTTAATAATCCTAAACGCCCTCTTCCTGACTTAAATAATTCTCTTAATTTTAAATATATCTTCCATTTTGTTTTCTTTTGTGGAGTTGTTAATCTTCTCTGAAAGATCCTGTTCTTGCTGAGAACAGGTTGAGCTGTTATTTTATTCTTTTTTCTTGTAATTTAGGTTATATTGGTCAAACTAATTGAGCATTAACGTTCAGGCTAAACGAGTATCTTTAGGTATATATCAAAACATGAAATTTCCAAAACCTCATTTGCCTCTCACTGTTGAACTTAAAGCCCATGTTTCAATTTCTCCATAGCCAGAATTATTTCTTCTTCTTTTGTCTCACCCCTCACTTGGATTTTCACGAAACATTTTCCATTTTTTAAAATTCCGATAAATTTGTCAATCGCTCATCCTTTTTTTTTTCTCTCTGCAGCTTAGCTTTCCCTTTTGCAATTACATCCCCTCTTTTATTTGTCTCAATTCGTTTTATTATAGAAAAAAGAAATATATCATTGCTTATGTTTTTTTCTTTTAGTTTCGTTTCTAAATTTAATTATTTTATTTTTAATTTTTTAATTTTATTTTTTTTTATTTCTTTTTATTTCCTTTGCACTTTTGTTTTCTGTACAATCGTGGGGAAAAGAAGTAAACACCCCCTACTAACTCTTCAAGAAATTGTCGTAGGCGAAAGTTACTGGTACCGAACTATTGGAAATAATGTCTACTTTTAAATGATCTATATAGAATTTTCTTAGGGGGTCATCTACATATTAAAATGAATCAAAACTTCACTTTTTTCAATGGCAATGGCCTATTTTAACGGATATTTCAAATCTTCGGTTCACACTATGCCTAGACGCCAAATTTCAAGTCATTTGAATGATAAGTTCTTGAATTATAAAAATTCAAAATTTAGTGCTTCTAATGTAAAATTACATTTTCATATTTTTATTTATATCTCCTGAAATTATGCTCCTAATGTGCTGATTCTTTTGTAGCAATAATACTAATATACCCGAACATAAATACGCTGAATTTGCAATTTTTATAATTTTATGATATGAATTATGAATTATGAAATTAATATTCAAAAAAATTATGAATTGCGACCTAAAATGTTTTTGATGGATTTAGATTTATTAAGTCCTGCTTTATGGGAAACCAAAATCTCACATTTTTCTTCCAAGTAGTTTTCAAATTATGCTTAAAATACGACAAGATGGCGCTTTAAGGGGCCGTCTATGTTGGACTGAATAGATATTTTCTGTAATCTAACAGGCTTCTTTGACTCCTTGAGTGGCGCTTCAGGTGCCTTGATCAAGAAAGGGATCTCTCAGTTAACAATCGAGTGCGGAAAATCAATTTGGATATAGCCCTTAAAATAGGCTCGTTTTAAAATAATTAATTTCTCAAAAACTGATGGTACGAATTGCATACAAATTTGTTTTTAGGCTAATTGAAAAGTGTAGAGCTCATTTATGCTCTCGGAATTGTGTATTGCTATTGAAAAAAAAAAAAAAAAAGTTATGCTTCGTTTTAATATGTAGATTGCCCCCTAAGCAAATTTTATAAACAATATTTAAAAGTAGACTTTATTTCCAAACGTTCGTTACCAGTAATTTTCTTCTACGATAATTTTTTGAGGAGTTAGTAGGGGGTGTTTACTTTTTTTTTGCACGCTTGTAATCATATCGGACACATTTTCCTTTTCAACATGTGCTCCTGTGTGACTGGTGTTCACCTTTCACCTAGTGTCACCTGCCGAATCGTTTATAAGCTCCCCTCTCTGCCTTTTCTGTTCAATTGTGACCTTGTCTCCTTACGGACACGTGTTTAAATTTTCTGATGACGGGATGTTAAAATTTCCGACCAGAAACGCATCATATGTATTTATTTTGTTTTATGGTGATTCAAACAAAGTTTTGTTATTCATTTGCATACTATATAAATTAATGAAAAAATATATTTGTCGAACTGTCTGACTGTTTGTTGGAAATGGCCAGAAGAATATATCGCACTGAGAGATGAGAATATTTCGATGAGGATGTTCGAAGACAGGTCGGAATTTGTTTTATATTTTTAGGATTAGTCCAAATCTTAATTAAAACTTTAATAAAGATCACAAATTTGAGAGTTTCAGTCATTGTACTAATTATGCCAGCCATTTACTGCCAGTCAATTATGCAATGTTTTAAAAATTTTACTAGTTATCTACATTTTCTAATTGTCACATCCGCTTTTCTGATGAAAATATAGCTCAAATATACACTTATTTGTTGTACCTTTTCACTTCTAATACTCTTTAAATAATTAATATTTATATTAAAAAATGCTTACCGAAGTTCGATTCTATGCTGATTTATATTCTATGTACTTAAAAAGTTAAAACAGAACCATTATAAGATCACTCCTGTGTCTGTCTGTCACAGCCATTTTACTCCTGAACTATGGAATGTGGAAAGTTCAAATCGGAGGAAGTAATACAGACTATTAACGCACATATTTACACAATATTAAACATTCACAAATAGAAAGTAAAATTATGAAAAAAAATTAGAAGTAGTAGCTGTTAATTTAAGGCTTTCAGGAAAACTATAGCGATTATCATATAACATATAATTTTTAACGAGGCTTACGAGTAAGACAGGCTACCGCTGTGGGTACGATTCTTCTTTTTTTACAGACCGCTGGAGTCACGTGATGCTCGAATGCACCAATGAAGGTGTGCGAAAAGAGCATCACGTGACTCCAGCGATCTGTAAAAAAACAAGAATCGGACCCACCGAGGTAGCCTGTCTTTCTCGTTCGCCTCGTTTTTTTTTAAAGAGCGTATTTTTCGTTACACAAAAATTTTGATTTGCGGGCATTCAGCAAAGGGGTCAAGGCGCGCTGGAGGTACATATCGTACCAGAAATATGAAAGCATTGTTGATAATGATTTTAGAAGTAAATCATCGGTAATTAGTCGAGATATTAATCCTTAAAAACACGGACGTTTGGACACACATAAACACGGCGTACTGTATCCGCCATCGTCTTTTAAAGTTTTGTTAACAACTTTAAATGATATATTTCTGTAACGCAATACCCAGTAGCAGTATAAAAGCAATAAACGTCAAGTTATTAAAAAGGAACTAATTTAATCAGAATTAGTCGCATAAATACTATGGGATTCCGACTACTTCGCATTGAGTTGATTTCTCAATACGCCTCCTGTGTCTTTAAATTTAATTAAAAACCTATCTGGAAAAATGCGGCACGTACCAAGACGGAAAAGCAATTTTGCGATCTCCTTTCGAAGCTCGCCATAATGTCAAGTTTAAATTTTGAACAAGCGTTTTGTTTTAGCTACACTGTAAAAAGAAGAAAGATTATTACTACGCTGAATTTAGTTTTATGAAATGTCAAATGAAGTTTAAATATGCACTACTTTTATTGTCAGAACCGAATTAAGTTCATCCACAAAACAGATTAAGATAAGTTTAAAAAAAGAGTTAGACAGAATAGGAATATTTGATATTATATAGGCCTCATATCTGTTTGAAGTTTTATGGTATGCCCATTCATACTTTTCTGGTATGTACAGCTATGCACCCACCCCTGCTATGTACAATGTCGTTATTCTTTTAGCAACGATTTGTTTAGTAATATAGTTAATAATTCATATATTTAATGAATGGAACCCTCTGAGCGCGAATAATACTCGCACTTGACCGTTTATTCTGTTTTAATATTCATTTTCATGTTTTCCATATTTTCTGTATTTTGCACTTGCCATAGTATTCGCTATCAAAGCGCAGATATAAAAAGTTAAAAATACTATCTTATTCAGCATTATTTTCCGGTCCTCGTGGTATCTTTGGTTTTGAAAAGTATTAGTATTTACTATTTCAAAACGATAGATTTCGGATGCTGATATGTAATCGTTTTCATTCTTTCCGTTATAACTTAATCTTGAAAATGCAATTTCCTTTTCTGTGACCAAACAAAATACCCATTTATTTCCGGTACTTTCTTTTTCTAACAAAGCTTTACTATAAAAAAAAAGAATAATTTCTAGAAGTCGTTTTATAGATTATTCATATACCGGGTGTCCTAAAAAGGACTGACTGATTTTAAAATTCAATAACTTGCAAACGGTGACAGATATTTGAAAAAATTCTTGCAGGAGGGTTATGCATGAGCTCAAAAGTTTTTTTACAGTGATTTTCGATTTTAGTTCGAATTACAAACAATAGATGGCACTGCGAGAAATAAACGCTAAATTCAGGCTCGATTTTTGGCACTTCGGGACTCACTCAATACATTTTAATCTCCTTTTTCCGCATGGAAGAAGAGAAAAGCCAAAAAATCGAGCCTGTATTTAGCGCCTATTGCTTACAGCGCCATCTATTGTTTGTAATTCGAACTAAAATCGAAAATCACTTTAAAAAATCTTTTGACCTCATGCATAACCTTCCTGCAAGAATTTTTTTAATATATGTCCCCATTTGCAAGTTATTGAATTTTAAAATCAGTCAGTCCTTTTTAGGACACCCCGTATTTTCCATTCCAGTGCCTGTGAATATATTAGCAAATAAATAAATAGAATGCTTAATTCATCTTTAAAAATTTTAACTTAAAATTACACTATGTGCAAAATATTTAAAAGATGAGACAATATTTAAAAAAAGATGTTAAATTACTTTAATTCATCTTAGTACTTTCAAATATAAACATATATTTAGTCAGAGAAATACAAAGATACTGTTATTATCATTTTATTTTCAAAATTCACATAGATGGTGTCGAAAGGAGTGAAACTGAAAGTCAATTTTTAGATAGGAAAACATTGGGAAAATAAAAAATGGATATAGAGGGAAATGGAATATTACTTGTTTTATGATTCTCTAAGTAAACTGAGACAAATTCTGGGTATGTTGTCGCAAACTGTATTTTCTTTAGTAGGGTAACTTGAGGTGAGATGCCATGTTGTAAGAGATGCCGTATCACGTAGTTTTCATATGTGCAGGCGATGTAGGGAAACGCTGCTCATTTGCAAGGAAGAGGGTTCCCTGGTGATACTTTAATTTTCATTTGCGTTCTTTTTTAAAACAATTAAGTGGTACTTTTTATTGCTATTTCGTCTTAACATTTCTGGTAAACGTCCGAAATATTTTACGTGGCTTCTTCATTTGCCTATATAAGTGTTAGTTTAAACACCAGAGAAACAAATCTCATGTTTTTAGAGAGTACTGGTACCTGACCTTTCTGCAAAGCATAAATAGTGGCCGGTTCCCGCTTCGTCACGTCAGTGGGGAGAACCGGAGTCTTGCCCAATACTTTGGGGTGAGTCGACGGAAATTTTTGGGAGTAAGATGCCGGTTGTTTTCGCTTGGTGTAAGATGCCGGTTACTTTCCGCTGCGGTCAAATGCCTGGTTGTTTCTTCATTGTTTAAATTATTCTTGGCTATTAACTAACATGTCAAAGATTTTAATCAGATACTTTAAATTAGTGATTAAATCGTGATTTGAATCAAGTGATTAAAAAAAATCATTTATTAAAATTATAAATTTTCTAAAAGTTTAAAATGACATATAGAAATATTAAAATCTAAAGTGAACATATAATTCGAAGTGTTTCTATATGTAGTCTGCCTTATAAATAAACATTATTGGCCTTATAAATAATTTTTTAATAATTATTAATTTTAATTATTGTTAAAATTTTTATGTTAAATGCAGTTAGAACTAATTTTAATAAATGCAAATGTCGGTAGTATATAATATAGTTTTAGATAACAAGGAGTTTCGGTCCCCTACGAGCTATGCTCGCCAACCTCCATCCAGATACCGAAGACTCTAAAAACACACTAATTTGATCTGCTTTGAAAAGATTACGGAAGATTAAATCGTAATTAAACGACTAGTGGCGATCTCCTGCAATTAAATTTCCATTCATTTCTCTTTGGCTGAGGGATTTTAAGACAAAATCAATTGTTGTCGACACAGTTAACTTCTACTTTCGTGATTGATTAAATAAGATCAACTCAACTATTTAAAGTTAGCTTGTATAAAATGTCTAATTAAACAATTTTATAACGACGCTATAAGAAATTTATTTTAAATTAGACATTTTAAATGTATAGTTTTAAATATGACGTAATTTTCACCAAAGTTTTATCACAGTGGCTTTACAGTAAACTTGTTATAATGTTCAAAAATAGGCATACTTAAGAGCCATAATTCTTTTAAATGTTAAGTAGAACATAATATATTAAATAAATATTACACAACCAAATATATTAACATAACATAAATAATTATATAAAAAAATATATTAGTTTGTTGTTTTATTATATTTCCAACGTTTGTTATATTCATATTTTTGTAATTTCCTAATATTAAGTAAGTTAACAACTTTAGTATGTCTAAAATATTAAAGTTACTTTTATTCGTCCCATTATATTTTATACTACTTCGCAAAAATTTTCTTTACATTGAAACTCTATAATGCATATTACCCTTAGATAGTTGACCATCTTACTCATACATATGGGTGCGATGTCGAAATGAGTTTACAAAAAAAATTTCGATGCTTTCTATAACATCTGTAAAATGAAATAAGGTTGTAAATGATACATAAGAGTCTAAACTTCAACAAGAAATCAATGAATAACAAATATAAACAACAGGCGATTTTTAAAACAATTAAGTAAAAAACTACGGCATCTTCAGCCAATCTACCCTAATAATTTCTATTGATTCAAGGACAATTAAATCATGATAATTATTTAAGGGATTCAAAGATACATACATGTAGTATTCATTAAAATTGATAATGATTTGTGATTATATCGTTTGTTGTTTTAAGAGATATAGAATATTTCGTTTCTGCACATGTATGGGGCGTTTAAAAAAATGAGCAGCAATGGTTTTATATTATTTAAGTTTTCTGAGGAGCATTTTATCAGAATTGAAAGTTATATATCTAAATGTCATAAATTAACCGACAATCACAATAAGGGAGCACCTTTTTCTTTTAGATATATTTTGGTTTAATAAATATAAAGTCATACAAATTCCAGGTTCTTATCTAAAAAATATCAGGGAGTACGAGCACGCCCGATGTACGCCACTAAAAACAGTGGAGCCTCCAAATCTAATTCGTTTGAATAAATTTTCTTTTAAAAATGTGAAATAATACAAATTCGAAGGTTTACTCTATCTGAATTCAGTGGGGGTCAGCACTGAACGCAAAATTTGTTTCGAAAACATTTAAAGTATGGAATCTTTAAATTCTGATTTTACATTTATTTAAATTTATTAACACGACCCCGGTAACGCCGCCGTGGGGGCTAAGTTGATAATACTAAAAGCAATATTTCGAGAAAATAATTTATTTACTCCTTTTATTTAATCATGCGTTACCAATCATAAAATTATGAAATTTACCTTTATGTCTAAATTTTCAAAACAATCTTTTTAAAAAATTGCACTTTATTTTACATTTATTTACTTTACTGATTAAATTCAACCTGATCTTATTTATTTAGATTTCATATGATTTTTTGAGATTTCACATGAGAGTTGTTGCATTATTGAGTAAATTTCTGTCAAAATTCCGTTTATAATGAGTTATTTATTAAAATAAAATCATAGTGAAAATTAGCCCTTATAATAGAGATTTAAGTGTATGGACAGTCATTAAAGAAATTATCAGTTAGTAGAATAAAGTCATTTTAATGGACTTAGCCATTTTAACATAACCATGGCTTCTACTTTGGTAAAAAGATCACATTTAACACTGAATTCTAAGTAATGTGAAGTTTCCAATATTTGAGAATTTCCTTGCGATAATTGGTTGGCTATCCTGAAGAAAGGCCGATGTTACAAATTTTGGAAAATTATTATTTTTTTGTTGTTGTTGTTGTTGAAAAAGTGGCTATGGAGAATGATTGACTACTATCCAGTGTTAAAAGTTCCATAATATACAAGTTCGTTTACTTTAAATAAATAAAAAAACAGTAAACAAGCGATGAGCATTCAACAATATTCACTGGCTATGGATTAATTGTGGGGAACAGTTTTCTTCCTATTTTGTTTTTCAAATTAATAATTAAAACAGTGCTATAAAGTCTGAAGATAATAATCCCATAATAATCAAAAGAGTAACCAGAAGTTAATAAGTATTAGAAAATGTAGTTTTATGCGATTATATGTCCAAAACTCTAAAAGGAATCTTGAAATTTTTTTCCAGTTGGGTTCAAGAAAAGAATATTTAAACCTTACAATTTCTTTCGTAAACGATTTTCCTTAATGATCATTAAAATAACAAGTTTAAAATTGCACGTCAAACATGGCAAATGAGGTGCGTTCGTAATATAACTAGTTTTATAAATATTTTTTGCACCACATACTGTACTGAATGTATATTTTAGTCAACTTCATAAGTGCTTATCAATTTCATTCTGGTCGGAAGGTTGTAACATGATTACAATACATTTGAAATACCTTTTTCCCATTGGCCGTAATGTAACAGAAAATATTTGACTGTCCATGTAATTAAACTATACATCCGATTTTCATAAAATTTGAAATGACTCGGCAAAATTTTGCACCAATTATATATTTAAAGTTTCAAACCATTAGGTTGGGTATTTTTTGCTCTGTTGTATGCGGACGCACAGACACACGGATAGACAGAAAGACAAAAGGACCGAACGACGACTATAGGGATACTTATTTGTATAATTACGAACGCATCTAAAAAGTTTTTGAAAATAAAAGAAAATTATACAAATGTATTATAAAGATTAAAAATTGTATTATTGGTTATATATTTCTGATGACCTTTAAGATGATCTTGCTTTTTAATTAACTAGGGGGCTCGGCCCCCTACGAGCTACGCTCGCGAACCCCCGTCCAGACACCGCAGGCTCTAAATGCACGCTAATGTGGTCGGCTTTAAAAAGATTTCGAAAGATTGAATTATAATTTAAAAAACAGTGGCGATCTCCCTATAAACGGATTTCTATTCATTTCTCTTTGATTTGGGAAATTTTAACGCCAAATCCGCTGCGGTACTACTTGATTATCCCGTCGACTAATTTCGCCAAATTATATAAATCGCCAAACCACTCGCCAAATTATACAAATTGACATAATTTTTATTTTAAATAACGAAAGAACAAATAAATTAGTACAACATTAATAAAAATACACATAAAACGTCGAAATAAAAATAACTTGATGACGTAGACACGTGTAACAACATTTCAAAATAAGCTAATATAAAAGGAATTAAGTAAACAGAGTCTTTTTCTCCCGGTATTTTTTAACAAAGCGAACAGAAAGTTCTGTTAAATGAGACATTTTAAATTAATCGTTTTTAATCTGACGTAATTTTTACCAAACTATTCTTTCTCTTTTTAATATTCACGTGAAATTACTTGTGTTAGAAATAAAATATTATTTGCGCTTTCCTAAGAAAAATAGTTGAAAAATATCCTCTCAAAATATCAAATAAATGTCTAGCGCAATTTGCAAATTTAAACCGTTTTGCAATATTATTTTGTGTTCATTTTATGTAATAACTGTAATGTGACGTAAATATGACGTAATTTCTCCTAATTAAGACTTCTAACGCGTGTTAATAAATTTATTATTTTACAAATTCCTTTCTCTCTTAAAATTCACGTGTAATTACAGTTTTTATGACGTAATTTTTAATAAGTTCCTGCTTTTTGTACATAATTATTTAATTCTAATTCCAAATGTTTTTTTCTGTTTATAATAGTCACGTGTAAATAAATTTTTAATTTATTACACGTAAAAATATATTTTTTTTAAAGCAAACATTATTGTTTCCGCTGTTTATACAGTTGGCAACAGTTTAAATTAATATCACTTTCTAAAATCTCTCTATTCTAAAAAAAAGTAACTACCGCTGTCACCGCCGCCGCCGTCGGTTTTGATTTTTTTGTGACCGGAGGCCTTTCTTCGTTAATATTAACAAAAATAATGCATACAAAAATATGAAAATCGGTGGTTTTATACAGAAATGTTTGATAAATACGCTGATGTAGACAGTTTTCAAATCTAAGAATTATTTTAAGAGTTATTTAATGCTAAAGTTGGACAAAATCTTTCCACTAAAAAAGTTTTATAGAAGCAAAAACTATTCATGAGAATTTAATCATTTTTAGACCATTTTATACGTTTGAAGTTAACGGTGTGCAGACTGTTTTTCTTTTTTTAATTTGACTAATTTTTTGAGGTTTTATTTCTATTTTAAATTCAAATTTTCAGCATTTCTAGAGATATTTTTTACAGATTTCAGAACATTGTACTAATTTAAACTGTTGCCAACTGTATAAAAAGCGCAAGCAATAATGTTTGCTTCAAATTAAAAATTTATTTACACGTGACTATTATAAATAGGAAAAAAACTTTCAAATTAGAATTAAATAATTACGTATAAAAAGCAGGAACTTATTAAAAATTACGTCATAAAAAGTATACACGTGAATTTTAAAAGAGAAAGGATATTGTAAAATAATAAATTCATTAACATGCGTTAGAAGTCTTAGGAGAAATTACGTATTATAGTTAATAGTATTATAGTTGTTATATAAAATGAACACAAAATAATATTGCAAAAAAGTTTAAATTTAGAAATTGCGCTAGACATTTATTTGATATTTTGAGAATTAATTTAAAATGTCTCATTTAAAAGAACTTTCTTTTCGCTTTGTTAAAAAATACCAGGAGACAAAGACTCCCTCTACTTAATTCCTTTTATATTAGCTTATTTTGAAATGTTGTTACACGTGTATACGTCATCAAGTTATTTTTATTTCGACGTTTTATTTGTGTTTTTATTAATGTTGTACGAATTTATTTGTTCTTTCGTTATTTAAAATAAAAATTATATCAATTTGTATAATTTGGCGAGTGGTTTGGCGATTTATATAATTTGGCGAAATTGGTCGACAGGATAATCAAGTAGTACCGCAGCGGATTTGGCGTTAAAATTCTTCAATCAAAGAGAAATTAATAGAAATTCGTTTATAGGGAGACCGCCACTGTTTTTTAAATTATAATTCAATTTTTCGAAATCTTTTTAAAGCCGATCAAATTAGCGTGCATTTAGAGTCTGCGGTGTCTGGACGGGGGTTGGCGATCGTAACTCGTAGGGGGCCGAGCCCCCTAGTCTGTAAAAAATATCTCTGGAAATGCTGAAAATTTGAATTTAAAATAGATATAAAACCTCGAAAAATGAGTCAAATTAAAAAAATAAATCAATTCTGCACACCGTGAAATTATAAAGTATAAAATGAACTAAATTCCGATGTATAGTTTTTGCTACTATAAAACTTTTTTAATGGAACGATTTTGTCCAACTTTAGCATTAAATATCTCTTAAAATAATTCTTCGATTTGAAAACTGTCTGCATCAGCGTGTTTATCAATCATTTTTGTATAACACTACCGATTTTCATATTTTTGTATGCATTATTTTTCTTAATATCAACGAAGAAAGACCTCCGGTGACAAAAAATTCAAAACCGGCGGCGGCGGCGGCGGTGACAGCTGTAGTTACCTTTTTTTAGAATAGAGAGATACTGATGTATTCGAAAACTTTAGTATTTATTATAAATAATGGTTAATGAGAACTTCTGCAATAACTAGTGATATGAATCTTTCTTCTTTTCCTAATAAATAAATCATTGTGCATAATAAGAAATACCTGTACGTTTTGAATCATTCTTTTCAAAATCCACATCTGTCCCAAATTTTAAAAATTTTACGAATCAATTAAAATTGTCCTATACAAACATATTAAATATTCGAAGATGTTTTCTGTGTACAATATATTTCTACAATATGAAAATATGTATGTCAGTTATTCGGAAATAAATAAAATAAAATAATATTATAATAAAAATAGTATTTAAATTAAACAGTAAATAATAGTAAATAATTCAAAAAAGCTTTAGTAAACCTAAAGATTTATGTTGATTTTGCAATCAGTGGGATTTAGTCCAAAACATATTTTACCAAAAAAATATTATAATTCTAATTTTATAAGGTATTTGACAAAGGTATTAGATATAAATAAATTATATCACGTCTTAAGTGGTTACATTCGTTTTCTGCAGTGGAAATTGACATATTTCGGAATTTCTTTTAAGGAAGAAAGTAAAATTAATTGAAAAACTTATGATTCCACGTTTTTTTATTATATCTTCACGTATTTAAAAAGATTTGCCAAAAATTATGCCAAACTTTTCTCCTACATTTTTTAAACTGTTATCCATACAAGTAATACTATTTTAATCTATTAATAAATATTATCAAAATAATTATAATTCTAAACTAAATACATAAAGAATATGCCTAGAGAAAGAGCAAGGAATAATAAAAGAGTCATCTGAAATTGTTAATCGATTCTTTTACAAATTGCAAAAGCTTTTAAATTTTAACCAAACTTTGTAAATTGATTCAACGGCTTTTTATGACTCGTCTTCAGAAGCCCTATCATAAGTTAAAGACCTTCCCAGATTACTTAATCGATACTATACAAAAAGTCCTCAAGTAAGTTGTTACGTAGAAATTTACAAATTATCATTTTAAAGATAATCCATCTAAACTGTCTCGGAAAAAGTGATGATTTATCTTGAAGAAAATTAAGTTTTTTTCTTTTTTCTGCATTTCAATTTTCATGGAAGAGTGAGGATTATCAATCTGTTTTTTTAACACTCTGCGTACTTCTTACGCGATTTCCAGACATTTTATGTTCTTTGTACTGTTCATTATTAGGGTTCATGTAAAAATGCGGACAACGGGCGATTTTTTTAATTATCTTATCTATCGGTTCATACAATAATAGCGTAGTATATTTTAAAGAAATATACATACATAGATTGAAAAAATATAAAAAATTGCCCTTTATTCAGGAAAGTATTAAATACAGCAGTACGGGGGTGTTTAATTTAAAATTTAAGAGAGGTCATCACATAAATATTTATATTTTTCAATTAGCATTTCAAGTAAAATCCGAGATAAATATAAAATTCAAATTCAAATTTTAATTAAATTATAATTGTAAGTTTACCAATCATTTTATTTAGATTTATATTATAGACACTATATTAGATTTATTTCTATTTCATGTATTAAAAGTACCAAAAATTTCAAAACAAAATTTCGAACGTTCGAAAATAAGTAATAATACTCCAATTTTCACTATCTATACACTACTGAAAATATTAAGTAACTTTAAATTGATGTAATATCTGCATTGATTATAGAGTTGTTCTGTTTTTATAAATCCACAATGCAATAAAAATTTTCCTATAACATGATTAGATAGCAAAATTTTGAGACTCATCAAAACTGCTCAATAGTTTAATGGCAATTTTAATCCTTTAGAGAAATATAGAAGTATGTAATTGTAAATAAACATGTGGTGTAATTTTTTAGCAATCTTTTAAAACTTTATCTAACATACTCAGGTTTTTCAGAATGACTTTATTATTTTAAGAAATATAATAGTAGAATTAAAACAGCACATAAAAGATGGCAATAAATCACAATTAAATAATGAAACTTTGAACTTAAAATGAACTCACCATAAAATAAAAATAACACACATTATGTGTTTCCAGATGGAAAATATAGCAGTCCGTCAAAAGCCAATGTAAACACGTGACCGTAAGAGGACGTTGGCTGATGATGGGCCATTATATTTTCCAGCTTGAAACGCGTCCTGTGTGTTGTTTCGATTTTATAATGATTTATGCAAAGTTTTATTATTTAATTATAATATTAAAATATCGTAATTCAAATTCATAACCAATAATTAAAATGTTATTTTCTATGCTTAGTAACTAGTCTTAAATTTAGTCAATTTAAAAAGTATTAACTTTCTCAAATAATTACACAGCTTTTAAAATGACATTTATTCAGAAATTAATTATACGAAATATAGTTTAAGGGGTCTCAGGACTCTTAAGGGGTCTCATGACTCTTAAAATTGGAAAAAAGGAGAAAAAAAGTCCCATTTTCAACATTTAATATCTTGATATGTATATGATTTTAAAATATTTAATTTATTGGGATTTTTTTATTGGTAATGAAAGTTATAAGAATTTTCTTTCATTTTATGTATTTAAAAAAATAGCCAGACGTAGAATTAGCATTTAAAGGGACTCCAAAATGTCATACATTTGATGAGCAGAAAATTGGCATAACAGATTACGCGGAGGATTACGAAATACATTTTGCAGCTAGAATGACAATGTTGGTGCCTACTCCAGATTACAATATTTACTCTGGCGCTAAATACATTTATATTTAAAGCATTTTTATATTTTTAATACAAAGTTGTATTTAGCTAATACACAATTTGGAAAGTTTCAACAGTATAATCACTTATAAAGATAATCTTTTGGAAAATAAAAAGGAAATTTAGCTTTCAGATTATACAGACTAACATGAAACATATGTTTTAAAAATTTCATGAAAGAATATTCAGAAGTTTTTGGGATGTGCGTTATGCCCAAAAGACGTCATTTGGTGAAAAAGTACTTCAAAATTTCGAAAACGCGGTTTCAGCTATTGAGCGGATATAATTTTAAAAGCCATAATTTCTGATCTAATGGAAATTTCAAAGAAATAATTATATCAGAATGTTAAAAAAAGATAGGGGTTTAGCATATCAAAATATTGAAATTTTTGAAATTTTAATAATAATAATATAATGCTTTTATTTAACATTTTTTCTCCAACACAATCTTTCATTTAACATTATATGTTTAATATTTTTAAAATTGAAAATCTTCTTTAATAAATTATAAATTTATTAAGGTTTTCTATGAAAATCGATTAGTGTTATAAGAAGTAATTAATACTAATCTGAGTAACAAAACATTTAAAATAACAATAGATATTATTACTTTCAGATATATTAACTTAAAAATGAAAATCATGTGTATAGCATTATACATAACAACATGATATATTGATATAAATCTTTAAATAATTCAATTATTCTAAGAAAATTGTAATGCAAAAAATATTTGGAATACAAGGACTATTATCTTGTAAATGCGAAGGACAAATGTATATCAATGAGTTTTACACGCTGAATATTAATTAATTAACATTCGAATTGATACAAACAACTGGAAATATACTAAAGCTGTGTAAAGATAATTTGTATCGAAACACTGTGTGGGCGATAATGGCTGTTATTACTATGTTTTTTTTTTCCGATTTTGCTCATTCTGTTCTCGACAAATCTGTTCTTCTGGATATGTTGGCGGTACTTGCATGTAAAAGTTTTACTCAAACCATCAATTTGCGGCATTTATTGAAAAGTCTTTCTTCAAAGTCAGAATCACGTTCTTTCTATTTTAAACATCTAGAACAGTGGTAACCAACGTGGAGCGTACGCCTCATCGGTGGTAACTCCGAATTTCTTATTCACCTATTCGCTATCTTTCCTTTGTCATTTTTTTTATTTTGAAGAAAAAATAAATGGAATACAAGCAAAACTTAAAATATAACTATATATATATATATATTTAATAAGAACAATTCCCGCTCAAACGTTTAAAATGGAATCCACACCAGGCCATTTTTTTGATATTTCTTTCTTTTCAGTATTAAAAAATTCTATTATTTTTTTTATAAGTATTTTATTTTATATTTTTATGTAAGTCGTTTGATTTTTTATTAAATGAGCTTTCTACTTATATTCGCTTCTATTCGTATGCCACATGACGAATTTTTTACTCGTAGTCCAAGAGCTGTTAAACATTTTAGGGAAGGTATTTGAGGCACCCTGAAAATTTGTGCAACACTTCTTTTGTAATGGTTGAATACAAAATCGAAGGTCTGGCTGAAGGATCGTGGCCCAAAAACTGTGCCAGACACGTGTCAAGTGCCATTTTTTGACTACCAAAAAAAAAGGTATTTGAGGCACTGCTGAGATTGAGACAGAATAATATTTATACTTAGAAAAAAATATTTTGAAAACGACAGACACTTTAGTCGGCCCAAAAACTGTGCCAGACACGTGTCAAGTGCCATTTTTTGACTACCCAAAAAAGGTATTTGAGGCACGCTAAGATTGAGGCAGAATAATATTTATGCTTAGAAAAAAATATTTTGAAAATGACAGACATTTTAGTGAGCACAAAACTGTGCCAGACACGTGTCTGGCACAGCTATTGGGCCACGATCCTTCAGCCAGACATTCGATTTTGTATTCAGGCATTACAAAAGAAGTGTTGCACAAATTTTCAGGGTGCCTCAAATACCTACTCAAAAATGTTCAACAGCTCTCCTACTATCGTAATACCACTTAAAAGTATGTATAGATCTGACTGCCTTGAACACATTTAACCCTCTAAGTGTTTGGGGCGTAATATTCCGTTCACCAAGCTCCAGGTTTCAAAGCAATACAAGCAATATTTAAGATAATATAATTCTATAGATTTAATGAATTTTAATTACATTGAAGAATGATTTATGCTCTCAAGGATTACATTCATATTTGTAGTTGAGTTTTTTTAATAATATTGAAAGAATCATATTTTCTTAGCATTTTAAACAAAATGCAAATAAAACAGCATTACAATTTAACCCTTTTGCAAGACGCTCGGAGGGTTTTAACCTAAAAAATATATGAAATATGGAAACGAGGTATTGCAAAATTGCAAAATCTTTAATAGTATTAAAAAAGAAAAAAAAAGATTGAAGCGTTGAGAACCAGAGTGGGCCAACATCGCCAGTTGCGATTTTGAGTGTATGGTGATTAATGTGGACCTGCTAGAGTGACAATTTTACTTGATCGACTTTTGAGCGGCAGCTTGATATACAAGATACGTTGGACTATCTATTAAACTTGCTAAATCACTTGAATATTTCCGAAATTATTAAAATTAATTATGTAACTAATAGATGTCATGCATACAATGCTTTGACTCCTCAAACTTATTTTTCACAAAAATATGCCATAGTCAACTCAGATTCTCAATACCTCAATTAACGATATTGGGAAACGGAAATGAGAGAAGATGTGTTGTGATAGGGAATAATGGCTACTTAAAATTGAAAAAGGTGATAATCTTGAAATGTTTCTTCTGTATTGTGTTATTGATAAAAAGAAAATTTAGTGTCAAAAGCTTTTCCATCAACTTTTAATAAGATAAAAAAATGAATAAAAAAATTTGTTGATGTTATCAATTTTAATGCTAAATG
Organism: Maratus speciosus; assembly: GCA_963932465.1. Taxonomy (NCBI): domain Eukaryota; kingdom Metazoa; phylum Arthropoda; class Arachnida; order Araneae; family Salticidae; genus Maratus; species Maratus speciosus. The sequence continues at coordinate 76,526,142 of OZ010786.1, read as the reverse complement.
TAAGCCTATCTTCAAGATATTTTGTGAAGATAAAAATGCAGACTGTATAACACTTTTCTTTATCATTGAGGGAATTTGGAAAAGTACAACACTCTTTTTAGCACAAAGGCGAACATCTATCGACTCATTTGCATTTGTAGACTTATGTTAAAAACAAATTTGTGACAGAAGATTCACCTTTTTAATAAATTAAAAAATGCAAAATGAATAGTTCTTGAATAAACTTATATTTAAGTTTGGAAATTTTTGTAGAAATTTCACACGCTTTTAATTTTTGTATATGTCCCAGGGTTGGGGACTAATGAAAATATTTCATCATGTGCTGTGGTTGGACCTTTGTCAACTGATAAGAGCGAGATGTGATAGGCTTGGTATCGTCCAGATACCAGGTAGCTCAGAGGTAGAGCATTGGTGCGTAATGTCAATGACGCTGGTTTGATTCCAGGTTTGGACATTTTCCCTACTCTGTTGGTTTTACGCCTCTTAAACAAGTTGAATAAAAATTCAACAATTAAAAATCTCAAATGAATTATTATTAAGACTCTGTTACTGTTCCACTGTACGAATAGAGTTAACTTTTTAAATAATAAAAGAAATAATTTACAGAGCGAGGGGTGTAGGGGAGACATGGTGATTTTATAGATGCCTTAGTGGGGCGTGGCCAATAAAAGGTTAGGAACCACTGATCTAGAATAACTAGAAGACGAGACATGTGTTGCAATAACTTATTCCTTCTAATGTTTTCCTATGCATTATTTTGCTTTAAAAAAATGCGTTAATGAGTAATTTTTTACAGTCTTCGAAAAATGTCTTACGTACAGTCAAAAATTACTCTGTATCGCCTTAAAAGGGACTAAAAATGCTTCAGTGCGTTTATAAACAATCTCAATTTAATTTTCCTTCCGCATACATTGTGCGTCGAATGTACACCTATTCTCTATTTCTCAAATAAATACACTAGTTACTTGATATCCTATACTCTACGAAAATTACTCCACATATACATATTCAATTCTGATCTCCAACATAATCTATTATAATACGAATACGTGTTTATTTCCTTCAGTTTCAACATGTGTTAGTAATGAAACTCCCTGAATATATTCTAGATATGAGCAACAATTCTTGATAACTATGAAAATTAGTATTACCAAGCTAATTTTGAAAAAATCTCATGTTTCCTACATTAATACCATATTAATAATAAAATTAAAGTTTTTGGATTTAAAAATATCTGACGTCAATATTTCTTTATGTATTAAATATGATGAATGTATTTTCTGTTATACTCTATCCTTACTCATTGGAAACACAACATCTTTTTATTATTTAGTACAGACGATTAAAAGCAAACGATTTTCGATTTGAACTCAATTTTTTTAGCTCTGTTTTTTTCTCAAAGGAACAGACTTTGAAAAAGAATTGAGACTGTTGTCGTCGTTATGATTTTAGATAGCTGGAAGATAAAGAATGAACAAATTAATGAACTTTCACTAAGTAATGAAAATTTTTTAGACTATAAAAGAATTGAATTAGCTTTTCTTTTAAGAACAGTGGGAATGGAAATAATGAAACGATACATTAGAACACTTAATTTCATGTATGTTAAAGCGTTTTTTAATTGATTGTTACCCTTTGATTTAATGGGTTCCCCTTGGATATAATGACAATTTTCTTTGTAATATATACATAATGAGACTATTGCCATGAATTCTTGTTGATTTTCCTAGCTTGATTGAAAATATCTGATATTAGTAAAATATATAATTAAATAAATATTCTTACCTGTCATAAATAGAGCCATATATATATATATATATAAGTGTGTGTGTGTGTGTGTGTTATATAAAAATTTTACTTTTACTATTCATTTAAAATATTCTAAATTGCCGGCATATTCATTATTTCCTTTTTTTAATACTCTCTGTTATTTATTTCTAGTTAAATTCCTAAATTTAAAACGCGTATCTTAACAATAGTATTATTCAAAAACTTAATCTAAACTTTTAATCCCTTCATTAATTTTTATCGTCTACCAAACTGTAAAATTCTGAACGCAGTTACTTTATTTTTCGAATGTTTATAAACTCCATTTTTACATTTTTGTTTTATTGTATCTAATTTTCCCGCCATCTGGGAGAGCGTCAGCTTATTCACATGGAAACCCTTCCATTAGTAGCGCCGGGATTCTTTTCTGTGACGTTTCTTGATCGCTCTCCGTTGGTTGAGTGATGGATCGCAATTTCATTTCGAGTCTCGTTCATGAATTTGTTTGGTTAGCCTGAAGTTTGCATTTCAATCGGATTTCTTCCGCATATTCTAATAAATAGCTCGAGCATGAGCTCAGCAGAAGGTTTTTCGTGCAGTTTGATTGTTTACTTAATCTGTTACCTGGTGTCCTAAGACACGTAAAATATTAAATTGTTATTTAACATCTTTTTCGCATGAATAACTAGTTCGTGCTCAAGCAGGATGGCTCTGATTTCTAATCCTGTGGGAATTGTTTATGTTGGTATTATTTGATGGAATAAACAGTTTCCGATGACTACGTTTCTATGTTCTTATCCGGAAAACCCTAGATTTCATCATAAGCCTTTTTTCGCCACTCATGCGGCCTAATCTGCCTTGTCTTCATCATAAATAAATGAGTGTTTGATTGGACTTTACCAATATCATCATCGGTCCACAACTGCTAAAGTTCCACAGTGTTGACACCTCCAATAGCGATGCTTGAACTAAGTGGTACGACTGCTATACAACCTCACCAATGGCTGATTAAAATATGGTACTAATCCAGTAATATGTCGTAAAAAGCACGACGTGATTGTTCGACTTAACCCATTAATTTGTTTCGTTATATATCTTTATATATATAACGATTAAATAAACATTACCAACCACCAACAAAAACTGTGAAATTATGAATAAAATGACATTAACAAATACAGTTCCCCTCCCCCCAACACACTTAACATAGATTCTAAAAACATAGTAAAAAATAGCAGAAGTTGAATAGCAGAAATGAAATGATGGAAATTTGTAGAACATAGACAGAATCATCAGGTCCCAAATGCCTTAAGTTTCACAAATAAAATGTGTGGTTTCATTTTCATATTAGCCATAAATTATCTAAAGAATATGAATTTGGGGCTACCTCACACAGAAAACCGAGAAATAAACCACTGAACACATATTAAAATCAAAATTAAACAAGATTAAAAAGAATAGAGGAAAAAAACAAAACAAAAAAAAATACCAAATTAAAATCCATACTGTCATAGCATTAGGTATAACAAATGCATTCATTATGCATTTTATTATCATTTAAGATAATATACTATTAGAAATTAATATTATGTTGTCCTGAGTAAGCTAAAATTTAAATACAAGTTAATTGTTAACTTTATTAAATATTAATGAATATGAATAAACTTAATATGAATTGATAAATATATAAATATAACTACACCATTATACATATAAAAGTATCGGATCAAAATTCATTATAAAATGTGTATTAGATATGTAGTTCTAAATCAAATGCCTCATTCTTTTTTTAATTAGCCATTGCGTATTATCCAGACAACACCACTCTCCTCCGTACTCTAACATCTACCCACCCAACCGTGCTATAATAATATTTTATTATTATTTTACAATTTTTTATTTTTTATAATTATTTTCTTATTTTACATTTTTTTTTTTTTAGTAATTTTCTTTACGCATGTGTTAATTTTTTTTTAAAGAGCATTTAAGTACTAATTATATATTAAAGAATATATGATTTTTTTTGGAAAAGCACGATTAAACGCATCATAAATTAATTAAAATAATAGAACTTTGTAAAAAATCACCATAAAATAAAACAATACACAGGACGCGTTTCGAGCTAAAAACATAACAACTCGTCATCAGCTACAACAAACACGTGTACGCAAGCGAACAAGGTCAAACATGAACTTTCATTTTTCGGACACCGCAGACTCTAAAAGTACGCTAAATTGATCGGGTTTAAAAAGATTTCGGAAGATGGAATTACAATTTAAAAAACAGTGGCGATCTCCCTATAAACGGATTTCTATTCATTTCTCTTTAATTGGGGAATTTTAAGGTTGTTAAAAAATTTCATTAAAATGATATGTGTTAAGTTTATACGACTTCGTGCTCCGACATTTCGGCCTGACGGATACTAGTTATTATAAACAAATTAGGTACTACTTGATTATCCCGTCGACCCGTTATGTAATTTCGCCAAATTATATAAATCGCCAAATTATACAAATTGACACAATTTTTATTTTAAAGAACGAAAGAACAAATAAATTAGTGCAGCATTAATAAAAATAAAAATAAAACGTCGAAATAAAAATAACTTGATGACGTAGACACGTGTAACTTGTTTAAAGTCAAGTTAATGTGACATTTACGATCAACCATTATTGGCATTTAATCTTATAGTTTGGCGAATGATAGATTTTTGGTCGACGGGATAACTAAGTAGTACCAAAGATACAATCGCCTTTTTCGTCTTTGATTAAGTAAAATAAGTTAAACATTTCAAAATAAGCTAATATAAAAGGAATTATGTTTACAGAGTCTTTGTCTCCCGATATTTTTTAACAAAGCGAAAAGAAATTTCTTTTAAATAAGACATTTTAAAATAATCTTTTTTAATCTGACGTAATTTTGACCAAACTATTCTTTCTCTTTTTAATATTCACGTGAAAATACTTTTGTTAGAAATGAAATATTATTTGCGCTTTCCTAACAAAAATGGTTGAAAAGTATCGTCTCAAAATAGCAAATAAATGTCTAGCGTATTTTCTAAATTTAAACTGTTTTGCAATATTATTTTGCGTTCATTTTATTTAATAACTGTAATGTGACGTAAATATGACGTAATTTCTCCTATTTAAGGCTTTTAACGCATGTTAATGAATTTATTATTTTACAATTTCCTTTCTCTCTTAAAATTCACGTGTAAGTATAGTTTTTATGGTGTAATTTTTAATAAGTTCGTGGTTTTTGTACATAATTATTTAATTCTAATTCCAAATGTTTTTTTTTTCTGTTTATAATAGTCACGTGTAAATATTTTTTTTTTTTTTTTATTTGAAGCAAACATTATTGTTTGCGTTATTTATACAGTTGGCAACAGTTTAAATTAATATCACTTTCTAAATTAAAGTAAAAAATATCTCTAGAAATGCTGCAAATTTGAATTTAAAATAGAAATAAAACCTCAAAAATGAGTCTAATAATAATAAAAAAAATACAGTCTGCACACCGGGAACTTCAAACGTATAAAATGATCTAAAAATGATTAAAATAGTTTTTGCTCCTATAAATTTTTTTAGTGGAACGATTTTGTCCAACTTTAGCATTAAATATCTCTTAAAATAATTCTTCGAATTGAAAACTGTCTGCATCAGCGTATTTATCAAGCATTTCTGTATAATACTACCGATTTTCACATTTTTATATGCATTATTTTTCTTAATATTAACGAAGAAATACCTCCGGTCACAAAAAATTCAAAAATGGCGGCGGCGGTGACAGCGGTAGTTACTTTTTTTTTAGAATAGAGAGATTTATCAGAAGAAATACAGGATGTAAGATGTTGATGATAATAAGATTTACATATGATTGCATTGATATTAAGAGATTTGTCTACATGTGTAATAACGTAGTTTTTTTTTTTTTTTCTTTGTAATTTAGTAATTTGCTGGAAGAATATGCTTTGTCTTAATAGTAAATAAATGCGAAATATTATATTTTAAAGCCTTAGATAATTTCTTAATAACTAGTATTTCCCATTGATTAAAATATTCAATAGGTTTATTGTATGAGATTGATATTTTATAAATAAAAATATCTATATCATATGAAACTTCTTTATAATAGATTTTACGTTAAATTTAGATGGAAGTCTATATTTAGTACCATAACCCATTAGTTGTTTCAATTTAAAATCATTAACAATATTAAGATTCCCACTGATTATATGTCCATGATCATCATTTGTGTATTTTTTTTTTTTTTTTTAGAGCGGGTTCATTGCATTTACATGGCATGCTTGCTACAGATGTATATTTTGAAAATGTGTTATAGTTAAAAATCTTTCTAGCAAATGTATTCATATATTTAAAGGTTTTTGATATTTTAAGATTATTAATAGGAAAATAATAGTTTTTATCATTAATTATACAATTAATATTATTTTTATTAAATATTTGATACGGAAAAGTTATTATCATTTGAGTATTCGTGTTTTGAATTTTATTTTATTTTATTTTATTTTTTTTGTAAATTGATGTTGAAAATATTAACTCTAGTCATAATGAGATTTTAAAAAAAAATATATCAGAGAAATGTTTACAGAAAGATTTACTGAGAAATACATTTAAATATTGTACAATCTGTTTCTTTTTAATAGCGAATATGTATTTTCAAATTAATAACCAGAATCCTTAAATAATTATTTTGAAGATTGTTTATTTGTTTAGTGGTGTATTATTTGGAAATTACCACTGCTAACGAACACTTTCCTCGCTGTTTTCGTGTTGTTTTACTATTCAAATTATGATATTATGATTTAGAGTAAGATAAGTTGCAGAATAATCAATAGTATTATTTATAGATGAAAACACTTTAATAGGTCTATTAAATATTTCACTATTAAATCAATATTGATAAATGGTGTTATAATATTTCATATATGCTGACTCCTTAGAAAGACGTTCTGATTTATTTTTTAGAATTTGTAGGATGTCAATTGTCGTATTTTTAAATTGATGTTTATGAAAATGCTGAATTTGAGTTGTAGACTGTATATTTTTTGCTTTGTTTTTGTTAGAGTCTGAACGATGTTGATTGATTCGTTTATGTATTGTACCTGATGTTTCACCTATATATTTCATGTTACATAAGTTGCACTTTATACAATAAATTGCATTAAAGGCTTTAAAAATTTTGATAAATTAGGATCTGAGACAATTTGTGATTGAGAGGCGTATGGACAAGTCTTACATCTAACATCTAAACACTTGCGAAAAAATAATTGACGTAGAGGAGGGTATAAATATCTAGCATCTAAACACTTTCGAAAAAATAATGGACGTAGAGAAGAGTATAAATGGTCACTGGATGACTATTCAGGAACAACTCAATTATTGTTCCTGTACCGGGCACTACACCGCATAGATGCAGACTGTATCTTGCCAGAACCTTTTACTAAGAACTGCCATTATATATATACATATATATATATATATATATATATACATAGACAATGCAATAATTTCAAAAATTATATAAGTAAAACAAAATAAAAATCAATAATAAACGAAATTTAGTAATCTCGATTAATATAAATAATTTAATAATATTAAAATGTCTTGAGTATGAAATATAAATGAAAGGATATATAATATGCACAAATCAGATAAGCAGTGCTCAAGAACCTCCATTAATAAATCCATAACTATATATATATTAGCTCGAAAAGTTTGCAAAAGTGTGCAAAATCTCTCTACTGCATAGAATGTGCATCTTGAATTGTGCACATAAAGTGCATGCATTGCATTATGCACAAAAAGTGCACTAATTTAACTGTGCACAAAAAGTACGTAAACTGTATTATGCACATAAAGTGTACTAATTTAATTGTGCTCAAAAGTGATAAGCGTCGGTGATGTTATCTAGGGAATTTTATAGGAGAATATTCATTTTTGATACGGGAAAATAATTTCGTTTTTTTCCACACCGTAAAATCGAACTCAGGACCTAAGGGATAGAAATCCAGCACTATAACGACCTTGAAAATTTGACAATGCATTAATATTCTTTTAAATGCGTGTGATGAATAGTGAGATTTATTCGACAGTCTGTTGATATTTTTATAGGTAGATGTAATTAATCGGAACTCTTCTAGTTTTAATTAATGTGATTTATTTATTACTAGAGTTTCGCTATGGTTAATGAATAAATAGAATATGGTTTGATTAATATATTTTTTAGAGAAATTTTCTTTGCTTAACGAATGATTAGAATATTGTTTGATTTTTTTTTCCTGAGAAAATTTTAAATTCTGAAGTTTGGGGATTCTGGATATCGGGGACATTTTGTCAATTTGAAATGATGATTAGTATTTTACATTTTAGTATTTACGTATAAGATATACACGGTATATTGATTTCAATTCGGTAGTTATGAATATATTTCTTAAATTGAAAACCTCTTCATGGATTTTGAAACTGAATTTGTTATTTTTCTTTCTGACAGATTTTGAAAAGCACACACTCTAAATTAAAATGTCTGAAATTCAGACACTTAAGTGTCTGAAATGGAGTGTTCAATTTTCAGACATTTTAAAATGTCTGAATTTTTTCAGACACTTTTTGCGTCTGAATTTCAGACACTTCAAACGTCTGAATCGCATCCATTTTTTTGTAAGCATCATACGTAGCCATGTTTGACCACGTTGAATCCTGGAAAAATATTTGGCTGTGGTCCTGCCCCCCCCCCCCCCCCCCAATACAGCCTGATTTTTTTGGTACTCTCAGTTTTGGTATACAATTTTCGTTACGTTGATAATTTAAATCTTTTACGACATTGTACTGATTATAATCAATATCGTGAACTTCAGGAGTAGAACAAGATTAAAAAACAAAAAATATTTATCTAAATATTAGATTTTTTAAAATTTATTTTGTTTTTAACCTTATTTTACTTTAAAAGTTCAAAATATTGATTATAATCAGTACAATTTCGAAACAGATTTAAAATATAAGCTTTACAAATATTGCACATCAAATTTGGGGGCACTACAGTCGTAGGGGGACGGGGCACTTCCCAGTTTGCCCTTCCTTTAATCAAGAAGTACTTTTGCAAAAAACGCAACCCTGCATTATAGTTGTCTAAATTGAGATGTCCGGTATTCGGGAGTATCCGTTGTGGAGGTTAATGGAGATTCTCGAATAGCGAACACCTCTATTTAACGAATACTTTTTTAATCAGCAGACATACATATTTGTATATTTTTACCTCAAAAAAGTAGACATCTCCAATTATCGGACAAATTCCGCGGTCCCGAAGTGTTCGCTATTAAGGGCTTTTAAGGTACATAGATAAATATATATATATTTTATAATCTTGTCCTACTCTAAAAGTTCAAAATATTTATTATACTCGGTTGAATGTGGAAAAAGATTTAAAATATCAGATGTACGAAAATTGCAAAAATCCCACCCCCCACCCCCCACCCCAAAAAAATTAAAATATAAAAAAATATATTGCCACATAGGCAATTTTACATATACATCACTTGATAATCACAACAGCCATTTAACTATGAATAATGAAAATAAATAAATAAATATTCTACTTTAATAACATTGGGGAAAAATGACTTTGGTATTTTGTTAAATATATTTGCGTTTTTAAACTTGTCCTACTCTAAAAGTTCAAAACTTTCATTATAATCAGTGCAAGATTTAAGATATCAGCTTTACAAAAATTCATGCAAAATCCCCCCCTCCCCCCCCCCCCAAAAAAAAATGAAAATACTTATTTAAAAATTATGTTTTTAAAAAATTTATATTTCCACATGGACAAGTTTTTATGTAGATCAGAGGGTATTCACAAAAGCTATTCAACTATCAATAAAAACAAATAAGTACATATTCTATATTAAAAACATGAGGAAAAAATAACTTATGATTTCCAAACTTCTTTCGTCTTAAATATATACAGTAACATCTGTCATTTTTGTATTTTTCGTATAAGTGCATATAAATAAAGTTACCACAATTTTAAATACGAAATCTAGTTAGAGGTTTTTACTTTTTCCCATTATAAATTTCAAATTACTTTTTTATTAAAAATAATAAAAAAATCAGTATTAGAGTTGATTGCAAATCAAATACATATGTATATTTTTACAGGCAGGTTCATATAATAGACCAGTCTCATTTACTTTATTTATCTTTTTTTAATCTGCGGTTTTATGCCAGGAAGTAAGAAAGCATTAGGTCAACTTTCAAAGTTTTTTTTTTCTTTACTTCCTTGTGGCCGTGATTTACTGCGAGATAAAAATTATCCATTTGAAACTAAGAACTGACATTGAATATATAATTCGTAATAAAAAAGAACGTCATAAGTTTAAAAATATATACTTCTAGAATTAGTGGGGTTTTTTGCGAACAGATTCAAAACTAATTAAATTTCATGCAGGATTTTGTTTAGTACAATAAATAAAATCATAAAATACACTAATTTTACTACTATAAAGAAACTTACTTGAGTTGCTGCAAGGGGTAAGAAATATTCCTCGATTTGAAATTTTAAAAACTACCACAACCACAGTGAGGGAGAAAGACTTTCATCAGTTTAAAAGGTAATCCCATAATACATCCGACTAGCCATATTTAAAGGATGAGATGTTTCATCCTAAAAACAGGACCCGCCAGACAAAAGTTTCTTTTTTTTGCCAGTTTCGACAGGACGAAGATGAATAACACAATATTATTGATATAAATTGATACGAGTTAACACTAAGCCCATTGCACACGCGTTGTAGAATTTCCGGGTGTAATCTTCAACCGCCGTCTACTTCTGTTCTGTGTCTATCCCGCCCTTGTATCGACGACAGCTTCTAAGAGACATTTGATGTCGAGCACACACGTCAGATGTATGTATTCAATAAATAAATACTCCAAGTTAATACGAATTAAAATCACAGTACTTCACATTTCGCAAAAAACGAATTAAAATACACGCGTACATAAAAACAAACTTTGTTTGAATTACAACGTATACCACTTCGAACGAAGACATCTAAAACGCATGCGCAACTGGGAGTGCTAGTGCCCCCTGGTGGTTATTGCGTCGGAAGAATCAAAACATCTTAAATTAAGACACGTTTAAAGCAATGAAGTGTCTTAAAATAAGACGTTTGCGGATATTTTAGACATTATTCTCAGTTCGTTTACACCATGGTCATAGTAAGACGCTTATGTATCTTAAATTAAGACATCTATAGTGTCTTAATTTTCAGATTAAGACACTTAAGTGTCTAAAATTCTTTTTCAGTCACATATGTGTCTAAATTTAAGACGCTTCTATTTGCAGTGCAGTTAGTTTATTTTTTTCGAGTAACTTAATATATTTAGACTCTAAGAGAAAGTACATTTAAAAGTTTTTAGATGAGTTTTTCCACCTAAATTCAACATAGAAAATATTTTTTAAGTATGTTTTATTTATTCTCTGTGTTAAGGATTTATCTCAAACGGGTGGTTGAAAGCAGTGTTGGATTCAGGCTGCAGTGGCCCGTCGCGGTGGAGACATCTATCTCCTTCTCGCCCACAAGAGTTTTGAAGTTTATTTAACTAATTTTTTACTTATATAATATGCATATATATATCACTTTTTATGAACACGATAGCTTGCATAATTCTGCAAAATCTCTTCCAAACTGATATATAAAATCAAGGGCAGAAAATCTCGTTCAAGATCGTTAATGGGCAAAATCGGATGAAGGGATTGAAATAGGGAGGGTTTTTGTCAAAATGGAAAAGAACACATAACTTCATAATTATATTACATACGAAAATCAGTTTAAAGTTATTATTACTTCTGAGAAAAGGTTCAAAAATTTATGTATAAAAGATTTTTGATGTAATTAAAAATGAGCCCAAGAGGTGCAAAATAGGGGTTTAAGAATAAAATCATAACTTCGTCAGTTTACAAGATATAAATTCCATTTATTATAAATTTTATTAATCTTATCTACAATTTTATTGAGAAATTTTTGGTAGAACAAACCCTTATAGTAAATAATAATAATAATAATAATAATAATAATAATAATAATAAAGACGGGGTGAAAAAGAAAAATATTCACAACTTCTTCTATTTACAACATATAAATTCCGTTTAAATTTATTATAAAACTTTTTATATTATCTACAGCTTTTATATTGACAAGTTTTTGATAGGACCATTTCTTACTGAAAAACAAATGTGGTTGAAGAAAAAAATTAACGTAATAACATGGTTCATAAAAAACTGTTCTTACCGAAAAATTGAATTATAAATTCGTCAAAAGGAGCCAGATAAATTTGTTATAGTGTTTGTCTGTAATCTTGATTTATTTTTTGTTGGTGAAATTAGACTTAACTTTGAAATCTAGCCGGCAGGGATTTTTTTTTCTTTTCAGTAACTTGAAATAAGTAAACAGCTAAGTACTGCTAAGAATTTTCCGTATGGGGGAATGACTTTCCCCACTCAATCATATAAAATAACTTTTTATTGTGTTATTTTAAAAATATTTATTTGTTAAAAATTTATCCCAAACGGTTTGTTGAAGGCAGTGTTAAATTAAAGCGGCAATGCCCCGGAGGAAATGCCCACCACCATGGATTTATAAATTTAATAAAGAAAATTTTCTTCTTCTCCGATTTTAAAAGACATAATGCATATTTTTTTTCTTTTCGAGAATCTAAGGGAATGTAACACAAAGAGAATGAAGAGCAAATAATTTTCCGTTAAAGTGGGGTGGGGGCAGGGGGGGGGATTCCCACGATAAGTCTTCATGGAAGTTAATACTTAATTCTGTTTTTTATGTTTGTGTATTAAAATTTATCATAAAATTCTTTTATTATTATTACAGTGTATTTAATACTCACGAAAGCTTTATCCCCTCGAATGTGATCAACTGCAAGTTTTAACAACATTGTTCTATATGTAGATTGGAGTAATTAACGCTGCCTCTAAAAATCGTTTTTCAACATAAGATTTATGTATGTTTTTAATACTGAAATAGTTATAATATTCAATTTCAGCGATGTTACATATAGTAAAGAGAGGAGAGTTCGCGCGGTAGGAGAGATTGCGCACAAAGAGATTCAACGGGGAGGAGTAGATTGCGCGCGCAGCGACTCCAGGTAGTTGTACAGCAACATTAGCGCAGTGTCTACATAAATGTTCATATTTATTGTTCCAAGCGTCTTGGATAAAGCAGTGCTATTTTGTCTTGTTTTCCCAAAGTAGGTGCTTGAATTTTCAAAACTGTTCGTCAGAATTTTTATAGAACGTCAGTAATACAAAATATTTTGAACTTAAACTATTTCTTATAAACTACTAACTTGAACTAAGTATGCGAAGACCAGCAATTCATTTTAGAAGTCGCCATATTTAAATAAAAGGCAGCGCAATCTCTCCTACCAAAATAGGAGAATTTGCGCATCTGCTACTTAGGAGATATGGCGCATTTCCCCATAAGTTTAAGGGCTAGGAGAAAGTACGCAGCTTATTGATAAATTTGTATGAATTGCAAATTACGTGTAAAACATATGAATGAATCAATTTTGAAATAATTTCGGAAAAACACATAATTATCAAAACTAAATTTTGCAACAAATTAATTTGCAAAAAAATAATTTTCCAGATAAAAATTTTATTAATAAATTAATAATACAGTTGTAATTAAATTAATTTTATGTAATTATTTTTGTTAATAAATTAATAATATATTTGTTAATAATTTAATTAAATATTTATATATATATTTATATTAATTTATGAACAATTAATTTGCTAATAAATTAATTTTGTTAGCTAAAATAAATTTTCTAATACAATGTTTTGAAAAAGCTTTCACCCATTCCAAGTAGTGTAATGCCATCGAAATCAAAAGGAAACAGAGTGAAACTAATGTTACTGATCCACAAAATATACATGAAAAAAGACTTAAGAAGGATGCCGCTACACAAAAAACCAGCTGAAAATAAGGTGCTTCCACAAAAAGTGGGATAAAAAACTCAAGGAAAAAAAAACGAGAGTCAATGAGAATGAGTGCACTGAATGTCTGGAACTGTACCAGGAGACAACTTCGACAACTGACTGGATTCAATATATTGCTTGTTGCTGGTGATTGCACGAAAGATGCACGATTTACAACAATAAGTGCATCTATTGTGGACGACGACAACTTCGGTTAGCGAACAAAATCCAATGAAATTGTGGAAATGGAAATTAAGTAATTTTCAAATTAAACAACTAGATTAATGTTATTTTGTAATCTTAGTAGGGCTTGCTTTTTATGATATTTTAATATATTTAAATTACAATTTTTAACTGTTGTTAAAATTCTTTCTTTTATTTATTATTTAAACATTTGGTTGAAATTTTCACTCCTAATACAATAATATTTACGCACAAAAACCTTTCAACAATGTCGATTAAGTGTAATTATTATTGTTAACAATTTAATTGTAGTTATTATTAATAACAATCTCTTCAACTTATGTGCACAATCTCTCCTACCCATGTGAGCATTCTCTCCTACCCTGTAAGGAAAGATTGCGCAAAACAGTTTTCTTGGTTTTATTAGCGCTGTTCTATTAAATTACAGTATAACAACAAAATAACAATGGAAATGCATTCAAAATTATTCATGCATAGTTTAGCAAAATATTATTATTTAGATTTTTTATTATTTTACATTATACTTCATCGCCTCTAAATATAAAAAAGTACAATTCCACAGCTATCTGCTAAAGCAAAAAAAAAAAAAAAAAAAAAAAAAAAAAATCATTTTATTAAATTTCTGTCTTAGCTTACAATTTTTTACAATATATATTTATATTTAATATTAATAGACAAATATCATTCATAATATTCAACTTGTTAAATTTCAAAATCTAATGATTCGTAAAAAAAAATTCAAGATTTTTGCCAAATTATTTTGTATATATTTTTTGTTTTACGTCAAAAATATTATTCATGCATACAATGATGAAGTAAATTATGTTAATGTGTTTTCTTATTCATTTTTTGCCTTTTCTAACTCACTGAATTCGTGATTTTTTTTTTTTTTTATTATTATAAGATTGTATTATTCATGCTTACAAATTTTAAAGAATATAGTTAAACCTCTTCATGAAAATTTATAAATAAAATTGTGGAATTTTTTAACCCTTTATATACTGACAGTACTTATAAGTACCATTAAAATAACTTGTTACAAAATTCATTTAATACATCGATTAAGTGTAATACAGTTTAGAATGAGTTATAGATACATTACTTTATCTTGTTCCAAAAGCATTATTGGTTACACAAAACAAAAATATTTTTAAAAGGATGATTACTTTTGCCATTTCATCTTTTCAGCTTTCTTTTCGTTGGGGGGAGCGGAAGGGAGTTTTTCAATTCCTAAATATTTCTATATTTCTATTGTAAATACATTATATTCGTACATCTCCTAATTCTAGAAAATACTGAGAAATATATTTAAAATAATAGATTTGAGTGGGATTGTAAATATTGCACAAAATCCCTATAAATTCAAATTTAATTGATACTTCTAAATCCTTTAATCCTTCTAAAATCCTTTTAAAATTTATTAAATGATTATTTAAATCTTCTAAAGTAGTTTAAACAATCCACGAAAAATGCTTTAGAAGGTAAACTAGTAAATAAAAACAAAAATCATGAGAACACGAGGATAATGAAATTAACTGCAATATTAAAATTGGAAATTTGTAAACTTGAATTATTTTACATTATTGTTTCATGATGGTGTTTCAAGATTGTAACTGCCATCCATCATCAGAGAATCAATAAAGTCCTTCTTACGAAATGAGAGTATTTGAAATGATTCAGAGCCCATAGAGATCCCTAAAATTTGGAAAGAAATGCTGCACAGAATCATGAAACAACAATATAAAATAATTCACGTTCGCAAATTTCCATTTTTAATATTGCAGTTAATTTCATTATACATGTGTTCGCTTGATTTTTCTTTACTAGTTTTTCTATTCGAATTTTTGCGAAAATGTTTATCATTTTATTTTCTTGAGAATATTGCCATCTGATGCAAAGTAACATGTCGAAATGTAAAAACATAAAGGCATTTTGACTATTTTAAAATTTATGTTTATCACTTATAGCAATAATTGAGTATTTTGATATTTTGAAATCATTTTTATATATGGTTTACTTCTAATGTAGTTTATACATTTCACGAAAAATGATTTAGAAGATAAAATTTTCATCAATCCATAATTCAGTACATAAAGATTTAAGGATGTTACGAGTTTATTCTTTAAGAACATCTTATAATTTTTTACCCCAAAATTAATTGCAATAGGTGCTGTCTAATTCATTTGATATAACGGAGAAATTTTGTATATTAACTATCGCATGTCCCATAAGTCCGTTTTTAGTTTACAGATTCATAAAAAGGAAAAAGCGGTGAAATATATGAATGCGAATTTTTCGTTAATTTATACTGATCAAAAGAGATTTTTGTTTAGCGCTGTGAAAATTTTTAGTCGAACAATTTGCCAATAAAAGGTACTGCAAGAAAACAAATGTGTAATAAAAAACATTTATTTGCATTAAGATAAACTTTAAATGCATATTTTAACAGAAAATGCTTCAGGTGTATGCTAAAACAATGAATTCCACTTTGCAACAGTGCGCAAACATCTTGATTTTAAGCATGTAGCATATCAGTATGAATTCACGAGACTTCATAACGAATGTCTTTTTTAACCCTATTATTATGCCAAGGCAGAATTAATTATGGTCATATTGCACAATCAACTTTGGTGTTGAAAAGTCTTCTAAAGTTTTACCTGAATTCCAATTATATTTATTTATCACATGTTTTATTTTAATTTATGAAGTGTCTTCCATTTGCAAATGATTTAACTATTTTTTTTAACGCACTAAAATAAATAAATAATCCTGTTCGCTAGAATATGTGTCTCTAAATGTGTGTCTCTATTTGTACATCGTGGTTGAGTGGTTAAGGCACCACACCGCTAATCGCTTGAGAGCGTAGGTGGGCTGTGGATTCGACTCTTGTTGACTCCGTTGCACACTTCCGATTGTAATTCTCTGGCGTTGTAAAGCACCTTGTGGCTATCTCGTCCTTGTATAGTGACGATCACTTATAAACGGACACATGATGTCAAGCCCACAAGTTAGAGGTTAGTGATCAATAAATATATAAATGTGTCTCTAAGCTGCATTCAAATATTCCAATTGTTATTTATATTATGGAGTTTTGAAATTTAAATGGATTTATCGAATTCCAGTATAAGTAAAATTATCCATTTTATCATTAAAAGATTTTGCATTATAATACATTATCTTTAACAGGTTTTATAATTATGTCTTACCTGAATGTGTAATATAAAACCTCGATGAATCCACCAGTATACTGAATATGAATTACTTAATAGTTTCGACCAGACTGAAAAAACAATTCCCCGGAAAATTGATATCTGGCAGTAACCAAGAGGCCAGAAAGATGTTTTAGTGTTCTATAAGAAGCTTATTTCTTTTTTTATTTTGTAAGTTCGTTTAACTATTTAAATTTAAGACAATAATACTTACACTATTATAGTAATATTTCTTATATGAAGAAACGCCAAGCTTTAGTATGAAATTAATTACACCCAAAGTAAATAAATAAATAAATAAAAATAGTTTCATAATAAAATTCAAAACTAGATGTTTTTAGCTTTCTGAATACAAAATAATAGCGTTGAAGGGTAAAGGTTGCATATTAATCGAAAGACAAAGATGTTTCATATTTCCATATTTACAAGGATACGGAAATTCAATGTTTATTTCTCCTTTGGAAAAAATCTACTAATAATATGCATATAATTATTTTTATAATTAAAAACAGCTAGCTAGTAAAGTAATCCCTTAAAAATTCAGATATGATTCAAGAATGTCTTTTTTTATGAAAATTTTATATGATAATCTTTTTGTCATGAACATCAACCTCATAAATAGTGCAACGCATTTTTCAAAATCTAGCATTGCTTCTAACGGAATAAGAAATATTTCAAAGATGTTTATTATATACTATGCATGAAAAATAAAATATAACCACAACTTTAAAGTGCATTACACGAATATTACTTCTTTATATTTTTCCTGCATTTTTTCTGCTATATGTAAAATGTATTCAGAAATGTTTACACTGAAATATATTTTTTTTCTTTTTACTGAAGAGTTTTATTTTTGCTGTAAAATGAAAAATCTTATGCAATGCTATTATGTTTTGTTATCATTTCAAGTATATTACCGATCTATCAACTATTCAGCAACTATTTCATGTATGATGAACAGTTCAAAATCGAAAATTATACTCATTTTAATGTGAAAAAGCATGTTAAATCTGTAAAAAAAGAAATATTTGGGCTATTGATAAGGAAAATGGATGAAATCCATAAAATAATATTAAGAGATATTCGTATTTAAAACATTTGGTCTCTTACTACAATTTATTGAGAATCTTTGGTAACTCCGATTGGTCGTTGGTATGTGTTATCCATATTTTCAATCTATTACTTTTTTTTGTTAAGCTACGGAAATGATTATTGTCCATGCAGTACGAATTAATCTTACATTTAGTTCAACAGAAAATGGTCTTAACACACTTTGGTTCTGAATGCCTAATAAGGTACTTGATGGAAAGAATACGTCTTTCCAACAAACTTTAGCTTTTAATCTATAAACTTATTATCTACAAGGTAGCCATATAAAAAGAAACATTTGTGGACTATAATATAATCTAAACAAGGTTAAGTGCCTGTTTTAGTAAAGTATCGTATATATACAATTTATGACCCTAAAAAAACTATAAAAGTCAATCACAATTACGTTTTATAGTTGTGTAGGACAACACCAAGGGATAACAACGAAAATTTACAGCTGACCCTTGACACCAGAAAGGACCACACAGATGGAATAAAGTAAAAAAAATATATATAATTGGGAAGCAAAACACAACCTATACGGTTGCACCACATAAATTGAGCTTCGTCCAATGATCTTCGCCCGTAAAGATGGGTGGTAACTCTCTATGCAAATTTTATAGGTATATGGTATAATTTTATGTTTGCATATGTAATGTAAACAGGACATTGTCCGAATCTTGTTTTTCTGTGTATGTAAGAGAGAAACTTCACTTGCAATTTTTCTCTCGATGCAGTTGGCAGCAAAAAAGATAAGATGCTGCTGTAGTCTTTCGAATATATTAGCACATTGTTTTTGCATCGTATAACATAAAAAAACTTAACCCAATGATGGCTTAAAAAATGTGTTCTTCAGTATTATTAAATAGTACACCAACAAGTGGATTTTTTTTTTTTTTTTTTTTTTTTTTTGTGCTGATGAGTGGGGTTCTACCCGACTGCGTGCAATTCTCCATGCTGCCGGGGGCAGTATACCAGGTAGAGGGAATTATGATTTTTTATTCAATTGTGTGTGCCAGTAAAAATATTTACCTATAAAAAGTATACGGTCTATGGTGATTTCACGTGATATAAAATTAATTAAATAATTAATTTAAGTGGGTCTAAAAAAATGTATATGTGCAACAGTATTATTATTGAGACTTCTAACTCACAATATGTAATAGCATTTTTTTATTGTAAATATCTCATGTAATAAATAGTAAATCAAGATTGAATATGAGTAATCTTTTCTTTGTTTTAATTCTTAATTAAATATTTTTCTCTTATAGGAAAGGGGATTTTAAGACAATCCATTTATTTCTTTGATTTTCTAAAGAAAAATATTAGCTATACATAAATTACAGGCTTAGAAGGTATGCGATCTTCGAAAAAAGGAACACGGCACACTGGTGATTTATAATTTAATAATTAATATATTAAATTTTATTTAGATTTCCCTGAAGGGAACTTTTAATTACATCGCATACCTAGAGTCATTGGTGTTTATTATCACTGTACGATTATTAAGACTCTTAAAAATTAATCTCCTTAGCCAAATTAATATTAAACAACCTCATTTCCCGTGTTGCAATGCATTTAAGTTATGGATATATTTTAGCAAGTATATATCATTCCAGCAGTAATCTTGTCAAATAAGTCACCTTGTAGAGAGCGGTATAGAAGCGACAAACGACAGCAGATACCTGACAGTTTATGTGTCCTTTTTCAGGTTTTCAGGTCCATCGTTTAATTTAAACCACAATCGATACATGCTTTGACATTATTTTTGTACCAATTAATCTTTCGGAAGGTCGTTCTTAAAATATTAAGTGAATTTTCATACGAAATCATCGTAAATAATTTATTGAATTTTACAGTCTTTGCATAATACTTCAGATAATTTAAAGATTATTCTAATTATTTTTTTGTGTTTGGAAGTAAAATATGTGCAAAACAGAAATTCCACAAGGGCAAATAGTATAAGCTTGGTTAATAATATAACCTTAATATGTATTTACCTTAAACATATTTTGAATATTGCGTAGAAACCATAAAAAATATAGATGCTGAAAAAAATCTTCACATAAATTGGCTATTTAATTACCAATCTAGCAACAATATTGCTATATTATTCAAACGTCAAAGGTTTAAAAAGCTATTCGCAATAACAAAAATAGTTATCCAACTGCCATTACTGTTTGTCACTTAAATTTCTCATTCGCAGGCTAAAAGAATTTGAATTAAGTTCTTTAAAGTTTTTATCTACTTATCTTTAATCTGAATATTTTGGATTATTTTTTAACATTGAGTTACACTGAATAATTACTGTTTTAATGTTGTAAAAAATAAAAAATACCGATTGATAGAACGTTAATAACACTTAATTTGCTCAATATATAACACCACATGAATAACTGAGTGCGAAAAGACTCTTCTTGAATATTGTGAATTCAGAAATAAACTGTAATAAGTTTGACCTTAATAGTTTTTTAATGAAGAAATAAAAAGGATAAGAATGCACGAAATATAAAAATAATAAATAAAAATGACAAGAATGCAATTTGTTTTTCAAATTATAAATAAAAAATAATAGGCTTAAAGAATTATAAATATAAGAATAACAATAATAATAAAATATTTTTCAAAATTAACTTAATAGAATTATTGAATACATAGCTTGGTTTTATCAAAATAAACTTCATTTTCATCGTATATTCTCATTAACAATGCAAATATTTTCTGTATCAAAATTTGTAGAAATCAATTTTAATCACTCAAAGCGGTGGTAACGAGAGCTAAATAGATTTAAAGGCAAATGGGATCATCAGTTCTAACTCTTGTAAACGGAACTCCCGTAAACATCCACGCAATTTTGTATTACAAGTACAACTCTTTATATTGTTCAGTTTTGTTGAAATATCTGCAAAATATCTGTTAATTAACGTTAAATCATATATTTTGAACATCATGACCTTATTTAAAACAAATACTTTCTCCCAATAAAGAAACTTTAAAGTGTCTTTTTTTCCATTCTTCTAGCCATAATTAAACAGCGACTAGAGTATGCTTGATTAATTATTGTAAAAATGTGTTATACATTACATCTATATATATATATATTACATCTATTATATATATTACATCTAACAACATTTAAAACGTTGATGCTAATGTAATACAATTATTTGTAATTTTAAATCTTAATAAGGTGTTATTTGATACAGGTATCTTACACATATTACCTTTGTCTCCCTACATAGTAGGGGAAAGCGTTGTACCTTCATCATATATGTCTCTTGGACCTAAACAGTTTTTAGCTCTGTTTGTTGGATTTGTATAAAGCTTATCAATGTAGTTTTGAGATGAACTACTAGACGTACTTTGCAGTTCGTCGCTTTAATATAGTCAACACATATTGCATACAACTCTTAAATAAATGATTTGATCATCAAAATGTAAATTTTCTTAAGTTAAAACTTTCATTATATCTCGTTATTAACAGCTATTTGTTTTAAATTGAAAATTATACGTAAATAGTATTTGTAGTGCATTAATGAACATGAGTTTTAAATCATGTTAAGCCTAACTAGAAAATGGTAAGAAGACATTATTTTTCGAGTAACCAAGCGTTGGACCTTGAATCTATCAATATTGTTGTACATTGAGCCGATAAAAAGTAAAACACAATTGCATATTATATAAAGTCAACAAAAGAAAATGTTATTTAACGGAAATTTGTCCCTTTATCATTAATGAAAGGAATCCAAAACTCAACTCTATATGTACACCCCTTGTATACAGAAAATATCCATAAATGATGACAATGATGAAGAACAGACTATTGTTTAGTCCTTAAAACGTTTTAATAGCATTAGAATAGAATTTATACATGAGGAAAGTATGTTTTTCAATCAGTTACAAATAAATCGTTATCATTTTACCAGAACCTAGTCTTATTACAAGAGACAGACTAATTCTTTATGTATTTTCTGATACATTATCAGTTTTTGAAAAATAATCTTAGCTTTTTAGGCAACTTTAATTTTGCATCGTGATAAAACAAACATGCATAAAAAAATAAAAATGCAATAAAGCAGATAAAATGCAATTGATTTTTATTGTGGTTGGAATTATTCCCCGACCTTTTTCCTTTTAATTACACCGTTTCTTTCATATTAAATTTTAAAAACTTTAAATAAGTATTTATGACAAAAATTTTATTAAATATATTTTATAATTTATTTCACATACAACTTATGCATTACAAATACAAAATGTTTCGTCGATTTTCATTTTATTTTTTATAGAAAAAGGATTCTTAGTCCAT
This sequence comes from Maratus speciosus, assembly GCA_963932465.1. Lineage (NCBI taxonomy): Eukaryota > Metazoa > Arthropoda > Arachnida > Araneae > Salticidae > Maratus > Maratus speciosus. The sequence goes on along the minus strand of OZ010786.1, from coordinate 76,503,549 downwards.
GGTACAACCAAGGTACAACATGGGTGTTGTACCTTGGTTCGAAAATTAATATTTTTTGAATTAAAAGAAACAATATAATATGTCAAAAATTAGAGTAAAAAAATTATGAGGGAAGCAAAGAATGATAAATAATTAGAAAATATCTTTATAGTCCAAGAGCTGTTAAACATTTTAGGGAAGTTATTTGAGGCACCCTGAAAATTTGTGCAACACTTCTTTTGTAATGGCTGAATACAAAATCGAATGTCTGGCTGAAGGATCGTGGCCCAAAAACTGTCCCAGACACGTGTCAAGTGCCATTTTTTGACTACCCAAAAAAGGTATTTGAGGCATGCTGAGATTGAGGCAGAATAATATTTATGCTTAGAAAAAAATATTTTGAAAATGACAGCCACTTTAGTCGGCCCAAAAACTGTGCCAGGCACGTGTCAAGTGCCATTTTTTGACTACCCAAAAGAGGTATCTGAGACACGCTGAGATTGAGACAGAATAATATTTATACTTATAAAAAAATATTTGAAAATGACAGACACTTTAGTCGGCCCAAAATCTGTGTCAAGTGCCATTTTGCACTTTACACGTGTCACATGGCACTTGACACGTGTCTGGCACAGTTTTTGGGCCACGATCCTTCAGCCAGACATTCGATTTTGTATTAAGGCATTACAAAAGAAGTATTGCACAAATTTTCAGGGTGCCTCAAATACCAACCCAAAAATGTTCAACAGCTCTCCTACTATTATATTTCATTATTTATATATTTAAATTTGTAAATGTTAAAATAGGACCGAGATATATGGCCTTCCCCTAATCTGAATGAAAATATAAACTAATGATACACGTATCTAAATCATATTATATTCTCAAACGGATGTTTGGAATTTTTATCGGAAGCGCAACGAAATAAATTATCTTAGTATATTTATGAATAATTAATTATATTTCATATTGTAAAAAGAAAATGAAATTATTTTTGCTGTCAATATAATCAATCAAGTATATATTTATTATTTTTTAGCAATACTTTATCAACCCAAAATATTCTTCGAAACATTAAAATTCAACAAGATAGTGTTTTACAGTTGGTGCTGTAATACATAATGTAAATAGCTTCTCAGTTCCAGATGCAGACGTGCAAAAAGAAAAAAAATCACTTTCACTATTTTGTTTATCTAAATAAAAAAAAAATCATTAAAACGCTACATAATGGAAAAGTTTCCTATTTAAATTCAAATTAGGTAATGCGACTGCTTATTGTTTTTCATTTTCTTACTGTTTGCGGTGTTATTATGATAATTTCTTTTATTTTTTCGGAAGAAATAATTTTTTATGTGCAAAGAATTCCGAAAATGCTTATAAAAAATGTTTATGTATTTTTTTAAAGATTCACGCTACGTAGCTATATATAAGAATAATTTAAATGTCTCATTGAAAATTGAATATAATTATATTACACATAATTATAACGCATTGCTTAATATTTTAAAATAAAATAATACTTAAACACACAAAGTACTTTCAAAATAATAATCACCCATAAAAATAACGTTGTGAACAAATGCTACTTCTATTGAAGTAATAGTTTCTAAAAGTGTCTATCTGATATTATGTTTCAAGATATACACGTTTAGACTTGCAAAAGCAATATAAAAAAATTAAGACATACAGTAGGGTGGGTCGAAAAAAAGAAATTTTTGATTTTCGTGACACTTTAGTGCGGAAAAGTTGCTTATTGTAATAAGAAGAAAAACGGCATAATTTTTTCAAGAATCGGTTAGCATCTTCCATTCGCGAATCGTACTTAACTTTTTTGAAAAATCGCAAAAATCGCGACGTTTCTAATTTTTTTAAGTTAATTAAAACTTTAAAAATAAACACGCTTTAGCTTTTTATGCTTGGTTTATGGTTTACATAACCTAAATAAAGTAAATTCCTATCAATAATCCAATATTTTTTGTTCGCGCAAGAACTTAGCAAAAAAACATAAATTTACTAATTTTTCGCAATTTTCACCGTGCAACCCTTAGTTGATTTTGCTAAAACAAAACTACACAGAACTCACAACGTGGTGGTGGTTGCACCTTGAGTTCCACCCATATCCTATCCAGCCAACCGTCCAATTGTTGGGTGTGGTATTTATATTATTATTAAAAAGACCACATGCATGCCAATGTGTAATTCTAATTAAATGCTTATGTAAAAGAAAAACAAAGAAAATTCGTGTCTTTGAATTGGGGTTCATGATTTTTCAAAGGAATTACAATTTGGAGGAAAATCGGATGTATTTACAAAACAGTTACAAAAAAGTTAAATGTGAACGCCGAGCGGAAAGCTCGTGATCTTCAGCAAGCACTGAGTGGTTCCTCAAATAGTTTTAAAGTTCCTAAAGTGGCAGTGTACTATAAAATTGATGAACTCATACACACTTCTTTTGAAGACTCGGAGTACGAGGAAGATAAATACAAACCGAGTACATCGACTAAAATCCAAATGGCAGATGAGAATTAAAACTAACGGAACAGCGCTAAACAGCGATCGTTTCGGAGTTTCTGATCGGCCAAAAGCTGCCATAGCGTCAAGTGTTCTGGATAACCGGCACAGATTCTTCTGATGTGTTTGATAAGTGTAAAATAAAAACAGACAAGAGTCGTTTAAGGACGGATTTGATAAGCCGATTTACACTCCCTGAGGAAAGTCCGGGTCTTTTTTTTAAAGACAGAAATGAGATATTTTGTTCGGCGAAAAATTTAATGCCAGGCAATTTCACAGGAATGTGAAATAAGAACACTATTATCTTATCCAGGAATATGGATCAACTTATATTGGACATGTATCTCCTTCCTCGAGTTCATCAAGTGATGTAAGTCAAAGCATTATTTCTTGTTTGCCTGAACTATAAATATCACTATAAAAACTAATAGTAGTAGGGTGTGATGGTACTGTAACAAACACTGGATGGAATAACGGTGCTTTCCACCGACTAGAAAATAATAAAATGTGGAGCATATGCATCCGGCATTTTAATGAGCTTTCTTGTCACCAAATATTCCAACATATTCATGGTCAAACTGAAGGGCCTATATCTTTTAATGCGTCAATTGGATAGAAGCTCACTTGCTGTGAAAAAGCTCTTGTGATCGATTGTGAACCCGCAGATTGTTCTATTCCTGATATAGACAGGACTTTTTTGAGCGAATAACAACAGTATTTTTGAGACATTTTGAATGCAATCACCTCGGGACATTGTCCAGACGACTTGGCGAATTGGGACCATGGTACTTTGTCCGATTCCAGATGACTAACTGCCCGAAAACTTATAAGAAATAGTTGGCTTCTTCATAAAGTCATACATGCCTGTGTAATTTGACATAAAATAAGCAAATATTTTACTGACGGACCAAAACATGTATTTCAAACAATCCAAACATCACACTTTTTATCCGACGAATTACTACAAGTTGTCGATCCAGTAATAGAACGAAATGCGTTTTTTTGCGCATTCAGAGAATGTATTGTTGGCAATGATTGTCGATTAAAGAAAACGTATTCGGAATATTGGTTACAAAAGGATCGTAAAAGCAAGACAAACCGTCCCAAAGAAGAAGACTGTTAGAAATTTTATACCACAGACTGGAAACATCAAGCTTCCGATTAAATAGAAATTATTAATTGGAATTCTTGTGCGGTGTATCCTTCCCCAGTGCCGCCGAACCTGAGTGAAGATGATGTTAAATCGTTCATCACTTCTGACACTACTCTCATCAGAGAAATACAAATGTTTCCCTGTCACACCGAGACTGTTAAGATGTGTGTCAAAAACTTGTGATAGAGTGCTCGAATGAAGTATATGGACATGAAGCTAGCGATGGCTATGTCCGAACAATACTGAAGTCTAAATCGGTTATGCCTCATTTCTCCAAAAAATCGGACTTTAAATGTGCAGTAGATATATAAAAGAAAACGTAAAAACACAGTAAGTCAAAGAATGCTACTCTATAGAAAACCTTTGTAAATAGTTGCAAATATAATGTAAATGCCACACCCAACAATTGGATGGTTGTTTGGGTAGGGCGGAGGTCAAACTCTACGTGCAACTACCTCCACTTGGTGAGATTTGGGTTAGCGAACAGCTGCATGGTGAAAATTGCAAAAAATTGCTAAATTTATGTTGTTTCTAAGATGTTGCGCGAACGGAAAAATTAGATTATTCATTAGAATTTAATTTATTTAGGTTATGCAAACAATGAAACAATCATAAAAAGCTAAAGTGTGTTTATTTTTAAAGTTTTAATTAACTTAAAAAAATTAGAGAAAAGGCGCGATTTTTGCAATTTTTCATCAACGTTAAGTACGATGCGCGAATGGAAGATGTTAACCGATTAAAAAAAAAAATATATGCCGTTTTTCTTCTTATTACAATAGGCAAATTTTCCGCTCTAAAGCGTTATGAAAATCAAAAATTTCTTTTTTTCGACCCACCCTAACATACAGCCTCGTTTGATAAACTTCTTTTCAGATGTAGAAGCACAGCAATCTACAGCAGTACATTTTTTATACAGAAGAATTCAATGTCAATAATTTAATAGCCAAATTCGGTTGTCAGGTTTCTAGGGATATGTACAAGGTGTATTTTGTTTAACCGCCGATGAGACGTAACGGAAGGGCAAGTGTTTAACCCTTAAATGCCGGGTGTTGCTTTTCGGCAACATACCCAATTTAGGCTTCTAAAATACTATTAGAATAATATTTAAGCTATATCGCCTGATTTTGCAATTAAATACATTCTGAAAATATTATTAAATAGATTTTCAACATGTAGATGACAACACTTGTGCTGTTTAAGAATAAAGAAAAATTTATTTTTTCAAATATTGCTACATGTTTTTTTTTTTTTTTTTTTTTTTTTTTTTTTTTTTTTTTTGAAGTTTGCGAAATACCCTATTTTGATCTGCCGTGAGCAAGTAAAATTTATTTCTTATGATAGTTCTGAAAATTCTTGTGTGTTTAATATTATAGAAAATTAAAGAAATTTAAATTAATCAAAATTTATCAAAGAAAACTATTTTTTCAATTAAAGACCAGTATTGCCGATTTGTAACAAACTGTTTTTTAGCCGTAAACCATACTTAAAACAAAATAAGATTTTTAAAAATATATTTCCCGTGATTTATTTAAAAAATGAAAACCGAAAAACATTATTAAAATGATTTTTGGAAAATCAGGCATTTAAGGGTTAAGTAACATGGTTTTATAATAGGTTAAGTAACATGGTTTTATAACCAGGAGTCAAGTACGATCAAAGTTACATTTCGACGTAGTCACTGTAAAGATTGAGACATTTACTATTTAGTGTAAGAGCTATCCTATACCCTCTTCAAAGAATGTCGCCGTCAGCGCGTTGAGATTGGTCTCCACAGCGTCTTGAAGATTTGGCAGATTTGAAGATTTGACAGATCTGGCTGACAGCCAGATCTGTCTTCAATCTCGAAGAAGGTGAAAGTTAATTGCTGCCAGATATAGTCTGTACGACGGGTGATAAAACACTTCCCACAGGATTTCTGAAAACTATAGAAGAGGAATTCTGCTTTTTTCAGAATTTAGTGTCCCCCCCGGCATTTCCATTACTTCATTTTCTTCTGGTGGACTGGTCGCTTCTATTATTATGAAATAGCCATAATAAATGAAGCGTTAGAAGATGAAAAAGCAGTCATAAAAAGTTAGAACTCTGATTTTCTGGCCAGAGTGCAAAAAAAAAAGGCCATATTTTTTTTCCTTCTAATTTTGGCCATTTTTTTTTCGCATTCTGACCAGAAAATCACAGTTCTAACTTTTTATGACTGCTCTTTCATCTCCACCTAACGCTTCATTTATAATGGCTGTTTCATAATAATAGAAGTCATCAGTCCACCAGAAGAAAAATAACTCGGTTAAGCGGGACTCGGTTAATCGGGACTCTACTGCAAAACATATTTCAATTTAAGTCACACGCTTTTATTTTATGTAAAATGACGTCATTTGCATTAATAAAGATTCTTAAAATTAAATATAGTTTATAACAGTTCCATGTTTTATCGTAAATCATTCATTTATATTTTTCTCAAAATAGCACGTATTTTAATTTTATTTTCAATTTCTATGAGAAAATGGCAACAAAAAGATATATTTGCTATTTTTCATCAATTTTTTCTTTACTTTCTACAGAAATGGAGTATTTGACTTACCAAAATGAAACAAATGTCGCTAAAAACTACAAAAAAATTAATATTTCAATACAAATGGAAATGCAGTTTTCAAACAAATTGCATTAAAAAGTACTTTCTTTTCCCAATACGACTTTATAAACATTGAAAATGTGCGGTGCTTAGAAGTTTAAAAAAATGGTGTAGAGTATTTAATCACACAATGAAGCATCGACTTTTTTTTTACGGCTGGCGTATACAAGATAACGTTATTTATTGAAGACAACATAAGCAGGGAGAAAGAAATAGCATACCGGTGGCTAAAATATATTGGGCGATCATTTCGGCATGGCACTTAGTGACTGTCACCTTTTTCGACAGTTTAAGATAGGTTTGGGAGGACAGAACTTCCATACGTACGAAAATGTGCAAGATACCGAGCAGACCTATCTCAATACGCTGGTGTCAACCTTCTATGAAGACAGTATTGAGAAACTGGTCCACCTATATCACAAATATCTAGATCTTCTAAGTGAATATGTCGAAAAGTAACTTTCATTGTACTTGAATCCTGGTTATAAAACCATGTTATTCACACTTGTTTTTTAAGCCCCGTTGGAGGTTTTTAAATAATAACCCTGGTACATCTGGCGGGAAATCTTTCAACCGAATGCGGCAAGATGTAATAATTTTCACTATAATAACATTGAATTATTTTGCATGAAAAATGTTGTTCACTATTGAATTGTTATGAACTATATTGAATTATTCTGTATACAAAATGTTGCGTTCTCGATTACTGTTCTAATATATCTGAACAGAAGTTTCTCAGACGACGTTGCATGTTCTGATTTTTTTTTTATATTGTTGTTTTAAGCATAAACGTGTATTTTTTTAAACCAAATATCATATAGAAACATCTGAGTATAAGAGAATTTATTGCAGAAAGCCGTTTTTCTAATACCATACAATACCACGATGAATTTCAAGTTTACGACTAACTGCTACCTGAATATTAGAACTGAACAATAACACAAAACTGGTGGCTGTCATAGAGGGATTTGTTGAGCGTTTAAATCTAGACGAAATGTTTTGTTTGACTTGTTTAATTTATAAAAAATAAAGCGAAAAAAAACTTTTACAAATTGTTGGTTTTCAAATTCAAAGGCCCGTATAAACGCTAAAAATTTTAAGCCTACGAAAGACGCCATATTTGTGTCAGCGCTTAGACATGGCATAGAGAGGGCGCTAAATTACGTATTCAAGTTTTTAAATATATATATATATATATATATATATATGCATGTATTTTAAACATAATTTAAAACACTAATTTGCACAATGATAGAATCATACGATCAATCGAAATGAGCTATTCTGCAAAAGTCAGAATTTTTACTTCTGAAAATCCGCTTACTAAAGTTTAATTTTTTTTTCGGGTATTTATAAAATATATATGAAACAATAGAAGTTTTATAAACATTTATGTATATCTGTCATTTTACTTCATTAACCAAATAAAATATTTACAAAATCTCTTAAAAAAAAAAAAAAAAGGATATTATTTAGTTTTTCATAATGATATTGTAAAGTTTCTCTACAGTGACAGCATAATTATGAATATAAAAACACGAATGATTTAAAAAAAAAGATAAACAAACATTCACTAACTTTTTTAATTAACTTTCAAAGAGTTACAAATAGAAACTGTTTATCAGATAATCGTTTTTCAAGTTAATTATGCTATTTAAACTAACGTTGTGACATTACGGAAACATAATAACGAACATAAACAATTTAAAACAAGAATAATTTATTTTGAATTATAGAAACTTCTATAAATTAAAAGTTACTGAGATATTAACAGCATTTCATTTTTTTTAAAGTCGTTTAGAGCTTCACTAGTTAATACTTCGCTTTAAATACTAAATGGTTTTTTTTATGAAAATGTTAAAAAAAATTATAAATATATATTTCTACTTAACAATTACAAACGTAGCTGAAAAGTGATTAGGAATTCTGTTTGTCTGTCTGTTCTTCTATCCGCGTTTTAAATCTGCTTAGTATAATAGGATTGTCATGTAATTTTCATACGTTGCAAAGATTTGCCGCGGAATGTTCGGTGTTGAAAATGAAGTGTGTACTATTTATACTTTTATTTTCAAGAATACACAAAAGATTTCCATTGCATTATGTCCTAAGAGCGAAAAAAACTTTGCTGTGCATTTTAATGATGTTATGAGTTTTGAAACATATGTTAATTTAAAAGAGCTTTTACGTGTAAGATATCTTTTGATGTCACATATATTGTTTTTTTTTTATGTGTAATTAATACAAGTTTATAAAGCTATGAATTGACGCGAAAATGGATATAAAAAATGTTTATAAAGGTAATACAAAATATTTATTAAAAATAGACAGAAAATACAAAAGGGAATTAAGAGAAGTACTTTCCGATCACCTTTTCACATAATCACCAAATATATTTAGGCTTTTATCTGAACACAAGACCAATTTCTTTAAGCAGGCTTGGTGTAAATCTTGTCCTAGAACATAGAGTTATTTTCGACAGGTATTTTTACATCATCGTCTGAGACGAACCATGTTTCAGATAACTGTTTCAAAGAAACAGAAACTAGTCGCCTAACGCCAAATCTTGGCAGTATTTGTGTGTGTGTTGGAGTGGGGGGGGGGGGGGAATAGGCTCCAGGCATCCCAGTTGAATTTTTGCAGCAATTATTTTGTTTGACGAGCATTATGGGACTGGAAATGTCCTGCGGGAGAATAACAACATCATTTAACATGCCAGGGCGCTTACGTTGGAAGCTTTCGCAATTTTTGTAACGTCTTGTCATTTCAACCACTCTGAAGCCTGTAGGAACTTACGAGTAGATTTGTTGATTATGTGGAACAGTGATCGACAAATACGTCTCTTAATTCCCTTTTGTATTTTCAGTCTATTGTAAATAAATATTTTTTTTTTTATTAGCATTGTAAACTTTTTGGTTTTGGAGTATTAATTTTCTAAAAATAAAATGAACTCCTTTCTATTATTAGGCTACCTAAGTGTTAAATTGCTCTTTTACGTATTGCTTTGAGGCTATTCTCAACTAGTATGCTTAACAAGTGTAAAAAGTTTTGACACATTAATTCATTTTTTAACGGAATGATATAAAATTGGAAGGCTTGACTATGGAAGCGATTTGGAATCGAACTGTGTTTTCAATTTTTTGATCAATAAATTACCTATTGAGTTTTAAGCAATTTTTATCACATGACAAAGGCGTTTTTCCCCATTTCTTGAGTTGTTATTCTTCTTTCGCGCGGAAATTCGGTTCAAAACGCCCCCTTTGACAATATTATCTGAAAGATCTATTGCGTTTGCAAAAAAAGAAAAACACAGTTCTATTGCATGGTTTCTGAACAACAACACCTATTAGTTTCATGCATTTCCGAACAAAAATAAATTAAAACTTATGTTATAAAGTTGCCCTTTTAGATTTGAGAACAGCCTTAAATGTCCCAAGATAGCTAACTCTACACCTTTCTTAGAGAAAATAAAATTTCAAAAGAAGAACATCTTTACAACCAGTTTAGTCAAAAGATTCTTTTCGTGTTGCATCTCGGTGATGCAATTTTATCCCACTGAGAAATTTTAATTGCCGAAACGTCAGTGAAGGCTTACTGTGGAGACACGAAAAGTTTTGGTTTCTGTTAGTCTGTCTGTCTGTTAGTCTGTCTGTCTGTTCCGCGATAACTGCCGCAAAAAGCATCCGATCAGCTTGAAATTCACTGGGCATGTTGATGAGGTACCCGGACTTAGCTGTATAGTTTTTGGTTAAATTTGGTTCATTCATTCGGGAAATATGGAACATTTTATTTTGCTCTATAATGCTTTTCAATGGCAAGTCAGACGATTTTCAGATTTTCATTTGTTGAAAGAAAGAGGTCCTAATAATATTAGTATAATTGCGTGTATAATGCTTGAGTAAAGCCAACGTCAAAACAGATGAATTAATGCATTTGTATCTTTGCATATAGAAGGATTTTAGCCCAGAAATAAAAATAGGCAATATTTCTTTTATTTTATTTATTTTATTGAAATATTTTGCTTAAAAATACAAAAGTTCATTATTTTCATAGAGAATAACGTAACATTTTCCCATAACATTTACCAATATTTCTTTAATTGTTGCCAAGAAAATCAAAACCCGGAATAATATTTTCTTTTAAACAATTTTCAATTGAAATGTTTTGTCGTGAAACAGGAAAATGAAAAATAAAATTAAGAATAAAAAAAATTATATGGCGACATATTGGGAATAAGAAGAAAACTCTCGAGTATTTCTTAATATAACAAGATGAAAAGTTTTGAGTAAGTACGCATAGCAGGTGAATTAGACGTCATTTATCGAAAACAAAGATGCTGGAATAAAAAGGTCTTGGGTAAAATAAAATTAACTATTATTCACGGAGGAAAGAGATAGATGGAGATGCAGTATGCCGTAAAAACAGTTTGCAATACGATGTGCGTTATCGCTCAGATTTAAATGCCCTCATTCGGCCCAAACAAAACAAGCACGTGGAACAGGGACCAAATTCTTTGACTTCATTTTTTCTGTAAAATGAAAATGATCTGGTTATATTTAAGCAATAAGCATTCTAAGGTATCATTTCATTGTATTATGAATTAAAAACTGTATTACTAAAAATATTATTCTGTTTTTTTTTTTTTTTTTTTTTTTTTTTTTAAGCACGTCGTTGTGTTGTGCTGAATGCAGCGGATTTTAGGGTTACATTTTTGGCGTCACTTCAAGATTTATTGTCTGTGTACGGTTAACAAGAATATTTTATTTTAAATTTAAATTTTATTAATTTATAAAAAAAAAACTTATGCTTATCCTTATAAATCACACCGTAAAAAAATCTAACATATACTATAACCATCCGCACAACCAATAAAAAATTACGAATGGAAATTTAAATAGACTACGGGGGGTTCAGGGGTGGGGGGCAGAGCCCCCCTGAAGAAATGCAATTTTTGATTAAAAAAGTTACCAGAATAAGTAGCTCATCAGAATTTCAGAACATCAATGTATAACCACTTGTTTAACACTTTTAATTTCTGAAACTTTACGAAGTATCTTGTATGCTTATAAATATTTATGTAATTTGAAAACTTTAAAAAGCGATTTGTAGGAAGTTGAATATTACGCAATGAGTGTTAAAAAACAATGACTTGCAAAGATGACGTTGAGGCTCCTGATCTGCAGATTTACTAGTAATACCCAGATGCATTTTTGCCGAAACGTCAGTGAAGGCTTACTGTGGAGACACGAAAAGTTTTGATTTCCGTTTGTCTGTCTGACTGTCTGTTGCGCGATAACTGCCGCAAAAAGCATCCGATCGGCTTGAAATTAATTGGGCATGTTGATGAGGTACTCGGACTTAGCTGTATAGTTTTTCGTTAAATTTGGTTCATTCGTTCGGGAAATATAGAACATTTTATTTTGCTCTGTAATGCTTTTCTATGGCAAATCAGACGATTTTCAAATTTTCATTTGTTGAAAGAAATGGCCCATATAAAAAATGGATTTAAATGGTAAATTTTGGATGCTGAAAATTTTAAATAAGATTATTAAATTATTCCATTTAGTTTGAAATTATGTCAATATATTTGCGAGATTTTTAAAATTAGGTTTATAATTTTTGGGGGAACTTTATGCATGTTTTCCAATAATATAAAGAATTTTGTTTTATCCATTTGACATAATACATATTTCATATTTTACATTTTCTTTCATCAGTTGCCTAGCAACGTATTTGGTCTTAATAATATTAGTATAAATTGGTCTATAATGTTCCAGTAAAGCCAACGTCAAAACGGATGAATTAATGCATTTGTATTTTTGCATATAGATGGAGTTTAGCCCCAGAAATAAAAATAGGCAATATTTTATTTATTTTATTGAAATATTTTGCTTAAAAATACAAAAGTTCATTATTTTCATAGAGAATAATGTGACATTTTTTCATAAAATTTATTGATGTTTCTTTAATCGTTGCCAAGAAAATCAAAACCCTGAATAATATTTTCTCTTAAACAATTTTCAATTGAAAGATTTTGACGTGAAACAGGAAAATGAAAAAAAAATTAAGAATAAAAAAATTAATATGGCGACATATTGGGAATAAAAAGAAAACTCTCAAGTATTTCTTAATGTAACAAGATGAAAGGTTTTGAGTAAGTACGAATAGCAGGTGAATTAGACATCATTTATCGAAAAAAAAAAGATGTTGGAATAAAAAGATCTTGGCTAAAATAAAATTAACTATTATTCACGGAGGAAAGAGATAGATGGAGATGCAGTATGCCGTAAAAACAGTTTGCAATATGATGTGCGTTGTCGCTCAGATTTAAATGCCCTCATTCGGCCCAAACAAAACAAGAACGTGGAACAGGGACCGAATTCTTTGACTTCATCCGTGCATATTTTTCTGTAAAATGAAAACGATCTGTTTATATTTAAGCATTCTAAAGTAGCATTCCATCGTATTATGAATAAATTAATTATATAACTGTATTACTAAAAATATTTTTATTTTCTTTCTTTCTTTTTTTAAGCACGCCGTTGTGTTTGGGTCGAACGTAGCGGATTTTAAGGTTACATTTTTGGCGTTACTTCAAGATTTATTGTTTGCGTACGGTTAACATGAGGATTTTATTTTAAATTTTAAATTTATTAATTTATAAAAAAAAAAAAAAAAAAAAAAAAAAAAAAAAAAAAAAAAAAACTTATGCTTATCCTTATAAATCACAGCGTAAAAAAAATCTATGATATACTATAACCATCCGCACAATCAATAAAAAATTACAAATGTAAATTTAAATAGACTACGGGGGGGGGGCAGGGGGGGGGGCAGAGCCCCCCTGAAGAAATGCAATTTTTGATTTAAAATGTTACCAGAATAAGCAGATCATCAGAATTTCAGAACATCAGTGTATAACCACTTGTTTAACACATTTAATTTCTGAAACTTTACAAAGTATTTTGTATTCTTATAAATATTTATGTAATTTTAAAACTTTAAAAATCGATTTATAGGAAGATGAATAATACGCAATGAGTGTTGCAAAACAATGACTTACAAAGATGACGTTGAGGCTCCTCATCTGCAGATTTACTAGTTAGATTTTTGTCGGCTTTAATGTCTCTCTAGTCAGTAAATAACAGATGTTACAGACAAACAGCAAGTTCCTTCTTGTTTTCTCACGTGCTAATGCTTGGCAAATTATTGCCTATTCCTCTTTTCATGTAAATTTAAATTTCCCCATGCATTTTAATGCAACGGTCACCCGTTGGCAAGTCCTGTGTCTTAGCTAATATCTGTATCTCGCCAAAAAACTTCAGTATGTGTATTCAGTATGTCAAATGTAAAACCTTTCACTGTTGGCCTCCTCGTCATGACGTGCGGATTAAAATAATTTGTGTGTCTCTGTGGGTCACTCCTATGACAACTATGTGTGAATTTATTCCTTTATTAAAAAATCTTTTTAAAGTTAAAATTGAATATTTTTAATATTCTCGGATTTTGTGTCATTGCCTTCTCATCGTATTTTATCACGGAAAATACAAATGTATTGAATGTGAATTGCATTCTCAATTTATATGCATTATACGAAGATCCATAACATTGCGACAAGGTATATTACAAAATGTTTTCTAAAAATTACGGAGTCCTTGGGATTTAATGTTAATTTACAGAGATGCACAAAAGAATTTGGTTTCAGGAAGCACATTATCGATTTCATTGTTTGAAACAATGTAATTGCTTAGTAATATTATGTTACTAATGAACATTGTGAATAATTGTTAGTTCATTACGTAGTTTATACGTTCTATAAATTATGTACATGAATATTTAGAATTTTCACATTTCCAAATACGGATAGCATATGCTGAAAATGGATTGTTATTGAGTATGTACTTTTAAAATTTCTTATTTAAACATCCCATTTCACTTTATATAACTGGTCGTTAGGGACCATCGTAATACTAACCCATCATGGAAATATATAATATAAAATATGAAAATAAAACATGTGAAACATGCTAAGCATCGTATCATGTTACTTTTACTCATAATTTAATTAGCATGGACTCCCATAATATAATTAATATAATCTCTTAAGCAAATATTACTTTTTGTTGCATTAAAATATATCAATTTGTTGATTTTCTGTAAGCAATTAAATACTATTGGTTTACAATGGAAATCTATGGGAATTTGGCAAAATATTAGAAATACCGCCAATTTGGCGTCACTTTTGGCGACTCATTTTGATCGCCAAATTTGGCGATATATCGCCAAGTTGGCGCCAAACTTCGCATTATTTGGAGACAATGCAGGGTCCCTCCTATGGACCCCCCCCCCTTATAGGTATGGAGGTGCATTCAACGCTTGACATTTACGGTAAGCCATTATTGGCATTTATTCTTATAGCTTGGCGATAGTTTTTTGGTCGGCGGGATAATCAAGTAGTACCGAATTGCGTAAAAGAAACATCCTTGTAATTCGAAAAATTATAATCATTTAAACTAACAGTTTACTGCGTCTGATTAAGCGTCTCATTTCCAATTGAAATATATTTTTGAATTGAAATTTGACTGAAATACAGGGTCATGAAAAACCGAAGAGGGTGAAAAATAGGGTTACAAATATCTCGGCAACTAAGTATCCGATCGAGTTCATGTATGATGCAAAATTTTTCTTTTTTTATTGTTTTTTATACTCACTCCTTCAAATAAACTATTTCGAAAAAATTTTATACCTTTTATCAAAACGAATACTTCCAGAATCCTAGTAAAATAGTTCCGGATAATCGAGGTTATTGATATTCCATAGACTTCTTCCAGCTGTTAATTCCTAAGGACACACCGAATTTTAAGTCTCTATCTCAATTTTTCGGGAGATATAGCGTTTACAGACACACACACACACCCAAACGAACGGCATTTTTTTTTTTTCTTCTAAAAATATGTTTTTTGGAATCTCCAGTGTCTGAAACGTGTAAATCCGTCAAAAAAATTTTTCGATTTTTAAAACGATTAAAAGGAAAATTCTAACTAATATTCTGTTTGAGTTGAGAAATGTTTCATAAGACTCGATAACAAGTTTAAACTTTTGCTCTGCTAATGAACTGAAAGTAGTTGTTCCTAATTCAGTTTTTTGCGCTGATTCCGAATCAAATTTTAGATTTATTTTTTCCAGCACATCTATTTTTTGAGATATTTCCATATTTTAAGTTGCGCAAATTTTGGAATTTTTCTACAATTGTATACAAATTTAAAGCATAAAGCAATATCACACTGGCTTCTTTGTTTTATAATATGACTATTGTCCAGTTTACTTACTGCATTTTTTGTTTTATATTATGACTATTATCCAGGTTACTTTACAAAAACAGTGTGTTCGAGATGATACTGCAATGTTGCAATGAAATATTCTTCTAAATTGCATATTGTTCATGTTTTCTAATAACATTTTTTGACATCCAAATATTCCACATGAGTACACTAATATGTTTCCAAGCCAATATTTTTCGTTCATTTCCAATCAGATATACATTTTCTTCTATCACGTCCAGTTTTTGATATTGAGGTATAGACCCCTAAAAAGCACTTTATATCCACTTTATATCAACTTGTGCCACCATACAAAAGTAGAAATTCATTTTTTTTTAAACTAGACAAGTTTTCGAAGATGGGATCACACTCCTAAAAAGCCTTTTATATCAAACTTGTGCGAACAACATACAAAAGTAGAAATGCATTTTATGTCAAACATGGGTCAACAACATACAAAAGTAGAAATACATTTTACTTAAAAACTAGACCAATTTTTGACAATAGTTGCACGCACCTAAAAAGCATTTTATACAAAATCTGTTCCAACATAATACAAAATTACAAATGCATTTTACTTAATATAACTAGAGGTGATAAAAGAAAACGGATTGCAGATTTGAAATCCGCATGAAAATCTAGTATCGAGAAAATTTACACCAATTTTGGGAGACTATTTTAAAGTTGAAAGTAATGTAAACATTATACCTTACAAAAAATATGGATATTAAGCTTAATAAATAACAGATAAATATGATTTAATAAAATATCACTTACACATATCATCCTTCAAACACCTCAATATGCACAGAATAACATTAAGGCGTTTAGAACATTTCAATGAAAATTTAAACCAGTGTTGCCAGATTGGGAACTTTTAGGTAGCTAGGAAAAGTCAAAAAATTTCAAATGATTTCGTCCAAGCAAACAAAAGTAATCAACGGGCGAAAGTACTCAGGTGTCAAAATGACCCCTCCCGCCGTTCTAGTGTCAAAAAATACAGCATACAAAGGAATGTGAATCGAAAAAGGCAAAATCAGAAAAAAATTAAAACATAACTTAAAATATACAAATTTATAAAATAAAAGAAATATTCTGACGACAGTACTGTGTCGTTAGGCTATTTGAAGACTGCGCAGTTTCACAATAGAACTTTTACTTCTCTATTATCAGTTTAAACAGCCTCTACTCTATTTTTTTTTTTGCCCAAACTAGGCCATACATGGATAATTCTTCCCATCTATCACTTGAGTGGAGGAATATTTTCATCTTTAATGAAAAATAAGTAATTCACTAACAAGTTTCCTTGATCATTGAACCATCTGCATCTTTGTGAAAACAAATGAGATATTCTGTACTCCATTGTTTCTAAAATTTTAGAAGAATAGCTTGCATTAATTGCTTTCTGTGTAGATAACTTGACCTACTGTGACTCACGTATGAGTCAGGAAATTGCAGGGAAAATTACGGAATGACCTAATCCGAGATCTGTATAATCACTTTGATCTTTGGACAATAAACAGGGTGGTTAAAGTTAAGACGTTTGAATGATTAACACTAGAATTACCGTGTTTCTTGTATACCTAGAACGACCGAGGTGTGTCATACCTGCCTGATGGCCAGCAAGGATGTTATTTTCCATTTGTATGGGAAATACAGACAAGCATTAGGGTTTGGTGATTAATACCAAGAATTTTAATTAAGGATTAATACAATTTAGCTAATATATATGGTGCATAATGGTACATATATGGTACATAGTAAAAAATTTAGTGAATAGATACCACCTAAGAAAAATTTCATGTCTAATTCCAGAACAGATACTTTGATATTTTGAAGATTGTTTCAAATAATAAATATACGTAGGGCGGTTATATGTAAAATGTTAATTTATTGATGACTTGAATAACTAGACGTTGGAATAATAACACATGAACTTTAGTACAATTCTATAAAATAATTTTACAACACTTCGTTGATAGCTTCTTCAAATACATTACATTTCACACTTAAAACCTATAATATGCTTTCTTTCGAACAATACAATTAGGCCTAAAAGTGCCTTCTTGGCATTTCATATGCTGATGCTTCATCAACAATATAAATTAATTAACGGAATCATTTCTAATTTTGAATATCTCCAAACCTTGGTCTGGTGATCGTGAATTTGCATAACTCATGCTTTCATGGATAATAAAAATCATGGATAATAAGCCAGAGCGTCAGTTAATTTGCTGATCATGCACGCCATAAAGAAAATAAACGATGTTAAAATCCTACATATATGTATTAATTATTTATGAATTTAAATTCTGTAGTAATGTTCCTACAGATGAATAATATATTAAAAAGTAATAAATTTAAATATATTTAACCCCGGGATTTTTTTTTTACTTCCATTGTACATTTTTTCATCTAATCGATTCACATAAAATGATATGGTCATTGTTTCTTCTTTCTCTCTTTCTTGCTGTGCATAATCCACACAAAAATTATAAACAGTTTCCAAGCACATTATTAATTCTATTGTCTTAATATTGCTTTATCTGGCACCTTTTTCGTTTGTCCCAATCTTCTTGGGTTATCCGTGAACGGATAACTTTAGACTCTTCTGCTTGAATGTTTAAAAACTACCAAAGTATTTATCACCGGTAGATCTTGAACCATATCTTCCTTATAGTTTTTGGTAAAAATGAGCATTCTGGTAATAACTGTACGGCACCAGATCTCCCATATAGTTCAGTCTTTTAGGTAGCTTTCTTTACAAAAAGCTACCTATTGCAGCCGTTCGGAGGAAAGCGATTTCAAAAAATTTTGGTATATTTTCATCGATCATGACCCCCAGACCCCGAAACCACCCTCCGTTCAAAATTGATATATATATATATATATATATATCAATATATATATATATATATATATATATATATATATATATATATATATCTGACCTATGTCACACTGTAACTCTCGTATTTATGAACCGATTTGGATGTAAATCGGTGTGTACATAGTACATACCAATGTCTCGACCGAGTTCGTTGGCCAGCTTCATCCGCCATTTTGTTTCAAAATGGCGGCCATTTAAAAATTTAAAAAAAATTTAAAATTTGAAATTTGGTACCAAAAAATTGAAAATTGAAAAATAATTTTTTCTTATGTATTTGACCTTTATACAAAGACTCCGTAGCAGTTTTTGTTTCGTCTATATCTTAAAAAATGGCTGAGTTATAGCATTTTGAATTTCTAGCGACGCTGACATTTTGAAACGTCCTGAATTTTGTCACGCGATAAAAGGCGTATTTATGAACCGATTTGGATGTAACTTCGTTTATGCATAGTACAGACCAATGTCTCGAACGAGTTCGTTGGCCAGCTTCATCCGCCATTTTGTTTAAAAATGGCGGCCATTTAAAATTTTAAGAAAAATTTAAATTTGAAATGTGGTACCAAAAAATTGAAAATTGAAAAAATATTTTTTTCTTATGTGTTTGACCTCGATAAAAAGATTCGGGAGCAGTTTTTGTTTCGTCTATATCTTAAAAAATGGCTGAGTTATAGCATTTTGAATTTCTAGTGTGTCTGACATTTTGAAACTTCCTGAATTTTGTCACGCGATAAAAGGCGTATTTATGAACCGATTTGGATGTAACTTCGTTTATACATAGTACAGACCAATGTCTCGACCGAGTTCGTTGGCCAGCTTCATCCGCCATTTTGTTTAAAAATGGCGGCCATTTAAAAAAAATGTAATTTAAAATTTAAAATGAGGTATTAAAAAATTGGAATATGAAAAAGATTTTTTTAATGTGTTTGGCCTTGATACAATGATTCTGGAGCAGTTTTTGTTTCTGAAAATTTGTTCTTTTGTTTATATCTGAAAAAGTGGTTGAATTATAGCACTTTGAATTTCTATCATGGCTAACATTTTGAAACGATTACCTTGCGATACCACACGTATTCGCCTATTTCGATGGAAGAAGGCATGTCGATAGTATACATCAATATCTCGACCAAGTTCGCTGGCCAGCTTCATCAGCCATCTTGTTTCAAAATGGCGGCCATTAAATTAAAAAATATATATATTTAAAGTGAGGTGCAAAAAAATTAGAAATTGAAAAAGGTTTCTTTCTTGAGTATTTAACCTTTATATAAGGATTCAGGAGCATTTTTTGTTTGTCTTTATCTTAAAAAATGGCTCAGATATAGCAGTTTCAATTTCTAACGTGGATGACATTTTGAAAAATCTGATTTTTTGCCTGCGACAGCACTTGTATATATATCAACCGATTCCGATGTGAGTGAGCATGTGCACAGCAATTACTAAGGTCTCGACAAAGTTCACTGGTTAGCCTCATCCACCATGTTGTCTTAAAATGGCAGGCACTTTAAGAAATCGCCGAATTTGGCAGCCAAATATAAGTTACTTTAAATAAAAGCAGCTTGGATAAAGCTGACTAATTTCGCGAAATTCTCATTCATAATGATTTAGTATTGATAAAAATTAGTATTGAATCTCCTACATTCGGTTTCCACTAAATTGAGCTTCGTGTGTTTGAATAATATAAGTTGGCTTTTTTAAAATAAGGAATATGAAAGCTACCTCTTCCTCCCGGCACTGGCCGGAAGGACTTTTTTATTTCAAATTATTTGACTGTCACCACTTTTTTAAAATAGTATAATTCAGCTTATTTTTAAGAATTTTTATGCATTTTTAAATAGGCCGAGTATTTCTATTTCAAAAAAGCGTTAGCAATCAACAATCTGGGGACAAAAAAGTCCCCAATCTGGCAACACTGATTTAAACATAGGTGCAACATGAAATTCCATTATAGTATGAATCAAAAATTCACATTCAGTTGTTACATTCTGCTTTCACATTGATCTTCAAATTTTATATAATAAAATATTTTAAATGTTTGCATATTTCGCGCTAATTACAACTACAAACTACTGCTCTTGACGTGCGTATAACATTCAGAAATTCATGAAAAATTATACATTCCACTAACAATTTTTAGCATGAATTTTCGTTAATTTTCCTTTTCTTTCTTTCTTTTTTTTCTGTCTTTTTTCTTTTTTGCTTGAACTCTACCTCACTTGCATATATTAATTTAATGAATTTTTATAAAGTTAAATATTTTATTAAAAAAAAAATCTTGCATTATTGCAATATATCTACATTAAAAATATTACTAGTATTTTTTAAGTTTTTATTTTTCCTTCCAATAAACATTCTAAGTTAATATTAGTTTTAATCTTCATTAAAATGCATAATTACAAGTTTAAAAGCTTGTATATTGAAAATAAATTTGAGATAATTAATTGGTATATTTTATTTTTACATCTTGAAAGTAAAACTCGATTGAAAAAAGATTAGTTATAATATTTAATTACCGAAAAAGAAAATACGAAATTCGTCATTCACATGTTTTTCATGAGCTTTGAGTAATCCGTTATATAGACGATGCTAAGCCAGAATTTTCGTAACATTCGATAGGGTACATTAAAAAAAATTACCCTTTAAAAAAGTAATTAATTAATTAATTTCAAATAAAATTAATTTGCAATAAAAAGGTCGTATTTTTCCTAAGCTGTTTATAAAATTTGAAATAAATGATAAGTTACGGAAACTCTTTTTAATGGAAGTGATTAAAAATATGTGTTTGCATTATTCTTTTTTTTTTAATATTAAACAATAAAATATAAACTAACATTTTTTTTTAAATTTTTGAATACAGACTATGTCAATCTATTAATAAGATATTACTGTAGTTTGTGCGAGTAACATTTAAAATAAAAAAAAATCTATAAATATACAGGTTGTTTCAAATCTACCAGAAATGTGAAGACAGGTAGACATAGAGTAAGTAGATTTCATATAGGGATACAGGAACGTGGGAGCGGAATTGCAACGTTGAGGCCGTCGATGGAGCTGTGGAAATCGTGGATAAAATCGAATTGTGGCTTAAATCGTCATTCTCCGCACGGATTTCTAGCAATGTGCGTCATTACACAGCACAGACATAAATTTCATGTATAGGGCTGCGCAAGAAAATGGAGCGGCTACTCAAACGATGTACATGGAATGATTCCTGTATCACCAAGCTTTTGAGCATTTTCTTTGACAGTTGTGGGTGAGCGGATCGTTTTATGCATCGAAGCGTGATACGGCCACTGGAAGATATTGCAAAATTCCTGCAGTGAAAGAAGCAGTATTACGCACAATAGATGACAGTCCTTCGATAAGCTCGAGAGCTTTTGGACATGCGTTGGTTGTGAGCCATTTCCTTGCGAAGACCCATACTTGAAATGGATTTCGGATATCTTCGCATTGGTGTAAAGATGCACGTTACTCTAAATACGTGCGGTGAATGACAATTCCGGTCGGCGAAGCACTTTCACCAGAGGAACTAGACAGCTCCATCTACTGCCTCAATGCTAGCATTCCGCACACAAACTCCTGCACGAAATCTGCTTATTTAGGTCCCCTATACCTGTCTTTTTATTTCTGACATATATTTTCGAAGCACGCTGCATATTAAACTAGACTACGTAAATACACATATTATTTAAAGACGTGCCAATAAAACAAAATAGAAATAGGACGCTGTGTTTCTAATTCAATATTAGGTTTCATATATTTACTGTTATCCTTTTGTAATTTGAGGTCGATAAACGTACAGTAGTTAATACTCCGAAGTAAAGTTTATAATATTGAAATTATTTGTATTTAAAAAGTCTATTTTTTAATAAATTTTTAAATGTTTCTCATGTTTTTATGTATTATATGAATGAATTTTACGTAAGTTTGGCTGCGTGTCGTTTTAAATTTTACCGTACAAAGAGACTTTTATATCAAAATGCGAAATCCGAAATTAGTATATTTAATGTTCTTTTTCATTTAAAATGTTACTACACACTTTCTGATTTTAAAGATTGTTTACTTATTATAACTTGCTTCAGGGACTGTTTTACGCTTTTACATCTTATCAGATACATCTTAATGGATATTAATATCTTATTTCCTTATTATCTTATTACCTTATTAACATTTACATCTTAATAGATATGCAGGGTGTCTATAAAAGAAAATACCAGTATTAATGGTGTATTATTACAGTCTAATTTAGACTATTTACAACAAATCATACATCAAATTGGAGGTAAACTAACATAGTTTTTCTTACAAATGTTCATCATGTGCACCTTTAGTGATACAGCGCACATCCAAACTAAATTCCAATCCTTTCCACACTTCGGTTAACATATCAGAAGTAGATTAAGTAAAATAATGCTATAAAGTGATAAAATATCATTTATTAAGATTGGCGATCGTTTCGTCGCACCAACGGCGACATTTTCAAAATCCTTCACAATAGAAAATATTTTCACATAATTTAAAAATAATAAACATAGTAAACGATGTCACGAGACATGATGCGTAATGCAAACATAAAATAAATTTATGTTATGTTTGCAATGTTTTTCATTATGCATCATGTCTCGTGAGTTTGTTTACTATGCTTATTATTTTTAAATTATGTGAAAATATTTTCTATTGTGAAGGATTTTGAAAATGTCGCCGTTGGTGCGACGAAACGATCGTCAATCTTAATAAATGATATTTTATCACTTTATAGCATTATTTTACATAATCTGTTTATAAGTGATCAGTATACATGTTTTTATATCAGAAGTAATCGAAGCAATAGCGTCTCCAATTCTGTGTCTCAACTCTGCCAAATTATTAGGTAGCGGCGGAACGTTTATATGATAGTTTATAAACCCCCAAAGGAAAAAAAATCTACTTCGCTTAATTTTTTAAGCAGACTCTTGCCAGACAGAGATCAGGCTTGCACTTTTTTTTCTACAAAGTCAAATCGAGCCGGAACTGGACTTAATTGTTCTGAAAATGTGTAGCGTAGGCAATATGTTTTGTAAAATTATTAACCCTTAAATGCCTGATTTTTCAAAAATCATTGTACTAACGTTTTTCGGCTTTCATTTTTCAAATAAATCAGGGGAAAAAAATACTTAAAAAATTCATATTTTGTTTTAATAATAGTTTACGGCTAAAAACAGTTTGTTACTAATCGACAATACTGGTGTTTAATTGAAAAAATAATTTCTCTTGATAAAATTTTATAATTTTAAACACACAAGAATTTTAGGAGCTGTAATAAGAAATGAATTTTTCCTGCTCACTGCAAGTCAAAATAGGGTATTTTACAAGCTTCCAAACGAAACAAAAGAACAAGTAGCAACAATTGAAAAAATATATTTATCTTTATTCTTAAACAGCACAAGTGTTGCCATCTACATGTTGAAAATCGATTTAATAATATTTTCAGAATGTATTTTATTGGCAACATTAGGCATTATAGCCTCAATATTATTCTAATAGTATTTTAGAGCCTAAATTGGGTATGTTGCCGAAAAGCAACACCAGGCATTTAAGTGTTAATAGCGTTAATGAACTTGTGTTATCAGAATCTTTCGAAATATACCCTAGTAAGTAAACGTCCAGCGTAATAACGTCCCAACGTAATAAACGTCCAGCTGGTGTCAATTCGACTCTGATCAAATAACAAAATATGGATTCGAACCAGAATTTTTTCGTAAAATTAATTAAATTGTAACTAAAGTTGAATAAATAAGTGAAATTGTTTTAAATAAAATGTTTTTATTCAGATTGGGCAAAGTTTCCGGACGTTCTAGTGTTAAGGCAGTTCTCAAATTCACTGTTCAATAATGCGAAACTTTCTGACACATTTTCTGATCAATTTTTAACTATAAAGATATAAAATTGACAGGCGTGACTATTGAAGTGATTTGGAATCGAATGGCGTTTTGCATTTTTTATAAATAAATTACTTATTGAGATATAAGAGATTCGCGTCACTTAATTGCAGGTTTTTCTCGTTTCTCAGGCTGTCACTTCAGGAAATTCTATTCAAGATGTTAACTTTGACAGTATTTTCTCAAAGAAATATTGCCTTTATCAAAACATTTATGACGCCATTCAATTACAGAGTTTCTGAATAAAAACACCTGCCAATCTTAAGCGTTTCCAAAAAGAAATCATTTCGGAAATGTGTCGGAAAGTAGCTCCTTTGCATCTGAGAAACGCCTTTATAGATGACATAGGAAAACTTTCAGAATTCTTATTTTTATTATAAATTTTTGAAAGTTATCATGTTTTTAACTCTCCTTTTTTCTGTTGTTCTAAACTTTATTATTTTTTTAATGAATCTTTTTTAAATGTTCAAACGTCTACGACACTAAGTATTCAAGAATTTTTCTATTGTTTATTTTCTATCTTGCGCAATTAAAAAATTATACTGTAAATTATCCCATACATATGTATGCAGTATTCTTTAGAAGAATCTTAAGTGTATGTTAAGAGAAATTTGAAATATTTGAGGGTAGTGAGTCGGGACGGATCGGTCCTGATTTAATTGATTTTTCCACGGACTGGGCAGGACTTGTTTTCACTGATTTTTGTACGTGCCGGGCCTGGACGTGAACTGTAAAAATGTAACCGGCTGTGCCGGGGGCTCGGCCCGAACCCTTAATATTAATATCGGGCCGTGTCAGGACATGGAAATTCTGGCCCGGGCAAACATCTAACCTGTTGTTGAAAAATTCAGATTCTTTTTTACAGTCCATATATAATATTAACTTTAAAAGCCCATTTTAAAAATTTAAAGTAACTTAGGAAAAAATCACTCATTTTGTTTTTCAATATCACATTAGATAAAACATATTCAAAATTTTCAGTTTATATCGTAACAGCACCTAGAGAGTATTCCTGGAATTATTACATAAATTTTATTTTAAAAATTACTTAATAAAAATGACCACACTTTAAACCGAGAAAACAAAAACATTTACTCCTTCTTTTGTTTAATAGAAGCATTTGAATTATTTTAATATTTTTAAGCATGTGTGTAATTCATCATATTAGACATCTTTTAATGGATAATGTAAGGTAAGAAAAAAATATGATACACTCCATTAAGTATTACGCATAAAATTTACACAATTCAGTCCGTCTTCATCTTTTTATTTTATGCATTTCTTTTGAATATATTTTTCTCCTCGTTTTTATTTTACATACAAATTAGTTATGGTAATTCTTCAAACAATATCATATTTACCAGCTGTACTAACATAATAAGTTCTAGATATGATAATTAGTGTAGTAAAACATATTTTTGATTTCAAATAATTAAAATTTAAGTGTTTATATTGGGCGGAATATGCGAAAAGCATATAAAATTAATCGAAATGCATTAACGCTTTCTGTTAATAGAGAAATTTAAGACAAACGTAATTACAATACATTAAAAATGTTAAAGTACTTAAAGATATTATTTAAGAATATCTTTTCCACATAAAAAATAATAAAGTTTAAAATCATTATATAGGAATTGTTCCATATTTAGAGCAATTAAGGAAATAAAATCACTGAAATTTTATCTTGCAAACGATTCTTAGATACTACATCATTTCATTTATTTCTTTAATAATGGAATAAAGCTCATAAATTTCTTTTCTTTTTACTCAGACGTTATTAATTTCTTTGTGTTGTGTCAGGAAATGAAAGGAACATTAATATGCGCATTATATTTCAAATGTATATTTATTTAGTCAACATATACTTTTAGTTTAACAACTGTAACTTTATTTAAATATTTGGCATATTACATCAGTCATATTCGCATTAGAAACTATTTTACCTGGTGTTTCAAGTCTTAAGATAAATTAAATTAATAAATTTTAACGTTAGTTTTACTTTTTTTAGCATTGAATAAACGGAAATTATATTTTGAATATATTTTGAAAATATTCATATAACACATGATTTTATGGAGAAAATGTAAATAAATTACCAAGTGTGATACATTGTTCATACAAATAAAATGTGTAAAATTTTGTTACATTGTATTTTTGTTTAATAAATTTCTTTAAATCTTTATATAAAATAAATAAATGTATTTTTTTATTCTATTATTAAAGCCAACATGTATTTAACATTTTTAATATGTACATTAAACCACCATATTTTGTGTGCATATTGTTTGATTACAAGCTTAACTTATCATTACTTGTACATGTGGTAAAAAAAAAAAAAAAAAAAAAAAAAAAAAAAATACACAATTTTTATTTTGTCCAAATTCAATTTGTGGATTAGTGTAAAATCAAATACTTTATAAACAATAAATTAAATTTGTATACGTAATAATATTTTTAAAAGATTTATATTTATTTACAAAATGTATTTACCATATGATAGTCCTAAATTTCATTTTCATGCAGTGAAGAACAGAATTATTGTTTCTGATTCCCAGGAAAAGTAAATTTCTTTTGAAACTAATATGTGTAACCACAAGAAACATCACGAAGACCGAAGACTTGAAGAACTTGACAGAAAAAATGTCTATCTCTAATCATGTATCATCAAATTAAGTCTGACAAATTTAATCTATGGAGTTAATTAATTTTATATATTCAAGTTAAACAGACAAAAAAATTGCGCAATAGTTAATTAATTAAATTACATTATTTACAAATCTCAAATAATTGCATATATCAGAAAAAAATGTGCAGCAAATATATTATATATATTTTAACCAATATGAATGCATACAGTTAAGAATACAAAACGTTAGATTTAACCTATTGAACAACCCTACCCACAATTACTGACACTTGTAAAAAATTACTGCTTAAATAGAAATACAAAAAAGTATTTTGAAAAAAATATTTAGATTTTTTTAATCTAATGTTTGATTTCGAGGATCAGAAGATGAAGAATCTTCAAGACACACTGTAAAAATATATAAATTTTCTGGATTTAGGAAAATATAACAAAATATCATCTGGGTTTTCCAGTATCTTGTAAAGCGTTTTTTTATGTTCAGAAGCTTTAAAAACCAACACATTTCCAAGAAACAATTCTCAATGAAAATTTATTTTGCTCGTCGTATCAAAAGGGGGAAAAAAGAAAATTTTTGAATAGTTTTTACAGTGTAGTAAAGAGTTTTCACAACACCAAATATGATTCTTTGATGCTATCGATTCTCAAACAAATATTTTAAGTTGCATAGTAGATCAGTTGCGTAATAGAGGAAAAAGTAACAAAATAATTTCAATTTTAATATTAATGTTAGCGCTCTTAATGTACATATTTGTACAGGGGTTCCATAATTAAACGACCCTAATTTAAAGTTGTCTACAGACAATACTAATGTTCATAAAGTTCTGAAATTTGGTGAAAGACATAGCAAGGGAATGGGAATTTGTTCAAGCAAAATAAAAGTTCAAAAGTGCGCCACCAGAGGGCGATTTTTAATAATTTGCACATTTAGCCTTACGATAGTTTAGAAATTGTATTTATTAAGGGGTCTCAGAACTCTTAAACTGGAAAAAATGAAAAAAAATGACCATTTTCAACATTTAATATCTTAAATTGTATTTGATTTTAAGACAAGAATTTTTTTGGGGATAAAAGATACAAGTATAGTCTTTCATTCTATGTATTAAAATTTTTCAAGATGTAGTATTAGCATTTACAGGGGGCTCCAAACTGTCAGACATTTGACGAGCATAAAGTTAGCATAACAGCTTACGCGCACGATTACAAAAACAATTCGCAACTAGAATGGAAATTTTGGTGCCTACGTATACTTCAGATAGTTATAATTACCCTGAACCTAAATAAATTTATATTTAAAGCATTTTTATGTTTTTAATACAACGTTGTATTTAGCTAATGAACAATTTAGAAAATTTTAACAGTATAATCACCTAAAAAATTGCTTTTTTGAAAGATAAAACAGAAATTTTAGGTTCAGTTTATACAGACTAACATGAAACATATGTTTTGAAAATTTCATGAAAAAATATTCAGAAGTGTTTGAGATATCGTGCGCGTTACGCCCAAAAACGGCATTTGGAGAAAAATGATTTCAAAGTTTTGGACACGCCGCTTCAGCTACGGAACGTGTATAAATTCAAAAGCTATAACTTATGTTCTAATAGGAATTTCAAGGAAACAATTATATCAAACATTATATCATTATATTAACATCATTATAATTATATATATCATTATATACATTCATCATTATATATATCATTATATACATTCATCATTATATATATCATTATATTATTTCAACATTATATCAAAATGTTCAGAAAAGATAGGAGTTTAATACCTAAAAAAATTAAAAATTCGAAAATTTTAAAGCTTAAAGAGTACTGAGATCCCTTAATTTAACCTGATTCTAAAGACAGCATTTCACGATACACTGTAAAAAAAAAATGGCAATCTAGACGCCAGTACTATTTCCGTTTTTTTACGGTAATTTTTTCCCATAAATTACAGAAAAATTTCCGTTTTTAATCAGAAAAACGGAAACATTTCTGTAATTTGTGAGTAAAAATTCCCTTAAAAAAACGGAAATAGTGTTGGCGTCTAGATTGCCAGTAGTATTTCCGTTTTTTAGTCCGTTTTTTTTACAGTGTATGTTCCTAGCATTTCCCAGAACACACTGCGGTGAACTGTGGAACATGCTACCTTAGGATTCCAGGTGGTATCTAAAATGATGAGTGTCATGCGGACCATGTTTTGTTATAACGAAATTTGTTAAACTATCGTAAATATATGCTAAATGTGTAATTCGTTAAAAAAACGGGCTCCTATTTTTTTCGCTCAAACAAATTCCCATACCTTTATTATATCCACCACAAAATTTCACAAGAGTCCGAACAATAATTTCGTCGGTAGACAACTTTAAAATAGGGTTGTTTAATTATAGACACCCTGTAAATAAAAATTTTAAACTATCGTGTTGCTAAATGTTCTGTTAAAAATCGCCCTCTAGTGACGATTTTTTTATCCATTTATTATGCTTTTCACCAAATTTCTCAACTTCAAAAATAGTTTGGTCTGTAGATAAAGTTGGGTCGTTTAATTATGGACATGAATAAGTGTACTTAAGAATTGATATCATCCGAAATACCTATATTTCGTGTTGAGGAAACTAATAAAAAAAGTTTTTCAGAAAATAATAAAAATATTTTTCGTTGCTTTAGAAGGGAAAATTACTGAATTTTAGAAAAAAAAAGTGTTAAGATAATAAATTAGTACATTTATCTGATCGCCCAAAGTCCTAAGAATTCATAAAATTAATGAATGAATTATGAATGAATTATTTATTATTAATTATGAAATTCATAAAATTTCATAAAATTGTTAAATTAAACTACTTTAGGATACATTTTATGATTATTAAATTCATTATCAAGATCGAAATACTATAGCCTTACTTGCTAAGTATTGAAAGTATTTAAAGCAATAGGAAACAAAACAAATTTATACAATATTTTACAATTGCACATCAGTGGCGAATTTATGCAAAATATTGAGAAATGAAGTTCTCATTGACTGTATATCTAATTTCTCTTTTTACCCTATAGCTGCTTCTTTGGTTTGCAGTCAGTAGATGATTTGCTACTATGTTGTGATGTTTTTAGAAACTGTTAGAATCACATCGAAGAAAACAATCACAAAACGGGTATTTGAAATTCCAAAAACTTTACATAAAATAAGTTTATCAGGTATTGATTCGGCGATGTTTCACATACTCTTATTAATACTAGATTAAATTTGAAAAAATAATTTTGAGAAAAAATGGACCACTGACATATGATTTTCGAAGTGGTCAATGCCGTAACTGTTTACAACACCCACATAATTTCCGCTGTCGAATATATACGATAGTGAAATAGCAACAGTCTTTAAAAAAATCTCACGTTTAGTGTGTTTCGACATATAGGGTGACTGCTCCAGTAGTTGATACCCCTCCAGTAGTTGATCAAATTTTTGAAATATTGAACCACTTCAGGCGGAAAGGATTTTTAGACCTGGCACTAGACATAATATTTTTGTTTGAATGTTGGAGCACCTGTTGTCACATTGTTGTTAATTGCCTACTGTAAGAGAAGCCATTTTATGAATTTTTTTTATTAGAAAATGTAAAAATTTAGTTTTTGATTAGTAGGAGACCATTACGCTAAGTTAAAATATAACACTTCCATCTTTCTTATTTCAAATAATAGTTTTATATGAATTATTGTTAATCACAGCTTAAGCATGATATTTTAAAGATTAAATTTTGAATTTTTGACTGATTTCTTCAATTGATCAACTACTGGGTAAATGGCAATTAAAGAAACTATTTACTTGTAATTTTGTTGCTATTTAATTTCAGGAAATTTCATTTGTGTCCATTATAGGACATTCATTAAAGGTTGTAGCAATCATGTTAGTTTACTTCTAAAATTTCAAAGGAAGAAAATATTATAAAAATCACGGAGCACCAACCTTATTTGATCAACTACTGGCTCCGTCACCCTATATGTATATTTTTGCGACAGCATCCATTTCGAAGATTTTCAATTACAGAATCGTAGAATGAAATATAGATCTGGGACCTAACTATAGCGTCTCTCGAACAACACTTAAAGATTTGAAGCAAAAGCATAATTTACTTTTTGACATATCATTCCGCAACTACCCCGTTGGCGTGTACAAAATCCTAGATTTCTGTTGATATGGCATTAATATATATTGCGCCTACGCTTAAAGGAACATGTCTGTTTTTATACTGAAGTTTGTTTATTTACAACCAATATTCGGAAAAATAGAATCTCAAGACAAGTTATCATATCATTTACTGAAAATTCTGAAAGAGTCGTAACCCTAACATAATTACTCAAGATGCTTCGAAACCTGATGCTTACACTAGTTAATAATCTCGAATATATATTTGATGAAGATGTGTTAACCCACAAGGTCTTTAAAATAGGTTACCCAATTCCTACCATTTCTCAAACAAAAGCGAAATGAAAATATGTTGTGTCATTCATCGATCCTTTTTACTTTCTTTTTTTATTGTTATCTATAACTGAATCAGGAGCGGCATTTAGACAGATATTTGTAAAACACGTAAGTAAAGCGCGATAGACACTAAGAAATGCAGTTTATTTTCTTATCTGGAAATTGGAGCGAAATTTTATAACTCGGACTCATTTTCTAGTTAATGTCTTAATTTTCAACAGAAGGATATATTTGTTTTCAGTTTTGAAATATTTGAGCATGGAGGCTTCGAGTGATCATGAATATTTAACGTTGAGCTACAAGTTTTTCTTTCGGAATTTTTCAGTCAGTTTCATTCTATTTTTTCTTCACAGTTCTACTCTTCTGAATTTGCTTTGTAAATAAACAAACTTCGGTTCTATAAGAGGCATAATCGTTAATGAATATTAACAATTTATGCCAATACCATTATTAAAAGAAATCCAGAATTCTGTACATGGTATAAAAATGTTGTAGTTGCAGGTAATTGTACAAAAGAAAACTATATATTTTCTTCGAGAAACACTGAGATATACGACTATTCCTGCAAAATTCAGTAATCTGAAAGAGTCGAATTTTAAGATTTTCAAAAATATTTTACTTTTTTCAGTCACACTAAATTTGTGGTTAAAAATGTACTGACTCCTTGGTCCTCGCCTATCTAGGAGCAAGGATCCTTTATAGATTTCACAATTCTGAAAATTTAAAAAAAAATTCTGTCGCCCACAGATTTTTTTTTTTTTTTTTGTGTGTGTGTGTGAACATGTGTTACTTCCATGTATATCTTTCAAAGTTAATAACTGCAAATGAATAAAAAAGTACAATTTTAATTGGAAATTTATATATAGATATTGGATTATACATAGATTATATTAAAACCCATTTCAATACATTTATTTTTCTTAGTGAAAGTGTTTATGCTGTGTTTTTCTTTTGCCGTTATTTGCAATTCGTTGCATTTTCTCTTAAGTAAAGATCAAGTATTTTCAAGTATTTTAATATCAACAAATAACCGTCAATCCTATATTCCACTGACTCTGGTATAGTAAATGCAAAAACATACGCTGTTGTGCATTATTAATAGAGTTTGTATATATTGTCCAGTTTCATGAAAAGAACTTAACTGAAATGTAAAATCTCTGCTTCGGTAGAAAGGTGTAAATATTGTGGGTGAATATGTAAGTGTAAATAAGATTGTGGGAGGAGACAGCAGAGACAGTGGCTTTAAAACGCGCGTGGAAAAATCCGCATTTCGTTCGATCGCTCACTTTTGCAAATTTCTGAATGTTTTTTTTTTTTTGCAATAATCCGTTAAATTTAAATTCAAACTGTCAAAATGAGTAACCGCCGACGATTAGATAATGAAATGAGGTGGCAAATCGTGGAGAGTTTAAAAGCAGGCCAGTATCGAATCCAGATTTGTACAGAGTTCGATTTAAGCCCAGCGTCACGTTCAACTTATTGAAAAAGTTTCACGATACTGAATCCCTCGAGAGAAGGCCTGTCCAAGAGCCACGACGGCCAATGAAGATCATTATTTGTCAATTGCAGCGAGTTGTAACAAGCATGCTATAGCTTTTCAGCTTCCTAGTGATCTCTATGTGACCACAGGAATCCGAGTTTCAAGGGTTACTCTTTACAAAAAGCTTCATTAGATGCTTCTTTAATAAGAAGTCTTGCTGTTTGTGTCCCACTCACTTCTGCCAACAGGAATGTCCGTGTATGTTCCGCAACAGGAATGTCCGAGCTTTTCGGCTTCCTAGTGATGTCTATGTGGCCACAGGAATCCGAGTTTCAAGGGTTACTCTTTACAAAAAGCTTCATTAGATGCCTCTCTATAAGAAGTCTTGCTGTTTGTGTCCCACTCACTTCTGCCAACAGGAATGTCCGTGTAGGTGCAAAGGTCATAGAGATTTGTAGTTTTATTTTTATTTATTATTTTTTTTTCCTGGAATTTGTTTTCTCTTTTTATCATTTTCTGAACTCCAGATATTATATTTTAAGCAAAAAAGCTTTTGATTGTTGCTTGCTTCAACGAAGACATGTTTTTCAGTGTGCCATGTCTCTAATTCTTCTTAAATGCGTTAGTGAGAATAGGATTAATGTTATTCTGCTGTTCGAGCCATTTCATAGCTGTTTCCAAACATTCAAAGGTTTCGTTATGTGATAGACCTGGGTTATTTTCGGAGCATAGGTTTTCATTTTCGTCAACTTCTTTTTCATCATGAATCTCATCATCATTTAAAATCTGATATCCAGGATCATGTACTTCACTATTTAACCACTCGTTATTTTCATTTTCTTCATAGATTAGGATTCTTCTCATATCCTTTATTGTTTTACATGCCTCATTTTCTGATCCACTATCAGTTTTTTTTCTTTATTTAAAATTTTATTCAAAGCCAATGGATAATTGGGAGTTCGGTTTAAAAAAAAAAAATGGGAGAAATAGGCAGTTCGGATAATTGGAAGTTCGGTTAATTAGAGTTCCGATAATCGACGCTCTACTGTATTTCCAGTATGAAATCGCTGTGTGAGGCCTTTATATCTGTAAGAGGAGACAATACCCCCAACCCATTCTTTTGTTAGAACCTTTTACCACTGTTTCACATTTTCTGTTTCCGATGAGTGTTACGCACAATGATGCGCGTGCATTATAACTGCTGAATGGTTATTTTATTTGCATTATATCAACCTATGTTCATGCTAAATTTCTTTAAAATCTGTTTAATAGTTTTGGAGATGATTGACCAAATCTGAAAACTCGCTTAATTTTGTACACCAGTGTATTTGTACCCATAATGAAAAAGATTACCTAAAAGTCTTATTTTAGTACAAAAAACTATTTCCAGTACTTTATATACAAGGTGTTGCCGAATTTGATCGAAAAATTCAGTGGGGTGATAGCAAGAAGAACAAAAATTGCAATGGAACGCGGTGTCGCAAATCTCTTATTTAACACTAGAATTCTACCCCTTCTTCTCCCGGACGAAGCCCATAACCAATAACCTTGACCTTCTTTCCCCAAAATAGGAAATGGGTCGTGTTACTCAGTACCTTCATTTGACCTTACCTACTACACTTATTGATATTCTTTCTTCCCGAAATATTTGTGCACATGTCGTTTTCAGGACAATATTCGTCTCGCAGACGAATGGTTACCATTAACGTTTGCATTTGAGAATCTGACTTAGATAATTTTCTGTGCCGCCGTGGCATGTCAAAAAGTTTTCTTGGAGAAATTTTTTGGGTTTAAGCTCAGGCTATCCGGGAACTATTAAAATAACTAAGTGAGGGAAAAAATTCTATTTCTGGGGATGAAACAGAAAATGATGGTTTTATGATGTTGAAAATGACGAAATCATAGACAGCGATAGAGATGAAAATGATTAATTCCCTTATCCTTTGAGAATTCGATTATCCTTGAGATTTAATTATCCTTTGAGAATAAAAATGAAGAAAAGCAAGGCTCAAATTTTGATTCTAAAAGTATAAACCACAGTGTATCATATAAGTGAATGGTATAGAAATATTCGGAAAATTTTTGAGTCATGTAACAAGTCTGTTATTATTCTATTATACTAATCAAATAAGTGTTTTATTCTTCTGTCTAGTTTCAACGAAATTCTAAATGTTAATCAAGAAATTAGAAAAACAGAAATGATAGATTTTTATAATTCCACAAAAGAAGCTGTAGACACATTTGATCAAATATGTAATAACATGCCATGTATTAGGAAAGCACACCGATGGGCTCTTTGTGAGTTTCATGGTATGGAAAGTTATGGTGTATCAGTTTAGTGCATGCAGATGCTATATAAGTGCATAACATGCCCAAAAACCCAAAATTGGTTATCCAGAAAGAAGTTCGCAAAAAAGCTTAGTGAAAATCGTCTTGATCCCTAGATGAAGAAGGCTCTCAATGTATCAACTTTTCCCCGATTAACAAGGGAATTATAAGGGAAATTTTGAAATTGGATATGAACATTCAATAACACAGACAATCTGACTGTAAAAAAAAGGAAAAATTGTGCATTTTGACGTTACAATTTGCGCAGAATGACGTGCAACATGTGTCTAACGTGTTCATGAGCAATGCGTGGTGACATTACACTAATATGCTAAATTATTTCTTTGAAAATGAATAAATCATTCTTTATTGCTTACTTGCAGATCGAGTGCGATAAAGTCATCTGCAGTAAGTATTATTTTATTCTAACTAGCTTTTAAATTTGATTTTAAGCACGCCCACCTACTTTTCGTCTGAGAGACGAAGGGTTATCATTCCCGTAAGTTTTTCAAAGGGTACCATTCTAGGGTTAAAGAAAACTACAGGGTGTCCTACTCTAACTCAACTTGGGTTGCCAGTAATAACTTTCAAAAAACTGAAATATGTTATCAAGAAAGTTTTAATAGACATACGCACTTTTGTTGTAAATCTGATAACATAAAAAAAATTGTAGCCGTTTCCGTTAAATGCGCCAGCAGTGTGTGCACTTGACGCTTCACATTTTGGACTGCTAATACCAGTTACGGTATCATCGATTGCTTGAGCACCTTGTTTTGTCAGAACGTTTCGTGATATAATCACATTTCATATCAAACGATGTACCTATCAATATATTTTCAATGTAGTATAATTATTTTTCTTAAAATTATTACCGTCAATCCGATTTCATTTAGGAAGAAAACCCTGTATTTCTGACTAAATAACTGGTTTGCGATCTAGCATTCAATGATAGTTTGTCATCATCTTAATGTCTAGCATCACCTCTCTGAATTTGTCCATAGAATTTGCCAACACCTTTTATAACTCAAATTTGCGCATCTATCATTGAAGTAAACTTAATATTTTGAAAAGTAAGAGATTACACAAGAGATTTAGAGAGACAACCTATTGCCGGTTATATTCGCAGTATCAGATCTTTCAAGTAATCAGATGTTTTTACTTACACATGTCTGGAGCCGAAAATTTTACGGAGATCTCTTGGACAACACGGAATCTTTATTTAAATAAAGAAAAAATGAGAAAAGATAAAGAATTTCATGAAGAGCTAATAATTCAAAAAATCTTGTTTATTATTTATAATCATTAGTGAGGGACAACATAAACCCGCATACATACAGAAATTAGCGACCCATAGATTCAGTTTTCATTTAGTTTATGTTCGGAAGTTGCCATCAATATTTATAGATATTTTTTCAAACCGTACATGTCCAAAATTGTAAATATTCTGGAGATATTTGAAACGCGGTCTACATCCAAACTACGCAAATATACGTATTTGTGATTATACTAGATTTCTTAGATGTAAGTGCTGTGTGGGATATTATGAACTGTATGTTTTAATTTAACAATAAATGGTTCCACGAACACTCTGTTGGGCCAATCCACTATGGTAAACAAATGCAATCAGTAATTGTTTATGTATTAAGGAAAGAAAGAATATTTTCATTTGTGCTTCAGTTTTTTCTTAAAAATTTCTTATTATTGTTTAAGAATAATTTTTTTATATACTATTTGTCAGAATGGAAATTTAAAAATAATGCACTGTTTTTTTTTATGATGAAAGAAATAGTTTGTTTTAATTTTGTACTTTATAATTAAATTTATGGTTTGCCGTTCCTTTGATTATTTTCCTTTTTCCCTCTGAAATGAGAATGCTTCAGAAAGCATGTGGTAACGGAACTTATGTATGACGGAATTGTTTCCTTTAAAATTTACCTCTCATGACAGAAACCTGTCTAATAACGATTGTTTCTTCGGCAAATTGCGATTCCATCTTAGCAGGTTTTAACGTAGTATTTTTTTTTTTAGTAATAGGTTTATTAATACTAGATACTTATGTATTATTTGTAACACTGCATTGTACGATTTATTTCTATAATGTGATACGAAACTGGGGAAATTCATTACTGTATTATCTACATTTCACTATTTATTTCCCCCACATGAATGACATGAAAAAACCTTAAGAATTCCATGATATGAGAATTTAAAACCACTCACTCATATGACAATGTCTTCGTATAAGTTAGTATTGGCAAAAATAATGCACCTGGAGATTTATCTGTAATTGTGTATTTGTTTTACAAATAATAATGCAGGGGAGACCGGGGCAGTTGTCTACAGGGTTAAGTAGGCGCAGTCCTCATAAATCGCACGAGCCGTTAATTCCCAAATTGGCT
Organism: Maratus speciosus; assembly: GCA_963932465.1. Lineage (NCBI taxonomy): Eukaryota > Metazoa > Arthropoda > Arachnida > Araneae > Salticidae > Maratus > Maratus speciosus. The sequence continues at coordinate 76,465,840 of OZ010786.1, read as the reverse complement.
CAGCCGAACTCAGCAATCTGATTGTTCGTTAATACTAATATTTTGGATTACTTTACTGTGGTTTTGATCAAATTTAACAAAATAAATCAATTTAAGTCATTATAATTGCATTCTATTTTACATTACACTACTTCATAAGAAAATAAATTATAATTTTCTACTATATAAATATCAGTTTTAGCCAATCAGATTGCTGAGCTCGGCTGAGCCAATTTGGGAATTAACGGCTCGTATAAATCGCGTGTTTGTGGATAGATTGCGCAACCAGTCTCAGAGTACCTTTCTTCTTACTTTTTACAATCCTCATTGTAGTTTTGCAAAGTTACCTACGTGCAGTGGATATTTATTACGATTTTTCTGATTTTTGTACTCATAAGTAATTTTTTGGTGCTTCATTCTTTTTCTAATTTCTAATACTTATCTTAATAATTGCGATTAACTTCTGCAGTTTTTCTTAGTGTATGATTAACTGTACCTACCTAGTTTGTGATTTACCTGGATTCTTTATGTTTAGAAAATTACGTGTCCCTTTTGTGAAGAAATTTATTATGGGGCTAGGAGGCACATTGAACACGGTGCAAGTTGGCTTGGTGTCTGGTGTGTGCTGGTAGCTTGAAAAACAGCAAACACCGAGATAAGTGGTTGCAATGCAAGATTTTGGGCACATGGGGCTTTTCCAAACGGAGACAGTCGAATTTTTATTTGTGACAACTGTAACTCTGATGATTATATTGAGTAGGATATAAGTTACTCAATGTTAATGTTTTATTCATTATTTTTATGTCTGTATAATTTAGAATTTACATTGTACGGCAATAACGCTTTTGTTTAAACTTGCTGGCATTAATGAAATTGATTTCTATTAACTGCGTGTCTTATTTGAGTTTTATTTAATTTTTTATATAGAGTGTGCTAACTTACCTCATAGGTATAGGCAACTTTCCCCTTGACGGGGTAGGTTGATGCACAATTTTCCTTTTACTTTAGGCTTCCGCTAAACATAAACTACAAAAGTTGCAAACTCAAAGCTCCGGGGTATTTATAGGCAAATGCATGTTCTTTAAAATTGCAGTTAAAGTTTGTTAAAAAACGTAAACAAAAAATTAATAAAAATTAATAACTAAAAACTGCGCCTACTAGCCCCGGTCTCCCCTATAGCTTTATAGGTATCTTAATACACTCAAACTGTCAATCTTTTCCAAAAAAATATATTTTAGTTTTTCAATTTCTTAATTAGAGCGTTTATTTAGCTTTAAAAAAATGTTTTCAACTATGTCAATTTAAAGCTATATTATCAGAGTTTGTAAAATTCCACAGACCGGAAATCATCATTAAAATAGCTGAAAAAGGATGTTTAAAGCTGACAAACGAAACTGAAATACCAAAGTCGTTTTTCTTTGTATTTAAAATAACTAATATTTTATTACAATACCTGGCAGCGAACAATTGATGTTAAATTAAGAAACTTTTGCTTTCTCTCCTTGATAAATAATGTACTTTTGGAAAATAATCTTTTTTTCCATACCTCGCTACTTTAAAAGATAACAAAGATTTTATCATTATTTTTTTCACTTTTGATATTTTTTTACAGGTTTCCCTCATCATGAACTACAAGAATGTTTACAAAACGGATAGTTTTCGATTTGTGGTAGGATATCTCTTAATGATGATTTAAATTGTAAAGCATATTTAATATTTATTCTTTGACTAGCTCTTAAATGGTTATTTGTAGAAATAACATAAAAACTGCAGTTCTTTCTATAAATAATTTGTTGGGGATTATTATATTTATTTTAGTATTTTTCAGGTCCTTTAAAAATATCTGTAAAATTCTGTATATATTTACCAATTTCCAAAAACTGAAATTATTTAGTGGAAATGTAAAATTAGTATAGTTAATCCATAAATAATCTAAAATTAAAAACAAAAACATACAAACAAAATTAAAAACAAACTAAAATTTAATTGGCTAATTTGTTTCCTGTACTATGTATATATATTTTTTAAGTACTCCGAACATATTTCTTGACGTCCTTTTAACTTAATGACGATATTTCCTTTTATTTCCGTGTAGAATCACATATTCAACTTCATTCTTTTACATTTTCCATTAATAAAGAAAAATATATAATGATTTTAACCGATTATAAAATTTAATAGTTTTTAAATCTGGTATTTCACATTGTTAAATATCCCAGTAATGTTTTTAATGAATGAAATTTGTAAATATTTTTAAATGATTTTAAATCTAAAAGAAATTTTCAAAAGACAATAAACTTTAATGATTCCATCGTTAAGTATATGTATGTAAAATTCCGACACAGAGACTGTTGAATTACATTTATTTGTCCTTAAAATTATTGATTATTTACAAAAAATATAAACAGCAAAATTTCTCAATCATATATATATATATATATATTGGTTTAGGTAACGTGTATATACATTTCTATATAAAATTGATGGAAATAATAGACTATAAAATTATTTTTAAATTTTTATGTATTTTTTATATTTCTGCGGATATGAACTATAGTAATGCTTACAAATGATAGTTTTCAAACTATTGTAGGATATTTTAAAACCGATGATGTAAAATATAAAATAAAATAATAAAATTGATTCTTTGACAAGCTTTAAAATTTTTATTTTTAGAAATTTGCTACAATCTGCAATTAATGCCCTAAATAATTTGTTGATTTAGTTGTTAATTAATATATTTCATAGATTTCAAAATATCCTAAAAATTCTGCATTTCTTAGCTTCAAAAAACTAAAGTTATTTAATTGGCATAGTTGATCCATAAACAAGCTAAAATTAAAAACTGAAACTCGCAAACAAAATAAAAATAAACTAAAATTAAATTGGCCAATTTGTTTTCTGTATTTTTGTGCTCCGAATGTATTTCTTGACGTCCTTTCAATTTAATGACGATATTTACTTTTTTCGTGTAGAATCACATATTCTACTTTATATTTATTGTATTTTTCGTTAACAAAAAAATAAATATAATGATGTTGACCGATAATAAAATTTACTCATTTTACTTTTTAAAAGCAGTTAGTGCACTTTGTAAATACTCCAGTTATGTTTTTTAATGAAAGAAAATTTGAAATATTTTTAAATGATTTTAAATCTACAAGAAATTTCCAGAGGATTGTAAGCTTTAATTATGCAGTTAGTGAGTAAATTATTGTATAATTATGACACAGAAACTGATGAATTATTTTTTAAAAATAAAATTATTGATTATTTAAAAAAAAAAGAAAGAGTTATGCAAAATTTCAAGATCATAATTTCTTTTTTGGTTTAGTAAATATGTATTTATAATTTTTTTATATAAAATTTACCGAAATAACATATTATAGCTAAGCTGAATGTAGTTATACATTACGTGCATTACCTGATAAAGTGGGTTATTGCTTATGGAGAATTTCTTGTAATTATTTTAATTTCATTCGTTTGTATTTCTGGAACGTTCACAATTCCAGATATAAACTACTGAAAAAAAAAATATTTTATTCTTAGTTATCTTATGTGAATTGATACGGAATTAAGTGAAATAAAAAGGTTAAGTCGTCGCTTTGCACTCATAAAAAACTAAGAGAATTTTTTGCAATGTTATGAAATTTATGGGACCTTTATACCTTTCTATTTAAAATGGGCTAGTGTACATTATCATTTTGTGGTATTTTGCTTAACAAATAAATATTATATTTTATAATTAGTATGAGTTATTTTTTCTTGGTTTTTTTTTTTTTTTTTTTTTTATTTCCATAATTATTTAAAAGATTGTGATAGTTTGTAAAATATTTTTTATCACGTTCACTGCCATGCACGGGAACATTCGTAAATGGTAAACTGAGGTTCGTTTGCAAGATACGAGGTAACTCCATATTAATCGCTTTATTACGTTTACGATTATTGCTTGGAAAAACCATGCAATATTTAGGTGTTTCGTGCCCAGTAAGAGACTAAATGATACACACTTGGCGTACGGAAATGGGTAATTTATTTCTAAAAACCCAGATAAAATAACTACACTTTTGGATTACAAAACCATATCTATTCAGAATATACTTTGAATAATATAACAAATAAATGTTATTTTTTCATATTATGTTGAAATTTAAATAGGTATATAGAAACAAAATTACCTATGATAAGTTTTAAAAGAATTATTCAAATGAAAAAAAAAAAAGAAAATATTTTAAAAGCATAAAAATGTTGTCACTATCTCAGCTTTTGCAGCGAACGTGTTTAAAATCATGGGAAATATTTAAAATTATAAGGTGAATTGTGAAATGTGTTTACAAATTTCACATTGAATTATACCTGTATGAAAAAATAGTGAACTTTTGTTTATCCTACATCTGATAAAAATATATGTCAATTTTATCTTTTGTAGAGAGAGTTATTTTACACGGTTTTTAAAAAATGTATTCCAAAATTAACCCAATTGATTTGTTATATATACGTAAATATTTGCAAATTCAAGAAAGCTTTATGTTTCCAAATCAGTAATAATAGTCCCAAAACTACATTACACACAGTATACCCGTACATCAGGATATACCTGGTGACTTTTAATTAACCTACAACTTTTAACTTAAATAACTCTTCAACCGTTGCAGATGATACACTACAAACATTTGTTTCATTGCAAATAACGTTCAAACGGAATTTAATAGGTAAGGTTTTGAAAGTGAGAACCTTCATAGGTGATACAATAGTGCAACTTAGTCACTAAATTGTAAGTAACAAAATCGAGCGTTTCTTTTTTTATGGTTGAAAATGAGACCGTTATGGAACTTTTGAGGGAAATAAAGTTTGTCGTATTCTTCTTGTACACAAAATTTTTCATATGACCGAAAGATAGAAGTGATATGGATTGATCTCTAGTGAATAAGGTGGCCAATGCAATGCTCCAGGATAACGATTTGAGTATTGTCAGGCGATTACTCGGTTTCCAAAGTCACTTCTAATGGTGTCAAAAATACTGCCTATTCTATGTGGAGGTTTACCGACCTACAGAAACTAATATTCATCGGTTTTTATACCCAGATTACGAATTTGGATGAAAAAAAACGACTCTCGCAGCATCGCCTCATAGGCGTCAGCTGTAAGTGTAGACTCAAAGAAAATTAGTCCGATAGTTTCTGATTGCTCGAGACATTACTATCACACAGAAACCTCTTCTTGTTTGCAACAAATCACGGGCCTTTTCCAGATTATCTAGTAAAGTTCGGAACAGATGACTAGGGCTACTGCACGTGTGGAAAACGAGGAACCTCGCTGCACTACGTAACGGAATGCACACTAACATCCATATACCACCTCAGAATCTCCAGAACGATGAGTCTCTCTTCATGGTTCAAAATAATCAGAAAACAACCAGCACTATTACAAAAAAATATAAACTGCATAACACTGATTGAAAACAATCAAGGTCTTTTCCAAATACCTCCACAGGAACTATTATATGATAATGATGATGAGCTATGGAACTATTCGAACAAACTTTTACTTTAAAACAGTTATAGAAATAGTGCTATTGTTAGAGAGAAATTATGTGTTATACGTCTGTAAAGCACTTAGCTCGTCTAATTTGCTATTGTTATCTATACTTATTTCATTATCTCAATTACATTTTATTACCTACCATTATTTTATTACTCTATAATTGCTCTGTATTTTTTTTAATAAGCATTGCTGGGTGGGGCAAGTTGAGCTCAAACCAGTTGTTAGGTCTCCCCACCTGGCTGAATCTAAACTGAATCTGCTCTAGCAGTCTTAGGTCAATTTCTGACTGTTGTAGACAACTTGCGTAGAAATAGTTTTGCATTTGGAAAACAAAAATGCGAATTTTTAACAATTAAAATTCTGTCCTTAGTTGAATATAATGCAGTGAGAGACATTTTCAAAATTGAGCAGAACTGAGTATATTCTGAGTATTATGTATATTCTTTTTATGCCCTCCTCACTACATGCATTTCTTTATATATATATAAATCAATTATAAACCAATACACATTATAATCAACAATTGTGACTATACAAATTATAATGGAATTTCCACGCAGATAAAAAATGACGCATTAATTTTTTTAAAAGTCTTTGTAAGAGATCATCTAAAGATAAGGTGATCCTCTAAAGTGAGACAAGGAATTGAATAGTAAACATTGGAAAAATGGAAATATTTGTGGAACCAGAACATAATCATCAGGCTCAAATAAAATGCACGTTTTCACCCTTGCATAATTCATAAAAGCTAGAAAAATAAATTGGGCTACTGTCATCTGGGTTAACTTTAGCCCAAATATGGGTTAACTTTTGCCCAAATTTATGAAACTTTTGCCTTTGCTGCCACTGTAGAAGCTTACCGAATTATGTACAATGAGCTGCCAGCCTCACGCTAGTGTCGCTACCTACATTTTAAAACCAAACCTTTGTAGATAACTCAAACAATGTAACAGATTTAATCTTTTTTTTTTTTCTATTTTGGGCCAAGCTTAAACTTAATGGACTAAAGTTACCCCAGTTAACGGTACCGTACAGAATAAATCCAGAAAAGAAGCCAGAAATAAGATAACATAAAAAATGAAGTGGATTAAAAGGGAATAAAAATATAAGAATATTACCAACTGAAGATCCAACCATGCCATCAATGATACAGCATGTTGAAAAGGTTATAAAAAAATTATGTCCCCATGTTGCCAAAAATATTTAAGTAAAATTCTATTAGTACAACTGAACAGCTACGTTAAACAGTGTAAGAGGTTAGAAAAGATTAAATACAGTATTTTCAATAATGGATCTGAAATAGAGCTACTCTCTATCATTATATAATACATTTAAAGATAACTTCCAAAGTTTTATTTTTAGGGAAGAGGGTGGGGAGGGAATAGAAAATAATTAATAAATAAATAAATAATAATAATAGCAATTTGTGGATTAACATTTAAATCAGTAGCTTTTAAATATGTATATATATAATTAAATAAATAAATAAATAAAAATAAGATATGGATGATTCTTTAATAATGATTCAGTTTAAGTGTATGTAAAAGGAAATGTACTATATTATAGCAGAATAATAAATTTAAATTTTATTCACAACGGTACATAATTACTTGCAGGTATTGTTGAAGTGCGCATAATTAACAACTATAATAAAATATGTAATGTTAAGAAGTAATTATTATGCAAATGTACTCTGTCTTTTTTTTTTTTTAAATAATAAATTAACCATTGCCCATAAGTTTTCCAGACAACGCCGCCCTCCTACGTACTCTAACATCTACCCACCAAGACATTATATTATATATTTTTTATTTTATTTTTAATTATATATGCATACACATCACATATATACACACATATATACACACATATATAATATATATAGGCATATTCTTCTGTAAAAAGAACGATTTTATGCGATTTTTCAAAAACATATTCAAAAGTTAGACCTATTACATCCAAGTGCGCTCAGCTATATCTCCTCAACTATATCCCTTTGATAATTTGTAATTTCATTTGTTATTCGTGTATTCAAATAACTGTTACTAGCCACTAGAATAAAGAACATACTGTTTTTGTATATTTGCGAAAAAAAAATCCCCCGATGTGTTTAATTAAAATTAGCGTAAATTAATGAAACGTAAATTGGCACATTTCGAATATTGGCATATTCAAAAATTACAAAATCCATTAATTTCTCTGGAGAAGTCATATGACTTCTGTGACAAACCAATCGGGCTGTGATTTGCACTTACAAATTTTCAAGGAAAAAAAGTCTTTTTTTTTAAATTTTTACTTATTTTTTTTCACAAATATAATTTTATGTGTTGGTGTTACACATTACAAATACCAAAAGTTTTTTTTTATTATATTTCTTTGAGATTGTAGTGTATCAGATTTGTAAAGATATTCACGATTTTGCGAATTCCATTTTTTGTTTTATTGAATACAAAATTCTTTATTAAAACACTGACATTTTTTTTTATATTGCCATTGGTATTATATTTCATTCACTGGCATATGTAAATAAATACTGAAAAAAATACACAGAAGTTATACATACATACACGCTTATATACATTTTTTCTTTTGTAAGAAGACTAATTTCATGCGCTTTTTTTTTAAGTTAATCTAATTATTTTGAAGCATTCTTTGTATATGTACTTGAATATTTGCGATTTCGCAATTGGGATTTCTGTTTTCAAATCAATGTTATTGATCTCTTTAGTTCAGTACACGCAGTTGTTAAACCAGTTGTATCACCCCTTAAAAAACAATATGTCCGATCAGGCTTTGATGAAAAATAATGGAATTTAAATAACGGGATATTAAAAAATAGAAAGATGTGATATCCAAACATTTTTCAGAACAAGTCATTGAACAGCTATGACCAATCTATCGACCTGCGATTTCCAATGTTGTTTATAAAGTGATAAATATAAATATACAAAAACAAAATGTCAGAAACAAATTTTTATATGCTAATATTATTTGTACAAGTACCAAAACGCTGCTATTTTATTTCTTTCAGTTTTTGGAATGTCAAATTTTTAATAATTTTAATATATTTTCGGTACCTTTGTAATTTATTTTTCGTTACCACATTTTTTAAATTCAAATAATGAAAAATTACACAGGATGTATACTCATAAGTAAATGGATATATACAGCCAAACGCGGTTAATACGCTTCCTGCCCGGATTTTTTGCTTCCCTTCAACTAATGCAAAAGAATCACGTCTAATACGCAAACAGTTATTATGGGATCTCGCTTAATACGCGATTTCATGGGCCAAGATGTGGATTTCTCCTCTATTTTTCTCAGTGCTTTCAATTTAGTGGAATTTTGTTTTCATTTAGAGTAGATATTTGAATTTTAAAAAACCCCGCTAAATTAGCAGCGCTCTAACTCTCGTCAATATACTCCGATTACCCTGACATTTTTGTATGTTTTTTCACCTTTAGCCTAGCAGGAACCCTATTTCAAATGAAGTTTGTAGCATGATTAGTTTATTTACAAGGACAGTCAAATTTTTTCCCGTGTATTATTGGCCATTGGGAAAAAATCGTTCAAAATGAATTTTAATGACGTTACACCCTTTCAAACATAATAAAACTGATATGCAGTTATGAAGTAGACTAAAATATGGATTCTGTAGAATATTCAGTACAAAGAATTTTTATTATTCATTTACAGGGCCACAGAAATGTTTTCCGTTACATAATGGTATAAGGGGGTAATTGTTTGAGGCGTATTTTAATTATGTTAAGTTATTTCATAGATAATGAAATTGTTATACGTCGGTGAGGCTTACTATAAGTTGTTTCATGTACAATACTTAGCATTTACAGGGCCGCGCAAAAGATTTCAGATAGTAGGTTCTATTCGAAGTACTGTATAATAGTAGTATTGGCAGGAAATGCATTTGTAATTATGATATACGCTTTTAAATTTCACTATATTTTTGCATACTATATGGTGTATATATAAAAATACTATAGTTATGCAGGGCTACACAAAAGAATTCGTAAAGATTACTGAGTATGAGCGTAAATTGCTTAAAACTGGTTTATAAATGTGTTCTCATTTTTACGCTGAATGGCATTTTGTTTACTAAGAAATGGTTATAGAATATAGATAAAATGATATACAGGGCTACGAAAAGCATTGGATACACGACCCTCTATGGATGATAATTTTTGAGAATGCGATTTCAGTAGTTTTAATAGTGTTTTAGTTTGAATAAAATTTTAGCTAAATAGTGGCGTGTAATAAAGATACTAGGTAAGCTACAGGGATGAAAAAAATATTTAAGTATGTCTGCATCTATAAGTATAAACTGCTGAAAGGGAAGTTTCAACCTGTTATGCGTTTCCTTCTAAACTAAATTTTCCCATTATATAGTGCATAAATCAGCCTACTGTTCAAATACGGGCTGTTCAATAGAATTGGAATACATATTTGGCTATGGAAGGTAACTGCTGAAATAAGATTTTTAAATGTTTTATCTGTTTTCTAAAATGTTTTCTTAGTTATCTTATTTAGCTCATTTCCTTAAATAACGGAATTTTGTTAAATATTTCAGGAGGTGTTTGAAAGTGTTTTATAATCTATGCTTAACGCATTATTTTTCTATCTGTTTTTTTTGTTCAAGTAGAGAAAGATGGACAAAATAGGCAAACAGGAAAATTGTTTTTGTGGTTTTATACTTTTTATTAATATACAATAAAGTCATATTTGAATACATACTTTTTTCAGTTTTTTTCAGTCCGACTTGAAAAGAACCTACTGAATTAAACTTGAATACCGTTAAAGTTTTATCTAAATACGTGTAAAAGTCGCTATTTTTAACCGTAAACATGTAAACGAAAGCTTAAAAGTCAGTTAGACGATTAGATGTGTAAATAAGCCCAGTTTCTGCAACATAATGCAAATCACTATTAATACGGGAACGGGCGACTTTTGTTCAGTCCGAAACGTGACTTAACCGTGTTCGACTATACACACACACACACACACACATATATATATACACACTGGTGGACATAGCTTAAGGACAAAGAAGAATAGTACACGTAAAGGACAATCTGATGTGATTTTTATGGAGCGACCTCTATTTATTACTTACTAATTCATGTAGATCAATTTTCATCAATTGGAGAAAAAATAGAGATCAAAAGAACACATTTCACTTTAAAAACCTATAGTGTAGGTGAAAGAAAGATGGAGATTGTATTGTTTAATTTTTTTCATTTCAAATGTATTTAGTGCGTTGTTTCACACACATGTAAACCGATGGCTTTCAAATTTAGATAAACTTTAATAGTTCTCTTGATTAAACTAATATTAAGTAAATTAAAGTGAAAGAAGTAGAGGGAGAGAAAAACACCTCTTCCCTTTTGGAAGATACATCAGAAAAGAGAAGGAATAAAACGCGGTACAAACGAACTGATCAAAGTTCATACATCTGCATGACAAGTGTTGATGACGTGTAACCGCAGGAATTATGTTGGGCACATACATATACCTTAATGAAATCTGAAATGAGTTCTAGAAAAGAATTAAAAGAAAAGATTAGTCTTTAAAAGAGTCTGGGATATTATAAAAGTTTCTTGCTTCGAAGATTCTCACACGTAACAGAATCTACGTTAAATTGTGGGTCAATAAGCAAAGAACAGTATTAACAGAATGTTACATAGGATTTGATATAAAAATTTTTGTGAAAGGATGCATACAGGGTATTAGCAGAGGTTATTTTTCTGAAGCGTTAATATTGTCCGAAAACATGACTGCACAAAGAAAGCAAAATACACACAATTAACAATCGTCAGTGCCATATCAATGAGGGGTGTGGTCACTGTGTACTGCGAGACAAGTTTCAGCACGGCGTGGCGTATTTAGAACAACATGATTCAGTAACTGTTGAGGCAAGTTGCCCCATTCCTCCTTCACTGCATGAATGAAGGTTCCCTTGTTTGTGGGAGGGAATTGCCGAACAACAGTACGTCTCCCCAAGGCATCCCATATATTTTCAATGAGATTTAGGTCAGATGAACGTGCTGGCCAGTCTATTCAATGGATATCTTCGGCCTCAATCCAATCTTGTACAGACTGAGTGCGATGACAAGGTCCGTTATCGTCCATAAAACGAAACTTTTCGCCGACAGCACCTCAAAAAAGTCGAACATGTGGAAGCACGACGTCTTCAATGTCCCGTCTACCAATTATGGACCCTTGGTCAAGCACATAGAGATTCGTGCGGCCATTGAACATGATGCCAGCCCACACCATGATACTTGAAGTCGGATATCGATTTCTTTCTAGAATATTTTCGCAATAGTAAGCACTACCAACCTCGCGTCATATAAGTTTACGTCTAAAATCAGACGATAGACTGAATCTACCCTCATCTGAAAAGAGCACGGTAGACCAGCGATGCATACGGCACCTATATAAACGGACGCTACATTAACGTCTTGAGGGTGGGACACACAATCAACAGGTCTTCGGGCATAAAGTCCAACCTTTATTAAACATCCCGAAACAGTTTTCTGCGATATTTTAGTTCCTGTGGCAGCACAATGTTGATTTGCTAATTGACCAGTTGTGCTGCGTCAGTTCCTTTTTGAAGAAATAACAATATCGCGTTCTTCTTGGGATGTCGCACTGCTAGGACGACCTCTTCCCATCCATAGCCCAGAAACAATACTGTGCGCGATGTTACGAAAATGTGACTCGCGCGATGTGACTCGTAAATTCACGGTCAACATCTCTCATTTTGCGTCATTCTTCCAACATTCCGATTATTCTACCACGAGTAATATCATCTAAATTATGTCTCGAAGACATGTTCAGACTTTCAATGTTCAAGCTTCACTCCATCTCCGTGAATTTTCACATTTAATGACAACTCACAGCACTCGACGAATGCCTAAAATCTCTTATCTCTGCTGACAAAAGCGGAAGTGCAGACATTGCATAAGTTTCACAAAACAGAGTACATGCCTCATTCATGCAAATTTACACGTGCTGCTGCGCATCTATTTCTAACTGTAATCGTTGAAAATAACAGTGATCTTTAAGTTTTGTCCACCAGTATATATATACGAACTGCTCAATAAAGAATGATCATTATTTTATCAGCATACTTTATAGCAGAAAAATTCACTTTTATTTTCCATTTTTGGCTTAGTGTGTAATGAAGACGTGGTAATATTTTAGTTCATTTATTTCCAGTAATACGCCAATGCAAGCCATGGAAGTTCAGATATTTTCAGCATCGCCTACGGGAACGATGGAGGCAACACGCAATGAGAAAGTATGCTCTTGCCTGATGGAAATTTGGCTTTCGCCTGAAGAAATTGTCATTCGAAGCGTATTACTACATCAGAGAATTCACCTCATGTGCATGTAACATCATCATGAATTTCGAACAACCTCCACGCGAACACCCTGTTGTTCGAGTATGAGGAGTCTCCGAATTAAAGGTGCACATACACGTCTGATGTCCAATTCTCTGTTATCAACGTAGGTATTATAACGGCATGTGGCGCCATTATAACTGCAATATTTTTATCAGTTCTTGTATGTAACGATCTTCTCTGACAATAACAGCGACGGTATTATATTGACTTCTTTTCTGTAAGCTCAGTTACAGGAACTCCGTGCTCATCTTCCTTTGAAGATGATTGTCTTTTTCTTAACTCCTTAATTCTCACTCCCGTGATATTCACGAGCTGTGTCTTTGTCAGATTATTTGATTCCCACCAGTTTTATAAAATAGTTTAATTGGCTTTATTAAGGTATCATTTTACCTTCATTAAATAAGGTGAATAATTCTTTTTCAAAAAACAGGTGCCAGTAAGCAATTTGAATTTTTAAACCATAATTTAATACGACCGTTAAGGGGTTAAACATCTCAAACCATCATCTAACAGTGCTACATGGAAATACCAGACTCTCCGTAAGCCTCCTATAGTACTCTTCGTCTGGCAATTTCTTCTATCGAAAACAGGATTTCCAACAGACAAGAGCATATTTGCTCGTTGCGTGTGCTCGTTGCATCAAACTATATGTCTAATCCCTATTAGGTTTAAAACAATGAAACGTAAATAAAAGAGTTTTCAAAAATCACAAAATTTCATATCTATTGATAGCTGAGGAGAAGTTTTAGGATTGTTGTAACCAACCAATACAGGTCGGTAATTTCCATTTTTCCTTACAAGTTTAGAAAAACAAATTAACATATATATATTTTTTGAAATGAAAACGTATGTGTTGGGGTTTCATGCACAAATACCGAAACGCTGCTATTTTATTTCTTTCGTATTTTAGTGTGTCAAATTTTTAAAGACAATTCTCATTTTAAGAATTTATTTTTGGTTTGTATAAATACAAATTCATTTGCTTAAAAATTCTTTGCTTGCAAATAAAACATTATATCATTACCACATATAGAAAAATCAAATAATTTAAAAAAGACACAAAAGTTTCCAGGTTCTTTATCAATTTTATTATCATTAAAAATGATTTATTAATTATTTTTTCTGAATACTAATTTTATATATTTTGACATTTGCTGCAAGAATTATTATAAATTTCGCAATTATATTTTAACATGCATTACAGAGAAACGAAACTTTCACAAATAACAAGCTAAATACTTATTTAAAAAAAGACTACTTTTTTTACAACTAGTTTCTTTAAAATTATTATTTAAAAGTTATGTTGTTCATTATTATATTTTTACAAACAGTAATAATTTATTAATAATCATAACAGTCTTTAGTTAAACATGTTTTTTTTTTTTTGTTTTGTTTTTTTTACTATTAGATTTAAAGATACGTTTAAAATATGGGCTTGCTTAATACTTTTATCCAAAGCTTCAAGTTCAGAAAACAAAACTGTTAAAATTAAACAAGGATAAATATGCTGTCTTGTATTTCAACCTTCTTTAATGAGGAAAAAAATATAATGATATCCATATTTTTATGCACATGGCAACTGTATGTCTTTCCAATTATAATGTTTAGAAATAATTAAAAAGTTAATCTCAAACAGCACGGGACAGAAAAAGTAAACATGTTTTAATTTTCAAGACAATGCGATTAAAACAACACTGTTTATTATAGATTTAGTTCAATTAAAATGCAGTTAAATTTTCAGAGTTTAATTACTTATTTTAGTAAAAATAAATAAAGGATACTCCAAAATTGTACTTTTACTATGCATATGTAGCCATAGAGTTATGGTTAATATTTTAAGAAAAATATTTAATTATTCCTCAGTTTATTGAAATTTTATATCTACCTACATTTTGTAATAAATTTAATTAAAATTGTGATTAGAAAATAAACAAATATATAGAATAATTTTACAGAAATATATTTTAGGAGATGGCAAGAATTATTTTAACTAATGAAAAAAAAATTGCGTTTTATCCCTAAACCTTGGTTAAAAGAACTCACAACATCTATGAAGAAATAATAATTTGTATGTTTAATGACCTAGTTGAAATTTAATTATATAGAAACAATTAATTATATTATAAATGAAAATTGTATTAAAAAATTCGTATAACGATATAATTGTTATATTAACCGTAATTGAAAGTTCAATGTATTTCCTATAATATGCATAGATCAGTATTGATATACTCAGGTATAGATCTTCACAGATGAATCTGAAATGCAATCTTAACAATTATTAAAAACAAAGAAATTAAAAGTGAAATTATTAAGAATAAAATTTATGTTGGACTGTCATCAAGTAAGTCACTGCTGCAAAATCTTTTATGTTATTTTCTGCGTGTCACCAAAACGTCAATGCAATCATGAGCATTAAAAACTCAGTATTTTATTTAAATCTTTCGGTAATAAGATCTCCGAAAAGAGCTTTTATACAGTAATATAATACATTTATAAATTTGGAGCAACACATTTTTTTTATCTTCTCTTGAGACATGTTCGAAAACAGTACTTTACATTTAATCCGTATACAGTTTGTTACAACTGTTAAGGGGTTACATTCGTTCTCGGCGGTGAGAAACGGACATATTTTGGAATTCCCTTTGGGTAGGGAGTAAATTTAACTGAAAAAAAAAACAATTCCACATTGCTTTTTAATGCTTCAAAGATTAAAAAAATACTTTTTATCGTTAAATTTAATGACATTTTACGTCGGAAACCTACAGCCGCATTTACCTGTGCCACAATAACCGGCTCGATGGGTAGCATCCCGACTTCCTATAGAAACGAAAAAAATATTAAAATATTAGTTATTTTTTGTAAAATAAGGTTGTAGCTAAAGGTTGTAGGCCATTGGATCAAATTTTTGATTTTTGGAAAAATAAGATAATTGAGATTATTTGAAATAAAAAAATGAGGTTTCGTTTGAAATTTAGACTTTTAATCTTATTAGAAAATCATAAAAAATTACAATTTTGAAAGAAATGGCTCGTTGGCTCGTAGATAATTTAAATATGAGTAGATGAGCGTAAATATACCCCAAAATGTTAAACATTTTTCAAGTTATCGTGTTGTCTATGCTGAAAAATGCAGTTTCCGGAAAATTTTCCTAAAATATTTAGGATTCAATATATTTTTAACGAGTTCGCGCTAACATTTTTGGTCATATCTTTCTTAATAATTGAGATTTCACTTCAAATCTTTTTGCTCATAATTATACACACTATAAGGATTTACTTTCCGTCAAAAACAGAAAATCGAGTTTTAGAAAGTTGAGAGCGCATGCCATCCCTTAGACAATGAACGCTCACATTTCGCCAGTTACATCAGCTGATTATCAAAACATCGATAATACTTTTCTTAATC
This sequence comes from Maratus speciosus, assembly GCA_963932465.1. NCBI lineage: Eukaryota > Metazoa > Arthropoda > Arachnida > Araneae > Salticidae > Maratus > Maratus speciosus. The sequence goes on along the minus strand of OZ010786.1, from coordinate 76,449,485 downwards.
ATCTCACGCAGGTTTAGAAATTAGGGACTCTATGTAAGGCGTGAAATGACGCTTAGAGTTTTTTTTTTTTTTTTCTAGGTGCCAAACTGCATTTCATGGTAGCAATTTTATGATATATAATATTATGCTATGTTAAATTCTTTCTTTTCGCAACAATGTTAACAATAATTTTGTTTCTATTTTTATGCGTTAAGGGCATTGAAGAGGCTGTAGATATTAAGCACTATATGTCTGTGTTAATAACTAAAAAAAAAAAAAAAAATTGGATTTTTGGATTCTAGAAACATTTTAAGGAACATATATGGAAGGAGAAACATTGCGTAATAAAAAAAAAATTAACACGAAAATAAAATTTTATCATTCAATATTCATTTTATACAGTCTTACAACAATTACTTTAAAAAATTGAAATCGAGATATTTTAGTTTTTAAAATCGAGATCTCTGGTTAAAATGAAGGGAACTTAGATGTGATTGACAAGTGCAAGGTCGTCTAAGACACGTGCTTTTTTCTTTTTTTTAAGAATTGCTCTTGAAGTGCATGCAGCAAGGGAAACTAATGCTTAAGTACGAATAAAAGCGTTTGTTCAACAAACATTAAAATGAAAGAATGCTATGGGTCAAATTTGACGACTAGGCATAATTTTGTGGCCGTGAAATGCGATAATTTAATTGTATTTGGCGACTAATGACCGCTAATTTTTAACACTCACATACCCTAATTTTTATATTAAATTTTTTGATTAAGTCCGCGCTGCATACTATTAAATTTAATATATTGATATATTTAACTGTTTTTAAAAATCCAGTATCTATATGTGTGTTTCAAACAAGATTTATTTTCATCTGTTATTAGGTATTACGTTTCGTATTCTAAACGGCGAGATTTTACTTTTTCGACAACGTGCTAAGCAAATCTTAATAGTCAATTGCCTATTTTTTTTAACTGCACGTTCTTTGTTTGCTACCGAATGAAATTCTTTTAATATTTTATAAGATTCGTAATTGTACTCTGACTTTAAATGTATTATTTTAACGGCGATTTAACTTACGAGTGAATATTTTGTTTATTATTTACAATTTGCCGTTTAATTATTTAAAATTAATTTTAGAATTATATTATTACGCCTGATCGTTATGTATCAAGCAAACTACGAACGATACACTGAATTAAATATGTAATAAAATATATAAAAATGCAAGTAATACAGTATAAAAAAAAAAAAACCTTTTCAAATGCATTGCTTTTCTTTAATCAAGATACTTAACATATGAATTATTGCAATTGGTTTTTTAATATTTTCGAATTAGGGATTTTAATTAACATATGCAAATGAACTGTAATCTTTATCTATCAGTTGCAAGTTAGAAAAAATAATACTTTGAATTAAAAAGGTAAAAATTTTGAAACATTGTTTTCGAAAGAAACGTATACGTACGTATACATACTTCAAATGACAGATGCTCCGGGCCACACATCGGTCTGATCGTTCACAATTTTCCGTGGCTTTCTCTGAATCTTGGGTAAAAGGAATAGGTTCCCTTGGAAAGATCCCCATGGGGGACATTTATCCTCGGGCCTGTATCCCGCAAGTACGTAATCGGCCGTCATAAACAATACGAATAGAAAGCCAAATATGCCAGATTTACGCCTTTTCCTAAACCAAGATTTAAGTTCAGAGGTATTGCATTTTTAGTTATTTTACATATCTAATTTAAAAGATGGGAATTCGGGATTTTGGACAATAATTAAATATTTAAATTCTATAAGATAGAATAAAAAAGCAATTTCAAATTAAAGATTTTATAAATAATTAAAAATGTTTTCTAAAATAGTATAAAAAATAAAATATCTTTAAGCTCTAGATCCTGTGCTAACGGTTTCTCACTAAAAGCAATCAATAATATGCCAAGGAGTATGTACTAGCATTAAAAATAATCTTGCTCATAAAATTTCTCCAAATCTTCTACATGGGATAAAGTAAATTTATTATAACTTCTCATGGATTGTCTGATAATGTTATTTATTGCCCCAGGAAAATGTCGCGCTGGATTTCAGGCAATTCCGAAGCCGATCACTGCATATCTGTCGTTATGAAAACGGTTCTATCTACCTTACACTAGAGAGAACCTAGCGAAGATTTCATGCAAAAGTTTATTTTCAGTCATTACTTCCTATTGAAGGAATGTGAATTTTTCCATTTTCTCTTATCTCGTTTTTAAAGTTCAGATAAACTGTAGTTTTTTTACCTGTTTAAATTTAGACGGTTTCGTTACTCGTGTTATCAATATGGGGAATCATTTTAATGCAGAAATGAATTATATACAGATTTTAATTTGAGAAAATATATTTATTACATTTGTTCTCATAAAGGATTTAGTTTGGTTACACAGTAATTTCTATAAATATTTATAAAATTCCAAAAATAAAGGAAAATGTTTTTCTACTAGTAAATCTAAAACCCACGATCTTTAACTTCAGCTGCCTTATGATTTTGATCAGATATTTTTATTTTGATCTCATTTTACATAGTTTCAAACATCCTTTAAGCTTCAATTTCATTTTTAGGTGTGTTCGTAATTATATAAATGCATAGCACCTATGGTCGCCGTTCAGTCCGTCTGTCTGACCGTCCATCCGCATGTAACAGAGAAGAAACTACCCAACCAAATTGTTTGAAACTAAAAATATATAATTGTTGCATAATTTTGTCGAGTAATGTCAAATTTTATGAAAATCGGATGTGTAGTTTAATTAAAGGAACACTCAAAATTTGTCGTTATTTCACGGCCAATGGCGAAAAAATATTTCAAGTGTATTTTAATGATGTTACAGCTTTTGGAAAAGAATGAAATTGATGTGCACTTATGAAGTGCACTGCAATATACATTCAGTTCAACATGCAGCGCAAAAAAATAGTTATAGTACGAACGCACCTCATTTACAACGTTGGACGTTCAATTTGCTGGCGAAAAAATATTTCAAGTGTATTTTAATGATGTTACAGCTTTTGGAAAAGAATGAAATTGATGTGCACTTATGAAGTGCACTACAATATACATTCAGTTCAACATGCAGCGCAAAAAAATATTTATAGTACGAACGCACCTCATTTACAACGTTGGACGTTCAATTTGCAAATTGTTTATATATTGTGTTGTTTTAAAAGCTTAAGAGATTTTCTGATGATCGAGGAAATCTAAATTAATACTCCTAGTACCAGTTTTTATTATTTTCTAAGGATTCTTAGTTTTACATGATTTGAACTAGAAATTTAATTTTATTATATGTAACATCTTCCTCAGAGGTATCTCTTTAATTTAATATATTAAGTATAATTTTTTTTTCTGGTTTGAAATGTTAAAAATTTCAAAATAGAAAATAACTGGAGTCAAAGAAGAGCCCAAAGGTACTAAGAGGTACGTATTCATGATAGTACGCAATAATGTTCTTTGAGTTACTTTTACAACTTTTCAAGGAAAAAGTACATTTTTGATGAGTCTCTATACCCCACTGTTCACCATTTAATATTAAAATTACTTTTCCATTTTATACTATTTATGATTTTTGTGAGTTCTAGTCTATCTAACTGTGCTCTTTGCACGGTGATTTTACCATAAGCATATTTTTGTAGAAAATAATTTATCTTTTGATACTAACAATATTTCTGACCAACCATCCACGAACAATTTGCGTCTATTGCACAAAGTTTAATAAAATTTCGTGTGTTATGTATGCTCACAGACGGTAATATATTAAAAATGTTTCATACATCACTGTATATGATATTTAAATTTCATACACATCAAATAAAGTATCTAAATTTAATTCTGATTCAAAACCCATAACACAATTGAAAAAGCTTTTCCAAAAAATACTATTCATCGAACGCAATACAATGTGCATATAATTTTGTCTCACCCTGAATTTATTTTTTATGTTACAGTCACATCACTTTGTATAGTAAACTAAGTTCATAAGAATAACGCACACGAGATGTATAAAATGCATATTCAAACATTTTTATTCATGGATGGTAATAAATTCAAATGCATCTATGCAGCCTGTATGTTATATAGTATATTCACTCATATCACCTAGTATATTAAAATATTATTAACCTCGAAAACGCATATTACAAATGAAATCGGTTTTTCGAAATTACTATATATAGACTGTAATGCATATCTATACATACTTTTGTGGCATCCTATATATGAATTTACTTATATTATTAGAACCACTTAAACTTAGTTTTCGTAAAAAAGGCATAAAACATTTAAAAATGCAACTACAGCTATTCTTATCCGTAAATGATCATATCTGTGACATAGTTTGAGCAGACCTCTATATGGTGAATAGAATTAAGGGATCGTGATCAATAGAATACACACCATATCTCGTAATAATTTTTAAAAATCTTGAAAAAGTGTAGCCCAGAAACATTTTTCCTGTAAATATCTGTTATATGCAATTAAGTATCGGGTTTATTTTTAAGGTTTTGCAAATAGTACGTACAGAATATTCTATAGGACATACGAGGGTGTATCAATAAGTTTTTGCCCTCGCATAGAAATAATTGACTGAAATTTATGAAATTGCTACATTATCTTAGTCCCTTTTTATATACTCACCGTGCACAGTAACACGTTTCTGCAAATGGTATTTCAAAGAGATAAGGAATGATGTATTCCAGGAGGCACGATAGTAGACACAAAGGGGGAACATTTTTCTAACTTTTACCGACCCCCACATGTGATATATTGTTGGAAAGGCCTGTGACTACTTTTTCATGCTATGCACGTCCCGAGCCCCCCCCCCCCCCACACACACACACACAAATTTGACCTCCGGGAGCCGTTTTTCTAAATTTTGCGGACATCATTCAAGCCTCCCGGTTTTCAAATTTGGAATTCATATTTTTAACCCTCACATGCCATAATTTTCATATTAAACTTTTTTGATTAAGTCCGCGCTGCATACTATTAAATTTAATATATTGATATATTTAACTGTTTTTGAAAATCCAGTATCTATATGTGTGTTTCAAACAAGATTTATTTTAATCTATTATTAGGTATTACGTTTCGTATTCTAAACGGCGAGATTTTACTTTTTCGACAACATGCTAAGCAGATCTTAATAGTCAATTGCATATCTTTTTTAACTGCACGTTCTTTGTTTGCTACCGAATGAAATTCTTTTAATATTTTATAAGATTCGTAATTGTACCCTGACTTTAAATGATATTATTTTAACGGCGATTTAACTTACGAGTGAATATTTTGTTTATTATTTACAATTTGCCGTTTAATTATTTAAAATTAATTTTAGAATTATATTATTACGCATGATCGTTATGTATCAAGTAAACTAAGAACGATACACAGAATTAAATATGTAATAAAATATATAAAAAGGCAAGTAATATTGTATTTAAAACTATAGTATTTTAAACTACTTTTTCATGCTATGCACGTCCCGACCCGCTCCCCCTCCCCCCCCCCCAAAAAAAAAAAAAAAAAAAAAAAAATTGATCTCCGGGAGCCATTTTTCTAAATTTTGTGGACATCATTCAAGCTTTCCGGATGTCAAAGTTGGGAATGGGAGTCAGGCGTGCATAGCATGAATACGTGGTCACAGGCCTTTCCGTCAATATGTCACATGTGGGGGTCGGTAAAAGTTCGAAAAATGCTCCCCTTTGGGTCTACTGTACATTCTCTCTGAAATACCGTTTGCAGAAATGCGTTACTGTGAACAGTGGTATTATAGAATAGGAGTAATACAATGTAGCAATTTCATAAATTTCACTCAATAATTTCTATGTGAGGACAAAACTTGCTGATACACCCTCGTACATAATGCACCTTAATAACATATAATAATTCCACGATTATACAGACAACACATAAAAATTGTAATCAATTGTAAGCTGTGATTTTTAACAATTTCCAAGCAAGTTGAAAAGTGTTTATGCATTCGTTTTGTCTGTCCGTCAGTCCGTCTGGCCGACTGGCCACGCTCTGACTCCCGTACATCTACTCGGATGTTCATGAAATTGTTAAAGGTTATTTAGCGTTACGAACGCATGCTTGGTATTGTATATGAAGTATGCGTGATTAATCGTTCATTTACAGGGGCACTCAAATATGTTCCATTATATTATGGTATATGGAGAAAAATCATTTGCAGAGTATTTTAATGACATTATGTTATTTAAATGTATTGAAACTGATTTAAATCACTGATTTTCAGTACGATCTCGTTTTTTTATTCATTTACAGGGACACAAACAAGAAATCGGTAACAGTACATTACTGTCTTTGAGTAATAATTGCTGGAATATACGGTTTAAAATTCGGTATGCGCTTTTAAATTATTTAATTTTTTGAATCTTACTCGTTATATATAAATTCTACACCTCAAATACAGGGCTGCACAAAAGTATTCATGTACCGTTATTCTTATTAGAGGAAATTGCTGAAGGTAAATTTTCATCTGAAGTATATGTATCTCTTAAGTGAACTAAATTTTGGCATGCATGTAGTTAATAGATTCAAATCTATATATCCTATACAGGGCTGCTGAAAAAATTCGCATAATTTCCGATAGTGGATGGGAACAGCTGAAATTAGGTTTTGTAACATATTATGTATTTCCATATGGTTGAATTAAACGTAATATTTTAATTTTTTAAACGGTGAAGTTTTGTTACATTATTCTGAATGTGTTGGAAAGTGTTTCATAATCTATGCTTGACGTATGATTTTTTCTTACTTGTTTTTTTCTAAAAACAGATTTCTGAAATCTTAAAATAGGTGAATCCAAAATTACTGATCATTCCGCCAAGCAATACTTATGTTTAAACAAGTAGGAAATTGCTTGTCAAACGTAGCAAATGAGGTGCGTTCGTACAATAACTAGTTTTATAAATATTTTTTACATCGCATATTGTACTGAATGTATGTTTTAATGCACTTCATAAGTGCATATCCTATTCATTCTGCTCAAACGGCTGTAACATCATGAAAATGCACTTGAAATCATTTTTTCCCGTTAGCCGTAATGTAACGGAAAACTTTGAATGTCCCTGTAATTAAACTATACATCCGATTTTCATAAAATTTGAAAAGACTCGATAAAATTATGCAACAATTATATACTTTAAATGTCAAACGATTCGGTCAGGTAGTTTTTGCGCTGTTATATGCGGACGGACAGACGGACTGAGGGACTATAGGTGCTACGTATTCATATAATTACGAACTCACCTAAAAACTACCCGCATTGCATCTGTTTCGGAGTAATTACAAATTAATTTAAGAACGGGAGTTCCAATCTTTAGACACTTCCATATTTCCTGAAGTATTTAACCGAATGACTTTCCATTTGGAAATATAATATGAATACGGTAGCGTTTTAGTACCATAAAATATACCCAAAAAGCCAAATATGATATCAAAATTTTGTGTTCGTATTGAATATTTCATAGTTTTGTATAATTTGAGTATGAAAACGAAACTCTTAGCTTAATGTTTACATAAACTGAAGACAAAAAATATGTGCGCACCAGTATTATGTTATTTTTTCGATTTTGGAGACAACTTAGAGATTAATATGTATGGGGGGAGTTCATTTTCTTTGACCAACTTTACGTTATGACCTGATCTTTTACATTACCGAAAAATTATAAATCATTTTTTTCATCGGAAACTTTCTGAATTTGAAAATGAAAAGGAATTATAAAATAGCTGAGAAATTTAAAAATATTTTCGATCGCACATAGGTACTATGAAACCTAGCGAAGCATTTATTTTTGTGCCCCCTTTATTATTCATCTATATTTGTCAATTCAATACCAGATTAATCTATATTAGTCCAATATTTTATAAACTTTATTCCAATAGTTGTACAATATAAACAAGGAAACTATCTCAACGAAATTCAGTAGACATTAACTTCACTAGTATATGCAAATGGTCAGGATGTTGATTAGTAGTCTTAAATCGCTTTCGATGTCTTATCTCTTTATGAGCTAAATTTTGAATTCATGAAAAATTTTTTCTTCTAAAGCATTTTTCGTGATTTTTTGAAACTACATTAGAAGATTTACATAATCATTTAATAAATTTTAGAAGGAATTTAGAAGGACTGAATGATTTATCAGGAATAATTAAATTTGAATTTATAGGAATTTTTTGCAACATTTATAACCACACTCAAACCTTTTATTTTAAATATTTTTCTTAGTATATTGTAGAATTAGGCAATGTGCAAACATAATGTTCTTACAATAGAAATGTAGAAATATTTCCGAATTGAGAAATTCCCACCACTACCCACAACACCAAAAAAGCTGAAAAAATGCAAAGGCAAAAGAGATAATCCTTTTAAAATTATTTTTGTTTTATGTAACCAATAATGCTTTTGGAACAAGATAATGTAATGCACTTATATTTCATTCTAAACTGTATTACTATTAATCGATGTATCAAATGAATTTTATAACAAGTTGTTTTAATGGTATTTATAAGTACCGTCAGTAGATAAAGGGTTAATTTCATAAGATTCATTTTTAATTTCAAAATTCATCAATCATTGACTGTGAGCATACAGGCATCGAATCACTATGCGTAGCTAAATTGGGGTGACGACATTTCGTTCCATAATTTTTAATTTTAGTTAATTCTTAATTGTCAGTCTATGTATCTGAATTACCGTTGTAAGTAACCACTCTTTAGCTCAATTACAGACATATCGTTTATTTATATCACAATTATATTAATGTCATATCAACAGAAATCCAGTATATTGTACACACAACAGCAATTGGGCAAATTCAGGATACTACAGTAAAACATAAATTAGGTGTTTGCTTCGACTCTGTAAGTTTTTGCGTGAGGCGTGCTTTATATACTAGATATAGAACGTTCATTGTATGCGATTAATAATCAGAAATCGTCAAAGTTATGATATCTCTCTTTCTTTAAAAAAAAGAAAAAAAAACCTTTTTATTTTCCAGCTGTTGCTAATGGTTTGATTCTTTTTTACACGCTGAAGCTGTTTCTGTTACTATCATCAGGGTGATAAAAAAAAGTTTACGAAACGACATGGCAAATCAGGCATTGAACAATGATAAAAAAAATCACATAGGAATATAGGGTCGCAAACCACTTACTTACTCACAAATGCAGGGTGTTTCATCGTAACTGAAATTCAGTTGATGGTAATAACTTTCAGAAAACTGAAGTATACTATAATAAAACATTTAACAGTCGTTCTCACCTTTGTTGTAAATGTGATAACACCAAACAAAATTGGTAGATGTTTGCATTATACGCTCCAGCAGTATGCACTTGACCCCCAAATTTTGGACTATGATTAGTAATTCATATGGTAGGATCGACTGCTTGAGTTCATGTTTTTTCCAGATCTTTTCGTAATGTTATCACTTAAAAAAAAAAAAAAAAAGAAAAAGAAAAAAACGTACTTATCTTTGCCTGTATATTACAATGATTTTATTTTTCTCGAAATTTCTACCGTCAACCCGGGTTTAGTTAGGATGAAACTCCCTGTATATATATGTGTCTAAATAAGTGGTTTTTGACCCTGTGTTCCTATGTGATTTTTTATCATTGTTGAATGCCTGATTTACTATATCAGTTTGTAAACGCTATTTTGAATGACCATGTATAGAAAAATTCTAACCTTCCATGAAGCAGCACAAAATCAAGTTTTTATCGGAAAACAAGCATCGGAAGCTTATTTAATTTAAAGTTGTTCAGAATGACGTGAATAAATGCATTTAAAACAGATTTTTCAACTTTATTTTCTACGATGCGGAATAATATATTTCAAAAACACAGATCAGCAAACCATCTGCAACATTGCTTAATAAACGAATCAGTGAGTACGGAAAGAAAGGGAATGAGGCACAAAGCATAGGAGCACGATAATTCCATTGCACGATATTTTCCATAAATTCTTGCTCAAGCGTTGTCAGATCCCGTTGTCTGGTGTCCTGATTTTCGCACTATTCTTCTCATTGAATTCCCAGCATAGCAGCTAGAGCTCTAGCGATTAGGTTTTATAATGTTTAATAAACCCAAACTATAAGTAAAACAAGTAAAAATTAAATTTACACCCCGACTGCATAAAAAGCGATCTAATTAATTATTTCTCATCAATTTACTTTTAATGTTTTTTAAATGAAGCAGTAGACTATAAACACTCAATTTTCACACTATATAATTGGAAGATTTCACAAATTCACAAATAAAATATCCGCTTATGGATCACAATACACACTCGTTGAATATCACAGGCTTAACTGGTAAAGAAAAAGAATATCAATAACAAATTCCCTGCGCCGAGGGAAAAACAGAGTACGCGTTTTCATTTATCTCTACGCAGACGGAAAAGGGGTGGAATAGTCAGCCTCACTTTAGCACAACTGAAATACATGCTATTAAGAATTATAAAAGCAATTTAAGAAATAAACATTCTCTCGGTCTTGAAAGCCGAAAGGTTTTCAAAAATTTACTCTAAAGGTAATTTACATAACTTAGTAATTGGCCTTTCCGATTCACTATTTTCAGTTCTGAGGGTAACTACACGAATCTTTTTATCGGTTCCAGGATGTGTTTTAATCACTCTAGCTAATTTCAATTGTAAAGGGGAAAGACCTTAATTTTTTATTATAACTAAATCACCTATCTTAATATTAGGATTTTCTTTAAGCCATTTTACTCTCTGTTGTAGGGTCGAAAGGTACTCATTACACCAACTTTTCCAAAAGTGTTGGAGCATTTTCTGCAGTAATTGCCACCTGGTCAATCTTGATGCAAGTACCTCTGAAATATCAACCTGTGGTACTGAAGTAAGAGGAGCACCAATTAAAAAATGACCAGGGGTTAAGGCCTGTAAATCATTAGGATCGGAACTTAAAGTACAAAAGGGTCTAGAATTTAAACAGGCTTCGATTTCAGTTAAAAGAGTTGAATGTTCCTCAAATGTTAAAACTGAATTGCCAACGATTCTTTTAAATGAAATTTCATCGATTTAACACCAGCTTCCCAAAGTCCTGCAAAGTGAAAGGCTGAGGTCAGATTGAAATATCAATTTATTTCTTCCGAACTAAAGTACTTTGCCACTTCTTCATTATGGTGAGAAGAAGTCGCAAATTTATACAATTCTTTCAACTCCTTGCTCGCACCAAAACAAATTTTACCACAATCATTTACAATTTCTTTTGGTTCGCCCCGTCTGGATATAAATCGCTTGAGACAAGCTAAAAATGCCTCAGTAGATAAATCCGTCACTAATTCAATGTGAATTGCATGGGTAGAAAATCATATAAATAATGAAATATAACACTTAAAAGATTTTGTACCTTTACCTTTTCTAAACTTACATAATATAGGTCCTGCATAGTCCGTTCCTGTAACAAGGAACGGACGAGTAGGTTGCAATCTAGTAGAAAGTAAATCAGCCATGATTTGTTTACACATAGAAGCAGAAGCACGAGTACAAATTACACAATTCTTTACAAACTTTCTTACAACACATTTTCCTCTTAAAATCAAATATCGCTGTCTGATAACACACAATAGTAGTTGAGGGGCAGCATGAAAGTGAGATAAGTGAAAATATCTAATAATCAGCATACTCACTGGATGATTTTTTGGTAACAATATTGGATGAATTTGATCTTGTGTGAGATTTGCGAAGACGAAGATGAGAATTTGAGAATGACGAAGACGTCCTCCCACTCTGAGTAGTCCTTCTTCATCAAGGATTGGAGAAAGATTGATCAACTTGCTATTGCAAGGTAAACTCTTACCAGAAGTCATATATTTAATGTCGTCAGTAAATGATAACTTTTGCACTTGTTTGATGATCACTTTTAAAGCACTCTAAATTTCTGTGTTTGCAAGAAAACCTAAGTTTCTTTTTGAAACAGGTAAACGAGAATTCGTAAGAAATCTCAAACACCAAACAATTTCACTTTTTAGCTTAGTAAAGGACAATATATTTGAGAGAATAGGCATTTCCTCAATTAACTAAGCTGTAGTACAATAATAATTTTCTCTTTGCTCTATTAAGGCTTCGTCACAAAAAACACCCACTAATTGCGGTTCTGGAGAGGTGAAAGATGGATCACTAAGTCAACTTGAACCATTCCACCACAGATCATGCAAGGAGAATTCTGAGGGTGAGACCTCTTGATGCAGAACCTGCTGAATTACCTTTTCCGTTTACATGATTCCCACTCTGACGGAACAAGTTGTTGTATTTCCGCGACACGATACTCAACAAAAGTTTGCCATCTTCTTGGTTCTGTTGATAGCCAAGAGAGAACTATAGTTGAATCTGTCCAACAGTTAATTTTAGAGATGTCTAAGCACAATGAATCTATGAGAGTTTTACCAAACGGGCTGACAGCAGGGCAGCACTCACTTGACATTTTGGCAAAAATATTGTTTCTAATGGTGAAACTCTTGTTTTTGCAATTAATATTCTAACTGATACAGTCGAGTCATTTGATAAGCATCTTAAATAAACAACTGCACCATATTCTATTAAGGAAGCGTCACTAAATGAATAAATTTAAAATTTGTTAGCTGAAGGAATAATTGCTAACCGAGGCATAGTGATAGATGTTAAACATGCAAGTTTTTCCCGAATTTTTATCTACCTATTTTTTATGAGTAGTGGAACAAGATCGTCCTATGCCAGATGAAGACGCCAAAGTTCCTGAAGTAGAATTTTTGCAGAAATTATAAAGGGAGATCCGACCAAGTGGATGAAACATTTTGCTATATCCGACAATATAGATCTCTTCGTAACTTCTTTTAATGTTGGTTCTATGGTTTAACTAATTTTGAAGACCTCGCGATTTGAGTCCCATTTTAATCCTATCACTTTTAATTGAATTATCGTTTTCAATTGATAAATTAGGTTAAGTCTGAATTAAATTTTGAGGAATGTTTTTTAGTACACTAATGTCATTTGATACCCATTTACATAATTCAAATCCGCCTCTTTTCATTAATTCTTGTAACTCGGATATTAATTTAATAGCTTCTTCGGGAGATGATGCACCTGTAAGTAAGTCATCGACGTAAAAATCACGTAATGCAATGTTTGATGCTAAAGGAAAATTTAATTTTTCATCCAACGCTAATTTTGTAGAACTTTAGTAGGTAAATATGTGCTAGATACTAATCCATATGTTACTGTAGTGAGACGATATTCACTAATATCATCGGAAGAATTATCTTTCCAGAGAATTCGTTGAAAATCTTCAGGATATATCTTAATTTGACGAAACCTTTTATCAGCGTTAATAGCTATAGCGCGTGTACGGAATCTCAACAAAATAATAAATAACTGTTGTTGAACCCTAGGTTCATATAATTAAATTTTCATTAAGAGAGACATTATATGTAGTTTTTGAACTCTCATCAAACGTAACTCTATGACGGGTAGTTGTGCTAGATTTCCCGATAACTGGATGATGTGGAAGGTAATAAACTTCATTAACGGGTTTTTGAATTTCGCTCTTCAGTATTTTTTCCATATGTCCCATATCAAGATACTCACTCATAAATATACAATAATTTCCATAGAAATCGGATTCTGTATTAAATCTTTTTTCTAAGTTTAGAAACCTTTTCCTAGCTAGTGATTTTGACCCTCCTAATTCTTTACATTGCCTTTTAAATGGCAAACGCACAATGTATCTTCTATTCGAATCTCGTGAATGGAATGAATCAAATATTCCCTCACAATATTTTTCTTCATTTGTGTATATTTCCATCGAGGCGATATTTTCTAACTCTCAGAACTTTTTTAGATAATCTGTTTCAGCATTTACAAAATTAACTATAATATTTGGTTTATTTTCTCAAAATGTATCACTATATATCGTTATTAACCACCCGTAATCCGAATTTACTGCATAAGGAAGTCCTGGTTCCCAAATATTTCTTCTCCTCTAATTATAGATAATGATAGAGACACGCCAATTAATAAGTCTATTGGGCGTGGTTCATTCCACTTAGGGTCAGCTAATGTTATGTTCTTTAAGTGACTGAATGAATTAATATCATATGATACAACTGGTTGATTACTCGTTATCTTTTTCAAAATATAAGAAGTACCTAATCGTGTGTTTTGTTTATCAAAATGTGGAGAAAATCCCAATCTTACCACGCCACGAGTTTCTACGGAGTATCCCATTCCCAAACATTCTCCCGTTATTAACCACCCGTAATCCGAATTTAATGCATATTGGCAGTCCTGATTTCCCAAATATTTTTTCTCCTCTAATTATAAATAATGATAGAGACACGCCAAATAATAAGTCTGTTGGGCCTGGTTCATTCACTTAGGGTCAGCTAATGTTATGCTCTTTAACTGACTGAATGAATTAATATCATATGATACAACTGGTTGATTACTCGTTATCTTTTTCAAAATATAAGAAATACTAATCGTGTGTTTTGTTTATCAAAATGTAGAGAAAATCCCAATCTTACAACGCCACGAGTTTCTACGGAGTATCCTATTCCCAAACATTTAATTTGTAAATTAGCTGAATTTCTTTTTATTCCTAATAATTGTATCACACGCTCACTTATAAAATTATTGGTACTGCCAACATCTATAATGCAATGAATTATTTTTTTTTGCCTCCATAATTATCTTTCACATTAATCAGCGCAGTTGCAAGTATGCCAAATGATTTTGAGTATATTTCACCAAGGCAAGAACTTATTGACATGTTTACATTACTAGATGATTCACCAACGGTCTCACTATTTTGATTCGAGGATTGAGGCGTTACTTGGTTTTTTATATCTGGATAATTAATATCTCGCCTTTCATAATGTAATAAGCTATTATGACTCTTCAAATTACATTTCGAACAAACTCTTTTTGACTGACAATTAATTAATTTATCTTCTGCAGATAAACACGCAAAGCAGAGATTTTAAATTTTTACAAATTACACACTTTCGCGAACAAATAACTTTTGAAACTGACTGCATTTAGATATTTTATGACTATTCGAAGAACAATATTTAAACTCAGTATTATTAACAGAAGCAGTCATTGCAGTTAATTTAGGATAACTATTTTTCTTATAATTAATATTTCCTCTAGCAGATTGTAATGAACGAGCATAATCTTTCCGAAAATTTATCAATTGAACTAATGTTGGAAACTCGTCGTTTTTTAACTGGCGTTACAACCATAATTTAACATTATGATCAACTTTTTGCAATATTAAATAAATCAACAAAGTTTCTGAATAGCCACTTACCTTCTGATCCAATATTTCGAACGAACGGACACATTCATTGGTCGTACCCAACAAATTGAGTATTGCTGTGGGTGCATCACCTTGCACGAATGGAAAATTTATTAATTTTCTAATGTGGCTATTTATTAATTCACGTTTGTTAGAATATCGTTCAGATAGCAAGTCCCACGCAACACTATACTTCGAGTCTTCAATGGGTATTGATTTTATTTTTTTCAAAGCGTCTTCTTAAGAAGATAATTTTTAATATTGCAGCTTCTGAGCTGGCGATAGCCCCACCAGTGGCCGAGAGGTTCTGCTCTCGAAGCTGGTAGACGGAAGGTGCTGGGTTCGAACACAATTGCGCCCGTCCGCCTAATCCTTCGGAGTTTTCGTGGTTTCCTTCGAGCTTTGGATTTCCAAGCGTTAATACGGGTTAGGTTCCCTTAGAAAGGCCCCACGAAGAGCACCCCCCTTAAGGCCCATATCCCTCGTGTTGATAATTGGCCGTCATAAACATAACCAACCAACCAACCTGAGCTGGTGATAAATTTGCATTATTATGTAAGCTCGCATTAAATAAATATTTAAAACTCAACCATTCATGAATTTTACCACTAAATGATGGTAGAGAAAGCTTTGGTAACTTTATTTCATTAACTTTCTTCTTCGGATTGTCCAGATTTATTTTTCTATCTGAAATTGCATGTTCGATTTTTACTATCAATTCATCAAAGTTGTCTTGCTGTTCGTCTTTTTCTTCTATAAATGAATCGATGTCTTTTTCTTCACTCGCAGAAAAAATCATTTTAAACAACGCCTTCAACTCTTCCTCTAATTTTCCCGTTTCTATTTTTCAATAGTTGAAGTTGTTCTAATTCACACACATTCAGATCAGTTTTAAGGAATTCCTTTTTTAATCTCATTATTGAAGAATTCAACACTCTTTTATCGGTTGCTACTTTTTTATCCATTTTTTGTTTTGCACTGTTCGATTTTGGCACAGTTTCAATGATTTCACGCTTTCAAATTCGAACCAATTTTAGATACCACTATTCTTTGCACTTAGTTCGTTTTAACTCCGGCTTTAGACGACCAAATGTACTTTAAAGGTTTTTTTAAATGACGCAGTAGACTATAAACACTAATTTTCACACTATTTAATTGAAAGTGTTCACAAATTCACAAATAAAATATCCGCTTAGGGATCACAATACACACTCGTTGAGTATTAAAGGCTCAACTGGTAAGGAAAAAGAATATCAACAACGAATTCCCTGCGCAGATGGAAAAACAGAGTACGTGTGTTCATTTATCCCAACGCAGAGGGAAAAGGGGTGGAATATTCATCGTCACTTTAGCACAACTGAAACATATGCAATTAAGAATTATAAAAGCAATTTAAAATCTAAACATTAAACAATAAGTAAAACAAGTAAAAATAAAATTTAAACCCGGACTGTGTAAAAAGCGATCTAATTAATTATTTTTCATCAATGTGAAACTACACTGCTCAAAACAATTAGGGGAGCACATGGTTTTAACAAAATTAAGCAAATGTTTACACCGATAAGTAACGTAAAATAAAACATCCATAATTTAAATCGTAGTAGAAAACAGATAAAAAAAAACTTCACATGCAAATTAAAGTTTATGACGTCAAAAACTAGAAAAAGAAGAAATCAATGCAGAAATCAGGATTTAGCAGAAAAGTCTGTTTCCCTGTCTCATTTGTAAAATTCAATTGCTCAGCTTGTGTATTGAGAAAGGGTGATTTGAAAATGTCACAACAATGTGATTTAACGGAATCCATGGCTTGGCGTGTTACGTTATCGGGACAGTTGAATATGGGGAAACACAACGAAGTGAAGCGGACGCTGTTGGTATCTCAAGTAGTGTCAATGCAAGGCTGTGTAATCGATTTGAAGACACATGGAATGGTAGACATCGACAAGAGTAAGGTTGGCCATGGGCTACCACAGTAACTAATGACTGATATATCCTGTTAACACCTCGTCGAGACGGAATGGGCAATGCTACTCTGCTGCAAGCAAAGTTATTCTTGACCACAGGACAAACGGTGTCCAGCCAAACAATCCGAAATAAACTTCCTTAGGGTGGTCTCTATGCACGTGAGCCATCGGTCTGTATTCCGTTGATCTCAAGCAACTGTGCGTCCCAAAGAGTTTGGGAAAATGAACATCGAGTTTGGAGACAGCGTTGTTGGAGTCAAATTCTGTTTACATATGAGTCCCGATTCAGTATGGATATGACATCTGATATGTTTTGGCATGGAGGGAAAGAGGCACTCAAAATAATTCCACATTCGTTCGTGAAAGATCACATTACAGACGATGGGGGTTGATGCTATGTGCTGGAATCAGCATAGGTGGACGTAGGATCCTGCATATAATTCGGAATGCCACTTTAACGGCCCGACGTTATACAGACAAGATACTGAGACATAATGTCTTATTTTATGTCGCAGCAATTAGTAATTTCTTTTTGTCCATGCATGATAATGCCAGACCTCTTACTACTCGTCTTGTGGAAAACATTCTTGAAGCTGAAACAATACAGCGTATGGAATGACCAGCATGCTTTCCTGACCTGAATCCGATCGAGCATGTTTGGACATACTCAGACGACGCATTGCTGCGAGATAAAGGACTCCTTTTACTTTCCGGGACTTGATGATTGCAATTCTTGAGCAGTGGAGCGGTATTTCCCAAAACCTTATAGATAACATCATCGTATCCATGGAAAACACGTGTTCACCTGTCTTAGCTGTTCGAGGAAACCACGCGCCATATTAAAAATATTGCGTTATTTCTAAACAGTACTTCCTTTTAATCAATTTATATGTAACCAAATTGATGCCCTAAACCATCTTTTCATGTTCTTTATATCTTTTCAAAGAATAAAAGCTTCCTTACAATTTTTTTGCATATTTTTGTCTCTATTGCGCATTGATATACGTGTACTATCCATTTTAGTCCCATATATGGTTGTCTTGCACTGTTCTCTACACTTTTTTGCTTGCTACCCTAACTTTTTTGAGCAGTTTACTTTTTTATATTACTTACATATTTTTTTTTATTTACTTGTATTGAGTACTTTTAAGTAGTGTTTAATTGTTAGTTCCTATCTATAAATACTGTTTTTATGAGATCTATAGATGTCCATAAAGATTAAAGTTGCAGTAAAACTCGAGATCCTCCCTACACAACTTCCAGGTTGTGTAATATTTAAACGGAGCTTTTGACTGTAAAATAGTCAATGAAACATCGTCTTCATTTTGAAACACCTATACAATGATATGCCACTCAATAGAGTACGTAAAAATGTTTTTCGCCTCTGCCGCCATTTTGAATTTATAAAACTAAAATCTAGCCTATAGCCATTGGACGATTAAGACGAATCTATAGAGAGCTTATTCATTAAAATCCTTCCTGCCGTTGGGGTGTTTTGAGGGTATAAAGAAATACACATACCCAGATACGCGTCAAACCCATAACCCTTCTTGGCAGTCGGGTAATAATCAATTTATAACATTTTAATGAACTGTAAGGTTTATGCGTGATGGGAAAATATTAAGTTCCTTAGCGTTTTAAAAATGTCATTTGTCTTTCTGAACTTTTCTGCGATAAAGTAAAGAAGAATATTGATTTTCATTACATTCGGTCCACCTTACCATACATCCTGAAAATGGCAAATTATTCGAATACTTCAAATGAAAATCAAATTTCAAAGTAATTGCTTAAGACGCGCAAAGTCCAACATAGTGAAAAAGATTCCATGCCGAGACTCGAACCCGGGCTCTATGAGTACAGCGCACTGACGTTCTACGGACTAAACCACATGGAATGATACCCAGCCTGGAAAATGTCTCACTATTATATGTTGGCAAGGCTACAAGTGCGGCACAAGATTGAATATTTATCGTGAGCAAACACGACATTTAATATATTCATCGATGGTGGATTTAATTCTAATTCACTGTAATGTTTCTCTGTAAAATAATTTCCATGCATTGATAACCGAATGTTTTTTGCAGCTCTTATTACAGGATATATATACACGCATACACAAATACTAACGGAAATCTAAAAAGAAAAAAATAATATTGATGTATTGAAATATGTTGATCCCAAATGTCTCCATTTATTAGTTGCTTATCATAAAATGTATTTATTCACATCAAATATACCAGAATATAGAAATTCACAACATTAAGTTTATAATTTTGTTCCAGTCTCTTATAATGTTATTTTTTAAGAAAAAATTAAAAAGATGCATTGATGTATTGAAATGAGTTGTTCCCTAATGTCTCCATTTATTAATTTCTTATCATAAAATGTATTTATTCAGAGAAAATAAACTAGAATTTAGAAATTCATAACTTTGAGTTTATAATTTTGCCCAGGTCTCTCATAATGTTACTTTTTTAAGAAAAAAAAATGCATTGATGTATTGAAATGAGTTGTTCCCTAATGTCACCATTTATTAGTTTCTTATCATAAAATGTATTTATTTAGATCAAATATACCAGAATGTAGAAATTCATAACTTTGAGTTTATAATTTTGTCCAGGTTACACATAATGTTATTTTTATTAAAGTTATGTATTTTCTTATTCATGAATTTTTTTTTCAAATTAATAATGCAAGAGTATTTTTATTTAAAATTTATGAAATATCTTCATTTTATTTTCCGTTATTTATAAGAACAAGGGTTGTTGTGATGAGACTTAGAATTGCATTGCATATTATTTTTGATACAGGCACACATTTTATTATCACACGGTGATAATAAAAAAGTACACGAACACATATTAAATCCTTGCCCAGTGCCGCAACTTTGAGCTGTTGCAACAGATCGAAGCGTTATTTCACTATTAAGAATTTATTCAATTAAAAGTAATTTTTGCTCACATATGCTGAACTGAGACCTAAAGTACAGCTGCATGATTTGCCTATTTCGTGTTCCTAATAAAAAAAAATCTATCACTAGTTTTTCCCCAAACATTTCTAGCATATTTTCTACCCCTGCCAACTTCTTGAAATGTAATACGGACTGTAATGCATGGAGATGCCTAAGAATAAAATTTGTCAAACATTAATTTCATTATCGTAGCTTGAATTTCTAAACCTTGTCTTAAGCTCTTTGTCTTTCTTTCTCTATATTTATTTATTTATTACAACCTTCACAACCTTCAGGCCTTCCGTATCATTTTGCCTTTCGTTTAACATATTACTAAGCATGAAACATACATAGGCTGCTCATATTTACAGCAAAATAGGCTGTCGCCATAATTTTTTGAATGAAAGACAGTTAGCATCGAAGAAGAGGTCTAAGAAATTCAAAATACACTCTGATTGCGACATAGTCATAACAGATTCAAAACTGACTAAAAACAGCTATAATCAGTTAAAACGGCTTTTGTGTGCTGTCTTTTATACTTTAACGGTTAGACAATCGTTATTCTATAAAATAACTAGTTTAATCGTAAAATTCAATAATTTTACTCACTTTAACGGACTTGGTTAGTTATTTCATAAAATAAAATAACTAGGTATTTTATGAAATAATGGATTATACACTTTAACGGTAACATATACACGCGCACACAAATATTGACGGAAATCTCTCATCTTTCTACATTGAAGCATATAATGAAATTTTCGGCATAAATATATAAAAAATAGAATTTGTTTTTTCTAACTTATCGATTTCTTTCCACAAATTTTGCATACAAATTAAAATCACGATACACTTATTAAATAAAAAAAAAAACTAATAGTCGAATTGAAATTATATCTTGGATTATCATTAATAACTTAACTTACATAATGAAGATGTTTGTAAGAAATTTTCTGTAAGTTATGTCGTGGCGTCATAAGAAGTTTTTTGAATATCCGCCATTCACGTATAAATAATGCTGAGTTAGACACATGGAAATTTAAATGTAGCTTATATTAATTGTTCTGGCACTAATCTAATTACAATATTCTTCTAGCACTTCCCTTTTTACATTTCACATCACACAAATTCAGAAACCAATGATATCATCACTATTGAGAGTAAACAAAGTTAAGCTATGAGATTTTTCTACAAATGATTTTTTGTAAATAATTAAAAATATATATATCAGAGTTTGCATTGGATTTGGGCAATGTAGTGACTTAATAAGCAGATTGAAAAAATATCTTATTAAGATTTTTTTGAACGTGTTTATATTATCAATTGTTAAAACTTTTAAAAACGCTTTGTATACAGACTAAAAAAGAAAAGAATACATTTATGTCAGTTAAGAGACATAGTTATTTAAAATCATTAATTTATAATTCAGTTTATAAACTACCATTTACAGAATCTGTTCTAGAATTGTTAGACAACTTCTGTAATATTATAATCTGAAGATGTAAAACAAAATGGGTAACATAATTAAGAGGGAGTAATAATTTGTTTCACCTTTTTGATCATTCACTTTATATTGAGCTTTGTTATTATGAAATATTAGCTGCCGTTTAGTTTAAAAACAAATTCAATCAATCTTGTATTATTTTCCATGTCTACATGTTGCAAATTTTGAAAAATGTAAGCAGAATATTTTTGTATGTTCTAACACTCCTTACTTAATGTTAAGTACTTACATGTCACTAATGATCTGTCTAATGAATAACTCTGTTAAACAGTTTATCTCACTTTCATCTTCAAAACAATGATTGATAGAGTGATCTTTGACATAATCTATGAATTCCTTTTTGCTTTAGAAAAATACGAAATTTGAATATCAAAGTTATTCCATAATATTATGTTGACTAAAAATTCTTCATTTTAATTCATAGAAAAAAAATATGGTTGTTATAAAACAGCTCATTTTTTCACTCGATCCAGATTAGTATGTTATATTTTTGTATCGGCTTATTCAGAATTTCCGACATTTGTTTTATCTCTTTATCTAAAATGTCTTTCAATTTAAATCTTTTTGACAAGCACATTTACTATGACATGCACATTTATTATATGTAGTAAAACACATACTGACGTTTTTTTTAGAAAATGGACATAAAATTATTGATATTGGATATTTCTTATTTTAAGAATAATAAATTGCAATTTCTGAATAAACATTGAGCATGAATGAAATTATTTTTATTGTACTTCCGTATTCTAAAATAATTTAAATTTTTCATTTGCTGAAATTGTTATTTATCAAATATTGTTAATAAGAAATATATTCAAAACTATTTTAATTATTAATTTCTAAAAAAATCTTTTGTAAAATTGTTTTCTAAATGTTTATTTTATCCATATGTGTAATTATCAAAAATAACAGAAAATTATAAATTGTCAATTTAGAAAAGGAAATTTTCCATGAAAGAAAACACACCAAAAATACAAGCAATAAATATTTTTAGTATGCAAAAATTGCCGCATAAAATACTAGACAAAGTGTAACTCACTTGTTTTCTTTTCTTTTTGTACATAAGAATAAAAGTTACTTAGAAAAAACTTGAAAAACTTGGAAAATAAATGAAAGAAAGAAACATAACATAACAATGTAATAAAAATACAAAAGACTTTTACCATTAATATTTTCTTTACAAAAACACCGATTCCTAAGCAAAAGTCAGAATTGAAAACTAGCTCCCTGATACATTGTACCATATTGCCTGCCAGATTTTTTTTTGAATGAGATAGGGCTGAACACAGGAATTTAAAGTATAACATTATTTCCATTGGAATGTTAACTTCTCACCCCTTGACACTGACACGTATTAAACACACCTGGTTTAATATAGATAAGTAAGTAAAGTATAGATATGTAAGATAAGTAAAATTTATTGCAAATAAAGATTGAAAAAGTTTTTATATTAAAAACATAGACTTTCCAAATGCAAAAAATTAAAGATATTTTCTAGAATAAAATGTATAATGTGTTGATAGATTCCTCTTTTTCATAGTTATCTTAAATGAAACTTTTGCGCTGCTTCAATTTTACATCATACTTGGACTACGTTACGGGTCATATCAATTTAGAAATACATCTAAAATATTCACAAATAGGCATTGCTTAAATCCATGAATTAATTCTCGTTCAATCGTTATATAAATCTAATAAAAATAACAGAAAATTAAAATATTTTTTAATACGTGATTTATAACATTGCTAACTAAGCGCAGAAATAACAGGGAGAAAAATGTCCAAGCCGGGAATCGAACCCGGCACCATTGGAATAGCGATTCAAGTGCTCTACCATTTAAGCTACGAGGACGATACCCAGCTTAGCATCTGGAACTCGCATATGTTGATAACGCTGCAACAGCAGCAAAGATGGAATAGCCATCATGAGCACACAATCCTGTGGCAAAACATGAGACACTAATAAACCCGGCATCGGGTTTCCATCTTGTGCTGGATTTTAGCTCTACCAACATATGTCAGTGAGAGGTGCTAAGCTGGGTATCATCATTCTAGCTTAAAGGGTAGAGCACTTGAAGCACTATTTCAAGGGTTTCCTATTCGATTCCCGGCTTGGACATTTTTCACACTGTTGGCACTACGCTAAGTTAGCAATGTGATTAATCACGTATTCAATAATTGTGAGTGTAATTTCCCTGCGGAAAATTAATGGAAAAAATAATTAAAATTAAGAAAATTTAACTATTTAGAAAAAAAACATTTATTTAAAACAAAACTCATCTAAAATACAAGCCTGAAATATATTTAATATGTGGAAATTATCGCATGAATCATATTCCCTAGTTTAATTTATTTGAGTTTCCTCCTTTTGACTTTATTAGGACATGTACTTACTTAATGAAATCCCTCGAAAACTTGAAGAAAATGTGAAATATACTATGACAATTCAACAAAGGTATACTAAACCTCTACATTAATGTTTACCCTCCAAAGACGCCGACTTCGAAGCTCAAATCATAATTGAAAATTCAGCTTCGTGATAAATTAAACCACATATCCCGAAAGAAACCTATTTGTTACATGAAGAAGTGGTATTAAAATCGTTTTTAAGCAATAAAATGATTTCCCTCTAGAATATCTTTTCTTGAATAAGTGAACTAACCATCATTCCAAAGTTTTCATGTAAAACAAGCTTGATACACTTAAGATTAGAGAAAGCATAAGAACTTTCGAGTACATGGAATAATTAGAAATGGTCTTACATTAAAAACATAGACAGGTGAAATGGAAGCAAGAGAAATATCGCCTGGTATAAAATGTTATAAAGCTTTGGTTAATTACATCATTTTCTAGCTATCGGAAATAATAAATTTACACAGTTTTTCTACTAATGCACGTTTTATTTTTTATATATTATGTGGACAGTGTCAAAGTTAACAGCTATTTAGAAATATGTTTAAAAATATTCCAATTATGATGTTTTCTTAATTATTCATTCATTAAGTACTAATTCAATTTCTTGTTTTATACTTATAACTAATTAATAAAAGTAACAGAAAAGTAGATTTAACTATTTATAAAATGTAATTTTCCTTAAAGAAAAAAGAAACTTAACCTAAATTACAAGATCGAAATATTTTTAATATGCGAAATTATGAGATAAAATGTATTCCCAACTTTTATTTATTTGAGTTATATTCTTTTGCACTTAACAATATAATTTAATTAAAGCATATGGAAAATGAACAAAAAAGAGAAATATCATATGACAATGATATAAAGTTACATAAAACATTTTTCATTATTATTTTCTCTCTGAAAACCAACTTCGAAGCAAAATTCATAATTTAGAATTCAGATCCATGATAAATTAATCCAAATTTCCTGCAAGAAAACTCTTAGTTAAACGTACTTTTCTTTTACTTATATTATATTATGTATATTATAGCATGTTTATTATATTATACTATATTATATTATATTATATTATATTATATTATATTATATTATATTATATTATATTATATTATTTATAAAACATAATGTTCCTTAAAAACAAAGAAACTTAACGTAAAATACAAGCTCAAAATATTTTTAATATGCGACAATTAAGAGATAAAATGCATTCCAAATTTTTATTTATTTGAGTTATATTCTTTTGTACTTAACAATATCATTTAATTAAAGCATTTGGAAAATTGCCGAAAAAGAGAAACATCATATGACAACGATATAAAGTTACATAAAACCTTTTTCATTAATATTTTCTCTCCAAAAACCAACTTCGAAGCAAAAATCATAATTTAGAATTCAGGTCCGTGATAAATTAATCCACATTTCCCGCAAGAAAACTCTTCATTACACGAAAAAGGGGTAAACACAAGAGTTTTTAAGTACTACAATGATTTCCCTCCGGAATCGCAGTACTTGAATAAGTTAACTCATCACCCCTCACTGTTTTCACGTAAAACACACCTGGAAACGAAACATAGCGAGAGCGCATGCCCTAAGCATCCGGAGTACCAGGATCAGGAGAATCCAGGAGCCAGAACTAAAGCTGTCTCCCGGTGAAGCGCTTCTGGATTTCCCTGTTGCGCCAATGAGTTCTGGCGGATCACTCTACGATTATTGCGCGGAAAAACTTTCACTTTTATTTCATGTTAATTTTGTGTGCCAAACGCCAGAATGACGTAAAAAAAAGTTCCTAAATATTGTCTCGTTATATGAATGGTGAATCGTAAAGTTTCGGAAATGAGATTCGCAGAAACTAACGTGCAATAAGTTAGGTAGCGGGGAAAATGGTTCGCACTTTCTCAGTTTAATGTTTTGGTGTTTCAGGATGTTTAGATAACTTAGGAAGATTTGTAGTGAATTTATGTTATAAATAATAGATAAAAATCTTAATATAACTGTGTTTATAAATAGTAAATATTGTTTCGATATATTTTTAAAATATATTTATTTTAAAACGATTAATGTAATATAAAAAAGTGTAAAATTTCGTATGAAGAAATAGAAATATAAATTAATTTTAAAAAAGTGTAGACTGTTTTGAATTCTTTTAAAAATATTTCATTTAAAGTAAGTAAAGTAATTTAAAAACAGTATAAAATATTGTTTGAAGAAATTTTATAAGGAAAATGAAACCATTTTCATAGAATATTATTTTACTGATGATATGTGGTATGTAATTTAAATAAATTTTAAAATTAATGTTAGGAAATATTTTAATTTTTGTCTCTTTAATGGAAATGTTGCAATAAAAAACTCACATACATCACGCTTACCATAAAGTATCATGTGTATTTAAAGAAAACTTAATTAGTTTTTTCAATAACATAAAAGGCGACAATAAATAATTTTATGCTTACAAAGACTATGAAATAACATCCTGGAAGAGTAGTTCAACGCTAAAGATAATTTGTAAAACATAATAAAATGTTATATGTCTGAAAGGATTGTTTCCAACTGGATTACAAAAGACTTACTTCGCAAGGAACCAGGAACCAAATGTTATGTTCTTTTTACAAAAATGAGTTGACCTGAAAAAAAAATGCTGGAAAAGTGACACTGCACGTATATAGTACATTTCAATAGATATTTATCGTTTGTAGAATACAATTTTAGCATTTTAGCAGTTAGTATCTTAATTAATATAAGATGTTGTAGATCAACGATCAAATTTATGAAGTAGGCACAGATGAAGTGCGCTATGAGGGACCAAGAAAAGCAATCTATGTGATATGTTTCATTGCACAGAGAAAAGAAGAAACCATGGGAACAAACGGAAAAAGGATTTTGCTTTTTCTTTGCCAACTGTTCTTAACTCTTCCACACGGTAAGCTCTATAAAATATATATTTAGATATAATTAATATGGATTTGTATTTTTTTCCTTAAGGGGGTCCGGGACACAAAAATCTTAAAATTTTGCACAAATATTTTATTTCGTTAAAAATGTCTCTGTTTTTTCCTGCTTAAAATGACATTTAAATCATGTTTCTATCTGAATTAGAAAAAGAAAATATTTTTTTTAGTTTTGGTTTGTTTAATGCGTTTTTCTTCATGATAGGTTTTTTCACCATTTCTCATATTTAAATTCTTATAACTGGATAACCGTTAAAGATAACGAGTTCAAACTTGGAACATATCTTTTTCAATTGTTTTACTTTAATTTTGATTCAGCATATTTGAAAAAAATATTTACTTTTGAAAATATGAGCAACTTTTAAATAAAAGTTGCACCACTTTTTAAAAATTTTTTTCGTTAAATATTTTTAATTTTTTTATAAATTAATATTTTAAAAAATGGTGAATCCAAATTAAAATGTTTATATTTCTGTTTATTTAAATGAAGAAAAATTGAAATTCTATAAATAATATTCCGAGTTATATAAATTTTAATTTACCCCACTTTTTTAATAAATTTTAAATTTAAAATTTTTTCTAAAAAATTATGAGAAGTTTTATTATGTGATTTTGTTTACAAATGATAAGGTTAACCATCATAAAAAAATTCAGAATTTTAACTCAAGAAATAAAAAATGTTTCAAAATGTGTCCCGGATCCCCTTAATGACACATAAAACATCTCGACAAGTAAAATGAAGCAGTTTTTGCGATATATTAAACATAATGTGTTTTACTTAAATATAGCGATAGAAATGATTTTTTCCCCGTAAAAAAAATATTATAGCTCATGTATAAATCTAAAGAAATTAATATCATGCATAAATTAGTTTTCAAGAACTAATTAACTTTTTACTCTGTTCTTACTATTTACTTTGCAATCTCTATGAAATTTTTTGGACAATATGTTTGTTCGGTACGCTTTTCTAAAACACTGTTGAATGTATCACCTTAAAATTTGTTGTGGTGACACAAAACATAATATTTGAGAATATTAGGAAGCAATTTACATTTTGCATCATAATAAAATTGAAAACATTTTACTAAAAATCTTTAAACATCCTAAAAATTTAAGGAACATATTTTTCATTATTTAAAAATGTTTTTCACTCAGACCCATAATGTTAGATATTTTTAAAGAAACAAGATAGTTACACATTTTTGGAAAGTTTCATATGTTTATCTAAAATATAATCGTTTAGCTTTATTTTTTAGGCCGATAATTAAAAACTCTAAAATTTGAACCAGGATGAATTGACACATTTTCAAAATTTCATATGTAATATGATGTAGAATATTTCATTTTTTTTATGTTTGGTTTATGTTTGAGACGGTATTTAAATCAATCACAGATAACGGTTAAATCATTGAACAAACTTTAAAATGATATTCCTTTTTCATTGCCAAATGTTCTTAACTCTTCCATACGGTAAGTGTTAAAAAATATATTTATAAGTATAATTAATATGAATTTGTATATTTTTTTCTTCTGAATTGACTGATGAAATAATGCATATCAATTTTTGTGCAATAAACATACATATTATCAGATTTAAAATATCAAACCGGAGAAAAATTTTAAATATCGAAAACACTATCCTGCAAATTCGGGTTGTGTCATATTTTTTAGTTTTTGGTAATTTATTCTTATGTATTTTGCAGTGCTGAATCCGAAAACGACCTTAAGTTTTAACCATCACGTCGAGATTTTCCGTAAATTCTAAACTTCATAGTTAAAATAATGCATACCAGTTTTTGTACTTATAAACGTATTTACTATCGGATTTAAAATATCAACCCAGATAAAAATTATAAAAATCAATAACACTAGTCTGTAAAATTTGGTTTGTGTCATGTTTTTTAGTTTTTGAAAATTGATTCTTATGTATTTTGTAGCGCTGAAACCGAAACCGACTTTTATCATGTCGATTTTTTTTTTCTCAAATCATAAATTTTAAAGTCAAAAAGTAAAAAAAAAAAGCAAAAATCTGATACTGTAAAATAGATGTGACAACTGTGTTATCCATCTTTTGATAATTCATTCTTACGTACTTTGTAGTGTCTTAATCCGAAAATGACCTTCATGTTTTACCATCAGGTCAGAACTTTTCGCACATTTTTAAATTTTTAAAAATTAGAATTATTGCGAATATCGGATACTATAAAATAGATTTAAAACTTTTTTTTTTCATAATAATTTAATCCTCTTTTGGCTTATAATGCTCATTTTTACAACTAAACGTGTAAAATATTGTGTATTTGAAATCCTGACAATTTTATTCCATGTATGGAAGTTTCTTTCGATCGCACATGCTCTGCCTTGCTCTTTTCCTTTTATTGGTTCATCTCGGTGTCCTCTTTATTTTGGTGTCCTCTTTGTTTTATCGGCCCATTTTTGGGACGCTTGAATTTTAATAAATTTGAACAATTTTCTCCCACTTTTTAACATGAAAATTGTATGAAATAATTATCTATAAATGTCTATCTGTTTCCGAGAATTGACAGCATAAGATGGATATTTATTTGCTACATGAAGGCATTTTTCGGTGCTTATAGATTTTTAAATTTTCAAGTTGGCAAAATGTAAAAAGTGAATTTATTTTTATTTTTTCTATCAAGGATCGAAGTAAATATGTGGTAATCTTAGCTTGTAGACTTCTTTGAAATACATATCATTTTTAATTGTGAAATTATACATTCAAGCCGATTTTTTGTGCATTTTTGTAACTTAAAAAATATAGGACGCTATGCACGAATTAGTAATATTTTTAGTAGTCATTTATGGGATAGTTATTTATGTGAAGTTCTTTTTAAGATAATTATAAATATATTTTTCTAGTAGTTCATAAAAATACTAATTATAGTATATAATATACGATCTAAAAGGCTATTTTACAGAAATTTAGACAAAACGTATAATTATGCATATTATGTTATTATAAATATTATTAATTTTCCCACACTTACATTTTATCAAATAAATACAAAAAGATTTTAGCGTAATGTTTTTTAGTATTTTTCCAGTTCATTTTTCGACATTCTAGCGAGATTTAACAATTTGAAAAAACAAAAATTCAGGCAAAAATGGGTTAAAACATTTGCCTTCTTTTGACAAGGTTCGGACAAATTGCCTTGACAGGTTTTCGCTATTTTGTTACTTTATATCTTTGCTATTTTGTTACTTTATAAATTTGCGATTTGTGAAAAAAAATGACTTGATGGTTAAAAACGAACGTCATTTGAAATTATGTCTATAAAATACATAAAAATCACTTATCAAAAGTTAAAAAACACAATCTTCACACTTATTTTATTGTATCAAATGTTCGCTATTTTTTGACATTTTATCTTTGAAATGTACGATTTAAAAGAAACCTAACGTGATGGTTAAAAATCATGGTCATTTTCGAATTCAGAGCTAAAAAATATAGGCGCAAGTGTGTTTTACATCAAAATTTTTAAAATCTTGTCTTTAAAAAGGATGAATCGACAAATTTTCAAAATTTTATATGTATTATCATGTAGAATGTTCCACTTTTTTTATATTTGGTTTACATTTGAGCGAAAATTAAGGTATAAAGATGATTTTATATTTAGTATCACATATTGCATTCCAAATGCCATTTGTATAAAGTCATCCACGAAAACGGATATTCTGATACAAGAAATAAAATTCAATGCATTTTCCGTTATAAAGCCGTTTCGGTATAACTAGATGCACTATTTAAGAAAATTTTATAATTTAATATTCTATAAATGTTGAATAACTTAAAAAACTTAACTATGAATATGTGCTCAATTTTGATAACAAAGTACCTATACAGGGTGTTGCCGAATTCGACGGACAAATTCAGAGGGTTGATAGCAGAATTTAAAAGGATGGAAAATTTCTATCGGACATGTGTTCAGAAATCATTTATTTAGGCACAAATTCAGGGTGGTTCAGTCTAACCGAACTCGGGTGGATGGTAATAATGAGAATTGAATATTTTCAACTGAGCGAAGAAAATGGCCAGGACGGGATCGAACCTAGATCTTTGGCTTACAGGGACAATGCTCTACCGCTTAAGATAACTGGGCTGACAACGGGCGAGCATATTTCGCTCAGAAAACCTTATTGGTAATAACGTCTGGTCTGTCATGTAGCCAGCTAAGCAAAATAAACCGAAGGTAAAGGTACTTCACATAAATATCCATATCTGAGCGAAATATGCTCGCCGGTTTTCTGCACAGTTAGCTTAAACGGTAGAGCATTGGCCCTGTAAGCCAAGGATCTGATTCTCTTCAAGGGTTTGATTCTCGCGCTGGGCATTTTTTCATTAGTTGGAAATATTTAATTCCTATGATTACTTTACCAATCAGTATCATTGTGTTAAAATAATAGTTGACGGTAATAATTTTAAGAAAAATAAAACTACTGCAATGAAAATGCACCTTGTTTTGTATGAAATGTGATAACATATATGGAAAAACAGGGTGCTTACGCAGTCGATGATACCATTTGAACTAAAAACCGTAGTCCAAAATTTTAAGCGTCAAATGCATAGTCCAGCCGCGTAAAATGAAAACTTCTGCTACTTTTATTTATGTTATCATATTTAAAACAAAAGCATGTCTATTAAAAGTTTCATTATAATGTACTTCAATTTTCTAAAAGTTTTTACCGTTAACGAAAGTTTGTTTAGCGTACAGCACCGTGTATTTTTTTTATTAAATGGATGGTTTGCGACCCTATGTTCTATGGTATTTTTCCTCAACTTGATGTCTACTATCATCCATTTGAATTTGTAGGTCGAATTCGACAACACCGGGTATATT
Source organism: Maratus speciosus (assembly GCA_963932465.1). Classification (NCBI taxonomy): domain Eukaryota; kingdom Metazoa; phylum Arthropoda; class Arachnida; order Araneae; family Salticidae; genus Maratus; species Maratus speciosus. The sequence goes on along the minus strand of OZ010786.1, from coordinate 76,417,520 downwards.
TAAATTATAAAAATAATAAAATTTTTCGTTTTACTTTGTACAAGTTAGAATACCATCCTTAGAATAAAGTTGGAACTTTTAAGGTGGCACAGGACATTTAAACTTAATCAGTTTTCGGATTTTGTTTTATTCTGATTTTTTTTTTTTTTTTTTTTTTTTAATTTCTCAATAATATGCAAAAACCGCATTCAAAAATCTGTATTATTTCTTGAGTTATAGTCATTTATAGACGGTAAGTACAATTGAAAATCCGTTCATATTGAAACTTTAAAAGGCCTTTTCTCAGATTAGTAAATTTGGAGTTTGCGCACTGTTACTTTCAACTATATCAGATACAGCTTTAAAAAATTAGCCAAATATGCGTTTATTTATAGTCTTCATGCTAAAACAAAAAAAAATTTCACATATTTTGGTTATTTATTTTTCTGCGCTTAAAAAACTAATATATATATATATATATATATATTTAATTTTGATTTTTTTCATATTTTGTGCTAAATTTGAGTTTTAAACAAACCTTTTTGTTTATATTTTGGTTGTAAGTTGGATTTAGGTGCGTTATGTTTCTATTTTGTTCAAAAATTGTTTTCTATATGCATAATTTAAAGTTTTATCATGCGCACAACACTTAATGATTTTAATTCATGCATCAATGACATGAATATTTAAATTAGAAATTTACATATTAATTTTTCATATACAATATTTATTTTTCTAGATAATATAGTTAAGAATATACACTTTAGGCAGAAAGAGAAAAAATATCTTAATTGCACATTATTTGTATCTGGGTACTTTGAAAAAGGCGATGTTTTTTATCTTTTCCACATTCTCAAGGATCCTGTGCCCCCTTTAGATAATTATTTTTAAAACTAACTACAAAATATATATATGTCCACCGAGAAGAACAGCTGGATCCAGAATTCAAATTGCCACTTGAATGGCAGAGAATAACATTTCCTTTCATTGTAGTCCAAGTAAAATGTCTGTGCTAAAAATGACATTTTCAATATCTGGAACAAAACCAGCACTCTCTAGACATTTGAGTGGCATAACGTGTTTTCGAACTTCTAATTAGGCGCATGGATTGCATTTTTCAATTTTTTTTTAACCTCATTTGTTTTGAAACTGAAGCGATTCTGTAAAATTTACGTACCTTTTTATGTCCTGATAAAAAAAAAATAAATAAATAAATAAATAAACGAATTTATGGTTGGTCAGTTGAAATGACAAATTGCCATTTAAAATTTTTATAATTAAAATATTCAGAACAAATAATGATAAATTTTCAATCATACATGACTTGCATTTCCACAACAACAACAACAAAAAAAAGTTAAAATCTAATTTCAAGAAATAATTATACTTGTGAAGTTTTCATATAAATCTGAAAAATACAGTAAAAAATACCCCCGCAAATGCAATAAAAATAATATCTGAATATAGAAGGTAAAAATGGTTGTAAAATTTAATTGAATAATATAGGGGATTGAAGTGTAAAGTTACAATTGAGGGCAATGTGGCAATAAGAATTTTTTGCGTTGTATAGTGCCCCCGTCATGCAGTGATTGAGTGAAACAATCGTCACAGAGGCAAGTAGTGTTGTATGTAACTTTGAAGCGGAAGGCTATATTTTTTATAGTTCTGAACTCATTTTATTATTTTTTCCATTTTTGATTTTAGGCAAGTGATACAATTTCTTGATTTTAACTAAATGGTATGTAGTGTTATGATTATTTGCTATTATGCTGATTGATCAGTATGAAATGTCATTTAAAATGATGTATGTTTGAAAACGCTTAGTGGTGTAGAATCGATGTTAGGCCATAGTTTTTGTAATGGCATTATTCCAGGCAAAGTAGCCACAAAGACATCGGGCAAAAAGGCCAGATGGCTAGTATGGCGGAAAACGATTTTTTATTCATTTTGCATAGCAAAATACTACTAAGAAGTATTTTCTTTGAAAGTACGAAGATGGGTAAGGACAACAACATCTGCAGAGATAGGCTTACTCTCGACATTTGCAGTCTGCATGTCAGTATTCCTCCATCTGTCACATTAATACTCATTACTGTTTGCTTTATCTTGTAATTATTTAATAATTAAACTATTACAAAATATAATACTTATTCTTAATGTGTGTTACTTTAGTGTACCATGAATCAGCGTGGATTGCTCATTTTCCTAAACTGACTACTTTAACCAGCCTCGGTGGGCAAACTGGCCATTTGTAGTTTTCTTTTTAAAGTAACGCGTAAATTTTAAAATATAAAATATGTCAAATAGCAATTGAAAGCAAAGTTATTATAGTTAATATTGGTTTCTAAAATTTATTGATTAAAAAAGGTATGAAAAAATGCGTCAAACCTTAGAGTGGGCACTTTCCCATTCTTTCTTCTATCTGGTTGACGTTATCTGCTGGAAAAAACACACAATTAAATTAACATTTTTTCTTTTTTTTAATCTTGTATTTATATTATAAACCAAAAACATGTCAGTTAATAATTCTGATGACATATCGACAATGGCCAGTGGTATAAAATAATAATAATAATACGCAAATTCAGCAAACGTGTAATCGAACTGCGCACATGAACACTGAAATAATCACAATCAGAATAGTTGTTATAAATAGTGAAATTTTGGTGAGAGCTTTAGATAGTAACCACTGGAATACGGATAACACAAGTACCGTTTTTAATAAATTTCATATATTTTCTTCTATACGTATCATATTTTTTCTATAAAAAAAGTTTTTTCTATGTTTCTATTGGTCACTTTAAAAAAATATATTAAATATAAAAAATCTAACAGTCTTTTTAATAAAAAAAGATTTTCACCTATGCTATTTACTCAGAGCAGTATGTTCTGTAATTCCAGAAACCCAGATAGGATCCCTTGGGTTAAGTATATATATATGTATAAAACTATGTAATTTGTCTGTTTCTACCCACGCATTTTGGTTCTTTCTGTTTGTCGGTAATACAAAAAGAAAGAACTATTTCAGTTTTCTAGAAAGTAGATTTCTTGAATGATTGCATTTTAAATAAGGTGATAAAATGTAAATCTTTTCAACTTTTAAAATTAAAAAAAAAAATAATTTATATATTTTAATCTTTAATTTTTTTATATCTTTAAAATTTCGTAACCTTATCGATCTTTTAAAACTTTTTTTTTTTTTTTTTAATGTTTCTCCAAGTTCTGAATATAGTTCTGAATAAGTTCTGAATATCTATATGAGAACTGAGACTGCGGAATTTTAAGACGTTTGTTCACTTTCTTTCAACATCTTGTTGCATGTTGAATTTTCGATTCTTATAACAATATGATATTAATACATTTTTTCAATTTTTTAAAATAACATAAGTTAAATGGACTTTACTTTAGATTTACTTTATAATTATTTCTTAAGGTAAATTGCATATAATTTTTCTCCACCTAAATAATCAAATCTTGAGTATTCCGCCAAATTATCGAACGACAATTACTGATAAAAAACACTTTACTTTTTCTAATGGTGTCATTGTAACTGCAGAAACATAGTTTTGAAACAGTTTGTTTATGTGGTTAGTACATTAAAAAATGTAACAAAAATGAAAATTTTAATTTAGAACAATAGTAAGTGTGACATTAAAACCCATCTCATTGGAAAATGTTTTTGAATTTGTCGTTTAAATTTTTTTTCCTGAATGGTTTGAGGTTTCTTTTTCAAATAATGAACATAACTTTAATTTACTAGAAATAATAGCTTTCCAAATTACTGGACTCAGTGAAAAAAAATTCGAGATCTTTGAAAAATTCCATACTTTTTAAACAGTAAAACTAAAGTTTAACCTTTTTTTTTTTAATTTAGGTAACATTATTTTACAAATTAGAAATATTTGTTGCACGAAATATAAAATTCCAATAGCAGTTAGAAGAAACAGATGCAAATTGTATAAATTTAAAAATATATCTCCATAAAATGAAAAATGGGAAAACAGTCCCCACCTTAATATATAAATGACTTAAAATGAGACTTAATATATAAATGAAAAAAATCCCTGCCTGCTCGGCCTACAGGCGCAGGTAGATTTCGAAATTAACTTATAATTTCCACAACAAAAACTAAATCATGATTAGAGGTAAACACACTTTAACAATTTTATATGGTCGGTTTAGGCGAGTTTTTAATTTCATTTTTATAATAGAGATGGTTTTATCAGAATCATGTTAAGGCGGTATTAGAACAAAATACTTTTCTATGCTCAACAACTCGAAATTTTCTGACACTTTTTGATACTCATTTAAATAAATAAATAAAAAAAAAAAAACATGAAACTTGCTGACGTGATTTTTAAAGAGATTTGTAAGAGACTTGTGTTTTTATTTTTCATTAATTAATTAGAACCTGATTTATAAACAAATAATTTCTCAGTAGGATAACATTTTTCGTTTCCAACACAATCGGTTCGGGAAATTCTGTTCAAAATGCCAACTTTGACATCATTTTTCGAAATATATTTTCACGTAAGAACATGCAATAACCTCTTGATAAAATAAAAATAGTCTTTGTTAATACTTACTTTTCTATGTTATTAGCTTAAACTTGACATTGTGATCCTAATAATGTCACAAGGTGCTGGTTAGTTGTGTTTATGACGGCCAATTATCAACAGGAGGGATATAGGCCCTAAGTGGGGGGAGTGCCCTTCGTGGGGGTCTTTCTAAGTGAACGTAAGCCGTATTCATGCTTGGAAATCCAAGGTTCGATGAAAACCACGAAAACTCCGAACGATTAGGCCGACGGGCACGATTGGGTTCAAACACAGCACCGCCCGTCTACCAGCTTCGAGAGCAGAACCTCTCGGCCACTGATGGGGCCACACAAGGTACTGTAATAGACTAGTTCTTTAACTAGAGAACACAAGCCACTCTAACATAAAAGAAAGATATATAGCAAAATCATTTCTTTTGGTAAAAGCAATACATTAAAATATTTGACAGTGTTATTTTAAATCTATAGAAACAGTCATCAGTATAATTTAATTACCCTTTTTTTTTTTCAAAACTGATATAGATTTGAATATTCGAAATGGTTTATAAATAAATGTCTGTTTTTCCTCAGTACATAATTGAAGGGGTTTTGTATTTTATTATTTTACCCTAAATGTTCAAAATTGTATTAGTAATCGTGAATAAGTTGATGCGTAATCTTCACGTTAATAATGCAAGTGACACCCAATAAATCGCACCCGTTTAATCAGATATTTTAGTTTATTTTAACAAAACAGAAAATACTCTGTTAGAACTAATATTAAAACAATCACGTTAATTCAAATATATTTTTATCAAATATTTTAATTTGATTTAAAATTATATAATTAAAAAAATTAACTTAAAAAAAGAGGTGGGGTATTACTAGAGAATTGTTAATTGCTTTTTTAACTCCATTTCGTCAGAAACAGTTAAAAAAATATAATACAATTTAATATTTTTAAAATTCAACATTTTTCGAAAATGAGGCACTAAACAATATTTTCAGGATTTATGGGATATTAAGTGAGGATGGATTAACATTATTACTGGAAACAGTAAAAAAAATAATAATCCTGAATGTGACTCAGATAAAATGTTAAAGAGGAAAATGATCAATTAAAAAAAAAAAAAAAAAAAAAAAAAAAAAAAAAAAAAAAAAAATCTAGTTTATAGTTTGAAAATATTTATTCACTTTCAGACTTCTAAAAAGAAACAACTGGAATGATTATTCAAAATAAAAATATTAGACGAAAAATTACACATTACAAAATAAATAAATAAAAAGAAAATCACTTCATTTATTTTCCTTCTGCTTAATTTCTCTTATTATTTTCCTGGTTAGCTTGAAATTTCATTTTCGAATATTCTTGCCTAACACAAGATGTAATTAGATGTAAATTTCCAACTTGGCGAAAAATGTCCGGACCAGGATTCGAACCCGTGATCCCCTGGCTGAAGCCGCCAGTGCTCTGCCATCTGAGCTATCCCAGACGATTCTGATCGAACTTTTTCACTTTTCCTAATTTCGAATCCTGGTCCGGACATTTTTCGCCCAGTTGGAAATTTACATCTAATATGATTTGTTTATCAATTAGAATAATTGTGCTAATATTAATACACTGATGTAACTTTGGTTTATATGTTCAGAGAAATGATTATTTTTAAAGTTAGTAAGAAAAGGTTTTACAATTAAAAGAAAAATTTCATTCTTAGTCAAAACTTAACATATGGATTTTTGTTTAAAGAAATCCAAATACTTATGGCTTTTTAAAAAATAATATGCTTCTAGTTTTTTTTTTTTTTTTTTTTTTTTTTTTTTTTTAATTTAGAATATATTATATATTTTTTTAATCTAATATGTTTAGAACGTCAAGAATTGTAATAAATGTGCTATTTCTTAATGTTATATAAATATATTTTCTATGAATATCGCAAGGAAACTCACTTTCTTTTTTCATCGTCGAATAATTCGAACTTCAGATAATTCAATTTACTATTAGTTCCAGTTCACTGATTGCCCAAATAACGAGAGTTTACTGTATACTTCTAGTAAAATAGAGACAGAGAAATTTCCTATATTTCGCAAAAAATTCGAAACACCTTCTCAAATTCATAATTAATACATATATATGCAGGGGTGGGTAATTTCTAGAAAATCTTACCAGCCAAGGATTTATTTCACCAGCCAGTAAGATGCAATGTACAGTTGAAAATTTTTATGACAAAATTACGCAACTCAAAAATAGTTGCTTACTATTACTAAAATGCATTTTCATATTTTGCTCCCGCCCCACCAGTGGCCGAGAGGATCTGCTCTCGAAGCTGGTAGACGGGAAGTGCTGGGTTCGATCCCAATCGCGCCCGTCGGCCTAATCGTTCGGAGTTTTCGTGGTTTTCTTCGAACCTTGGTTCTCCAAGCGTTAATACGGGTTAGGTTCCCTTAGAAAGACCTCCACGGAAGGCACTCCCCCCTGCAGCTGATTGGCCGACATAAATACAACCAACCAACCATATTTTTCTCCCCTATAAATTTAAAATGTATAAACAAGACATGAAAATTTAATATAAAATTGAACTTAGTACCATGTTTACATCGCAATAATTAGGAAAGTTGAAAAATATAGCTAACTACTAAAAAAAAAGTTTTCGGCATATCTCTATTGTTTGCAGTTTTCAAAAACAACCTAAGAATTTACTCGCCAGTGGCGAGTAAAATGATGCATTTCGCTACCCCTGTATATATTTATATATAATATATATTCGATATTAATAATTATCAAGAAGGGGCTTGGTGTAATATAACAGAAGTGTAAAAAATAGCATCGTAATGTAAAGAATAACAACGTTATTATATATTTTCATTTGCACGTGTCCATATGTGAAATAATTCAGTGTAAATGATCAATCTGTGCCTCACATTTTACTCAATATTAGAATAATAAACATTGTTTAAAGAAATGAATCTTTATGTTTATAACAAAAAATCGTTAATAAAATCCATCTCTTTTTATCTTTGGAGTTAAACTTTACGTTATCTTTTACAAAAAGAAGCAATGTCTCACAAAGTAAGACATGTTGTTTAAAAAATAAGAAGACAGCAGTTATGGGAGGGTTTAAATTACTATAAATATTTTTTAGAAGATAGATAGCTTTCTGAAATGTATTGTAAGTGTATGAAAAAATGATTTCTGTTTTCGGAAAATATTCATAGTACAAAATTAAATGATGAAACGATGCAAGACACAGTACAGATAGCGTTATAAAACAGTAAATGACAATGATAGGGTAGGGGAGTACAAAGTGAGACATGGTACACACTGAGACAGCAGCCACTTTGGCGTATAGTTGTAACTTTTTCTTCAAGCTGGCACAGACACATAACGACCTCATCTTATGCAACACGTGGATGTAGTTTCGGCACTTCAGTTACTCGTCCGACAAAATAGTAAATAACTCCTTGTTTTATAGTGGTTAAAGTTACATAAACGTCTATTTTAGAGATTATTTCTTTCAATATGGCATATTCACTTAACCAAACCTAGCTAATCTAATAGACTATTTCGGCAAAACGACATAAACTTTTTAAAGCGATGAAATTGATGTAACAGATGTGGTATCCATTTTGTTACAACGTAACGAAAGTACACAGTGAGACACACAGTTGTGGTACACAGTGAGGCGTGTCTTATTGTGTACCTACTATGTGGTTCTGATGTTAAACAAGTTACTTATTAATAAAAGAAGGGTTTTTTTTCCTGTCTCTTTCTCTGTGTGTGTTTGGGCGTGCGATGGCTAGGGAAATTTACTAAACGTAAGAAGCTGAAAATTTGCATGAAGGTAGCCCAAGGTCTGCCATTGTCCACCCGAGGCTCATATTTTTAATATTTTGAAAATCTAGAAATATTAATCAGAAAACATAAACTACAGAAAATTATTGATAGAGTATAAAAATGTATGATTTATGAAAATATATACATTGTCTCATTGTGTACTACTTGTGGTAAAATTTCTATTCAATTCAATTTCAAAATTTTTCAAATACAGAGCTTGAAGCCAAGCTTGAGAGACCAAGTTAACTTAACAATATCTCAAAATTACGGTCTTAATTTTAAACAAAAATATTAAGTGCAGGTATTCATTTTAATCAGCATGTTATACTCTACAACTTTTGTACTGACAATATTTTTGATACAGTTAGCTGTTTTGAGATATTGTTAAGTAAACGTGGTTTCTCCTGGCTTCAAGCTCTTGATTAGCGATTAAGGCAAAATTTTGAAATAGAATTGCGACATTAATGTTGAACAAAAATATTAATGATTGTACTCATTTTCTTCAGATTTTTAATCTGTACAACATTTGTATTGACAATGTTTTTTATAGAGTTGCCTGTTTTGAGATATTGTTAAGGTAATTAAAAAAAACGTGTCTTTCGAAAATAAATATGTACATATATTTTCTAACATTTAGCCAAGTACGAGGAAATAGCACGTTCGTTTTAGACCTAAACTGAAGGGATTAAAAGAATTTCCAGTTTTCTTCTGACTAATTCTGAGTTCAAACCCCTCACCACGGGTCTAAAAATTTAAAGTAGAATTGTGACATTTATGTTCAATAAAAATATTAAGCGTAGGTAATCATTTTACTCAGAATCTTCAGCTCTACAACATTTGTATTGACAATGTTTTTGACAGAGATAGCTGTTTTGAGATACTTTTATGGTATGTAAAAAAACGTGTTTTTGACTATATATCTATACATATTTCCTAACGCTCACCTAGTACGAGGAGGAAAACATATATTCATTCTAGGCCTAAACGGAAGGGATTAACACAATTTCCAGCTTTCCCCTAATTAATTCCAAATTCAACCACCTAACCACTGGACTACAAGTGTTTTCTGCATCTACGAAACAACCAGTACTTCTTTAATTCTTAAGTTTTGATCAAAGTTTTCTCTTGTAGAAAAAAATGTAGTTTTTGTGAGTTTTAAAATTTTAGTACCTGATATAATATTTTTGAGCTTACTCAAAAAATTACTTTATTTACGAGGCAGCCAGTACAACATTAACGCTTAGTGTGTGATTGCAGTTTTCTATTTCCAAAAAAGGTTTCTGTCAGTTTTAACAGTTTAGTACCGTATTGAAATTTTTGAGCTTACTAAAAATGTATACTTCATCTACGAAAGAACCAATAAAGATTGCGAGATGAGATTTATTCTTAAGTTAAAATAAATAATTTGGATGATGAAAATAGTAAGGTGTTGTAAAGTTTATTACAAAAATATCTTTCATAGGACATTTATAAAGATTCTTTTACACAGAATTTCTTTAATTTTACATTTGTTACTTCTTTTCACTTAGTCTTTAAACTATTTTCTATAACAACTTTTAGAGTCTCGTTTTGCCCCAAGAAAGACGAAGCACTAGATGACTTTGTATGTCATATTCTAAGCCCATTAATTTTAAGATCTGTCAGACGTCGACTTTATTGAAATAAATCCCCTAACGCTTCACTTCTTTATAAGCGTCGTCGAAGCAACGAGGCATTTAGAAATTTCTTGGAAAATGAAAACACTTAATGTTACAAAATTATTGTATCGAAATTGTAAAATAAGATGTATTATTCAGAAGTTTGTGTACTTCCTAATTACATTTATCTGTAGTTTAGTGGATAAAATTATATTTTATTATTTATTATTTAAATATTTATAACCATGTGCGCAGTATAACATTGCCTCTAAAAATAAAAAAGAGCATGCTTTCTATAAGTAGCACTCTAATATGTTTCACAAGTTTAAAGTTTATTACAACTACGAAAGGGGGAACAACTACTACACTACTACAATTACTACTACTATTACTACAACAAAAAGGGAACAACTACTAGGGGGCTCTGCCCCCTAGGAGCTACGCTCGTCAACCCCCGTTCAGACACCGCAGTCTCTAACAGCACTCTAATTTGATCGGCTTTAAAAAGATTTAGGAAAATTGAATTATAATTTGAAACTGACAATTATAATCTGACGTAATTTTCTCGAAACTTTTCTTTCTCTTTTTAATATTCACGTAAAAATACTTTTGTTAGAAATGAAATATTATGATCATCTTAAAATATCAAATAAATGTCTCGCGCAATTTTTAAATTTAAACTGTTTTGGAATATTATTTTTTGTTCGTTTTACGTAATAAGTGTAATGTAACGTAAATGTGACGTAAATTCTCCTATTTAAGATTTCTAACGCATGTTAATGAATTTATTATTTTACAATATTCTTCCTCTTTTAAAATTCACGTGTAAATATAGTTTTTATGACGTAATTTTCAATGAGTTCCTGCTTTTTATATTTTCTGTTTATAATAGTCACGTGTAAAATAAATTTTTAATTTGAAGCGAACATTATTGTTTGCGCTGTTTATACAGTTGGCAACTGTTTAAAGTAATACAATTTTCTAAAATATGTAAAAAATAATCTCTCGAAATGCTGAAAATTTGCATTTAAAATAGAAATAAAACCTCAAAAAATGATTCATATTAAAAAACTAAATGCAGTCTGCACACTGTGAAATTCTGACGCATAAAATGTTCTAAAAATGATTAAATGCCTATGTACAGTTTTTGCTCCTATAAAACGTTTTTAATGGAAAGATTTTGTCCAACTTTGGCATTAAATATCTCTTAAAATAATTCTTCGATTTAAAAACTGTCTGTATCAGCGTATTTATCAAACATTTCTCCAAAATTTTACAGATTTTCATATTTTTGTATGCAATAGTTTTTTTAATATTAATGAAGAAAGGCCACGCTTAAGTATTCAAATTGGATGCCGATCTGCCGGGAATATCTACGCAGATTTTCATTGGTCCATTTCCAAATCAAAACTTTTTTTATATATATAGAAGGATTTATACATCTAGATGGCCCAATAAGTGACATGGAGATATTATATTCATCAGTAGATGTTATTACTAACCTTTCGTTACCAGTTATATTTCTATACCATAATTAGTGTAAGAGTTAGTAGAGGTGTATCTTTTTTTCCCCCTTTTTAGGGTTCGGTACTTAAAACGTAAAAACGGAACCATTATAAGATCACTCCTGTGTCTGTCTGTGTGTCATAGCCATTTTACTCGTAAACTATGGAACGTGTTCAAATTGGTTGAAGTAATAAAGGCTATTGACCAACATATCCATAGATTTTTAAACATTCACAAATATATATAGTAAACATTCAGTGGGCCTAGTTAAGTTACCTAGAAAAAAGTCTTTTCTTTCTATATCGTTTGGGGTATCGTATGAAAGCTTTTGTAGCGCCGAACTCAAAAATACATTTCTTTTAATTTTAGGTATTGTATTTCCAAAGATACCATTGAAAATTTAGTGTAAAAATATGTTCTCCCCTCTATTTTCGAATCCACTGAATCTAAAACTATGAAAAAATTAGTGGTAGTAGAAGTTAAGTTAAACATTGCAGGAAAACTGTAGCGATTACCCTAGGTCGCATAGTTTTTGACAAAATTCCTATTTTCCGTTAAACATAAATTTCGATTTGCGGCCTTTGAGTAAAAGAGTTGAGGAGCTCTGGGGGTACATATTGTCGCAGACGTATAAAAGGATTGTTGATAATGATTTTCGAAAAAAAATGTCGTCAATTATCTCAAAGAAACGGACGGTTTGGAGGTACATAAAGACTCGGTCGGCGTACTCTATGCGCCATCGGATTTAAAAGCCTATATAACAGCCTTTACTGGTATATTTGTGTAATGCAATGCCCAGTAGTATTATAAAAGCTATAAACGTCAAACTCCTAAAAACAGACTGATTATAATTAATCACATAATTGCTAATGGAATTGCAGCAAATTTGCTCTGAGTTGCCCTCAAAATGCCACCCTTGTCTTTAAAGATTAATTAAAAACCTATCTGGAAAAACGCGGCGTGGCCCAAGGAGGAGTTGCAAATTTACGACCTCCTTTCAAAGCGCGCATAGCACAAAGCCAAATTTAAACTTAGAACAAGGGTTTTGTTTTCGGTACACTGTAAAAAGAAGGAAAATATTACTACGCTGAATTTGGATTTATGAAATATCAAACGAAGTTAAAAATTGTACTACTTTATCGTCAGAACCACATTAAGATTATCAGAAACATATTAACATAATATTACAAAAAAAGTTAAACAGAATAGCAATATTTGATACTAGTTAGGATTCCAATCTCTCTTAAATATATCTGAACTCATGGTATATCCATTTATACTTTTCTAGTATAAACAGCTATAGTCAACCCTAAGTTATATAGCTTTTTTTACAAAGTCTTATTATTCTTTCAGCAACGATTTTTTTTGTATAATACAGTTACTAATTAATATATTTAGTGTAGGGAATCCTATGTAGGGTAACTCGCAATTGGTAATACTCGCAATTAGTAATATTCGTAATTGATCGTTTATTTATATTAATTGTACACAAATGATGCTTAGTTAGTGTTGGCGAATAAGTACATAAGAAGTTTAGCTTTAGATTTTCAGTGGTAGTTAGAGCTATGCGTTTACTAAGGCTTGATTACATCCCCCCCCCCCCTAGAACTGTACTTTTTTATGGTAGATGTGTTTTCATGTCTGTTGAAAGAGATAACTGCAGGTTTGTGGAAGACTGGTTTTAAGCTTGAAATGTTTAATTATTTGTCAATCAATTAAACTTGATTATTATAGTTATTCTTCAAAATTGAACTGTTACCCGCATTTTTAGTCTAATAATTATATAGGTACCATGAGTAACGCTATTGCTAGGATAATATTCCAAACTATCAATCTTTCGACAATTACCTATGATGTTAACAGTTTTTGGCTGGTTTGAACCAACATTTGGTGTTGTAGTATCTGTGATCAATAATGTTTCAAGCAACTCCATGTTAAAAGATTAATTTTAACATAATTATTCTATTTGGTAAATTAATTATATGAGTTGTAATTTTTTTAACTCGGCAAAAAATTCCCGGGCGTGGATTTTGAACCAGTGACCTTTCGGCTGAAGCTGTCAATGCTCTGCCAACTGAGCTGCTCCGGACAAACCTGGAGGGCTGTGATTCACTCATCTAACCTAATCGATATTTGCATCTGGTCTGATATGATCAGTGGAAGAAATTAAATAGTAGGTAGTAGAATAAATCACCGATTCGTCCAGTTTAGTTCAGGTGACAGTGCATTGGCAGCTTCAGTCTAGAGATCACTGGTTCAAATCCTGCAGTGGACAATTTTCACCAAGTTGAAAAATTACAACTCAGCTGCATTTTATTATTATATTAGTTGTTTTCAATTTTTTAGGTTTGCCCTTTATGTCTGATAATATACATACCTTCAGTAACGCTATTTCTACGATAATCTTACAATCTGTCAATCTTTCTACAATTGAGTACACTTAAAAAAAATACTGTATCGGTTTGTTCCAACGTTTGATGCCGCAGTAACTGCAAACAATATATTTTTTAACAAATTACATTTTATTATTGCAGTTATTTTTCAGGTTTTTAGTTGTTTTACAGCATTTTCAGTGTGATAATGTAGGTATCTCGGAGTTATGCTATTTATAAGATAACATTTCAATCTATGAATATTTCAACAATTGCTTTTAAAAATTCTCTACTATTATGAACCAACATTTGAGGAGCAGCTGTAGCTGCAATCTTAAGAGGGTGAAGCCTTGTTCAAACATTTGGGGGTCCTGTTGAACCATAAATTCAAATACTGGAACTATATTTCACCATCTTATGGTTGCAGCCACTGCAGTACCGAAACTTGATGCAAAATAGTACAGAATTTTACAGCATATTAAACACTTTTTGGTAATTTTCAAAATTTTTAAGAAATTAAGCGCAAAGAATAAATGTTTCATTAAAATGCATAATCGGTTGGAATAGGGTGCATTTTTTATATTTAAAAAGCATTCTATTTAAAAATTTAATACTAACAAATTAAACGAGCTAATAAGATTACAATTTGTGTCCCTAGTAGTGATAAATAATAGTATTTTTAAGTTTTTAATTGAATTTTGTTCTATTAAGTAATTATTAACTCAGTATTATACTGATTATTTGAAAAAAAAATAAATTAAATGTTTATTTATTATCCCTTTATATATTTTCTATTCTACTGACAAATGAATTAACTGCATTCTGACGGTACACGTTTCAAAATGTTAAATTAACCACTTCACCGGCAACAGGTATGGGGAAACAGTGCTTTTACCCCCGAGTCATCTCGGGGCAGCCGGTGAAGTGGTTAATTAGAATAAAGAAGACTCGGAATAAAAAAATATATAATAATATATGTTTTTTCTATGTTAAAATCATACATTTATGCTGAAAGGTTTTCTATGGGTTTTTTCATTAAGATTGATTTATGCTTACATATTATACAGGAAACATTAATTCCGTATCTCTTTCAGATTAACAGCTTACGCTTTTCTAACGATTCAACATATTATTTTACTTTGTGTAAAGGTTTTATGAAAAATTTTTAATATGAAATACTTAAAACATACACCCTTGCAACTACAATTTATGCTTCATATCGTGTGTCATAATTGATGATATTTCAAACATTAATTTCAAAATATACTCACTAAGAAAGGAATTGATATCTTTTGAGTTTAAAGTAAACATTTTAGTAAAATGTTTGAAAATAATGCAAAAAGTTTAAAAAAATTCTAAGTTGTTAATTTTTGTGATTTTGCATAATTAGACACAAAAGGAGTCAGGTATTTTTTCCAAATGGAAAAGGAATGTAATTCACCGAAAATAATAACTTGTTTACCTTCAAAACACATTTTGAAAGAATAATTTTAGAATAAGACTTTGTACAGTTTAATTTATCGACCTTAGAATAAAGAATTAACATTTTACGCAGATTTTTAGAATATTTATATAGTTTTGCAAAATATAACAACACATTTACCTTTTGGACTACCAGAATATTAACTTCCTCTTTTGAATAATAATTGAAAACAATAGCTTAATCATCATATTATGTTTATAATTTATTGAATAATGCATGTTAATACTCAATAAAAAAATCATGTGTCAAATATCAATTAGTCCTTAATAACCATCCCTTATAATTGTGTTGAGAACACTCTCCTCATTTACACTTCAACTAATAGACTCTTCTTATCCTTTTTAATTTATATATAAACCAATATTCGTTAAGAAAATAAGTGTTCGAGATAATAAATTGCATTACTTAAGAAAAAAATATATAATGCATTTTTTTATAAGGCTAATGCCATAAAACTGAAAAGAATTCAGAAAGCTTTAAAGTAAAAGCATTAACTATTAATTAAGGAGTTTCATATAAAAATCCAAATCAAATATTTATAAGAAATATTTTTATTTTAATTAATTGAAGGATAGATGGCATTTTGCCAAATAAAGGACGAACTAAAAACTCATATTTGAGAGTATTTATTATTTTTTAAAAAACAAGTATATTTATAACCTTTTCCTTTTTATATCATGTGTATATATTATACAATTCATAAATAAAAGTAGACAATTACGTATGGAGGTTATTTCAGTTTGCATTAATGGTTAAAACGCAACCAGAATATTTTCCAACCGAGTTACTAAATGTTAATTAAGCACAAAGTGTATGAAGCACTTCACCTGTTACTCAACAAAGCGTGCTTAACATAATTTTTGTGCTTACATAATCCATAAACTTTGTGTTTCTACCAATTCAGTATCTGAAGCAATTTTTCTGCGGATAATTTGTATTTAAATATAGTTCATTTCCTTCTATAAAGTAATATTTAATCAATGGACATATGGAATATTATCATCTTTATTCATTAAGTCAGTGAAAATATGAAACAATTATGCAATAAAAGGAAGTATAAAATAATAAAGCTGCTAACTTTGAAAAATCATAGGATATTAATTGATCAATGAAATATGGTTAAATATTGTAAATTCAATATATATTTTTATTTAAGTTTTAAAAATTAAATGTTTATTTTTAAAAACTTAAAAACATCAGATATTTTTTAGTAATTCAGAATTTTTTTTTCTCTGCTTATTCGTTTTTAATGATATCACTTTAACAAATTTATGCGTACTTTGTTTAGTAAACTTAATTTTTAAATGCCGAAGAATTATGTACTTATATTTTTTATTGTAACTAACATTTCACTAAACTCCATAACGGGTGATATAGCTCAAATTTAGCAGTTTGTGATAAATTATCATTATCTCCCAGGCATAACAAAATAAATCTAAATACACATCAGTCCTATGAAGTCTCAAAATAAAAATAACTTATTTTTTAAAGAAATGTTTTATGTTTGGTGCGCTTAATTATTTTATTGGATATATTACGCTGTAAAAAAAGACAGACGTTTATTAAACTAGGAAAATATAATATAACCCAAGCGAAAATATACAATGACCTTATTCAAGTTACATTAAGATTTCAAAAACGCTTATAATCTTTAGAATCTTTAAAAGGCGATTGATCTTTAACATTTAAAAAAGCATTTATAAAATAAAAATGTTTCCTCTTGCTCTCACTGATTTTCGGAAACGTTTCCGAGCACTTTTTATAGAGTATAATTTAGTTTTTTCAAACCGGAATATTGGTTTTTAGGATGCCATGAATTTTTATGTAAAATCTTTGTACTTTCCCAGTATATATGCCTTTGTAAGATAGAAAATGTATCCTTGTCGAGAGAAAGAAATTTGGCAACTTACTTTCTGGCAACCTATTCACTGTTTCTTATACACAAGATATGTTTTTAATATTTATATAATTTATTTAAAATAAAGAATCCATTTTAGATTTTTATATACAAACAGAAGTGAATTTTATATTGAAAACAATAACAGTGCATGAGGGGCTCACAGACATAGTAGACTAAGTCCATTTTGAAAAAGAAATCAGATAGCCCATTGAAAAAGTGTATAAAATCTGTTTTATCCACTCCCATAGTAAACCAAATCAGTAAGCAGATGACATATAAGACAAAGGATGTGAAAATTGATTTGGTTGTCAATGGGATTACATAAAACAGATTAGATTTGATGCAGCTTCTAAATCGACTATCTCAATTTTTTTTCAAAAATTGACTTCATTTACTGTGGTTGTAAGCTCCTCATAGAGTGTTATTGTTTTTGACCCCTTTTGTTGTGAATCCCTTATATATAGTATAAATAAAATGTTTAAATATTTATATATAATTACATCTATAAACAGGCTTAAAAGTTCATTAGGGTTGTAGAAAAAAAAAAAAAAAAAAAGATTTACAGCTAGATTGATGCTACGCGCTATGTAATTTCGACTTCTACTTTCACTCCCAGAACACCTTGATGTTTTTGAAAACAGAACGCAACGAACGTTACTTTAGAATGGAATGATTTGTCATGATATAAATATGTGACGTATAATCGTCAATAATTGAAATATGAACGTGGATCATTGTGTCTCCCAATAATACGATTTAAAGTATTGTAAATACTGGGTGTCCTAAAAATGACCGATGATTTTAAAATTCAATAACTTGCAAACGGTGACATATATTAAAAAAATTCTTGCGGGGGGGGGGGGTATGTATGATGTCAGGAGTTTTGTTAATGTGATTATTTATTTTAGTTCGAATTTCAAACAATAGATGGCACTGAGAGCAATAGGTGCCCAGTTCAGACCCGAATTTTGATACTTCGGGATCCATTCAATATATCTTAATCTCTTTTTTTCGCATGGAAGAAGAGAGTGGACCAAGAATCGAGCATGGATTTAGCGGTTATTGCTTGCAGCGCCATCTATCAATGATATTTGTAACTAAAACTGAGAAACGCAGCATACAAACTCCTGAAATCTTACATAACACTTGTGCAAGAATTTTTTTAATATCTGTCACCGCTTGCAAGTTATTGAGTTTTTAAATTATTGTCATTTTTGGGGCACCCAGTATGTATAATATAACTGTAAATTGCCTTATTCATATTTAAATGTTTAGTTAAAAGTTACATTCTGCGCCAAGGCTTATGGGGTATGGATTTTGATAGTGATACGCAGTTTGTTCTTATTTATTTATGCTCCAGACCAGATAATTACATTAGAATGTGTTTGATATACAATTTACGATTCGAATTTGGAATACTCGAAGCATGTTTACAGATATGATTAAGATTTGAGATTTGTATTTTGATCTAACCTTGATTTTTTTACGTTTATTTTCATAGCTTTTAGTATCATTTCTCAATAACTCTCACTTTCTACAGCTCGAATTGTGCCAAGCGTTAAAAAAAAAAAAAAAAAAAAAAAAAAAAAAAAAAAAAAAAAAAAAAAAAAAAAAAAGCCGAGGCCCTATATTGAAAATTACCAACATTTTTATATTCTACAAATAAGTTTTATGGAAAAAATGACATATTAACAGTCTAAACATTAACATTAAAATAATATTACTTCGTTAAACATCCATGCATAAATTCAATTAGTCAGTTGAAAATGTTTAAATGAGAATTGATAACACCATAAAAATCGTATTTCTCTTTCCAAAAAACGGATTAATATATTAAATAAATAAATAAATAAATAAATATATACTAGGGGGCTCTTCCCCCTGCAAGCTACGCTCGCCAAGCCCCGTTCAGACAACGCAAAATCTAAAAACACGCTAATCTGATGGGTTTTAAAAATATTAGAGAAGATTGAATTATACTGAAGAAAGCTGTGCAGATCTCCCTGTAAACGGGTTTCCATTCAATTCCCTTTGATTGCAAAAATTTAAGGGCGAATCAGTTGCTGTTAAGACATCCAATGGTTGTTTTCGTTTTTGATTAAAGAGGATCAGTTAAACATTTGAAAAGAAGCTAAAATAAAATAAATTAAGTATACAGAGTCTTTATCTCCCGGTATTTTAAAACAAACTCTATAAGAATAGCCTATGTCATGTGACTATCATCAACAGTTTCAGGCCGACCACTTCGCTTTTCATACTCTAGGGGTCATTTTTGTACTTTAATGTTAGCCAGGCACAGGTGATAAGTCGCCAAATATTAATCAATCGCCTTCATTTCATCTATATTACAATAGTGCAAGTGATCAACTGCCATAAAGAAACACGGCCAGATCGCTTCACGGTTCATATGAAAGTTTGGCACAGATGTCATATACGTCCCATATTGGCGCGGTTTTTTAACGACGCCAATTTGAGGAACGCTTCAACAGCTTAAACAACAACATCCGGGTTACCATATCAAGCAAAATAACTATACTTTGGCACCAGTTAAGTGCCCGTTCCGTATATGACATTGGCGTCAGAAAAAAATCGCACCAATATGGGACCGTAAGTTTTCCATTTTGATTAAAAAATCAAAATATTTGTTTTCGAATAAAACTACATAAAATTTGCTTGCAAAGAATTCTTGGTACTGTTACGCAGCCGGATGTAAATCTCGCCAATAGCTTTTTTTCAACTCGCCAGTTAGCATTTCTTTTTCGAGTGGTAATATTTGGCCAGATGTCATATACGCACAGCCAGCTTGGCGTGTTATTATTATTATTTTTTTTTTACGAAAATTTGGCGAAAACCTCGTTTTCAAATGCCAGTTGCATATGCATTTTTGGTATTTCTTAGTTATCCCGTCTACCAAATATCTGTCGCCAAACTACATGTACAAGATTAAATTGCAATAATGGTTGATCGTAAATGTCGCATTCACTTTATTTTAAGCAAATTACACGTGTTTACGTCATCAAGTGATTTTTATTTCGACTTTTTATTTCTATATTTATTAATGTTATACTAATTTTTTGTTCTTTCGTTATTTAAAATAAAAATTAAGCCAATTTGTATAATTTGGCGAGTGTTTTGGCGATTTATATAATTAGGCGAAATTGGTCGACGGAATAACTAAGAAGTACCGTATTTTTTAATTATTTTCTATTTTTTACTAAAGAAAATATAAAAAAATAATTAATAATTATAGAACAAAATAATTTATATAATTTATAAAAAGAAATAAATGCAAATAAACATTTATTATCAAATAAACAACAATAGCCGAGTTATCATGTCAACCTTTTCTGAAATATGAAAAAAAAACTATCTGTTTGATTAAAATTTGAGTTGCCATCATTAGAAAAATGTACATAAAATTAGAAAAAATAGTAATTCGAAAACTAATTAGAATTTAAAAATTCTAATACCAGTTTTGGATCTGCGGATCAATGCTGATTTTTGGTGTTAATTTCATCGCAATTACTCCATACTTTAGGAGAAATCGCTTGAAACATAATCGGTTGTTTAATCAGTCGATTCATATATCCGTTTCATAAATTCGTTTCATTAGGATTTTATATATATAGGGTAGATATATATATATTATTTTATTTTATATTATATTATTATATATATATATATATATTATTTAAAATATTCTATGAAACTCGAAAATATACTAGTTCCCGAGGTTTCTGTATTTCTTTGTATTTTTAATAAAATCAGTAATAGTTTTTTTCGGGCTGTTTGTATATTTTAAATTCTAAATGATATAGTCGTTTCAATTGTTTAACAAAAAGATTGTTTAACATGCCAAGATGAAAATCATATGCCAATGGCAACGTTTTCGTCCAAAATAACAGAACTTTCCGTCATAGTTCTATAACTAATTTACGTAGAATGATGTGTTATAGCTTAAAACCTTCCCTGAAACGATATCTATCTAACAGTGTAAGTTCCGTCCAAATCCATGCAGTAGAACTCGAAAAATAGATGTTCGGAACGAAATTTCTGTTTGGATTTTATATATATAACTAGCAGGCTATGCCCGCTGCGCTGGTCAATATTTCCAAATGAACCTTGGATTAAACTAAATGGTGAATTTGAACTTGTATTTTAAACAATATGGATCTTCAGCTTGACTTTGCACATTACTGAAAACGATGCGAATGCCATTGCGATATAATGTTATCTTAAGCGTTGGACAAAATTTAGCAATTAAGAAGTAATTGTTTTAGTTGATTATAAACAGCGCACTTATGGTCGGGTAATGAGACCGTTATGACAACAGGAATTAATACCTCTGTAACTAATCAACATATAATGAAATCGTATATACTAACACCATTCCTAAAAGTCATGTAACAGGGCCACTTGTAACAAAATATGTTCTGTAGATTTTTTTAAAAAGGCTAAACTTTCATAATCAGGTTCACTTAATTTTTGAACTTTTACTGTTTCTCTATAACTAAGTACCCTTGAACAATATGTATACACTAAAACCTTTCCAAAATTATTACCTAACTAATTGCGGTATATTCTACGAAAGTATTATAAACAATCGGAATGAAATACAAATTTCCGTTGTAAATATATAGTAGATGATGATGATGCGATTTTGTGTAATAGAATTCATAGTAAAGTTTTCGCTTCAAACAAAAACGATGCTTTCAACATTAAAGCTAATACACCAATATGTGAAGTATCCGAATACGGAAGGTTAACTTGAATTCTCATGAGCAACTACTCAAAGAAAAGTGAATATGTGGCTTTTGTGATACTTTTATGTCAGCCGGGCGCAGGTAATAAATCAATAAAGTTTTCATAGCATATTCTTATTTTATTATTTTCATTTAAAACACAAACACACTCATTTCTTTTAAAATGCATGCCTTATACTAATTTCATTTAAAAAACTGAAAAGATAAACAATAACAGGAAATAATGCCATAATTAAAAGCAAAAAAATATTTTTAATTTACATACGCAAAATGTAACTACTGCTACTGGGAATTTTAAAAATGCTATCAGCGAGATGTGCGCACAGTTGTTATAAATGTACCCATTTTTTCTTCTTATCGAGGAGCAATTTATAAATTGCACAATATTATTCCAATTCCAATTTCTTTCATTGAGGAACCTATGACCGGAAAAAATGGAAAAAGACTCTTTTAGATTCTTCGGATGACGGCATCTGACGCCATAAACCGAGTTTATATATATGAAAATAATTTTTAAGTCGTTACTAACATTGCTTTCATACTTAAATATTTTCATTGGTACTACTTGTTATCCCGTCGACCCATTTCGCCAAATTATATAAATCGCCAAACCATTCGCCAAATTATATAAATTGACATAATCTTTATTTTAAATAACGAAATAACAAATAAATTAGTATAACATTAATAAAAATACAAATAAAACGTCGAAATTAAAATCACTTGATGACGCAAATACGTGTAGTTTGTTTAAATTCAAGTGAATTTGATATTTACGATCAACCATTATTGGCATTTAATCTTATAGTTTGACGATAGATTTTTGGTCGACGGAATATCTAAGTAGTACCTTTTCCATTTTTGTTTTATAACGCTAAATTCTCAGTAATTTTTTCCCTTTTATTTTACATAAAATCACTATTTTTTAAAAAAAATTAAGATGCTTGCATTTTTATTTCAAACTCATAGAGCCGTTTTTATTTTTTAGCCAAAAGGGTTGATTTGAATTTTTTCCGTTGCTAGAGTAAAGGATGTAATGATAGATATTTTGAGGTTTAGATGCCAAAGACACCGCCAAATTAGAAAAATATTAAATGTGTCATGAACTGTTGGACTTATAAAAATTTATTTGGTAGCATTCGATTCAGCATACAAAACTACATTAAAATATGCTATCATTTGACGCATAATTTTGATATTCGATTTTTTCCCCCTCCCCGTGCAAAAACCATTAGGGGTGACACTTTAGAAAATCCTTTCTTAGCAGAAGTTTATGTCATAAGAAGTATTTTTACCACGATTTTCAAGATTTTAGGTTCAGTGGTTTGCGCTGTGCGTTAATTAGTCCCCTAATCCAGACTTTATTTTATATACTATATTAGATATGCGATTTTGCGGTGAATCGATGATCGAAAATTAGTCCAATATCATTTGAAATATTACATAACAGAGGAGAAAGTACGAAGAAAGACGAAGAAGAAATGACGAATTACAAAAGACTTGTAATTTTTTTTTTTCAAAATGTTGAATTTTTCCATAGTAATAACATATTAAAACATAAATTTCCTTAA
Organism: Maratus speciosus; assembly: GCA_963932465.1. Lineage (NCBI taxonomy): Eukaryota > Metazoa > Arthropoda > Arachnida > Araneae > Salticidae > Maratus > Maratus speciosus. The sequence goes on along the minus strand of OZ010786.1, from coordinate 76,393,940 downwards.
AAATTATCTTTATTTCCTAGATTTCGAATCTGTGAATTTTCCTATAAATGAAATTGGCGAAATGACTTGAGAAAATAGATAATATTTGCTTAAATAAAATGGGTAATATTCGTTGAACTGAGTTCGAGTTTATAAATATCACATGCTTTCGGAATTACGGCGAAAAACATTTTAAAAAGTATGAAATTATTTTACAATATGTATGTGTGGCAGAAATTCACACTGAAATTTAAGTATTCGATTCCATTTTTAAAATATTAACTGATATCTATATAAGTTACAATTGAATATGAAAATGTACTCAAAAAATGATCTCTTTCACCTAAAAAAACACCATTTGTGAGAACATCCTCAAGCTAATGTCACGCTTATGCATTTTTGGCTTAAAATCACATTGTTTGGCGACAAAATAAAAATAAAAAATTGTAAAGAAACAAATAGTAATTACACATGTGACTCACAATTACATCTGCTTGTTTCTTCTATAAGTCACGTTATGGGACAATTAGATATAAAAAAAAAGAAAAGAACAGAACAGAAAGAACATGTCGTTAAAATTTCATCTAATCAAATTTTCAGATTCGTTTCCATATCTAACGCAAGCGATAAAGAGCCAAATATTGCGTATCAAGTGTAATATTTCTTATTAAATTAATTTTTAAGCATTACAAATATTTCTTTCAGGTTTTGATTAAATGTTTCCGTTTTTTAGGTGCGTTCGTAATTATATAAATACGTAGCACCTATAGTCGTCGTTCAGTCCGTCCGTCTGTCTGTCCGCATATAACAGTGCAAAAACTACCCAACCGAATGGTCTGAAATTTGAAATATAAGATTGTTGCAAAATTTTGTTGAGCCATTTCAAATTTTATGAAAATCGGATTTATAGTTTAATTACAGGGACAGTCAAAAGTTTTCTTTACAATACGGCCAATAGAAAAAAATATTACAAATGCATTTTAATGATGTTACAGCCTTCCGAATGGTCTGAAATTTTAAAGATATAATTGTTGCAAAATTTTGTCGAGCCATTTCAAATTTTAGGAAAATCGGATGTATAGTTTAATTACAGGGACAGTCAAAAGTGTTCGGGGAATGGGAAAAAAATTATTGGGAGTGCATTTTAATGATGTTAAAGACTATGCGCTTTATGAATTGCAAAAAATTATACATTCAGTACAATATGGGGTACAAAAAATTATTATAAAACTTGTTATAGTACGAACGCACCTCATTTGCCACGTTTGACGAGCAATTTCCAACTTGTTAATATTATCACTCATTAAAACGGATTTTCTTCTTCTTTTTTTCTTTTTTTTTTCATTTAAATAAAATTAGTAACAGTTTTTCTTTTATTTTTCGAGGTTTAATAGCCGTTTCAATTTTTTTTTTATCAACGATGAATTTCGCCAATAAATAAAATGGTAACCTTATCGCCCAAAATAACAGAATTTTCCGTCATAATTCTAAAACTAATATAGGTAGAATAATGTGTTATAACTTAAAACCTTCAATGAAACAATACCTATCTAACGGTATAGGTTCCGTAAAAATCCATGCAGTAGAACTCGAAATCTAGGCGTTCGGAACGAAATTTCCGTTTGGATTTTATATATATAATAGATAATAGAATAGATAATAGATTTTATATATATATAATAGAATAGATAATAGATTATGTGTTATGAACTATCTCAAAGTTTAAAACAGATCGCATTGTTAGATTTCCTAATTTCAACAATATCGCGTTATGTTAGTTCCACATTCCACCACCAGGGAGCGCACTCTATTCTTAACGAAAGCGTATCTGAACGAAACTCCTTCATGCAACCTTTCCGTAGATACATGAATCGGGAGGGTGGCGGTCTTAACCAATAATTTAAGATAATTGCTGAAATTACTACGAAAAATATTTTAAAGGGGCTCTACGCGGGCCCCTAATAAAGTTAGAGGAAATCGGAAGACGGCAAAATAATCGCGGGGAAAAGTTTGCTTGGGTGCTTCGGAGCTACTTTTGGCGCGAGATCTAAGCTCTACGACCAATAGGAGCCCAGATATTTAAGGAAATATGAAGTAACAAAGTTCAAAATAAAAGAATTTTCCGTAATAATTCTATAACTAATCGAGGTAGAATGATGTGTTATAGCTTAAAACCTTCCCTGGAACGATACCTATCTAACGGTATAAGTTCCGTAAAAATCCATGCGGTAGAACTCAAAATCTCGGCGTTCGGAACGAAATTTCCGTTTGGATTTTATATATATAATAGATAGATAATTGTACTATAATTACGTGAATAGTATAATAATTCGTATAATAACCACAATAAAATCCCCATATGGGCACTCCCAAAAAGCGCGCACCTCTATTTAGTGGACAGTGTTTAATCCACAATATCTACATATATGTAAGTTTTTACTTTTGAAAAGAAGACATCTCCGAATAGCTGAAAAATTCCGCGCTCCCGAGGTATCCGTTATTCAGAGATTTTATTGTAGTAAATACAGAATAACTGATTCAGAATACTGAATAACAAATAAAAAAATATTTATAGTCTAAATATGTGTTTATTTCATTAAGCATAGATTTTATTTCATATATGTTAGGCGTATTTATATCAAGTGTTACTGAAAATTGTCAACATTTTAAAAGGTAACAATGAATAGATAAAATGTTTAAAAAATAAAGTGTGATCATACCCGTCAAGAGTAAATTTTTGTGTATGAAACTAGGTACGTGTATGAAACTAGGTACTACGTATTCAGTACAGGGAATCCCAACCAGGAATTTAATAATAGTTCTTCAGTAAATCAACCAAGCTGGCACTGACATTTTTTTTTTTGAGAAAATTTATGAATATTATTATTATAAAATATTATTAATTATATAAATATTAAATTATTATTAGTATTTAATAATAATAATATTAATTATTATTATTTTTATTATACTTTATTATTATTTTATTATTATTATTATTATATTATTATATATATTTTATTAAACATTTCCAACACAGCCAATCCTCCGGATCAGATGGCTTTATATAGTGTATATGCTGCTTAAATATATATTCTCAAATATATCATTGTGAAAAAATAATTTTTTTTTATGCAGGAATAAATCTCAATAATGTTGCACATACATTGTAAAAAAAAAAAAAAAAAAAAAAAAAAAAAAAAAAAAATTCTGTAAAGTTACTAAAATTTTTCTAGGAAACTGGGATGTCTAGAACATTCTACGTAACGGCAACAACAAAAATTCGTGTAAGCGATACACTTTTGCACCAGAAATCAGAAAATCTGTAAGGTTATATTAAGACTTCTTTAGGAAACTGGGACGCCTGGTACTTTTTATGTAACTGCAACGCGAGTTACAGATACAGTTTTAGTAAGATTTTGTAAAGCTACATATTTCCGTAGTCTTACAACAACTAGTTTTATAGATTTACATCTTTTTTGTACTTTGTACAGATAAAATTTTAGTAAGCATATAGATTCCTGTAACTTTACGTCTCTAGAATTACAGACTTTTGTTTACAGTGTACGATAAATAAAAATACATAATACTGAGCTTTGAACAAAAGTGGAAAAAAATCATGACATGAATTAGAACAAGTAATATAAAAATTTTGTTTTTAAAGTCAATTCCTACTTAGGCCATCAAAGAAAAATTTAATATAATCAAGCTAATATTAGTTTTGTTGCATTAAAATATCTCCATTTATTGATTTTCTATAAGCAAGTAGGTTTACAATGGAACTCTATAGGAATTTGGCGAAATATTACAGATATCGCCAAGTTGGCGTCACTTTTGGCGACTCATTTTGGCCGCTAAATTTGGCGATATATCGCCAGGTTGGCGACAAACTTGGCGGTATTTGGCGACAGAACAGGGTCCCCCCTATGTTAACCCTTATTGAAAATACTTTCATTGAAATTCAATAACCAATGGCGGCCATTTTGTTTCCCATGCAAAACTAAAATTAATTAATTAAAATTTAATTAATTAATTAATATTTGAAAAAACTTTATTAACATCAATTGTCATCCAGTACAAGTTTTAAAAAATTTATTTCAACCTGATAGGATGAATAATGAGTATTTTATTAACGATTGAAAATTTGTACAAGATAAATATATAAATATATAAATAAATATAGGGAGAGTGTGAGCTAATAGTAGGAATTGAAAAAAATCTTCATCAAAAAGAGAGGATTAACAATATGAACAGCCAGATCGCAGGGACGCCACTGGTGAGTATTTTTGCATTCTATTTCCATCACTTTAAAAATAATAATAATTTCTTAGCTCTTGCTAATGTTATCAAAGTATATATGAAATATTATTTTTTTGCGAAAGTGGTGCGAGATATAATTAAAATAAAGTCCTTACAGGGTGTGCCTGTAAGAAAAGATAGATTTCATATCCATTGTTTATTTTTTAAATAAGGCTTATTCTCAAACGCATGAAGCTAAAATCAGTGGAACTCGTTTAGATGATTCAATAAAAATTCCCCATTTCTTGGTTTTAAAATTTTGCAAATTTTACACAAATTTTAAGAAGCTACAATGCGATGAACTTTTTAAAAGAATATTCTTCAATACTGAATTTCAATGAGAATTATGCCAAATTAGTAAGCTATAGACATGTAGGCATCATTTATAGTTGCTTAGTTTTGGTACCAAATTTGGCGATATTTCGCCAAGTATCGCAAAGCTTGGCGAGAATTTGAAGCTGACGTTCAGTAATACTCATAAATTAACAGCTGATTTTCTTCAGTTGTTGTCTTCTTTCAAAATGTCAACCACAAAATGTCTAGAATTTCAAACTGCTATATCTCAACCATTTTCTAACTAAAAGGCAAAAAAAAAAAAAAAAAAAAGAATACTCCAGAATACTACTTCTATCAAGACCTAACACATAAACATAAATTAAATTCGGATTTCTAAAATTGTTGTGTATTTTTTTAGTTATTAGTATTTAAATAGCCGCCATTTTTAAATAAGATGGCGGGTGAAGTTGGTCAACAAACTCGGTCGAGACATTTGTATGTACTATACACACAATAAATCTCATCCAAATCAGTTTATAAATACGAGAGTTATCGTATGACAAGAATCACACACACACACACACACACACACACATATATATATATATATGGATATGTTGTGGTTTTGGAGTTTGGGGGTCATGATCGGTGAAAATATACCAAGTTTTTCCGCAAGTGATTCCCTCCGGACTACATGAAAACTATCTAATAGTGGGTACCAATGGTTGTTCTCACAAGGAGGGTCTCCTTAAAACGCAAACGCATAATATTTTGAAAAAAAATGTTAATGATACTACTCTTTTTCAAAGATATATACATCCTCATGTCTGGAATATACAGTAATTCTTACAAATTTTCTTATTATGCGCTTTTGAAGAATTTCCAAGTGAGATTTGCTTTCAAAAACATGCTGGTTGCATTCTAAAAACTTCATACAGCTCATAAGTTTGTAGATAAGAAAATATATGCTAATTATTTTTAAAATCGAAGAACTATCTGACGTAAAAAGTTATTTACGGATAAGTAAATAAGATATTAGGGAACATGGTGTAATATACTGAATGGAAGTCGCTAAAGCATCACAGGCACACAGAGGAAAAACGAAACATCTGCCTTTTTTCACAAATTACAGCTCATTCCAAAAACATCTGTTTAGAATTTTAACAATATTGAACAAACTTTAGCGACATTTCTAACAGATAAATTTTAAAGGTATATATAAATATTATACAGACATACATGCAATAAATACAATAAACCCAACTGGAGTGAAAAATTAACCAGAGCCAGGAATCGAACCCGGGACCACAATATACAAGACTGCAGCTCTGGCTAATTTTTCACTCCAGTTGGGTTTATTGTATTTATTGTATGTACGTCTCTATAATATTTATATATACCCTTAACTGTTGAATGCAGGCGTTATTTATGTGTGTATGTGTGTTTAAATATACATTGTAGTATGTGTGTTTTATTATAGATAAACTTTTCTTTGATTGAAATGTGAGGACATTGTTTGAAATACTAGAGATACTATGTGATTTGATGAATGACATTGTGTGTACAGTGATTTATATTATTGATTATTTAGAGCATAGGTCTATATTATTCTAACATGAAAGGTCTGCCTTTATAACGCATTGCGCTATCCCATTTCACCATGAAGTACATCTATTAAACATATCGTTACAATATGGAATGCATCTTTAAAATAGACACCTTTCGTGTAAAAAGAGAAACATTTTTCTAATTCTGGAACTCTTTACCATTTAAATAAGTCAGGTTTCAAATTGCAAACTACATGGATACTAAAATTCAATAAAATTAATTTCGAATATAAAAAGAACTTATACTACCTTTTAAAATACTTATAAGTGATTCACCCACATTTTAAAAATTTCAAATTATTTATTATATTCGATTCAAATTGGATAATAACATTCGTATCTTTTTTTATATATTTTGTTCGCTATGGTATTCGAAGACATAAAAAGAGGGGAAGAAAACTCAAGGACGTTTCTGTGTCAAGTGTGTACTTGTTCAGAAAGATCATTAACAACTTTTTATTCTTCTTTGTTATCACCTTTTCTTAGTTTTTCTATCACTTTTCTTTTTCTTTTCAAACAATCTAACTTAGTGAACTTCTTTTGTTTTCCTTTGACATACATTAACTTGATGGAACATAAAAAGAAATTCAGATTATTTTTCCCTTTGCACTAACAATAAGGTAATATATTCTTAAAAATAATTGCTTAACCTTTTTTATAGACTTACTTTTCATTTTTAATTTAAGAAAGAAAAGGAGTTCAGAGTAATTATAACTGATTTCGATTTCTTACCAATGGTAAGTCGTATATCATTCTATTTTTAGAAAGAAATTTGTATATAATTAGCAAGGAATGAGTACTTATAAAAAATATGTTTTTATAGAAAAAATAAAAATAGTTGAAAACAATTTTGTAAAGTTTGTTATTACCCTATGCATATATATGACTGGCAGATTTCAATGAGTAATCAAAGAAGATAAACGTCATGGGGAAAGCATTGCTCTTGATCTTTTCGAAAGAAAAAACAGATTATATAAATAAAAATCAATATAATATTTATTAAATGCATTACAAGCATTTCATTTTTAAAAACAAAAAATATGTTTGGATTTAAATATATTTGCCACACCATAAGGAATTTACAGTGTTTCCCTTAAATCATATATTAATAATATCGTTTCAGCTCTTTAATATTCCCCTCCCACCTACAGCTGTTTCATTTGATGTATTAATCTCACGAGTCAGTCCAGACTTTTAAAACGTGTCCTTTTTTTAGGTAGTTTCGTAAGAAATACTACCTATTGCAGTCGTTACCATGGTGCGACTTTTGAAAATTTCCTTCATAACTTTTCATTATATGACCCTAGGAACCCAAAACCACCCCCACTTAAAAAGTGTATATATATATATATGTGTGTGTGTGTGTGTATGTATGTACTAAATTTTGTCCGCACGATAAAAGCCGCAATTATACACGGATCGTTTTCAAACTCGCCAACAACTTTGACATGGCTAATATCTCGGCGGAGATTGAAAATGGGCAAAATCGGCCCAAGGGAATGGAAATGGTGGGGGGGGGGGGGAATTTTGAATACCGTCTTAACAAGATTCTGATAAAACCAGCTCTTGCACAACAATGACAGTAAAAAATCAATATTTTTCGTTATAGCAGTTGCCAACAATTAAAAAAAAAAAAAAAACAATAAAATTTTCACCACAACAATGGCTTTTCTATTGCAAGAATTTCACGTGAAAAAATAAATTAAATAAATCGTTTGACGAATTGAAAACAAATTGAATATTACGTCATAAGTTTTCTAGAGCAAGATTTCAGCATGGAAACTCAAATTGAAATAAATAGTTTGACGAATCTATATATATATATATATATGTATATATATAAAAGCGTCATATTAGAAATATAATGGACCTCAGCAGGTGAATATGTAACGTCATGTGAGTTTAAAGAAACGTATTAAAACATGATAAAAACTCGACTATGAAAATATTAATATATTTTAACACTTTGAGGTTCTCTAAATGTGTTTTAGCCATTTTTTAACCTATCCCATATACATGCGTGTACGTATTCATGTATATTAGATTTTTCACAAAATGTTTAGCTCCCTAGATTTCATTCTTAGTGAAAGAACTGGGTTTATCTCTAATCTTGATTTAAGTTTTGTTGGAGAATTTAGTACTTAACTTCGAAATCTACCTCCGCCTGTAGGCCAGAGCCGGCAGGGATTTTTTTTTTTTTTTTTTTTTTTTTTGTGATAATTCGTAATTTTGTCACAATTTTGCGGCACTGAAATTATTGTTATATTCAGGTGACTGTGCATTCGCCATTTATGCATAAAAAAAGCGACATAATATGTTTTTTGATTTGTTCAGCTGCTTCGTGATTAGTCAGATTTTATTTTTATATGATAAAATTTGTGAAAGGTTCAGTTTCAAGTTGTAAAGTTTTGTGAGAGATATATTTTAAAGAAAAAAAGTCTATGAAATGTCCTGCTTTGGGGTGAATAATTTTGTGAAGCATTCTGTTTTAAGATTACAAATTTTGTGAAACGTTCAGTTTCGAGTTGTAGAGGTTTTTGAAGGGTATATTTTAAAAGAAAAAAAAATCTATGAAGGGTCCTGTTTTGGGATGAATAATTTGGTGAAGCGTTCGTTTATAAGATGAAATTTTTTGTGAAAGGTTCAATTTTGAGTTGTAAAGGTTTACGAAAGGTATATTTTAAAGAAAAAACTTCTATGAAGTGTCCTGTTTTAAGATGAATAATTTTCTGAAGCGTTCTGTTTTAAGATGACATTTTTTGAGAAAGGTTCGGTTTTGAGTTTTAAAGGTTTGTGAAAGGTATATTTTTAAGAAAAAAATCTATAAAGGGTCCTGTTTTGGGATGAATAGTTTGGTGAAGCGTTCGTTTATAAGATGACAATTTTTGTGAAAGGTTCAGTTTAGATTTGTAATGGTTTGTGAAGGGTATATTTGAAAGAAAAACTTCTATGAAGGAACCTGTTTTGGTGTGAATCATTTTGTGAAGCGTTCTGTTTTAAGATTACAATTTTTGTGAATGATGCTTTTAAGGATCCAAATTTTTCCAAATCCCTGAATCTTTATAACTTCATTTATTACTGAAATGTGTTACATTAAAAAACAATTACATTAAAAACATTAAAAAATAATGCTATGCAAGCCAAATGTATTTTTAAGACAAATGAGAATATTCTACATATAACACAAGTTGAAGTAACTTCTTTTAAGCAAATAAATATTTTAATATATGTTTTTGACTTTTCTGATTGGAATGTGTATTGTAGTATGGTTATTAATAGACGTAGTGAAGGCTTATTAATCTTATTACATTTGTCACATTTATTTATTTTATTTTTTCGTCGTTACTTATTTCCATACTCGTTACCATAGTGTAACTTAACCCACAATTTTCTTAAGTGAATGTTAGGTATTTACCTTTAACATTGTTATATAACTCGAATCACAGGGGAACACAACAAAGAAGATCTGCGGCAGAGTTTGGCAAACTTGTAATCTCAATTATCCACGGTGAAATTACAAGGTAATTGCATATAATTGATTATAATTATTTATTATAAATATAAACGTTCAATCTCAGAAATTTTGTCAAATAATGGGGTGGGGGCGGTTCCGACTACAGTGCTGCAAGAATTTTTTACGGCATATAATTTTAACTATAATTAATTACATGGAATTAAATTACAATTACATTGCAGATAATTGAAATTACAAATCTGCCAACTCTGATCTCCGGCATTACATCTCTTTTGGTATTTTTATATATGCAAAAAATTATAAATATGGAACATAGAGTAGATAGTTAGAATAGCTCTAGTTCTTGTAATAATTCATAGAATAGGAGCTAACTTGAACGTTAAGGTGAATTCTTTAAAGTCATTTAGACAATTTTGGCAATTTTCTTAAAGACTTTGGTAGCTACAGTAAAGAGCAGTGTGAAGGGTTTCACCAAGATATCAGAATAATGGAGAAAAGTGAACAAGGATATTGGAATCCTCACAGGGCTGACATCTGTTGGACTTTACAAAGATAATGTCCTGAAGAGAAACATTATAGAAAATTATATGGGAAAAGATTTTAATAGTAATGTTAAAAGGATATTTCTGTTTTGCAATACCCATCTCTTCTAGAATACAATGTTTCAAAATGTGTTTTTAAAAACTCTTTACATATTTCATTTTCCTTCTTTGTACCTGTATCATTATCAGATTGTTCTATTTATTTCAAAAACGAGAGCCAATCGAGGTATTTTGCTATTATTTTTGTATTCAACAGTCCAAAATTACTCAAAATCCGTTGTACATCCCCGTGCCACGAAAGCACTGTTCCCCAGCGATAAATAACATATCATAAAAATTGAGAGTATTGTTATAACTGTATGCAGGTGGCAGGAAATATATTTTAATTCATTGGGATTTTTTTTCTTTTGATAATAGAAAGTTTTCAAAATATTTGGTTATATATGCTGTTTTAAGTATTTATATCACAAGGAATATAAGCAAACTGTTAGCATATACCTGTGTCCCCAGTGTACTAAAAGTCATGTATCTTTTAGTTTCTTTGATGAACGCAATAGGTCATTATATCTCTGTCATCCATCCTGATTTACTTGATTAAAAGGTCCCCAATAGTACACATTTTTGGTGATCGTAGACACATTCATAATTTGGTTGTGTAACATGCTTCAAATTCTTTATTCGATTTCAAAATGAAGTGTATTTATAACATTTCATTGAATGTTATGTTGGGTAGTATCGAATTTACTCCAGAAAAATGTCAAATATGTACCTAAATATAATCGATTGCTCAATATTCCTGTATAAGAAACAATTAATTCACCAGTAACAGTCACTGTCATCTATTATACATATAAAATCCAAACGGAAATTTCGTTCCGAACGCCTAGATTTCGAGTTCTACTGCATGGATTTTTACGGAACTTATACTGTTAGATAGGTATTGCTAAAGGGAAGATTTTAAGCCATAACACATCATTCTACGTAGATTAGTTATCGAATTATGACGGAAAGTTATCTTATTTTGGACGCTAAGGTTACCCCATTTTATTTCTTGGCGAAATTTATCGATAATAACAAAAAAAAAAAAAAAAACTGTTACAATTTTTATTTAAAAGAAAAAAAAAAGTAAAAATCCGTTTTAATGAGAGGATAATATTAAAAAACGAAAATATTTAATTTAAACATGAAAGGGAATGTTCGTAATGCTTAAAAAATTACTCAGATAAAATACTGCAATTGAAATAAGATTTGGCTATTTATCTTTTGCGTCAGGTTAAGAAAAATGCATCTGAAAAATTGATAGGATGATATCAAGAAAGATCCCATAAGCTCATGCTCAGAAATATTTGAAAAATTTATATAATATTCTTCTCATGAGAAATATATAGAATATTCTTCTCATGACATATAATATGTTTATTAAAATAATCGACAGAACCTCGATTTCGCGTTCGTAAAAAAAATAATGAAAATTTAATTTGCTTGGCGATTTAATGCTGGTTGGCAACACAATAAAAGTTTGAATGATTCTTTTTTTATGATAAATAATTTTTAAGTAAAACCTTTTTCTACTCTTCATATGAAGTTAGTAAGGTTAAGTTTAACTTAAATAAATAAATTTTTATTACTGCAGTTTTGTCATATACCTTTATATGTGTATATATTAAAGTTTTACTATCATAATTATACGGTTTAAAACAAAATTTCAGTTTATTAATTTTTTTCCAAATTCAAAATTAATGTCCGATTCGGAACATTGGCAATTTGACTTCGATATTGTTAGTATCAGATACAAGAAATGAAGGTTATTGTTGCCATGGAAACAAGTATTTAATATCATGGAGGAATGAGATAGATGGAGGTGCAGTAAGATGGTTGTCAGTGACGCCAAAAAAGTAACCCTAAAATCCGCTACAGAAAGCCCAAACAAAACCACGTGCTTTGACACGCCTATCAGTTCAAACCGGTTTAAACCTGTATTTCCTTGCTTTCATTTTTTACAGTCAGAAATTGTTATTCAAGATATGATTAAAATTTCGATAAAAGATGACTATGATGTTATAGGATGTAGTAATAGATCAGAATGTATCAAAGATACTAATATATCACTTCACAGAATTATTTGATTATTTTATCATATGTATTTTAAATATAAATATCAGAAGCGTCTTTTAAGATTTTACTTGAAAGGGTAACATTCTTTCGTTATTGTCCGAAAATCGTTTGCACTTGAAAATTTAGATTTTTTATTAATATTTGTAATTTAAGTTTTCATACATAATTTTAAAAGAATGCTTTCATAATTATATTTTATCTGTTTACATGCAATTATTAATATGCTGTTAAAAACAAATAAAGACGTTTATCTAAATTAGTAGCGATTGATACAGTCAAAAATGGGGGCCTATTTGAAGCGCAATCACAAAATTTCATTCCATCAAAGAAACTCATTAATCAGTTTGAATTACTTGAGTTTTGAAATATATTATTATTTGCAAAAAAATAAGTTCCCTGACAGGAAAATTTTAGCTGTAAGAATGAAATTATTATCAATAAATGCTTGGATCGCATTTGAGTAATTGGACTTGCCCTTTCGATACAAAGTTTTATTTTTCACAAAATTGTTATGCATTTCTCAAGGATAACTTTTTCTTTTCAGAAAATTGATACCAAAAGAAAAACAAAACTTCCATCTATACCATTCCCAAAACTTTCTTCTATCTCATACATGTTAATACTTCAAAATTCGCTATCACACTGCCAAAATTAAATGGCAATCTATACCCATCATGAAGATTTTAAAGATATGAAATTCCGTGCATTAGTTCTTGAGATATGGCTATCGCTGAAATCGTGTAAATCCAGCCAACTGCAGCCTAGAAGCACCACCTATTTGGTGCTTTACACCAAAACCTATGATGCACCAAAACCACCAAACAACAACATATGTCAACGTCAAACTGAATCTGAAGTTTGGAGAGAATACGTGCATTAGTTTTTGAGATAGAGTTATTGCGAAAATCCTGAAAATTCTAGCGTAGCAGCGCCACCTATTGGGCGATTAACATCAAAATCTATCAGTAACAACTTGTGTTAACATTTAACTAACTCTGAAATTAGATAAAAATTCGTGCATTAATTATTGATAGAACTATTGCGGAAATCGTGAAAAATACAGCACAGCAACGCCACCTGATGGGCGATTTACACCAACACGCAATCAGTACCAAGTCATATCAAGGACAAACTCAATCTGAAGTTTGATGAAAATCCGTGCATCAGTTCTTGAAATAGAGCTATGTGGAAACCGTGTAAAACCTAAAAAATGCAGCATGGCAGCGCCACCTGTTGGGCGATTTACACCAAAACGTAATAACCACCAACTCGTATTAAGGACCAACTGAACCTGAAGTTTGATGAAAATCCGTGTATTAGTTCTTGAGATACAGCTATTGCTGAAATCGCGAAAAATGCAGCATAGCAGCGCCACCTGTTGGGCGATTTACACCAAAAACTAATCAGCGCAAATTTATATTAGGGACTACATGGATATAAATTTTTATAAAATTCCATGCATTAGTTCTTGTGATAGAGCGCCCACAAAATTTGTGTCACATACTGACAAGTACTTTAGATACAGTACTGTATCCGAATCTTTTGTGTGTCCTTGTAAATGAACGATAAATACTATGCACATCTTATTTCACAGCAAGTACATTGTAGTAAATCTGAGTAATTTATGTCTATTCCATTATATTTCAGTAACATAATATCGCTGTAAACAGTCCAACCCCCCTATATCATTATGTAACTGAATTCTTTTGTGTGGCCCTGTAAATGAATAATAAATGCTTTACAAACCCCATATTCTACAAAATGCATGTTTTACTGCACTTTATAAATGAATATCAATTTCTTTATGTTTTAAATTGTCTAGCATCATTAAAATGCACTTGAAACGATTTTTCCCAATGACCGTAATGTAACAAAATACTTTTTACCGCCCATGCAAATGAACTATAAGTGCCACACATTTTTTTTTCAATAGTGATCACGCCATAGTAAGCGTCAATAACATATAAAAAATGCAGGGTGATCCCAGTATATTTACAAGAGTTAGAGCTCGGCCAGAAGGCCATAAAACCGAAGACAAACATTTTTCATCTATGTTGGAAAGGATTAAAGAAAGAAAACTTTCAATAATACAATTTTTAGTTCATATCAAATGTTTTCAATATTTTATTTAATCTTATTTTGACATTTTATTATTGTTAATTTTCCAATTCCAATTATTTTAAAAGCAAACATTTATTTTAATAAATAACAACACAACAAAGACCCTTTAAAAAATGTACCATTTTTTCCTAAAATATACTTCAGCTGTAATTCACCTCTTTGAATTCGTCTTATTAATACAAAATCCCTCCCACGTGCTTGTGTTGTTTGGGCTTTCTTGGACATTTAAATTTGAGCGATAAATGGTTTCATATTGCAAACAGTTTTAACGGCATACTGCAACTACATCTATCTCTTTCCTCCATGATTTAATATAAAATGTTTAATGTTAGCATTTTTAATTAGCCAGCTACTTTTAAAACAAACCTAAAACGGTACTACCTGATTATCCCGTCGACAAAATAACTATCGCCAAACTATAAGATTAAATGTCAATAAAAGCTGATCGTAAATTTTACATTCACTTGAAATTAAAGACGGTACACGTGTTTGTTGCATCATTAAGTGATTTTTAATTTGACTTCTATTTGTAATTTTCTTCATGTTTACAAATTTATTTATCCTTTCGTTGTTTAAAATAAAAATTTTGTCAAATTGTATAATTTGGCGAGTATTTTGGCAGGTTATATAATTTAGCGAAATTGGCCGACAGGATAATCAAATACAAGGGGTGATCAAATGAAAAGGTACGAAACAACGTAAAAACGTAACAGTTAAATATTTGCATATTCCGCCATCGGAGAATGTAGCCAGACATCTCGGGATGCGATTGGGGTCTCTGACTGGGATCGGAGTATGAGCGGGTGCCCGCATGCGCAGTAGAGAGCAGAGGCTCTTATCAAAAGCGGCGTCCAAATGATGCGGCAGTCCGTATGCGGACAGGATGGCGTTCATGTTGCAAAATTCGACGATTGAGGAGCAGAGAGGTGTTATCCGATTTCTGACAGCGGAAGGTGAGAAACCGGTAGCTATTCATTGCCGGATGATGACAGTTTACGGGGAGAAATGTGTCTCTGACAAGTCTGTCAGAAAATGGAGGGCCCATTTTCGTGCAGGCCGTGAGAGTCTGGGTGATGACACGAGACCAGTTCAAGTGCGAGACGTTGGACCATCCGCCCTACAGTCCGGACATGTCGACTGCGATTTCTATGTGTTTGGTCCACTGAAGAAACACCTGAAAGGAAAGCCCTTCAACTCGGACGACATACTCAAGGACGCTGTGAAGGACTGTGTCTCGTCACGGTCACAGGAATTCTAGGAACAAGGAATCCTGCGGCTTGTTCATCAGTGTGATCGTTGTGCTCAGGCCTATGGTGAATATTTTGAATAAAATCTACATTTGTACCCACCATGTCGTTTCGTACCTTTTCATTTGATCACCCCTTGTAGTATCCTTAAAACTTTTCTAGACGGTGAAGCCATGTAAAATTAAATAACTACTACAACATGCAATTTGTATATATTATATACGCTTACAGATAAAAATATTACGCTAATCTTTCGTTTAGATTTAAATTTATTGAGTTTTAGGCATTTAACACTTATTTAACAAGCAATTTCCAAATGCATTTAAATATCTTACATTTGAAAAAGAAATGTGTTGGTAGCCAAATAGCGTGGAACGTTCGTATTTTTTACGCCAAATGCTCAAATATATTTCTTTTTTTTTTCAGATTTTTACTGAGATTCCGCCGCCAAACTTGGCTGATGTTTTACATCAGTAGTTTTATAAGCATTTTTTTTTTTCAAAATAATTTGAGTATACTCTTAAGGAGACCTTCCTTGTGAGTAACAATTTTGATTTTGATTTGTTCTTTTTTTCTCTCCATCCAACTCCTCTATCAAGCGACTTACAGACGGAATCTAGCAGATGTAATTGTAAAAATGGTGGTACTTATGATTTACATGTTATATGTTTATTTGTAATTTTGAGTTCACGTTTGTAACCAAACAATTTCATTTTAAGCCAAAAAGACGTAAGCATGAATTAGGTTCAAGCGATGTTTATAATAAAGGTGATTTTGCAAGTGTACGAAAGCATTTTTAGAGTATTTTTTAAAAATTCAAATGTACAATATATTTTAGAGAATGCATTGAAGGGAGATGATAAAAATATCTCGGTGACTCAATAATCAGAAGGTTTTGTAGAAAAATAAATTTTATTAACGTAACAACACATAGTCAAATATTCGCCATCGTCACTGACAGAATAATCTGCCGCTCTCTGCAGAGTTCGAAAGTTACTGCGTCACGTGACTTCAAAAGCTCTCCGCAGAAAACGCGGGGGGAGGAAATGCGCCTCATTGCTATTGGCTGGCTCCTCGCGTGCGAGAGAGAGAGAGAAATAGCAGACGGCTACAGAGTATGCCCCCAGTGACGAAGTCGCGATTACAAAAAGGTAGCAATTAATAAGATACATAAGAAAGGTCTTGAGTAAAATTAAAGTACATATGATGCAAAAAAAAAATAGAAAATATATTATGCATTACATGAAAAACAATACTTTTGAGAAGGAAATAATATGCACACTATATACATCAAATGTTTTAAACAATATAATCCGTAACGAGATTTTTCGGAAAAAGAACTTTACGACCAGATTTGGTGGTAGGGTGTTCAACAGGAGTAGTTGGAATATTTATAGGCTCATTTTGTTTTTGAGGTTGGGAAGGTGAAATATAATCTGCTAATTGATACGCAGGTTTAATGCGATCAATAGATACAGTACAGCGCTTCCAGTTTAATTCCAAGTCAAACGTTTTCTCAGACCTGTCAATCACTCGATGAGGTCCTGTATAAGGGGGTGATAAGGGAGGATTGACTTTATCTGATCTAAGAAACACGTGTGAACAGGTTTTTAATGGGGGATTGACATAAATTTTAGGATTGCCGTGCATTGCAGTGGCAATGGGATTTAACTTTCTCATTTTTTCAGTTAACTCAGTGACGTATGTGAGAGTAGGTGGTTGATTAATAGTTTCAGTGTTAATGAGATCAGAGGGTAGTCTGATATTTGTGCCATAAACAAGTTGAGCACAGGTCGCTTGGATATCATTTTTAAGAGCAGTGCGTAAACCAAGTAAGACAATGGGGAGGATTTCAGTCCATTGAATTTGATTGTGAGCTTTAAGAGAGCTCTTAAGATGGCGATGGAATCTTTCAATAAAACCGTTAGACTGTGGATGGTATGCTGTGGTTCTAATGCGTTTACATCCTAATCTATCTGTAAGCTCTTTGAAAAGAGTGGACTCAAAGTTTCTACCCTGATCAGTAGTGATGGTAACAGGGGTTCCAAATCTGGAGATCCAACTGTGTATCAATGTACGAGCAGTTGTTTCTGCAGTCATATCAGATGTGGGTATAACTTCGGGCCATCTCGTGAACCTATCAATGATGGTCATGCAATACTGATTGCCATCGGATGATGGTAAAGGTCCGATAAAATCAATATGAATATGGGCAAAACGAGCATCAGGTTCAGAGAATGTACCAATTGGTGATTTGGTGTGTTGAAAGATTTTAGCTTTTTGACATTTCGTACAGCTGCGAACCATAGATTTTATATCCTTACGCATGCCAGGCCATACAAATCGTTTGGAAATTAAATCTAATGAAGCTGAGATACCAGGATGCGAGAAATAATGCAAGGTTGAAAAAACTGATTGTCGCATACTTTTAGGAACAAATGGTCGAGGATGTTTTTGTGACATATCGCAATATAAATGTACATCTTCGAGTGGAAAATAATGTTTTTCTAATTTTAATGAAGTGGTGTCAAATTAGAGAAGTTGTTTTAGCTCTTCATCATTTGTCTGAGCAGTGGCAAACTCTTTAAAATCTAACACATTAGGAGAAATTGAATCTATCTCAATTCGAGATAATGCATCGGCCACAATGTTGTCAGAGCCTTTAGTATATCTAATATCAGTAGAAAACTGTGAAATATAGTCTAAATGTCTCAATTGACGTGGGCTACATTTATCAGGGTTTTGTTGAAATGCGAATGTAAGGGGTTTTTGGTCTGTATAAATAATGAAATTTTGACCTTCTAGCATGTGTCTGAATTTTTTAATAGAACAATAAATAGCAAATAATTCACGATCATAAGTAGACCAATTTCTTTGAGATTTATTTAATTTACAGGAATAAAATGCTATTGGTTCCCATTGGTTTTCGGAGAGTTGCATTAAAGATCCACCAATTGCGACATTGCTGGCATCGACCCATAAGCTTAGCTGGGCGCCAGGAATTGGATGTCGTAATAATGTAGCTCGAGCTATAGCTTCTTTTGAAGATGTGAAGGAAAGAATGGATTCATCTTCCATTGCAATTGCTCAGTTTTGTTAGCATTGGAACGGGGATGTTTTTTCGTATTTTTGTGTCCTTCTAAGAATTTAACGAGTGGAGCTAAACTATCGGCAGCTTTGAGAATGCACCGTCGATAAAAATTGAAAAGACCTAAGTAGCGTCTTAGTTGAGTTAAGGTAGAGGGCTGGGGAAAATCTAGGATGCATTTTACACGATCAGGTAAGGGTTCAATTCCTTCAGCTGAAAGTTTGAATCCTAAAAAATGGATAGTGGATTGGCCAAATTTACATTTATCAACATTAATACACAGACCATACTCTTTAAGTCTAGAAAACAACATTTCAATGTGTTCTAAATGTTCAGTTTCATTATTTGATGCAATTAGAAAATCATCAAGAAATGCGTAAACAAATCCTAAGTCACGAATTACGTCATCAATTAATCGTTGAAAAGTTGAGGAAGCGTTACAAAGGCCGAATTGCATACGAGTGCTTTCGAAAAGTCCGAATGGAGTGCAAATCGCAGTTTTATGTACATCATCAGGATTTATGGGAATTTGATGGTAGGCTTTTACAAGATCAATGTGACTGAAGATTTGTTTACCATGTAATTCAGCAGTGAAATCTGCGATACAAGGGATAGGATATTTTTCTTTAACAGTTTGTGCATTTAGAGCACGATAATCACCAACAGGTCTCCAATCGACAGATCCTTTCTTCGGCACCAGGTGCAAAGGCGAAGAGTAATTACTTTTAGAAGGTCTCATATGACCGAGTTGTAGCATGTGCTGAAATTCAGCTTTGGCAATTTTTAACCGATCTGGAGCTAGCCGTCTAGGCTTAGCAGCGACTGGAGGCCCCTTAGTGTTTATATAATGCACAGTATTATGCTTAACCGGTTGGTTGGGATCCGGTAATTTCGTGATTTCAGGAAATTTAAATAATAATTTACCATATATATCATTTACAACATTGGGTTTCACAGAAAATATATTACAAGTACTTAATATAGCAGGAGCTTTTAAATTAGTAGTGGAATCAATAAGACGACGATTCCGTAAATCAAGTTTTAAATTAAAATTATGCAAAAAATCAGCTCCTAAAATAGCACATGAAACATCACAAATATAAAAAGAATATGTAAAATTTCGGCATAGGCCTAAGTTGATATTAATACATTTACGACCATACACATTAATTTTTGTGCCATTAGCAGCGCGAAAGGTTTGAAGAACAGGCTTAGTTTTGTCATTTTTATTCGCGGCCACAAGTGAGGCATCAGATCCAGAATCGACTAGAAAACACATACCTGTATTTCTGTCTCTAACGAAAAGGCGACGAGAAGGTGCTGGGGAGAAGTCCGTCGCTGCTACTCTTCCCGCTTCTGGTTTTCCGAATAAGAACAAGGCGCTAGGCACTTTTTTGCTTTTTCTTGATATTTTTGGTGATACCAACACAATGTTACACCCCTATGGCGGGACTGAGAACGATTACGCTGATGGTTATCACTTCTAGATACACTTCTTGAACGACGAAGATGAGCGACCTCTTGGCGTAATGCTTGGATTTCTTTTACGAGCATATCAATGGCCGGTGGTGTCTGAGATTCAGTTGTTGGTGTTCGAATCGAAACAGAATTAATGTTGGAAGGCGTTAATTCAATTATTCTATCAGCAATATCCGCCGCTTTATCTGGAGTAATTTTTTCAATGGAAGCTAGAATTGCTTGTACAGTGGTTGGCATTTGTTGAGTAAACAGTTCTAGAAGAAGATCGTTACTGATATTATGGCTTTCAGCCCGTCTTTTCATTAATCGAAGTAATTCAGTTGGTTTTCTGTCACCCAGGCTTTCTCCAGCTAGCAGGTTCCGTATTTCTAAAGAACGACTTTCTCCGCAACGTTCGATAACTTTTGCCTTCAAAGTCTGATAAGGATCAGTAGGATCAGGACTCATAATTAGCTCTCGAACCATAGTAGCAGTAGCAGGCGGTAGATGCGCTACAACATAATTATATTTTGTTTTCGACTCAGTGATAGCTTTAGGAGTAGCTAATTCGAATGTGCTCTCCAGCATATGAAACCATAATGTAGGGTCCACAGGGATATAGGGTGGAATGACTACGGCAGATGTTTCAGCAGTTGCCATTTTGCTAGTTAAACAAAACGTTCCATGAAACAGTTGAATAGTTCGACGTTCTATGAAATAGTTGAAGGTTCAAAAATCCGCGGTCACCATTTTAGAGAATGCATTGAAGGGAGATGATAAAAATATCTTGGTGACTCAATAATCAGAAGGTTTTGTAGAAAAATAAACTTTATCAACATAACAACACATAGTCAAATATTCGCCATCGTCACTGACAGAATAATCTGCCGCTCTCTGCAGAGTTCGAAAGTTACTGCGTCACGTGACTTGAAAAGCTCTCCGCAGAAAACGCGGGGGGAGGAAATGCGCCTCATTGTTATTGGCTGGCTCCTCGCGTGCGAGAGAGAGAGAGAAATAGCAGACGGCTACAATATAAATAGCAATTAATATTTTAATAATGGTGTCAGATATTTTAATTTTAGTATAAATGTCTCCCACACACGCACATTACATATTGTAAAATAATTTAATTTTAGACCTTTAAAAAATTCTTCACCATACTTTAATGCGAAAACATGTCGGTTTAATTCCCCAAAATGTGTGACTTTTATAACCTCGAAGACAGATTAGCTAATATTGTCCACTCTTATTTTAATAAAAACATATCTCCAATTTCCCTTATAGAAACGTTCAATGCTTGCAATGTTAAGTAGTAAAGATTATTCTTAAGAAAATGTAAGCAAATAGGCGTTATTACCATCCCGAAAGAAAACATTTTGCAAAAGAAAAAAAAAATTCGTTCCTAAAATCACTTTTCGTTATTCCTTTTAATTCGTCATTTTTTTCCATATTCTGCATTCTTTTAGAAATTTTATTAAAAGATATTGGATGAATCTTCCATAATCAACCATCCTACAATTGGCAAATTTAATTATATAATGTTGGAAGATTCGTTTATATTTGAAAGGAACCGTCGACGGTAAATCAGATTTCAGAAGATTACACAAAATTTGTACTTAGCGATTAGTAAATTTATGTTTTTTTTCTTTTATTATTATGGATCAAATGCACAAAATAATATTTACTATTATATATTTTTCATCTGCAGTTATTTTACTATCACTAAGAAAGCATCACTTTGAATGTACAAAAATTCCAACTTTCAAATGCCAAAGGTGGCCAATGGAACAATATCTGTTCATTTAGCCTAGGTTTTAAAAAAAGTACCTCAGATTCAAATAAAATTTCAATCATTATAAAGCAGTTTTGGCTTATGCACATCCCGAGCAACTGATCGTAGTCACAAATTAGCGTTTTTAGTTTCTTTTAGGCGACAGACTGATGAATAATGACGTCTTGAAAATAAAAGCATGTTTATTTCTCCGTTTTATTACACTCGTTAGAGAAATGTGAAAAAAATCTTCGGTTTGTCAAAAATATCACTACTAAAAATTTTGCATAACTAACTTTATTTATCATTCGCAAAGAATTTTGATAGTGAAAGTTCTAAAATTCAATCAACAGCAATTTGACATTATTTAATGGAATGTAGTTTAGCGCGTAATTAACTCTGCTTTATAGCTAAGTCTGGTATATTTGTAACTAAATTAGGATGATTAGTAATATTTTATTGAATGAAAAGAAAACTAGAGGTTTAGTTTTCTATTTGAATCAGTTATCGATTGTATTTTCCTAGGTTAATAGTTGCATGATTAAAACTGGTATATAAAAAGAAACGAAAGTTAAATGACATTGTTTTAATTTTATTCACACAATTCAGCTTTAAATATCCAGTTTTACATGATTCACATATTTTAAAATATAAAAGTTTAATACTGTTTTGACTGTATTTAATCTACTGGAATTCGAAGATAAGAAACTGTAGAAAACCTGCCAAAAGAAGGCGTATATTACCAAATATAATGTAACATAAAGAGAGATTGTATTGATGTTATTAGTTCCACACATAGCACCAAGCTGAGAAGCCCGGAGTAAAAGAACTAGCAAACGAAAGTGAGTAACCCAAACATTCTTTAAGTTAAATGGTCAATCTCTGCAATCATTCTAATTCCCTCTTTTTAAGTAGTGTGGTGCTTAGAGAACATTGTAATTTCTGATGATCGTAATGGCCGCATTTCCCTCCCAAACTCTTCATGATGTGCTAAATAGTTGCTTTTGAATTGCCCGAATTTCGTCTAACACATCAGATAATATAATAGCACAATGGCGTCCGATGCGTATTCAGAAAATAACGGAAGGACATTCCAGGTGAAGGTCCATATTGATTTAAAATACAGGGTCGAATTCTCCATTTCGTTTGATTGAAGGTTTATTTGAAAAACGGGCCAGCGCAGCGGGCTCAGCCTGCTAGTAGAAAAATACAATATCTTTAAAAAGCTCGATAGCAGAAACAAATAACAGAAAACAGCCGGAACGATTTTATTACAATATCATTTATGCTCAGTAATATGCATTTTTAATGATGGTAGACACATTCATAATTTGGTGTCGAAATGCTTGAAATGTTTTATTTTATTTCGAAAATAAGGTTCATTATAATGTTTCATGGAATGGTATTATGAATCCTGAATCAAATTTGCTTTGGAAATTTGTGAAAAATATGTAAATATAATTGATTTTATTGTGCAATATTGATTATGAAAAAGGACACTCTGAAAAATAAATTGGTAACTTTACACATTAAAACAGGTATACTGGTGTTACAAAAACGATTTGTCTATATGTGTAAAATTGATAAACACAGCCTCGTAAGTCAATTTCAAAATACAGATTGTTCTGTGTATTTTGATGATGATACATTACGCTGATAAATTGTGTAAAAATATATCAGATAACTCTGAAATACGCAGTTCAACTTGTAAATTACACATGAGTGTACATTTATATGTGTAATAAACAAAAACAATTGATTTTCCGTACATAGTACATAACCATATAGATTGAGATGTAAAGTTTGAGCTAAATATTTTTATGGTTGCAAAACACATTTTCATGAATAACAAACTTATGTGCTTGGTATATTTGTTTTCATTCCAGTGGATTTGCTTTAACACCACGAAATAGTGGAAATAGTGTAACCTAAATTTACAAGAAACATGATCATCTGAAATTATGTTTATTGCATGCCGTCTCCCTTTTAGAGTTGTTTTGAAGTCCTAAAATCGTATGCACAAGTTATACACAGAACCTGTATAATATAATTAAATACACTGTAAAAGTTTCTTGATGCAGAAATTGAGACGCCAGTACTTTTTCTGTATAGTGTCGGGATTTTTTTTATTAAGTTTCAATCACAAATTTTCAAAGATACATCTACATCAAGTGGAGGAATTCTCTATTAATTCAATTTACACTAAACAAGCAATGCTTATCGAAATTGGATACAAACTGAGGGACTGCAGCTTTTCAAAGAACCAAATTGACCATACAGCTACTATTTATTTTTACTTGCGAAATATTGATATTTATTGTGTTGACATAAGTACACATATTTCTGTGTAATATTCACTTCTCAGACATATTTCTGGAAATTATACCTACACATAATCCGGTCATATTTTCTGTTCTTACACATATAGCCCTGTAAAATCCGTACGCATATTTCTGTGTAATATTCTGTTCGTACGAAAATATCTTTGGAATATTCTTCCACATAATTCGATGTAATATGCAAAATACACAGTTGTTTGTGTAATATGCAAAATTTCTAAATTTATATAAACAAACCATTTCGAATACATGTACAGTCGTGGAATAAAAAAAGTAAACACCCACGTCTAACTCTTCAACAAATTATCGTAGACGGAAGTTACAGGTACCGAACGATTGGAAATAAGTCATCTACATATTAAAACGAACCCAAACCTCATTTTTTTTTCAATGGCAATACCCAATTTTAACGAGATATTTCAAATCTTCTGTTCAAACTATGCCTAGACACCAAATTTCAAGTCATTTGAATGATAATTTTTTGAATTATAAACATTCAAAATTTAGTGCTTCTAATGTTAAATTACATTTTCATATTTTTATTTATATCTCCTGAAATTATGCTCCTAATGTGCAAATTTTTTGTGTAGCAATAATGCTAATGTGCCCAAACATAAATAAGCTGAATTTGCAATTTTTATAATTTTATGATATGAATTATGAATTATGAAATTAATATTTGAAAAAATTATGAATTGCAACCTACAATTTTTTTTGAGGGATTTAGATTTATTAAGCCCTGCTTTATGAAAATCCGAAATTTCACATTTTCTTCCAAATAGTTTTCAAATTATGCTTAAAAAACGACAAAATGATGGTTTAAGGGCCGTCTATGATAGAAGTGAGTAGATATTTTGAAATTTATTCTGCTGTCCTGTTATCTAACAGGCTTCATAAGGTGCCTTGATCAAGAAGGAAGCTCCCTCGGTCAACAATCGAGTACCGAACTTCAATTTGGATACAGCCCTGAAAATACGCTCGATTTAAAATAATTAATTTCTCGGAAACTTATGGTACGAATTGCATAAAAAATTTCTTTAGGCTAATTGAAGGGTGTAGAGTTTATTTATGCTGTCAGAATTGGGTATTGCCATTGACAAAAATGAAGTTATGGTTAGTATGTATGGTATGTAGATGGACCCCTAAGCAAATTTTATATGCATCATTTAAAAGTAGACTTTATTTCCAATCGTTCGGTGCCAGTAACTTTCTTCTACGATAATTTGTTGAGGAGTTAGTAGGGGGTGTTTACTTTTTTTTTTTTTTCACGACTGTACCTTTTTATAACAAGTGTATACATTTTATGAGGAAAGTGTGATTTTACAAATTTACACCTAGATTTATGTAATGTTTACACATACATTTTTTTAGGGTGAAGGGATCCAACACAATCATAATTCCTTTATTGGTAAATATTAATACATTTAAGAAAACTGCAATAAGAGAAAAATGAATAGTAAAGAAATGGAACGATTTGATTATAATGTCATTTATCAGTATGCATGTCACGCAGGCTAACTACATCTATTTATATTTACATGTAAATATATATTTTAAAAGTTTGAATTACTTCATGTAAAAAATTAAATAACCTTGTATGACGCAATTTCAAAATCATCCTCCTATACAACATATCCTTACAAGGTATTAGCGTTGAATTGATAATTCTAGATACATTCAATCAATATATTTGAGCCTGCTCGTTTAATGTCTATTAGGTAAGCTTTTAAGAGAAACATTAGACAGACTTGAATACATTTAAAACGCAATTAATTTTTAAGTATATACATAAAAACATTTAATCAAAATCAAAATCCTACAAAGTATACGTTTAGCTATGTCATAGTGTAGCCAACTTGATTGCTGAAACTTATGACATTAATTTTCAATTGAATTCAACTTCGGTCTACAGGAAACCAACTTCAATAGGTCAGTATATGAATTTTAATTCAAATTGTGAGGTAGCCACAAAATCTCTACTATAAAAATTTTACCATATAGGGCTATAAAGTACTGTACTAGTACTAAATTTATTGAAATGGAAAGAAATAAAATTTAGGAAGATTTAAAGAATAACGGTTTCCCAAAAAATCTGATTAGAAATATTTTCAATACTTTGAAATTGATTAATTAAACCCCTTCCTCTTTTCAATGATATAAACCTAACAGTTTTGTTTGTTTACCATATTATGACAGAGTTTCAGAGAAAGTTTAATCTGTTTTTAAATCATTTAGCATTGGAGTTTCTTTTAGTCCATTAAATAGAGTTCTTTTTTACATAACCACAATTTTAAATATGACAAAAGAAAATTAACCGGTGTTGTGTATATGATTCCGTGAAAGGATTTCAAGAATGTATATGTCGTAGGCTAATTGAGAAATCCGGCTCTTTGCAAACAGCCTAGGCTCTTTGCAAAGCGCCTGGCTAATTGGAGAATCCATCTCCCTTGTTCCAATTAGCCTGATATTTTTCTGGCTTATTGCAAAGAGCCTAGAAAGCGTTAGGATAATTGAAAAATGACCACTTATTATCCGATCAGGGTGATATTTTTAGCTCACAGGCTATCAAAGCCTGAGAGCTTATGTGCCCGCCGATTCTGTATGTACGTGTGTACGTACGTACGTACGCATGTACGTAACGCGATAACTCTTGATAGATATATCCGATTTATGACCACTTTTTATCCGATCAGGGTGATATTTTTAGCTTACAGGCTATCAGAGCCTGAGAGCTTATGTGCCCGCCGATTATGCATGTACGTGTGTACGTACGTACGTACGTATCTACGTAACGCGATAACTCTTTATAGAAAAATCCAATTTGCTTCAATTTTTTTTTCTAGGTTCGTTATGATAAGGTGCTTCCCTAATTAGTTTTTGGTGTTCATTGGTTAAGGATAAAGGGGGAAAAGAGGGGCTAGTCCCCCCCTTAATTTATATAATTGGGTTTTTCATGCAGAAATATTCGATTTGCTCAAAATTTGGTATACCGGTTTATTGTGTTAAGGAGATTCCCTGATTAAATTTGGAAGCTCATTATTCGTATAAAGGTGGGGGAAGGGGGCTACCCCCCTTAATTTAGATAAATCGGTTTCTCATGATGAATTATTCGATTTGCTCCAAATTTGGTATACCGGTTTATTAAGTTAAGGAGCTGCCTTGATGTTTATTAGTTACATATAAAGGGAAGAAAGGGGGGCTATCCCCCCCCGTAATTTAGATAAATGGGTTTTTCATGCAGAAATATGCGATTTGCTATACATTTTGTAAACCGGTTAATTATGTTAAGCAGCTACCCTGATTACATTTGGAAGATCAACATTATGTATAAAGGGGGGAAAGGGGGGCAATTGCCTCTCCCCTTAATTTAGATAAATGGGTTTTTCATGTAGAATTATTCGATTAGCTCAAATTTGGTATACTGGTTTATTATGTTAAGGACATGGCTCGATTAGATTTGGAGGTTCATTAGTTAAGTATAAAGGGAGGAAAAGGGGGGGGGCTACCCCCTTAATTTAGGTAAATGAGTTTTTAAGGCAAAATTATTCGATTAGCACCAAATTTCGTATACCGGTTTATTATGTTAAGGAACATCCCTGATTAGATTTGGAGGTCCATTAGTTAAGTATAAAGGGAGGAATGGTGGGCTAACAACCCTCCCCCCTTAATTTAGATAAATGGGTTTTTCGTGCAGAGTTATTCGATTTGCTCCAAATTTCGTATACCGGTTTATTATGTTAAGGAGCTGTCTTGATTAGATTTGGAGATTTATTGGTTAAGTATAAAGGAGCGACAGGGGCTAGTGTCCCCTTAATTTAGATAAATGGGTTTTTCATACAGAATTATTCGATTTGCTTCAAATTTGATGTACCAGTTTATTACGATATGGCTTCTTCATTTAAATTGGAGGTTCATTGGTTAAGTATAAAAGGGGGCAAAGGGGGGCAATTGCCCCTCCCCTTAATTTAGATAAATGTGTTTTCATGCAGAATTATCTAATTTAGTTTAAGTTTTTGTCTAGGTTCATCCTAATAAGGAGATTTTCTGATTAGATTTGAAAGTTCATTGGTTCAGCATAAAGGGAGAAATGGGGGAGCTAATACCCCCCCCCCTTAATTTAGTGAAATGGTTTTTCATGCAGAATTATCTGATTTGCTTCAAATTTGGTATACCAGTTTATTATGTTAAGTAGCTTCCCTGATTAGATTTGGAGGTTCTTTGGTTAGGTAGAAAGGGGGGCAACGGGGGCTAATACCTTCATTTATTTTTCGAGGGGCATTATTCTTTGAAATAAGAGTAGCTAGTACAATTAGTGTGAATAGCCTGTGAGCTCAATGCCATCAGTTTAACTGGGCAATTTTCTTTTTATTAGGTTTATTAACGCATAACCCTACCCAAACCCGAAAAATAAATTACAACAGACCGTAACCAGATTCGAGCAAGACAAAATAATTTGAGTCTACATGCAACGCGACCCGAACCTGAGCGTTCCATTTGAAAAAACCCGAAATCCCGAACCAAATCTGATAACCGACAAAAATATTCCAAAGATCCATAACCGGATCCGAACAAGACAAATTAGTTTTCGTGGACACACAACGCTACCAGAACCTAAATATCCCATTCGAAGTCAACCTGAAACCCGTCCTGAACCAAATCTTAACCGACAAAAATATTCCAAAGAACTATAACCTGATGCAAGCCAGAAAACTCATCTCTGTCCACCGGCAACCCGTGCCGAACCTGAAAGTTCAAATTGAACTCAATCCGGAACCTGGTTGTGGTCGGTTTTCGGGTTGACTTCAAATGGAACCTTCAAGTTCGGATCCGGTTGAAAAAAAATTAAACTAAATCAGATAATTCTGCATGAAAACCCATTTATCTAAATTAAGGGGAGGGGCAATTGCCCACCCCCCTTCCCCTCTTTTATACTTAACCAATGAACCTCCAAATCAAATGAAGGAAGCCATATCGTAATAAACTGGTACATCAAATTTGAAGCAAATCGAATAATTCTGTATGAAAAACCCATTTATCTAAATTAAGGGGACACTAGCCCCTGTCCCTCCTTTATACTTAACCAATAAATCTCCAAATCTAATCAAGGCAGCTCCTTAACATAATAAACCGGTATACGAAATTTGGAGTAAATCGAATAACTCTGCATGAAAAACCCATTTATCTAAATTAAGGGGGGGGGGCTGGGTCTAGCACCCATTTCCTCCCTTTATACTTAACTAATGAACTTCGAAATCTAATCAGGGAGGGTCCTTAACATAATAAACCGGTATACAAAATTTGGAGCAAATCGAATAATTTTGCATTAAAAACCCATTTACCTAAATTAAGGGGGAGTAGCCCCCCCCCCCCCCCACCTTACCTCCCTTTATATTTAACTAATGAAACTCCAAATCTAATCAAGTCATCTACTTAACATAATAAACCAGTATACCAAATTTGAGCTAATCGAATAAATCTACAAGAAAAACGCATTTATCTAAATTTAGGGGAGAGGCAATTGCCCCCTTTCCACCTTTATACATAATAATGATCTTCCAAATGTAATCAGGGAAGCTGCTTAACATAATTAACCAAATTTATTGCAAATCGCATATTTCTGCATGAAAAACCCATTTATCTAAATTACAGGGGGGGGGGATAGACCCCCTTTCCTCCCTTTATATGTAACTAATGAACCTCCAAATCTAATCAAGGCAGCTCCTTAACTTAATAAACCGATATACAAAATTTGGAGAAAATCGAATATCTGCATGAAAAACCCATTTATATAAATTAAGGGGGGACTAGCCCCCTTTTCCTATTTATCCTTAACCAATGAACCCCAAAAACTAATCAGGGAAGCACCTTATCAGAATGAACCTAGAAAAAAAAATTGAAGCAAATCGGATATTTCTATCAAGAGTTATGGTGTTACGTACATACGTACGTACGTACGTACACACGTACATATAGAATCGGTGGGCACATAAGCTCTCCGGCTTTGATAGCCTGTTAGCTAAAAATATCAACCTGATCAGATAATATGTGGTCATTTTTCAATTAGCCTAACGCTTTCTAGGCTCTTTGCAATAAGCCTGAAAAATATCAGGCTAATTGGAAAAAGGGAGATGGATTCTCCAATTAGCCCGGCTCTTTGCAAAGAGCCGGATTTCTCAATTAGCCTACGACATATATATAAATAGATGAGACTGGAAGATTTATCGAAATACGACTTAAGAAGCATATCGGAGTTTAAAAATGACAAATTAAATTCAGATTAGTCCAAAATGCTTTTGACACAGACCATTTCCCATCTTTCGTAAATTAGCTAATTTTGAAAAATAACTGCACCATTACAGATATTTCATAGAGGGATGGTTCAGTAAGATACACCCAAATACTTTGAACGAATCACATTTCGATTCTTTATGAAAGTTGCCTTTTTCTAAAAGAAAAATTTCGAACGCAAAGTTCGAAATGAAGCAAAAGTTCGTATGAAGAAC
The DNA here is from genome assembly GCA_963932465.1 of Maratus speciosus. Taxonomy (NCBI): domain Eukaryota; kingdom Metazoa; phylum Arthropoda; class Arachnida; order Araneae; family Salticidae; genus Maratus; species Maratus speciosus. Next base: position 76,363,120 of record OZ010786.1, on the reverse strand, counting down.
AACGAGTGTCGCCATCTATGCATGTGGGAAAGAACCATATTCAACTAGTTATTTTCATTTATTTCGAGCTCATTTCATTAAAAATATTCTGGGGTCCTCACTGGATGGCGCAACTGCATTTTTGCATTCATGTCATTGGTTAAGGTTCGACAAATTGTCTCTCGCACAGGAAGCCTTCATCTCTGAACTTTTAGTCATTTCACCATCATATTTTATCCTGACGACGGCTGTAGATGCAGCTTGAAACGTAGGTTTTTACTTTTAGTTTATTTTTAATAGTACAAGTTCATATTAAAGTTCATGTTTTGCTTACCATTGAGCAAGGATTTGTGTTTTTAACGAATACATTCTTATTTATTATATTTTATGGTGCAATTGTCCAATATTGGTTAAGGATAAAATAGTGTCATTAAAATATGACCATTTCAATTCGCCATTTTCCCGTTTAAATATTGGACCCTGCTTATTATTATTATGTTAGGGTGTAATTTCGTCTTTTTCTATCCGGAGACTGACATAGTCATACAGAAAATATTCTTGCGAAATGTCTGTGGTGAATTATAGACATTACTAACAAATTTCGTTATTCCTCATTATGGTATTCTGGGAATTATTTGTTACATAAAATCTCTGTTATTTCAAACTTATTTATAAACAAAAATAAAGTTTACTAAGCTTCGACATAACACCATAAATGTATGATGTTGAAAGACCTTTCAAAATAAATTTACGGCATTCTTGTGAAAACGCGAGATTCGCGAGAATTAATTTCTTTTATGTAATATCTTTCTATTCTTTAGCGATTGTCATCATAAATCTCACAAAACAATCATATGGATTGTTTTGGGTGAATTACGAAAATTGTTCGTAATATTTTTTATTCTTTACTGTATTTAAATCGCTGTATTTGAAGAATTACTGTTTAAAATAAAATCCCTCTTTTTAAAGTTGCTTATAAATTAAAATTTAAATATGCTTAGCTTTGTCAGATCATCATAAATCAATGCTATTATAATGTATGTTGAAAGCCGTGTCTGGTTAATTAATTCTGTCAATTATCCCGCATTTTAATAACACATTAATCCTTCCACAGTACAGAGGTTCTTATTTTGTATAATTCCTTAAAGCTTTGAAGCATCGTCCAACATACACATATAAATAAGATATATTATCTATATCTTATTTTTATAGATCTATATTTTTTGGTCTAAAATATTTAAGGCTCCGCATTTATTTTCAAGAAAATTCTTCATTCTGTCTCTAGCGATTTTATCATACTGATTCTGTAAATAAATAAATAATGTACAATGTTGCTCTGTGACTTATACAAAATATTTATAAAATACCTTATCTCTCGTAAAGGATTCAATGATTAATGTTGCTTAATAAAATATATATCATGCTTTTATGTGCATAGATATGCAGGCATATATAATGAAATTTGTCATTCCATTTCGGAAGAGACATATAAGTATTATTATTATATATATTATAAATTATTAGTATTATTAAGACAACATAAGCATCTTTTAAGCAATTTTATGCATAGATATCCAAGCTCACACTTTAAAGATGTTATTTATGGAATTATGGAATTCAATTTCGTGTAATGCAGTCTACATAGGTGTAACCAGCCGTACACTTGAAACAAGACTTTAAGTCTTGTTTCAGTCTTGTTTAAGTCTTAAGTCTTTTTTAAGTCTTGTTTGAGCATAAACATGCTTTTAGAAATAAAAATTTAAATTCTAAAATTGTTGACCACGCCATGAAAACTGATCATTTTCCGCGTTTTGAGAATGCTTATGTAATTAGATCAGGCTGCTGCATTTATGCAAGTCGTATTTTTTTTTGGAAGCTTGGTGCACGAGAACTGCTGATTTAGCAATTAACGAGGCTGTATCTCTACCAATAGCATATTCAGTTTTGTTTTAAGTATAATTTTTTTGCAACTCATATAATTTTTTTCTACTTGTTGAACTTTAAAACGTAATATGACATTTACGTTAGGATTTAGCTGATGAGGGATTCAGAATGAATCCGAAACGTACTTTTAAATTGTTTTTAGTGTTTTTATCTTTTAATGTAATGTAATGTAATGCCTGTTATTTTGAAAAGTTTGTATAACTGCACATAAGTATGGTTACATTCACCAGTGTTCTTTTAAGTTGTTTTATTACAACACGATAAAAAAAAATCACCACTGTTGATTAATGATATGCAAATACTATGTATTATCAAAAGCACTTTAATTCTCCTCAATCTTAGTTAGTCACTCTTTTTTGTGTAAGAATCTGATGACTTTCAACTAATCTCTGCAGTACACGTATAATTAATGTGTCTACGTGTTTAGCTATGAAACATCTGAGCCTCCCCATTTATTTCTGATCAGGTAAATCCTTCAATTTGTCTCTAGAGACTTTACCAACGATACGGAAAATAATGCGGAGAGTTAAAGCGGAATATTTTCAGTGGGTTAAATGTAATATATACAAAATCATAAAAAAAAAACAAATTCCTAATATATATATATATATAATAAATTACACTTCAGATTATGTGATTGGAAACATACTTGATAAGTATTACCATGTCACATTGGAAGAAACCACTTAGTATGAGAGTGAGTGCGTTACATTGCATGAGCATGTGAGTGCGTGAAATTTACCAATATTCCTTTAAATAATTTTATTAATGTCTAAAAGAGAGAATTACATTTTTACAAAAAATAAATCCTTTTTTTCAGAAAATTAAAAAGAAAAATCATGCGCCAAACTTACATTATGAAACACTTTCCGACATTTCCAGACTACTTTATCAATACATCGCTTGTTACTAAGGTAAATAAAGAACTAAGTAATCGTTTTAGAAAACGTATAACGTATTTTAAAACAGAATTCAGAAATTACCATCTGTAATAGGAAAAGTGCATACATTTATTTTTGCAGCCCTTTAGTTAATCTATAAATTTATATATATTGTACATAATGTATGTTAAAATTTAGTTTAACAACAAACCTCATAATAGTGTACCAAGAGTGAAAACTCACAGTCAGCAATTTTTGACAATAGGCGGCAAAATACTTGAATTCTTCTATACAGCCCTGTGTGTTACTTACAGATTTTTATATATGTTACGGCCAAAACCCGAAATTGGCCAAAACCCGAATTGGCCAACCAATTCGCGAACTGGCCAACAACGCTTTAAACTGACTGGCCAATTCGGGAATTGACCGGCCAATTCCCGAACTGGCCAGATGCGATCGGCCAGTTCGCGAAGTGGCCATACGCGATCGGCCAGTTCGCGAAATAAGTATATAGCAACCAATTTTTACTTTTTATCCCTTTCTAACATAGTTGAAACTGTTGATGAATTCAATTTGTCTAGCAGTCTGCCTGTCCGTGTTCTAACTCGAGTAAAGACTCGGATTGACTTGTAATTGTTATTTTATTTAGATTTATAAATTAATTTCGATATTGCAAGTGAAGTGTGTACTATTTTTGGTTAATTTACAGCGGCACAATAAAGTATTTCGTTACAATATCATCAAGGAGAAAAGTTTTTCCGGTGTATTTTAATGTTGTTACATTATCTCAATTATAATGAAATTGACATGCATCATTAAGATGGACAACAAACTGTTATCTAAGTGTATGAAATCAGTAGCAATTATAGCTTGTTTGTGACATTTAAAAGTATTTCATTACATTGCAGTGAATGGTGGAAGATAATTTTTAGTACACTTAAATGATGTCAATCTATTTCAAACATAATAAAATTCATACGCCTCACACATGTTGGGAGCAATATGCTTTTTTGTAGAGTATTGATTAAGTAGTCATTATAGTTCGTTTATACGTACGCCAAAAAAATTCCGATAAAGAATTATGATATATGTGAAAAAATCGCTTATAGGGTTTTCTAATGATGTTACACTACTTCATACATAATGAAACTGTTATACATTACTATTATATTCTACAACATGTTTCTATAGATTATTGACTAAGTAGAATTTGTCGTTTATTTAAAGAGTCACTGAAATAATTTGGGTTATTGGTATGGCTATGAGCCATTATTGCTTGATGTGCGTTTTCAGCTGTGATAGGCTTTTAAAATTTAATTTATATGTAGTGTATTACCAGGTTTGTAGATCATATGCAGGGCTGCATGAAAGCTAAAAGAATCACATTACCGGCTGTGGATACCCATTGCTAAACACTTCGTATATTGGCCAAGGCTTCCCGGCTAGTTCGCGAATTGGCCGGCCAAAACCCGCAAAAAGCTGTTCATTTCATGTATTTCGGGTTTTGACCAGGAATCTCGGCCAGTTCGCGAATTGGCCGGCCAATTCGCGTATTGGCCAAGCTCCGGGTTTTGGCCATAACATATACATCACGTATTAATGTAAAATTTAATTCGGGAAAAAGCACACAAAACTAATGAAATAACACCAACTTTAAGGAATTCGCGCCATATTCAATAATGATTATGAGTTCTTTTGTGTAGCCTTCTATGTCCTCTACACTATACATATACCGTAGTATGGAAAATTTAGTTAAACTTAAAAAAGCATATCTGAACTAAAAACACACTTCTAGCAATTGTCGCTGATAAGCGATACCTCGGATACACTACTGTATCCGAAATCTTTTGTGTGTTCCTGTAAATGAACGATAAATGATATACACACCATATTCTATGGCAAGTAACTTGTTTTAATTTCTTCTCATTGACCTTAATATAACGGAACACTTTTCGTTGTCCCTGTAAATGAACTATGAATGCTACATACTTCATTTTCAGTAGGGATCATTCTGCAGTAAATGTCAGAAACATATTAAAATTACAGAGTAATCCGACGATATTCCCGAGAGTAAAAGCACGACCAGGCAGACAGACAAACATAAATAATAAACTCAATTGAACTATGTTGAAAGTGTTAAAAATATTTTTAATAAGCAATTTTAAAAGGAAAATTGCCGATTAAAGAAGTAAAACAAAAAACAAATTCGCATTTTTTTAGAACATGTTTAAATATTTCTACGCCTATTTGAGTTCCCATGTCAGTCAATATATGACGTTATGAGTTTGTATTCCATATGATTAAATATCGATTGAAAAAGGAGTTTTTTTTTAAATATTACACTATTAATTTTTTATTTATAATTCATTTTCTACTTTTTAGATTTTAGAATGTTTTATCCCTGTAGCTTCAATGCCATTTGGTATATTTTGGCATTCATCGGCGCAACTTTAAATTATTTCTTTTTAACACTTTCCAACAAAGTTGAAAAGTGTTTGTGCATTCGGTTTGTCTGTCCGTCTCTCCATCAGTCCGTCTGGTCGTATGGCCGTCAGCCCGTCTGGCCGTCTGCCCACTCTCTAACTCCCGTAAATATATACACGGATTTCCATGAAATTGATAAAGGTTATTTAGAGTTACGAAAGCATGTTTGATATTGTATATGAAGTATGTAGGATTAATCTTTCATTTACAAGGGCACTCAAAAGTAGCGAGGAGCGAAAAAAATTAATTTTTTACAATCAAAAACGGGTATGTGCCAAATGTTGCCTTTATGCTAGTACATCATCTGCGTGCCATATTACCGCTGAAAACAAATTGCTTGAGTCTGCGCTTTTGGTCCAAAAGTCGAAATTTTGGGTAAAATTTGACATTTTTTCAAAAAATTAAAAAAAAGTTCTACCGAGATGATTATTATTTAAAAGTGTTATTTAAACCTTTATTATTATTGACTTAACATGTTTAAACGATAAAAAGATATCTTTGTTCAGTATAACTGGAACAAAACTGACAACTTTTGGTGCAAAAAAGGCGTTGCCACTCTGTTGTGTCACACAAATAATTGTTCTTTAGACTACAGCTCGCTCTTAGTTGCTTTCAAAACTACCCAGGAAGTATCACGTGGAGGTGAGTGCATTTCATGTCACAACAGTGCATAGCAAGACCACCCTACGATCTTAACTCAATGTTTCATTTATACATTGAATTGTGATTTTTTTTAATAAAAGACTGGCCTAAGTTTTCTATGCATCAACCTAGTACATCTCTTTTTTGGATCCAAAGACTTTGGATGCTGCTGCTGTTATATCCTTTACGTATTTTCCGCTGTTTGTGTAAGAGAACACAAACAGTGTAACGCAGTGCGGATGATATTAATGTAATCTATTCAGCCGCCTATTATCTTCACCAAGATTGCACCCGATAAATGCATATTGATTAGAGGTTCTGTTATCACAACACTTTTCCAACGAATTAGATTTATATAATTAGCCGCTTCAAAGTTGATTGTCGATATTACAGATTTGAGTATGCCATCATTTACTCACATATTTCAACTATTATGTGCTGAGCAGCTAGCTGTTTAATGTGATGGAAATCGTCAGAGAGCACTGAATTAAGAATTTCCTCTGCGTTTGCAAAGCAACCATTGTCCTAAATAACCTTTTTTTAGTAGTTGTTTTATTCCGCTTTGTGTGTTGTTTAGTAGCTGAGTAATTTCCCATGAGTTTTTAGATCCCTTCTTTAGCTGTGGATTATAATTGATTGTAAACTATCCTGGGACCAAACTTGGATAACATAGTCTTTTTTGAGTGAACGTAGTGCGAGGGACATGTTTAGAATGAACCATTACAACTGATCATATGCCACCTCCAAGTCCAGTGAATTTTCTCTCCATCATTTATTAGACAAGATCGTTGGCAAAAATTAGATTCTAACCCACAGTTATTCACCGGACCAATCGGAAAACCTTTGTGCACGTACTTTTTCCCTTCTAATTTCAATTTTTGAAGCCATAGAGATTGATTTTCAAACATAATTTCCTGAAATCGAGAAACGGGTACTCAGCACATACCAGAAATACCTGCTAGACATTTGCAAAGTTATTTCATCAAGATATGGCTCAGAAGAACTAGCGAATAGGAACCCAAGAAACTTCTCCTATCCAAGATGGCTCAAAAAGGCGCATAAAATTATTCTCCTTTATATAAGCTCTGGTTGACCACCAGAGTCTGGTTCACTCACAAAGTATGTAATCCAAGTTTATGCCGCAGGATGGTTTACACCAAATACAACCCACATCTAAAAAATTGATCTAATGGGAATGATCTCATCAGAAATTACTCGGCTACTAAACATCATAGAAACGGCAAAAAACAAATACTAAAAGAAAATATTTAGGACATCGAGAGCAAATTCTTATTGCAATTTTGATGACGATCGTCATCACATTAAACAACAAGCTTATCAACATATAAAAAATTAAAGAAGTAGAGTAAAGGATGGCATACTCAAAGATGAAATACCTAAATACTGTAAAATGTTGTAGGAAGAGAACTCCCAATCACTATGCAGTAATTGGATGCAATTTTGTTGAAGATACTAGAGGGCTGAATAGATTCCATTAATCCCATTGCATTACTCTGCTTACCTTATCATACACAAGCAGTAGAAATATACGTGAAGGAATGTCATAGCAGCATCACCCAACGTCTGTGGATATAAAGAAGAGATGGACTAGGTTGATATATAGAAAACTTATGCCAGTCTTTGATAAAAAAAATCCCAATTCAATGTATAAATAAAACATTGCGCTCAGATGGAAGGGTGGTCGGACTATGCACTGCTGTGTCATGAAATGCAGCCACCTCCACGTGATACCTCTTGGGTAGATTTGAAAGCAACTACGTAAGAGCTGTATTCTAAACAACAATTAGTTGTATGACACAACAGAGTGGCAATGCCATTTTTTCACCAAAAGTTGTCAGTTTTGTTCCAGTTATACAGAAAAAAGATATCTTTTTGTTATTTAAACAGGTTAAGACATTAATAATAAAGGTTTAAATAACACTTTTAAATAATAACCCTCTCTATAGATTTTTTTTTAGTTTTTTGAAAAAAAATGTCAAATTTTACTCAAATTTCGACATTTAGACCAAAAGCGCAGACTCAAGCCATTTTTTTTTTCAGCGGTAATATTGCACGCAGATGATGTACTAGTATAAATGTAACTTTTGACACCTACCCGTTTTTGATTTTAAAAAATTAATTTTTTTCGCTCCACCTTACTCAAAAGTATTCCATTACATTATGGTGTATGGGGAAAAATCATTTGCAAAGTATTTTAATGATATTATGCTATTTCCAATGTATTGAAACTGAAATTCACTGAATTTCACTACGATCACGTTAGAACATGGCATTTATAGCATTTTTTAGTCATTTACGGGGGCACACAAAAGAAATCGGTTCCAGTACAGTACTGTCTTTGAGTAATAATTGCTGTTGTGCACGGTTTAAAATTTGGTATGCGCTTTTAAATTTAATTATTTTTTTGCATCTTACTCTTTATATATAAATTCTATACCTCAAATACGGGGCTGCACAAAAGTATTCACGTACCGTTCTCCTTATTAGAGGAAATTGCTGAAGGTAAATTTTCAACTGAGGTATACATATCTCTTAAGTGATCTAAATTTGGCATGTATTTAGTTAATAGATTGAAATCTATATGTCATATACAAGGCTGCTGAAAAAATTCGCATAATTTCCGACTGCGGATGGGAATAGCTGAAATTAGGTTATGAAATGTAATATGAGTTTCCATATGGTTGAATTAGACGTAATATTTTAATTTTTTAAACACTGCAGTTTTGTTACATTATTCTGAATGTGTTGGAAAGGGTTCCATAATGTATACTTGACGCATGATTTTTTCTTATTTATTTAAACGTGAATAAGATTGATCGAGATGAAGGGAATTGAGATTTATAGCCTGTGGCGGGCAAACAGAAACTAAATTAAAGTTAATATATTTATTTAAATTACTAGGGGGCTCTGCCCCCTACGAGCTACTCTCGTCAACCCCCGTTCAGACACCGCAGACTCTAACAGCACGCTAATTTGATCGGCTTTAAAAAGATTTCGGAAGATTGAATTATAATTTGAATCTGACAATTATAATCTGACGTAATTTTCACCAAACATATGTTTCTCTTTTTAATATTCACATAAAATTACTTTTGTTAGAAATGAAATATTATGATCTCTTAAAATATCAAATAAATGTCTCGTGCAATTTTTAAATTTAAACGGTTTTGCAATATTACTTTTTGTTCATTTTACGTAATAAGTGTAATGTGACGTAAATGTGACGTAAATACTCCTATTTAAGACTTCTAACGCATGTTAATGAATTTATTATTTTACAATATTCGATCTCTTTTAAAATTCACGCGTAACTATAGTTTTTATGATGTAATTTTCAAAGAATTCCTGCTTTTTATATTTTCTGATTATAATAGTGACGTGTAAAATAAATTTTTATTTGAAGCAAACATTATTGTTTGCGCTGTTTATACAGTTGGCAACAGTTTAAATTAATAAAATTTTCTAAATTTTGTAAAAAATATTTCTCGAAATGCTGAAAATTTGAATTTAAAATAGAAATAAAACCTCAAAAAATGAGTCAAATTAAAATACTAGATACAATCTGCACACCGGGAAATTCTGACGCATAAAATGATCTAAAAATGATTAAATTCCTATTTACAGTTTTTGCTCCTATAAAACTTTTTTAACGGAACGATTTTGTCCAACTTTGGTATTAAATATCTCTTAAAATAATTCTTCGATTTAAAAACTGTCTGCATCAGCGTTTTTATCAAACATTTCTCTATAATACTACCGATTTTCATGTTTTGGTATGCAACAGTTTTTTTAATATTAACGAAGAAAGGCCATGATTAAACATTCAAATGCCGATCTGCCGGGAATATCTACGCAGATTTTCATTGGTCCATTTCCAAATCAAAACTTTTCTTTATATAGAGAAGGATTACATTATTGCATTGCCATCGGAAACACACCTCCGAACATAGTTTTAATAATTGTAGCCTATCAGGAAGAGGGTTAAAAAAGATTAAAAAATTTCACCTTTACATACTGACTTGTCTGAGCTATAAAAGAGTGTAATATGAATTCATTGTTCTTTAGAGCATATTGTAATATTATTTGTGGAAATTGAAACAGATAAAAATATTATAAATTAACATGGTATTAGTCGTTTGCAAAAATTGCTCAAGGCAATGCCTAACTTACCTGAAATAAACTTATTTGTGAGATAAGACTCGTTATAAACGATAATAATACCACAAAATACACAATATGAACTTTGAAAAGCTCAATATTTTACTTAAATGCGTCAAAAAATAATAAAATAGATGTTACAAGTAAAAAATATATATATAGGGTAACTGCGGGAGAGTGGCCGCATCCGGGATTGATGCCGCACCCCTTTTATTTCTTGTAATTATCGATAGATGGTCGTCAGACGAACAGTATAGGTATGAGATTATTTTAACCAGTGTGTAGTGTGAATCCCATTCCGATGATTACTTGTAAAAGTACAATCCTTATTTTGACGTAAGTGCATGATTTCACTGTCCAAACTTTTAAACACGCTATGTTTATTTACTTTTCATTTCCTAATTACTAAATGTATGCATGATTTCGAAGTCAAAACTAAGTTTAGCATTTGTATAGAGTACTGTGTGTATGGTTACGCCAATCTCCTTAGTGATGGTAGGTAACTGTGATGGCCGACGTCTTCACCATGCAAACTGGGATACATACCATACTGCAATTCCGGTATACATGCCGAAGTTTCTTTTATAAGGGATGATTAAGTGTTATTAGCTTTTCCTTTTATTTTTACACAGACTAACCATGTTAGGCATGTTATCAATTTTACTAAAACCAAAGGATAATAAGGAAAAAATAAAGAGTAACGAGGGAACGAGAGATGCAAGCCAACATGATAATAATGAAAAATTGGACTACTCGTAACGAAGACGTTCTTTGCAAGGAATGTTTAGAAAACTACTTCGAAAAAGAGGAAGTGTAATTGGCTTCGTTCCATCATGCATCAAATGCAGTTACATAAAGACTGTACTTTTTCAATTTTTTTTCTGTAGATTGTAGTCGAAAGAACAGGTCTCGTAACCCATTCGGGATCATAGGTGCACATAAGCACCTTCATAAAGAGCATACAAATTTATTACTGGCACCAGCAAAAAATAAAAGTAATATTTCCTTTCTTTAATTAAATAATTTTCATGATTATTTAAGTAAAGTTAACTTATTTTAAAAAAGTGGTGGCAAACGAATAAAATTTGTATAAAAACCACCTGTCCCGAAAGCGTTAACAAATAAATTATGCAAACACAATTTTACATTTTTTCTTTTCCCTCTTTAATACATATATGTCAAGTTATTGCTGAAAGAACAATTAAAATTTAATGTAAAAAAATAAGTTGATAATTTTAATAGTGAAAGTAGGCAAACAATTATTAATTTGAATCTACTAATGCGTTTTCTTGTACTCGTTTAGTTTCATTTTTTTTATTACATCGTTAATTATAGTCCAGATATGAATATTTCTTTGAATATTTTTATTTATAATTTCATTCTGTTCTTATTACAAGATCGGCAAAACTACCGCATAAGTCTGAATGAATGTACGGGTGACGCGCCGCAGTATGACGTTTTAGAAAAAAATTATTAGAAAATATTAATTATTTGTTTTGAATATTTTTGTCGCAGTACACGCGTTGTATATTTAAAATTAAATAGGATAGCATGTTTTTTTTCATTTTATCTCCAGCATGGGGCTTTATACGCAAATTCAAAAAAATGTACTGCATAAATCCCGGAATTACTCTGTATACATTTAATTTCATAGTACTTTCGTCCGGCAATTTGTAGTTTTCGTATATTCGAATAATTCGAATAGTTTTATTATTGATTGCTGTTTCTTTCATGCAAATACGTCACTTAGTTTGAAATGGGAGAGTCTATAATTTTTGAGGTAGCTGAATGGAGAAATAGCATTACCTTGGATGGAACTCATAGAGAGAAAAATATATTTGACAGCCGTTCCATTTATTTTAATACGTCACTTTGTTCACACACGTCACTTTCAATTTGAAATTCTCTGTGTTTATTTAGTCTGAAATTTATGGGTAAAAGCAATCAAGTATGTAACTACGCCCTATCATACAGTATCCCCAATATTTGGTGAAACATCCTGCAATCTTGAGCAAAGTGACGTATTAAAATGTGTAGTTCAGCTGCGCATTAAAAAAACTAAAGTGACGTATTAAAATAAATGAAACAACAGTTAAATAGATTTTTCTCTACATAAGTTTAATCCAAGGCACTACACTTCGACTTTCAGCTACATTAATAATTATAGACTCTCCCATTTTAAACGAAGAGACATATTTGAATGAATGGAACAGCAGTTAATAATATAAATAATTTCTGAAGATGACCACTAGAATTGCAGGCCGAAAGTACTAAGAATATTTTAAATAATATATATATATATATAATTAACTTGTAATATATATATATTATTATTATTTTGTCGCCTTTTAACTAAAACATTGAGCTTTTTAAAATTCATATTGTGTATTTTGTGATTAAATCAAGGTGGGATTTTGCATTATTTTATTAACAATGAATTTTTGTATTACAATTTCGTCTTATGATTTTATTTACAAGATAATGCCTTTTTCTTTTTACTTACATTACTTACATGCCCTTTATTCTTTCAATTATCACGTACTTCTGAAAACGTATTAATCCACCTCAATTACTGCGATTCTTGTTTGTGTAACATTACTAATACTTTCAACTTACGTCCCGTAATACACGTATAATTAATATGTCTACAACTTTTACGACGAAATATCTGAGCCTCTTCATTTATTTCGTATCAGAAAAATTCTTCATTTAGTCTCAAGAGACTTTATTATCCCGATACAGAAAATTAACGGAATGCGAAATATTTGCAGTGACTTGTAAATAATATTAACACAATTTTTAATTCATTTTCCTATATGAGTAAAGTTAGGGTAATTAAAGTCCCACATGTATTTATATAAATCTGTATTTTAGAAAGCATAAATAAGACAACTATCTTACAAATTATTAACTACTAGCTGAAATATCTGGCATTGCCCGGGGTTTAAAACATGTTTGATTAGAAAAATCAAATTTAAAAGTAAACACTGTACGGACTATGAATCTCACGCAAATATGCTTTCTTTTTCAATTCATACTATTAGTTCACACTCTCCCTATATTTATTTATATATTTATTTATTTATATATTTATCTTGTTCAAATTTTCAATCCTTCATAAAATACTCATTATTCATCCTATCAAGTTGAAATAAATTTTTTTGAACTTGTACTGGATGACAATTGGTGTTAATACAGTTTTTTCAAATATTAATTAATTAATTAAATTTTAATTAATTAATTTTAGTTTTGCATGGGAAACAAAATGGCGGCCATTGGTTACTGAAGGTCAATGGAAATATTTTCAATAAGGGGTTACCATAGGAGGGACCCTGTTCTGTCGCCAAACACCGCCAAGTTTGTCGCCAACTTGGCGATATATCGCCAAATTTGGCGGTCAAAATAAGTCACCAAAAGTGACGCCAAATTGACGATATTTCTACTATTTCGCCAAATTCCCAAAGAATTCCATTGTAAACCTACTTGCTTATAGAAAATCAACAGATTGAGATATTTTAATGCAACAAAAACTAATATTAGCTTAAGGGATTATATTAAGTTTTTCTTGGATGACCTAAGAAGGAATTGACTTTAAAAACAAAATTTTTATATTACTTGTTTAATATGTTGAACGCCTTGAGAAATTTTGCTTTTATACCAGTATTTAAAAAAAAAATTCCTAAGACTTAATAAATATAGTTTTGGTTCATGAAAACAACTGAAAAGGAAGTGTACATTTATGAAAAGCCCTTCATGGTATCACTTTCTCTTGTAAAAGCCATGCATGAACCATATATTCGTTTTAAATATGAGGTCATACGTGAAATAACCTGTATTGTTCACAACTAAAAAGAAATGGCGTATCTAGTATTTGTCGAAAATTAAATAAAAATTATGCGCTAGTGACATCATAATTCACTTTTATATTTTAACAGAATAATAATGCTACTATAAATTGTGACTCGTGCTATACCCAGTATACACGTCAGGACACATTGCCGTTATCATTATCTTTTTACGTAGTACGGTATAATCATTAGATTTGAAATTTATACAAAAAAACTACAATTGTTTACCTTTCTAACGCAGTTTGTCTAGCAATTTTCTGACAAATACTTTTCGAGCAATTAATTTTTTCAGTAACTTCAATTCTGTCAGTTTCAATCAGTTTCATTTTCCGAGATTAATCTGTGGCAACAATTAGCGAAAAAGCCGGTCGTCAGCAACAAGTCGCTTTTGATTAAAGAGAATTATTAATAATTATTTAACGGTATATATTTTACAAAATTGTACGTAAAACGGTATAATCATTAGATTTGAAATTTATACAAAAAAACTATAATTGTTTTCCTTTCTAACGCAGTTTGTCCAGCAATTTTCTGACAAATACTTTTCGAGCAATTAATTTTTTCAATAACTTCAATTCTGTCAGTTTCAATCAGTTTCATTTTCCGAGATTAATCTGTGGCAACAATTAACGAAAAAACCGGTCGTCAGCAACAAGTCGCTTTTGATTAAAGAGAATTATTGATAATTATTTAACGGTATCTATTTTACGAAATTGTACGTAAAACGGTATAATCATTAGATTTGAAATTTATACAAAAAAACTACAATTGTTTACGTTTCTAACGCAGTTTGTCTAGCAATTTTCTGACAAATACTTTTCGAGCAATTAATTTTTTTCAGTAACTTCAATTCTGTCAGTTTCAATCAGTTTCATTTTCCGAGATTAATCTGTGGGAACGATTAGTAAAAAAGCCGGTCGTCAGCAACAAGTTGCTTTTGATTAAAGAGAATTATTAATAATTATTTAACGGTATCTATTTTACAAAATTGTACGTAAAACGGTATAATCATTAGATTTGAAATTTATACAAAAAAAACTACAATTGTTTACCTTTCTAACGCAGTTTGTCTAGCAATTTTCTGACAAATACTTTTCGAGCAATTAATTTTTTCAGTAACTTCAATTCTGTCAGTTTCAATCAGTTTCATTTTCCGAGATTAATCTGTGGCAACAATTAGCGAAAAAGCCGGTCGTCAGCACCAAGTCGCTTTTGATTAAAGATAATTATTAATAATTATTTAACGGTATCTATTTTACAAAATTTTACGTCAAATGGTATAATCATTAGATTTGAAATTTATACAAAAAAACTACAATTGTTTACCTTTGACTTTCAAGTAAAACCAGGCAATTAATATGTCTGTTTCCCTTTGGGCGAAATATTTGGGCATCCGCATTAATAATGGAAACTGTATCTATTTTACAAAATTAGAAATACATTTTTATGAAAATCATGTAACGAAAAATATTAATATACTTATTAGTAACATGCAGTGAAAAAATTTGATAACTGAATGAAGTATTTGGATAGTTCAGGTACCAAATTTCTCGAAGCATGTTTATCAATCTCATTTACAGTTAATCTTATCTGGAACAGTTTCGAGTAATGCGAGGCAAATAATATGTCTATTTCACTTTCGGCGAAATATTTTGCCGTTCGCATTAATAATGGAAACTGTATCTATGTTACAGAATTACCCAGTACATTTTTATGAAATATCGTGTAATCAAAAATATTAATATAATTATAATCTAATAACATGCTGTGTGAAAATTTGACAACTGAATGTTTCTAGATAGTTTCTTCTTTGAAGTATCCCACTTTCTCAAAGTATGTTAATCAATCTCATTTACAGTTAATCTTATGCGTTTTGAAAGTATTTGAAGTAATACCAGGACATTAATATGTCTATTTCACTTTGGGCGAAATATCTGCGCCTCATCATTTATTACCATCTTCCTTTCATTCTCTAGATACTTTTATCTGGATTATGAAAACAAACAGTATACGGGAAGTTTTCGTTGACTTAAATATAAACGTTACACAATTCTTACTCAAGTTGACAATGGGCACTGCTGAAAAAAATGTCTTCTTGACTGAAAATATATAAATTTCTAAAGTCTATTTCGCAAAAGCAAAATCACTGTCATAGCTTGGTAAGTGCTTGGTAGAATGAATGGTAAGTGCGTAAGTGTACTCAGTTCTTAAACTTAAAAGAAAATTCAATTTTTGAAAAAAAAATTGAAATAGTAAACATTTCTTAACACTTTAAAATAAAATGAATGTCCTTCTTATTAGTTACTAAATATGGATTATTTTCAGAGAGTGAACTTTAAAGTTATTTTTCTTAAACTGTAATTTTTTGTCATTATCCGCTTTGTAATTTAAACATTTAAATAATTTTTTCATGAAGTTTTCAAAATGTATAGTGTATGGTACGCACTGTAAAGTGAACGTAACGTTTCATATTTTTTGTCGATTATTTTATTATTTCTAAAATGATTGTTTATAAACAAGAAACATTTTTGATTTTAAAATAAAAAAATTCTACAAATACACAACATTTTTAAGCTCAATGAAATCACAAGACTATGAAGTACAATTGAATCAGTCATTCAAAAAAACGTATAAGTCAAGTATTTTCCAAACATAAATCGGGAACAGTTTTTCTGTTATTTTTCTTTTTATTACACAGAAATTATAAAAACTATTCAATATTTACAAGCTTTGAATTCCAAACTCTATAATCCACGCCCAAAAGATCCATTAAAATTCGTTTATTTGTTATTAATACAGTTTCTGTTTTTATTTTTGGAAAATTCTGATTCTGTGACTTATCTGGTTTTTGAAATGGCCAATTCAATTAACCCTTTATTTACTGACGGTTCTTATAAGTACCATTAAAATAACTTGTTATAAAATTCATTAAATACATCGATTGGTTGTAATACAATTTAGAATGAGTAATAGATACATTACTTTATCTTGTTCCGAAAGCATTATTGCTTACACAAAAAAAAAAATATTTTTAAAAGGATGATTTCTTTTGCCTTTGCATCTTTTCAGCTTTCTTGGAGTTGGGAGGTGGGGTGGGGATTTTTCAATTCGGAAATATTTCTATAATTTTATTATAAGAACGTTATACATTTCCCAATTCTACAAAATACAAAGGAAAATATTTAAAATAAAAGATTTGTGTGGGGTTATAAATATTGCACAAAATCCCTGTAAATTCAAATTTAATTAATTCTTCTAAATCCTTCCATCCATCTAAAATCTTTCTAAAATTTATTAAATGATTATGTAAATCTTCTGAAGAATTCACGAAAAATGCTTTAGAAGTTAAAATTTTCATGAATTCATACCTCAGTACATAAAGTATTAAATGCCAAATGTGCAGAAATTCATTTTACATGAAGACACATATTTGCAGCCATTAGCGCAACCTGCGATTCCAGTTTTCAGCACTACAAATTACGAAAAATCTATAAAATCTAATGTTAGCCATTATAACCTATAAAAATATAAAATAAAAGAAGAAGATTTTTCTATAATGCCGTTAAAAAAAGTTGCTGTGTAATGTATACAAGGTAAGATATAAAATAACAAAAATATTCATTTTTTTAATTTTTCGACATTTCCAGCTCTCTTAAAAAAAAGAAAAAAAAAAAATCTCATTTAAGCAGGATGAAAGGATGCTATTATAACAAGTTGTAAATTGTTCGTCAAACGTGGCAAATGAGGTGCGTTCGTAGTATAACTAGTTTTATAATTATTTTTTTTTAACCCATATTGTACTTAATGTATATTTTTTTTTGCATTTCATAATGCATAGTCTGTAACATCATTTAAATGCACTTGCAAAAAATTTTTCCCATTTCCCGTAATGTAACGGAACACTTTTGACTGTCCCTGTAATTAAACTCTACATCCGATTTTCATAACATTTGAAATGGCCCGACAAAAGTTTTGCAACAATTATATATTTAAAATTTCAGACCATTCGGAAAGCTGTAACATCATTAAAATGCACTTGCAATAATTTTTCCCATTGGCCGTAATGTAAAGAAAAACTTTTGATTGTCCCTGTAATTAAACTATACATCCGATTTTCATAAAATTTGAAATGGCTCGACAAAATTTTGCAACAATCATATATTTAAAATTTCAGACCATTCGGTTGGGTAGTTTTTGCTCTGTTATATGCGGACGGACGGACGGACGGACTGAACGACGACTATAGGTGCTACGTATTTATATAATTACGAACGCACCTAAAAAGGGCGTTTAAATCCACCACTGTTTGAGTTATTTGAGTTATACGTTTTACGAAACTATTTTAATCCTAAACAGCGATTCTTATAGGATTTCTAAGATTTTCAAATAATCCCCTGCAATTAAAATGTCTACATCGTTTTCGGCGAAATGTATGAGACTCCGCATTTCTTTGCTTAAAGGAAATGTTTCCCTTCCGTCTGTTCTCCCTTGAGACTTTTATCCGGATTCTGAAAACAAGTAGTATGTGGAATGTTTACAGTGATTTACATATAATATTTACAAAACTCTCATTCATTTTAAATGTGAGTTTTGCTGGAAAAGTATTCCTTCTTAAAATTAATTTTCTGCCGAATGTTGCATATTTTAAAAAAGAAATATGTATATATAACTTGTAAAATAGGATATAAATTTAAAATATAATTTTCTTATTCTTTAGTGCATACCGTAACATATCTGTAGAAATTTAAATAGTGGAAGCGGTCATAGCACGTACTAGCGGTCGTCTGGAAAAATGACTAAACAAAATTCATAAATTATTGTGTGTTTGCAAAAGTTCGTGCCTAATTACCAATGCATCGAGTTTCGAAGTATACCCAAGTTGTTTTAAATGGCGAAATACAGTTGAATTGTCAATATTTCGTCTCTCAGCAATTTCTTCATTAGTAATTTGTGGATTATTATTCAGTAAATCACAGGAACTCGCCAAAGCAAATTGTATCATTTAGATTACAATCACCATTTCGAAATCGACAAAACCACTTTTGAATTGTCCTAAGAGTGGGAGTACGATCCAAATAAACGTCTTGGATATTTTTTGTAGCACGTCCAACACTCACTCCTTTCTTAAAACTTATACAGTGTGTATCTGAAATGCTTCCACAAACTTAGGGTGAGGATAATACTCATCAAGACGAACAAAAATGAATGGAACATGGGGTTGCAAATGACGATTAAAGGGTGAAAATCGCAAAAATAATAAAAATATCGAAATCTCGCATGCTGCTTTTCTGCAGAACTGGCACAAAGCTGGATTTCCTTTCACTTTGTGCATATCCGGTCATAAAGAGATAAAAAAAAATTGAAAAGAAAAAAGCCAAACAAGTTTGTGAGCAGGAATCCAGGTATGCCACTTTGAACGTGAGCGCCAGTCATTCCTCCCTAGATATACTCTGTGTAATAATGTCCACGGTCGACATTTTGAACATTTTTTGTAAAATATTTGTTTTTTCTGGACATCAAGAGCTGTGTTGTACCTATTTTGCACAATAAATAATTTTCTGGGGTGTTTCTTTCTTGTCTCAGGTTGTCCATTGCCAGACGCATTTTTCGATTCCCAAGTTTTAAACGACATTTGCGACCCCATGTTCCATTACATTATTTGTTCGTCTTCATAAGTACTATCTCTGCTCTAAGTTTATTAAAGCATTTCAGATATACCCTGTATAACCTAACATGACGAAAATGTAACATTTCATTTTCCATTCGAATATTTAACTTCCACACAAATTTTTTTGAAACACTTTTTTTCAACGTAATTTTTAATCACGGCAGATGTAGGTAACTGTAAGTTAATAATATTTTTATAATAGAATCATCACGTGAAAATTGCAAGTTTCTGCCATCTATGAAATAGTGCACGAACTTTTGCAATTGCCCAATGCATGATATAAAATGTAACTGCAACAAAAGATTTTCTTTTGATAATAGGGTAAATTTATGTCAACATTTAGATTAAAAATTGGAATGACTGTTTTATAAAGGATAATAAACCAATTTACTTTTTCTTAAATATTTGCTTTAATACTTTCAATTATCATGTACGTATGATAACAATTTAATCCTCCTGAATTAATTCAATTCTTGTTCCTATATAACTCATAAGAGTTTCAACATATCTCCGGCAATACACGTGTAATTACCATGTGTAGACCACTTGCTCCGATATATTCGATATTCCGCATTTAACTATTATTTTAACACAATCAAACTGATTGGTAAAGTTATCATACGAATTGAATATTTCCAACTGAGCAAAAAAATGCCTAGGCTGGGAATCGAACCCAGGTCCTTGGCTTACACGATCAATGCTTTACCGTTTAAGCTAACTGGGCAAAAAACCCGCCATCATATATCGTCGAGATAACCTTAGTGGTAGTAACACGGCCCAGTTAGTTTAAACGGTAACGAATTGGCCTTGTAAGCCAAGGATCTGTGTTCGATTTCCAGCTTGGCATTTTTTTTTCGCTTAGTTGGAAATATTCAATTCCTATGATAACTTTACCAATCAGTTTGATTCTGTTAAAATAATAGCTCATTTACGCATGCATCGTATATGTGGAGTTCCTTTACTTGCGGTTTATTCTGTTGAGTTGTCTACATGACAGACCAGATGATACTACCAATAAGGTTATCTGAACGAAGTATGCTGGCTGGTTTTGCGCCCAGTTAGCTTAAACGGTAAAGCATTGGCCTTGTAAGCCAATGATCTGGGTTCGATTCCTAGCCTGAGTATTTTTTGCTCAATTGGAAATATTCAATTCGTATGATTCTGCATTTATTTTACTTCAGTGAAATTTCCGATTATGTCTCTTAATTTTCATCATTTTACTTTTAAAAATAATGATGATGTGGGATATTTTTCCGTGATATATATGGTCATAGAGTTACTTAGAGATTCTGTATCCCTTGTTAAGTACTTAATTGCATAAAATTTATCGCTTGTAAAATGAATTATCTATTTCTAAACACACACGCACACACACACACACACAAAAAAAAAAAAAAAAAAAAAAAAAAAAAAAAAAAAAAAAAAAAAAAAACCAGAAACTTCCATATTTCTTTGGAAAAAATTAACCATTAAAGGAAGAAACATTAAATTCACGTCTAACAGATTATATCACTAATTTATCACGTATTTCAAAAACATATTAATTCCTGCTGTTATAGAGATTCTTTTAAGGATTTTCAAGATTTTCAGGTAATCTTCGGCAATTACTAAGTCGATATATTTTTGTCGAAATATTTATGCCTCTGAATTTACTTCCTGAAATTTCTTCCTTTAGTCTCGAGAGACTTTTCATTGAGATTCTCAAAATAAATCTATGTGCACAACTTAAATGACTTACAAACAATATTTATAAAACTCGTCTTCCCTAGATATTGCTAGAAAAATAACATTAAATATTCAGAGAATAATGTTAGTAAATTTATTTTTGGAAAAATTTTGTTTCATTGATAATTAGTATATACGATATACATATTATAATACATTCGTTTCTATAATATCTACATATATATACAGGGTGTTTCGGGACAGCGGTTACAAATTTTCAGGAGAGATAGAGTGCACCTAGCCGATGGAAAATCACATAGCAATGTATGGTCAGAAAGGTTTCCTGACAAGGTAAAGACGGCACAAGCGAAAGGAAGGACACGAACAGGATGAGAAAAAATGATTATTAGGATGAGCGAAGCGAATCCTTTACTATGCTACACAAATTACATTTAATCGTACACTTTATAAAAAACAATTCAGTATTTTGAAGTGAAATTAAACATAAAAATAAATTATGATCTGTAGATTTGCACAATATTATTATTATTATTATTTTTTTTTTTTACTAAATAACGTTAAAAAAAATTATTATCTTAATTAATATATTTTACATGTTTTCCATTACGGACGTATTTTTGCAAATGAAAAATGAAACACGTATATTTTTTGAAGAAAAAATAAATCATGGAGTTAAGATTTCTTTTATGAAATTTTTAAAATACCTTTTTTTTTTTTTAATAATAATTGCAGCATATTTTTAACGAATTAAAATTTGTGAAACTTCAGTTATTTACATTCAATTATAAAAGTATTTTCAGTGTTAAGAATTCAAATACACAATTTATTCTTATTATGATTCTTATTACGATACTTAAGCATTTTAAAAGAATTATATTATGATTTTTTTTGTAAAGTAGCAACAAAAGGATTGTAAACAAATAAAATTAATTGTTAAATTCGTTATATAAATATTTTGTAAAATTTTGCTTCGAAAATATTTTTGTTCATACCTATCTTATATCATAAATAAAAAATTCCGAGGAAATTCTTAATTATTTGGATGAATTTACATTTCTAAAATTAAAATGCACCAAAACATAAAATAACACTTTTGCTAAATAAAGATGCAAGAATAATATAAAAATAAACGGTCAAGTGCGAGTATTACTCGCGCACAGAGTGTTCCGTACAATAAATAAAATGTTTGTCTGTGAGTCTGTCTATCCATGTGTGACACACATTTTGTGGGCGCTCTATATTAAGAACTATTGAACGGAATTTAATAAAACTTTAGATTCAATGAGTCCCTGATATAGATTGGTGCTCATTACTTTTTGGTGTAAATCGCCCAGCAGGTGGCGCTACTATGCTGCAATTTTCCCGATTTCCGCAATAGCTGTATCTCAAGAACTAATGCATGAATTTTCATCAAACTTTAGATTCAGTTAGTCCCTGATGTAAACTGATCCTGATACGTTTTTGGTGTAAATTGCCCAAGAGGTTCCACTGCAACTCATAACTTTTCACGATTTCCGTAATAGCTCTATCAGAAAAAAAAAAGCACAAATTTTCACCAAACTTCAAATTTAATTAGAAGTTCACGAAAGTTTACCCTGATTAGATTTTCGTATAAATCGCCTAACTGGTGGCGCTGCTGTGCTGCATTTATCAGGAAGTATTGACATGTATGAGATAGAAGAAAATTTTGGGATTGACACAGCCGACTAGTTTAATATCATCTAAATCTCTTTATAATAAACTTAATTCGGTACTGACAATAAAAGAAATGCATATTTAAACTTCATTTGGCATTTCATAAAACTAAATTCAGCATAGTAATAACCTTTCTTTCTACAGTGCAGCTAAAACAAAACATTCGTTCAAAGTTTACATTTGGCTAATAGAAAATTTTGAAAATTCGAACAACATAATCACATGAAAAAATATTTTTTTCAACAATAAGAAGGAAATTTTAGGTTCGGTTTATACAGATTAACATAAAACGTATGTTTTGAAAAATTCATGAAAAAATATTCAAATGTTTTTGAGATATCGTGCGCGATATGCCCAAGAAAGTCAATTGGAGAAAATTGACTTAAAAGTTTCGAAAATGCCGCTTAAGCTATTGAGCCGGTATAATTCTAAAAGACATAACTTCTGTTCTAATGATAATTTGAAGGAAGCAATTATATTAAAATGTTCAGAAAAAAAGGAAGATTAACATATAAAAAAAATTAAAATAAATTTTTTTTGAAGCTTTAAGAGCCCTGAGACCCCTTGAATTAATCTGTTTATAACAATTTGACGTTTATTGCTTTTATACTTTTACTGGCCATTTCATTACACTCATATATCATTAAAAGTTGTAATCTAGGCTTTAAAAGCCGATGGTATATAGTGTACGCCGCCCCTGGCATTATGTACGTCCAAACCGTCCATATCTTTAAGGATTCATATCTCAGCTAATTACTGACGATTTCTTTCAAAAATCATGATCAAGAATGCTTTTATACTTCTACTACGATAGGTATCTCCAGCGCTGCTCAACAGTTTTGCTTAATGCCTGTAAATCGAAATTTGTGTGTAACGGAAAAATGCGCTTTTCTCAAAAACTATGTGACCTAGGGTAATCGCTATAATTTTCCTGCAAGGTTTATATTAATGTCTACTCCCTCTAATTTTTTCATAATTTTAGTTTCAGTAGATTCGGAATTGGATGGGGGGGGGGGGGGGGGGGTACATATTTTTGCGCCACATTTTCGACTATATCTTTGAAAATGTAATACCTAAAATTAAAAGAAATGTATTTTTGAATTCAGCGTTAGGAAAGCTTTCACACGATAGCTTTCACACGATTATCCGTAATTATCCACAGGTGTCAAAACTGGTAGAAATTTAAAATTTGATGGTTAGAATGGTTAGAATATTAAAATTTAAATTAGTTTTCGAGATATTGATTTTTTTCTAATTATAATGAAATTTCTCTAATGATGGCAACTAAATTCCTCGAATTTTGCGGAAAAGGGGGAGAACAGAGAGAAACTATACGAATTATTCGATTTCATTTTTTTGCGTCATTTTCAAATTGAAATTGAAATTATCTTTTATTTCCATCGATAGTGAAATAATATTGTGATTAAATTATGTTTTTCAGGAAAATTAAAAAAAGTAAATTTTTTCTTTGTCATCATTTTCAAATTGAAATTCAAAAGCGAAATAATTAAAACCAGAAATCAAAATTTAAAAATAAAAATTAAATGGTCTCGTGTTAAAAGCAAAAAATAAAGATAATTACGTCAAAATATTACACGTAAATATTAAAAAAGTACGGAAACTTTAAAATAGTAAAATGATTACACGCGAAATGCATTTAAAGGCGATATTTACGTCATATGTAAAATTCTCAGTTATTAAATGTCGTCATAATTAAAATGCCTAAAATAATTAAATTATTAAGTGTGAAAAACTCTTAAATATGAATGCGGTAAAGATACTTTTAATGATGAAGGCATTATTAAAAAACTCAAATAATAATATTCGAAACACTGTTAAAGTAAATAATACATGTACCCGTGAATCTCAAAAGATAAAAATATTTAAAATAAATTATTACATGAGAAATGCATTTAATAGTGAAGATCACACCATATATTAAAACGATACATTTAAAGCCATTTTCATTCGGGAGAGATTTAATGTCACTTCACATGGTAAAAAAGTAGTGGGATTAGAAATTTTTTTAATAGATTACATCACCTGATGCAGCGTGTGCGAATTACTATTCGATAAATACATTAGAAAAAATATGTTACTCTTATCAATTAATTTAAACACTATACATTGTGAAATTCATGATGGTGTATTAAAATAAAGAAAATAATTCATGAACCTATTCCTGAAAATATCGAAACGTAAAATATAAGTTTAAAAATTTCAAAACACAATGCTTTTCAATACCGTGTTTCTGAAAGCTATTGACAAGCGGATGGAGCATTTAAAGCTCGAAAATAAAGGAAGGATATCATCAATAGCGTCGTTATAAAAGTCTGAAAGATAATGACATTTTCAACCTAACAATTTTATACAAGCTGATTTTAGATTGTGTAATTGATCTTTTTTATCAATCCTGAAAACTGTCAGCAGTTCGTACGACAGCGAGAGAGGAGACTATAGTAACCGAAAAATATCTCTTTCAAACGAAAAAGCATGACAACCCGATTACAGAAGATAGCTGCCCTTATAGTGATAATATCATTTAATGTTTCGTAACCTCGTAATATTTCTTAAACGGGGCATTGTGCTATGTTTTTAGAGCCTGTGAAACCTGAATGGGGGTTGGCGGACGTATTTCACTGGGGGCAGAGCCCACTAGCCCTATATATATATATATATATATATATATATATTTGTAATAAAGCTTTCCAACATCATGAAAGAAAAAAGCTATTAGTGTAATTACTACTTTACGTAGATTTCGTATGAAATACTACCTATTGCGATCGCTCCTATGTTGGAATTTCTGAATTTTTTTTGCAGATTTACACCGATCATGACCCCTAGAATCCAAAACCATCCCCAGTAAAAAACGTTATCTCTCTATGTATCTATATCTACATCTATCCATATATATATATATAACCAGTGTTCTTGCTGGCTTTTGACCAACGTTAGTGATTTGTCGAATAAGAAATAAAAAACAGTAGCCAAATGAAAAGAAATGTTAGCAAAATAGATTCGACTTGAAACACAGAAAAATCTATCTTTAACTCTTTATTGTATCCCTTTTCTTCAATATGTTCTAAAATAACCTACGTTTTTGTAATTGCTTATACAATAGAAAATTGTGTGTCTGCTACAGAAACTATTAAAAATAAGTACTTTATAAATGTCTCCTAAATGTGTAAATGTTTCAGACATTCTTTTAGCTGTCTAAATAAAAATGAAATACAGCAATCTTTGATTTAACGTTGTGAAAATATGCACTAAAAATATCTATGAGACTTCGACTCATAACCGATTGAAAAAATTTGACCGGCCAATGATGCCTTAAAAACAGTTTATAAATAGTATGGTATATGGCTAATTTCAACACCGCATTCGAGCAAAAAATTTCTCTATTTGGCTATAGTGATTAACTGACAATAGAGAATTACCAATCGCATAATCCTTTCTTTGTCTGTACCTTTTGTTAAACTAAATTGGTGTTGAGTCAGTATCTCTATAAATAGAGCTTGTTAAACTAAACTGGTGTTGAGTCAGTATCTCTATAAATAGAGCTTGTTAAACTAAACTGGTGTTGAGTCAGTATCTCTATAAATAGAGCTTGTTAAACTAAACTGGTGTTGAGTCAGTATCTCTATAAATAGAGCTTGTTAAACTAAACTGGTGTTGAGTCAGTATCTCTATAAATAGAGCTTGTTAAACTAAACTGGTGTTGAGTCAGTATCTCTATAAATAGAGCTATGTAAATGGCATGGTGCGATTGAACATGTAAAGCGACGTCAATCGCTCAGTAACGCCCCTAAGAGTCTCGACTGTATTGGTACACCACAGACACAAACTGAGCACTCGCAATTTGGCGAATTTGACTGTTGGTTTACTCGCCAAATGAAGAATTTTGTCGCGATTTGGCGCAATGGCGAGCGGCAGCGAGAACCCTGTATATAACCATTATATAATTACAATTCATCATCATTTTCTTTTTACTAAAAATAAAATTAATAAATTGAGCATTGATACATTACAATGACATTATACAAAAGAATTCGGAACTAATGACTGGTAATTAATAAACACATGAAAATTTACCAGAATTGATGGAATAGCCATTTAAAGACAAAATATGCAAATATCCATCTAAAAAATGTTGAACTAATAAAGGATGCATATTAAACAAGTAAAAGATCAATTGGATGGATATAGAAGGAAGCTTATACTGTATTTCACTTCAACAGGGGTACGTGAACTATAAAATAAAAGAAAAATATAGTCGATTTCTGTAATAGAATCAAGCTATAACCTGAAAATTGAATTCTATTATGTACCTGATCGACTATAAACCAAAACTTCTAAATTAACCACGCCATATAAAATGAAAGAATTAAATAATTAATCATTTTAAGACCTGTACTGATCAACATAATGCACAAACTGAACAAAATTGGAACATTTGAAATAAAAACTTACATAGCAAGAGTATTTTTATCACTATATTTAAATCGCAAAATATATATCCCTTATAACACAACGAAAATCCCGCCTGATTAAATGGTCACAATTAATATCGAATCCCAACGATTTAATTCATCATGCTTTGCAAATGAAATTTATAAATTATTTCATATGCTAACTGTACGATCCTAGAGTAAATTATTACTAAATAATACAAAATAATTTGATATTATATATAAATAGGTTTGACAGAAGAAAAATATAATATATTATGGCAACATAATTATTATAGAACTGAATTTAAATAATTATATAGTGCTGCCATCTACTGAAAATGAAATAAATTAAAATTTTCCAATCGATTTCACTTTCTCAAGTAATAGAAGGAGAAATAATTAGTAGTGCTTCCATCTATCAGAGATTACTGAATTTTATTGTGTAGAAAAGTTGCTTTTTGTATATTTTATATCGACATTAATTAATATTAAAACTACTCAACATTTATAATTCTTAACCTGCTCTTTAGAATATAGATAATAATCATTTGGCATCTATAATGTAATGTTTATATCTATTTTTAAATTAATTCAGATAAAATTAAGTAAATAAATAATAATATTAAATCAATTAAAAATATAATAAAATAAAATTGTGATAATATCAATTTCTCAACAAATTTAATTTTATATATTTTTTAAATTGTTTCTTTACAGATTAGGGTGGGGGGCTTGGTAATATGCAATCAAAATACAACATATCTACATGTTGAGAAATACATGTGTCATATACAGTATTGGAGTCTACTATTTATTAATTATAATAATTTGAAGCAAATTTATATATATCACTTTTTTTAGACACGATAACCTCCGTAATTCTGCTCAAATCTCTACCAAACTGATACATAAAATCAAGGGGTAGAAAATCTCGGTCAAGTTCGTTAATGGGAAAAATCGGACCAAGGGGGTGGAAATAGGGAGGGGTTTTGTGAAAACCGAAAAAACCGCATAACTTCTTAATTTTTATGCATATCAAACCAGTTTAAAGTTATTATTAGTTATAGGAAAAGGGCTAAAAATTTATGTTTCACAGATTTTTGATAAAGTTAAAAATGGGCTCATGAGGCGCAAAAAATAGTGTTTTAGGTAGGAAAAAATTCATAACTTCGACATTTCTTAAGATATTATATTCACTTAAACTTATTATAAATCTTCTTAATATTATCTACAATTTTTATACTGACAAGTTTTTGATAGGACCAACTCTTACTGAAAAAAAAAAAACATAAATAAAAACGAAAAAAAAAGGGGGGGGGGGATGTTGAAAAAGAAAACAATTCATAACTTCGTCAATTCACAAGATATCCAATCCGCTTAAATTTAGTATATATCTTATCAATATTATCTACAACTTTCATACTGACAAGTTTTTGATAGGATCAAATATTACAGCAAAATAAATCAATAAATAATTAAATAAACAAAAATAGGGGTTGACGAAGAAATTATCGTATTAAAGGTGTACTCAAATGCAAACGGCTTATTTTCTGACTCATTTTTAAATTCATTTTCGCTCTCAAATTCATCCAATTTGCAGGTTCTCTTATTCAGAAACTATATAAAGTGCTGTATTGGTCGATTTTTTGATAAAGGCTAATATATATATATATATATATATATATATATATATATATATATTTAATGCTGTCAAACTGGGCATTTTGAACCGGATCTCCCGAAGAAATGCTGCTGGAAACGAAAAAAATGGTCGTACTAAGAAAATAATTGCAAATCAAGTTTTAATTAATTTAACAGAAAATAAAAATACAGGTCGCTTACAAATCTCTTCAAAAAATCACGTCAGCAAGTTTCATGTTTTTACTTTTAAAATGTGTCAGAAAATTTTGAGTTGTTCATCAGGGGAAAATATTTTTTTTAATACCGCTTAATACGATTTTGATAAAACGAGCTCTTACAGAAAAATGAAATTAAAAATTCGTCAAAAGCGACCAAATAAAATTGTTAAACTGGGTTTATCTCTCATCTTGATTAAGTTTTTGTTGGTGAAATTAGTACTTTAACTTCGAAATCTACCTCCTCCTGTAGGCCGAGCCGGTGGGGATTTTTTTAGAACTGATCGGTGAAATAGTTTTATTACCAGTATTTTCGAAAGCGTATTAATCTTCCAATTAAATTTTTCTTATTGCTGCACAGTGTTCAGGAGTCTGTTTGCATAATATGACAACACTAGACGTCAATGTAACCGAGGTATTTAACCCCTTAATTCTCGCTCCCGTCATATTCACGGGCTGTGTCTTTTACTCAAATTGTTTGATTCCCACCAGTTTTATAAAATAGTGAAATTGACTATATTTTAGTATCGTTTTTCCTGTCATTAAATAAGGTAAATATTTCTTTTTCATAAAAGTGGTGCCAATAAGCAATTTGAATTTTTCAACCGTAATTTAATTCGAGCGTTAAGGGGTTAAATGGGTGCAATTTTTTAAAAAGAAAATCAGAATGAAGAATCATAGAAGAATATTTTCTGTTAAATACAAATATTACGCTATACGTTAATCTTGAAGTGTACAACCACTGCCCAACGGGACAAGAAGCTACCACTATTTTAGTAAAGAATAATTTGCCGTATTAAATGATAGAACTTTTGAGATAGAAAAAGAAAAAAAATATATTAAGGAAAGTGTGCTGACAATCAAATTTCAGACAAAAGATTGTTCAGTCCTACACTAGGCCTAATTTAACACGTTAAGCGTCAGTTCAGTGTCAGTCAGCGGTGACTGACACAGAACTTTCAGTTTCGAACGCGTCATTCACGAGTGACTGACAGTCCAAAATATGATATAAAACTAAAAATATGTATATTGTTTTAAGTAATTACTGAAAATTTACTTAAAATTTACTTACATTTTATTTAATACAGGATTATACTTTTTTTTAAATACTTAAAACATTGCCAATGTTTCAGCTTCAGTGTCAGTCACCGTGGCACTCAATGTGTTCATTTCAAAGGCTCACTTCACTTCAAGAAATTCTTTCTGAGCTTAAAAATATCTGCTGTTTTTATTTAAGGTACACTAATGTTGCTTTCATTCACGGAAAAAACGCCGTGTTCACTCTTCTTGTGGAATTCATATCAAATATAAATGTAAGCTTCCCACTTTGCATTAACTTAATAGTTACATTAAGTTTTATTTAATTCTGGATTATTGATGATTGAGTGACAGATTTCATTTTGATGAAAACAAATATTTATATATATATATTGTATCAATTGGACGTTGTTGTTTGTAAATATATAGCTATGTGAATAAGATTGTTGGAAATATATAATGGGTTAACTATATAACATGTATACAAGCGTACAAATAAAGAAGGGTGAGACTTTAGAAATAATACACATTAAAAATGTAGAATTTTAATTAATTTTTCAACTACAGACTTCTCCATCTTGTGCTGCGGTAGCAGCCTTACCGACTTATATAAGTGAGAAATGCCAAGCTGGACATCGTCCTTGTGGTTTAGTGGTAGAGCGCTGGAGATCTATTCCAGGGACCCGGGTTCGATTCCCGGCTTGGACATTTTTCACTAAGTTGGTTTACGCTTTGTTAGCAGTGTGATAATTCACATCATTAATATTCAAAAATGTAGAAATCGGCATGAAATATTTTTTAAGTTAAAAGTACTTTTTAAACTTATGGGGCATATATTTTTTTTTTGCTCCGCAGAAAAAAAGTAACGATTTTTTCACGAATATATCGCCAAAAGACCATTTTTGAAAATCATTTCCAATATCATACTCTGAAATAAACCAATATGGCGGTTACATTAAAAATTAAAGTGATTTTATCACACTTTAGAAAACTTAATGTTTTAAGGTATCGAAAGTGATCGTCTTATTTCGAAACAATATTCCTCGCAGTTTTGTATTTACGATCAATTTCAATAACGACATTTTTAGCACAATAACATACAAAAACAATAAGAATATATAAGAAAAAATATTTTAAATTATAAAAGTAACCATCATTTTTTAACAAATTGATCATCTAAATATAGAAAATCATATTTTAAATTCAGTTAATAAGAAATAATACAGAAATATTACATTATGGAGAAAAATGTTTAAAGTAAGTTGTGAGTACCGGAATTTAAAAACGAATAATTCTGATTTCAAAGAATCAAAGGTAAAAATATGTAAAAATATGTGAATAAAAAGTACAAAAAGAGATTGAAAAAAAATATATATAAACCTCCCGTAACAAAACAGCAAGCTATGTTTGCCATAATTCTGGTTTAGTACAAATAACAATTCATCGCCAAAATGTTGTCTTTTTTTATGAAGTTAATCTTCACCTTTTTTTCTGCAGACCACAAATATATATGTTCTAAACCTAACTAGGCGGGTGTCAAATAAACTTCCAATAAAGCAGTTTTCTTAATTATCTTTTAATACATATGGCTTCATTTCATATATTTCAACAATTATACATTTTCTTACCTGTTGATATTGCCGCAAGAAAATATTAATACACTTAAAAAAAGACAGTTGTTTCTTTTGAGTTAGAAAAATATAATATAACCACAAACGAAAATATGCAATAACTCTCCCCAGTTACCCACAACTCCGAAAAGAGTTCGTTATCTTTAGAAGCCGGAGTAACTAAATTATTTTCTAGATTATAAAGAAGTATTATATATATATATATACATATACATATATATATATATATATAAGTTTCTTTTACTGCCACAGGTTTTCAGAAATGTATCCGAGTAGTTTTTATGATGCATTAATTAGTATAGTCAAAACACTGTATTAAACACTAGTGTCGTGAAGGAAATTTTTGCCTTGTTATTAATAAACATTATAAAATACTTATAACTGCTTGATATGTGACACAAACACGTAAAAATATTATTTAATGCAGCTCTGAGATCTTTCGAATAGAAACGCGTTCATTTTCAAAGAGAAAAGATGACTGACTGAATAGAAATACATTTTAAAAACAAAAACAAAACAGTACGCATGCGCAAGCGGGGTTCAGTCCATTGCTCTGTAGAGGGGTGAAAAGATCTGTATCATATTATCAGGAGATCTTGAAATATTTAGGATATTATACCAAATCGCGGGAATATCATAAGAAAGGACATCGTTACAAACATTATCACTTCTAAGTAAAATTTCAATGAGTTCAGGGATTATTGAAGAGTAATGGTTAGACGTTGAAATGATCATTTTAGCTTTTTCGAAGTTTATCTTAATATTTTCTTTTTGATGCAATCTGGATAAAGCTGTACTTGGTTTGTTAAACTGGATGTCAGAAAAGTGCTCTTTTAATCTTTCCTTAAATTTTCGAGATTTCATACCAATATAAAATAAACTCTTATGTTGTTCTGTGCTAAATGGGATTATGTAAACTCCTGCTTTTTCATAATCGGGAATAAGATCAATTTTACTGTGAATTAATTCTTTTAATTTAGTTCGATGTTTAGCTATTGAATTAATATTATATTTTAGTAATACATACCTCAATCTCTCATAAAGCTGTGGGATATAATCAAATATGCAATAAACAGACTTGCTCAAACTTAATTCATTCTTGTCTTGGTTGTTTTGCTTGATTAATTAATGTATTGAGGAGGGAAACCATTCTCAATGAGAATGGTATATTAAATGGTTACTAAAATATAATATTAAGATAATAGCTAAACCTCCAGCAAAAATGAAAGAATTGATCTTTTTCCTGATTATGAAAAAGCAGGAGTTTACATAATCCCATTCAGCACAGAACAAGATAAGAATTTATTTTATATTGGTATGGCATCTCAAAAATTTAAGGAAAGAGCATTTTTCTGATATCAAGTTTAACAAACCAAGTACAGCTTTATTCAGATTGCATCAAAAAGAAAATATTAAGATAAACATCAAAAAAGCTAAAATGATCATTTCAACGTCTAACCATTACGCTTCAATAATCCCTGAACCCATTGAAATTTTATTTAGAAGTGATAATGATTGTAACGATGTCCTTTCTTACGATATTCCCGCGATTTGGTATAATATCCTAAATATTTCAAGATCTCCTGATAATATGATACGGATGTTTTCATCCCTCTGCAGAACAATGGACTGAACCCCGCTTGCGCATGCGTAGTGTTTTGTTTTTGTTTTTTAAATGTATTTCTATTCAGTCAGTCAACTTTTCCCTTTGAAAATGAACGCGTTTGTGTTCGAAGGATCTCAAAACTGCATTAAATAATATTTTTCAATGTCTGTGTCACCTTTTAAGCAGTTTTAATTATGTTATAAAGTTGCATTAATCAGTTTTTCACATACAATTTTTTAGAGGTTATCTGTTCTCTAGTAAATGGTTTTCTAGTCAACAAACATGTTTTAGAGACAAACGTGATAAATGAACAGCTTAGACATTAATTTAAAAATTAATATGATTTTATTATTCCTGCATAAATTTTATTACTTACATCAAAATGTTTAACTGTGATATTAATAGAATCCTAAAAACCAATATTCAGGTTTAAAAAAGCTAAATAAAACACCATAAAAACTACACGAAGCCGTTACCGAAAATCAATGGAAGCAAAATAAACTTTTTTTTTTTTAAATGTTTCTTTAAATATGGGTTCTCTATTGTTGTCTGATAATTCGAAGGATGAAAAACGATTTTAAGAAGCAATGGTAACTCAGAAGAGGTTGTTGTACGAGGTTGGTTCAATAATTATTGTCCCTAGTGTATATGAAATATTTGTACTGCGATAGTTGATGTGGAATATTGAAGCCTATACCTATATGCTCAATTTTAGAATCGTAGCTGCAATGTTCACATAGTTTTGGAGGGAGGAGTGAAAGGGGAGAAGTGGGGGTGAAAGGCTGATTTTAAACTTGAGGGGCTAAATTTGTGACAGTGGATGAGACGTAACTACTGTCGTTTGGACTCGGGATCATGGTACCCACATATCATCCACCCTCACAAATGTAGCTTCAAAAGCTTCAAACCAGTATTTCACCCTCACCCCTCCTTAAAAACTCCCTCCGAAATAGGTCTTTAAAACTTCACCCCTCCCTCCAAAACTATGTTGATATAGCAGCTACGGTTCTGAAATTGAGCATATAGGCATTTAAGAGACAAGGCTTCGATATTCCACATCAACCATCGTAGTACAATTATTTTATATACATTAGGGACAATAATTATTGAACCACCCACGTAGTAGAGTTAAAGTAATGTATTTATTATTTTTCTACTAAACAATTTCTAGTATCGGTAAAAATAATGAACAAGCAAATTCAGGTTTTAATCAGTATTTTACGCAAATTCAAAGATGCGAAATGTAAGTCTGTTTTAATAAAAAAAAAAAAAAAATCTGAGTTAAATAGGAGCTTAAAAATTAACCCAACAAAAAAATGAACATGTTAAAACAATCCATTCACTTGATTAAAAGTAGTTTTTAAAGCTGATTTTATACTTATATTTAATTAATTGCCTTTACAAGACATTTTGTACGGAGAAAGATTAAAAAAAAAGGACAAGCACTTCAAACTTTTCTATATCAGATTGAAGGAAGAACGCTTCGTATATAGAAGTTTTATAATCCTTGAAATGATTATGTCAATCAAATAGAGTGCTCTATCGATTAATTTTACCGCTTCAATGGGAAAAATGATTTATTTTCCGCCGATATAATTTGATAGATTTTTCTTCCGTTTTCAAATTTTCTGGCGAAATTAAAAGCGATGAAGTGAAATAATTGTAATTAATTTTTCCTCTATTCTTTTTGAATTAAAAAAAATAGTTTTTGTGCTGAGCAAAATTAAAATCAATTTAGTTCCAAAATTTATTATATATTTTTTTAATCATTGTTTAGTTTTTTAAACATTATTTTTTTTTCTGTGTTATTTTTACATTTGATGAAAGCAGCTGTTCTATTTTATATATAATTTAAGAAAACTGTGCATTCCTGTAGTTGTATTGTTTTGCATAATATAAAATATCTTTCATACAGTACAAACGTAACGCCATTTCTTCCTTTAACTTTTGATTACGCAAGAGGTGTACCGAGAGCGCACCTCAGTGAAAAAAAAATTGTTAATTCTAAAATAATTACATGATTAAAATTTGAACTTTATTTGCCATCGTACCAAAGTTCCTTTAATGTCCAGATAAAGTTTAAAGTTGAATTTCGCAATTTTTTCTGCTCTATTTCATTATTTGTATTGGTAAATCATCACTGCTGTGAAAAATATGTCGTTGTATACACAGTGATTAAAAATAATAATAATAAAAAAAAAATAAATAAAAATAAATAAAAAAACGTTTACAAATGACATGGCAAATCAGGTATACAACATGGATAAAAAAACACATAGGAATATAGGGTCGCAAAACACTTATTAGTCACAAATAAAGAATGTTTTCCCCTAACTCAAGTATGGTTGGCGGCAATAACTTTCAGAAAACTGAAATATATTATATTAAAACATTTAACAGATATTCTCACCTTTGTTTTAAATGGGATAACACAGAACAGAAATAGCAGAAGTTTGAATTATACGCGCAGCAGTATGTATTTGACGCCCCGCATTTTGGACTGTGATTATCAATCCATACGACATTATAGATTGCTTGAGAAAAATGTTTTTTCAAATCTTTTCATGATGATATCACATTTCGTGCAAAACAAGGTACATGTCTGTTCATTTTCATTACAATGTTTTTATTTTTCTTGAAATTATTACCACCAACCCGGGATCCCAGGTTAAGATGAAACACCCTGTATTTGCTACTCAATAAGTGGTTTGCGACCCTATGTTCCTGTGTGATTTTTTTATCCTTGCTCTATGCCTGATTTGCCATGTCATTTTGTAAAGGTTTTTTTTTTTTTTAATCACCCGGTATATATGTGTGATATATTCGATTTGTGATACTTTTATACTATCACTCGACATTATACACTATTCTTCTTTAGCATGAAAAGTTATTTAAGCTTTAAAAGCCGGTGGTGCTCGGAGTACGCCATTCGCATTTTTATTTTAGTCGAAATTATCTGTGTTATATTAATTCAAAACGTTATCATTATTATTTAACAATTTCATGTTTATTAATTTTTTACTGCTACTACACATTACAATTAAAGAAGAATATCACTAAAAGTTGCTGGTTAGGCTTTAAAAAAATCCCGGCCGGCTCGGCCTACAGACGGAGGAAGATTTCGAAGTTAAGTTCTTACTCACCATGAAAAACTTAATCCAGATTAGATATAAACCCAGACATCTTTTGACGAGTTTTTAAATTATTTTTCTGTAAGAGTTGGTTTTATCAGAATCATGTTAATACCACTTTTTTTTTTCAAACCCTATTATTTTGTAATTTGTTTTTACTGTAAAAGTTAATCCTATCAAAACTTGTAGATGATATTAAGAAGATCTATAATAAAATTAATCGGATTTTATATCGTGTGAATTGACTTAGTTATTGATTTTTTTCTTCTTCACCCCCCCCCCCCCCCTTTTTTTTTTGTTTTTATTTACTCTTTTTTTCGTAGTAAGAAGATTTACAATAAGCTTAAGTGAATTTGATTTCTTGAGAAATGACGAAATTAGGATTTTTTTTCCCCGTAAAGCCTATTTTTTTCGCCCATTGAGCCCATTTTTAAATTTTATCAAATATCTGTGATACATAATTTTTGGCCGTTTTCTTAGAAGTAATAATAACTTTAAACTGAT
This sequence comes from Maratus speciosus, assembly GCA_963932465.1. Taxonomy (NCBI): domain Eukaryota; kingdom Metazoa; phylum Arthropoda; class Arachnida; order Araneae; family Salticidae; genus Maratus; species Maratus speciosus. The sequence goes on along the minus strand of OZ010786.1, from coordinate 76,325,894 downwards.
TTGATATGCATTATAATTAAGAAGGCATGGGGGTTTTCCGTTTTGAACAATTCCCCTACCTATCCCCCCCCCCTGGTCCGATTTCGCACATTAACGAACTGGAGCGTGATTTTCTTCCCTTTGATTTTATGTATAGGATTGGAAGAGATTTGTGCAGAATTATGGACGTTATCCTGTCCATAATAAAGTGTACATAAAATTAACGGAAAACCTTTTATACAACAATACTATTAACTTTTTAGATGTAAAAATTAAACTCAAAGAAAACATAACAATAAGTGATCTTTATGACAAACGTAGTAATTTTCCATTCAAAGTTAATACTCATTTTAAATCGTGTCTTCATATTTCAATTTACCGTAATATACTCCTTAAACATTTGTATAGAATCAAAAGTTTTTGTTCCTCTCAACTAATTAACAACAATGTTTAAAAAATTAATATTTGCTGCATTAAATTATGGTTTTCCTACGAAATTCATGTATTTTTTAATATACGGTAGTATATTAATGACCTAAACTATGTATTGTGGGGACGATAATTGTCAGTTATATGTAATAATTTGCGTATTTAATATATATATATATATATATATATATATATATATATATATATATATATATATATATATATATATAAATTAAAAATTATACAATTAAAATTAAAAATTAAAATACAAGATAAAACAAAAAATAAGTTTTAACAGGATGGCTGGGTGGGTAGACGTTACATTATGGAGGAGAACGGTGTTGTCTGGAAAATTTATGCGCAAATGTAGATATATTATTATTTAAAAGAAAAAAAAAGTTGTAAAAGTTACATTGTAATAATTACTCAGTTATTTTGTTTATTTTATGTTTGATGATTCAGCACTCATTAATAATGCATAAAATAGATTTAGTTTATATATTAATTTATCTCTCTGTCTATCTCTCTCTCTCTGTATATATATATATATATATATATATACATATATATATACACTTTTTATATATATTGGACACGAATACAGTACATGAAATATGTATTATATACACATGTATAAATGCCTCATTTTGTTCTATCTACTCCACCCCCACCCCCAACCCCCCCAAAAGAAAATAAATAAATAAAAATAAATTTTATAAAGGTAAGGGAATTGTAAAGAATGTATGTAAATATTTTTTATTAAAATTTAAATCTAGTATGAAAACATTTTACATGTTAATTATTTATAATCAATATTGTAATTAGTTGATTTAGAGTTAAACAAAAATTGTTGTGATGATGTTTTTTTTTTATTATTAATAATGAATAAAATTTTATTTTAATTTGAAACAACTTATAACATTCTAATAAAAACTAAAAAGTCACTTACCGTACTTAATTAATTTATAAATAACAGATGGCAGCACTATATTTATATTTCACTCCTCCCGGTCTATTTAAAATATACTTAACTGAAAATACCATCATTAGATGAAGCACTATAATCTGCTAACATTCCTTTCTCCCTTTTATTATTAAAAATACCTACGGTTCGATGTTTACACAAATTTTGTAATTTGCATAATTTCAATTTATTAACTATATTTATTCAATCCTATAATTTAATAAATTTCGTATAGGCTCCTTTAATTAACATATAAAATAGTTTATTATGTTTTGTTTTATTACAATAATATACTTAATAATTATTATATTTATATCATAATTAATAAATATTCCCTCAATTTGTTAATTTTAAACTATCAGAAATCGCTCTTAACTGCAACGATTTCTCATAACCCGTGAAGGATGTTTCTGTGTTGGTTAGAACAAATAATTATGTGGCTATTCTGAAATTTCAGATATTTCATTTATTTCCATTTAAACCACTAGTTTTTCAATCGAATGTTTCATTCTTTAATTAAAGTTATGCATGGCTTAATTATGTAATATATATATATATATATATATATTTGTGTTACGGTTAATCGGAAAATGGTAGAAATTCGTATCCAAGCAAGCCTTCTTACTTCTTCTTCAGAAATTAACCGTATTTCACTTATGATATCATAATATTGCCCTTGAAAACAAGTTACGAATCATAAGTTCAATTTTTATTCATGGTAGTTCTCCTTTTTCGCATTTCTTTTGTGGTTTTTCTTATTGAATTTATGTGTTTTTAATTATGAGATCCTGCATTTCGTACAATGGATTTAATGTCGTTGGCAACTATTTCATTTTTCCTGGTCTTTATTAATTTGTTAAAATGTTTTAGTTACAAATATTTTGACAAAATATGTCAAATATGTCTGATTTCCTACATATTTATTTTTATTTATTTATTGTTTCATGCATTCGCCTTCCTGTTAATATTGACCTTTTGCCAAATTTAAATATTATAATATTTTAATACTTCATTTATAAGAGATTCGATCTAGTCTTAAATATACATTAGTGATGTGTTAATTTAATAAATGTTGTTCCAAATTTATTATTTATAAAGTTTGTATTATATTTTGATACTCAAGTTATAAATTATATTTGAAATCGATGATGATTTGTAATATTCTACAATGATTATATATATATTTAGATTAGGATGGAGTGAAAAAACAAAAGTTGGAATTTTCATTTTGGATAGCAGCCAAAATTTGCCTTTTAGTACCTCTAATATACCTACAAAATTTCATGAATTTCGAAAAACGCCTACAGTGCTCTACTAGGACCGTCATATTTTCATTGTTTCATATAGACAATGGGTTCTTATCATAAATTGTACATTTACAGGTTTTGTTTTGTAATCTCGTTTGATATTTTTATATTTCACACGTTTAATGTAATTTATTAATTTTAAACTTTCAGCCTTTATTTAAAATATTTGAAACGTTTTATTGAGTTTTAAATATTGTTTGTTCTCATTTTTAGAGTCATTTTTAAATGAGTGCGTGTGGAAGCAAATCGAAGTTTACAATTACTTGAAGTTCAGAGGAATAGCCCCTATTTGTACCCTTCAAAACTAAATAAAGCTGATTTGCCAACAATTACAAAATATTATTTTTATACAAGACTATAATTAAAACACCTCACGAATGGTAAAGATCCACTAAAGTCAGAGGTAATTAAAATCCTTAGATAAAAGATCGAAGAAATTTGGAAGAAAGCGTCAATTATTGTAGTTTCCCAGAGGTATATTTATCAAATAATAGAAGGCAATTTTTCTGAAAATCAGTAGCTTATTCGATTCTTCAAATCCAAAAGAAATGATGGAAAATTTGAGATAGATTACATCGAAGAACTATAAGTGAAGAACTCGTATCTCTGATTGAAGAGGCAAAATCACTGTATCTGGGACATATTACACCATCTTTTAGATGATGAAAGAATATTGCCAAAAACATTTTAAGGTATTTCACTGGAAACTCTTAAACCATGGTAAACATATGGCTATAGGTTGTGACGGAACAACTGTAAACAATAGGGGAAATAATGGTGCTATTAGATTTTTTGAAACGAAGATTAGTCGTCCCTTGCAGTGGTTAATATGACAGCTTCACGCAAACGAATTTCCATTGCGTCATTAGTTTTCTGAAATTGATAGACAAACTACAGACCCATGAGCCTTTTGCTGTTCCTACTGGAAAATCGTTGGATCAATGTGAATAATAGACAGTTGTGAAAAAAAAAATCGGATCTTGTCTCCCAAAAATGAACTGTGGAAAGTCAAGTACCGATAAAAATTATTTTTACGACATGTGTTAAATATTTTCATCTGGCCAATGCTCCTTAAATCTGGTTGATTTCATTCCATGTAAAATGTCTCACTCTAGATGGTTGCGAACTGCCAACTGACTACTTAGATTGTACACTGGAAGTCAGAATCCTTCCCAAAATCTGAAGATTATGACTGAATTTGTAATGGAAATATATCCCCCTATGTCGTTTCACATTAAAAAAGATTCTTCCTTGAAAAATGGAGCTCAAAATGTTTTTATTTCTTTTTTTTTTAAACAATTAAGTTGTCTCGTTATTTCAGGGAAGATTTAAAGAAGATTGTCGATCCCTTTATTCAACGAAACTCATACATCTGTCCTTGAGAAAAAAAAAATCAATAGGGATGACAACTGCTGAAACAAACGATGCTTGAGAATTTGGATTCCGAAGAATATTGAAGACAATGGAAATGGAGTATTCAACAATAAGACAGTTTCACATTCCAATATTGAGCTTGAGTGCTATAGAACATATTAACATTTTTGACTGTCAAGAATGTGAAATCACACCATCCCGCAATCTTAATGGAGTATGAATAAAGGAGCTGAAAGCTCTCATAAAAAGATCGCAAGAAAAGATCCTTGTCATATTCAAGCAGTTGAAAGATAAGTGAAGTCATTTACTGAAACACAAATAGCGGCTGTAGGAGTAGAAGCAAAAGATGGATATATGAGAATAAAATTCAAATCACGAAAGGTAATGGCTAGTTTTGATGCCAAAGGACAATATAAATTAGAGGGAAATGAAAGATCATTTTACAGTACATCATGTATAAACTTTTTATTATAGTACTATATGTTCAGAAAATTGTCTTTCCTCTATTTTTAGAGACCTATCTTTTAGGTATATTCGGAAAATAAAAGTAGACTGTATGTCTAATTATTGTTCTTTTCCTTTATCTTCTTAGCGCAATGCAATTCATATTTTAAGATTACTAGAGGGCTCGGCCCCCTACGAGCTACGCTCGCCAACACCCGTCCAGACACCGCAGACTCTAAATGCACGATAATTTGATCAGCTTTAAAAATATTTCGAAAGATTAAATTATAATTTAAAAAACAGTGGCGATCTCCCTATAAACGAATTTCTATTCATTTCTCTTTGATTGGGGAATTTTAACGCAAAATCCGCTGCGTTACTACTTGATTATCCCGTAGACCCATTTCGTCAAATTATATAAATGGCCAAACCACTCGCCAAATTATACAAATTGACATAATTTTTATTTTAAATAACGAAAGAACAAATAAATTAGTACAACATTAATAAAAATACAAATAAAACGTCGAAATAAAAATAACTTGATGACGTAGACACGTGTAACAACATTTTAAAATAAGCTAATATAAAAGGAATTAAGTAAACAGAGTCTTTGTATCCTGGTATTTTTTAACAAAGCGTAAAGAAAGTTCTTTTAAATGAGACATTTTAAATTAATCGTTTTTAATCTGACGTAATTTTTACCAAGCTATTCTTTCTCTGTTAAATGTTCACGTGAAAATACCAGTTGAAAAGTATATTCTCAAAATATCAAATAAATGTCTAGCGCAATTTTTAAATTTAAACCGTTTTGCAATATTATTTTGCGTTCATTTTATGTAATAACTGTAATGTGACGTAAATATGACGTAATTTCTCCTATTTAATACTTCTAATGCATGTTAATAAATTTATTATTTTACAAATTCCTTTCTCTCTTAAAATTCACGTGTAATTTATAGTTTTTATGACGTAATTTTTAATAAGTTCCTGCTTTTTGCACATAATTATTTAATTCTAATTCCAAATGTATTTTTTCTGTTTATAATAGTCACGTGTAAATAAATTTTTAATTTATTTACACGTATAAATATTTTTTTTGAAGCAAACATTATTGCTTCCTCTGTTTATACAGTTGGCAACAGTTTAAATTAATATTACTTTCTAAAATCTGTAAAAAATATTTCTAGAAATGCTGAAAATTTGAATTTAAAATAGAAATAAAACCTCAAAAAATGAGTCAAAATAAAAAAATTAATGCAATCTGCACTCCGGCAAATTCTAACGCATAAAATGATCTAAAAATGATTACACTGCCATGTATAGTTTTTGCTGCTATAAAACTTTTTTAGTGGAACGATTTTGTCCAACTTTAGCATTAAATATCTCTTAAAATAATTCTTCGATTTGAAAACTGTCTGCTTCAGCGTGTTTATCAAACATTTCTGTATAAAACCACCGATTTTTATATTTTTGTATGCATTATTTTTCTTAATATTAACGAAGAAAGACCTCCAGTCACAGAAAATTCAAAACCGGCGGCGGCGGCGGCGGTGACAGCGGTAGTTACTTTTTTTTAGAATAGAGAGATTATTTACCATTTAAGGTATTACAACACGACGACACTCTTCGATTATTCACGTGTCAAACTTTAATCAGTCATTTTTTATGGGTTATTTTACTAAAATCTGAAATTTAGAAAAAAAAAAACATTTTTTAAATAATTTGTACTACATACTGAAATGTTGGTTTTTCACGTTTCACGTATAAAGGGCATGACATTTAAGTGCTGGTAGAGCCCTAAAACTTAATTCCAAATGAAATGAAAATTTAACCTTATATTCAGTTTGCTAAAAGGCAACTTTTTTGCTCTATCTGAAGAATAAATTAAAAAAAAAAAAAAAAAAAAAAAAAAAATTGGTCATTTTCACTTCACCCTAATGTAGATAGATAAAGTTTGGAACTGGGGGTGGTTTTGGGTTCTTGGGGTCATGATTTGCGTAGATTTTCAAAAATGTTTCAGGAATTCAAATGCATAGCACAATGTAATAGGTAGAATTTGTTACGAAATCTATGTTACCTCAAACCGCTCCTGTCTTTTTCTAGAGATAATGTTAATGACGCTGATGGTAATGACAGAGTTGAAAGAATGTTAGTATATTTATTTATTTTTAAACAAAATAATTACTAGCTTTTATTCGAATAATTATATATAACGTTATTAATTGATCATGATTTGTAGAAAAAAAATCACTTTATGAAACATATGCATTTGTTTACTTAAAAACTCTCTAATAAACGTAATTATATATGTTCCACCAATAAAAAAAATTCAAATGTTAAAACTATTCATTCCGTTGATATAAATTGTTTTAAAAAATAATTTATTTATTAGATTAACATGACATTCAGAAAAAAAGATTAAAAGAAAATGGAAAACTCTTACATAGAAAATTCGTTATATTTTTCCACAATGATTGTTATTTCTATTTTAAATATGGAAAATTAATTGCAACAGTATTAAATTTAACTTCTACATTTTGAGAGAATAAACTGTTTTATAATATACGAAATTATACTACTTGGTATACAAAATATCCCGTACGATTTCACTTTTTAAAAAGACTTATCTTTTATAATATTTTTATCATGCCACTATATGACCAAACACTTTAATATTTTTTCTGAATATTCACGGTTGTAAAAAAACTGTGTCAGTGAAAAAAAATAATAAATAATAAATAAAATTGCGTACTTCAGAAGACTTAGGACTATCTCTCCATTAAGGACGAAAGTTGAACTGCAAATGGCATTTAAAAAAAATTCTTATTTGTTTATACGAAGTCAATAGCTTAGAATATATATCTCGCTTTATCTAAACCAGAAACTAGTAGATTATAGCATTTAATAATTGTTTTTATTTCTATCAAATGCTTTTTTATTAAATTTTAAAAATAAAAAACCCGACTGTGTAAAAAGCGAGCTAATTAATTATTTCTCATGAATGTGAAACTATTTTTTACATAATTACCTATTTTTTTATTTACTTATACTAATCAATTTTAAGCTGTGTTTAATTGTTAGTTCCTATCTATAAACATTGTTTTGATGAGGCCTATAAATGTCTATGATGGTTAAAGTTGCAGTAAAGCTAGAGATCCTACATACACAACTTTCAGGTTGTGTGATATTTAAACGGAGCTTCTGACTGTAATTCAGTCAATGTAACATCGTCTTCATTTTGAAACACCTATCCAATGATATGCCACTCAATATGATGCGTAATATTTTTTTTCGTCTCTACCGCCATTTTGTATTTTACGGCCGCAATTTTGAATTTATAAAAACAAAACATAACCTATAACTATCGGATGGTAAAGACGAATTGACAGAGACATCATTCATTAAAATCTATCCAACCGTTGGGATGTTTCGAGGATATAAAGAAATCCACATATCCAGATACGCGTGAAACACATAACCCTTCTTGGCAGTCGGGTAATATGGTACGTTTACCCACTACCAGCGCATCCTAGTTAAAATATCAATTTAAGCAGATTTGATTTAAACAGCTGTTTAAAACCTGTAAAACACATCTTGAATTTTTAACTGAAATTACAACATTTTAAAAAAATTTTAGATTTCTCTACTTATATATTTTCAAGTTTCATCTCTAGTATTTTACTAGTATCATATTCTTTTGCTTCCAAAAGAGAAACATAAATTATTTAAAAAGATAAGTTTTGTATAATTGACTTTCCTGTGTATTTATGATATACCCTTTTGTGTTATATTTCTTTTTATAAGAATTTAAAATAATTTTGTCGATCTCAAAAAATTTCCAGTGTTTCCAAAATTCAACAGATTTCCAGTTGGCAATTTGATAAATTCTAAAAGCTGAGCAAATCTTTTCTAATTTTTGGCATGTATAAAATGTGACAATGATTATGTATATTTTGTTTAAATGTCTTAAACTATATTTTTAGTACAAAGATTACAGCACTTTAAAAATATTTTCATTACAGTTCAGTATATTTATGTATATGTAAATATTGCATAATGTATAAAAGAATGCATTAAAAAATTATAACTCAAATATAAATGCATTATTAAATGTAAAAAAAAAACCTTCTTTTAAAAATCAAGAATTCATAAATTATTTATAAATTATTTCATTTTATGTGATTCATAAATTATTTATAGATGACAAGTAATTTTTGAAGGCATTTTAGTCTATTATTTGTATACTTATTTTTGAGAAAAGAAGTTACAAAAATGGCAATTTACTTATATATATATTCGCAGTATTATATATTCACAAAAATAAAATTCCAGTGTTTATTAAGTTTTAAAAAAAAAGTTGAAAATGTTATTTTAACTTTTATAAATGGATACATTATATTTTTCATGCACAAACGTACTTAATTTTATATGAGTGTGAAATATTTAAAAAATAGATAGTTACATTTAATATTCCATTTGCATTGTAATTTAATGTATATGTAAATGTGACATTTTTCAAATTGAAAGAAGCATTGAAATGGGTTTCTTGACATTTCAATCTCTTTTGACTTATGAAACAATACATTCAAACATATGAAGTATATGCTTTGCAAAATGTATAAAATTTCAATAATTTCTTATTTAAATCATGTCTATTTTTTTATATACACAAAGGTATAAAATTTGAAAATTTATATTGCTATGAATACATGAGAAAATCTGTTATTAAGTTACGAAATCAAATATTTAAAAACATGATGTTAAAATAATTATGATAACTTCTAAGAATAATCACCATTAATAAATTAAACATGTAAATATAAATTTCTATTTAGTCCATAGAATTGAACTAAAAAGCGCTAACAAGATTGCATGTTAGTTCATTCTTTATTTAAAAGATAATTTATAAAGTTCTGAGTTTATTAAGATATTTAATGTTTTTAAATGTATTTATAAACACATATCTTGTTGAAAAATAGAATAAATGAAGTTTTATTTTTATAATGTGGAGTAATTTCATAATATTGTAATATAGAGAAAATCCATATTATATATATATATATATATATATATATATATATTGTACAATGCGGAATCCACTTAAAACAAAAGTAAAGGAGAATGGAAATTATTTATTTTACGCAAAATTTCGTTATTAAAGTTATCTTTTAACATGTTGCGATTTGTAGAAAATTAAGAAATGTGCTCGATTTTGTAAAATACTCACATTATCTAGGTTCGAAAAAGTATATTTTTGGGTAATTTTATATGCTTGTTCCATTGTAATAACTGTAATTTTTTGCATAAGAATTTGCATTTAACCATTTTGTTCGTCTCCCAAAACTTTTTTTAATAACAAAATTGATAAAAACACATGTTCTCTAAAATTGATGTAAGTATACACTGCAAATAAGGGCGTCTTAAATTCAGACACATATGTGACTGAAAGAGTAATTCAGACACTTAAGTGTCTGAATATGGAATTTCAGACATCATAGGTGTCTGAAATTAAGACACTTAAGTGTCTTACTATATGATCATGGTATAAACACTGTAAACTGAAATGTCTGAAATTCAGACACATAAGTGTCTGAAACTGGAGTGTTCAATTTTCAGACATTTTAAAGTGTCTTAATTTTTAAGACACGTGTATATGTCTGAATTTAAGACATTTAAAACATCTGAATAGCATCCATTTTTGATCACCCAGCAAGTTTTGCTATAGGCAATCAATTGTTCACTGTTTTTTGTAAGCTTTATACACTGTAAAAAATAACCGTTACAATATGGAAATTATATTGCCAATTGGGACGCCAATTTACGTATTTTAATAGAAATTTACTTCCGTAAATTCCAGAAAATTTTCCATTTTTTGTCAAAAAATCGGAATTTTTAAAAAGATATTAATTTTGTCGCACATTTTTTTTTTCTCTTTTTTAAATTTTATTATGAAATTCGAAATTATAGCATGTTTAAAATTTACTTAATTATAAACCTTAATTACTTAATTATACTTAAGTAAACTAATTAATTGATGTTTTTAAAATTTACTTTAGAAAAAAAAAAACTAATTACTTAATTATAAATTTAAGATCCAGTGCAACTTTTTGCACACTTTAACCTTTATAATATTTTGATAATTTAATAATAAAACTTTAAATTGTTTGATTGCAAACGCACTTTAAAATTATCCAAATACGGAAACACACCAAAAAAATCGCAAAAACAAAGGTATATATTAGTACAGTACAGTATTTCATTATTTAACATTTTAAAAGCATTCAGAATTACAGCAACCAAAACTTTCTAGCTTGTTACGACGCTTGTATTTTTTTTTACAGCTATAACACTGCCTCTAAAATATGCTAGTCCCCTCCAAATCGCAATTCTGGATGCACCACTGAACCTGTGTGGTATCCAAAGTGTATGCTGATTCTATTTCCCTCTGAAATTTGAAGAAAATGTCAAGTTTAATTACGAAATTTTCGCAAAAGAAAAATAACTGGAATATATCTCAAAACTGTGGCGCCATCTATATTGCATAAGAAATATCGAACTTATTATTAATTTTCGCATTTAAGTGTTCGATGGTGGTTATTTTAGTTCGTTATAACTATTATTTTGGAATTATATGGAATATTTCTGAAATTTTTTACTACATAACGTTTTAACTAATGATTGAGTATTGATTTAATTCAGGAATGATCTCATTTCACCGTAAGAAAATTAGTCTCATCGAAAACTTTTAACCTGTATTTCGATCGAAAAAAAGGAAGATAAAAATTATTTGTGCAACTATAAAACACTGGTTTTTATTATTTTTGAAGAAAAATTATATACAATATTTATAACTGAGAAATTTTGTTCAGAATATATGGCATATGGAATATATAGGAATTAATGAGTCCATTTAAAAAAAAAAATTGCCATATATTCAACCGATCTGAAAAAAAAAAAGAAAGAAAGAAAAATCAAAAAATAGAACACTATATTTCTTCACACACTTTTATATACACATACCTTCGCATTAACATTAAACACAGGCTTTGGGCAAAAATATATGCATTTTTTTAATGAAAAATTGATTTTATTTTTAATGGGCGTTGAATTACGCCCCTTCCCCAAACACACAACTGAAACGGGACAAGCCCGAATTAAATATATATAGATATGAATTAAATATATATGTAATATATATACATATGCACTGTTAAAACATTTTAAATATTTTAATATTTCAAAAATAACGTCTGTTATCTGTATTAACAATAATATTTCTGTTCTGAAAATTTCTTCGGTAGAAGTAGAAAACCTTCTGCTAATCTTACATTGCAGGAAAAGCAAAATATTCAAAATTCTAGAGAGAAGATGTGTGAAATCTGTTAAAATTATAAGCAGATAGACAAAATATTTACCATTTCCGTAAAATAAATTGTGAGTCACAAGTAACTAACAATATTTGAACATCCTAGGTGTGAAATCGTGGCCGAGAGGGATTATCGCACAGTCTACGGACCATAAGGTCGCGAGTTCGTATCCCGCGACGGGTAGGTGCAATATTGTTAAGGTATATGTTAAATTCACTGGTGTTGTAAAAGTAGTTAATCATGCAAAATGTGCAAGACTTTGTATTGAAATACATGTGTACCCTTCTCTTTTTTTTTTTTTTTTTTTTAAATACAGAAATTTTCCAATAAATAAATAAATAAATAAATAAATTTTTCCAGAAATTGAAGAAAATTTTCATTAAAATACGTAAATTGTACTGGCGTCTTGATTGACGGTACAATTTTTATATTTTGAAGGATTTTTTATTCTGTGTATAAGGCTTTCCGAAAAATGGCTGCTTTTGCAGAGAAATTAAAGGTGGTCAAACATGGATGCATTTCAGACATTTGAAGTGTCTTAAATTTAGACACATACAAGCGTCTTAAAAATTTAGACACTTTAAAATGTCTGAAAATTGAACACTCCGTTTCAGACACTTATGTGTCTGAATTTCAGACATTTCAATTTACAGTGTAAGAAATTTACACTGGCACAAGTATTTTTGTTACAATTTTATTAAATCGTTCTCAGAATTGTTATTCGGATGTTATTGTTATTAAGTTAAACTCCACGTTCAGCGGCATGCGTATCGTTATAAAAATCGGAAATTAAAACATACTCCAAGATTAAAAGATATATTACAATTCATCAGACATACAAGTAAAAATTACATAAATACATATACTATTAAAAAAGCAAACGTACTGGCTTATGTTTTAGCCCCTGATCAGCTTAATAACATTAAAATGACCAGAAAACTATATATCTGTATAATTGATTTTTACTTGTATGTCCGATGAATTGTAGTATATATTTTAAATTAAATTATGTATATCAAATGTTAAACAATATTTATTTATTTTAACACACCGAGATATTCTGCAATCCTGAAAGACCATAGTTACAGGAAATCGTCATCCTAAAATTACTGGGACATTGAAGTGGGGGTGAGGTTCAGTGGTCTGTTCAGGTGCTGTCCCTCTAAAAAAATTTTTTTATTAAAATAAACAATTAAAGAATACCATTGCATGAAATCATGTTTAAGGTTTAATAAATTTCGACGCTTCTTAAAAGGTATATTCTGAGAATATTCGAGAATTTTTATATGATCATAAATATATATAACTTAAAATAGTTAAATTGCGGATTTTGGGCTATTAGATATTATGTAAAGGGATATTAAAATAAAAATGTTCTTTGCGAAGCTAACTTCCAATGCGTAAAGCATTGATGGAAGTCCTCATCTTTCAATTTCTTGAGAGGCATCACCGCTTTTGCTTAGACTGATTGCTTTGAAAGCTTGTCCCCTCAGATCCGATTAAAACTTATGAAAGTAATAGAAGTCACAGGAGCCAACGTTACGCGTGGACGGTGGGCAAACCAACAGGGAATGGTGTACTTTGCCCAGAACGCCTTCAATAACAAAGCGGAAAGGGATTTTCCTTGTGCAGTATTTCAGATGATTGCAGATTCTTCATTTGTCCATTCCTGTCTACTCAGAAACAGTACGGATACTTAGACGATGAACTTTGCGAATCAACTGATTACTGTTTTTAACATTTGCGTCATTATTTGACCTGCAGGGTCGCCCATGGTGCACATCGGTTTCGATCGTTTCTCGTCTCCTTTTAAAACACACAAAAACGTGAATGCGTGATAAAAAATCATATCCATACTCTGATTTTAACATACCATAAGCTTCTGAGACAGGTTTGACGAGAAACTTCAAAACAATCTTGAGTTTAACACGCTGTTCTATCTGAGCATCTATCCAATCTCCGACGCGACACCTATGCACGGTTCACTCCGAGTTCACGTTTTCATCCTCCCTACCTTACACTAGAGCCAAGCTCAGTGATTCATGACATTGACGATCAAGCAGAGGACAGGAGAAATACCACGTAATAGCGTCAAAGATATTTTGACTGCACCACACTAGCTGTTCGCCGGTGTAAGAACCGGTCCGGTTACTTAATGGGCACAGCTTGTACGCTTTATATTAAAATATTTCTAAAGAACCGTCAAATGTGCAAAATATTTGGTTTGAAATCATAATTTCAATGAAATTCTTATATTGTACTAATTGCTTTTTGGCTTTACATTGTCTATATATTTCTTGGCACTATTGCTCTCATCGTGTCCAAATAACAAAATCCTAATGTTGAGTTAGTATTTTATTCCAAGTAATGCAATATTCGCCAAAAAAATATTAAGCCAAAATATAGTCATATTTGTCTTGCTATTAAAGTATAAACCTATGCATCTATCCATTTGTCAACATATCTTTTTCTGGGTGTACAAAAATAAATTTTCGCTTTCTTAGTTTTAGTTGCTGATAATTGCTGCTTCGATTTTAGCGTTGCCATAAAGGCGTATATCATTGCACATATAATTTAATAAAAATAAAGTGAAATATAGTTTATTCAAATTACAATATTAAAAACTATACCTCTAGAATCGGAAAAATAAGCACACATTCGTTAACTTTTCATCATTTCAATGAAATTATTGCTTGCAAGTTGTTAGAGATGTTAGGGGAGGATTTCAACTACTGATGTCATATATTGAAGTTGATAGGAGTACGTGTGTCAGTGTATTATGTGATTCTTATTAATTTGGTAATTTCCTTTTAGGTGTATTCATACTTATATAAATACATAGCACCTATAGTAGGCGTGAGTTCCGTTCGTCTGACTGCCTGTCCATCTGTCCGCATATAATAGCGCAAAAACTACTAAATCGAAAGTGTGAAGTTTAATATATATAAACGCGGCAGAATGTTTTCGAGTAATTTTAAATTTTATGAAAATCGAATAAAAATTTAACAAGATATTAATAAAAGTTTATTCATGCTATTAAATCCTATCATACGCAATAAATTCAATGATATCCCATGATAGGTAATGATTCTAGGTTCCCATTATCTTTACGCTCTAATGAAGATGCGGTGATATTATTTCCGTATTACTGAATTTATTATATATAATCGTAATAAAGTTTGTATACATACATTTTTAGCATAAGAGTGCAGCAGCTATTACACCATATCTGAATATTTATAAAACTAGTTATAGTACGAACGCATATAATGTGTCACGTTTGACGGACAATTTCAGACTTCAAACTTAGCTAACCACTAAGTCCCTAAGTACCACTAAGCTTGTAAAGCGTTATAAAATAGAAAAAATAATGTCATATACAGTTGACTCATCATCTAAGAATCGATGTAAAATAATGCTCTTTTGTAAAGAAGGTTTATAAAACTAGTTATAGTTCGAACGCACCTAATCTGCCACATTTGACGTACAATTTCCGACTTGGTACGTAGCTAACCACTAAGCCACTAAGTACCACTAAGCTTTTAAAATAATAAAACTTTGTAAAAAATCACCATTGGTGATTTTTTACAAAGTTTTATTATTTTAATTGCTTCATATCGCCAGTTTTCGGTGCTGTTTCGCTTCACCACTAAGCTTGTAAAATGTAGTAAAATCGAAAATAAGATTTTCATATACAGTTGACTCATCATTTAAGAATCAATGTAAAATAATGCTCTTTAGTAAAGAAGGACGCAGTCATGTAAAAATTATATACAAATTTTGTGTAATTTAGACCAGAAGTGAAATTTTTTTAATTTCAAAAGTACAGTTAGTCGTTAAAAACGAGAGTTATAAAGGTAGGAAAAATGAACAAAAGAAATTGCTGATGGAAGTTTAGTGAAACTGTATTTAGTAGAAAGAAAATTCATGTCAAAAATCACAAATAGAATTGGAATACAGCATTTTGAAATTGAATTGAAGACTGTTCGGCGCAGATTGTAGGAGTTTGGTGTAAATGATACACTTTATATATATATATATATATATATTTTCTTTTTTCTTCCATAATAATTCTTATAATATTTTTTTTAATACTTACAGCTTTAATTCATAATAATTGACGGTGGCAGGTTATGTTTAATTAATGGTAATATATATATATATATATATATATATATAATTTTTTTATCTTTTAAGTCAAGACCGAGAATATTAAACTGTCTAAACGTAAGTGAACAGCAGAATAAATTGACCATGTTATTTAGAATGTTAAGAGAAAAATGTTTTATTGCATAAAATAAATAAATAAATGAATCGGTGAGAAGAGTTATGTTCCGATTGCTTACCTAATGTCAAACAATCAGTGTTAGGAATCGCATTCGGATGACATAATGACATATAGACTGAATCTGTATTTTAAATATAATATAAATGCCAAAAATGGATAAATGAAACCTTAAGATCGAACAGAGGTATAGAGTTAACCAAAAGTTTTGCCCTGATTATAAATAGTTATTCTTATCAAACTATTATAAGTAGAAATGCATTTGTTTGGATACATTGTAAGTACTGTAATATTTTTTTCTTTTATATAAGACCACGTACCTCAGTAAATTTTAACGTGTGCTCCCTTGGTAGATTCGAAAAAGTCTAAGCGGTATTCTAGTTTCCGCCAAGCGTTCTTTAACATGTATTCTGTTACAGTACACACAGCAGCTTGTTTCCTAGTCTTCAGTTCTTCGACGTCAGCAGTTGGTGTTGCAAAGACTCTGTCCTTGATATAGCCCTCAAAGAAAAAAAAATAGAGGATTAATATCTGGAGAGCGCGGACGCCAGATTGTTGGTCCATTTCTTCCAATCCACCGAACCGAAAATTTTTCGTTCTATTGCACAAAAAGACTACTGAAACTGACCTATCCTATCCAATGATACAACAAGTTAATTATTATGCAAACGGTTAATTTGTAATGAATTATTATAATCGGGAAAATACTTTTGGTTCACCCTGTATTTCATGTATGATATTTCTTAAGGTAATACAGTATGTTGTTTAATAGGATTCAGTTAAATATATTTTTGCTCTTTCATGCAAAAAAAAAAAAAAAAAAAATGTTTTAATGTAATCACATCTGCTACACTCTAATGTCCGGTAAATATCCCAGATTTTAGGGGAGACAAGGGATGGTTGGCCATACGGGAGGCTTGACCCACCCATCAGTTTTCATGTTTAAAAGAATTTCAGAGTTTTATCGATAGGTCTCAACCAAAGCTACTGGAATGCTCAAACAATAGCCTTTGTTTCATACAGATAATCGAAGTAGGTGTGGAAAAAAATCAACTATGAGGCGTTTTCAACCTAAAAGTTGTGTTTTTCAGAAATATTTTGTAATCTTTTTTGAGGTAAAAAATATCATAGAAATTTAAATAAGTAGATTTAAGTAATGTAGAAATATGGAACTTTCATTCCAGGCATAAAGATTGTACAGTAAGTTAGGCTTAACACAACAATGTGCTATTCTTTAAAAAGGGCTATGTGAGGAGACTTGGCCCAGTCAATGTGAGGGAGGGTTGTGCTGATGCTCAAGGCTCCCTTAATTAAGTGGTTTTGGAAATCTTTTTATTATACACTGTTCGTAATAAAAGGTTAATGGTTAAATATAAAAAAGAATGTAAATTTATTCTGTAGAGCTACAGTAAAATGGGGTGATGGAAAGGAGAATGTTTAAAACTGATTAAACAAAGATGTGAAAATTTGCTATAGTATCCACTGCAAGAACAAATTTAATGAAAAATAAATGGGAAAGTTGATAGGAACTTTTTTCTATTTAAATAATACCTATAACAGGTAAATAGAAACAGTGGGAAATACTAAAAAGGACTAGAAATTATGAAAGCAGCAGTCTTAACCCTTTCAGGGGCAATGGTATGTTTATGAAAGCACTAAATTTTAATTTCCAAACTCAACAGTGGCACCAGAATTTTGCTAAAATCTTTTCCATTTAATATGTATGTGAAATATAGCCCTTTTCTTATTCCCAAATAAATTTGTTCGTAAATTCCGGTGCCAGTCATTTATTTCAACATTTTAGTACTAAAAGTATTTTGTCCCCTGAAAGGGTTAAAAGATGCGGCTGCAAAAGAACAGAGCATTGATCGAAGAAATTTATGGAGGTATGTAGGCAAATTTCACCAGGATGAATACAGTGAGATGAAGCCAAACTATGTGACAACTAGAATTGTCAGGTCGAGTGCTACAAAAAGTAGGATAATAAGACAAAAAAAGGGACAGTGGCTCCTAAATCTGCACAACATAATACATAAAACCATATGAAAACGGAATCTGTCTCTAACGGAATACGGTCTTAAATGTTCAAATTTCATTTTCTCTGCTGTACAATTGACCTGCTTAGACAAAATCCTGTTTACAAAAAAGTGTGTCTCCTCTGACTTGCGTTTGTGTTTAAACAGCTTTGTTTAAACCTTTCCGGCGCGAAGTATTTTTTTTTTCATAAGCTTTTGAAATGATGGACTGACACCAGAATTTATAAACGAATTTATTAGAAAATAAGAACTTGTTTATTTAGAGGTATGCTACAAAATAAAAATTTTAATTAAATATTCTGGGCAAAAGCAAAATAAAAATTAGGTGCCCTGTTTAAAGGACCCCGCCCGCGAAATGATTAAGCATCACATTTTCAAAAATATTTTTTATGGTAATTAAAGCATGTAGAATAAAGTTATTCTGCTTATTTTAAACTGATTTTATTTCTCTTCACAAATATTTCAATATAAAGCAAAGTGGGTCAACCCTCCCATATCGTCGGTACCATGTCAAGCTATCCAATGTGAAAACAGTGGGCTACTTTTTTTAAATTCTGATTTCTTGATTGGCACCACTTTTCTGAATTCGTAAAATTCCCCTTGTTTTCGCCTTAATTAAGATGTCACTAAATCAGGTTGAATAAGGCGAATTTTACAATTTCAAAAAAGTGGTGCCAATCAAGAAAGCTAAATTTTAAAAAAGTAGACCCCTTTTTTCACATTGGATAGTTTGAACTGGTACCGACGATATGTGTAAAGCATTGATCCATTATTTTCTCAAAATTAAAATTAGTCATTTTTAAAATTTCTTATATATTACACTTACGTAGTCATTTTATTTTGATAGCTGACTGTATAACGAATAAAATGGTATATAAAACTTTATTCTACGTTCAATATTTAAAAAATAAAAAATAATTTTGTAAAAAGTGGGTCAATCCTCCCTAATCTCCCATACCCAATTGAAATCCTATGTATTGGAGTAAAAATCTTTGTTAATCGAAGCAACAAATCAATAAAAATCAATAAATTTTTGCGATAATTGGATCTTTATGTGACATTATGACAGGTATAAAACGATAAATATTGGTTCTCTTTAGAAAGGTACATAAGTAATAAATCAACAGTGAATGAAAGCCATCATAGTAGTAACTGAATTTGTGAAAATTTTCATACCGAAATTTATCCATATGTTTCAGTTTTCTCTTATTAAGTGCTTTTAATATAAGCAATTACATAAGGCAATTATTGAATAATATATTTAACTAAACTGTCTTTCCACTGATATGATGACTTTTATTGTACAACTTCAAAGTAATGTATTTTACGAAGCACCAAAATGTACAAGAAGAGTTTTCCAAAAAAGCTTTCTACAATTTCGGCCAATGCCATATATTTTGTAAATGCTCAACACTTCACAGCCACTAAATGAATGTATAACGTTTGCGCTCATTTGCATCAAAAAGAAATGAAAAAAATCGATACCAAGCTCTTATTTTTTTTTACCCTCAATTTTAAACACAAGTTTCAATTTGGCTTAAAACTCACATAGCCATTTCAAACAGTCACATAGTCATTTTCATTTTAAAATAAAAGAATAATCCTATTTCAAACAAATAATAGTTAAGAAAACATTTAAAAGCTTACAAAACAAAAGATCTTAAAAGAAGTTTAAAAAATATGTGAAAAATGTCTTCATAAAGTAAGTTTTTAATTAAAAAACTTATCAAAACATTTGTTCCCATCAATTATTTTTCTGCTGTTATTTTTCTTTTAAAATTTAATTAAAGGCGTATGACATCAAAGAAAAATCTTATTCCACTAAAGCTATTATTGATCATCAGAATGAAAAAAAAAATATATTAATTAAAAACTTATTTTTTGTAAAATAAAAGAATTAATATATTTTTATCTTGATATTTTAAGAATATATGAAATCGTCGGGATTCTTCAATATCATTTGAGGGAAAATCCTATTTATTTTTTTTTATAAATTAGTAAAATTCAGTTAATTAAATTTGCAGATACACAAATATGTATATTAAATAACATAATTTAGTTAAAACTGCGCATGTATCTTTCGAAATTAACAATTAAAACTTTACCAACTGTAAACAAAAGTGTATGTATTAATAATGTTTTGATACCTAAGGCATATGTGCTTTTTATTTTTTACTGCAGCATAACTAAAGCATGATGAAAAATTTCAAAATACATTAACATATTACAAATGAAATATCTGTATATACATTTTTCATTGCACTTTTTTTTTCTTTTCATACAAAATTTGTAGATTTCGAAGTTTTTTTTCAAATTTTAACAGAATCATGTTAATAACCTGATTTTTTCTAAACCACCCCGCCCCCTTTTTTTATTTGCTGTTAGAGTTGGTACTATCAAAAACATGCCAATAGAAAAGTTGTAGATAATGTTAAGAAGATTTATAATAAATTAAGCTGATTTGATATCATATGAATTTTTCTTCTTCAACAGCACGTTATGTTTTTATTTTTGTATTTTATTTAAGAAATTGTCCTATCAAAAACTTATCAATATAAAAGTTGTTGATAGTATAAAGAGGATTTATAAAGAAAAAAGTTAATTTGGTATCTTGTGAATTGACGAAGTTATGAATATTGAAAATCTATTTCTTTTGCCCACTGAGGCCATTTTTAATGATTTCGAAATTCTGTTATACATAAAATTTCGCCCCTTTACCTAGAAATAGTAATAACTTTAAACAGATTCGATGCGTGTCATAATTAATAGGTTATGGGTTTTTAGATAGATATAAAGTTTTGAACTGGGGTTGGTTTTGTTATCCAGAGGTCACGATTGGCGTAGATCTGAAATTTTTTTCGAAATTCCAACACAGGGGAAAATGTTGTGAAAATGTTTCTTACGAACTACCTGAAATAGACGCCACAGTAACGACACTGACTAAATAAATATGTTACATTAACGGAAAGTTACCGGGAGATCACAATAAAATGCATAAAAAATACAATTATACAAATATCCATGTTCGTTTTAATTTCTTCAATGCAATTATACACTTTTTCTTCCTACGGCAAATATTTTAAAGGTATCTGATATGGGTACCTTTTCTGGTGATATATTTAAAACTTTCCTTTTTTCAGCAGCCCCATTAATAAAATTTCTGCAAATGAGAAAAAATGTATATATCTCACAGTTTTACAAATACCCTTTATCCAAGAATTTTAAGAGATTTTTGATAGAGAATAGCATTTAGCATAAACAAATAAAAGATGAAATTAGTTTTTAATGGTTAATGCAATAACATATTTCTTAATTATCATAGCAATGTTATTAATGAATATTCTAGGCTATGGTTCATTCTACGTGTCTTTCTACGTGTATTGAAATTCAACGTGAAAGATAAGTTTAAAGTAGAATAAAGAGTTGTTTACAATAAATACTTAAAAGGTGTTTTCCTGATCCAATATATGCTTTCCATGCAGCTTTGTATAAATGTACTATTAACGAAAAGTTATTTAACGTTTTGTATCGTATTCCAGCTATCGTATTAAACATTTATATTTTTATGGGACCCCGCGCAAAGCTGCAGAGGGAATCTGTCTCCTCAAGCGACCGTCTAGGACAGATGTAGTGAGGCTAGTTGTTATAGATTAATGCATTATATAGGCTATCCGTGGCATTTTTTTTTTTTTTTTTTTTTTTTTTTTTTTAATGAAATATTTCCATGTCCTAAATGTGGGTGAGTACATTATTAATTATTTGAAGATTTTTCATCGTTATAATGTACAACATGCGCCGAAATTTAAAAAGTACAGTGTTGATTATTTGAAGATTTTTCATAAGTACAATTTACAACAAGCAGAGAAAGGATCTAGCCGGATAAGCATAGCGAAGTGGCCCCCTCGGCCGATGTTTGAAATAACATGTGTGAGAATAAGGCTCACCATCAGAATACAATATAGAGTTTTTATAGCCTCTGACCTTGACTGTCCTTGAGATAATCGGGGAAGTATACGCCGGCGCTACTATTTTTCAAATACGTTTTTCTCAAAAAGTACAAAAGTCTAAAAAATGAAACTAACGCTAATTATTGAAGAATATATCAGTTCACATTATATATTTTTTTCACATTTTTACAAAAATTTTACCATAGAAAAATAAACAAAAATAGTTTTAAAAAAATTATTAATGTAGTGATTTTATATTTACGCCATTCAAAAAATTACAGAATAAGGCTCAAAGTATACGCTTTTAACAAAAAAAAAATTCGTTAAAATCGAAGATGCGCTTTTTGAGTTATAAAAAAAAATAATGCTAGCAACTTGCTAAATTATTCGTAACTTTCCCTGTTTGCATTTGCAGAAATACGCTGCTATCAATGCATTGGACGATTGGTGACATTTCCACTCAGGCAGGAAGCGCAATGCGCCAAAATAAGAGAATGTTTCCATACATACCACTTCCCTATAGGTTTGTTTCCTGTTTGTAAACATTCTGTTATTTTGGCGTACTGCTCATACTTCTCTCATAATAATATGAAGTCGGTGGTGTAGTCCATTGTGCAGGTGAAGCTATAGGGGTTGTAAATATAAAAGGTTATCAACTTTTTGGTAATTCCTGACCCCCTCCCTAACTTCCGATATAATACGTTATCATCAATCCTCGAATACCCCTCCCCCTAATAATACTGTTATCAGTGTTTAAAAATTCTTTTTATTTTTGCAATTGTTTTCTTTTTTTTTTTCCTTTTTATACGTTTGCAATGATATACAGTTATAGTTGTACATTTTTTATCTGCATATTTTACTTATTTAAATAAAGAGAAGAAATTCATAATATATCACTATTATATAAGAAATAACTTTATACCAAATAACATTTTAAAGAAATATTATTTAAAAGTTTTTAATAATAACTCTTTATTACATAATGCATTGAACAGTAATACTGTCTTCTTGTACTTCGCTTTCACGGGGCTAAACAGAACTTCTTCTAAATAAAACAGGCGGACAACAATCTTCCCTATCTTTTACTAGCAAAAATAACAAGTATAATTTCGAATCTGGTTTCTCTAACAACGAATTATATACCCATATGGCAGGAGAATATTAATGGCGAACGTTGTGTTATTCCCTATTTTGGAATGAAATGTTTTATAATGATTCAATGGTTTTAATTATAACTTTGTATTTTCATAAAAAGAAGAAAACAGACAAAAAATAAGATAACGGCCAAAGAAAAAGATACCAAAAAAGTAAATTTTGTTTTGATCAAAAATGATAACGATATAAAACGATATCAAATGCTAACCCCTTCCCCTACAGATATCCTACGATGTCAAGTGCCAGACCCTCCCCCACACCTCCTAAATTGATACGTTATATATGTACACTGTTCAGCCCCATAGCTTTCTTCTATGTGAAAATCATCGTAGGCAAATGTTACCATTTTGTTTGATAATTCTTGATATTATTATGCGAGAAGGATGCGCAATACGCCAAAATAGCAGAATGTTTACAAACACGAAACAAACCTATAGGGAAGTGGTATGTATGGAAACATTCTCTTATTTTGGCGCACCCGCCCGAGTGGAAATGTCACTAATCGACCAATGAAGTGATAGTAGCGTATTTCTGCAAATGCAAACAGGGAAAGTTAGGAATATTTTAGCAAGTTGCTAACATTATTTTTTTATAACTCAAAAAGCGCATCTTCTATTTTAATGAATTTTTTTTCTTAAAAGTACATACTTTGAGGCTTATTCTGTAATTTTTTGGTTGGTGTAAATATAAAATTACTACATTAATAATTTTTTTAAAATATTTTTGTTTATTCTTCTATGTTAAATTTTTCGTAAAAATGTGAAAAAAATATATAATGTGAACTAATATATTCTTCAATAATTAGCGTTGGTTTAATTTTTTTAACTTTTGTACTTTTTGAGAAAAACGTATTTGAAAAATAGTAGTGCCGGCGCATACTTCCCCGATTATCTCAAGGACAGTTCAAGGTCAGAGGCTAAAAACACTCTATATTGTATTCTCATCGTGAGCCTTTTTATCACACATGTTATTTCAAACATCGTCCGTGGAGGCCATTTAGCCATGCTCTTTAACTAAGACAGGAACGAAAATTGCATTAAAAATTTATTGTGAGACTAAAGAAAGGAATTTTGATTTTAGTTACAAGTCCAGAACTAATACAGAACAGAAATTTTAGAAAGACCCAGCAAACACATGCGTTTCGGCGCACGATCGCTGCCGGCAGTGTCGGTTAAGTGCCGGCATGGGCACAGTGGTTTCGGTGAAGTGTCGTCAGCATGTCGGCAACTGAAACTTAAGAATCTGCTTTTTCGTCTGCCGGTTAACGTAATCGGTCCCCTTATAGTAGGGGAGACCGGAGCTAGTAGTGACATGTTCGACATTTTTTATATTAGCCGTAAAATTTGAACTGAAGCGAAACATTTAGTGTTTCATATCATTAGAGTATATCTTACGTAACATATTTATAAAACTACTACTAACATTATTAACGTTTTTCATAACACAAAATGAATTCTGCGTAACCTCGAATTTTGTCACTATTAACCGCCGCTACAGGGCAAGTTGTGACAAGCTTGAGGCACATTGTGACACATAAATGACACATACAAGTACATTGTAACATACACAAATTACATAAGAAAGGCGACTGAATGTGATATATTAAATCAAGAATGATAAATTTATTCATTTATCACGTTCCTAACACAATAAAACACTTTCTTGTTTTAATAATATTGTAAATCAAATGAAAATAAAATAGTTAAATTGTTAACACTTGTAAACTCTTATTCCTCCATAAAGATACTTTTAGAGACACTTAGCAATAAAAAGAAAAAAACTGTCTTAATCAGGAAAGAAATAAAATGTAAGCCAACACTAATCTTTGGCGATATTGATCTTTGACTCGGTATACTCGTACAACGTGTAGGCCTATATCCTATATTTTTAATCACGCATTGTCATCGCTTATTTCAGCGTCTGATTTGCAGTTAATACAAATATAATAATGTTTAATTTTGGTACATTTGACATGCACCCATTTTTTAAATGTCATGCATTGCATCCAGTCTTCTCCGGGTCTAGAAATTTTGTATTGTTCCATGCAAACTAGACATAAACAATTTTCGTCATCTTCAGAACTATCCAATACTTGCTTCTCCCTTTTATTCAATAACCTAGGTGTAATTTTTTTTTATGCACTGCTTGGCCTTTCCACACAGTTTCTTTTTTGTTTTTTCTTCTTCAATTTTTTTCCTGCCTTCTTTTGCTTTTTGTTCTGCTCGAATTTTCTCTTTTACAGGTGTGCTTGTTAGAATGGCAGATTTCAAATATTTACGAATAGATCGCTTGCCTTCTCGATGTCCTGCTTTAGGGAGTGGTCTTATTTCTGTAAGACTTACCATTGGCACATTGCTATTATCAATTGTCATAGAATCATCTAATTCAATGAGATTTCTTGCTTCTGAAGACTGTCTTGCAATCTCACCATCATTGAACAGTTCTTGGGCTTTCCTTAAACTGCACCTTCCGGATATTACTTCTGTTGTAGTCCTATCATAATCTACTAAAGTAGCTTTAGCTCTTTCAGTATGCCTCTTGTAATTTCGCACCATTTTTCCTGAAATATAAAAACCTCCATTAAACATTATGCTGGGGTAAGTAGTGACACTGTCACAATGTGCCTCTTAGGCTTCGTCACAACTACGTCACAACACGCCCCGCGTTACGCCATTTTGAGCTTTATTCATTAATTTCCGAAATTTTGGTATGATTAACAAATTAAATACATAGAATAACAGCTCAAAATATAAGCATTTAAATAATGTTAGGGAAGTTTACATACCTCAGTATCGCTAGTGGCAATGACGATTCCAACGTAGGTCACAAAATTTACTTTTACGATAGAAAAGAAGATAAATATTTTTATCTCCAAAGCAACACAACGCTATTCTTCAAAACATATGCAGCACACTGAGACAATCAACCTTTTCACTCACATGACGCGACAGGTGCCGGAACCTACTGGCTCAGTCAGGAAGTTCGATGGCACAACTTGCCTCTCACAGAACTAACCCCGGTCTCCCCTAATATATCGGCAAGTGACGCAGGATCGATATATGATTTCTGATAGTGGCACGATTAGTTTTGCCAATATCGGCCCGAATTCGGAATTTTTAGTCTTAGCCGACATTTATTTTTTCTTAATTTTGTTTGAGTTTGAGTTTTGATAAGATATGTATATTTCACGCATTTCATATAAAATTCTAACAGTGAATACAGTGAGTACAAAAACAAAAATTTCAAAAGTAGCCTATATTTATTATTTTTAAGAAAGCTGTTATTGAATTCATTTTAAAAAGGTCTTTTATTTGAATCATCAAAAGAGTATTTTAAATCGCTCCTTAAAATTATTATTTATTATAAACTTCGTATAATTAAAAAATCGTAGAAAAAAACCTTCATAAATTAATTATTTTCTAACTATATATTCATTTTAAAAGCAATAGCAATTAAAAGCAAATTTCTTATTTTATTTAAAAATCAATTTATTAAAAAAAGTGTTTAAAATTACTTTACAAGCTATAAAAATATAAACAAGCTAGTCAACTTTTTTAGCATTAAAATTTAAAAGAAATATTCAGAAATCTCCCACTTCTTAAAATTATTTATATATATATAAAAAAAAAGAGATTAATATTTGTATTTTATTTGATGATTAAAAATTTTTTATAAGTAAAAGAATCAATATTGCTACATAATCACTAAATCACATTATATTCTACAATAAATCATCAAATGACAAAAAATGAACTCTTAATATAATTAAAAGGGATTAATTACCAACATATATTTTTCTTAAAATTTCTTTTTCTATGTTACAAACATATATTTCTTGAATTAACACATTTAATTACATTATAATTCCTAAAGAGAAAATTGTATTAAAGGAAAAACCTCTGAAATTCAATTATTTTATTTAATAAGCATTCTTAAATTTATAATAAAGATTCAGAAATATCCCCAATTAAAAAAAAATTATCTACCAAATGAAAAAAAAATATGTAAATTAATATTTTTGTTTTATTTTTTAAATTAAAAATATTTATAAGTAACAAATAAATGCTTACTCATTAAATATATGTTCTACTTTAAATCATTAAAACTACATAACATGAATTCTTATTCTAATTAAAAGATATTAATTACCAACTTTTTACTTATTAAAATAAATTTTTCCATGTTAAAAATATATTTTTTATAAATTAACGCAACGCATGTAATTACATTATAATTCCCAATAAGAAAATTTGATTAACTGTACAAAACCAGTAAAAATATTTTCGTAATACTCAATTATTCTTAAATTTATATCTGTTCTTAATTATTCTTAATTATATCCATATCTTAATTATTATTAAATGTATTCTTAAATTCGTTTGCTTAAACGAATTCGCTGAGATATTTATTTCATTCATTTAAATATTAAAATAATTTTTAAATACACGTGCGTAAGACAATTACAAAAATAAATAAATAAATAAATAAAAGTAAAATAAAAACACTTAAAAATTCTAATTTCCCTATCTAACATTTACCTTCATCGCCAAACCATTGTGTATCGATATGTCTTCCCCTTATTACTTCATAGAATCCTGCCCTGTTCAAGTCTGAGTGGCCAAGTGGTTAAGGCGTCTGCTTCCATAGCACGTTCCTTTCACATATGCATTCCGCGATGGCGCCATCAAAACAGTTTTTTTCGATTGATTCAAGTATCGGGCTGCGATCGGCATTCGTATGGATAGCTATTGGCGTGTGGTGGGCATAGTTTTCTGTCGATGCTGGACTGGCTTCGTGCCTCGTGAATTCGGACGCATTCGCGCGGCCTATCAAAAAATTTACGAAACCGGTAGCGGCAGCCGGCATCGTGGCAGTACCGCAGGTAGTGGCAAGCGGATCTGGACCGATTGCTTACCGATAGCTCTGTTTGCTGGGAAAGAACAAACTACTGAGTAAAAATATATCTGTGTAAAATTATTACACCTAATTATTTTATAATAGAATGAAAATCTTAATTCTTAATTTATAACTTAAGATTGTTTATGTAATTAAGAATGTCGAAGAAACATGGTTTTGAAACGTTCAGAGAATGCATTAAATTTAATTGAAAGCAATCAAAGTTTTAGACACGGCATTATGTAATACATCAAGAGAGTAATTAAAAAGTAAACATTTTGAAGAGGAACATTAATAATAATTACGAAAGTATGTTTCATTAATACATTTTGGGAAACAAAATTCTTATATTCATGGAAACATAATAAAAACCTTTCACTGCAGATTAGGCGATAAGCGCGCATTCGCATCGAAATCTTAAAAGGTTACTTAAGAATCCCTTGAAATATTGCTTAAGAAGTTTACGTAACGTTAAGATTGCGCAAAGGTTTTCCAGATGAAATATTATATGACATGAATTTTGACATTCTTGTTTTGATACAACAATCTTTCCTAATAGAAACATCAAAGAAATGAATTAATGTGCATCAATATTTCATAGAGTAATATAAGATTTGCGAAAATATTTTTCTTAAGATGTGCAGACACTGGTAAATTTCAGGTAAAATTATTGTAATAGGTTGAATTACATATTAGTAACATATAAGTAAAAGTTGTTTTAAGCTCTTATTTGTACATACCTAATTTGATTTTTGAAAAATGTTCTATTTTTTAAATTAAGAAATGAATTCTGTAAAAAATCTATCACGTTTTACTCCTTTATAAATAAAATATAATAATTGCTACTGTTTGTTTTCGGAGGGCAAAATCCTCCGCGATTTTGCGCATGCGTCAGGTCTCCTTTGCTTTTATGAAAATAGGGATAAACGGAGTGTGTTTAGCTGCGTTTGGCTGAGTGCCAATCTTAGTGACAACATGCAAGTTAATGCCGAATTACAAATTCGGAAAATACCCATCTCAGCGTAATGCCCCTTTGGATAGTAGGATCATTTGAGAGTGCTAGGCGCGGCATTCGAAAACGAACAGTATTTATATATATATATATATTTTTTAATTTATAGAAATATTAATACATTGTGCGAAATAATTACCGCCTCTAACAATTTTAGCTTATATATTATAATGACAGAAGAAATCATGTGCTATTTCCTCCGCTGTAACACGCAAAATAAACACGCATTCATCGGTGACTGTAGAAGTATTTAGGCATGCCCTGTAAAAACTTATCAATGAAATCCGGTTTTTAGAAACAAAGAAATTATGGCCTTAATAAATCTAAAGTTCATCTGTGTGCGTGTTGTTTTGCAGAAATATTTTTTTTATTTGTGAGAACAGTTGGAACAGAAAATTTATTAAATAATTCATTTAAAGTGTTAATTAAAAAAATAATTATTATTCCAGCTGGCTCACGACATTCAGATATCGAACAGGTTAATATTGATATTTTAAGAGCACAAAATAATATGAAACTTACAGATATTGCCCGTGATATTGACAGAAGTTCAAAAGTGTGAAATTATCTTAAAGACCCATGAGTGTATGGAAAGAAGAAGAGCCACGGTAGACCACCGTCAGTTACGAATAAGGAAGACCTTCTTCTGACACGAAAAGCATCAAACAAAATATTGACAAATCGACGATTACAAAATGAAGCAAGTTTGATAGTTAGTGTTTCTCGAACACAGCAGTTGTAGCCTAAATTTTGACTTTGCTCGAAAAATCTCCAGAAAACAGATGATGTCTTCAATTCATAGGACTAATCAGAAAGAAGTTGCTCGCTGCCACATGACTTGTGGCACTGAATGGCAAAAGCTCTTTTCTCTGATGAGAAAATTCTCATCTGGATGGCCCAGATGATATGCACAGCTTTAAGACTGATATTTAATTGAAAATGGATTTTTCTTTCCTAATCGTCTACACGGGATAGGGATAGATTTGAAAAAAAAATCATGTGTGAAAATTATTTTAAAAACAATAAATCTTAGTAAATTGCAAAACAGTTATCAAACAAATTACGATACGGTTTTCAAACAAACTGCATTATTTTCCTTTTCGACGTTGTAAAATTTAAAAATGTGCGGTTTTTAGAAATTTAAAAAATATGGAATAAAGGATATAAATGTGGTGACAGGATATGGACTCTGCACCGCAAAGCCTAGAAAATTCTTTAATGGAGCTCTGGACGATCAACCTCAACCGCTGGATAATAAGAAAAGTGCTGAGCCTACAATTAAATTCGTAAAAATGAGAGAGACGATACTCGATTGTGCTTGTGAGCAGGCTTGCTACTGAGACGTCGTGTTCGACAGAAAACCGGGTCAGACGGATCTGGGGTAAGCGGAATGTCTCGGCCAGCTAAATCATTAGTCATGTGTTAGAGGCAGACGGCCTATTTCGATATTTCATATTTAACTTAAGTGCAAATAATCCATGTTGTATATATGTATTCATCCACATATCCAAAATATTAAAGTTTCCCAAGATTTCGTTAAAAATCAGCCTGGACTGGTATTACGTCCAAGACCACCGACCCAAAGTAGTATAATTTATTTTACATAAATGCTACATTTAATTGTCTGCTATTTCCACCGTTAATATGACGTCAGCGATACAAAAGATAAGTTTGCTTTATAATACAGACATGACGTAGAAGTAGAACGAGTTTGACATTGATATGCACCATATTGTGACCACGGTAACATCATATTCGGGTGATACTAGATAGGTATCTAAAGATCATACGAGCTTAACAATGTGATGAATTAAAGATATCCCATGAATTGACCGTTATGACATTGATATTTGTGACAATTACTTGCATCACAGTGACATCTTATCGAATGGTTCTTTTAATCATGTACATAAAACTTCGGACTATAATAGATGTCTAACTTCATTGTTGAGGATGTTAAACTTCTCTACAGAAATGAAACTATGTTACTTAGATAAACTGCCAAAAACAGAACACAATCCATAAACAAATGTGTCCTATGGCAGGTACATTTTATACGAATGAAAAGAATCCCTGTTTGGTCACTTTACTGACTGTGATATTTGAAACCTTTATGGCTATGTGACATTGGTCAGTTCTCCTATAAAAAGATAGGCAGTTAAACTTGAGAACTTTTATTCTTATTTGCTAAAAGCGAGACATGTCTATTATGAGAGTGCTCATGGTAAAAGTATTTTCTTTCTAATGCTTTTGTATATAGTATGCTTAGTTTTAGCATAGCTCCAAAAAAGAATTTTTCAATTTATAACGCAATTTTCTATATTTTAGAATACCCTATATGTATCATATATATTTCTTTACTATTTCAATTCTTGTATTAATTTTATAAAGTGCAGTGATGCGAATCCGAGCGAAGCTTCTGACAATGACATGAACAAGCTTTCTAGAAAATGCTTCGATCAGTTACTATGTAATTCGTCAACATAAATTGTAGCAAGTCAGAGGTAATATAGTGTTCCGATTTTTGAAATTTTATCTATGAGCCGAGTACTTATAGGTCAAAATTATGAAACAAACCTTATGAATGATTTCACAAAATTTTGAATTCAGTAATTTTTCATAAACAGAAATAAGCATTAATTGGACAAGTCATTTTCTTGAAATATATGAGATAACAACTAGTATTTGATCATAGCTTCAATTTAAAATTACTTTGAAGGTACATTATTTATAGCAGAGGAATTTATAAATATTTTGGGAGCGTGAGGGCGAAAAGTGAGATGAACGTTTCGAATTACACAGCAAGGCCGGAAGCTATGTGGAAATTTTTCATAATTATAGATTATTTCTGATGCATGCATAATTTTCAAATACCAATTATTGATTCTATTTTTATTCTGATCTGTTTACAGTTTTTCAGAAAACTGATCGACCTGATATTGATACTTCCATCAATATTGATCGTTTACCGACATTTAATTTGCCATTTATTAAAAACTGTTAGGGAGACTGCAACAGAGACTTTTAAATTTAAAATAAACTCGGTATAACTTTTAAAAATTAAACTCAAACAAATTTCAGCCGCCCATACATTCCGTCAAAAACACGAGTGGTATGGTTTTTTTCTACATTTTATTTTATACTGTATTTTTTTCTTTCGAACTGGATATTCTCTTAAAAGCTACTTACAGCTGTAGTACGATATGGTTTCTGAATTTCATAGACACAAATTAAGCTGAGCTTAAATTATGAATACTTTATTCAGACTATTATTTCTGTGAGGAAAGCACAGATAATGGATATTCAATAAATTGATTAAATTTCTCATAAAAGACCTTAATTACTGTATAGTGGAAATGTAGTGATATACTAAGATATAGCTTAAAATGAAAATTGTAGAAAAATGTATTTAATTTTGATGATCGAGTTTTTATATTTATTTATTTTATTTTTATAATATAAGCCTTGATTTTGAGGTATATATTAGAGAAAAGAGTATAGACAGTATTAGTAATACTGTTTTGAATAATACAGAAATTAAATTATACTATAATCTATATTTATTAATAAATATAAACTTTAATACATTTAAAAAATAAGCATAAATTTCACATATATTTTCAGGACATAAGAGTTAATCAAAATATAACTTAATCACGAAAACGTATTCTTTATTCTAATAGTGTTCGAAATTTTTAATAAACTACATTATAACATGCTTAGAATGTCAAAAGTTTACATTTATTTACAGAATGCTGTAGGATGTTAAATTTTTCATTCTATAATGTATTGAACTTATTTCACATATCCTTTTTGATTTTACTAATTAAAACTTCATAGCACTCCGAAATTAAAAATCTTTATTTCAGATGAAGAATTTAAATTGTAGTTAAAAAAAAATTACTTATAACATATAATACACTAATGTTCAAAAATTAGAGAAGAAGCAGACAAATTAGCATACAAGCCTACAAGGCAACAGAACGATTGTCTAGATGGTTTTGATTACTTGACCCTTGTTTTCACATCTTGGAGATCTTATGGTATGATTTCGGTCGATGTGGAAAACTGAAGATTTACATAATAGTTTAATAAATTTTAAAAGGGTTTTTGAAGGATTGAAGGATATAGAAGGAATAATTAAATTTGAATTTATAGGGATTTTATATAATATTTATAAACCTACACAAATATTTTATTTTAAATATTTTTCTTAGTATTTTGTAGAATTAGGAAATCTACAAATATCTAGAAATATAAAAATATTTCCGAATTGAAAAATCCCCCGCCCACCAAACGATGAGAAAGCTGAAAGATGCAAAGGCAAAATAAATCATCCATTTAAAAATAATTTTGTTTTGTGTAACCAATAATGCTTTTGGAACAATATAAAGTAATATATCCATAACTCATTCTAAACTGTATTATTGTGGGAAAGCTTTTTAGTATCCCATGTGTCTTCAATAACTTCCAGAGCAAGCTGCGTGCCTACAGCGCCTAGCAGGAAGGATTGGTTATCGTAACTCTCATCATCCAGGCTCTCTTGAAATCGGTTGAATAGAGAAGGTGTGGCTGGGAGCCATCCGCAGAAGAGAAGCGAAGCGAGCTGTTTGAGAACTGAAAGGAAGTGGAAAACGAACAGAATTTTCGATGGAGTGTTTTACGCGGGAGAAGTAGGACGGTAGACGATAAGTAATGATGCTGATGCGCTTTGGTTTAAGACGGCCACAAATGTAAAGATTGACATGATGTTTTAATCCGTGTATATAGTTTGTATATAGTTTTAATTTGTAAAATAATTTACTTTAAAAGTTACCGGTGTCAGAATCAAGTTTGTGTTAGTCTCATTCAATATGATATTTCAAGCCTTGAGTTTCTATATTACAACTAACCGATGTATTAAAAGAATTTTATAGCAAGTTATTTTAATGGTGCGTATAAGGTCAGTAGATAAAGAGTTAAATAACCAATTTTGTGCAAATATCGCAATTTTCTGTTATTCTTTGCATTTGAAACACTACATATTTTATGATTCCTCGTGCGATCATTAGAAATGTAGTTATGACATTTTTTATCTCTGAATCCTGTAATGTGTATATAAGTAACCGGAAATAAATATTTAAATAGTCCCAAGAGCGAAAAGATCTTCTTATGTTGAAATTAAATAAGTTAAAATATTGAAATTAAGTAAACGTATAAAACCTTAAGAATTTAAAAATAATATTTCTAATTGATTTTCATTTTTAAAAATTTTAAATGCATTTCCTGAAAACAGGATTATTAATTAATAGTACGAAAAAGATATAGCTCCAAAACTTGCGCTTTTATAACAGTTATTGGTTACAATGTATATGATATTGTGAGTGATATAATTATCGTTTTAAATATCTGAGTTTTTTTTTCTGAAATTTTACAACTATTTCTATAAATTAACATACAGAAAATATGTAAAATATATCCAAAGGGATAAGCTAGAATTTTTTATTTTATAATGAAATCATATTTCCTTATTTGTAACTGAAACTGTATATTTATTGTAATCAATTTATCAAAGTATCGTCATATTTGTTGAGACGACATTTTTGGTAGTATCATGTATTGCATTTTTTTCATTAAAATAGTAAACAAATATAAACACAGATTACATTAAACTAATTTATTTAACTTTTTATATAATTTACCTGAAATAATTAGTATTTTCTCAATTTTATTTTATTTATGTAGTGGGGAAAACTTAAAATAATGAAACCGCCTCCGGAAAAAAAATCCAATCTTAATATTTTATTTTCTTTATTTAAATACACTAACGTGTATTTTACTAGATTTAAAAATATTCTTATAAAAATTAATCAGTTACTGCTTATTTTAAATTGATCTGAACAATTAAGTAGTAGCCACTTTCAAATTAAAATAAAATGTTATTAATATATTATTTAAAAAATGCACACACACACACACACACACACACACACACAGACACACACATATATATATATATATACATATCGAACACTCATGTTTTTCTTTTAAATGCGAATATTTTTTTTCTTTGAGTGAAGAGGGCAGGAAAAGGATAATAAAGAATGGATTTGAAAAATAAAATTTTGATTAAATACTGACGAAGAATATTATATTTTAATATTTTTATTGAAAAATGGTTTAATTAAAAACGTTTTTGATTAAAGTACAATTTTCAATAATTTTATTAGAGAAATTTAATATTAATTATTAACTTTTATGATATTTAACAAATTTAACATAACTGCGAGTATGAAATGATATACTTTTTCGAACACAATACTTTTAATTTAAAATAATATAACTAAATCTAATGTTCCAAGAATCAATCTCAAGAATTAGATATTATTTTATTTGAATAGAACATTCATTTGGTTATCCAGTTATGTTCGTCGACGAATGTCACATTATATAGGAAATATTTAAAAGGAATGTCCTTTCTTATTAGATTAATTTAAACATGTTAAAAATTCATTTATTTAATAGCTATGATCTACATATAGTATGTCCTAAATAAGTGGATTATGTTATAAATTACACTAGAAAAATAATTTGAACTTTTGCTCTTTCACAAAACCAAAATTAGTTATTTCGTATACGGTTTATTGTGTTGATTTCGAATCTAGTTTTGGATTTACTTTAGCAGGTCTTTTTTTCGAGGTATTTGCATATTTCGATTTACGAAACTTTTGTAGAATTCTATACAAAGTTAAGGTATAAAATATTATAATGGTGGATTTTTTGTTTAATGTTATGATTACTGTAAGGTTTACTTTACAAAAACTTTGTTTATGACATTATACTGCCATGTGACAGTGAAATATTGGACCTAATTTGCATATTTGTTTTGTTTTTCTGACAATGTTTCTTGACGTCCAAATATGAAAAAAAAAATGGTCAAAAAAAAAAAAAAAAAACAGAAATTACTTTGCGATGTAGCTGAACTAGTTGGGATACATTCTACTACTTTTTCAATTTTTTTTTTTTTTTTTTTGTATTGTATAAATTGATGTTTATGTTCCTGACAGGAATCTGACATTGTTCGCCCTTTCACAATGAGGTACACACCCGTAAAAAGCATCTTACGTCAAACTTCTGAATGATGTACGAAATAAGTAATTAATTTTACTCAAGAACTAGAAGTTATAAATGTAAATAGATTGCTACTTTGAAATCAGCTTAATCAAGTCTAGAAAAATATTACTGCAACCCTGTGACAACTACTTTAATGTTGATAGTAATATAAATATTACACCATTGAAAAATATGCAAATTAGCTGACAGACGATTTTAGAAATATGCAGATCATGACATTTATCTGAAGCAAATAGTCCAGTAGTCATTATCTAGAAAAGGTAATTCAATGTGACATTTATTGTATATAAAATTTACATAAAATAACACAAAAAAGCTTAAAAGTGCATAAATGTAAATATTCAATGATTAAACAAACAAAAACACACACATACGTATATATATATATAACATAGAAAGATTTTTTAATTGTAAATATTCAAATTTCTGAAAAACTGGACCACCTAGAGAAAAATCGCAAAAACGCAAAAGACCGCTCTAGAATCACCTAATTTCAGTTCTGTGACAGAACCATTGTTGTCCAGTGTTATTTTTTTTTTTTTTACTTAAAACACCCTTAATAAAACATCCCCCAAAATTAAAATATCTTTCCACTCTAATGATTCCTTTCAAATAGCGATAATAGCAAGTCAATAAATTCATTCGGTTTGTTTGGCTGCGATACAATCATCATTTGTACACTAGTTCCAAACAGACAGGACATCTTTTTAAAATGGAATTACCGCTCAATACACACATATATGTCGAAAGTTTGATTGGAATCGAAAACCTCTCCCATAATAGTCACCGACATAATCATTATATAGATAGTGTTTAGGGTAGATAATGTTTTGAAAAGTAAGAAGAACGTAATTAAACACGAATAGATTATATACAGTCGTGGGGAAAAAAGTAAACACCCCTACTAACTCCTCAACAAATTATCGTAGAAGAATGTTACTGGTACCGAACGATTGAAAATAAAGTCTTCTTTTAAATGATGTATATAAAATTTGCTTAGGAAGCCATCTACATATTAAAACGAACCATAACTTTGTTTTTTTCAATAACAGTACAAAATTCTGACAGCATAAATGAACTCTACACCCTTAAATTAGTCTAAAACAAATTTTTATGCAACCCGTACCATAAGTTTCCGAGAAATTAATTATTTTAAAACGAGCGTATTTTAAGGGCTGTATCCAAATTGAAGTTCGGTACTCGATTGTTAATCGAGAGAGCCCCCTTCTTGATCATGGCACCCTAAGCACTCAATGGAGGATATCCCAAATATGGGTTCGAGGCTGAAAAAAGTCACGTGATACTGGTAATTTACCCAAGGAACTTCTAACTGATAAGAAGGGAAGCTACTACTCATGGGAAGCTTTGTCTCATAAACTGTTTCATTGGTTAACGAAGATTTGCATTACACGTCTGCGGAGAAGTTTTTACCTTGATCACGTGATCATAACGTAGATGGAATATCATCCATTAAGCCTGTTAGATTACAGGATACCATAAGAAATTTCAAAATATTTAGTCACTTCTATCATGGAGGGCCCCTTAAACCATCATTTTGCCGTTTTTTACGCATAATTTGAAAACTACTTGAAAGAAAAATGTGAAATTTTGGATTTCCATAAAGCAGGACTTAATAAATCTGAATCCATCAAAAAAATTAAAGGTTGCAATTCATAATTTTTTTATATTAATTTCATAATTCATATCAGAAAATTATAAAAATTGCAAATTCAACGTATTTATGTTTGGGTATATTAGTATTATTGCTACACAAAAAATTAAAACATTTGGATAATAATTTCACAAATTATAAACAAAAATATGAAAATGTAATTTAACATTAGAAGCCCTAAATTTTGAATGTTTTTAATTCAAAAACTTATCATTGAAATGACTTGAAATTTGGTGTCTAGGCATTGTTTGAACCAAAGATTTAAAATATCTCGTTAAAATCGGGTATTGCTATTGAAAAATTCGATTTAATATGTAGATGGCCCCTTAACCAAATTTTATATACGTTGTTTAAAAGTAGACTTTATTTCCGATCGTTCGGTACCAGTAACTTTCGTCTACGATAAATTGTTGAGGAGTTAGTAGGGGGTGTTTACTTTTTTTCCCCCGACTGTACCCTAATTTGTAACGTTTGTAACGTACGTTAATTTGTAATTTTAAAACAAGATTTTTATAAACCTACGTAACAGACCAGAAGAAAACGAATATATCTATTGATAATTGTGTTTGATTTCGTGTACATATTTTAACGCTTTTTTTTTACAGTCAGGGTTTCAAACCGCAATTCAAATGAAAACTGAAAATCCTTTTAAAGAATTTTTTCCTGAAGAAATCGGTCTTTCTGGTGAAATCAAAATCAGAACTAAACCAAAATTCATCACCTTTAAGAGAATAACATCCGGAATGGAACCAACTTATTTAACGTAACTGGATTAATGAAAAAAAATTAATCTTTAAACCAAGCAAAGTTTACCCCTCATATCATTTTTCGCAATAAAATCTTAATACTATGGTATCAGTCGTATGTCAGTAAGTAAATCTTCAAGTATTCCATGTCGTGAATGTAGTTATTCATGTATGTATGCATGTGCTTATTCCTTGAGTTATGAGCATGTTTATGCATATGCATATAATTTTCACATTACGTGTTATGACCATCCTAGAAACAATTGCTTAACATTTTCCTTTCAAAAGAAAGTGTATTTGTTGATAGTAAAGTACTCAAAAATCTTCCCTACTGGCATGCAACCAACGCAAAATTACCAATTTTATTGATTTTGCAGTTAAAATAATAATTTTAATATATTACTCTTAAACGATCATTTTTATTCATAAATTTATAAGATTTAATTACATTTTACCTTTGCGTTCACAGTTATATTTCTTTATATCACATGTAAAAAAAAAATATATGTTATATAGAATTTACACATAGTTTAACTAAACTAAATGTCTTTTTTAATGTACTAAATTGTTTAAGGAAATGGCCTGCGGAGATATACCAGATTTTAAAATCAGAGTAAAATAAATTATATACGCACTTAAAAAGATAAATGGGTAGCTTAATTTAAGTAGCTTTATTTCGCAAATATAAATTACATTTAATTTAATTTAATTGCTTTTAATAAAAGGTAATAAAAAGATGTATAATTGCAATTTTATTCGAGTTTTATACCGTATTTTAAAAAAGGTTCTTACAGATATTTTTTCTATTGTATGTTCTATCTTTTATTTAATTGCATTAAATAATTACGCCAGAATTTATAATACAAGTAAAAGTGCTCATCTGCTCTTCTTAATTTGTAATGTTATACAAAGTAACAGGAAATAAACATTGTACATCTATTTTGGCAAGAACTAATTCATTAATGCATACTTTAAACTTTCAGTTATTGAACAAGAATAAAATAATTCCTATAAATTTTACTACTAAACACAAAAAATATCCTAAAATTAGCACACAATTGTTTATTAAAAAAAAAAAATAGATAATATTTCGCTCACGTTTCTTTTTTTTTATTAATGTCTTTGCAATTGAATCAATTTCATCGAAGTTAAAAAGTAATTATCAAAGTCCAGACGCATTTAATTTATAAAGTTAAGACCATAAGAGCAATGCTATATTTGAGCTACTATATACTATACTATATACTACACTTGTCAAGTTCTTTCATTAGCTTTTTTAATTAAATGCAATTTGAATCAAAATATGTGATTTCATTTACTGTGAGTGTACTAGGTGAAAAGATTTTACAAAATCCTTCTGAATAATACCTCATGAATCGCTGTGCATTTTCTATGCGCATAGAAAAAGGGATGTGGGTTTGATGAAAAACATATACAGTCGAGTCTGCTTATAACGAACGTGGCCTGATATATATATATATATATATATATATATATATATATATATATATATATATATATATATACAGGGTGATTTTTCTTTTTAAGTCGTGAAAGTAAAATCCTGTAACAAAAGAACCACTGATCCAAATGACCTGAAATTTCACCAGTGTGTTCCCAAAACAATGGGAATGTTTTAGCTGTGGTTAAAAAAAAAAAAAAAAAAAAAAAAAAAAAAAAAAAAAAAAAAAACTTAAAATCGTGGTGAAAGATGGCGCTGTATATACAGTAAAGTCGGCAGTAAAGAAACGAGTTTGCGCACGACACACGCACAGTGGCAATAAAAACCTGAAGCACGCACCACCTCGTGTTCATTATTCTGATCTCAATCCCAGCGATTTATGACTCTGGTGTTACCTAAAAAATGCTGTGTATTGTGATGGTGTTATGAACTTAGCTGAACTGAAGACACGCATTGTGCACCAGATCCACAGCATCCAGTCGGATATTCTTTGCTTTGTTGTGGAACATGCGGTTTCACGTTTCCAACTCGTAGCTCAAAACGCCACACTGAAAATCTCTTTCGTTAGTAGTGCAGTTCCGTATGAATGCTTTGCTCCGTATTTTTATTTCATTCTGTTCAAGGTGTTTGCAGTGCCTTTACCCAATTACTGCATTCTGTATGTTTTTGATATGCGTAGTAAAGTTTTCTTTTTCTTGAAGTACCGTCCATTGTTTTCCTCCCACTGACGATATTCTTTGTTTCTGTTAACTGACAGCGCCATCTGTCGGTGCGATTTTAAGTTTTTTTTTTTTTTTTTTTAACCACGCCAAAAAAATTCCCATTGCTTTGGAAACATACTGGTGAAATTTCAGGTCATTTGAATTAGTGGTTCTTTTGTTATAGGGTTTTACTTTCACGACTTTAAAAAAATCACCCTGTATATAAACTTTGTTTTATATTGTTGGTTCTCTAAAGATTGAGCTACCTAGGATAACAACCAGCGGTCATATTTCGCTCAAATAACCTTATTGGCAATATCTGGACTGCCATATAGACAGCTCGATAGAAAAAGCAGCAAGTAACTGAACTTTTGGATTTGCATTTTTACGGTCAGATGGAACAATCGTGAATTCGTATGATAACTTTACCTATCAATTTGATTGGTTTTTAAATAATAGCATAATGTAATGCATAATTATTTCTTTAATGTTTCTGCTAATACTATTAGAAGAACAAAAACTCTTTATTCAAAACATACGATTAAGGAATATATTACTGTAAACTGATACACGAAGAAACGATTTAAAGTAGGTAAATATACACTGAGGGGGCAAAAATCATGGGATAGCCATTGGAAATATATAGATGGCAGTAGTGTCGCTTACAAATTGTATAAATGGTCAGTGCCTGGGCAGGACTTTCATTTGTGTTCAAATGCTTTGTGTAAGAAGGTTGATTATGTGATTATGGCAACTCGACGAGAATTAACGGATGTCGAACGCGGTATGCTACTTGGAGCTAGACGCATGGGACAATCCATTTCGGAAATCGTTACGGAATTCAATTTTCCGAGATCCAGTGTCCAAGAATACCTAAATTCAGGCATAATCTTCCATCATGGTCAACGTAGTGGTCAAACGCCGGCACTTAATGACAGCGACCGGCGACGTCCGAGTTGACTTGTCAGTGTGAACAGACAAGCAACACTGCGTGAAATAACCGCAGGAATAAATGTCCGACGGCCGTGTACGTTAGGACAGTCTGGCGAAATTTACCTTTAAGGAGTTTTGGCAGCAGAAGACCCACTCGGGTGCCATTACTAACAGCACGGCATCGCCAACAGAGGCGCTCTTGGACTCGTGACTGTATGAATTTGACAGAAGACGACCGGAAAATGTGTCTTGGTCAGATGAGTCACGATTTCGATTGGTAAGAGCTGATGGAAGGGTACGAGTGTGGCGCAGAACCCATGAAGCCATGGCCCATGTTGTCAACAAGGCACTGTGCAAGCTGGTAGTGGCTCCATAATGGTGTGGGCTTTATTTAAATGGAATAGACTGGGTCCGCTGTTCCAAATGAACCGATCGTTAACTGAAAATGATTACGTTCGGCTACTGGGAGACCACTTGCAACCATTCATGGACTTCAAGCCCCCAAACTATGATGGAATTTTACAGGATGTCAATGCGCCATGTCACCCGGCTATAACTGTCCGGGACTGCTTGGAAGAACATTCTGGACGATTCCAGCGGATGATTTGGCCATCGCGATCGCCCGACATGAATCCCATCGAACATTTGTGGGACATAATAGAGAGATCAGTTCGTGCTCAAAATCCTCACCGGCAATATTTTTGGAATTATGGACGTCTATAGAGGCTGCATGGCTCAATATTTCTCCAGAGGACTTCCAACGACTCGTGGAGTCCGTGCCACTGCGTGTTGCTGCACTTCGACGGGCAAACAAGGGACCGACACGCTATTAGCAGGGTATCCCACGATTTTTGTCACCTCAGTGTATATTAACTTTGAATTGAAAATCTTTTAGTTTGTCATAAATGCCAGTAATTCGTTTGCTATCATTTAGAGTAACTTTTAGATATAAAAAGTGAATTGTATTTTTGAATAGAAGATTTTTCATTAATTCTAAATTAGTAGGATACTCCATTGTAAATGGAGAAATATTCTATTTGTCAGTCTCTATTAAAATGAAGTAATCAATATAAAGATATAAATGAATACTACTATTGCTATACAGGGGTGGC
Source organism: Maratus speciosus (assembly GCA_963932465.1). NCBI lineage: Eukaryota > Metazoa > Arthropoda > Arachnida > Araneae > Salticidae > Maratus > Maratus speciosus. The sequence goes on along the minus strand of OZ010786.1, from coordinate 76,282,957 downwards.
CAAAATTGTAAACACTTTTAGGTAGCTTTTATTACAAAAAGTAAAAAGCTACCTATTGCAGCCGTCCAAGTCTAAACACCGAGTCTATATGAGTAAATTCACCTCGGGAAATTTTCCTATATTTTCGCCGATGACCTCCCAGATACCAAAATCACCATCCGTTGAAATGCTGACTTTATCCACACATCTACCCTATATATATAAATTCCTAATGAAACGAATTTATGAAACGGATTTTATGAAACGACTGAAATGAAACGAATTTATGAAACAATTTTATGAAACGACTGATTAAACAACTGATTAAGTTTCACTTCGATTTCTCCTAAAATACGGAATACTTTGCGATGAAATTAAAACCAAAAATCCGTATTGATCCGTAGATCTCAAAACTGGTATTATAATTTTAAAATTAGAATTAGTTTTCGAAATATTATTTTTTTTCTAATTTTATATATTATTTTTTCTAATGATGGCAATTCAAATTTTAATCATAACAGATATTTTTTTCATATTTTAGTAAAGGTTGTTATTTTAAACTAATTTGGCGACCAGTTTGGCCTCCCTTAAATGTATGCAAAAAATTATATAATGTTACTTTTATTCATAATTCAAATTGTATTACATTATCATTTTACTTATTACAAAACTTTCATTTAAAACTGAAACATTTAAAATAGTTGGCTTTCCCTTCTTTCTTTTTTTTAACAACACGAAACGAAAAATATTACGCACAGATGTCATATACGCAAATCTGTACCTAATTGGTGCCCAAAATGGCGTTATTTTGCCTTGCATGGTAACCCGGATATTGTTGCTTATTTATTAATAAATGTTTATTTAAATTTATTTTCTTTTTATTTACAAAAATTATATAAATTGTTTTGTTCTATAGTTACTAATTAAACTTTTTATTTATTTATTGTTATTTCATTTTAAAAATAATAGAGAATAAATTAAGAATACATATGTAACTGGTATTCGAAAACGAGGCTTTCGCCAAACTGTCGTAAAAAAAGGCACGCCAAACACAGTGCATATAAAACAATGCAACAAATCATGACATTTAGTTTCAACTTCGAAACAATAATGTTTTAATGTTACTACTTCTCCCGTCGACCAATTTCTCCAAATTACATAAAACGCCAAACCACTCGCCAAATTATACAAATTGACATAACTTTTTATTTTAAATAACGGAAGAACAAATAAATTAGTATAACATTAATAAAAATACAAATAAAACGTGGAAATAAAAATCACTTGATGGCGTAAACACGTGGAACGTCCTTAAAGTCAAGTGAATGTGACATTTACGATCAACCATTAATGGCATTTATTATTATAGTTTAGCGACAGATTTCAGATATAACAGAAAAGAGATTGTGAATCAAATTCGAAAACAACCATTGGTTGTCTTACCAGCAACTGATTCTGCCTTAAATTTTTGCAATCAAAGGGAATTGAATGGAATCGCGTTTACATGGAGATCGCTGCAGGCTTTTTCAGTATAGTTCAGTCTTCTCTAATCTTTTTAAAAACTATCAGGTTAGCGTGCTTTTAAATTCTGCAGTGTCTGAACGGGGGTTGGCGAGCGTAGCTTGCAGAGGGCAGAGCCCCCTAGTATATATATATATATTTATTTATATCTGAAATTTGTCATACTGTAACTCTCCAATTTTTTGAACCACTTTGGATGAAATTTTTCATTTACATAGTACATATTAATGTCTCGACCGAGTTCGTTGGCCAAATTCATCCGCCATCTTGGTTCAAATAATGTTTCTAACATTCTGTTTAAAATTATACATAAGAGTTTGCATTTTGTGAAACGTAACATTTTCTATAAGTATACAATGTTAGGAAACATAGAAAAATCAAAAATTCAAATGGGCACCATTTTTAAATGAGATGGCGGATGAAGCTGGCCAACGAACTTGGTAATTAGTATGTACTATGCATATAGATTAGTATGTATTATTCACATGAAAAGTTTCATCCAAATCGGTTAAAAAATTCGAGAGTTACAGCGTGACAAATTTAAGATATATCAGATATTCAGAAGTCAGCATTTCAACGGAGGGTGGTTTTGGTATCTAGGGTCATGATCGGTGAAAATATAGCAAAATTACCCGAAGTGTTTTCCTTCGGACTGCTGCAAAAGGTAGCTTTTTACTTTTTGTAATGAAAGCTACCAAAATGTGTTCACAATTTTGGTCACCTCTGTATATACGCTCATATTGATATAAATATAAATCCCGTAGTAAACATATTTACTAATTACGTACTAATTAGTACCTGAATACGTACTATTTTACTACGTATTATTTCACTCCGTGATCTTATTTGTGCCTATAAAACTCTTCCTGAAGAAATCGGTGTAAAGCATTCCTTAGATATAGCAGCTAAGCTGGAAGATGAACTGGAAGAATCCGGGGAAAAACTTAACATATTTTTATCTAAGTCAGAATGCTCTAATATGTAAAAAGAAACTCCGACTGCCTCTAATTAAAAAATATCAGACTTACCTCTGTCTAGTTTTGCACAAAAATATGATGACTTTTGAAATTTTAAAACGCTGTTTATGCCAATTATAAGCAATAATAAAAATTTAAACTCAACTCGGCAATTATGCCACTTAATAGGCTGTCTTAAATATGACGCCAAAAAAAAAAAAAAAAAAAAAAAAAAAAAAAAAAAAAAAAAAAAAAAAGTCCTATACTATTGGAAATCTGGCACTAAGCCAAATATTGAAAATTCCCTTTTAGCAAAATCAAAACAGCAAAAGGTCTGTATATCAGGATGTTCGAAAGTGCATTCCTTATGCGATAATTTTAACCTAATGAATATGATGAAAATATCAGAACTTGTTTAAAATAACAAATTATTCCATTCTTGTTTAAATAATCATCTACCTAATCTTTGTGTATCAAAAAATAGATCTATTCCATGTAACAATACAGAGCACAACACTCTATTGAATCCATTTAATGTAAATAACAAAACAAATCAGCAATTCAGAGCTAAAGCAGATACGGGCAGGAGCCATGTGGTTCAAACTCTGTTATATATAGATAGATTAATGATATTTTGTGTAATTAATATTTAAACTTGTTTTCTAGAAAATATTCCAGTTGCTTTTAAATTAATATAATATTCTCATATTGTTATTTATGTCTTTGGTGAAACTTTTTTCTATTTAGAATATAATTCTTTTTAAACAATTTTAAAATATATCTTTACAAGTAATTCTTGCATGAGAAAGTTTCTTTCAATTTATCTTATTAGTAGAAACACTGTTATCGCGGTTCTCCTTAATTGAATTTTAAAGTGATATTGTACAGAATACGCCCAGGGAAATTTACATTAATTATCTCTTAAGTGTTTCTTTGAAAAAGATTTTTCTTTGCACGATTGTATTGACATGTACTTGGAATATGTAATGAGTATGGGAAAAATTACGTTTGTTCCACTGTAAATACTACTAAAGACACATGAAAAGTTGTTAATGTAATTTAAAACCTTTAATACGATGTTTGTTAATAAATGTTTAGAATTAAATGCAGATGATAAACAATAATGTAGGTTAATCATCGATAATTTAAATTAGACGTTCTTTTCTTTTGCATATAGATTAAAGTACGATTTTTATAATGTGATCAGAAATTTAAAAAGTAAACTATGCACAATTTTGCCAATTGATTCTAATCAATTACATGAACTTTTTTTTAATGTTTTATATAAAAGTTCATTCAGACTACTTTTATAAATAACGAATTTTGTTCTATTAACCAATGCACGTATTAACGAACTTTCAATTGTTTATGAACGGTAAATCGGAAAAGAAAGTTTTATCTAATTTAATTACAGTAATGATGTAATGGAATAAAGAATATATTCTACCTAAAATTACCGGTAAACATCACAATGACAATGAATGACACCTCATAATAACATCAATGACACTTCATAAGTTACGTATAGATGACGCTCGTTAGGTATCAGAACATGTTATTTTCTTTAACAAAACGTTGCTTGCTGTTTAAAAGATGTGCACTGTTAAAAATTTGCAACATTCTGTCCAGTCATTTGACCGTTTTTATCGAAAACGATTCCACAACCGTAATTTAACACTATTCTGGCCATATTATTGGCCGTTTTATGGTCAGAATACAGTTAAAATATGGTTATGAAACAGTTTTTTTCAAAAAAATGGTCAAATGACTGGACAGAATGCTGCAAATTTTTAACAGTGTGCTTAAAAAAATCATTTACTTAATAATTTTAGTCAAATTCATCTGTGTGAGAGTTTTGTTCTAGAAGGTATTACAATTTTAACAAGTATAAATCATGTAATAGAAGTATAACAAGTTATTATCCTGATTCTAAATTTAAAAACTCCAGGAGAACTTTAATAATGTAAACATTTGCCCAGATTAATCAGGTCGAAGGAAATATTTAGCTATTATTACTAACCTTCCTTTCACCAATACATCTTCTTAGTCAGAGTTCAAATGAGACTCCGTTATCTTATTATAAATAACATGTTAAAAGTTCTTTTAATTATAAAATTAATTTAAGACAAAATAAATATTACAGCAGCTATTTTATGCGACGTCCCAATGATGTAACAAATAATCAGTGTGACGTCATCGTCCCCGATTTTCGCGTCATGCATGTGTGTGTGTGTGTGTGTTTTATAGACACTGTCACAGTGGTGCCATAACTACTTATTTTATCACTGGCGGTAATACACAGAGTAGGATTTGTATTTGGCTGTAGGTGGTTTCATATTTTAAAATTTTCGGGACACGGTGCTAATAGTGTAAATATTAATATATATACATATATATTACATTTAAATTTAAATTTTGTAATGTCACTATTTCATAAATTGACATAACATACAACTTATTAACACATTCAGGGGCAAAGAACTTCTTCATATAAAATGCTGAATTGATTGACTGACACCAGAATTTACAACCAAATTTATTTCAAAATATGTAAAAGCTTTTCTTCATGTATTTAAAAAAACGAAAATTTTGATTTCAAAATTCTCATGGCAATGTGGCGTCTAGGGATTAAAATTAAGTGGTCCAAAAATGAACCACCGCTCTTCAAAAAACTATAAGTTCAATACATGTACCTGATTCCACTTTCATTCGATTTTTTGACAGATTTATTGTCTAGGAGTGATTACAATTCTATTATTTAATCAGTATTTTAATGGATTGTACGTTAAATTACTTGTGTTTACTTAAAGCATATGCATTTTGAAACTTTCGACATAACGGACGGGTACAATATACACGGAAATCAACTTTGTTGGTTCGTAAGGCATCAAGAGAGTAATTGAATATAATAAAAATAATTGTATTTTTATTACATTTTATTTTTATTTTTAAAAAGTATTTAGTGTTACTTATTAGTATACACGGTATGAATCCAAAGTTCATTTACTCTTGGGTATTTTTGTATTACATGTAAAGCCAATGGACACGACTGGCAATTTTTTTATGATTGCGTCATCGGACGGTTAAAAGGAAGTTAGAGTATATAATAGTAATGTGCTATGCATACAAATAATATTTCCACATTTAGTGATAGAAAACGCTGAAAATGCATAGCAATCAATGTATAATAGCTCAATATGTTTTGACATAATAGATGTTTTTTATAAGTTGGTTTTAGACACGGAACTGATGCATTATTTTGGCATGTACACAGACCCTCGTAAAACAAACTCCATATTTAAAGCTAATACTTGATTTTTATACTTTTTAATAATTTGAATTATGTTATTCACATACGTGAGGGCGATACCAGACGAAACATCTTATTTAAAGCACACTGTATATTTTTGAGTCATTCCATGTCAACAGGCTAAAGGGCCACTTCTCGACCACTATCTATATATATCAGGTATCAGCTCAATTAATTTATCTTCATGTAATAAACCTTTTGAACAATAAGGATTGACATGACTGGAATTGTATGTAATTTACACAAAACAATCCTTGATCAACACAATAACACACAATAGAAAGGTTTTCATATGTGCGAGGCATATCACGACCAGTGGCCTAAATTTGAATATGACCCCTGTTCAACTCTTTTAAAACGTCAATAAATATCACTGTTTCACTGTTGCAGGAAAAACGACCAAATCAAAAAGTTTGTTATACTTCTGCCTATGATACAAGAAATATATAGAAAGTAGACGGTCTAGTACACGCCGAACTGCCAGAGTTATGCTGTAAAGACACATTATAGGTCCAAAACAGAAAAAAATAATGAGAATAATCGGAAATGTTTTACGTAAATTCAGATTTAGTAAGGTCAGTTAAAAGTTTCATATGATATTTCTCCGATCATACTGATCAAACGTTAATTTCGTACATTACAACTAGATCAATGGAAAAATGTAGACTTGATAAAGAGGAACCATTGAGGATTTTCGTGACACTGTTTTGTCCTCCCCAAAACAAACGACGAACTTTTTTTATTACTCTAAAGTTGATCATTGTGTTCATTGCATTGTCATTAAACCATTTTTGACAACTTTTTTTTTCAAAAAGTAATTATCTTTATTTTCATGGAACGTCATATTTAATTGTTATAAAATATGAAGAAAGAAACAAGTATGCATAGTTTTTTTTTTAAATAAATTTATTGGAACGTAATCAGTTTTAGCACTTATAAACATGATTTAAAATAGGGTCATTCTATGTTAGCTGACCTACAGACTACAAAAAATACATACAAGTCGATAACAGATCTCTACAAACTGTCAGAGTAAGATGCAGTATAGTGGAGTCCAAAGGGTTCCTTCTGAACGTTCACCATTTCACAGTCACGTAAAAAAAGATCACATCACCAAGTTTGTCATCTAATAGCTCATGCAACAAGAAACATTACTTTTTCAAAATAGGTGATCTAATACAACTTTTTGATATTTGGAAAAATCAATTTGTAGTGTTAAAGATCCAAAATTTTGATATGTATCACAGAGCCATACGGCTGAGATGAATTTGTCTCTTATTTTCCGAAATATATATCTTTGAAATTGGTCATTTTACCAGTTAATTCACTATGTACATGACACACAACTACTGAAGCTGATTCCTGCCTGCTTAAATACTTATTACCTTATTCATCTTTGAAATCCTCAAAATTAAATTCATAACTTCAACCATATTTTCAGACGTATACCGGGTTTTCCTAAATTCGACCGACAAATTTAAGAGGCGTGATAGAAGGCATCAAGAGGATGAAAAATTACCATGGAACATGTGGTCGTAAACCATGTATTTCATCAAAAATACAGGGTGTTCTGCCTTCATGCAATTTGCATTGACGGCAATAATTTTCAGAAAACTGAAGTGAATTATAAAAAAAAAACTTTTAATAGACATTCTGACCTTTCTTGTAAGACTGATAATATAAAAAAGTGGTAGAAGTTTCCATTATACGTGCCAGCAGTATGCACTTTACGTTCCACATTTTGCACTGCGATTGCCAGTTCATACGTTATCATCAATTGCTTGAGTACCATGTTTTTCCAGAAATTATCGTGATGTTATAACATTTCGCACTAATTTGCAACCTCTTGATGGCTTCTGTCACCACACTTAATTTGTCGGTCGAATTTTGGAATACCCTGTATATATTAGAGAGTCTTAATCATCGGATGGTTATAGGCTAGGTTTTGTTTTTATAAGTTCAAAATGGCGGTAGAGAAGAAAAAACTTTTTTACGCACCACACTGAGTGGCATATCACTGGATAGATCTTTCAAAATTAAGACGATGTTTCATTAACTATTTTACAGTCAGATGCTCCGTTTAAATATTTCACAACCTGGAAGTTGTATAGGTAGGATCTCTAGATTTACTGCAACTCTAACGTTCATAGACATCTATAGGCCTTATAAAAACACTGTTTATGGATAGGAACTAACAATTAAACACAACTTAAAAGTCATCAATACAAATAAACAAGAAATATGTAAGTAATATAAAAAATAGTTTCACATTGATGAGAAATAATTAGTTCGCTTTTTATGCAGTTGAGTTTTTTGATTTTTTAAATTTAATTTTTCTTGTTTTTTTTAATAATTTGAATCTTTGATTTGTCCCTTTCGAATGGTTTATTACTTTTGTTTCTACAACGCTAGAAGTTAATTTAAGATTTCTCGGGACTCTTAAATGTTTAAAATTTTCGAAATATTAATTTTTTTAGATGCTAAACACCTATTTTTTTTCTCAGTATTTTGATATAATTGTTTCCTTGAAATTCCCATTACAGCAGAATTTATTGCTTTTAGAATTAAATCCGCCCAATAGCTGAAGTGGTGTTTTCGAAACTTTGAAGTCACTTTTCTACAAATGACGTTTTTGGGCATAACGCGCACGATATTTCAAAAGCTTCTGAATATTTTTTCATGTAATTTTCAAAACATGTGTTTCATGTTTGTCTGTATAACCTGAACCTAAAATTTCCCTTTTATTGTAAAAAATATATATATATATATATATTGCTGAAATTTTCTACATTTTGCATTAGTACAACTTTGTATTAACAATATAAAAAAATGTAAAAATGTTTTAACTACAAATTTATTAAGTTCACAGAAATTATTACAATCTGAAGTATAATTAGGCACTAAAATTTTCATTCTAGTTCTAAAATTTATTTTGAAATCCTGCGCGTAATCTGTTATGCCGATTTTCTGCGCGTTAAATATCTGACAGTTTGGAGTCTCCTGTAAATGCTACTCCTGCATCTTGCAATTTTTAAGTACTTTGAATGAAAGAACGTACTTATATCTTTCATCCCAACTAAAATTGTGTCTTAAAATCAAATACAATTTAAGATATTAAATGTTGAAAATGGTCTTTTTTTATTTTTTCCAATTTTAAGAGGCACGAGATTCCTTAAAAGAGACACTTCTCATGGGATTACTCTCATAACTACTGGACACCTTACTTGATAATGTCGTTTTTGTTTTATTCTATACCTTTTCCGTAAAAGATAAATAAAGCACGGTTCAATACATCTATTTTGGCAAGATATCTAGCCATATGTGGATGCAAAGTAAATCTCAAGTACATTCAAATATCTCTTGAATAAAAATAGCCAAAATTGTGGAACAAATGTCTACCAATAATAAAATAACTGTGCGCTGTCATATGAGAGTGAGTTGCAGCACGTCTACTTATGAAATTAGGAAATTATCGACAATATCTCGCAAAATATTAGAGTTAGCAAAGGAATGTCAAATACAAATATGTAGATAGTCCTCCATGTAGCAATTTCCGGCAGTTTTAGGGTTAAATGTACACAATGTGCCCACAATACATAGCAATTTATGTAAATGCATGTTAGTGAATGCGCATTCCTGCCGGTAATGTACAGATTAAGCATTCTTAACTTGAATGTCTTGTGGAATTAATTGTACCCTACGTAAATGCGTTTCTTTTATTCGAAAATTTACATCTCCTTTATAATGCCACACCTCTACAAAACATTCCTGGCGTAAACAAGTATATGATTAGTTATCGAAAACCTAATATTTCAGAGTTTCTATTAAAGTTGTTTTCCCATTTTAACATCATCAAGGATACTCTTCACTTTTGTAATTGACAAACGTTTACTGTATCTCATATTTTACGAAATATGATCTATAATTTCCAAATTGAGTCAATTCAAACTGCTACATTCATAGTCAGATGACAGCACATGTTCCACAATTCTAGTTGTATTCTTTCAAAGGATATTCAGGTGTCCGAGACCTTATTTTACATCCGTATATAATCTGAATTCTCCCGTAAAATATATGTTCTGAAGGTTAATTTTTTCACATTATGCAAAACATTCCAAAAGGAAATAAAAGTTTCCTCTGACTTAAGGAGTTTTCTTTTCAGTGTTACTAAGCGTAATAAAATCAAAACTGACCCTTTTGAGATATAGTCCTCTGAAAATGGATTTGAATGAATGAATTTGTATTTTTGGAGATTTCACGGGGTAATAAACTAATAAATATTTAATCATGCAAGAAACGGCTGCATTAACTTTATGTCATGTCTTTTTTTATTAACTGGTAGTGTGTGAGACTGGTGACGTGTCAAAGTATTAACTGGTAATGAGTCAGAATAATTTATTTAGTGGTTGCAACTTGTGAAATTAAGAGACGAACTAATTGTTCCAGGCCATGTGACGCAATTAGAGGACATGTTATTATTGTCTTCTTTTCTGATCTTTAAAACTTCAATTAGATTTCTCAGCAAAAAAGATTTTACTAAATCTCATATTTGCAATATGTAAGATTTTTTTTTCTTGTAACATAAGGTGTAAGGTGATTTGATAGATTTTTTGTGTGATAATAGTTTTGAACTTTACTAAAGTGTCATTTGTTCTCCAAGTATATTGATTCTGACTCTGATAGTAAGCAGAAGTCCACTTTAAATTGCATGTATGTATTTTTTCGATGAAATCAAAGTTTAAGAGGGTTGAACAGACACCATATCCCGAATTTAGGACATCTGGCATGAAAAAACTCTTAGGTATATTCGAATATTACGCTTCAGAACGTTATTTATTTATTTAAGTAAGTCATATAGTACTGTAATCATGTAAATCCTTAAATTGTTCAAAAAATATGTTGCATCAAGATAAACTAATTAAGCGGATACATGATGTTAAGATGTCAGGAAAATGTTCTCATCTTTAATTTTATTGAGATGAGTATTAAATGAAAACACTAGTTGCGATAATTACTCAAATACAGATTTTACATAACTTTAGTCGTACAAAAAAATACAGACAGCATGAAAATCTGAGATTTTCCTCGGATTATTTTTTCTGCCTTTAAATTGTCTCAGTTAGACTGCGTACTTCCTTACCCATTGTTATTTGCTAGAACTATTTCTATATTTGCATTTAAACCAATACTTCCATGATGATTGAAGTGGAATTCAGCTAATGAAGTTGAAATGAAATTACAAATATAACGATAATTTAAAATTCATAAATGTAAATTTATTTAAAATTTTAAAATTTATTCGAGGCTTGGAGTATTATTATTATTATTATTATTATTACATAAATTTGAATTTTACACTAGGAATGCAATTTTCTTAAATGTACCAGGAAAAAAGCATATTTAATGAAACTGGAGGAATAAGCATATAAAAGAGATATGGGCAACAACAGTTACTGAAAATTCGGGTGATATTTGACTACATGCTATAAATTACAAATTTGGAAATACATATATAAATTATTAATATGAAGATCATTTTCTGTATGAAATAAGTTACAATTTCTCTCAGTATCCAATTATTGAGAACTGTATATGTAACTTAAAAAAAAAAAATTATAATAATATATTTTTAGTCTTTAGATAATAATATAAAATAAATTAATATGTTAAGCATTAACTTGATAAATGTTTTACAAAGAGCTTTTAGATATATTTAATAATTATATTTATTCAAAGATTTATCTAATAACTTCAAGTTTAAACGCTATGTGTTAAATAATTCTCAACAATGTAACACAATTTTAACTCTATAGTTTAACATAATGTCACATCAAATCAAACTATCAAGAAAAATTTCTGAAAAATTCTGCAAATTTTAAGAAATATTGTATTAGTTTATAGTGATAATCATTATTTTTTTTTATCTTGAACGTTATTCAAAATTTCAGATCGCATTTTAAAAATATTTAAAACTTATCCAGCAAAAAGAAAAATGTTATGATGTTGCACAAATTCAGCATATTTAAATTTATTACAGAAAACTGATTTTAATAAAATCAATCTGATTAAATTTTAGAATGTTAAAACTATCTCGTCGTGCTTTCAAAAATTGATTTTTTATGTAAAACTTTCCTGTAAAATATTTAATTGACTTATGTTATGACTCAACTTTCTTTTAAAAAGCGAATACTTTTAGCAAATGCATTTATAATAAATACGATTTTGAACGAAAATTGCTCAAAACTCGTTTGAGATGAATAAGTAATTAAAAACTAATTAATTATTTCCCGTTTTACGAAAGCGAAGTCAAAATCTGTCCTCCTACTTCAACTAAGTTATTGAAACTCGTTTACTGTGCTTCGATTTAAAATAAGTGCTAATGAAATAACTTGAGGCGACAATGGATGCCGAAAATTTAAAATGTACGGTAAAGTTATTGTAATGTTAGTCATCCTTTTACATATGGCAAAAAAATGGTTTTATGTCGATTACTAAGAAAAATAATTTATGCTAAATAAAAATTGTACACATCTGACTGTGTAATTTCGAGAAGTGTCAATTAGTTAAAAACTGTTTTTTCTTTTTGTTATTTTAATAATATATATGTTAACATACAAGCAGTTGGACACCATGTTTACTCGAGTACACTGTAAAAAATTTGCAGCAAAATAACACGTCAATCGAACGTTTTTATAGGAAACGGTTATATAACCGTAATTTAACTGTATTCCGACCATATTATTGTCCTTATTACGGTCAGAATACAGTTAATTTATTGTTATGTACCTGTTTTCTATAAAAACTGTCTATAGACCTGTTACTTTGCTGCAACCTTTTTACAGAGTAATAGTCGCCTTCGCGTAATAGTCGCACACCATATTTGATGCAGAAAAATCGCAAAAATATTTTCTTCGCATAAACTGGATGGATGAAAAAATAATGAAAGATTAGGTTCGCAGTGTTTGGAAGTAAAGGACTGGAGCATTGCTCAAAAAACCAGCCATGCTGATACTCGATAGCTTCTGAGGACATGTTGTTCATGATATGAAAAAAGGACTTTCAGAAAAAAAAAACAAAAACAAAAAAAAAACAAAAACAAAAAAAACAAAAAAAAAACATATATTGTGATAATTTCTGGAAAACTCTCACCGATTTTGCAACTGTTGGATGTATCGGTTAAAAAACCGTTTAAAGGCAATATAAGACGAGTATACGGAGTTTGGATGGTCAATGGAAATAAAGATAAATCTCCCAGTGAAAAAGTAAGGCATCCATACTTGGAACTAGTGTGTATTTGTATATTACAAAGCTGGACTTTAATAACAGGCGATATATATATATTTTTTTTTTATTAAAAAGACAGGTATCTCCAATGGAAGTGAAGATGACATTTTATGAAATGACGGAGGTTCTTCAGACACTGATTTACATTAGAATAGTGATACCTTCAGTGAAAGTGATTTATTATGAAAATTGTTTGTCAAAATTTTCACAAGGATTGTTTCTAAATTTTATGTCTATAAAAATATTACGATAAAAATAAAAATGATATTTAATAAACATCACATAATCTGGAAACATTTGGCGAGTTACTAACTTTATTATAATGTGTTTTTTATACCGGTAATGTTTTTTCATTTGAGTGTACAATATTGTGTAATAGATTTCCCCGCATAACAATCGCAACTAGACTTTCACAATGATAAATTGGCAAGCAAAGTGCGACTATTACGCGAGTAAACACGGTCAATATCAATCTTTTATTGTCCAAAGAAGAAAGTAATTCACTACCTTATATAAAATGTAGAAAAATTAAATAATTTTTTTTCCTCTTTGTTATTTTAATCAAGTATTTTTAATTTAATAAGAAGGAATTGAATTTAGTAAGAAATTGTTACAAAGAAAAAAAAAATATAAACTTCTTTTAATTGCCAAAATGTGTAAGATAGAAAATTTAAAAACAGTAAAAAAAAGTTATTTTTTCACAAATACATTCATGAAAATTGAATGAATCTGCTTTAAAATGATTACAAACTAATTTATCTTTTATAGTTCCAAAATGTAAACTTCATAATTTATTAAAGTATTTGTCATAATGATTTTCTGTTAGATATCTGCGTATACAGTTTACCTAAAAATCTAAATATGCCGTCCAAATTATGGATTAGTAATGAAAATTTTATAGATTGTTTTAATGTCTGTATGTAGAGGACCCCTTAGTAAAACGGCATATTTGCATACGCTAATTTGTGGTAAAATTAGTAGAGGTGAATCAGCTTTTTTTACACTGATTATACGTTGATTTCTTCTGTGAAATATTTATTTTCTCTATCACACGTTCAGGATACAAATAAGTTAATGGACCATTAAAGAAAGATAGCCTTATACACATATAGAATTTGGACAAGAGAGATCTTGTTAAAGTATACACTTAATATAGTAAAATAATAACTGAGTTATCGTTTCTGTATATTTCTTCCCTTTTCCTATGCCTAGTTAAGGAAAACAAACCTTGTGAAATCCTACGGGAAAACGTTAATATTGATGCACCACTAAGGTTAAGGCTATTTTCATTTTCACTGCTCAATAAGCGCGGAACTTTCTGAAACGATGACGTAGTACTTACTATTAAACATAAAGATATAATATTGGCAGGCCTGACTATGGAAGCGATTTGGAATCGAAATGATTTTTCCCTAGATTTTTATAAATAAACTACTTATCGAAATTCATATAAAAAGCACAAATAAATATACTAAAATTAATTTCAGATGGGTATATATAATATAAGACTTTGCAAGGCATTTTGAAAATATGAGGCATACCCTTTTTAAGACGTTGAGTACCACAGTGACTGACACTGAAGCTGAAAAATTTACAATGTTTTAAGTAATTTTTAAGAAAGTGTAATCCTGTAATAAACAAAATGTAAGTAAATTTTAAATAAATTTTCAGTAATTACTTAAAACAATATATATATATATATATATATATATATATATATATATATATATATTTAATTTTATATCATATTTTAGATAGTTAGTCATCGGTGAATGACACGTTCTAAACGGAAAGTTCAGTGTCAGTCACCGGTGACTGACGTGGAGCTTAACTTGTTAAATATGATGTAAAAATAATCGCAATCCCAACCCCTAAGTTAAAAGATTTGTTAAATATGAAAATAGATCCTGTTCAAGTAATCAATAGACCCGGAGTATACATTATATTTTTCCAAAAATATAGTAAATATTTTCTTTATGTAGGTATTACGATGAGAAGATTTTGAGATAGAATTAAAGAACAAAAAGCGGATCTCACAAGGGAACCACTTTAGGTGTTGCTCGCACCTAGAATCGAGACGTGGTGCATTTTGTAGCCCTATGCATAAAAGTTAGAGAACCGATAAAAATTCTTTGCTAAAATCATATTTTATGTAATTTTTTATATTTATATTTTTTATTATTGGATTTTTATTTGTTAATTTTACAACAAAAGAGAGTTAAGTCGCCAGATATGGCACTTCAAAATTTTCACTAGCTTTATACTTGTAATAGGTTTACGTCCAAACCATTACAACACGGTGCGTAGCAAAAATACTGAGCTAGGGTTGCCGGAAAACTGTACGGGACAAAAAAGACGCCAATCTTTTCCCGCCAAATATGTAAATATAATATTGTATATATATATTTTTTAATCAAATTCGTAGGTTCTTGAAGGAATTTTAAAATTTTTTTCAACATTTTATAGTTATTATTGACTAATTTATATTTTAAACTATTTAAAAAAAAAAAAAAAAAAAAAAAAAAAAAAAAAACTTTTACTTTAACAGCCCGAAAAGTGGTCTCGAAAATTGCATTTTCAGAAAATTAATATGCTGTAAAATCAAAAAATATAATTTTAACAAAAAAGTTTTATCGATTCCCAAACTTCCTAATATAGAGCTTTAAAATGCACCAGGTTTTAATACTAGGTGCGAGTAACACCTAAAGTGGTTCCCTTGTCATATTAAAAGACTCCATACTGTGTTACCAAGATTAGCTCAAACTCAACCTATAAAAGTAGATTTTAATAAATCAAAAAGTACCTTTAATACAAATAATTATCAGGAATCCATTATAAGAGAATCAATTGAAATTATTTCTAATAAAGATATAGCATGGAAGAATACACTGTCACACAGTATCCATGGAAAGGTATGCTGCATAATAGATGAAAGATCGTTTTGTTGGAAATTTGAATACCTTTATCTGGCAACTCATCTGACGTACAACATTCAAATCGCAATAATTTCTTCTAGATAATTCTCGAATAAGAGAAAAGAAAAATAATAACAATATTTAAATCCCCACTGATCATGACCGTGTAATGGCTGAAAATGTTTAGAGATTTTAATGCATTTTAAGATATTTTTAATGAATTTTAAATAATTTTAAATAATGAATTTTAAATTGGAATACCTTTATCTGGTATCTCATCTGACATACAACATTCAAATCACAATAATTTCTTTCAGACAATTCTCGAATAAGCGCAAAGAAAAAGAATAACAATATTTAAATCCCCACTGATCATGACCGTGTAATGGCTGAAAACGTTTAGAGATTTTAATGCATTTTAAGATATTTTTAATGAATTTTAAATAATTTTAAATAATGAATTTTAAATTTGAATACCTTTATCTGGCATCTCATCTGACATACAACATTCAAATCACAATAATTTCTTCTAGACAATTCTCGAATAAGCGTAAAGAAAAAGAATAACAATATTTAAATCCCCTCTGATCATGACCGTGTAATGGCTCAAAATGTTTAGAGATTTTAATGCATTTTAAGATATTTTTAATGAATTTTAAATTTGAATACCTTTATCTGGCATCTCAACTGACATAGAACATTCAAATCACAGTAATTTCTTCTAGACGTTTCTCGAATAAGAGCAAAGAAAAATAATAACAACATTTTAATCCCCTCTGATCATGACCGTGTAATGGCTGAAAACGTTTGGAGATTTTAATGCATTTTAAGATATATTTAATGTATTTTAAATAATTTTATATTATATGTATGCACCCGAAAGTAATTTGAGTACATTTATTTGTGCTTTTTATGTGGATTTTATTTATTTAACGAAAGGTGAATTTAGTACTACGGAAATTTAACTTTCATTTATGACCTATCGAGTTGTAAGCATTTTTGATCATCGTTGTTCTACCTTCGCTGACTAGTTTTTCTGCTTTCATCCGGAAATTTGGTTCAAAACGTCAACTTTGACAGTATTTTCTGAAAGATCTGTTAGGTTTGCAAAAATAGGAAAACGTCTTTCAGTTACATAGTTTCTGAATAACAAAACCTGCCAACACCATGATTTTCGAAAAAAAAATAAAACTTGTGTCACAAGGTTGCCCCTTTGGATTTGAGAATAGCCTTAAGGCATCTTTAATGCATTTTGTTTTCTTCAGTAAACATGCATTTTCAGAAAAAAATATTAATTGATTAGAAATATAATACAAAATATTATCACTTAACAATTTTAAGTCAATATTGATTTTTTTTAATGGAATATTATCAAAATAATTTTAACGGTAAGTTAATGTACCTCTCCTTATATCTTATCAGTCATGAATATTTTTGACATTATTCCTAAGGATTTTCAGAGAACTTCTTAAACTCTTAAAATTCATGTGTTCAGTGAAAGACTTAATTTATACACAAGTTTTACACAAAGGTTTGAAAAGAAATTACTCATTCCTTTGATTTACAAACTTAAAAGAAGCCAAGCATTAAACACAGATATTTTACATGAACGTCCACTTCTTAATGTAAACAGTTTTGTTAGAGATCGGTTGATTTAATTAATGATCTGAACGATGCGTAACAATATTGTTATTATTATTATTTTAACTCTAGTAGTAGTTTATTATATTTTGTTTGATTATTATTCGAAATATTTCCAGTTTAATACTAGATTTTCTTAATGCTCTTTTGTCTATGCACGGGAAACCTTTAATCGCCAAATCTGTGTGATATTAAAATGCATTATGTTTAAGGGAAAGCAGTGAGTCTGCTGAATTCAGAATGGTGAATGCAATATATTGAGGTTAATTTGTTTGAAAATTCTTTTGATATCTCCACTATTCTTCAAACTGTCAATTCTACTGATTTTGACATATTTGATTTACATATTCAGTTTACTTTTGATTTTTTAAAAATGTAATAAACTTCACTTTCTTTTTGTTTTTATCACTAGATGTTATTCCTTCTTATTAAAACCTATTGTAATAGAAAGTCTTTTTCTCTCTCTTACACTGCGCCTGCACTCTCAACAGACACCTCTCTTAAAACAAGTCGGAAATTGTACGACAAACGTGGCAAATGAGGTGCGTTCGTACTGTAACTAATTTTGCAAATATTCAGATCTTGCTGCAATAGCTGTTGTAACTCTTATGCAAAAATGCATGAATATAAAATTTAATAAGATTATATATATTAAATTAAGTAATACGGAAATAATATGAATCCATCTTAATTAGGACGTAATCACAATGGAAACTTAGAATCATTTCCTATCGTTGGACATCATTGAATTAATTACGTTTGATAGGATTTAATAGAATAAACAAAATTCTTAATTATATCTTTTTAAGTTTTGATTCGATTTTCATATAATTTGAAATGACTCGACAAAATTCTGCACCGATTATATATATTAAATTTCAAACCATTCAGTTGGGGAGATTTTGCGCTGTTATACGTGGGCAGACGGACGGAACAGAAGACGACTATGGGTGCTACCTATATATATAATTACGAACTCACATAAAAATTTTAGATTTGTTTCATCTTAAAACTGAAATTGCTTAAAATTGAAATTAAGCTAAGTACTAAGCATAGTTACTTATAATGTGTTACTTTTGCAATTGGTTTTAACCCTTCATTACCAGTAAAACTGTCATAAAATTCCATACACCTCTAAAACATCTACTTTTTCAAATGTACCAAATCCAAACATGATAATTTGATTGTTCTGCCTTTCTAGCCATTGACATTTAAGATTGTTTGAATTGTTAAATGTTACTGTCACTTTCGGAATTGGTCCCGAAAAATAAAGTGCTACCATAATAATAAAAAAAAACTCGCAAACAAAATCTAAAAAGTAAAAAACTTCCTTTGTAAAGATTGACCTCATCTATCCAAAACAAAAAAAAAATTGTTTAAAAATATGGAAATGTAAACGAGATAGTAAAAAAAAAAAATCATATGTCTAGTATTAGAGAGCAGATTATTTCACCTGAGCGAAGTACCCTTTATAGCTCATAAAGAGTGTTCATTTTACTATCTCATATAAGATAATAAAAAAATACAGGGTTATCATAAAAGATTTCTCTGATTTCGAATCAAAATAACTAAGCCTTAATAAAGGTAAACCATTTATTTTTACACAATTATCGGTGAATTTATTTTTTACATTACTTGGAAAACTTCAATATGAGTTTTATATGAGTTCAGTATGAGTATATGATCTCCCGGTTGCATGGCCGGCTTAGAGATTTCTTAATTTTCACATTACCGGTTCCTTTAAACTAGTTAAAACAACGAACAATGGTTTTGTTGGTAGTTGTATATTCTGCATACGTACGGTGAAAATCACCTTGTATCAAAATAACTGATTCAAACTCGGAGTACCACAAGATGGACTGCGCTTTCTGCTGTACACTCACCATGATTGTTTTTTGGTGAAACGGCATCGCGTCACGAAATGGCCTCGGCGCATGACGCAGTCTCGACAATGCCAACGCAATCTCTACTACCAAACTCCTTCAGCTGTTATACAATTTCACGTTGGTTTCGTGCCATTTGTTTGCATGTTTCTCGTGCAATTTATTTTTAAAATCAAAGATATATTTTTCGATGACTCTGTATCCTCTTACATATTTCTACTAAAGATAAAATTTATTTATTCTTCAGATTTAAATGAAATATATTTTTTCTTCTACAGAAATTCCAATATGTTTAATTTAGATTTAATATTTATAGAAATTCCCTTATCAACTTGTAAATATATTACCATGTGAAACAATTTATACATATTTTTACATGAATAATTATAATTTAAATCCACTCTGATTTGTAAATTCATGTCATGAACATCGAGTATTCACGTGTTGTAATTAAGATTTGAAAGACCTTCGATATATTCGGTGATGTTTAAATCACATTAAGTGATACAGAAAATGGTGATTTAATTTAGTGTACACTTTAAATTTTGAGTCCAGTTTTGGTAACTACTCAATCATGAAACACGTCGAAACAGAAATTTCTGAAGTTAACTATGTTACCTTTATAAATTCTGTCTTTCAAGTTCTTTTCAGTTGTTCTAAATATATTCATTCCTCTGCATTATTTAGAAATAATGTGAGTGTCAGAAATTTTATGTTGGATTTCACATGGTAAATTTATACATTAAAAATTTATTATATCTTGCATTGCAGTAAAGGAAATTATAAGGATTATTTTTAAAATATTTCATTAAAAGATACCTTCTGCATCATGCATTTCAAGGAATAAAAATTATTTTTAACAGTTTCCGGCACAGTTGAAAACTGTTTGTCAATTCTAATTCTCCGTCTATTCGCGATTTAGCTCTTATATATTTCGATTGTTATGTAATTTCTTTATATTGTACATATTTCCATATAATATAGCTTTAGTATACAATTTTCGGTAATAAAATAAAGTGTGTAACGTTTGTAATTCGTTTACAGGGAGGCACAAAATATTTCTGTTACATTATGATGCATGTGAAAAATGGTTTTCGGTGCAGTTTCGCTTATGTTTCGATATTTCAAATTTCATTGCAGTGGTATACATCACTAAGGGTTCAACACAATCATTCTAAGGGATGCAAATTAATTATACTGTAAAAAATATTCCGGTAAAATATAGAAATTGTACTGTCAATCGAGACGCCAGTACTATTTCCGAATTTTTAAGGGAAGTTTTTCCCGTAAGTTTTTGAAAAAATCCCGTTTTTCTGGAATTAAAGGGAGAAATTTTCCGTTAAAATACAGAAAGTACTGGCGTCTCGATTGCCATTACAATTTCCGTATCTTAAGGGAATTTTTTATTACAGTGTAGAATTTATAGTTCAAATTTAGGAACAGACAGAATAATTAAATTACACATTGATCTATGGGAAATAATCATTTGCGGTGCAAATCAATGATGTTATCATACTTCAAACAAAATGAAATTTATAGGAATCAGTAAGGGACATTATATGTTTTCTATAGATTATCGAAGTATAGAATTTATGATTCATTTATACAGTTACACAGAAGAATTCATTTATAGGACTGTTAATGATCGATTATTGCTGGAAGTGCACTTTTAGATGGGATATGCATTTTAAAACATATCTAATTTTTAGTACATTGAGTAATGCATATATTTTCGAATGTCAGACACAGGACTGCACAAAAGAATTTGCACACATTACCGGATATCGACAGCAATTACTGAAAATGGATTCTCACTGAGTTTAATGAGATTTTATTATACTTATTTTTAGATATCTCATTTCAGTAACTGTATAAATACGTAGCGCCTATAGTCGTCGTCTGGTCAGTCTATCAGCATATAACAGCGTAAAAACTACCAAACTGTATTTTGTCGAGTCATTTCTAATTTCATGGAAATCGAATCAAAACTTTAAAATGTAATAATAAAAGTTTATTCGTTCTATTAAATTCTCTCACACGTAATTAATTCACTGATATCCCATGATAGATCCAGGATGCCATATTGCCGTCCTTTTTAAGATGGAGTCATATAATTTCTGTATTACTGAATTTAATACATACTATAATCGTAATGAATGCTGTATTCATGTATTTTTGGATATGAGTGCAACAATTATTGCTCCAAGATTTGAATATTTATAAAAATAGTTGAAGTACGAACCCTATTTTTCCTCGTACAATTTCCGAGTTATTTTATTTTGAAATAAAATTATGAAAATTTATAATGTACTCTGAATGTTTTAAAACAAAACTTAAAAAAAATATTGAATTTTTTTTTCTATGGAATGATTTTTTTCATGCATTCAAATTTTTTTTCAAATGCTGCAGCAGAAGTTTTGTGTATTTTCTAAAACTGTTTTATATTTTAATAAATGTTAATCATGCCTCTCAGTAATTACTAGATTTTAAGTATTTTTGCGGATATTTAAATCCACTTTAATTAAATGTCAAGTGTTTTCTAACACAAAAAACTAAATTGAATATCAAAAGATCTGAATCATATGTACATCACTTGAAGATTATGTAACAACATTTATGCTTAAATTGGCCGTATAAAGAAAACTTTGTTGAAAACATTATTGCGTAAGAAAAGATCAAAAAATAATTTTAATGAAATTTTTAATGTAATTCCAATTAATTTTTAATTTATCCTCAAATTTCAAGTATATTTCCAAATAAATATTAATTTATCATGAACCATTAGATATATTTCGAATTAATTTTTAGTTGACCTGAAACGTATTTAGTAGTTTTAAAACTGTACATACAGTGGTGGCCAAAATTGTGGACAAATTTAGGTAGCTTTCATTACAAAAAGTAAAAAGCTACCTACTGCAGTCGTCCGAAGGATAACACTTCGGGAAATTTTGCTAGATTTTCGCCGATCATGACCCCCAGATACCAAAACCAGTCTCTGTTGAAATGCTGACTTATATACATATATTACTATATATATAGATATCCATGAATATATATATATCTGAAATTTCTCAAGCTGTAACTCTCGAATTTTGGAACCGATACGGATGAAATTTTTCATATGCATAGTATATACTAATGTCTCGACAGAGTTCGTTTTCCAGCTTCATGCGCCATCTTGTTTCACAATGGCGGCCATTTGAATTTTGTGGACACTTCTGGAGATTTCTAGGTTTATTAACTTTCTTTTTAAAATGACCTATGTTGTTAACTTATACTGTGTGACTCTTTAAAATATATTTTAATGTTTTTAACATTCTGTTTAAAATTATACATAAGAGTATCGGTCTGTATATTTGTCTTATTTAATCTGAGAAAAATAAAGCTTAAAAACTTTTGAAAATGTGTAATTCATTAAAAAAACCCTGGTGGCGAAATTTTGAACTATTTTTTTCGCTCAAACAGATTCCCATTCCTTTATTATGTCCTTCACAAAATTTCAGAATTTTCTGACCAATAGTTTCGTCTGTAGACAACTTTAAAGTAGGGTCATTTAATTATGGATACCCTGTATATTATATAGTTTTTATAACCCTGTGGATTGCTGCTAAAATAAATAAATAGTTAAAAAATTCCAATAGTTATTTCAAGCATTACCACAAACTGTAATCTTTAATTGAAGCACAAAATTAACTTAACCAAACGAAATAAGAACTATAATTTAACTTAATAAACAAACTTAAAGAAACACAACTTAACCAACTTTAACTTAAACAAAACAACCATAAGAAACAAGGCAAATAACTAATTAAACATGGGGACAGGTCTGTGTGGCTTATGACACACTAATGCAGGGTTAAAACTGTTTTTAAGCATGCAACATTCCCCAGATTTACCTGTCGAGACCATATTGAAAAAACAAATGAAACAAGATTAAAGCTAAATGAAATCGACCGACCGAAATCAATCCATATCAAAAGCGATCTGTTTCCACTACATTCCGTAAACCACACGCTTCGAGTAAAGGCATCAATTCACTTCTGTTCTTGCAAGTTCTAACATAATTATACGTGATATTTTTGACCAGACTCACAGGATAACCCTGTTTCACAGCAGTGACGTACCATTTCAGCATATCCTCATTCAAAATGACACTATCCGATGTCAATCGGTTTAATCTGTTTAAACCGTTAATATAAATGTTTCTGAATACCGATATATGGACATTTGAATTGAAATTCACTATTACAATTGTTTTAAAGTTAAAATCGTCTCTTTTATCATAAACCGATGTAATTAAATTTCTGTTTTCTAATTTTAGATTTACATCTAAGTAATTTGTATTGCAACTATTATGACTACCGGAAAGTTTCAATTCTAAATTTTTAGGATAATATTTAAATTCATGGTTAATCTTTATTCCATTCAGCTCGACAATCAAAACGTCGTCGATATATCTGAAACTCATTATGTCTTTATGTAATTCACTTATATTTTCATATATATCTAGATACATGTCGGCCAAAATTGAACTGCAACTCCCCCCCATGGGGATACCCTTAATCTGCTTATATACCTTATTGCCCTATATATATAGAGAGAGATAGATAGATAGATTAAATTATATTACAGTGAAAAATAATATTTGAATTCTATAAAACGGTTTTATTATAATTAAAAATCATAAAATATTACATGTTCAATTCCTTTTCCTTAATATAATAAGTTCTATACCATAATATGTCCCATACTGCAATAAGTAACATTATCTGTATCTCCAATTTTCAGTTTAATTTTAATAAAAGAGACAATTACGTCATATATTTTTAATGCTGATTACATACTGTTTACTTTTTCATGTGGTCTAAGGCAATCTAGTAAGAATATGGTATTAATCCCTTCACTCCCAATGTTTCTAAAAGGGTGTACATGCTAAATGGAATTATCCTACCTGCGACAAAATTTAACTCAAAAACTGACAGAAATTCTGCGTTTTTAAAAATAGTGATCATTACTTTCACAAAAACTGTTTTGACCTTCTCCTGTGCCGACTTGTGATCCCATCGCCTATTTATTTTTTATTCAATATTTTTTCAAAATCTTCATTTTATTTTGCCATTTCTTCATATTCATTACATCAAAATCATTAGTTTTGAATTCAACAAATCAGTTATTCGTCCAACCACTCGTCCGATCGATCTTCGTAATCCAATCGTGAAAACCGGGTTTTCGAGATATCTGTGTAAGTCTCCAACAATGACTTTCAGAGACAGTAATTAAAGTGGAAGCGCAACGTTTTCTGTTAAGTGGCAAAAACTTATAGGCAAAAACTTGCCCTTTTTGACGTAATAAGAATTTACGTTGGTTACACGTTGATCAAATGATACATACTACACCCTTTAGGTTATGGGCTGGTTTATTTCACAGGTGAATATACATAAATGATTTTGAAAGAGTGTGAAAAGCGATGTATAAATTCGAGTACCTAATAATCTCTCTATTCTAAAAAAAAGTAACTACCGGTGTCACCGCCGCCGCCGCCGGTTTTGAATTTTTTGTGACCGGAGGTCTTTCTTCGTTAATATTAAGAAAAATAATGCATACAAAAATATGAAAATCGGTAGTGTTATACAGAAATGTTTGATAAACACGCTGATGCAGACAGTTTTCAAATCAAAGAATTATTTTAAGAGATATTTAATGCTAAAGTTGGACAAAATCGTTCCACTAAAAACGTTTTATAGTAGCAAAAACTATACATCGGAATTTAATAATTTTTAGTTCATTTTATTCGTTATAATTTTCCGGTGTGCAGAATTGATTTATTTTTTTAATTCGACTCATTTTTCGAGGTTTGATATCTATTTTAAATTCAAATTTTCATCATTTCGAGAGATATTTTTGACAGATTTTAGAAAGTGATATTAATTTAAACTGTTGCCAACTGTATAAACAGCGGAAACAATAATGTTTGCTTAAAAATATATATATATATATTTATACGTGTAATAAATTAAAAATTTATTTACACGGGACTATTATAAACAGAAAAAAACATTTGGAATTAGAATTAAATAATTATGTACAAAAAGCAGGAACTTATTAAAAATTACGTCATAAAAACTATAATTACACGTGAATTTTAAGACAGAAAGGAATTTGTAAAATAATAAATTTATTAACATGCGTTAGAAGTCTTAAATAGGAGAAATTGCGTCATATTTACGTCACATTACAGTTATTACATAAAATGAACACAAAATAATGTTGCAAAACGGTTTAAATTTACAAATTGTGCTAGACATTTATTTGATATTTTGAGAGGATACTTTTCAACTATTTTTCTTAGGAAAGCGCAAATAATATTTTATTTCTAACACAAGTATTTTCAGGTGAATATTAAAAACAGAAAGAATAGTTTGGTCAAAATTACGTCAGATTAAAAACGATTAATTTAAAATATCTCATTTAAAAGAACTTTCTTTTCGCTTTGTTAAAAAATACCGGGAGACAAAGATTCTGTTTACTTAATTCCTTTTATATTAGCTTATTTTGAAATGTTGTTACACGTGTCTACGTCATCAAGTTATTTTTATTTCGACGTTTTATTTGTATTTTTATTAATGTTGTACTAATTTATTTGTTCTTTCGTTATTTAAAATAAAAATTATGTCAATTTGTATGATTTAGCGAGTGGTTTGGCGATTTATATAATTTGGCGAAATTAGTCGACGGAATAATCAAGTAGTACCGCAGCGGATTTGGAGTTAAAATTTCCCCAATCAAAGAGAAATAAATAGAAATCCGTTTATATGGAGATCGCCACTGTTTTTTAAATTATAATTCAATCTTTCGAAATCTTTTTAAAGCCGATCACATTAGCGTGCTTTTAGAGTCTGCGGTGTCTGGACGGGGGTTGGCGAGCGTAGCTCGTAGGGGTCCGAGCCCCCTAGTTTTAGAGGTCTGCACGGGCCCGGGCTTGGCCCGAGGCCCGTACCCGGCCCGGCCCGCGGGCCGGGCCGGGCCGGCGGAATGGAGGAGAATTTTCAAACGGGCCGGGCCGGGCCGACAGACAAAATAAACGGGCCGGGCCGGCAAAAAAATTGAACGGTCCTGAAGGGCCGGGCCCGGCTGATAAAAAAATTAATCGGGCCTATCGGCTCGATATAAGAATTTGAGAGGAGCAGATAAAATACGAGGTCATTTCCAATGAATATGACTTTTTCGAGAAGTATAAATGTGCGTTACGAGCCGATGCGAGTTTAACAACATCAATACAGAAATGTAACATGTCCATCGTAGAGATCGGCATCGTACAGTTACATGATGCCTGATCCCGGGTTTAATTTTTTTCGGCAGACTTGTGCCGGGACGGAACTGATCTTAATCCTTCTCAGGATGTGTAGGACAGGCATTATGTTTTGTAAAAGTATTAATAGCGATAATGAACTTCTGTTAACAGTATCTTTGGAAATGTACCTTAAGGTGGTTCTCATATTTACTGCTCAACAATGCGAAACTCTCAGACACATTTTCTGACTCATTTTTAACTATAAAGGCATAAAATTGACAGGCTGAGTATTGAAGGCAATTGGGATCAAATAGGGTTTCCATTTTTCATAAATTATGTACAGAGATAACAGAGACTCTTGTCACGTGACTGTACGTTTTCTCCTTTCCTGTGCTATCGCTTCCGGAAATTCGATTCAAAACGCTAACTTTGGCAGTATTCTCTGAAAGATATATTACTTTTATCTAAAAAAAAAAAACGGCATTTACATGGTTTCTGAATAAGAATACCTGCCAATCTCATGCGTTTCCGAAAAGAAATGAATTCATAAATGTATCAGAATGTAGCTCCTTTGGATTTGAGAAAAGTCTTAAAAACGACAGAAATATTTTCACAAATCTACCTTTTATCATAAGCTTCAAAAGTTATCATGTTTTTTAACCCTTTATTCTAAACTACAATAATCTTTTAATGAACCCTTATTTAAATTTTGAAACGTCTGTAGAGACGTTGACTAAAACACTGTAAGTAATCGTTAACGTTTACTATTGTGTGTTTTCTATTTTGCGAACACATAGTAATGTAAAATATACTGTAAAATGTTCCCATAAATATGCATGTAGTATTCATTAAAAGAATCTTAATTGTATGTCGAGAAAAAACGGAATTTTTTGTAGACATTTAGTCGGGCCGGGCCGGGCCTGTTTTCACTGATTTTTGTACGGGCCGGGCCGGGCCGAGAACGGTAAAAATGTAAACGGGCCGGGCCGGGCTCGTGCCGAACTTTCAATTTTTACACCGGGCCGGGCCGGGCCAAAATAGCTTTCCTTCGGGCCGGGCCGGGCCCGGGCCTGGAAATTCCGGCCCGTGCAGACCTCTACCTAGTTTAATAAAAAGTGTAATGCATTACAAAAAAAAAATGTATTGACCATGCTCTTTTAAAATACAATATTTTGATCAAAATGTTTAAAACGTGTT
This sequence comes from Maratus speciosus, assembly GCA_963932465.1. NCBI lineage: Eukaryota > Metazoa > Arthropoda > Arachnida > Araneae > Salticidae > Maratus > Maratus speciosus. The sequence continues at coordinate 76,254,980 of OZ010786.1, read as the reverse complement.
ATTTTGAAAAGTTGTCCATTTCAAGCTCTGAAAATCCTTTCTATAGTTTATAGAGGTTTCTTACGATTCAGTTAGAAATATTGTGGAATTTAAAAATGTAATCTTTTAATTTATTTCATTTGTATTTCGATAGAAAATAATTAGATTTTCATTACAAAAACCTTTTCAACAACCAATGCTGTGCATTTTATTTAAAAAACCATAAATATAGATTTTTCTTAGCGCCCACTTCTAAATAATCCACATAAGTATAACTAGCCTGTTAATTAAACTCTGCGTTTCTCTTATATTCCATAAAATGTCATACACAGTCATATCATGAAAGATAAATTACTTTCTAAAATTTTAATACATTTATTTTATTAATTATCGCAACATCCTAATAGCTTCATTATTTTTATACATACCGAAGCAAGGATTTTCAATGAAATAAACATTACATCTATTGATTAAAACAAGGTTTGCTGCTTAAGTTTAATTCATCTTCCGGAATGATGTGAATATATAATAGGTATCTCATTATAACGAATATGCTGAAACTGAAAAATATTTAAAGTGATAAACTCATTTTCACATAAATGCAATTTGTTTGAAAACTGCATCTCTATTTGTTTTTGAAATATTAATTTTTTTGTAGTTTTTAGTGACATTTGTTTCATTTTGGCAACTCAAGTACGCCATTTCTGTAGACAGTAAAGGAAAAATTGCTGAAAAATAGCAATTATATCTTTTTGTTGCCATTTTCTCATAAAATGGAAAAAAAAAAATATTAAAAAAAGTTAAATTGAAAAAAAAAAATTAAAATACGTGCTACATTGAGAAAAATATAAATGAAGGATCAAACGAAAAACGAAAAAATCTTCTCTCTCAAGACGGTGCTAGCAGCATACATATAAACCTAACGCAAGCCGGAGGGGAATGCGGGGAGGGGGCCCTCTAGGCTATAGTATGAAAATTAGGAAATAGGCGGTGAAGGGTATGACGTAGAAACTGAACTCTTTACTTATAGCAGACATTTTAAAAGGGAAAAAGGAAGAGCGCACCAAATATTCGCAATGAATCGGGGAATGTCGAATAATATTGTAATAGAAGATAAAAAATTGTATTAATAAACATTCGGCAGAAACAAGAATATAATGGCTCAAAATGTGAAACAATAAAATAAATTAGTGTTTTTTTTTTCTTTCTTTCTTTTAACAAAGAAGTGTAGCTATTAAGAGATTAAGATTTTTAGAATAAGAAATAAAAGAATGCGATGAATTAAAGGCACAGATTTAAAAGATAAAAGATATTTAAGATATCATTAAAAGACAGGTAAAAATGTACATATTAAAAGAATTTGGAATAACTTATATATATATACGTGTGTGTGTGTGTAATAGTAAAATTTTCGCCTTCTTACCTTAGTTAATTTATTCCAAATTCTTTTAATATCTACCCTTTTACTTGCCTTTTAATAATATCTTAAATATCTTTTATATTTTAATTTTGTTCCTTTAATTCACCGCATTCTTTTATTTCTAATGTTAGGTAGTTGCAGCCCCGTACTTTCAGATATATATTTATTTCTATACGAGGTTAATGAAACATTAAATAATGATTGTTTTAAGTTTTAGATATATTGATGATGTTTTGTTGGTAAGGATTAATGATTGCAATAGCGAATTAAAGATAGATTATTATCCCCAAGGTTTGACATTAAAGAAAACTTCATATGACGAAAAGCATGTAAATTATTTAGGCCTTACTATCGACATGGAGAGGGGCTGCTTGAGTACTTACATTTTTTATAAGAGAAAGGATTACAACTTTGAAACAATAAATATATTAAATTTTAATTCCAATGTACATATTTCTGTTTTCAGAAATATATTTATCAATAGTTTAATAAAGATAGCAAAGTTAAATTCTAATCATAATAGTATAATAAGTGTCATTATAAATCTCTATCATAATGCAATGTTCGAATTGTCCTATTAGTTTGTTAAATAGTTTGACAATCAATTTCATCAAAGATAAAGATTACCTTGATACTCTTCTTTTGGCGATTAAAAAAATCGCCAAATAATTGTAGGTTTTATAAGAAGCTTTGTCTGGCTGTGTCGTTCTTTTCAACTTAGGTTAATGCTTTCTATTGTCAGTTTAATGCTTTCTATAGTCAGTTTGGTTGCGACAGGCATGGGGGAAGTTTCATGAGTAATTATCGGTATACCCCAGCATGCATGTCTTTAGCCTTGCAGCCTGCCTCCAAGGGTTGTGATCTTTTTGTTTATAGTTTTGTTTGTAGTTTTGTTAGTATGAATTTTCCAAGGTTATTTAGTTAATTTTTCTCTGTTCTTAAGGAGTTTTGGGATTAGATGTATAGTATGTGGTTTTGGTATTATATATATATATATATATATATATATATATAATCACCTAACCTGAAAATAATACAATACTTAAAATGCCGACAATTCTTTAAAAAGAAAAATACCATAGTAACGCTTTAACGGTGTAATTTCATTTTAAAACACATTTCCAGCCCCATTTCAGAAAGACAAAGTTTTAAATAAACAGTTGTGGATAATCTCGTCCAGGCTATTTTAAGTTTCATTTTTCGTGGAAGAAACACAACTGCTATTCGATTGAGATTATGTCATTTTTCTATTTTTTATTTCAGAAGGGGGGGGGGAGGCTTTCTACGCTTTAAAATGAAAAGAACAATAACTTTTATAACAGTTAACCACCAAGTTGTAAAAAGAAAATTTAACTACAACCTTTCAAGGATCTTTAAAATATATTATAGCGTTTCTGTGTTCCTGTATTGTGTTTTTAACTATTTTATAAACCTTTGAACCTTTGACACGTGATTTCAAAAGTTCCCCACAATTATCTATATATAAGCTAACATGATTTCTAAGTATGTAAGTATCAGAATGGTTATAAAGATATTAGAAAAACAGCTCGGAAAAAATACTAAATTTGTTTACTCGCATAGAAAAGATTTTTATTAATCAACTGTAAAAAAAAAAAAAAAAAAAAAAAAAAAAAAAAAAAAAAAGTACACACTCGCATCTCATGTGCAGAACTTTTAAAAGTGTCGTTTAAAATCAAAAGAAAATATAAACTAGAAAAAAGGAATTCTGCTTTTTCAGAATTTACTGTCGCCCCCAATGACAAAAATATATATGTATATAAATATAGGTACATTAGAGTCCGATTATCCGAGTTAATTGAACTTATACCTTTGGAATGGATCATTTTCTTCAGATGGACTGATGACTTCCATTGTTATGAAACAGTCATTATAAATGAAGTGTTAGGTGAAGATGAAAGAGTAGTCGTAAAAAGTTAGAACTCTAATTTTCTGGTCAGAATGGGAAAAAATAAATAGCCATATTTTTTTTTTTCCATCCTGACCAGAAAATCATAGTTCTAACTTTTAACGACTGCTCTTTCATCTTCACCAAACACTTCATTTATAATGATTGTTTCATAATAATGGAAGCCATCAGTCCATCAGAAGAAAATAACTCAGTAAAAGCGGAAACTCTTATAATCAGGAGTCTACTGTAGTTCACTTTTAAGACTTACAGACCCAGCTCGTAATATAATCCCTAAAAATAAGGAAATAGTCAGTAAAACGGTATTTTACGGATTTTATTCCGAGCTGGGTTGGAAATTATTCCGGTACGATAAGGGTAACTATTTTTCCGATTCTTACCGGAAAACTGGCATTATTTCTTTTACAGTGTATAACACGCGATTTTATTTTACATAAAGTGACGTAATCCACATCCGCTGAAGAATTCATCATTTGCAATCCAATGTTAAACAACATATGCAGTAAAATACGCTTAGGACGTCACTATTGCTGAATAATATACAAATCCAAAAAGTGTGAAATAGTGGAAAAGTGGAAAATACAAATCCGAGTGTGGCGCAGTGGCGTCTCCCTCCCATTATTATTACACCTGTCCGTTAACAGCACAGTGGCATATTAAAAAGCCTGCCATCCCTCCCAAGGAATGGCTTCGCAATATCCTTAATAGCATGCCCTTAACAGTAATCTACTTAAAATGCATCTTTTTCTCAGATATCTCTCAAACTTTACCTAGTAGCTGTCAGCTGCAATTCTCAATCTCTGCCGCCTGTCGCGTTGAGGGTTCTTTTCTCGCAGATACGATCTAATCTCAGACCATAACTTATAATTATTATTTTTTCTTGAGCAAACATATTTTCAACCCGCCCCTTGTCGCGTTTAACGGGGGTACAGTTCCGGCTGAATATTGTAACTTTTTCATTGTATATATATATATATATATTTTTACAAACTTTAATAAAGGTGACTGGGACGGGTACTATGCTCTACTGACTAGATCCTGGTCTGAGCAGTCCTTCTTAGGCTATCAAATCAAATCAAATCAAATCCCCCCCAAAAAAAGGGATTTCGTCATTCCAAAAACTCGGCTATCTAAAGATTCACAGGCCTTCATTTGTTAGTATTATTAATATAGATATTTAAAATTAAATTTAGTCTATAATAGCCCCCTGTTTTATCAGAAATCATTCATTTATATTTTTTCGAAATAGCACGTATTTGAATTACATTTTTAAAAAGTTGTTATGGGAAAATGGCAACAAAAAGATATAATTGCTATTTTTCTTCCATGTTCTACAGAAATGGAGTTCTTCCGTTGCCAATATTAAGCAAATGTCTCCAAAACCTAAAAAAAAAAAAAAAAATAATATTTCAAAAATAAATGAAGTTGCAGTTTTCAAACGATTGCATTTAAAAATACTTTTGTACTTCCCCCCCCCCCCCCCAATACGACGGTATAAAAACTGAAAATGTGCGATGCTTAGAAGTTTAAAAAAATTCTATAGAGTATTTAATCCTACTGCTTTGTTTTACGGCTGGCTTCTGTAAGGTAACGTTATTTTTTGGAGACAACACAAAATATTTGGTTGTTATTATAGAAATTGCAAATGTTTAGTTTATTTTAAGTATTTCGCCTACTCCTTATTTCCAATAAACCGTATATGATCATAAATATTTTTCTTAAGAAGTAAGAATGTATTTAATTTTTTCCTGATTTAAATAAAACAGACGTTATAATTGTAGATTTTTTTCTATGATTTCTTCAATATTTTGAAATTAATTTACAGGTATTAATCATTTAGTTGCATATCTTATTCATCTTTAAATTTTCATTGAAAATATATTATCATAAAGAAAACCAACATTTTATCGCAATCCAACTTGCTGAAAATTTAAATAATAGCAACACTGCTACCATTAAAGAAAATGTGTATGAAAGAAATGTTGTCTAGAAATTAATAACGAAGATGTTTAAATCACTTAAATAGAATATTGATCACATTCCTTAATTATGTAAATTTAAAAATTTTCGTCAGGGTATAACAATGCATTTACCTTGTCCTAAATGGAAAACTTCCGTGTTACAACTTAATTTACGTGACCTTAAATGTTGCACATATTCGTTCTTAATAGTACATGAAAGTTGTAAGTAATTTTCCGGAAATTCTTAATAACAAGCTTAGAATATGGATTTACAAGATTATTAATGATGAAAAAATGAAAAGATTATGTGCACCTATTAATATATCTGTATTTTATTAAAAACTTTTAAAATATTTTTCCTACACATGTATTAAAAGAAGTACTCTACATTTATTAGACGATATCATTAACTTTCAGCTTTCACAGATTTTTCATACTTTTAGTTCAAACATTAATTAAAAAAAGGAATTTTTTTTTGGAAATGGGTTTTAATTAATTTATTTAGTTTTAAAAATCTCAAATTCACAATTCGTGTTTTTATTTTTATTTTTATTTTTTTTTTTTATCAGGAACGGATTGAAACGAATCATTATATATATATACTAGGGGGCTCTGCTCCCTGCAAGCTACGCTCGCCAACCCTCGTTCAGACACCGCAGAATCTAAAAACACGCTAATCTGATCGGTTTAAAAAATATTATGGAAGATTGAACTATACTGAAAAAAGCTGTGCAGATCTCCCTGTAAATGGGTTTTCATTCAATTCCCTTTGATTGCAAAAATGTAAGGGCGAATCAGTTGCTGTTAAGACATCCAATGGTTATTTTCGTTTTTGATTAAAGATGATCAGTTAAACATTTCAAAAGTAGCTAAAATAAAATGAATTAAGTATACAGAATCTTTGTCTCCCGGTATTTTAAAACAATCTCTATAACAATAGCCTAAGTCATGTGACTATCATCAACAGTTCCGGGCGGGCCGCTTCGCTTTTTATACTCTAGGTGCCATTTTGGTATTTTAATGTTTGGCATGCACAGATGATAAGTCGCCAAATATTATTTTATCGCCATCATTTCATCTATATTATAATAGTTCAAGTCATCAACTGTCATAAACAAATACGGTCTGATCCCTTCGCCTTTCATATGAAAGTTCGGTACAGATGTCATATACGATATTGGCGCGATTTTTTTCCGACGCCAATTTGTGGAACGCACCAACAGCATAAACAACAACATCCGGCTTACCATATCCAGCAAAATAACAATACTTTGGTGCCAATTAAGTACCCGTTGCGTATATGACATTGGCGTCAGAAAAAAAAATCACGCCAATATGGGGCCGTATATAACATCTGTGCCAAACGCTTTCCATTTTGATTAAAAAAATCAAAAATTATTTTTTGAATAAAACTATATAAAAGTTGTCATGGTCGCAAAGAATTCTTGGTACTGTTACGCTAGCCGGGTGAAAATCTCGGCAATAGCTTTTTTTCAAATTGCCAGTTAGCATTTTTTTTTTATTTTTCGAGTGGTAAATTAAAACATTGATTTGAAGTTGAAATTAAATGTCATGGTTTGTTGAATTATTGGGAAGAGTTCCATATTGTGTGCTGGTTGGCGCGATTGGCGAAGAAATCCAAAAAGGAAGCGCCAAAAAGCCATTTTAGCGTCTTATAAAATTTTTCAGAATGGCGGAAAAACATGGTCTTTAAATATTTGTAAGTATATATATATATATAATAAATGTTATATGTGTCACATGTTAAAAAAAGTACGATGTTTATACAGATAGTTTTATATATATTACGTATAGATATATACCTTATACATACATAATATATATACACCTATAAATAAATATGGTACTTCTTAGTTATCCCGTCGACCAAATTACATTAATTCGATGTTCGATTTGTATTTTTAATAATGTTTTACAAATTTATTTGTTCTTTCGTTATTTAAAATAAAAATTATGTCAATGTGTATAATTTGGCGATTTATATAATTTGGCGAAATTGGTCGACGGGATAACTAAGAAGTACCATAAATATTATGTACTTATATATAATTTTATGTATTTATTATATTTATTATACATCAAATTAAAACAAAAGTTATATATTTTTCCGAAAAATATAGGCTAAATGCAAAAAAAAAAAAAAAAAAAAAAAAATACGCAAAACACATATGAATAAAGTTCATTCCAGAAAAAAACAACCCAAAGGCTGAAGATCGCAACCACATCGATTCATTTAATGCCTAAAAAAAGCTCGCCAATAAAACCAGCACACAATATGGAACTCTTCTCGCATTATTTAACATTTGGCCAGATGTCATATACATCTGGTATGAGCAGGTTTGGCATGATTTTTTTTTTTTTTTTTTTTTTTTTTTTTTTTTTTTTACGAAAATTTAGCGAAAACCTCGTTTTCGAATACCAGTTACATATGCATTTTGGGTATTACTTAGTTATCCCGTCGACCAAAAATCTATCGCTAAACTATAAGATTAAATGTCAATAATGGTTGATCATAAATGTCACATTCACTTGATTTTAAGTGAGTTACACATGTTTACGTCATCATGTGATTTTTATTTAGACGTTTTATTTGTATATTTATTAATGTTATAATAATTTATTTGTTCTTTCGTTATTTAAAATGAAAATTATGCCCATTTGTATAATTTGGCGATTTATATAATTTGGCGAAATTGGTCGACGTAATAACTAAGTAGTACCGTATCATAATATTAAAATATTTATTTGCTTAAAAGACGTTATAAAAACACATTAAAAGTAAATTAAAAATCTATATCATAAATATATTTTATCTATATTTACAAAATATAGATTTTTAATTTAATTTTAATGTGCTTTTATACCGTCTTTTTAGCAAATAAATATTTTAATATTATGATATGATTAGTAATGGACGTAATTTTGATTTACTACTCGCACTTATTTACGTAAGTAGTACCGTATTTTTTAATTATTTTCTATTATTTTCAAAAGGAAATAACAACAACAAAACAAAATAATTTATATGATTTTAAAAAGAAATAAAAGTAAATAAACAACAATAGCCGGGTTACCATGTCAATCAATATAATGCCATTTTGGCGCCAGTCAGAATCTTTCGATTTGGCGAAAGATTGTTCAAGTAAATTGAATTATAAATAATAGTAGCACGATACTTTTCTTAGCATATATTTAAGGGAGGCCAAACTGGTCGCCAAATTAATTTAAAATAACCTATTCTGAAATCTGAAAAAAAATATCTGTTCTGATTAAATTTTGAGTTGCCATCATTAGAAAAATGTGCTTAAAATTAGAAAAAAATTAATATTTCGAAAACTAATTCGAATTTAAAAATTCTAATATCAGTTTTGAGATCTGCAGATCAATACCTATATTTGGTGTTAATTTCATCGCAAAGTGTTCCATATTTTAGGAGAAATCGCCGTGAAACATAATCAGTTAATCAGTCGTTTCAAAGTATCGTTTCATAAATTCGTTTCATTAGGATTTTATATATATAGGGTAGATATATATATATATATATATATATATACACACTGTAAAAAAAAAATCCGACCAGTTTTCCTGTAGTAATCTGAAAAATAGTTGCCCTTGTCGTACCAGAAAATTTTCCGACCCAGCTCGGAATAAAATCCGTAAAAAAAAAAAGGAAATAGTCAATAAAACGGTATTTTACGGATTTTATTCCTAGCTGGGTCGAAAAGTTTTCGGTACGATAAGGGCAACTATTATTCCGATTCCTACAGGAAAACTGGTCGTAATTATTTTTACAGTGTATATGTATATATATATATTAATATCACGCTTTGTTTCAAATTGCCATAACGCAGTGAGTAAAAAGTAACTGTTCATTAAGTAATACGATTACTTAATACATAGAAGAGAGGGAGGGTGAGGAGTAGTAAGAAAAAATAACAAGGAGGGTGGAACGTAGAATACACACAAGATTGTGAATAATATTGGGATTTTATACACTATCTGCAATGTGTTAGAATAATACTTATGAAATGTATGTTATGTGGACATCTGTGTTAGCGATTAGATTGTTATTCTATACTCACTATATAGCTATAAACAAAAATATACTCTTCTCGTTTTTATCATCTCCAGCTGTTTTAATATTAATTAATTAACTCATTTACTTTTTTCCTAAAAATTATTTTAATTGAAGTTACATGAAAGTAAAAATATTATAGTATATGTTCCTTTCCATTCATTCATTTTTAGAGCATGCATTGGAAAAATAAAACTTCTATACAACTGTTGCGCACAACCTTACTACCACAAAAACAAATTTTTCGTTTATATTAAATTACATACATTAGTTGTAAACGTACACTTAATCATATTATTCAAAATATATGTGTTGAATATAAAGTCCTAGATATTGATATGTTTCACGTCTTAGTAAATATCACATTGGAAAAAGTATTCTAAACGTAAGAAATAAAATATCCATTGTTAATTTACACAAAAGTAGGTACAGATTGTAAGTATAATTGTTTTATAAATATCAGCGTAAAATTTATGCTGTTGAAAACTATAGCAAGGAAAACAATCTAAATCTTAAATTAAATGCTTGGTGCAAACAAAACTTCGCATACGCTCTATAAACGTGTGAAGAGTTGGAGAACAAATATTTAGCTATAATAAACGATTATTACCTAAATTATTTGAAAACAACGTTTAAACACACAATAAAAACAAGCAGATTTGACCATACGTATACGTTTCGTGAGTACTAGGACTCACATCCTCAGTGTAAAAACTATAAAAACTTTAAAAACAATATCCCCCCAACTACATGTACGGTGAAAAAACCCAAATGTCAAAACATGATACCAAAAGACCATCAAGTTCTAACAGCCAATGAAATTAATGCGGAAGTGAAGTGTCGTGACACAACAAATCCATCCAGAAAGTTGAGATGTATGGTGTACTAGATAAATCATTAACCAAGGAGTCTTTAAATTTATGGATATGAATAGCCTCAAAAAAGTCTAAATCCAGAGGAGTAATGCATTTCTTGATAATGGTAGCTGAGTCAAAATTAAAATTATGTCCCTCCCCCCAGCAATGAGAGGCGATAGAGGATTTCTGTAATTCTTTTTTCTTTACATAGTTTCTGTGTTCATTGATTCTGTAACGGAGTTTACGTTTAGTTTGTCCAATGTAGGACAAACCACATTGGCATTGAATGCTGTAAATGCCCCAATAATTATGTGGAGGAATTTGGTCCTTAAGTTGCGAAAAAGATAATTTATTAACCGGCTTAAAAACCACATTAAAATCATAATTGATGATGATTATTACCTATAACATGAAAGAGTCTGGAGCTCATTATTGACGAAATTTGACAGTTGTCAATCTTATTATCAAAAGGTGAAGAAACAGCGAAACAAATCACTTAAAAAAATGTGGAGCATACTCACTTTACTATAAAATAATGTAGACGTGAAATGCTCATATGTTAAATAATAAGTACTCGAAATGTACCTGAGAAAACTGGAAGAGTATTCTGGTACGTAAAATTATAACAGATATTGTTCCGGCTCGTGAAATTGTGGCAAATATCACTTCACTTCGTGTAATTATTAAAATCTACCTTTAATGTTCCTGAATAACATTAATATTTTCCTTCCAGTTAAGGGTCATCCGAAAAATTGATTAGAACGGGCAGCGAATCACCACCCACTACAACTCACACCAACGTCTGTAAAGCAATTGCAATAGTTCCTACTCGAAGTGAACGACTCACGTGGCAGATGACTATTGAGCTTTAGTGGCTAAATAAATATGACAGACCACCTTTCCAAGCTTTTTAATTATAATATTTTAGTATAACGAAGATGGAAGCAGGCTGAATTCAAGACTTTCCGAAGACATTATACAGCTTATTGTGATTTCTGTAACTTTTCACTTTTTTAATTTAGAATCTTTGTTGCTTTTTTTAAAATTGCTTTTGTATGTTTAGAAATAAATTTGTCTACACTTTCAAAAAAATATTTTTGTCAATACTAATTTTGAAATACTGTTCCAGTTCGTGAATTTTTGCATTTCGATCCGTGGAAATAATGTACATATCTTACACGTAAGCAAATCTGTAGTAGAAACCCTCAAATGTAAATTTTTCTATATAACTGTCTTAGAAACACCATAATAGCCATTTGAAATGTGCCATCCCAAGTTAGATGCACATTTGCTAATAAAATCAAACATGTAAGCGAGGTACAATACACGTTGATAAGAGGATCAAATTATCTATATCCAATGTGTCTCCATTATCAGAAATACAGGGCCGGTGGCATATCGGACCGAGATCCTCATGCATATTTTGGTTTGTTGAAATTATGATAATTATAAAATGGGAACACAAAACAAAATTAATAGTAGACAACGACATATATTGTCTTCATAGAATCTACGCTAGATCATCAAAATAAAGAGTCGACAAAGAAAACTATTTAGATAAATTAAGGGGGTGTGTTAGCTCCCCCATTTCCCCTTTATACTTAAGCAGTGAACGTGTAAATCTAATCAGGGAAGCGCTTTATCAGAAAAATCCGGTATACCAAATTTGAAGCAAATCGGATAATTCTTCATGAAAAGCCCATTTATCTAAATTAAGGAGGGGATTAGCCGCCGTCACCCCTAATTTTATACTTAACGAATGAACCCTTAAAACTAATCAGGGAAGCGCCTTATCAGAATGAACCTATATCAAAAATTGAAACCAAATCGCACATTTCTATCAACAGTTATCGTGTTATGTACATACATACGTAAATACATACGTGCGTACATACAGAACATGCGGACACATTAACTCTCAAGTTTTGATACCTGCGTGCTAAAAAATGTGTAGAAATTACCAAAAATGAAAAAAAGGATGCCGATATGTAAGTGCAGGATTCATGAAAAAGGGGAAAGTGGCATTTGAAAGTGTGATGCGCTCGCTGCTGTAAGTGGACCCTGTTCTATTATAGAGCTCCGTGACAATCACTGCTTTATGATATCTATAGTATTGCATAAACACTTTCACAAAGATATCTTCATTAATTCAAACGTATACTTTAGGGTATTCAAAAAGTACTTTGCACCGAATAAAGATTTTAATATATAAATATATAAAAGAAATGAAGAAGCATGGTTGCCTATTTTATGTTTACTTTGTTTTCAAGTTTTAATTTTAAAGTTTAGCTGCATTTGAGAACTTTATATATCTTGTAATATTAAATATATTTAAATAAAGTTTCAATTTATTCGCTTCTCAGTCAGAAATTCAGATGAAAGCACCCTGTATTGTATTGAAAAATTGTTTTAATATCTAAGTATAATTTTCCTATCAAATGCTGTTTGGTTATGTCAATAAATAAATATATACATTTGCGTGAGTGTGCGTTTAAGTTTACAATGATTATTGTTTTCATACTGTTATAATAAAATTATATTTTAAACATTTTTTTTTATTGTTTGCACATTACCTTTGGATATACAGGGTGTCCCAAAAGTTTCCGTACAACTTCAAGAATTGATTACAAATATATATATATATATATATATATATAATAGGCCTACAACAAAAATAATTACAACAGTACATATAGTAGCTCAAAAGTTTTTTCTTCTTCCTTAGTATGCTTCTACATGAGATCCTTTCGTTGCCTGCGACGCTTCCATGAGATGAAGCATTTCAACTGCAAATTCGAAGCGTTACGCATAATCATCAGTTTGTAACGCCAGCAACATCTTAATTTTGTAGCCTGAAAGCTGTAATCGTTTATGAAGCACTCTGTGGGTTGCAATTTTTGACATAATAAGCTCTCGCGATGCATTTTTAATTGATTTTACACGGGTCCTAGAAAAAGTTTCACGTACTCGTTCCGCACTTGTTGAACTGCTTCATCGCATGGAAACGTCGCGTGCAACGAAAAGATCTCATGTAGAAGTATACTAAGGTAGTAGAAAAAAAAAGGCTTTCTGAGTTACTCTATGTACTGGTACTGTTGTAATTATTTTTACTATAGGCGTATATTTTTTTATAATAAATTTTTGAAGTTGTGTGGAGACTTTCGGGACACCCATAATGAAAAACGTAACAAGTAAATTTTTAAAATTAAGAAACATTCTTCTAAATACAACTTTAATTCATTTATATTTAAAATTTTAAAAAGAAAATTGAATTCTGAAACACTTGAAAATTTTAAACACTTGTACAAATATAATCAATTAATATATTGTTAAAAAAAATGAATTTTTGAAGAAGAAAAATAACCTGATTTTTTAGGCAATTATGTTCATGTTGTATTTTTTTAAAATTAGTTGGAAAATTGATAATAAAGCTATATAAAATCTTTTTTATTTTTTCTGCATTTCGAAATAAAGTATCCTCCTTTAAATGACTGGATTAGGCAGCTCTTTAAATTAAAAAAGAAAATTCAATTTTAAACACTTGAAAATTAGAAATATTTGTACAAATATAATCAATTAATATATTGTTCTGAAAAATGTATTTTTGAAGAAGAAAAGTAACCTGATTATTTAGGCAATTGTGTTCATATTGCATTTTTTGAAATTAGTTGAAAAATTGAAAATAAAGCTATATAAAATCTTTTTTATTTTTTCTGCATTTCGAAATAAATAAAGTATCCTTTAAATGACTGGATTAGTCAGCTCTTCAAATTAAAAAAGAAAATTCAATTTTAAATACTTGAAAATTAAAAATATTTGTACAAGTATAATCAATTAATATATTGTTCTGAAAAATGAATTTTCGAAGAAGAAAAATAACCTGATTTTCTAGGCAATTGTGTTCATATTGCATTTTTTGAAATTAGTTGGAAAATTGATAATAAAGCTATATAAAACCTTTTCTATTTTTTCTGCATTTCGAAATAAATTAAGTATTCTTTAAATAACTGGATGGTTTTATATTTAAAAGAAGGGAGGAAATTAGTCAACTCTTCAAATTAAAAAGAAAATTCAATTTTGAACACTTGAAAATTTTAAATACTTGTAGAAACATAATCAATTAACACTTGAGTGCCAGGCCATTCACCAGTGACTGACAGTGAACTTTCCGTTTAGGCCGCGTCAGTCATCGGTGACGGAAACTTATAGATTGTGTAACTGGAATCTTATTTCGTGACTCAAACAGACAAAAATGGACTTGGCATTCAACGTGTTAATATATTGTTCTAGAAAATGTATTTTTGAAGAAGAAAAAAAACCCCGACTTTTTAGGCAATTATGTTCATATTGTATTTTTTTTTTTAAATTAGTTAGAAAATTGATAATAAAGCTATATAAAATCTTCTCTGTTTTTTCTGAATTTCGAAATAAATAAAGTATCCTTTAAACGACTGGATGGTATTATAATTAAAAGAAGCGAGGAAAATAGTCAATTCTTCAAATTAAAATATTCAAATTGCTGCAAAAGAGTAATCTTATCTTCCTAGTGAAATAAAATAAAATAAAGAACAGCAAACGAAGGAAGGAAAAATGAAAGACAGGAAAGAACTGCGTTTTGGGTTAAAATACTAAACTCAGATTCGTCAAATTTATCCTAAAGTAAGTAAAACATAAAATTCTGGATTTGATTTAAGTAACATTCGGTCGAATGAATAAATATTTCTCGACTTAACACAAAACCACGAATTTGTTAATGGAATGCCAGTTATAATGGAGTTCTAATTAAATGAGAAATATTTATGAATTCGTTCTACAATAACTAATTTTCGAAATAGTTCCTTATTTAATGAAAATTTAAATGGTACATTAAATTAGTTGATCGCCGCAGTAATTAAGTTACATTGAATAAATTATACCAATTATAAGTATGTTAAGTTCTAAAAGGGGTTAATTTGGGATGCATTTAACCGTATTTCTCGTTTTCATATTTTTTCAAGCATATACAGTATACATTTCGAAGAATATAAAGTAAACAATTTCTTTTTCATAGGAATAGGATTACATTTTTTCCTTATCAGTATCAAATTAATAAATATTGGTTTTGTTTTATGAAAGAGCAGCATTTTTATGATTTACGTATTTTATATTAACCCTTCATATACCAACATATCTTATTTGGTAGGCTACTGAAGTACTATCCTGTACCGGGCATATCGTACTTCTAACGTTCACAGCGGTTTTTTCATGACCCAGCATATACTGTTAAAATTAGCTATTGCTTTACAGTACTTTACTGCATAATTTACTGTGAGTTACTATATAACTGTAAATATTGCCCTTAACCGCTAAATATCACTCATTGACATTAATAATCATTGACGGTAACTGATCATTTTTTTTCAATATTATCCTCTCTCTAACACTCATATACTGTCTAGAGAGAATGAAATGCAGGCTTTTGCAGTCTTTAAGAGCAGGTCACGGGCTGTTCTAGTAAATTACTGTTATTCAGGCACACAAACCGTGATCGAACGGTGGATCTCAGTAGCACAGCCGCGCGCACATTCTAGACTATGAACTATAAAAAAATTTCATGTTTTTCAATGCGAATATCAATAGTCGTCTTTTTGACAGTCATCTTGTTTGATTGTACCTAGGTGCAAGTGACAGAATAACGTGATCTTATGTTAAGTACTCTATGGTGCTAGTGCCTACGTAAAATGCAATTCCAATTGTCCATAAGATAAAAAAAAAACAGACATGTATGGTCATATATACTCATTTACAATCTATATATTACAGTGATTTACGGTCAAATACGTTCTTGAAAGTTACTTTCATTTACGGTCTAATACAGTCTAAATAGATAACGGTACATACTTTAATATCACTGAAAAATGCAGTAATCTGTTTTACCAAACTTCTCCTAATCAGACGATTAAAGTTTTACCAGTGTATCGTTGTTTATAATCTTGAATAGAACGCTTTAGCTGCTTTTCAAAACGCTGTGCAATGGTACACAACGCTGTTTATTGGATTTCTAGTCATGGCGATAATCAGTGCAAAAAATCTGTATGAAAATATTTATAATAAAAATGTGTTTTGCTCAATTTTCGATGCGAGAAAGTTACAGGCAACAAAGAGTAAAACAAAATCTATTACACATAATAAAGCACCCTTTACGAGATATGCACAGCATTTTCCTAAACAATGCCTTAAAGATAAATGTAAAAAAACAGGTCAGTGTTTTGTTCCAAAATAAGTGCAAAATGTCAGACACTTTGTAAGAATACAAAACACGTCACGACAGGCTATACACTCATCAGTTTGAATATTATGACACATCGAAATAATTAATTCTTTAACCAGATTAGGAATAAGTTTTTAAATATTTTAAATGTTTCTGAAATGCAAGTATATGTTCTGTTTTTTTGTATTTTTTTAACCAATGATAGTTATCTGAGGTTATTTCATAATTAATTGAGTTGAAAAATATTGATTCCAATGTTTGCAATTCTGTTTATATTGAACATATTGTAATTTAAATAACATACGCAAAATATGTAGAATTTTTATAAAACGGGGATTTTATAAGAAATTCTATTTAGAAATTGGCCTAACAGGTAAACGCGCATAAACACTATATGACGCTCTACAATAGCAAACCACGGACAGAGCAAATAATTTTTAAACGCTCTCTTTGGGAATGAAGATTTTATACTCTATATTAGAATAAATATAAAGTTAAAGTTATCAGAGGTAATAGAATATTCCCTTAATGGATAAAAAAACACATATAAAAAGGAGTAAATTTTTCAAATATAGAAATTCACCATTTTCTGCCTTGGTTGATTTTCTGTTCGACATTCCGAAGCAAGAACTCCAAAAATTCATTCATTTAGTAAAAAACATTTTTATATGGTACGCATTCGAAGATATCTGCATTCAATAAATGACGTAAATTTAGAGCCAATGTTTGATGCTGGGTATTATTATCTGCTTATTGTGAAGTCTTATATGTCAATTACATGGTTTTTATATCCCTTGTAAAATAATATTACCATAACCTTACTATCAAATAAGATGCAAGACATGATTAAAAAATAAAAACTTATAGCCAAATTACCTATCTAACTCTGGAATTATTGTTATTATCCATTCACTAGAAATTAAGTTATAAATTATAATCATTCTCTAAAGTCAGGGTCCAAGACGTACAATAGATATAAAAAACCATTTTTCATAAAGTTAAAGTAATTGTAATGTGTAGGTAATCGTCTGTTATACTTAATCACAACAAAGGAATAGTTACAATATTAGCTCTGTCTGTAAATTGTGTTATTTCATCACAAACAACATGATGTTTTACAAATATTCATAGGCAAGAGTTGTTTTAACTTTTAACAGGGCAGCAGTAGTGTGTCAGTGGTTTTGCTGCCCATATCAATAATCTTTCTCTAACTCAGTTTCCATTAAGAATACAATGTTAACGTTCCATAGAATTGATCGTAATTATTTGTTTATTTCATCGTAATAAACATTTCAGACTTTGCTACTCTTTTAGAGTAAATATTTACATACAAATTTTATATATAGGTGTCTCTCACAGGAAAAGGAGACTACAATTATATCTAAAGTATAATTTTAAATACAGTTTAAGTGTTACACGACGCCTATTCAGAATTACCATTGGTATAGATACACATATCCTAACTTGTAGAAAGATTGTATATAGTCTAGTTGTAGAAACTGGGACACATATGGGTCCATAATTTTTGGGTCTTCTGTTCTTCCTTGTCATATGTGAACAATTGGTCTTTCAGTGATTTTTAAACATCTTAAAATATGGCAGTCACACGGGAAGATATCGGGGATGCACGAAAGATGTTTGAGAACATCCAACATAAATATTTTTAGCTATGACGCTTTCGCGTCATCCTCAAAAAGGCAATGGGTGTGGGTGAATCGTGTGGGATAGATTCTCTCCACCATAGATTTCGTTCATTTTCGAAGAGTTTCTAAGGCCCTATTTCATTATACGCCAAGAAATTAGAGAACAGCTATTTGCATTGATCTGGAGGAATTCAACATGCACCTCACCGCGTAAAATATTTTTCCTTAACTGAGGAAAGGAAACGCGAAGCCATTCGCCCCAAATGTGAACGGAAACAATCCCTACCCCTTATACCGACAAATATATTTACCTACTCTGATTAGATACAACGACGCAGCACTAAAACTATCCTCTTCATTTGGGTGCTCCATAATTATTGAAAAGTCCGTGACACAAATCGACAGAGCAAGTTCATGTTTTAAATTCTTGAATGTTTCAGATCTCGTAAGAATGCTGTGTAATTTCAGCAAACTGCAATTTTGTAACTTAACTCAAAATTCCTATTCGAATATTAACCTTAATTTCCGTGTTCGGTTAGGAAGTTACGGCGGATAAATGACCGAACGTGACAATTAGGAAAAATCCCCCCGGCTCGGCCTACAGTTCAGGGTATATTTCGAAATTAGTCGTGTTAAGGCAGTATTCAAGAAATATTTTTCCATGCTCAACAACTCGAAATTATTTGACACATTTTCAGATTCATTTTTAAAATGAAAAACATGAAACTTGCTGACGTAGTATTTTAACACATTTATAAGCGACCTATCGTTTTATTTTTCCTTCAATTAATTAGAACTTGATTTATAAACAATTATTTTTTCAGCAGGACCACATTTTTCGTTTCCAACACGATCGCTTCGAGAAATTCGGTTCATAATGCCCACTTTGACATCCTTTTTTAAAATATCTTGTACTTCTATGAAAAAATCGTCCATTACGGCACATTTTATAGTTTCTGAATAAGAGAACCCACCAATTGGATGCGTTTGAAAGCAAAAATGAATTTAAAAATGAGTCAGAAAATAAGCAGTTTGGATTTGAGTACATATTTAATAGGATATTTTTTGTCTTCAACCTCTGTGCATTTTTAAATTGTCTTTGCTGTAATAATTGGTCCTATCAAAAACTTATCAGTATAAAAGTTGTAACAAATATCAATACAAGTTATAATAAATTTTATTGGATTTGATATCTTCTGAATTAATGAAGTTATGAACTTTTTTTCTCCCCAAAACCGTATTTTTTTTTACCCCTTGAGCCCCTTGAGCTCCCTTTTAGTTTTATCAAAAATCTGTCGTACATAAATTTTTTGCTCATTCTTTAGAAGTAATAATAATTTTAAACTGAGTCGATATGTATTAAAATTAGGAAGTTATTTGTTTTTTTCTTTTTTCACAAAACCCCTCCCTAATTAGCCACCTTGGACCGATTTTGCCCATTAACGAAATTAACCGCCCCTTGAACTTAGGCCCCTTGTTTTTATGTATCAGTTTGGAAAAGATTTGTGCAGAATTATGGATGTCATCGTGTCAATAAAAAGTGATTTATATATCTACTAGCAGACCCACGTGGCATTGCTCGGGAACCTTAAACAATACTTAAGTTTGTATGATTTTATATCTTTGGAAATTCTTTTAAATGAACCGCATTTTGGAGGCCCCATTGCCTTCTGCAGCGTCTAGTGTGTTTCCATCAAACTTCTTTCCAAACGAACCTGTAATCTAGATTCCCACTACCTATGGCAGCATTCACCGGAAGTGCTCCCACGTGCCGGAGACAGACAAAAACCAAGTTGAGTGACCCAAACCTCGTAGGAATCAAGCCCAAAGAATAAAATCAAAAGAATGCACCATTAATGTTAGAAAATGTTGGTAACTAAAGTCTAAGATAAAATTTCATAATAGAAAAAGCAGCTGAATTGTAATCTAAGTTGAAGGAAGCAATTCCCGTTGAAATTTGGCCCTTAAACTCCAGGAAATAACGCGCCATCAAGCGGTGGAAGACGCCTCCTCACCTTGTAAATTTCATGAATTACTGTTAGCATTAACATGATATTTAATAAACGGATGAAATCCCTTATCTAAAGTTATCTTTAAAGCTACGCGATTTTTAATTTACGGTTGTAGTGAGTAGACGTAAGTTGATGCTCAAAAAGGAGATTAATGTTAAAAAAAGATAGTAGTTCAGATATAAAGAAAGACCAGGCTTTGGGAGCCAGGGTCTTAACTGGAATGTAGTTGGGTATAAGACATTTTTAGGGGTTTTAAATTAGCTGTAAGACGCTAAAAGTATGTTAAAGGAAGTTACAATAGAATAGAATAGTTTTTAAAGAAGCTGAAACAAAGGCCCCAAGAAGACAATTAATATTCAAAATTGGTGGTAGCTGAAATCTAAATTTTTTTTTGTCTTTCATGTAGTAGCTGGGGAACCTAAGAAGTTATTAGAAAAAAAAGTTTGTGAATCGGACCATTTTTAAAGGAGCTATAGCAGGGGACCCAAAAGAGTCCAACTGGTAGTTGAGAGCAGGGCCGTAACATGGAAACATATTTAAATGTTTTAGTGCTCAGCGTTTTGGACCTTCAATTAGTCAAAATTAATCATAGGGTATGAAATAATCATTAGAATAATATTTTAAAGAAATGCGCAAAAATGGGGTAAATGCTTAAAAAGGGGCCCTAGAGCCCCAATAAAAATATGAGGGTATTGGTCTAGGGGGAAGAGTCCAAGACTCAATTTTAAAATTGTGCAATGAGTAGTTGAGAAAATTAGGCTGTAAAAAATGCATAGTACACTAAAAGTTTAAGGGGCCCCGGATCGGGCCCTACAGGAACCTAACATGCCCCAGGATTTTAACTGGAATATAGAAACTGGAGAATAACTAAATGGAAACATGGTTCCAAAAATGAACATCGGATTAAGAGAGGAAATTTATTAATAATATATGGTGCAAAAGCTTCAAGGGACTTTGTACCGGGCCCCAAGGGGGAAGGGACTTAAGTGGCATGTAGTTTTTAATAAATACACTTTTTAGTTGTTTTTAATGTAATCTGAGGACGCTAGAACTATGGTAAAGATAATTGCAAGGAATTCCAATAATTTTTAAAGAAGATGCACCAAGGCCCCAAGAAGACGATTTATATTCAAAATTGGTGGTAGTTGCAGTCTGAAATATTTTTTGTCGTTCATCTAATAGCTGGAGAACCTAATATGTTGTTGGGAAAAAAAATCTAGTGAATTGGACTATTTTTAAGGGTGTTACAATAGGGGGCCGAAAAGGGGCCAACTGAGAGTTGAGAAGAGGTCCCTAACATGAAAACATGTTACAACGTTTTAGTACTTAGCATTTTAGATCTTCGATTATATGAGATTAAGCATATGGTATGAGATAGTCATTAGAATATAATTTGAAAGAATTGTGCAAAAAATTGGGGAAATGCTTAAAAAAGGGCCCTAGGTCCCCAATAAAAATATGTGAGTGTTGGTCTAAGAAAAAGAGTTCAAGACTCAACTTTAAAATTACGCACTGCGAAGGTGAGAAAATTAAACTGTGAAAAACGCATGGCACACAAAAAATTTAAGGGGAACTGGACCGGGCCCTACGGGACCCTAGACGGGCCCATTTTCTTAACTGGAATGTGGAAACGGGAGAATAACTAAATGGAGAAAGTATCCCATAAAGGAAGATCGGATAAAAAGGAAGCAATTTATTAACAATTTAGTGCACTAAAACTTCAAGGGGCCCTGTACCGGGCCCCTTTCATGCGTGCCAGGGTCTTAACTGAAATGTAGAAATAGGGAAGAAACTGAAAGGAGAATTCACCCCAAAAACGATGAAGACTGGATAGAATATCTGACCCCTAAAAGGTGTAAATCCATCCTAAACCGAAAGTCGAAAAATTTTACGAAGCCAATACTTTCTTCTTGTAAAGATAGAAGAAAGTAAAAAGATAAGAAAATGAAATACCGATTTCACATCACATTAACCTTCCGTTACCCTCGTACAGGTCCAGCAAACTCGTAATTTTGATAAATTGATTTTTGTGTAAATGGATGGAGTGAAAAAAGATTTCCGGTAAAAACTCTTCTTAGTTAAGATATATACGCAGCTTGTGTTCTTCAGATTTAGCTTTCCCAAACCCATTCTGACTAAGTATGATTTTTTTTATTTCGATTGTTAATTTCCGCTGTTTTTGTGTGGGGGGGGGGAGAGGAGTTCTGTTTATTGGATTTTTCGTTTATCTGAAGAAACCCTATTCGTCTCACTACTCTCTCTGCGTGTCTGCCTGTCACAGAACCCATTCTCAGAAACTATATATATTGAAGACTTGAAATTTTGGATTCTTATATACACCTCACATAAAACAACAAATCATAAATTTTGCAAAAATTTTATATTTAGCTTTCTGGGTTTCTAACTTGTGTATCTTAAACATTTTTTTCTAATTCAGCTCCTAATTAAGTTGGAGATGTGAAATTCCGCATACTTATAGCAGAACCCTTGCGATCACACAAAAAATCACATAATTTTCAAAAATTCTTATATTATTTACCCCTCGGGGCTCTAACTTTTGTAGTTTTTGCAATTTTTCTAACCGCCACCCTTTTCACCAGGGGTGCACTTTTACAGCTTTAACAGACACTCCTTTGACCACTGTTTCATCTTATGCACCGTAGCCGTACTTATTTTAGCTTAAATTTTTACCGCCAGGAGGTGCCTGCCCATCTCTGGTGCTATGGGTCCGATCCCTAAGAATAGTTAGTAAAAAGGAGTTTAGTTAGGATAGAGATTTGTTTAGAATAGAGTGCGCCCCATGGTTGCGAAATGTGCAACTAACAGATTTTGCAAAAGGATAAAGTGGATTGAAAGGAATATTAAACGAAACCATCTGTGTGATCTGTCATCACACTTATCCACTTGTTCTTATTCTTATTTCAAATTAGTTAAGTCTTTTGAATTTTAAAAAATGAACAAATGTAGAAAAATTGTTTTACTAAATCATAAAACTTACTTGTATTAATGAAATTTTCGATTATGGATGGCAATGATTGCTCCAGTTATTTGAATGATACAAGTCACTTTGTTCGCACAGACATTGTGGTCTGTCCATTGGAATGATTACCGATGCAATATTTTCGACAAAATGAGTACGGGTCAATCCATTTCAAGTGGTCCAGCACTGGTTGCTCGACCATTTTTAAAAATTCTGAAATTTTTTGTACAACAACCCTAACATGATGGAAGTTCAAAATGACTATTATTTTAATTTTATTATGTTTTGTTTGTGTATGGCGGCCATCTTTGTTTCAACGTCTGCAGCAATTTTCTCACATGAAGGGTTTACGAAATTGTAAATAATTCATCGTTTATTTCTCCAATTCAAGTGACGATTGTTGCAATTTGTACAGAATACGTTGGGCTAAAAATTTGGTAATAGAGTAGTTTCCGAAACTAACTGCTTATTGGTGAAATTTAAGCATAAAGTTTCAGTTTTTTTCAAAAATTTGTCCGTTTACAAGACGAAATTTTTCCAGCAAGGAAAGCTGTCAACATGACATAATTTTTTTTACAAATAGGCCAAAAGTACTTGTACTAACACGCCAAGTTCCAGACCTGGAACTTCGTTTCTCTTCACTAAAAAAATTCCCAAATTTTTCAAAAATGTCAAAAATCGCACTTTTTAGGCTTAGATATCTCTGGTGGGGCACGAGATAAAAATCTGAAGTTCTGGTTTCTGAGAGTATTGTATGGTAGTGCTATGCACAAGGAATTTCAGGATGGAGATTTGACTACAAGCTGAGATATGGCAAGGGCAACATGTCAAAAGAATACTGCCAAACTATTGTTTTGCTGTAGTCACAGTTAAGTATTTATCTCAGAGTGTCATTTAAATTTATTTTTTTGATTATCTTTTAATAATAGTAACAGAAAATAAAGCCTTTTGCAAAGCTTAGTAATTAATTTAAAAAATAATTAAGCCTAAGGCCTACATTTTGTATGGTTTCAGTATTTTTTTTTTTTTTTTTTTTTTTTTTTTTTTGGAATTTTAGTAACCAAAAGAAACCTCACCACTTTTATATAAAGAAAAAAATATTTTTATACAAGACAAAACAGAGACAAAAATCTGAGACAAAAACAGAATAGGGAAAGACAAAAGCTGTTAATGTTGGCATACTTGTTGAGACATGATCAAATGTGTCAAAACACATTCCTGCTTGTTGGTTTAAAAACCACAATTTTAATGCTCCTTGCCAGTCCCTGAAACTTGTTCCTACCATAAGTATATTCCTGTAAATGAAACACCATACGATGTTATCATGCATGAGCCTCAAGTAAATTTTAGAAAGTAAAGATAGCCAAAGCCCTTTCAAAATTTATACTTCAGAAAATGACATTTTTGCAGAAGAAGTAAGCTAGGAATTATTAATGAACTGAGACTTGCACATAGTGATTTCAAAGCTTACTTGTATGAGCCAGCAGGGCCAAAATCTTCAATCAAGTTATCAAGAAATGACAAGACTTTGTTCCTACAAATAAAATTTTGAGAAAGTTCAAAATTGTGGTTTTTAAACCAACAAGTAAGAATGTGCTTTGACACGTTTGATCATGTCTCAACAAGTATGACAACATTAAAAGCTTTTCTCTTTCCCTATTCTGTTTTTGTTTCAGGTCTTCTATAAAAAAATTTTTTTGTTTATGTAAAAGTGCTGAGGTTTCTTTTAGTTACTAAAATTACTTACAACAAAAGTTACTGAAACCATACAAAATGTATGGACTTAGGCATAATTATTTTTTAATTAATTGTTAAGCTTTGCAAAGGGCTTTGTTTTCTGTTACTGTTAATTAAAGATAATTAAAAACATAAATTTAAGTGACACTCTGAGATAAATACTTACCTGTGACTGCAACAAAACAATAGTTTGGCAGTATTCTTTTGACATGTTGCCCTTGCCATATCTCAGTTTGTAGTCAAATCTCCATCTTGAAATTTCTTGTGCATAGCACTACTATACAATACTCTTAGAAACCCGAACTTCAGATTTTTATCTCGTGCCCCACCAGAGATATCAAAGCCTAAAAAGTGCAATTTTTGACATATTTGAAAAAATTGGGATTTTTTTAGCGAAGAGAAACGACGTCCCAGGTCTGGAACTTGACGTGAGAGTACAAGTACTTTTGGCCTATTTGTAAAATAAATTATGTCATGTTTACAGTTTTCCTTGCTAGAAAAATTTCCTTTTGTAAACGGACAAATTTTTGAAAAAAAAACTGAAAATTTATGCTTAAATTTCACCAATAAGGATTTATTTCCGGAAACTACTCTATTACCATATTTTTAGCCCAATGTATTCTGTACAAATTTCTTCAATCCGCACTTGAATTGGATAAATAAACGATGAATTATTTACAATTCCGTAAACCCTTCTTCTGAAAAAATTTCTGCAGACGATAAAACAAAGATGGCCGCCATGCACAAGCATAAATTAATAAAATTAAAATAATAGTCATTTTAAACTTCCATCATGTTAGGGTTTTTGTACAAAAAATTTCAGATTTTTTAAAAATAGTCGAGCAACGAATTAATGATTTTCTGGACCACTTGAAATGTATTGACCCGTACTAAAGAGTTATGGAAAATTTTCATGCTTGATTGAAAATTCAACTTTTTTTATTAGAAACATATACTCTTATTCTGTTTAAGGAAACTCCTACAATTCTCACACTTGTAACCTTTTAACGACAGCTATAGTGAGAAAAATCATATTTAGGTATGAGTAAGTTTCTATGCGATCTTAGGTCAGATAATGTGAAATTTCTGACAGCGACACCTAGCGTTAATTTGCTAGTTTACCTAACGAGTTCGGAAAGGTTAATTTCAGTAACAGTTACTTTCTAATTTGAGGACTGCATCAATATAGAAAAATAAAAAATGTTCAGTAATAAAGTTCTAAGAATATAATACTTATTTGTTTATTCGCGATTTCGAAAACTACAGCATACCAAATTAAGAAATGTACAACATACTTTTAGAATAGTGAAATAGCCCACAATGATTAAAAATTCCTTTTGAAAATCTTTATATTTAATTTTTAAAAGCACTTATCCTTTCGATCTGTTTAAATTTACTTTTAAATTAGTTGCACTGTAACTTTACATAAGTAAAAAAAATATATAAAACTTAAATAATTTACTATAAATTTTCATGCTTTTCAGATACAACTTTTATTAGAAATGAAACAAAGTGAATCCTTTCATGTAACATTCTTCATGATGCTTAGAGCAAAACTTTTAAGAAGTTTAAAGTGCTGTTTAATATAAAATGCTTGCATTCTTTAGAAATGCTTGACTCAGATTTTAAATTTATATCTCTCCTAAATGATAAAGAAATATATATATATCACTTTTAAAGTCACGTTTACACAAAATTTTAAGTGAATTAACCGTTACAGATTTATTTCAATAAAATAGTTTAAAACTCAGAAGTTTGTACTTATTAGTAAAACATTATACCAAATACACATTGAAATGCATAGAAAAAATATACTCGTTAAAATACTATTAACACAAATTTAAATAATATTTATTCTTTTAAATTCTGAACGTAAAATGTATGAAATTCATTCTGCATAACTTTAAATAAACAAAACTCAAGACTTCAATTTGTTGCTTAAAGGTTTTCGATTTTTTGATTGAAACTTTTTTATAGAAATAAAACAGTAAGTCTTTTGATGTTAAATTCTTCATGATATTTTAAGTAAAGCTTAAAAATACAGACAAGTACAAAGATGTTTAAAGAGCTGTTTAACATAAAATCTATATTTTGTTTACATGTGCTCGACTGAGAATTTAAATTTAGCTGATCCATGAATGTTTAAGAAGAATGGAAATATAATGTATCATGAAATACTTAGTATAATGCTCGTTAAAGCTTGTTAACGTTTTACGTATAAAATATCTAACAAAAACATAGCTGTGAAAAAAGGGAGCCAAGTTTTGTAAAGACAATGGCAAGAAAAGAAGTGATATCTAAGTGAGTGCCAAGTTCAAATAAAATTCACCCAAACTTACCTACTGAAGTATTATAGCATTTTTTAAATTGTTTAGAAATAAAAATTATTGATAGCATATTAATAATAAATCTACAACTTGGTAAGTTTTTACCTACGAGTCATTTATTTTTAATAATGACATTATTATATCAAATCTTGTTATTTCATGATTGGAAACCTTAATTTGCGTGAACTCCTTCCCCTTGAAGGGCGGTGGGATAAAATATAGCCCACCTAATTTAACTGAAAAATGTCACATTGACACCAGAATTCAGGACTAAAAAGTTTAATTTTATTAAATACGTGAAAAGAAGCTTTTACCCATTTTGAAATAAAGGTGTTTTTAAATCCTGGTGTGATCCAATCATTTCAGCATTTCACGAATAAAAGATATTTGCCCCTGAAAGGGTTAAAGGGGTGCAGTCTCTAGAGTGATGGCCAAGAACAAGCGTAAGTATATCTGTCTCTTTGTCAGGTATCTTAGTCTGTTTGCATTGAGGTTTCTGGAGGGTGGGTGCTAGAGTGATAACCAAAGACGAGCGGGAGTGTATCTGTGTATTTATTGGTTTAACAAATCTTTAACATGAGTCATTTGTTTATAATAATAACTATATTAATTTTTTTTGTAATGTCATTGAAATTAATATTAACATCACCATTTTATTAAGACATGAAATTGATAGGTATAACATTTATCAAAAACTTGCCAAGTTTTAGATTTATTATTAATATGCTATCAATAATTTTTATTTCTAAACAATTTAAAAAATGCTATAATACTTCAGTAGGTAAGTTTGAGTGAATTTTATTTGAACTTGGCACCCACTTAGATATCACTTCTTTTCTTGCCATTGTCTTTACAAAACTTGGCTCCCTTTTTTCACAGCTATGTTTTTGTTAGATATCATTATTTTTTGTAAAGTTACAATATATTTAGACACTTTACTTAATGCTTTTTAATGTGTTTACATGTGACTATTTTATTCACCAAGCAACATTCAATTTTAATTTTAATTACCTACAACAAACTATTTGGCTGTCAATTTGCGGCAAAAATCTATATTTTAATACTGCTACATTGAATGCATGTTTTGAAACGAAATGTATTGATTCGAAATTTTTATTGTTTCTGAAACAACAATTCCTATTAAATTTCTATATTAAATTTTCCTATTAAATTTTCCAATCAAATATCCTATAGCTGGGCCTGCTTTTTTGTACTGAAAGTGAAAAATAAAGTTATGTGCTTATGCCACACACTATGTAACATTCATCCATGGTTACCGGCAAAGAGGCAGTGCAGAGAAAGGACATTGCCCCTCCCTGGATTTTCAAATTTAATTAACTAAATATCCTTTTCTCTGATGATTTTGAAAATAACAAGTGGGTAAGTGTGATCACAGATTGCACCGAGGGTTTCGGTTAATATTCCTTTAAAAACAGTTTATCCTTTTGAAAAATCTGTTAGTTCCACATTTCGCAATCAGGGGCGCACTCTATTCTAAACAAACTTATATCCGAACGAAAGTCCGTTTTACATACTATCCGTAGATATATTAGTCGAGAGGATTGAGCCCATAGCACCCGAGATAAGTAGGCGCCCCAGGCGGTAAAAAGTGGAACTAAAATATGTAAGGCTATGGTGCATAATATGAAAGAATGGTCAAAGGGGCGTCGGCAACAGTTGGAAAAGTGCTCATCGGGTGAAAAGGGCGGAGGTTAGAAAAATTGCTTAAAATACACAAGTTAGAGCCCGGGGGAGTAAATAATATAAGACTTTTTGAAAATTTTATGATTTGTCGTGTGGTCTGAGGTATTCAGCTATACGTATGCAAAAAGTCATGTCTCCGACTTAATTAGGGGCTCCCTTAGAAAAAATTGCTTAAAGTACATATGTGGTACCTAAAAGGGTTAAGCGTAAGACTTTTTCAAGATTTTATGATTTGTCGCCTGGCCACAGGTGTTCTGCTATAAGTATTCAAAATTTCAAATCTGCATTTTAATAAGAGGCTCAGTTAGAAAGAATTGCTTAAAATACGCATGTGGGAGCCCAAAGGCTTAAATGTACGGCTTTTTCAAAATTTTATGATTTGTCGTATGATATGTGGTGTTCAGCTATAAGTATGCAAAATTTCACGCCTCCAACCTAATTAGGGGATCAGTTGGAAAATATTGTTTAAGATACACATGCGAGAGCCCAAAGGGTTAAATGTAGGACTTTTTCAAAATTTTATGGTTTGTCATTTGATGTGAGGTGTTCAGCTATAAATATGCAAAATTTCCCACCTCCAACCTAAATAGGGGCTCACTTAGAAAGAATTTTTTAAAATACACATGTGGGAGCCCAAAGGGTTATATGTACGGCTTTTTGAAAATTATGATTTGTCGTTTGGTGTGAGGTGTTCAGCTATAAATATGCAAAATTTCACGCCTCCAACCTAATTAGAGGCTCACTTTGAAAGAATTGTTTAAAATACACCTGGCGGAGCGCAAAGGATTAAATGTACGACTTTTTCTAAATTTTATGATTTGTCGTTTGATGTGAGGTGTTCAGCTATAAGTATGCAAAATTTCACGCCTCCTACCTAATTAGAGGCTCACTTAAAAGAATTGTTTAAAATACACATGTGGGAGCGCAAAGGGTTAAATGTACGACTTTTTCATAATTTTATGGTTTATCATTTGATGCGAGGTGTTCAGCTATCAGTATGCAAAATTTCACTCCTCCAACCTAATTAGGGGCTCACTTAGAAAGAATTGTTTAAAATATCTCAATTTTTAAAATATATCAATTTGGTGATTTGTTGTAAGCAAGTAAATCCAGATAAACCCCCAGTAAGTAGATAGGTTTACAATGGAAGTCTATGGGAATTTGGCGAAATATTAGAGATATCGCCAATGTGGCGTCACTTTTGGCGACTTATTTTGGTCGCCAAATTTGGCGAGATATCGCCATGTTGGCGAGAAACTTGTCGGTATTTGGCAACAGAACAGCGTCCCCTCCTAAGGCAAATTAAAATTTTGCCTAATAGACGTAATGTTAAAGTAAAAATGGGCACCCCCAAGTGGGTAATTCATCGATTTTCTCAATTTTTTTATTTTTTTCTTTAGTTTTATAGTGTAAACGAACTTCGCACGACATTTGAAGTCTGTAGCTGCAGTAGATATACGAGATCTTTTTGATGAGTGAGTCAGTCAGTCAGTGGTAAAACTATCGATTATCAGACATTTTCAAATGTCATTATCTCGGAAACTAATTATGCGTTATTTATAAAATTATTGATTTTAGGTAATTAGGGTAGCCTTACTACACATTTCGTATAACTAGTACGTAGGTCTCATAGATTTTCAGTAGTAGAGCATCGAAATTTGACGAAAACAGCTCGAAATGGTTCGTGTAAATAACACACGGCTATGTCAGGCGAACTTGGCTGACACACTGCCGTTTGTCTAGATACATAACACAAGTATAAAGGCGAAATTTTCAAACGTCACATAAAAAATATATATTTTTATAAAAGTACGGACAAGGAAACACTTATTTTACATAACATTAGAATAATTAGTCACTTAAAACATATTTGAATTATGTTTTTACATATAAATTATTAACTGTTCAAAATTGCTGTCCCGTAACTTTGAAAAAATTCGTAATGTGAAAAATTCAAGACATCAATATGCCAGTTAGTATTTTTGGATTTAAAGTTTTATCTATCTATATTATAAAGGATAAACATATCTGTGCGTAACACTGGCACCATTCTGTGATTGGCAACACTTTGAAATTTGAAATGAAATTTAGATATTGCAATTTCCGCTACTGCAAATTTTTAAACTTTTAACGATCGCACATTTTCAATTTTTACACCTTCGTATAGAGAAAAAATGTACTTTTAAATACTATTTTTTTTAAAGCTGTATCTCAATTTATTTTTGAGATATTGATTTTTTTTTCTGAGTACCAATTTTGTAATCGTGGCAAATGAAGTGCTCCATTTCTATTAAAAGTAAACGAAAATAGTCGAAAATCACGGAGGAAAGAGATAGATGAAGATGGAGTATTGAAGTAAAAACGGTATGGAATATGATGCGTGTTATCGCTCAATGGAAACAAAAGAAGCACGTGGAACAGGGACCGAATTCTTTGACATCAACCGTGTATTTTTTCTATAAATGAAAAGGATCTGCTTACATTTAAGTATTATAAAGGGCATTTCATTGTATTATGAATTAAAAACTGTATTACTAAATGTTTTCTTCTTATTTTGCGAAAGTACATGGTTGCGTTTGGAACGAACGTGTGGATTTTATTGTTATATTTTTGGCGTCACACCCAGCCACCACACTCCATCGCTATTATTTATCTTTACTCTGTGGTCGAAAATAGTAGATTACTGTATCTTTTGTTGCCACTTTCTCACAAAAACTGAACAAAAAAAAAAAAAAAAAAAAAAAAAAAAAAAAAAAGAAATTAAAATACGTGCTATGTCATTAATATCGTCAGTTATAAAATTCTGTGATATTTGGTTTTATTTCGTTTTTATTTATCAATTAAACGTTTTTTAGTTTTTTGCAAACTTACTTTACAAACGACTAAACACTTTCGCCCAATAGGTCAGTAAAAATAGGATTTTACTAACCGAAAATTCGCGCGGAAATCTGGAAATTGTTTTAATCGCTTTGCTTTACATCCAAATGAAGGATTTGAAGTTTGTCCCATTTTTCCTGATGAGCTTTATATGGGGCACCACAAAATCCAAAAAATTGTGGACATTTTTCAGTATTTCGCAAATAACTCAAAAACCATTAACTATATTGAAACAGTCCTAATTCATAAATTGTAGAGCACAAAATTCTGCGTCGATTGAGTACCACAGACTAAAATTAAACCCATAATAAGTGCGATATGATAGATAAAAACAGTGAATTTTTCCTAATTTCTCTTAAAAAAAACTCATAAAATTCGTTTTTTGCATACTAATTATTGGTTTAAATGAATCATTTCGCTTACAAAACAGTAGAATTGCATAAATTGCCGAATTCTAATGTTTGATTAATAACTTGAAAATTTAAATACATCAATATGGGAATTTCACCAACCTTTCCAACAGATTATTGCATTTGAAATGCAACCGATGTCCCCCAAATAATTTTAATTCTGTTCTTTGTAATCAAATTATTTTTTGAGGTGCATAAGTGATTATAATTCTCTGTTTGATAACTTAATTTTGAGGAAAATGCGAAAGTCGGTATTTTACGATTTGTTCACTCCTCTTGTTAATTTAGAAAAAAAAAAAACATACAAACTGTCCATGTGATTGATGGGGGCCTCCTGATTCATCGTGTGAGTTGGAATCTAAGAGGAAAGTTATCAGCAATTATTTCAAAGTATATTGGGTATTTTAGAAACATCTACGGCAAAACTGCAACCATTGTATTTAACGGTTACCCAGAAGAATCGTCAGAACATGGCACCAAGTCTGCTGAGCGCTTCCGTCGAAAAAATAAATACATTGCAGCATTTAACGAAAATACGACGCACACAATACAAAAAGAGCCTTCCAAATGATGACAATAAACGCCGTTTAATAAAAATGCTCATTGAAAAACTGGAGCAACAATATTTTACTGTAAAACAAGCTACCGAGGATGCAGATACTAGAATCTTAATGGAAGCCATTCAGCTTGATAATCAGTCAGAACGTGTCATCATAATTGACGAAGATATTGTTTGATCTGCTTGCGCTTTTGACTGCTCCCAACTCATTCACGATAGAGTTATTGTAACCTTGAAAAGGACAGTCAGGCAATGTTTTCTATTCACCATTAAGTTTGAAGTACTCGCCGATTGTGAAGAATAGCATCCTATTCCTACATGCTTTTAGTGGCTGTGATTCTACATCGGTCTTCTTTAGGCAGGGCAAACTGAAATTCGTCAAGCTTTTCGAAAATCATGCTCATCTACAGAATATTCCAACTATCTTTAATAAACAATATGCTACGCCTCAGGACGTAAGTGTTGCGGGGAAGAAATTTATTGCCGCCTTATACAGTCTCCAGTACGACGAATCCACAACACTGCACAAATTGCGATACAACACGTTTGCAAAACACCTTATGAAGACCCAATTAACCTCGCTTTTATGCCGCCAACTGAAGATGCAGCCAAACAATATTCATACTGAGCTTTTCTTCAGATCGACATATATTTTTTTTCTTGTTTAATATTTTTATATAATGCAGTTTAATTACATAAATACAGTTTTAAGTGCGAATCTTTGCACGTTTATACTATATTTAATGAAAAGTCAAGATAAAATAAATAAATAATAATAATAACAAACTAAAACAAAGTCAATAGGAACTTTTATAGACCATAAAATTAAGCTAATTTTAAAATTTATTTACTGTTATGTACATAAATAAGCTACTATTTTGCACATTGAAATAAATGTATCATTTTTACCAACTAGTTTTTTAACTTTTGAATTTTTTAAATCTTGGATTCTTATAATTATAATACATTATGATTAGAATAACTGTCTTTGTGCTTAAAAATAAGTTCTAAAGAATAATGTATTACGTAGTTAATAATTACAAAACCAAAAATCCGAAAATAAGAGTCATATTAAGAATTAAAAAAAATGTATTAAAAAATCATGAAATATTCGAAATACCTTCATATAGAAACAAAGTTAAAGTAATATAATTATTCACGCATTTATATCACATATTTTAATTTATTTCTCTGTGAAAAATAGTAGATTATCCATTGAAATAACTTTAAATAATTTTAAATAACAACAAAAAATTTCTGGTCTATATACATAAAAATATGCGGGTTTTTTTTTCATTATATATTTAAACATGCAAAATTTCGTAGTTAAAAAAGCACTTATATGCTAAAACACATACATTTAATTCATATTTTTGTTAAATTTTAATTATTATACATATTTTTTCAAATGCGGTTCGAAAATTATTGATAAAAATTTTCTTTCCGAAAAACAAGTCCGAGCCGGGTTTGATCACGGGTAGAAAAAACTCAAATTAAGCATGCTGCCTACCACGCTACGGAGCGCTTGCCAACGACGGAAATTTATCCGATTATGAACTGTAATATAAACTTTGAGACTTATTTTCTCAAGACCCCCCGGGGGGTTGCTTTTTATGGCTGTCGTATATTTATATACTAACTATACTCTATCGAAACACAAATGTTCATCGCATTCGGTGAGACCAACCTCAAACCCTCTCCTTGTTAGTTCAACAATTATCCGGTAACAAGACTTTCCTTGTTAATCTCTAAATAATTTTTAATTTTAAATTAAATTTTAATTAATTTCGAAAAAGTCAAAACATTGTAATAAAAACTAATGTCATG
The DNA here is from genome assembly GCA_963932465.1 of Maratus speciosus. Taxonomy (NCBI): domain Eukaryota; kingdom Metazoa; phylum Arthropoda; class Arachnida; order Araneae; family Salticidae; genus Maratus; species Maratus speciosus. Next base: position 76,220,414 of record OZ010786.1, on the reverse strand, counting down.
AAGGAAATTATCACCTTATTATCAATAAACTTTACAACATACTTATAACCAGCTAATAGAATAATTTATAAGACTCGGAATAAGAGAAGATAAATTTAAAATGACCGCAGACGGAAAGAAGCCGTTCGCCACGGCAGTTTACGATTATGAAAAAGCAGGAGTTTAGATAATCCCATTAAGCACATAATGACATGATGGTTTATTTTACATTAGTACGACATCTCGAAAATTTAAGGAAAGATTAAAAGAACAATTTTCTGATATCAAGTTTAACAAACCAAGTATAGCTTTATCCAAATTGCATCAAAAAGAAAATATTAAGATAAACTTCGAAAAAGCTAAAATGATCATTTCAACATCTAACACATCTAACCATTACTCTTCAATAATCCGTGAATCAATCAAATTTATAAAAAAAAATATATACTTAAAAACAATTAAAAATGAAATTAGTAAACGTTTCGCGAAGCTACACGCGAGGCATCATCAGTACAAAATATCCATTGCATAGCAAACGATGGAACGAATCAAGAACAATTAAAGTTAGTTATTTTAAAACCAGACAATATTCACTGAAGACAGAACGAGATTCATTCAAAGTCTGCGATCTCAATTGAGTGAGCCAACACTCAAGAAGTAACTACCGTGATAGCTGTTGCAACCCGATTTTCAAATAATGGCGTTTGCAATTAGCGGGATGTGATTCGTTTGAAGTGAATGCTGGACAATTTTTGAATTCAAATTATCATCTTTTATAGCACCAGTATGTTCCTTTAGAGGAATTTCCAATGATCTACCTGTTTCACCAATGTAAACACTATTGCAATCTTTAAAGGGAATAACATAAACAACACCAGGTAATTTAGACTTATCATATTGAAACTTATGCTTATTGAAAAAGTCTCATTTAAAAGATGAAAAGAACTCACTTTATTAACTGGTTTAAAAGAAACACCAATATTGAATGATTTTAGAATGCCAGAAATTTTATCAAAAATATTCTTATAATAAGGGATACCGATAAAAAAGTTTGGTTTACTACATTGAAAAGGGGGATGGAGTAGAATTTACAAAATTTAAAGTATCTTTAAAGATTTCGTTAACAAGACCAAAAGGATAGCTATTATTAACCAAATCTCGATAAATTTTACATTACTCTGTTTCAAAGTCATTATTGGAACTGCAATCTCTAATGGTCTAGAAGGCTAAAGTTTTAATAACAACTATTTTATAGCTGGAAGGGCATATTGAATTGAAATTAGCATATTGTCCAGTAGATGTAGGTTTTCTGTAAACAGAAGTGGTGATAGATAGAGAAATATCAGTCGCGTGTCTACGAATTAGAATGTCGGGAAATAATAATTCAGCATTATTTTCAGTTCCAACGGTAAACTTAAAAGGGTTACGAATAGCATTAGAAATCGTGAGAATATCATTTAAATCTGCTTCTTTTACTATAAAAAAATATCGTCGACATAACGTCTCCAAAAAAGAATACGTGGACCAACTTCGGAATTAATAGTATGTTGAATATTCTGCATTACAAGTTCAGCAATTACAGCAGAGGGGGGGGGGACCCCATAGCGGTACCAGAAAGCTGACTATAAAAGCAATTATTAAATACAAAACAGTTTGGGATCAAACAAAACTTAACCAATTCAACAATCTTTTTGACATTAAAATCAGTAGGGTGTGTAGGAATGGGCCAGATATCTTTAATTATTTTATAAACCAGATCGAAAGGGATTGAAGTAAACAGCGAAACAGCATCCAGAAAATCCGTGAATCCATTGAAATTTTACTTAGAAGTGATAGTGTTTGCAACGATGTCATTTCTTATAATATTCCCGCAATTTGGTATAATGTCCTAAATATTTCAAGAACTCCTGATAATATGAACTGAACTTTTCACCCCTCTGCAGTGAAATGGAGTGAACTTCGCTTGTGTATGCGTACTATTTTGTTTTTGTTTTTAAAATGTATTTTCTATTCAGTCAGTCATCTTTTCCCTTTTAAAATGAACATGTGTGTGTCTCAGGGTTACATTAAATGATATTTTTATATGTTTGTGTGACATTTAAAGTAGTTATAAGTATGTTGTTAAGTTTAGTTTAATTCGCTCAACAATTTTTTGTAGTGTTACTTAAATAGGAATTACTCTGAAAAATGAAGTTGATCTTTCATGAACTTCCAATTTAACAATAGAGGACTCAGAATGGAAAACGCTGAAAGTCCAAAAATATGACATTTTTCAAGAGAGCGAAAAAAAGATGGCGAAATAAACTCATTTGCCACGTTTGAAGTAAAATTTCTGAATTGTTTGATCTGCTACTGCTATGGTTAGCACTTCAAGTATTGTCTTGTTTGTTATGCTAGGCAATTAAGACATTTTTTTCGTAAAAAAAAAAAAAAAAAAAAAAAAAAAAAGATTTTTGATTTTTTGGTACTTTTAGCGTTTTCCGTTCTTAGTCCTTAATTAATTCAACAACATTTTCCGAAAAAAAAGTTACACGTTATTTTATAAAGTATGTAATGGAATACAATATAAAATAATTAACTTTGTTCAAATCTTACATATGCCTCAAATAATCATCCAATGTATTATTGTAACAAGATCTTTAAACTTGAACGTTCAAATAACATCAAAGAAATCTCAGTAACTTTGTATACACTTTGATGTGTTTTAAGAGTGCGAACTCTTTGAAGGAACAATATTGGATCGTCTGAACTGTAACTGCCGACGAATTCCATAAAACTTTAAACATTAGAAAAATACATTACTCAAAGAACAGAATTTTCTCTATTAAAATGGTTTAGATTATTCTGAAGTAAAAGTTCATCGAATTTGGCACCATCTTCGTTTGTTTTATGTACCAACATGAATTGATTAAATGATTTCTAAAATAACACTGTGTACATAATTATATTTAGAGATATGAATTTGATAGAACAATTAAAAATGTGTTTATTTATTGCTAAGTTTTGCATCTGAAAGTATTGCATAAATTAAAAATAAAAATAATATATTATTGTCAAAAACATTCAGTGAAGTAGAAATTTTCTTTACTTTTAATTCTTTCTTTCAGCTGTAGTAGATAAAGATTTAATAATAACTAATATTTTAAAGCATTCTACATTTTTAAGAATCTTGAAAGATTAAGACATTTCAAATACAATTAAATTTAAATGTAAAATATCTTGAAATATTATTTTTAAATCTGTATAAGGAAAAAAATATCATTTTATTAATAGAGTTCATTCCTTATTTAATTTTCCACAATATATAGAGAATTATTTATTATTTTTACCGTTCTCTCTAATTTGTGTTTCTAACTTATGACTGTTATTTCCTGTAGATTTGATTCAATTAAAATTTTTAACATATTGAAGTAATTTTAAAAAGACAAATTTGCAACTGTAAAAAGCATCTAATCAATGATACTTTATAACTTTTGAAATATTCTGAAGAACTGAAATTTTCTCTCACAAATAAAATTCTTGTAACACTGTAATCAATAGAGTTTATGGAACAAAACCATATTCTGCATCATTCTATAACAATGTGTGATGTAATCAGAACGCGAGAAAAATCCAACAGTGAGATGATGTTCATAAGCCATTATTTATTCACAATTGTGTAATATAGTTAAAATCCTCATACAGGATCGATCGCAGAAACTTCCGTCTTTTAAAGGCGCACTGTGAAGGAATAACAGGTCATAGAAAAGTGGAAAGGAACCAGGAAAGTGCAAAAATTTCTGTCTCCGCAGAAGAAACCAGGAGTGAAAGTTTAATTATGGAACAACCTGTCGATTCGAGGTGACATTCCGTGGGCAATGCATTCACACAGTAACACTTTACTGCGGAAGTCCTCAACTAAGAGGTTTTATAACACCGCTTTTTCAGTCTAAATTTTTGCCATGAAATAATCTGAATTTTTGTGAACATTTTGTAACGCGCAGAGTGAAACTTCAGAAATTGGTTACATCAGTGAATAGAGAACTGTGTCTTCAAAATATTTTCTTTATATCATAATTTAAATATTTAAATTATGTTCATTGATTAGCAGAAAATATTTTTTTTTTCTATTTGCAATACTTTTCCTTTTATCCACCTTCAAAAAATTAAACTTTCCACTATGTAACAAATCAAGATATTTCTCATCATACCAAGCATGGTATGATGAAATTAAAAGCTACATTAAAAATGTAAATCGAGTTACAGACGTATGTCATTTTACCACGTTTTGGAATGCATCTTATTGTAAATTCTTAAAAATAGAATATATTTATATAATTATATGTTTACATACATCGAAATATAAGCTGTACATAGTAATATATATTTTTAAATATTACTACAAAAGTTTTCATAACTTGTGGGATCTCTACCTGCGATCTACGCTCGCCAAGCCCCGTTCAGACTTCGCAACTTTTAAAAACATGGTAATGTGCACTTTAAAAAAATATGTAATCAGTTTGCGAAAGATTGAATAATATTATTAGGAATGAGGATTATCTTCTGTAATAGGTTTTCCCTGTTTTTCCGTTTTAATAGAGTAATTTCCGTCTACCATGGCCTAATCAGCCGCTGTCGCGACAGCTGATGTCTGTTTTTCAGATTGATAAGTAAGATGAATTGCACACTTGAAAACCAGGTTACACAAAAGTGTTAGGTTATATATGCTGGTGCTTCTCTGATATCTTAAAACGACTTTATAGATAATATTCTTTCATAGGGTGAGAGATTAAAAAACTCCGTCTGCTAAGGAATAACATTCAGAACCAGTATATTGGAAAGAACTGTGTTTTGAAATTTTACGCTTATATTTTATATTTTGATCAAATGTTAGGTATTTTCAGGAACAGATATAGCTTATGCGTGAATTTTTTTCTCTATTTTAGTGCATTATTTTCATGTTAATTTTAAAATGGAAATTGTTTATTTTTATTAATGAATATATATACAAATTTTCTAATATGCATTTATTGAATAGTAATTCATACAAAATAAGCCGAATGTATTTTATTCATGCTTTACCTGCATTTACGCTGCATCATGTGATGAAATACATATACAAATTTACTAGCTGAGCTTTTTTTTACACCATGTGATACCTAATGTGACGTCAAATTAATATCGCCCATACAAGAAACCGTTTTAAATGTAACGTTTCAATTCATAAAGTAATTTTACCCAGTAAATGTTTTTCGCATGAAATAATTTATTCATTTTAGAGCATTTTTCTTTTTTAAAATTTAAGTGTAAATTTCTTATTTAATTTTTAAATGTTTGGGAATATTAATATTTAAGCTTTTTAAATATGTACACAATTTAACCATTAAAAGTTTTTCACGCGTAATAATTTAATTATTTAAGGCATTTATATACTACGACAATGTTTAATATTTCGGAATTTTAAATATCGCACCCTTGCTTCAAAAGTGGTATAACTGAAAAAACTCCATTTTTCAGGAAATGCGAAAAACTATTTCCAGGGTGTGGAAAGGTGAATGGCTATCTTGCAAACACAACTACTACATGGTGGCTGGGCTATCTAGTAATTTAGGTTTTTGGTAGGGGCGTAAAACCAAAGAGAATGGCAGCCAAAACTATACATTTTTATACGCGTAACCATGCAAATTAGAACTTTAATTCAGACAAATACTCACTTCAAATTTCTAAAATCATACTTCAAAAAATAACAATCATTAGGCGTTCATGGATACATTTTTTTGCATTACCCTGTATACGCATATATTGATATTCTACAAACATCTCTGAGAATACTAAATGTAGTTGAGCTTCAAAATGCATATCTCAAATAATAAAAACACCTTGAAGCAATTCATGCTCGTTCTCAGTATTACTTACGAATTTTTTTTTTGTGTATCATAGACCGCCGCGGCGAGCGGCCTCTCTTTGTCCACAGCCCTTTGTTCTTCAACTCTAGTCCGACTCTTTTGCGGAAGCAATATTCATAGGTTTCCAGTCACGTCCCGAGTAGAAGACATTCTAGCGAAAGCAACGCTGAAAAAAAAAGAAAAAAATCAAAAAATGAAACCGGACAAATTTAAAAGGAAAATTACACAAATTAAAGACACCGAAAAGCGGGAAGGTAGGGCTCGGTACGATGAAGCTACTGAACGACTCCTAGCTATTTCGAGCTCATTATTTGTATTGTATCATTATAGTATATGACATATGAAATTTATACACAAACCACGTACCATGCAAAAATTTAGTTGCACTTTAAAATGCCTACCATAAATGAAAAAAGCATATGAAATAAATTCAATCCTAGAAATTGCTATTGCTACTTCTACTTTCAACACTGGTAATTATTGGCTCTCTCATTTCCAAAACAAAGTGACGTATTTGTAAAAATAAACAACATTTAGTTATTAAGATATTCTCTGATAATGAACCTGGAAGGCTTGAAAGTACTAAGAAGTTTTAAATAAAATGCATATTTTAAACTTGTGACATCTTTTTCATTACATTAGTCGCCTTTTAAGTAAGATTGAGGACCTTTTTAATGTTCACATTATTTATTTTAGGTTGAATCAAGGTCAAAAATCGCGTTTCGTCTTATGATATTATTTGAAAAAAGCACTTTCAAAATCTTCAAAAGACAATACTTCGGATACAGCATTGTAATCAAAATCCCTCTTTCTTTATGCGTGATAAATGCGATGCAAATCATAGCTTACTAACAGCATCTTGTAGTAAATATTAGCTATGAATATCAATTTAACCATGTTTGAAATAGTGCAACATAATTAACTTCGAGTAGTTTTTCCCCAAAGACCAGTCCATAAACGAACACTTTTGTATAACTTTACAAATGAATGGTAGATTCTTTGCACCACATATTCTACAGAAAACATGGTTCGTGTAGCTCAGCAATTCATAATTCAGCCATTAAAATATCCTGTTAAGAAATTCTCTGCATATAGTATAGTATAACGGAACAGTTTTGAGTCCCCCTGTATACATCGTGTAAATGTTACAGATAACATATTCTATAGTAATCGTCTTCTAGTATACATCAGTAATGTATATAAATTTCATAATGTTTAAAAAAGGGAATCACCATTAAAATGCACCACAAATGATTTCCTCCTTAGACCATAATGTAGCGGAATACTTTTGAGTGTTCCTGTAATTGAAGTATAAATGCTACATATTTAATTTTCAAAACAGATAATGTCAGGGTAAAACTCAAAAACGAATATCAATTACATGGCATTTCGAATATATTTACACGGGTAAGAGCTCAGTCAGACATTCAGACGGACGATCACGCACAATTCATAAAACCTTTTCAACTACGTTGGAAAGTGTTTAAAAGGCTGTATTAAAATGTCTATTTTTTAAGGATATTAAAATTTTAAATTTACTTAAGTTGTTATCATTTAAAATTTAAAAACATATTCTTCATTTTACGATATTTGAAAATAATACTACAAATGTACATTTATCAATACAAGAAGATTCTATAAAACATTATACATAAAAAATATACATATTTAACCATCTTTTTATTTCTGTATTTTGTGTAATCTAAATTATTTAAAGCTCCTTTCATTATGGAAAATATGCTGATTAACTTTCATAATTGGCCAATTATACGAACTACTTACCTTTTATGTCATATCATATTAAAAATATTTAAGTGCATAAATACCTATTTATATACATTATTATACAAAATTCACTACAATAATTAAAAATATTATGGCCATTTTTATGTGAATACTATAAGCAAAATTAGTAAACAAACATTTTCAAAACTTTCAATAAATGCAGAAATTTCGTCAAAACAAAAAATATCTATATTAAATTTAACTAATCCTGCTTTCTCTAGAAACAACTCAAAGAATTTTCTACGCAGTTGTATTTTCCGATGATTTTCCATTCTCTTGAAAATGAAATTTTAAGCCAATTTCCCATTTCTTAAATGAAGCCTTAAAAATCCAATAAAACTTCACTTACTCCAATAATTTTTCTTTTAAATTAAATATTGTCTGTGGATCTCTGACCCAGAGAATTCTGTGTATTACATCGAATTCTAGAAAAGGTACACAATAAATAATTGGCTCTGAAGATTTTGTTCTCTTTCATTATTTGCAAGTAATTGGTTTTTATCTTATTTTACATGATATAAAGAAAAAAAAAACTACATTGTAAAATTCAAAGAACGTTTTCTTCATTTTGAATAATCATTCTTTTTTATTTTTTGGATGAAAAAAAATGCGAAGAAGAATGGTGATTATAAATAATTTCTTTCTTCGTTTCAATTTATATTCGGAAGTTATATATTTCCAATAACTTTTTGGAATATAATTATTAATGGACATCGGTTATAAAGAAGTACCTTTTTAGATTTAAAAGCGTTTTCTTGTATAATGAAGGATTAGCATAGAATAATTAACTTTTCAGTACACTGAAAAAAAAAACCACTGTAAATATGCCAGCACAACACGATCACAGTTGAATGTACTGTATCTTTCTTTGGTTTACTGACTATTTAAACATGAAAAATACAGTAGTTGCGTAAAATTAACAGTACAATGTACTGGCAATTTTGGACGCATTTGGACCACAACACAAACTACTGGCGTCCAAATTGCCTGTACATTGTGCTAATAATTTTACGCAACTACTGTATTTTCCATGTTTAAATAGTCAGGAAACCAAAGAAAGATACAATACATTCAACTGTGATGGAGTGTGTGCGCGAGATGAACAGTACTTTGTACTGTAAAAATGTCGTTTTTTTTACAGTTACTTAAAAAATAAATCACGTTTTTCAACTCTCAGTTTTAATTTTAATTACTTTGAGCTAGTTTAATTTCTATTTTGAGAGATCTCAATTATGCTTAATTTATTTCACTTGGGTCGGATATTGTTGGATTTCAGAAACTGCTGGATTTTGGTCTATTTCATCATTTACAGCTAACTGGTTTTATTTTATATTTTATATAAATATAAATATTGTAAAATTCAAAGAATATTTCGTTCATTTTAAACAATGATTATAGCTTTTGTTATAAAATAATAATGAATAATCCTGGCTGCACAGAAAATATTTTGCGCATTTAAATTGTATTGAGAAATATACATTATTTTCAATAAATCTCTTTCCTTTAATTATTATTGAATGTCAAGTATAAAGAATTTATTATTTTTTAATTTTTAATGACTTTTTGTTTTATCAGGCCTGATTTGCTCAGAATTATTAACGTTTAAACAGTGTTATTAAAGCATAAACCAAGATACCCCTACCCCACTGCTGATTCTTTATCTTAAGTACTGTTTAATGATTTCAATTTATATTTTCATATACTGTAACTATGTCTTTCTTTTCGCGAAATCTCTTTTTTCAATATATTTAAAGTTGTAGTTAGATGTTGGTGTTATTTATAGCTTATTAGCAAGAAAATATTATAAACTGAAAGAAAATAAAATAATTTAGAAAAAGTGCAATTTAGCATATAGAAAATCATACTGTATTCAATTTTAAAATGTTTTTCTTTTTAAGTTTTATTGAAGTTTTTCTTGTATTGTTTTCAAACTTTATAGTTCTGCTGCGTGTATTTTTAAAATGGATAATAACGAAAAAATATGTTAACTATCAGAAATGCATTCACTGGAAATTTAGTTTCTAGATATTAAATTTATACGTAAAATCATGTTTTACGCAAAGTTACAAGGGTTTTTATTTTGTTCACAAGCGTTTTTTTTGGCCTTTTAATATACTTTAAATCTGTTTTGCTCAATACTGATGTTTCAACTTTTTTTTTAATTTTTGAAATGATCCTTGCTGCTTAATTTTTGATTAAATTCATGAAACTGATAAAGAAGAATCCTGATATTGCTTAAAATGAAACTGTGTATGCAATTTAAAATTCGACTTCATTAAGACAACTAAATTTGATTTTTAACTTATTATAAGGAGAATTTTTAGGAAAATCAATATGGAATTCAGAAAAGCATTTAAAAAAAATAACTATTCAAGGGATTAAAAAATTGATACACAGATTTGTTTGTAATAGAGTTTTACGTAATTAAAATTCAAAAGCAAGGAAATATCTAAAAAAAAATTAAGACGCAAAGAGCATTTTAAAATTCCCTTCTAAAAATTTAACCTTTTTAAAGATCTTAAAATTTTAATAAGATTGGAATTTGTTTAAGGTGCTATATATATTTCTGGCGAAATGTATATTTGCACAAAATTTCAAATCTACATTATGAAAGCTAAAAGAAATTTTTTTAAATGTCCACCGTCACACGAAGATAGTTTAATAACTGCAAATTAACTTGGATGTGTCAAATAGTTAATCGTTTTTTTAATGCCTGACTTTTCCTTTCAATTGATTTTAATTAAAAGGATATATTTTAAATATAATTACACATAACCTTAAGTAATTAAATAACTTTAATATAATTAAGTATATACCAGAATTAAATGTAATCATAATTCTAATGATGAAGGCTTTGATAAATACAATAAGTAAGAGATAAAACATTCCCTTGCGCTTTTTAAATATATCCCTAATTGTCGATGCGAACTACTTCACAAATGGCTTGAAGAGTCATAATCACAATTATGATCGAATTATGATAGGGGAAAGTAGAGTAAAGCTAATATATTATTATTTATTTATTCCTGAAGCCATAATTTCCAGCATAATTTTATGTATCTATACACTTTGACCTTATCCTTGCACTTCAATATCTTTTTAAATAAATGGTCAATTCGCATCCATATTAATAAATGGTTATTTATAAATAGTCAAATCATCCGGTATTACGATACCGGTGCACATTGTGTGAAAACTGAGTATTTTCACGACATATGTTGAAATTGTATGACATATGAAATAATCGATGCGACCTACGTCACAGATGGCCCCAGTTTCATAATCACAGTGGTGATCAAATTATAATAGGGGAAAGTAGAATAAACCGAATATATTATTATTTATTTATTCTTGGAGCCACAGTTCCCAACATAATTTTATGTATCTCTGTCTATACACTGTGAATATATCCTTGAACTGCAATATCATATTAAATATATGGTTAGTGCACATCTTTATTAATAAATGATTATTTATATATAGTCAAATGATCTTGTAGTACCATACCGGCGAACATTGAGCGGACACTGTGAATTTCGACTACATTTGTTAAAACTGTATGTATTTTCTGAGGCTTTGTAAACTCAGTAGAGTTGTTCTATAAGGCCCACAGCATGATAAACCCTATATGTTTTTTTTTTTCATTTACATAACATCTATCCACGTTCTTTGAAGGAAATAAATCATAAAAGTTGAAAAAACAGGCGAAATTAAAAATGAGTAACAGTTGAATTTTCTTTTTATGTAAGTTCCTTTTTTTATATATATGTAAATTATGATTTTTCGACTCATGAGAAATTATCTGAGACTAAAACTGATACTTATAAATTGTTTATTTATTTACTAACAGAAGATAGCTCGGCCAGAATGAAGTGTAAATAATAAAAAAAAAAACTGTAACACTTCAATACCTAATAAATTCATAAGCTAATAGTTAAAAAGAGCACACGTTATAAGATTAAAAAATCTAATTTAAACGGTAAACATTCACTCGTGATGCCACTTGAAAAAAATATTTTTTAGGAGTAACTGTATAAATCGCAAGTGTTATTCACGTCTGTGAAAAAAAAATTATAACAGTCCGAATATGAAAATTCTAACAATATTGCATTTAATACACACCTTCGCTTTACTTAAATGGGCATTTTAAAAGAAAGTTTTAATGTACGGAGTTCGTTTAGATCGCTATATTGGCAACGGTCTGTATTTTAATGAATATCAAAGGAATGTATCGAAAACATTCATAATTAAACACTGTTTTTGATATCAGGAAATGAATGCAAAAAGCAGTGACATGTTTTTAGTTTTGTATGTTTTATATTGCGTTTGCGGAAAATTATATCATCCATGGTCTATATATTAAGGAATCTCGAATGAATTGCATATTTTTTTATCATCGCTGATTGCTGGGTGATACCATTTTCAACGCAAGATTTATCCAAAACATGCATCCAAACAAAGCAGCTCATCACTCAGATTGTTTTTGTTTTTCACAATCTTCCTAAAAATGTTAATCTTGTGCGGCTTTGTTGAAAAAAATTAGGTCTCTGAAAATTAAAATAAAATGGCTAATTTTAACGTAAGATTATCGGGATCTGGATGATTTCATTCTGGAAGTGTTATACACTTAGCAATATTATATAAAAAAATATATAATTATTAATTTTTAATATTCAACAATTTCGTGTTGTAAAGTCAAGTTTTTGCTATTTCCCACAATATCGCTTATACATTCCTCTTGTGTATGCATTTGAGGAGGGTGAAACGTTCGGATTCACTGCATACAGATGCAAAAGTGGCAGTTCGTGGTGTTTGATTGAATAAAGGTAAAAAAAAAAAAAATGCTTCTGCTCCAACTTCATAAAAAAAAATAATAATAAATAAATAAAAATAAAAATCGTTTAAAACTAAAATTGGTAATTTTTGGATGAAAATTATATAAAATTAACGCTTTGTATAATATTAACAAAAATTACTGTGACAACAAAACTCACGATAAACACTGACAATAAATACTGAAAACCGCTTCGTCAATGCTTGCAAAAAGATTTATTGCATGACAGTATAACGAGGGGTAAACTCAAATGTGTATGTAAATCTTACAGAAAAGGAAAATTTTAAATTTTCACTGAAAAGGACTATATATTATATTTTATTATTATATAATTTTATCTAAAGAGTAAAACTAATAATGTTTCAATTATAGCTCAAATTATTTAATATAAAAAGGATAGTTATCCACATTATAATCTGAGAAATTGTGAAAAACAAGTTCATCTCTCTATTAGTTTTATAACAAGCATAATCATTCTTGCCTAATTAGTTTTAAATGTTTTTTTAACTATTGTTTTTAGGCTCATTAGTTATTTTGTTTTTACTATAAGCTTTTTTATCCCGTGTCGTCTATCCGGTTTTCCCTCAAGAGAATGAGGGTTGCTTTGCATATCATAAAACTGGAACTGTAAAAGCTAACAGCAGTTTTTTTGTGGGAAATAAATCCAATTAAATATGCTACACACAATCTTATCAAAAGTTCCAATTATTTATTTATTTTTTTTCATATTTAAGAAATTGGAAAACTTTCAAACATCTCTCTATTCAAAAAAAAAGTAACTACCGCTGTCACCGCCGCCGCCGCCGCCGCCGCCGGTTTTGATTTTTTTGTGACCGGAGGCCTTTCTTCATTAATATTAACAAAAATAATGCATACAAAAATATGAAAATCAGTGGTTTTATACAGAAATGTTTGATAAACACGCTGATGTAGACAGTTTTCAAATCGAAGAATTATTTTAAGAGTTATTTAATGCTAAAGTTGGACAAAATCGTTCCACTAAAAAAGTTTTATAGCAGTAAAAACTATACATGACAGTGTAATCATTTTTAGATCATTTTATGCGTTAGAATTTGCCGGAGTGCAGATTGCATTAATTTTTTTATTTTGACTCATTTTTTCAGGTTTTATTTCTATTTTAAGTTCAAATTTTCAGCATTTCTAGAGATATTTTTTACAGATTTCAGAAAATTGCACTAATTTAAACTGCTGCCAACTGTATAAAAAGCGCAAGCAATAATGTTTGCTTCAAATTAAAAATTTATTTACACTTGACTATTATAAACAGGAAAAAAACTTTCAAATTAGAATTAAATAATTACGTATAAAAAGCAGGAACTTATTAAAAATTACTTCATAAAAAGTATACACGTGAATTTTAAAAGAGAATGGATATTGTAAAATAATAAATTCATTAACATGCGTTAGAAGTCTTAGGAGAAATTACGTCATATTTACGTCACATTATAGTTATTACATAAAATGAACACAAAATAATATTGCAAAAAAGTTTAAATTTAGAAATTGCGCTAGACATTTATTTGATATTTTGAGAATTAATTTAAAATGTCTCATTTGAAAGAACTTTCTTTTCGCTTTGTTAAAAAATACCAGGAGACAAAGACTCTCTTTACTTAATTCCTTTTATATTAGCTTATTTTGAAATGTTGTTACACGTGTATACGTCATCAAGTTATTTTTATTTCGACGTTTTATTTGTGTTTTTATTAATGTTGTACGAATTTATTTGTTCTTTCGTTATTTAAAATAAAAATTATATCAATTTGTATAATTTGGCGAGTGGTTTGGCGATTTATATAATTTGGCGAAATGGGTCGACAGGATAATCAAGTAGTACCGCAGCGGATTTGGCGTTGAAATTCCCCAATCAAAGAGAAATGAATAGAAATCCGTTTATAGGGAGATCGCCACTGTTTTTTAAATTATAATTCAATCTTTCGAAATCTTTTTAAAGCCGATCAAATTAGCGTGCATTTAGAGTCTGCGGTGTCTGGACGGGGGGTTGGCGAGCGTAGCTCGTAGGGGGCCGAGCCCCCTAGTTTAAATAAAAAATGTTAAATTAAGTATTACAATTCATTAGCCATTGAAATGGCAGTGTGCAGATATTGTAATGTAGGTTTCTTCTTGCCTTCAGCTAAGTATTTAAAAAATTAGACGATAGATGACTGCTGAAATTGTGTGAAATTCATATCGGGTTATCATCCGACTAGTGTCCCATATCTATAATCCAACACGCTATTAAAAGCAAATGCTCACAAAATGGAACATATTCACCGATTTTTCGCATCAAGGATGGCAATGTAGAAAGTACAAAGTTGCAATTGTGTCATTGTGATTCCACATTTTGTTGCTTTCAGGTGAGAGTGACAGTAGGCAGATGACTGTAAAATAAAATCACAGTATTTTCAACAATGTTTTTTAAGGTGATCAGTGTTGTGAAAGAAGCCATAGAATGTGCGTTAAAGATGCTTGGATTAATGGATAATATTAAATTTCTTCCACCAATCATCTGGTTCTTAATTTATTAAAGTAGAGATTTAGTAATATATATTTGAACAAATACATTTGAACTTTTTTTTGTCGCTTCATAATATCACTACTTTACGTAAAAAATCAACAATTAATGAGTATATATAATACGAAAGCACTTTTATGAACACACTGTTTTTTAAACTACTTCATAAATGACGAGGCTGTCAGAATTCACATGGCGTACCTTCTAATGCTCGGTGTACGTTCTAATGCTTAAACCGTTAAAATAATCGACTCACTGACGTTTGTAATACAGTTTTGTAGTACAATACGACGCTTGTAATACAATTTTTACATTGAGTGAAATTGTATTTACTACATTGCACTGTATAAAAAAGATAAATGTTTTTTTAATCCAGCAACATGTCTTTAAAAAATATAACATTTTTTTTTTTTGAACTGGTCATTAATCAGAAAAGCTTTCCATTATTTTTAGAAACCTCAGAAACGAATTTATTTAAGAGATTTAAAAAAGCATTTCTGAAAAAAAAAAAAAAAAAAAATTTAGTTGCCCACAATAATAAAAAAGTTACGAAGTATTTTTTTTTTTACTGCATTATCCCGATTTCTCAACACCATATTAATACGAAATATAGGTTTTTTGAATGCTATCGATTCTGAAGTAAACATTTTCAGATTAAACATACAAACATGCTAAATTAATAGCGTAAAATGAACATTATTTTGTTTCCTGCTGCGGGTATAAATTTTGTACGCAACAAATTTTTCGTTCGAGAATTGGTAGAATCCTAAAAACCGATATTTTGTTTTGAAACGATTTTGAGAAAACTTATTAATTCGCTATAATAAGAACATCCTAAATAGTATTTTTTCATAATGAAGGGAACGAATATTTTTTCCAACTGGATTATATCATATTCAAAGCTGGAGTAGCACAGTTGAAGTTTACTCCAACAGAGCGAAAAATGTCCAAACCAGGGATCGAACCTGGATACTTGGCGTGCCGTGCCAATGCCTTACCTGTTAGGCTATCCGGACCGATACCTGGCTGACATAATTCACTCTTATTAGTTGGACTTGGCTGCGAACTGCAGCTTGGAAAAAATATTCGTTCCCTTCATTATGACCTAATTACATGGTATACAGGAGTTTCCGTGTTAAAGTAGTTTCATCATGTAAATGCTATAGTTATAGCTCGGATGAATGAAATAGCGCTGCAGTTCGCAGCCAAGTCCAACTAATAAGAGTGAATTATGTCAGCCAGGTATCGGTCCGGATAGCCTAACAGGTAAGGCATTGGCACGGCACGCCAAGTATCCAGGTTCGATCCCTGGTCTGGACATTTTTCGCTCTGTTGGAGTAAACTTCAACTGTGCTACTCCAGCTTTGAATAAGTATTTTTTTCTTTTTTAACATACATCAACAGTAAGGAAAAGAATATTTATTCAAAGCAATAATTTCTTTGTTGTTTTATAGATGTATCATTATGATTTAGTTAATATTAAACTATTTATTATTAAAATTGTATATTTCAAGAAATTATTACATATATATATGTAATCAATGGAAAATATTAGTAATTGAAAAATTAACTATGGCTTTAAAAAATATGACTGTAACTTTTGGTTGCAATACATATAATAATAAAGCCAATAAACTTCTATTAAAAATTCTTAATCAATTATATATACTTACTACAAACAATGATAATACACATTGTATAAAAAATAGCTATCAACTGGTCACTATTTTAAAAAATCTTAACTGTGTATATAATATAACGACATATGACTTCAAAGATCTTTTTAATAATATAGACTTATTAAATTTACATACTATAATAAATGCATTATTTAAAAAGTATTATAAAAAACTGGAATTACCATATAATATTGATATCGCTTATTTTAAGTCATTAACAAACTTTATTATCTATAATAATTATATATTGCAAGATAATACATTATATTTACAGCACGTCGGTATACCACAAGGGGGTAGTACATCCAGTTTATTATCAGACTTATACTTATATCACTATGAACGTACTTTTACTAATAATAATCTCCATTTATATCGTTATATTGATGACATAACTTTAATTGCCACTGATCAATCTAAAATTTCTCAATTTCCAGTTGATTATCCTACTAATTTGGAATTAACGGAAAACCTCTTATCTAACAATACTGTTAACTTCTTAGATCTTAAAATTACAATAAAAGACAACAAAACAATAACTGATCTATATTATAAACGTAAAGCATTTAAATTCAAAGTTAATACATTTACAAATTTTAAATCTTGTCTTCATCATTCTGTATATCGAAATATACTACTTAATCATTTATATAGAATAAAATGTTTATGTTCTTATCATCTAATTAACAATAATATTAAAAAACTAATTTATGATGCATTAAATCATGGTTTTCCAAAAAAATTCATATATTCATTAATATACAATTAGTACTTACATGATCTATATATATATATATATATTAAAAAAATAATAATAACACATGCGTAAACAAAATTACAATATATATATATATATTAAATAATTAAAAAAAAAAATATTTATGAAAAATTAAAAATTGTAAAATAAAAATAAACAATTACTATAGGATGGATGGGTGGGTAGTTGTTAGAGTACGGAGGAGGGTGGTGTTGCCTGGATATTACGCAATGGTTAATTTATATATATAAAAAAATAAAAATAAAATAAAAAAAATGGGCTTTTGTATTATAACTACATTTCTAATACGTATTTTATATGAATATTAATACGTGGAAATTATTCCAGAAAGAAACATTCGCCTTGGATACAATATTTCAAATGAAAATCAAATTTCAAAGTAATTGCTTAAAAGGCGCAAAGGCCAACATAGTGAAAAAGATTCCAAGCCGGGACTCGAACGCGGGCCATCAGTATAGCGCACTGACGTTCTACCGACTAAACCACTTGGAACGATACACAGCTCGGAAAATTTCTCACTATTATATGTTGCCAAGGATACAAACGCAGCACAAGATGGAATATTTATCGTGAACCACCGACCTGGGGCTCCATCTTGTGCTGCGTTTGTAGCCTTGCCAAAATATAATAGTGAGAAATTTTCCGAGCTGTGTATCGTTCCAAGTGGTTTAGTCCGTAGAACGTCAGTGCGCTATACTGATGGCCGGCGTTCGAGTCCCGGCTTGAATCTTTTTCACTATGTTGGCCTTTGCGGCAATTACTTTGAAATTTGATTTTCATTTGAAATATTGTATCCAAGGCGAATGTTTCTTTCTGGAATAATTTCCACGTATTAATATAGTTTCTATCGATGCTGAATTTAATTATGTTTCGTGTTAGCCCCAGGTCCGTGGCTCAGGATAAATATTCCATCTTGTGCTGCGTTTGTAGCCTTGCCAACATATAATAGTGAGAAATTTTCCGAGCTGTGTATCGTTCCAAGTGGTTTAGTCGGTAGAACGTCAGTGCGCTATACTGATGGCCCGCGTTCAAGTCCCGGCTTGGAATCTTTTTCACTATGTTGGCCTTTGCGCCTTTTAAACAATTACTTTGAAATTTGATTTTCATTTGAAATATCGTAATTTATATGGATGTTGATTTGGTGTTTTATATGTAATTGATGACTTTTCCTCTTTTTTTTAAATTTCATATTAAATTTAACTTATTTAATCAAATTCAATATTAACTTATTTTTAATTTAGTCTACTCAGGACAATGTCATATTAATTAATAATAGTATACCAACTTTTTAGTGATTATTATGCAAATTGGTTTATTTGATTAACTAATGTTATACTGTATGTATCAAAATTGGGTAAATAGTTTTTATTATTATTATTCCTCTATACTATTTAATATTGTTTTATTTTCAACATTGTATTCCATGATTAATTATCGGTTTATATCTTTGATTGGCACAATCATATTTTTTTAGCTTTTTTATGACTAATATTAGGATAATTCACACACTATATATGTGATCTTTAGGCTATTTGGAATTTTAGTATCTGACAATCTTATATAAACATCCGTTTTTATTTATTTATTTTATAATTTATTTAATTATTTATTTTTTTTTCTTTCCTGTTCATTTTTTATATGCAAAGCTAAATATTAAGACTATTATATTTTTATAATATAATATATTTTATTTTATAGCATATAGCCTATATTCTATATATTATCAAGTTTAAAAAGTTTTTTTAATTTCTCAGTTTAGATTTAATGGTATGGTAATAGAATATATTGTATTAACATTTAATTTATTAAAAAAAATTCTGAATAATGAAATACAGTATGGTATTGTTTATATTGGGATGTGTGTAGGAATGCAGTTGAGACATTTAAATTCATTAGCATGTATTAGGTTCTACTTATTGTGTCATTTGTATAATCATAATAGTTTTTAAAATAAAATAATAGATGGCAGCACCATAAATTTTGTATTTTTAAATGGCCTCTATTAATTTCATAATTTAAATTTCTTACACTAGGTGGTAATTAACGTTGGATATTGGCAATGTTGTAAAATTGTTATTATACAATTTAAAATTGTTTTTAGGTATTATAAATAATGTAATTATTTTTTATTTATATTATATTAATTATATTTATCACAATATTTCAACATGAATTAACTGACTCCATAGCTTTTAATTTCTGTGTTAACTTAACTGTTTTATTCACCTTAATCTTATCATGCTTTTTGGATTCCATGTGCGGGAATATATTTTGAAAATCTACTGGGAATTAATACGGTATGTTTTGTAAGATTTCTATTGCTATAAATTAAATATTTAATGGGTTGTAGTTTTTTTCCATTTCATGCCATTTGATAATTTTCTGTATTCATCTTGAAACTATTATTTTGATTATATTGGTTGTTTGAGTACAGGGGAAATACTTTTCACCCTATAGCTTTTTTCCCACAGAAAACAACCGATTTGCTTATATCATTGAATTCTGTACTCTTGAAAACGTAATTCAATATATATGTTTTTCAATTTTTTCGGAATCCATAGTCTTCTTTTTTTCTTCCATGTTAATTCTTGTAATTAGGTAGACGGTACTTTATTTTACACATACAGTTCTATATTGTTGGTTTATGGCGTGTAGTCAATCATTCACAATATTGCAGTTTTTGATGATGCTCGGTAATGTTTAATTAATGGTTATATATATATATATATATATATATTATTAAATATATTTTTTTTTTTTTTTTTTTGCATTCGAAAATATTTTATTGTAGCTCTTTCACAATTATCTGGTACTTTTTAACAAGAAGTTTTTGGTTGATAACTACATCCATAGGTGCCAACCTCAAACTAATCTTCCGTAATACGTGCGTTCATTTGACCCTGGATTAACACGTTCAGAACCAGAAATTTTTTAAAGAAATTAAATGAAATACATTCCACATAGAATCCTTGAATTAAATAAATAAAGGGTTATGAAATAAATTTTCTTGTTCGAAAGTGGTTAACCTGGGTGAAATTAATCCAGATATTACAGAAGATTAGTTAAAGGTTAGTAGTTATGTACATCGTTGTTTAAACTCGCACTCTCTTTGTGGTGTTATAACCACAAAGAATATTTGGCGATTTTTTACTTTCGCCCGGCTTAGAAAAAAATGTTTAATTAATGTTTAAAACTACAAAATTGTTCTATTGTGAACGAAGAAATACGTGTATGTATATTTTTTTATAATTCTATCCTACAAGCAACTGGGTGAAACATGAGTTACAAGCATTGAAAACAAGTTATGTGATAAAAATAACCGGTCAAGTACGAGTATTACTCGTATTACTTGCGCACAGAGGGTTCAGTGAAATAAATATATGAATTAGTAACAGGGCATTGCTTTACAAAAATATACCATTAAATGTTATTATCTAGGCTGTAAAAGCTGATAGCGCACAGAGTACGCCGTGCGTGTCCTTATGCATGTCCGAAACATCCGTGTCTTTAAGGGTTAATATCTCGGCTAATTACCGACAATTTCTTTTTGAAAACTTATCAGCAATACTTTTATACTTCTGTGATTACACTGTAAAAAAATCTGTAAAGATACTAAATTTTTTCTAGGAAACTGGGATGCCTAGAACTTTTTATGTAACGGCAACAACAAAAATTCCTGTAACAGACGCTGTTACAGGATTTTTTGTTGTTGCTGTTACATAAAAAGTTCTAAGAATCCCAGTTTCTTAGAAAAACTTTAGTAACTTTACACTTTTTTTTTTTTTTTTTTTTTTTTTTTTTTTTTACAGTGTATAGATACCTCCGGCGCTTTTCAAATTATTTGCTCAATGCCCGCAAATCTAATTTTGAATGTAACTGAAAATGCGATTTTCTCAACCCTATGTGATCTATAGGTCACATAGGGTTACCCTATATGGTAATCGCTATAGTTTCCTTGCAAGGTTTAAAATAACTTCTAGAATCCCTAATTGTTGCATAATTTTTGTTTCAGTAGATTCTGGAATAGGCGGTGGTGCTGGTGCTGGGAGGGGGGCATATTTTCTACGATATCCCTGAAAATACAATGCCTAAAATTAAAACGAATGTATCTTTGAGTTCGGAGTTACGACAGCTTTTACACGTTATACTAATAATTTTTTTGACAAGTCATTTAATTAGCCCCTCTAAATTTTTCCTAAATATACTTGTGTATGGTTAATAATCTAAACATATGTGGGTCAATAGCCTCTATTACTTCAACCAATTCGAACCTTCAGAGTTCCATATTTTACGAGTAAAATGTCTGTGAAAGACGGACAGACAGACACAGGAGTGATCTTATAATGGTTCTGTTTTTATTTTTCAAGTACGGAATCCTAAAAAGTGTTCCTTTAAAACCTGTAATTTCATCATAATTGCATGTGGCTTATTTTATCGAAACACGCCAATTTAATGTCACTTAAGTTAGTTCTATTTTTTATATAAGTTTGTTAGAACAATTACAATTTTATTGCATATTTAAATTTGGTACTTCTAGAAAAAGGAAAACCAAAATTTAAGTTATATATTAACAGTCGGAATGTTTAAAATTGAAACAGTGTATTTAACAATCCATATTCAGGAAAAAAGTGTTATTTTCATTATTATTCTAACTTGTCTTCCAGATTTTATGCCAATTCTAAAGTGCATTATGGATAATAACTCATCTTCTGAGTATCTCAATATATTACTTGAAAAATACGGACTTTTAAAAACTTTTTTATAAAAATAAACAACATATGTCTAAACATCACGTACTTTATTTCCTTCCGTTTGCAAACAAATTCCTTGTACAGTCGGATTTTACATATATTTCTATTATATCCCAATAAATTTTTGCCTTTTGCAAACCATTTTATATATTGTTTCACGTGTTAAATTTTAAATACTAGAACAAATAATTTCTATTCGTACCATTCATGTATAAGATTTTCGGCAATTTTGATATTTCTGGAATGGCATCATATAGAACACTGTAAAAAATTTTAAAGGATTATATCGTTTTGGAAATGTATTGTATTTTTCCTTTTCTGTTGTCATGTTTTTCGCATCCATAAGAAATGAATGATAAATATCGTATTTGTATAGTACAAAAATGACAGTTTCAATTTTAAAGATATGTTTTTCAATTTTTCATCTCCGTATAGATTTGAGCATTTGATTTTAAATTTGTTTTTCATGATGAATTTTTATCGTCCTTGTATATTCCAACATAGAAATAGAATTTGGAATAAAAAGATTATTTTTAAAGAAAAAGATTATTTATCGCAATAATACAAATATAACAAATACAAATAGCAAGATGTGGTGTGTTCCTGTTTATGACGACGATTATCTACAGAAGGGGATTACGCCCGTGGGAGAATGCCCTCCGAGGGGTACTTTCTAAAGAAACCTGACCCGTATTTATGCAAGGTTCGACGGAAACCAAGGAAAATTCCAAACGCTTACACCGACGGGCTCGAATGGGTCCGAATGCAGTACCTCCCGTCCACCAGCTTTCAGAACAGAACCTCTCATCCAATGGTGGAGCATAAATGGTAGGGCACACTCAGGATTATAATGTAAAGCATTGTACTTTCTTAAAATTTATGTTTTAGAATATGCAGATGCGTTCCAAATCTATGAATAAATTGTAAATATCATTAAGATTATTTAATAGTTGGTTACATCTGCGATAGATATTTTTATACTCTATATCGAGTGTAACAGATTAATTGAAATTGGTTCTTTTATTCATTGGCTAATATGTTATTCGATCAAATTTTATCAATTGCTATTGATCACAAAATGTAAAGTAGGTTATTTTCCCTAACAGTATTTATAATTTTCTGAAAGCATAAGGAATTTAATTCCACACAACTTATTTTTTACATGCTTTAAAGAAATTCAGTTTTCTTCATAAAAAATGGTAAAAAGTGAATATTTAATATAAGTACATGTAGGGTTTAGTCTTCAAATTACTTAAAGATTATTAGATGAAAATTTCCAAATGGGTGAAAATGTCTGGACCAGGATTCGAACCAGGGATTTCCTGGCTGAAGCCGCCAGTGCTCTACCATCTGAACTATCCCGGAGGAATCTAGTGGAACTCTCTCACCCAGCTAACCTTAATGATTACAGCATCTGGTCTGAAACCTGGTTCAGCTCAACAGAACAAATCACAGGTAATGGAACTCCAGAAATCGCTGGATTACGTATCCAGGGATTTCTGGAGTTCCATTACCTGTGATTTGTTCTGTTGAGCTGAACCAGGTTTCAGACCAGATGCTGTAATCATTAAGGTTAGCTGGGTGAGAGAGTTCCACTAGATTCGTTCGGGATAGCTCAGATGGTAGAGCATTGGCGGCTTCAGCCGGGAGGTCCCTGATTCGAGTCCTGATCCGGACATTTTTTGCCCAGATGGAAATTTACATCTAATATGAATTATTTACCAATTCTAATTATTGTGTTAAAATTAATCTAGAGTACTTGAAGATTAAATTCGATTATAAATGAATGCCTCTATCGGCTTTTCAATTTTATACAACAATTATTATTCACTCGAACAAATAATATGGTTAGTAGATCAAGGCAATTCATTCACATCGATAGTATGATATATTCGTAAATATAAATACAGGAATTCACCTTGAAATCTTGCTTTAATTTTTTACTTGTCATATACGTCTCTTCAACCTTGATGTTGATATAAAAACTACTCTCGTTTTCTTTTTATAATTTCACCCTCCACAAGAAAAGCGTTCATAATCTTCTTGTGATTCATCCACGCTCTACCTGTTATGCTTTTTTTTCATATGATATAGTGTATATATTAATTACCCTTCAGTTTATATTGCATTGTTGAGGATATTTTTAATCGACATATATATTTAGTTTAAATCCCAATAAGTTAATCCTTCTGTAAAGCATTTTATGTGAATAACTTTTTCCCTACTTAAAAAAAAAACATCTTACATAGATTTTTTATTGTATTATTAATTTCTGGCGTAGAATCATCTATTGTATAATAATCTAAATCTTCAAATCCTTCTTGGGAATTATTCTGCATTCTCTTCATTTTCTGTTGTCATGTTTTCATATCTGTAAAAGAAGGTTTGAATTTTAGAAGTAATAAAATAGTGAATTTTCCAAATATGTAAATGAGGCATTCTCACAAAATTTTAACTTTCAAGAATATAAATCTGGTGAAATTAAACTTAATGAAGTAACATTTTAAACTTATATGCGAAAGCCTTAATGATTCAAAATAAAGAAAAAATGGTCAGGAGCAACGGTTTTTTTTATATTTTATTTAACACAGGTTTAACTCAAACTTGCGAGTTTAATTTCCCTTACTATTTTACCACTCTAAATTTTTATTTTCATCTAAGTTTTTACTTATAATGAATTTGCATAGTACCCATAGAAAATTAAAATAAGAAATAATAACAATGTAGCATTTCTAGTAGAAAATTTGGTATAACGTTGTCTCAAATGGATGTTAAGGAAGGCACGGTAACGAAAAAAAAAGGGTGAAAGGTAAGGAAAAAAAGGGACGGTAAGAATGTGACAGTAAAGAAAATTACCACCTATTTTTAAGCAAATCATGTTAAGGCTAAGTGATAGTCACAATGTTCATTGATTTTTAGCAACAGTTATTTACACTGATATAAATTTTTTAAAAATAATTTACCTCGAAAAGTGCAGAGATAAACCTTGGGGACGGAAAGACTGCCAATAAAGCCACGATGCTTAAAACTGATATTCAAACGTTGATTTAAATTCTGCATTAAATTTTCTGTCAAAGATTTTTTTCCATTCTTTCTCTATCATAATTCTGCATGAGAAAAAAATTATGTGGCTGCATCTGCATTTTCAGTATAATTTCAGCAAGAGGGAGGGTAAATAATTCAAAATCCAGCGACAGAGTTAAAAAAATAATATCAACCGTAAAAATGTGTGCACGTTAATTTTTTGCTACATATTTATATAAAACAGTAGTTCCAGTTTCCGAAAAAAATTACATCGAATTACTTTTATTGAAACAATTTTATACAGACAGCTCCAAAATTAAAAATCAACATCAGGGACACGGGACGGTAAGGAATTTCGTGGTATATTTGTAGCCCCAACACCGTAAAGAATTTATTTATCTTGTTAATATTTTTATACAGTTATGCAATGGGAAATTAATAAGGAAAAAAAAAACAAGAATATGTACTAAAATAAAAATTATTATTCAGTGCCTTAAAAGTAAAAAAATATGTGAGAAAACCTTATATTATAATTTAAAAACCGTAAATAATAATTTAAATAATAATACTTCAATTATTTCCTTCTGCAAAATGTGTTGTGCTTATATCTCTGCTATACCACATGAAAGATGTGCACACACGCACAGACAAAAAATAAAAATAAAAAATAAATCAATCCATCTCAGATAAATTTCCATTTTTTTTATTATACGATTCTTTTCAGTCATGGCATCATATTTTCTGAAATAATATAAAGGATTACATCGTTTTTGGAAATTTACTGTATTCTCTCCATTCACTGATGTCATGTATTTCATATTTGCAAGAAGGTAAATATAGTACTTGCATTGCAGAAAAATGAAAGTTTAAAATTTGTAGGTATGTATTTCAATTTTGTATTTCCCCATAGACATTTGATTTAAACCTCGTCATTCATGCTACATTTTGATCTCGTCTTATATATTACAACATAGGAAAAAGAATTCGATGTAAAATATTCCTTCTATAAGATATGAATTGTTTGCGGCAATAATATGTATATGTCTATGGGAACAAATATAGATTGAAAATGTATTACTCGTCACATATTTAAAATATTTTATTTGGTAGGTGAATAAATTCGCAAGCTATGAAAGAATAGATATGCTGTTTAAAATTCATTAATGAGTAGTTATTTACTCTATTAAAGTTTTAACTGTTTTTCAGTATAAATATTTTCGAAAAGGTAAGTAGATTGTTTGTTATCGTCATATTTGAAAGATTTACTTCACTACACTGTGTAATTTCATTAAAAAATGTATCTAAAAATGTCAACAGGACATGCGCACTGGACTCTAAAAGGTATAATTCGATTTGTGAAGATAACTATCTATATTATAAAGGACAAACATATCTGTGCGTAACGCATACGTCATTCTGCGAATGGCAACACTTTGAAATTTGAAATGAAATTTCGGTTTTGCTATTTTCGCTACTGCAAGTTTTTAAACTTCTAAACATCGCACAGTTTCAACTTTTAAACCGTCGTATAAGGAAAAAAATGTACTTTTAAATGCAATTTGTTTGAAAGCTCTATCTCAATTTAT
Source organism: Maratus speciosus (assembly GCA_963932465.1). Lineage (NCBI taxonomy): Eukaryota > Metazoa > Arthropoda > Arachnida > Araneae > Salticidae > Maratus > Maratus speciosus. The sequence goes on along the minus strand of OZ010786.1, from coordinate 76,193,577 downwards.
TTTTGAGATATTACCCGTAAGGCATGGTGACGTCACGGCGACGTCGTTGTGAAGTCACACTGTGATTTTGTGACCGTCGATGTGACGTCACGTGACGTCGATGTGACGTCACAGTGACTAGAATGCGAGGTCGTTATGGCCGTTTTAGAGGACGTTTGTGACGTCACATTGTGACCACTCTGTGAAGTCACGGTGTGACAAATTTGTGAAAAGTGTGTCATTTGTGACTATTTTGGCATTAACTTTGTGACGAGCCTGTGACGAAAGCGACAATGCTTTGAAGTCACATTGTGACCAATTTGTGAAATATGTGTCATTTGTGACGAACTTGTCATAAACACTGTGATTTCAAATGAAAATCAAATTTCAAATTAATTGCTTAAAAGACGCAAATAGTGAAAAAGATTCCATGCTGGGACTCGAACCCGGGCCATCAGTACAGCACACTGACATTCTACCGACTAAATCACATGGAACGATACCCAGTCTGGAAAATTTCTCACTATTACATGTTGGCAAGGCTACAAACGCAGCAAAAGATGGAATATTTAGCGTGAACCACCCACATGATGCAAACACGAAACTTAATTAAATCCAGCATTGATTGAAATTACCGGGTGTCCCAAAAAGGACTGACTGATTTTAAAATTCAATAACTTGCAAACGGTGACAGATATTAAAAAAATTCTTGCAGGAGGGTTATGCATAAGGTCAAAAGTTTTATTACAGTGATTTTCAATTTTAGTTCGATTTACAAACAATAGATGGCGCTGTAAGCAATAGTCGCTAAATTCAGGCTCGATTTTTGGTACTTTGTGGCCCGGATAATACATTTCCATCTCCATTTTCTGCATGGAACAAGATAAAGGATTAAAAATCGAGCCTGTATTTAGCGACTATTGCTTACAGCGCCATCTATTGTTTGTAAATCGAACTAAAATTGAAAATCACTGCAATAAAACTTTTGACCTTATGCATAACCCTCCTGCAAGAATTTTTTAAATATCTGTCACCGTTTGCAAGTTATTGAATTTTAAAATCAGTCAGTCCTTTTTGGGACACCCGGTATATTAATACTTGGAAATTTTTCCAGAGAGAACCATTCGCCTTGCATACAATATTTCAAATGAAAGTCAAATTTCAAATTAATTGCTTAAAAGGCAATTTTAATTTGAAATATTGTATGCAGGGCGAATGTTTCTCCCTGGAAAAATTTCCAATTATTAATATAGTTTCAATCGATGCTGGATTTAATTAAGTTTCGTGTTTACCCCATGTCGGTGGCTCACGATAAATATTCCATCTTATGCTGCGTTTGTAGCCTTGCGAACATGTAATAATGAAAAATTTTACGGGCTGGGCGTCGTTCCATGTGGTTTAGTCGGTAGAATGTCAGTGTGCTACACTGATGGCCCGGGTTCGAGTCCCGGCATGGAATCTTTTTCACAATGTTGGCCTTTGCGCCTTTTAAGCAATTAATTTGACATTTGATTTTCATTTAAAATATTGTATATAAGACGAATGATTCTCTCTGGAAAAATTTCTAAGTATTAATACAGCGGTGAATTTTAAAATAAAATTTTGCTGTAAATATAAAATCTTATCTTTTTACCGTACTTTTTAGCAAAATATCGCTACTTTGAAGTCCTATTCTTCTAAAACATTTTACATTTTTCCACTTAAAAAACAATGCTTATCAACTGACATATTTTTTTATTAAGTTCTATGCTTGATATTTAGAATGTGAAAGTTTTTTAATTTGTTTTGATTTGTCATTGCTTTATTAAATACGAACATGGAAACTAACGGATATTAATACAACTATTATTTATAGAGCGGCATGATAAGCGATATTTATTTAAATTTTTTATTCCCGTGTATATTGTACTTTGTGAATATGAGCTAAATAGATTTGGTATGTTTTATAGGAAAAGACTGATCTGGGAAATAGAAAAAAAAAAAAAAAAAAAAAAAAAAACGAGTAAGAAAAATCATGCGTTAAGCATAGATTAAAATATACTTTCCAACACTTTCTGAATGCTTTAACAAGACATCGTAATTTAGGGAAATGACGTAAATAAGATAACTAAGTAAACATTTTAGAAAACGCATAAAACATTTGAAAAACTGATTTCAGCTGTTACCGTCCATAGCCAAATATCTTTTCCAATTCTTTTAAACAGCCCTTATTTGATCTGTAGGTTGATACACTGAAAAAAATGAAGTACTCAAAAATGAGCAAACCGACGTACTCATATTGAATTGAATATTTTTGGATCAAAAATGAACCTATGCTTTCTCTATTTTGAAGCATCACATGTTATCAAACCCAAACAAACAAATAGTTTTGAACCCTGTAATGGTTCATTTCATTTATGGCGGCATAAATGATGTTTATTAATGTAAATATTAAATTATGCACAGCATTTTAAAAATAATTGCTTGGAAATAATGTTCTTGTCATAAAAATATTCGATTTGAGTATCTTGTTAAGAATTTTGCTATTTTTCTTGATAAATAATCAATTAAACATTTCTTGTTAAGAACTTTGGACGGGAAATAAATGTCAGTACATTTTTACTTTACATTTTAGGGTTTTTTTTTTTTGGGGGGGGGGGGGGCAGTACATAACGATTCATATTTGATCACAGCCATGGAATAAAAAATGAGTACATGTGTTTCTCAACTTTGAGTACATTTGGATTGGAGCTATTTTGTGCATGTGACGCATTTAAAATTGAGTACTTTTTACTCAATTTTGAGTACCCATTTTTTTAAGTGTATATATACTATATAATGGGAAAATTTAGTTTAGCAAGAAAACGCCTAACAGGTTGCAATTCATTTTCAGCAATTTATACTAATGTATGGAAACATACTTGAATACCTTTGTACAACCCTGTAGTTTACCTAAAATCTTTATTACATGCCACTATTTAGTTAAAATTTAATTCAAACTAAGACACTCTTAAAACTGCTGAAATCACATTTCCAGAAATTATAATATATAGACGGCCATGTATCCAATTCTTTACGTGAGCCTGTATATCATTTTATCTATATTCTACAAATATTTCTTGGTAAATTAAATGCAGTTCAGCGAAAAAAAGCATAACTAATTTAAAAACCACCTTTAAGCAATTTGCGCTCATACCCAGTAATCCTTACGAATACTTTTGTGTAGCCTTGTATAGGAATTATAGCATTTATATACACCATACACTATGCATAAATATAGTGAATCATAAAAGTGCATATCATAATTAAAAATATATTTCCAGCAATCATCGCTAATGAACAGTACTTCGGATACAATATGGTATCTGAAAGATTTTGTGTGTCCCTGTAAATGCTATATACGTATTATTCTTATTATACATGAAATAATTTATAGTATGTAAACCTCAGCGACATACATCAATTTCATTATATATGAAATAGATTAACATAATTAAAGTATGCCGCAAACAATTCCCTCCCCCTCTATATCATTATGTATTTGAATTCCTTTTTTAGTCCTGTAAATGAACTATTCTTATAACTATTCTTTGCATCGCATAGTCAACAGAATGCATATTTATTGTACTTCATAAATGCATATAAATTTTATTCTGTTTGAAAGCGTGCGTAAAATCATAAAAAATCATTTGAAACGACTTTTTCCCATAGGCCGTATTGTAACGGAAAACTTTTGGCTGTCCCTGTAAATGAACAAAGCATGCTACAAACTTCATTACAAATAGGTACCGTGCGATGGTAAACGTCAATACCACCCAAAAATTTCAGGGCAATCCGAGTATATTTTCGAGAGTTAGAGTGCGCACAGACTGCTAGACGGACAGACGGAGAGACAAACCGAAGTCATAAGCACTTTTCAACTTGTGTCCTACATTATGTATCCTGTATTATATAAACTTTAAAAATATATATACTAAAGCAGTTTAATCTATAACTTCCTATCAGGCATGAAAAATACTTTATTTCAATGCTTAAATATTATATTTTACTTTTTAGTGCCAATAATTACCCGAATCATACACGTAGAAAATTAATTTACAATAGAAGAAAATTTAATAACCCATTCAGAATGTCTATAATTAAATGTTTGATTAAAATCACAAACAGAAAAAATGCTTACATACAATTAAAAAAAATAAATATACCAATTTGAAAAACACTAAAAATAATAATTAGTATTTATAATTGTACTGTTATCAACAGCAAACTACAATAGATAAATTAAATGCATTATTAGATTTAACAATATCTCAAAAATATTTCCATATGGTATAAGGAATTCCTATTATTTTATAATTTTAACAAATGTTAAATCTGAAAACATTGGTTTGAAGATTTAGGATTTTAAAAGATAATTTAAAATATTATTAGCACTAAAAGAAAATTCTTTCAAATGTTTCACTACTGTAATATGTTAAAAATACATTTTCCCAGTATAATGTTAATTTCTAATCTGAAACAGTTTCGTAATCTCATGATAATCGAACATCATATTTAACCCCAAAATAATAATAACTATAAATGTTAGTAATCAAAAAATAGTAAGAAGCCGATAAAATAATTCCAAATCATTGTCGTTCCATACATTTTTAATCTCAAGTAAGAGTAAATTAATGTTTATATTAATTCCAGTATGAATGTAGGCATGAATGTCTCTGCGCAGTTTTTTTTTTTTTTTTTTCAAGCGATGGCAGATTAAAATATTTTTCTTCACAGTTATCAAATTGGAAAATAACGCTTCTAACAGTTAAAGATCAGTCTCTTACAAATATAACTATTTAACTCATAATATACAACCAGGAATAAAATATTTAAATTAAATAAAACTTACATGCACGTTCCATTAATATCCGTGTATCCTAAAATGGTCATTTCCTTATCTTAAAGTGTTGTAGACGTGTTGTTCTAAAACAAGTGAACTATTTCCCGCGTATTCTCTCTGTGAGCAGACGATTTTCGAGCAGATGGTTTGTTACAAATTGTTTGTTTTTGTATACAAGAAATATGGAATTTGAACGCGCAGAAATTTTCTGAAAGTATCATTCATTAAAATTTTGTATTTGAAGAAATGTCCAATGTATTTAATCTTTTCTTTTTATCCGTACCAAATAATTCAAGTTAAAATGTATTGTAAAATTCCTTTTTTCTAAATAATTATAATAATAATATTCATAATTAGAGTTTATTAGATAAAACATTGTTTAAATTTTTAAAAGGTGTAAAAATAAATTTAATGTATTAACGACACCCCCCCCCCCTTTTTTTTTTCTATTTTTTTAAAGTAAAGTTTGTTTTCCTTTATTTTCGGAAAATGCTAATTTTTTTTTTAAGTCTGAAAGAAGTAGAATTTATGACTTGAATACAAATTATAAAAATATTCTAAAGCAAGAAATGCATAGACGACTAAACTCTCAAGACTCTTTCTACGTGCTCATTAAAAGGTGCAGATTTAACTGTAATAGAAAATTTTTAGTTTGAAACCACAGAAGTGTTTCGAATAATTCTGGTCGGTAAAAAAAGAAAGAAAGAGTGAAATTTCCTCCCAGCAAACTAAATATGTAAAGTGTATAAATTTAATATTCGTAATTGTAAATATATTATCCAAATGCTAGATAAAATTGAAATCATTAAAAAGTATACATTCACGGTCTTAGATATCAAATTGATAAAATATAGCCTAAAAATTTAGTTTATTAATGCTTGTATCGTGCACTTTATTTATTATGTCCCCCCCCCCTCCCCTTTAGTGACGGAATTTACCATTTGCTATCCACTAATATATTTTCATTCCTTATGCCGCTGTAACTCGTGGCTGTTTAAAATATTTCTCTTCATTTTCAAAGATTTTTGAAGTTCATATTTTTTGTCACACTGTGACTTACAATATGCTGTTTTTTTGGTCACATACGTGACGTGGCGTACGTTACATAGCAGTGACATAACAGAGACGTCACAATTTTTTTTAATTGCCAGAAAAATATAATTTTACAAAAAGTAACATGTTTTGAAGAATTTTCGTAAGTTTTTAAAGTTTTCTAAGAAGTTCACATTTCAGTCACAATGTGACATCACTGAGTGGTGGCATTTCGGTCACAGATGTGACGTGACCACAGTGACTTGCAGTGACGTCACAGTGACGTCACCGTGACCATGCATGCTATGAGGGTAATTTTTTGATAGTTTTTAGTACCAATTTTGTAATTGTGGCAACTGAAGTACTCCATTTCTATAAAAAGTAAAGGGGAAATAGTCATGGTTTATTTATTTTTATAGGTTATATCTTTATTGATGCCATTTTCACATTACAAGTAACTTTTTTTCTAATTTTTGAACAGAAAATGACGTCAACCATTAAAAAAATCACGCATTCTTCTTCACAAATAAAAAGATTGAAGAAGATATTTCAATATTTTTACATTACGTTGATACGGAATTTGAGACGCTAGGCAAAATGATTCAGTGAGTAAAAATGATGTCATATTTAAAACAAAACAATCATTTTCTTTGAAAAAACTAAATATTTGACCAATACTAAAATGGCCAATACTATGGCAACTAAAGGCAAATTTCTGAATGGTAAATGTTCCCGGGTACTGAGATTAGAGCTTCAATTTTATGCGAATGTACACATAAAAAGTTGTATCGGATAAACGTGACTTTAAGTTTGGAAATATATTCATTAATAATGTATTGCGCGTTAAAATACTTTTAAATTGTGAATTTGAGTAGTGCGTATATAAATTTTGAGAATGTGAAAATAACGCACAGTTTAGATTTTATGGGGGAAAAGTTTATGATGTGAGAAAGCAAAATCATTTTTACTGATTTTTCATCCCGTAAAAACAAACGTAAGAGCTTCAATCGATAACTTCAACATAATTACTCATCTGGATTACGTATCGAATACAGTTTAATTTTTCAATAATTTAAGGAGTTGAAGTTTTTGGAAATAATATTTTGGTAATTTTAGGTTAAAAACATTATTTGTTTTAATAACTAATGCAAGATGAATTTTTTATTGTAATTATACACTGCTCAAAACAATTAAAGGATATTGCAGTTTTAGGTGGATTTTGTATCTGGTAAACTGTTTAGCTGACTGATACATGGTCGACAGACACAGTAGGTTATATGAGAATAAATTACACATGTTTGGCAGAAAAAAATGCATTTTATTGCGCATTTGTGTACTAAAGGAAAAAAAACACAATTTGTGCATATGAGAAAAAAAGAATAAGAAAAGGTGTTTTCTTCAAAGAAAATCATTTTCAGTAGGGGGTATGGTTTCCACGGGCGGCCAGCAACGTTGAACACCTTTGAGGCATGGACTCAATGAGGCTATTAATGACGAGTTGGGGTATTCTGCCCCACTCTTCCAGAAGAGCTCTTTCCAGTTCTTAGAGAGCTTGTGAGGGTTGTTGGCGGCCAGAAACTCATCTTCCTAGAGCGTCCCAAACGTGCTCGATTGAATTCATGTCTGGAGAACACGCTGGCCATTCCATTCGAACGATTCCTTCCTCGAAAAGGAAATCCTCCACCAGGTTTGCACGATGTGGCCTGCAGTTATCGTCCATTAAAATGAAGTTATCTCCGATTGCTGCAGCGTAAGGGACTAAAATAGGTCTGAGGATCTCATCCCTATATCGGCGACCAGTCAGAGCTCCATCTCGAATGATGTAGAGGTCAGTGCGCCCGTCAATGGAGATGCCACCATACACCAACACTCCTCCACCGCCAAATCTGACACTTTCGTGCACGAACGCAGGATTATTCCTACTGCCACGGTCCCTCCAGATGAAAATACGCCTATTATCCGGATGCACAGAAAAACGGGACTCGTCAGAAAACAGAATATTGCTCCATTCATTTCTCCTCCAGTTGACATGCTCGGTTGCCCACTCCCTGCGGTCGCGACGATGCCTTGATGTTAATCTAACACATACCATCGGTCGGCGAGCATACAGACCTACAGCATGGAGCCGGTTTCGGACAGTCTGAGTTGAAATCGTGGTGCCTGTAGCCGAGCGAAGGTGTTGTTGGAGAAGAGTAGCGTTCATGGTTCGGTGTCTCCGAGCTGTTAACGCTAAATACCGATCTTCATTGGGCGTTGTTGCCCGTCTACGACCTTGCCCTGGTCTTCGGCCTGCACATCCACTCTCAAAAAAACGGTTCCAGATCCTGGAAATGACACTTTGTGACACTCCAATGGCTTGCGCTACTTCGGCTTGAGTTTGGCACCCTTCTAACCTACCAACAATTCTCAAAGCTTCTGAATCTGTCAAATGACTCCGCTGAGACATAGTACTCATCGAAACAAAGCAATCACTGAATGCCGATCATCCTTGTCTTCATTCTCTTTTATCCAGTTGAAAGTCAAATTTCAGTCGCTGCCGCTGAAGCGACGCTTTTGACGTCGAACTCAAAATTTGCATACTCCACAGTTTGAAAACCAGAAAAATTTGCATTTGTGATTCTCTTCTTCTATTTTCGGCAAAAAAAATTTCGTTTATATCTTTATTTTATATAAAACTTCAAATATCCTTTAATTGTTTTGAGCAGTGTATTTGTAGGTTTATTATAAATTCGATCTAACAGTTCCATTCTAAATACTTTAATTCGTCGAATTTCGACGGGTTCCAACTCGTTAAAATAATGAAAATTAAGTTTCAAATATGATTTATATGAATGATCATAAGTAAATTCAATAAAATTACACATCAACAATTATACACACTACCATTTTTTAAACATTCGGACTGTTATTGCAGTCGTAATTAACCGTGACTATCATAATTTTGTAATCTGTGCGGGCTTTTCTTTATGCTTGTTGGTCTTCGATTTTTTAACACTTTTCAACAAAGTTGAAAAGTGTTTATGCATTCGGTTTGTCTGTCCGGCATTCCGTCTGTCCGTCTGTCCGTCTGTCCACGCTCTAACTTCCGTAAATGTACTCCGATTTACATGAAATTAATAAAGGTTATTTAGAATCCCCAAAGCATGTTTGATATTGTATATGAAGTAGGTAGGATTAATCGTTCATTTACAGGGGCACACAAAAATATTCCATTACATTATGGCGTATAGAGAAAATCGTTTCCAGTGTATTTTAATGACATTATGCTATTTCAAATGTATTGGAACTGATATAAATCACTGAATTTCACTATGATCACGTTAAAACAGGACATTCATAGCATTTTTTTTTTCATTTACAGAAACACACAAAAGAAATCCGTTACAGTACAGTACTGTCTTTGAGTAATAATTGCTGGAGTGTACGGTTTAAAATTTGGCATGCGCTTTTAAATTTAATTATTGTTATTTTTTTGGCATCTTACTCGTTATATATAAATTCTATACCTCAAATACAGGTCTGCACAAAAGTATTCACGTAACGTTTTCCTTATTAGAGGAAATTGCTGAAGGTAAATTTTCAATTGAAGTACTTGTATCTCTTAAGTGAACTAAATTTTGGCGTGCGTGTAGTTAATAGATTCAAATCGATATATCATATATAGGGCTGCTGAAAAAATTTGTATAATTTCCGATTGTGGATGGAAACAGCTGATATAGGATTTTGAAATGTATTATGCGTTTCATTATGGTTGAATTAGACGTAATATTTTAATTTTTTTAAACAGTGCAGTTTTGTTACATTATTCTGAATGTATTGGAAAATGTTTCATAATCTACGCTTGTCGCATGATTTTTTCTTACTTGTTATTCTAAGATATAGTTCGTCATTTCTTCGTTTATCTCTTTCTTTAAGTTGACGGGCAATCGGATGGATGGAAATGGTGTTATGAAAAGCTGATGCTACTAGATGTGTTATTGTGTCTAGTAGTGAGGTCGAAATATTCTGGAATGAATTTGAATCCACAAATTCAGTATGAAGAAGACTTGTTCCCTGCCTTTCAATTGTTACAACTCCTACCCAAAATCGTTTCATAAATCTTTCGACCCGAAGAAGTAGTAAAACTTCTGTGGATCAGCTAATTTCAGATTTTCGTAACGCAACAGGGATGGCAATTTCTGTTACATCGGTGAGCAGACTTCCTTAAAAGCAAGGACCCTATACATGACGACTCTCATGAATGAGAAAACAGAAGAGCAATTTATGCTGGACAAGAGAGCTTCTATATTCCTCACTGACGACTCGCGGTTTGCTTTTGACAGTTATCAAAGTCGTGTGTTGATCTGGAGAAAACAACTCGTCAGATGCTACCAATGTAATATTCCAGAAGAAAACAGTTATACAGGAGGTGGAATTATTGTTTCAGTTGGGATCTATATGTGTGGTTATGGCATGTTATAGATCAATTGTTTACTGGAGTTACCTGCGATTTATTCTGTTGAGCCTATTCCTATATCAGGCGAGATGCTTCGGTCAATAATTTAGCAGGGTGAATTAGATCCTCGAAATTCCTCCGGAATAGCTCAGTTGGAAGAGCATTGACAGCTTCATCCATGAGATCCCTGGTTCGAATCCTGGTCCGGACAATTTTCGCCAAGGTGAAAATTACCACGTATTTTTATCAGCCTACTCAAAATATATGAAGAATTTGGTCGAGCTTGAAATAGTTGTATTGTACTCGATGTCCTATTTTGAAAACGATAAAATAAATTTTCATGAATAAGTTTTTTTTGTGTGTGTGTTTTGTTTAGTAGTTTCGGGATCTTTTTACAAACAATGTATAACCCCGATATCTTAGAGTGTTTGTTTTTTTTTTTAGTTCGTATGCTTTAATGAGATTTTTTTAAAAATAGTAATATTTTAAATGTTTAGAAAACATCGCATCTATTAGTGTAAATATTTCTATACAAACTTTCAAGATATTCAGTTAGACATAATAGTGAGAATCTGTAATAAATAGCTGGGGAAAATTGCAATTTAGTTCTCAAAAATAAAGTAGATTAGTAAGAATTCGAGCTGAAAAGATTCAAATTATTCCATGTGTGATTTTTTTACACTTTGTTAAGTAAAATAATTACTTTATGTGACTTTTGATCCATTTATTCAGAATTATATCGTAAATCGTCATCAATTATAAGGTCAGTTAAGATATATAAAATGTTATCTTTGAAATCTGCAAAAAAACTTTTTATAGAAAACTGTCGTGATATTTTACTTATTTTAAATAATAATTTATCGACTCAAACAGAAAATGTTTTACGCATGTTTTGTAAAATAACTATAACCGTACTTACAAAGTGCAGAGATTTTATTTTATCTATTTTTTCAGTATGAATTATTATTTGTAAAGAAATATTAAATGATACTATATAATAAAGTAAATCCCAATTTTTTCGAGAAACATTCTCAAGATAAATTCTACGTGTAATTCCATTTAAAATGTATTTCATGCTCATGAATTTTGATCATAAATCTTCGCTTTATAAATTTCATGTTATCACATACCACTTCGAAAATTGTAAAAGCATCAAAATTTATTCGAGTATTCAACATACCAGAAATGCCAGAAAAGCATTCTTTTGTGATAAAGTTCGGCATGCCTCAAGGGAAAAACTGCTTTTATACATTATGTTCACATAAAATGTTAGTTTAGACCTGTGTTTAGGGGGAAAAGACTTTTTCATACTTTTTAATGGTCATTCAATACTTTTAGCCGGTACTGAAATGTAGAAAAATATTATTTTCTTACTATTGTAAGTTTAGATATATTACTTTTTTCAATATACACGTAAATAAGATAATTTAACATATATTGATATAAAATATTTCTATATATATGATTTTTTCCGTAACAGATCATAAATTTTATTTCATCTACTTTTAATATTTGCGTATTTTTATACGAATAATGTTACAGAAAAAAAAAAAAAAAACATTTATATACAAGCTATACCGTATCAAAAATTTTCATTATTTTTAATTTAAGCTAGTATTACTCATGACTAACAAAAAGTGAAATAAATTTGAGACTCAATCAAATGCTGCGTGTTTGACACTCATATAAGTAATTTATTTTTGTGTTTAAAGTATTTAAATCCCGCACCAATATATATATAGTAGCCGAATTTGAACCACTTCACGTATTCTCAGGTGTAAATCACTTTATTTTTTTAATATCAGCGAAATATCAATATACGTGGTTAATCTATTCATCTACTAACTAATAAATCTTTAGAACAATATCTTTTTTGAAAATCTTAATTTTTATTTTAATTTGAAAAATTTGTCAAAAGTGGTCTAAATGAAGCAACTGGTCGCCTAAGTTGGACCCCTAGTATACTTTGGACCAAACAATATTAGGCTATTTTAATGAGCGGAGAATAAACCAACTCTATTAACAGCAGAGTTTTCTATTAATGAAACAATCAAAGTAACAGCAATGAAATGTAATGAAATCAAATGTCTGAAAGTAAGAGTAATAGATTTTACCTATGTCATGTCAGCAGTGGGTAAATAGAGGAAAAATAGCAACAAGCGTGAAGAACATTTTAGCACTGCTTCCCTTTCGTCAAATAAACAGCTGATGGCTCATACCTGCAGGGGGGTGGCTGTTGCCACTCGTGGTAACGTCCATTTTCTAAATAAAAATGTATTCAAACTAAAAATCAAAGTTATAAGTAATTAAGAATACAAATTATGGAACTAATTGCGAGTTACTTGAATATCATGTAAGAAGTGATGCAAGACTTACGCATGAATTTATTTGGTCATTTTTTATTCCAGCGCACACTACATGGAGCCATATTTGACAACCTGAACACTGAACCATTTGTACTATTTATATCCTCCCGGAGAATCATTTCTGAATTCGATACTGAATATCAAATACTAAGTAAGAATAAATAATTCAAAGAAAAGACATAAAAATGGATACAAAATAAAAGAATTATCAAACAAAATTTATTGCATAAATATGTAAAATACATTTTTTATGTTTTTATAGACCTAAACTGTATAAAGAAATTGATCCAGATATGCAAAAAAGAATTAAGTTAAAATATTTAAAAAACTTGCATGGGGATAGTAATCCATTATAAAGTATTAAAAAATAACAAAATAGTGTCTAAAGCGTACAGCTCTCGAAATTCATAACTTACTATTCAAATTTATGATCGTATATCTGGTCCAATTTAAGCAACTCAAATTGGTCCGATTAAGGCAACTGCGCCATTTTTAAAAACAGATAATCTCAAGATTAAAATCAAAACCGAAAGCAAACAAATACGTGTGAAAAATATGCGCAATAAACACATGAATTTAGAGATGTATATGAGAACATAACAACTTGCCTTAGTTTTAAACTATTCGCTTACATTTAGTAGGAAAAAATTAGATCAAAACAGCTAATATATATATTTTTTTAAATTGTCTAAAAACAGCACTTGGTAAGCGGCTCCATCTTCTGATCCTAAATGACGTCATTCTGATGAGTATGATTTCAGCGGTAGATAGCGTCTCTTTTTGTAATTAATGGCATAATAGCAACGGTCCATTTAAAGCGGCGATCCAAATGTGGCTACTCTCCCCTCTATATATATGTTTACTTCTCTATTCAGAAGAAGGAGGAGTAAATTTGGAAGAGGAAGATTCTTCTACCGAACGGTTCACACGAATTTCTCAGAAAACAAAAACCTGCTAACTTGCACTTTCATTACAAAAGCAAAATTTTATTAAAATATTCCTGATGCCATTTGTCAGTTTTGGAATTAAAATTAGGTGGCGAGATCGTCTAGCCACCACCCTTGAATTTGTTAAATCTATGTCGTCGTATTGAAGAGGCTTGCAATAGACGTTCCATACTGAGAAATGTGCATGCAGAATTACTCTCACGAATACAAACGTGTATCGTGAGTAATGGGTATAGAGGAGAAGTTGTAGAGAGTCCAGGTTCATGGATGAATGAAAAAAACTCCAACACGAGGATTTCGAGGACTTACTTGTTTATTATGAAACTTTTTAAAAGGAGGGCCATGATAGTACAGTGGGATGGGAGAAGTCAAACGGAAGGCTACCCGACGGGGGCGACCCCGAAGGGCAGCGCTGAGATCCGTCACCTTCAAGATCAGAGGGAGTAGTGGTCAAAAATTCATTACAATCACTCACTCATTGGCGAGATGAATAGAAACATATGAACTGTATTGGCGATGAATATTGGTGGCGTGGACAAAGGAATCAGAAGCATCCCGAAGTATTATCTAGAATTCAAAGTTACGCCATGGCGCGGCTATATGGTTACACGTATCTTAACATTCTTGCGGTAAGGAAAAGTGGTTAAAGAAATAGCAAACACGTGATATTACATGCTCGTTATAGATTTTAACGACAGCTGAATTAGTCAGCAATGGGCATATGGTTTGTATCCGACAAAGTACAAGGGTGAGAATTGAAAACTAATGCAAGCCCAGAGGCTGGGAAAATATGCATTAGATAACGTCGGCTGCAAAGCGAAAAGACATTCATTTGTATTTTATTCTTTTACTTTATTTTAATGGAAAATAACTGCGGTTAAGATCTTTTTCTATCGTGTGAATTTGAAAGACAGAAAAAGGAACCGAGATAAATGATGTCTGCATTTGAAAAGAACTTTAAAAAGTAAAAGCGAAACTTACAGTAGTGAGAGGGGGGGGGGGGGAGAGAATGAATAATTTATAAAAAACCAGTAAAGTTAAAAGTTGATTTTTTTTAGGGGAACGGAGGAATAATGAATATATAACGGTAAAGCCGTTATAATGGGGAACTTTTCGAACATATTGAATATTAACTTTATATCACTGTGAGACAGTTTGTCTTTTTTTGTGTGTGATGTTATCAAAATTTATTGAGATAAGTACGTATATTTATAGCATAAATTGTGCGTATTTCTTCATACTTCTGACTATTCCATTCAAACGTTTATACAAAATGCACTGATTAAATAGGTGAAGATTTATATTATCCATGGAAACCAAATGTCGTATTCTACTAATTAATTGATGCTCTAAAACTTTCTAATTGGAAATTTTGCTCTTTTCGTTTTCGAAATGCAGTGGCTATCTTCGAAATTTTGCCACTAGGGGCGCTGCTGTCGTTTTCATTAAATCGGGCGTACTCGATTTACTATGCCGTTACCTCACTTGCATAGATGTAGCTCTCTCCGTTCACAAGTATTTTCAGGTTAAAGGGACTTTCCTTTGCACACTGTATATGTGTATCTTTATTTAGCAACTTTTTATTTATTTATAATAAATTTATCTTAAATATTTATCTCTAAAGGTAGAAAATGAAAGTCCTGCCTGCAACATAAAAAAACTTAAAAAGAAAACAATAGTGCTGTATAAATTAAAATAAAAGGTGATTAACTAAAAAAAAGTATTTAACTGAACAAGAAGAAAAATCTAACAGTTTGGTCTTAAAATCATTTTTTAAGTTGAAATCAAATTTAGTTGTATTCACAGACTGGCACATTCACAAAAATGTATGCGATATTTAAACAGAAATTTAATAATATTAAAACTGATTAATAAGAAATAAGTTTTTTTTTTTTTTTTTTTTTTTTTTTTTTTTTTTTTACAGATTAGAAAATATAAAGAATTTTAATTGAATAGTTATCTAAATTTGGCTCTAAGTCTATCATATAATGCATACAATTATAGACGTGAACCGAATTATTAAGCAACGCTCCGAGCGTCTTGATGGCTTTACTGCATTTTCATAAAAGTGTTTATAAAAATAATCTTAAAGTAAATTTTCTTTTCCTGTTTGTTTCTAAAATACACTTCATGCTTTATTTAATATTACATTTTAAAATACAGTTCTCTTTCAAATATATTTTGTCTACAACAGATTTAAGTTACTTTTGGGAAACGGAAAAATACGTCCAAACCGCTCAGAGGGTTAATAATTATTTGAAAAGAAACCGTATTACAAAACAAACACTACTGCTGTTTAAAACACTACAAAAAAAAAAAAGTTCTAATAAGTTTGCTGCCTAATTTTAGTAAACAGATATATAAAAGATACATTAGATAAACAATTAGGAATTTTTTGGACCTTCATATATTTAATATGGAACAACAAAAGTAAGTATATATTTCTAAACTTAAAGTTAATAAAACTAATGCAAAAAAATAAAAACAATATTTTCGTAAATCATAAATCTATTCATAAAATGCAGATGTTTTTTATTGCGTTTTAAGTTTGCCTGGATAATACACCTTGCTATCCTAAAGGATTTACGCCTTCACAGAGAGTTTTGCGTAACTTCTTTTATTTCCTAAAAGTTTATTGTTAATTACTTTTACAAAGAAAAAAAAACTATTTTTCTTACAAAATACTGCCAAATAGAGAATGGAGTTGTGAAGGAAGTCTTAATTAGCATATGGAAAAAAATTCAGCAAGGGAAAGAAAATGACATATTTTTCGGAAAAGTAATTTAATGAAAAAAAATTATGTATGCTAATTGTCAATATTTTATTAGTTAGACCGTATTTATATAATGCATTATGCATACTTTATCCATCTTAAGTAAAATTTATATTACCAAAAGAAAATATGTTTATTAACATTTTACTAAATGTAAAAATATCAGATGTAAAAAGACGTGTTGGAACTCTTAATAAGTGATCTGTTTTAGCCCCTAGTATGTATGCTACTTCTTTCTCCAAGAAATTAAAGTGTTGTCTCCCAAAAATAACGTTCCGTGTATAAGCCATCCGTAAAAAAAAAAAAAAAAAAAAAGCAGATGTATCATTGTACGGAATAATCTACCGCAATTTTTTAAACCTCTAAGCATCGCACATTTTCAATTTTTATACCGTCGTATTGGGAGAAAAGTACCTTTTAAATGCAATTTATTTAAACACTGCATCTCAAATTATTTTTGAGATATAAATTTCTTAGTAGTTTTTAGTGAAATTTGTTTAATTTTGGCAAATCAAGTACTCCATTTCTGTAGAAAGTAAAGGAAAAATAGTTGAGAAATAGGAATTATATCTTTTTGTTGGTTTTTTTCCTATAAAAACTGAAAAAAAAGTGTAATAAAAACGCGTTATATTTGGAAAAAATATAGAATGATTTCTGATAAAAAATGGAGCTATTATAAACTATATGAATCATTAGATAGCCGATATGTTTGTTGAGTTTTTTGCTGATTTCTTTTCGCTGGATTTGTCTATTATTCTGAGATAGTGATGTCCTATGTGTACTTTATTGTAGATGTTGTTTAGGGCTGGATTGCAAATGAGGAATTCTTCAGCGGATTCGGATGACATCGTTTTATATAAAATAAAATCGCGTGTTTTAAGTCTTCAAACAGTAGAGTCCCTATTATCCGAATAACGCTAAACTGAGTTTCCGCTTTAACCGAGTTATTTTCTTCTGATGGACTGATGGAAATTTTTTTTTCCCATTCTGCAAAACAAATTATGGCCATTTTTTCCCATTCTGTCCAGAAAGTCAAAGTTTTAACTTTTTACGACTGCTCCTTGAAATTCACATAACACTTAATTTGTAACGGCTGCTTCATAATAATAGAAGTCACCAGTCATTTGTACTGTTTTGTTACCTCTAAAATTTAATACAAAATTTTTGCCATATTTAATCGTTAACAATTGTTAGATTTCGGCGATTAAATTAGGCAAAATTTACTGTTAAGTTTTAGTGGTAATTATAAAATTCCTTAGAAATTTGTAGCTATGCAATAGCATAATACTGCAGGGAAAAAAACTGCAGCAAAATTAGCAATCAACAAATAATAAACTATCAAGAACTTTTTCAAATAAACAATTTCATTCCTTGTTTTTCTTAAAAGTAACGGAAATGTACATCAAAGAAATGTTACTAGTACCACAAAAAGTAATGAATTATGTGAAAATTTATATTTCATCTCCTTAGATGGTGACTATCTGTGTAAATCAGCTTTATCCGAGTTTTTTGCTTATCCGAGGTGAGCTTGTTCCATATTAACTCGGATAATTGGGACTCAACTGTATCTATATTTACATACATATTTTTTCATTATCGGGGGCGACATGTAATTTTGAAAAACTGAATTTCTGTTCGCTAGTTTTAAATCTAATCTTGGTAGAGAAAGAAGAAAACCTAACGAAATTCATAATTTACACACATCAATTACACACAATCGTAACAGAACTGTTTTGTGAATGAAAATGCACATTTTATTGAAAACATGTTTTAATTTCAATATTCTAACACTAATTTGATCTAATAAGTTCTAATTTGATTATGTGTTTGAAAGGTAACAGTTTTATGAATGAAAATGTATGTTTTCCTTCGAACATGATGGCGTTTCACCGACAGACGGACCTTTCAAAATATAAGAAAAAATGCTTACAAGTATTTGCTCCCTAACAGGGGTACAGGGTAAATAACAGGGTACATAAACATCATTTCGTGACAAGGGAAAAATATGTAAATCACATCATTCAAGTTCTGCCGTAGTAAGACATTTCATTTAGCCATCAAAATCCGTTTTTATTGAAACATAAACTTTTATTTATTATTTAGCACCCTTTAGGATTAATGCTTTTTAATACAATTAGTCCTTTTCACAGGCAGAAACGCAATTACCTTTAGAGATTAAATATCTAACTTCAGGGGAAAAAATGATGGAATAGAAAACTGTTAAAGTAAAACTGTGGGGCATTGAAGGTCTTCATAAGATATACCCTCCCTGCCCACCCATGTAAGTTATTAAAGCCGTAAACTTCTAAATGCCTGCAATTTTCATAACACTAATAAAACTTCTAAATTAATACCCCATAGTTTTAAAAAATCGCTAGTATTCCTTGTCCCACATGAAAATAACTAAAAAAAATAATGTACCAAAGTATGCCAAACTTGGAACTATTTATCATCTACCAGTATGATACTATTTGATAGTAAATACTACCTCACATGGGTACTTACATGATACAATTTTCATGAATTTTTAGAGAAATATTACTGTTTTATGAATTAATACAGATGAATAAACTTGTGATTAAAAAATTATGTGATTTCCCTACTATTTTTATTGATGTCCTTGTTCGTCTTAACTTTTTCATTTGAAAGTATACTTTATTTTCCTGTAATGAGAAAATGACATCGGTAAAGCTATGTCTTTTTTACAACAATTTTGGCCTTTATCAAGAAAAACGAAGTAACAGGATCGCTACTATTCTCAATAAACGATATAAAAAAATTGCAATAACATCTAAAACTGTAAATATCTCTCATTTCTAAAAAAAAAATAACTTACGCTGTCGCCGCAACCGCCGCCGCCGCCGGTTTTGAATTTTTTGTGACCGGAGGTATTTCTCCGTTAATATTATGAAAACTATTGCATGCATAAATATGAAAATCGGCAGTATTATAGAGAAATGTTTGTTAAACGCACTGATGCAGGTAGCTTTCAAATCGAAGAATTATTTTAAGAGATATTGAATGCTAAAGTTGGACAAAATCGTTCCATTAAAAAAGTTTTATAGGAGCAAAAACTATGCATGGGAATTAATTCATTTTTAGATCATTTTATACTTTACAAATTTCCCGGTGTGCAGATTGGATTTATTTTTTCAATTTGACTCATTTTTGGAGGCTTTATTTCTATTTTAAACTCAAATTTTCAGCATTTCGAGGGATATTTTTTAATAATTTTTAAAAATGGTATCAATTTAAACTGTTGCCAACTGTATATACAGCGAAAACAATAATGTTTACTTCAAATTAAAAATTTATTGAAAATTAAGAGAAAGGATATTGTAAAATAATAAATTCTTTAAAAAGCGTTAGAAGATTTAAATAGGAGAAATTACGTCAGATTTACGTCTCATTACACTTATTACGTAAAATTAACGAAAAATAATCTTGCAAAACAGTTTAAATTTAAAAATTGCTCGAGACATTATATTTTGGATGATCTTTTCAACTATTTCAGAGCAAATAATATTTCATTTCTAACAAAAGTATTTCCACGTGAATATTAAAAAGAGAAAGAAAAGTTTGATGAAAATAACGTCAGATTAAAAACGATACATTTAAAATATCTTATTTTAAAGAACTTCCTTTTTGCTTTGTTAAAATTTACCGAGAGACAAAGACTCTGACTACTTAATTTATTTTGTATTAGCTTATTTTGAAATGTTTAACTGATTTTATTTAATCAAAGACGAAAACAGCCATTGTATCTTTTAGCAGCAGCTGATTTTTCCTTGAAATTCCCCAATCAAAGAGAAATGAATAGAAACCCGTTTATAGGGAGATCGCCACTGTTTTTTTAATTATAATTTAATCTTCCAAAATCTTTTAAAAGCCGATCAAGTTAGCGTGCTTTTAGAGGCTGTGGTCTCTGAACGGGGGGTTGGCAGGCGTAGCTCATAGGGGGGCCGAGCCCCCTAGTAAAATAAAAACTAGCTACAGCTGTTTACCTAGAATTTAACATCTTTTAGTTATTAAAATTGGATCAGTCGGAAATTCAGAGCAGTTGACGATAAACATAACGGCTTGCGTTTTAAATATATACGAGTATATACGTTTGTATAAGTATAGTAAATACTCAATATAATTTTATTTGCAGATCAACTATAAAACACAGAACAAAAAAAAAAAAAAAAAAAAAAAAAAAAAAAAATTGGTGTTACTACTGTTTACACATGTAGAATAAATTTCAAAAGAAAAAACTTAGTTTAGATTTTTGGCACAAGGACCAAAAATAGTGTTTCAAAGCATAGAAAGTTTAGAATCCATAAAACAATAACAATATTTTGAAACATTTTTCTAACTTGTCGATAAATATATTAATAATTCCATAAAGCGTTGAGTGAATAGAATATATAATTGTTTATTCATTAGCCTGGAATGCCAGATTTGGGCCTGACTCAAAATATCCCAGCAAATATGTTACTGCACGGAATCATTTCCCTACGGTCTGTATAATATTTTATCTACTGATTCAAATTAAAATATGTTTGGAAGCTCTGGAGTCCGAAACCATGAAGATAAAGCCACCATGTCTGTTGAATATACATTTAAGACCATGTAGAAATTAATCAATCAATCAAAATTTATTTTTACAAAAATGGCGGAATTGGGAAAATTTGGCGGTTTGAATATTCTCATGAAACGAATATAAAACGGCACTGTCAATAACTGCCAGATTATTATACAAACTGTTATCATGTAAATTTAAGAAATCACACCACACATACACAAACTCTCTATCACATCGAAACGTGGATATCGCAATTGACAAAACATGTGCGAGAAAAATAACAGCAAATAAAGGCTTATAGAAAATTTCTCAAAATGGTTTCACAATGTCCAATATGGCTTATCTGCTGCAGGGACTATATTTGATATCAAATTGCATATCCACAGCAGGGCGTAGTAATCAATTAAAATATTATGCATGTGCGAACATTATGGCTCTTCTTTCAAAGGCTTATCACTTTCAGCAAAAACCTTTAACTCTTATATGTGAGTAATCCAAAATTCTCGCTTTGGTTCGAGAATTTCGCTGCAGTCTCATTGAATTGCTTAACAATGGTGGTTTCAATATTTCAATCCACTTTTTACAATGTCACATTGTAGTTTTGCAGCGTTACCTACGTGCAGTGCACATTTATTACGATTTTTCTGTTTTTTGCACTCATGAGTAATTTTATGTTGCTTCATTCTTTTTCTAATTTCTAATACTTATCTTAATAATTGCGATTTAACTTGTGCAGTTTTTCTTAGTGTATGATTAACTGTACCTACCCCACATGTGATTTCCTTGGATTATTTATGCTTAGAGGATTACGTGTCCCTTTTGTGAAGAAATTTATTAAGGGGCTAGTAGGCGCATTGAACACGGGGCAAGTTGGCTCGGTGTTTGGTGTATGCTGGTAGCTTGAAAAACAGCAAACAACGAGAAAAGTGGTTGCAATGCAAGTCTTTGGGCGCACGAGGCTTGCCCAAATGGAGACATTCGATTTTGTATTTGTGACAACTGTAACTCTGATGATGATATAGAGGATAGAAGTTTCTCAATTTTAATGTTTTATTCATTATTTTTATGTCTGTATAATTTAGATTTTACATTGTACGGTTATAACGTCTTTGTTTAAACTTACTGGTAATAATGAAATTTATTTCGCTTTACTGCATGTCTTATTTGAGATTCATTTAAATTTTTATAAAGCGTGTGCCAACTTACCACATAGGTATAGGCAACTTGCCCCGTGAAGGGGTAAGTTAGCGCACAATTTTCCTTTTAGTTTAAGCTTCCGCTAAACATAAACTACAAAAGCTATAAACTCAAAACTCCGGGTATTTATAGCCCAATGCCTGTTCTTTAAAAGTACAGTTAAAATTTCATAAAAAACTTAAAAAAAAAATAAAAATTAATAACTAAAAACTGCGCCTACTATCCCCGGTCTCCCCTACGATCTACAATTTGGATACAGCCTCTAAAACATGCTCATTATAAAATAATTAATTTCTCCGAAACTAATCATACGAATTTCATGAACATTAGGATTTAGGCTAATTGACGGGTGTAGAATTTATTTATGTTGTGAAATTTGGACATTTGGTTAATTATGGTTTCTACTTAAAAAAAAAAAAACAAAGTATGGGTTCGTTTTAATATGTAGATGGTTTCTAAGCAAATTTTATATATATCATTTAAAGTAGACTTTATTTCCAATCGTTTGGTACCTGTAACTTTCTGCTACAATAATTTGTTGCAGTGTTAACAGATGTGTTTACTTTTTTTTCAGGACTGTACATTAATTAAGGCACGGCGTATAATTATATTTACATATTTCTATTTATTTGTCAATATATATGATAAGAAAAGAAACATTTAAAATGTAAATGTTCAAATAATTGCTGTAAGATAGTATTATTTTTAATTTAAGTTTCAGATATTACATTTTCAACTTTTAAAGAATACAATTTTTTTCAATGACAAATTCCTGTTTGTATACTGAAAGAATCATCCCTCAGTATGGGTAAAGTGTTATCGAATATAATGCATATTGCTTAAAAACAAAGATATTCAAAATTTAAGATATTAAAATATAAAAACTGTTAAAATTCTAAATATAAGCAAAGAGTTTTAAAATATAATGCATAATGCTTAAAAAGAAAAATGTGATTAATCATATTTTAAAAGTCGTTTTTTTTTTCGCTTCAAACTATTTTGACGAAACATTTTAAAAACAATTATATGAAACATTTGTTCTTGTCTGTCATACCTCGTCTATAAATAACAAATATATTATATTTTAAAGAAGGAAATGTGCTTTCTGCTCTTTTATTTAGGAGAAATTCTAAACTCTTTCGAACTTTTCTTCAATTTTCTTCGCAAACCATACATTTTCTATAAGTTGCTGTTTTAAAGAAAATACTAAAGTATATTTTTTTCAAGCTGCTTATAAATGAAAAACATGCCAAAAGAAGAAATTAATGATACACTTTTAAAAATAAACGAACTAAAAATATATTTCTGCTTTTATTTATTTATTTATTTTTTTGACACAGAACATTTTCCAATTAAAAGTTTTATATTTGAAAAAATAAATAAGTTTAAGAACGAAAGTATTTAAGGTAATAATTAAAAAAAACTTAAAATAAATTGTACATAATATTTTTCCTTAGTTATTATTATATTATTTTCAACTCTGTAAAAAAAAAAAAAAAAAATCTGTGAAGTTACTAAAATTTTTCTAGGAAACTGGGATTCTTAGAACTATTAATGTGACGGCAACAACAAAAACTCATGTAACAGATACTGTTACATGAATTTTTGTTGTTGCCGCTACATAAATAGTTCTAGCAATCCTAGTTTCCTAGAAAAATGTTTGTAACTTCACAGATTTTTTTTTTTTTTTTTTTTTTTTTTTTTTTACAGTGAAGTGATGCAATGATAATTAAGATAACCAAATAGTAATGTCTATATGCATATACTGCGGTTTGCCGAATTTGACCGACAAATTCAGAGAGAATGAAAATTTGTCCTAAAACATGGTGTAGCAAACCACTTATTTAGCCACAAGTAGAGGGTATTTCGTTCTAACTGAACTTGGGTTGACGATAATAATTTCGAGAAAAATAAAAAGCTTGCAATGAAAATGTAATGATATGTACTTATATTTTGTGTGAAATGTTATAACATCACGGAAAGGGTTGGGAAAACCGGCTGCTCAAGCAATCGATGATACCGTATTAACTGTTAATCACAGTCCGAAATGTAGAGCGTCAAGTGGATACTGATGGCGTGCATGATGAAAACTACTACCAATTTTTAACGCTATTTAAACTACATTTTAAAAGATTTCGATTAAAGGATTTTCATTTGTAATTTTTAGACTGAAACAATTCCAAATCATTTTTAATAGACTGAAGACTTTTTTTTATGCTTATTACATTCAAAAACTACGATCAAAATAAAAATAAATTAAGTCTTTAAAAAGGTGTCATTTGACACCGGTAGAAAAAGTGTTAATTCGTACGAAATACTACCTATTACATTTTCCACTATATTGGAATTTTCGAAACATTTTTGCATTTCTACGCCGATCATGACCCTTAGAACCCTAAATCTCCCGCAGATAAAAACCTTTATCTATCTATCTATTATCTATCTATCTCTCTATATATAACTTTTTTATGGGCACAACAACTTCCATAATTCAACACAAATCTCTTCCAAACTGACACACAAAATCGAGGGACAAAAAATCTCTGTCAAGTTTGTTATTTGGCTCTTCCAGCAAAAATTGATAAAATAAAAGGGGGGGGGGAAGTGTGAAAAAGAAAAAAAAAAATGCAAAACTTCTTCAATTCACAAGATGTCCAATGCACTTAAATTTATTATACATCTTCATAATATTAACTGCAACTTTTATATTGACAATTTTTTGATATGACCAACTATTACACCAAAAACAAATTAAAGAAAAATAGGGGTTGATGAAAAAATATCTTAGTAAGGTTTCACTCAAATCCAAACTTCTTATTTTCCTACTCATTTTTAAATTCATTTTTGCTCACAAATGCATCCAATTGGCAGGTTCTCTTATTCAGAAACTACATAATGTGCCGTATTGGTCAATTTTTGGATAAAGGCAGCATATATTTCAAAACTTCTATCAAAGTGAGCATTTTGAACCCAATTTCCCGAAGTGATAGTGTTGCAAACGAAAAAAATGGTAGTACAGAAAAAAAATATATTTTGTATATCATGTTCTAATTAATTGAGCGATAAAATAAAAACACACGTCGCTTATAGATCTCTTCAAAATATGTCGTCAGAAATTTCATGTTTTTAAAAATGTGTCAGAAAATTTCGAGCTATGGAGCGTGGGAAATTATTTTTTGAATAACCGCCTTTACAGTATTCTTATCAGCTCTTACAGGAAAATGAAATAAAACACTTGCCAAAAGCAACCAGGTAAGTTTTTAAAACTGAGTTTATCTCTAATCTTAATTTAGCTTTTCATGGTGACATTAGTACTTTTTCAATATTATCACATTTACAACAAGGGTGAGAATGTCTATAAAAAAGTTTTATTGTAATATAGTTCAGGTTTCTGAAAATCATTTCCATCGACTCAGATTGAATTAGGGTAGAATTGCATTTTAGATAAAATACATGGCTTGCGACCCATGTTATATGGGAATTTTTTATCCTCTTGATACCTGCTCTCACCGCTCTGAATTTGTCGGACAAATTCGACAATACCATTTATGCAAAACTCTATCCTAACGAATTATATATAGGGGAGATGGGGGCACATGTGAACAGTTCGCATAAATATATCTTTTTCTCATAATTGGATTAATTCTTATAAATAAAAACTAGTCAGTATAGTAAACAGAACTTTCTTTTACACATGGAAATTTTTTTTAATCACCTGTATAGTTTTTCTTACATTTTTTAATAGTTTTATAAATTCAAAAAATTGTTCACATGTGCCCCTTCAGCGGGGTAGTTGTGAACACTCGTGGGGCACATGTGAACACAAGGAAAAAATATCCTTTGACATGCTTTTTCTCCTGTTATTAATTTGTTATCATAACCATTATTTATATTATCAGTTAAATTCACCATAAATAAAATAAAAAATATTTTTTTTTCTAGTTTCTGAGTGACATGTTTAAACAAAAGATTTTAAAATGAAACTAAATATATATAAAGCTGTTCTGACACCATACACAAGAATTATATTAGTTATCCATTTGAAAATTTTACATTTTAAGAATGTTACTGATATCCATCCCAATTCAAATTATCCTATTCATAGCTGTTGTTTGAGAGATGGAAGTAAGCCATCACAGCAAGTTTGAGACAAATGAAAAGAAAAAAAATTCAAAGTTGTTTGTCATAATATTCTTTGTATTAACAATGCATAAAAAATATTGTTTTAAACCGTTTACTAAAATAGTACATAACACTTATTGCATTTTAGGAAACATTGAATTTATTTAAATTATAATTGAACTCAAATGAGCTTCTTGCTCTTTGTGTACTTCCTGACAAATGTAGAAGTGGAAGTTTCAATACAGTATCACTCTTTTGTATGACAGAAATGTCTACTATTTCAGGGAAATTATATGAATTGGATCTGAGATTCTTTCTCGGGAATTTAACATACATTTTATCATTATCAATTCTTTCTATTCGCACAACAGAGAAAGATTTTGATTTTTGTGAACTGTTCATATCTGCCCCAACTAGTCTGTTCACAAGTGCCCCGCATGGCTGCTAGAGTTAAATTGATAAATAATTAACATTTATCAATTTTAGGGAACAAAACAACTTTATCCAAAATATTCAATAGTAGTCATAGTATATGTTAAAACATTAAAATTCGAATAACTAATTAAATAAATAAACTTTATCACTTAGCAAAGTTGAAAACGACATTTTACATTTGACATATACAAACAGTGTTTTGGCTACTGAAGACAAACAAAATGTCAAAACGCTTCAAAAAATTTTTACCATATGTCTACAGGTGCTGCCATCTTTGGTAATTTTTTTCAAATAAAAAAACTTATAATAACTATTAAAAAATTGCGATGTTCACATGTGCCCCCTGTTCACATGTGCCCCCATCTCCCCTATATAACATATTAATAGGTATTAATATTCTGTGTGTATTTTTGTTTCTTATTTGATATGTAGCTTTATCTATTTAAATAAAATTAGTCTTTCAAATAAAGACTGTAGTTCTGTTTTATATCTTCAGCATACAACAATATCTTATATTAGCATTTGAAAGGTTCTACTTTAAATGAATTTTCAGAAAATATGTATGCATTTTACTGCAGTAATATGAGAGTGTGTACTGCTGAAGCATTTGTGGTACATATATATATTTATTTAAATCAATCGCTAATATAAAAACAGTTATTAAAAATTCTAAATATACATCCCATGATATTTTCGTATTTGACGCAAAATCAAATAGACAGATAAGCATTCATTTTTGAATCCTTGAATACGGTTAGTTCGATTTTTTTCCAGAAATTATTTGATTAATTTTATTGAGTTATTATTATCTCGGATGTTTCATTTACTGCTGCCCTGACTGATTGCTGTATAATGATTATTCAAGTGTGTTATGCGAGATAAGAAACGATTGTGTATTTAGCGACTTTTAATGTAGCTTATTTTTATCAATTACCTGATTTTTTTTCAGTATGAAACAATCATAATACTGTTTATTAACATATAAAGTATACAAAAAATATCCAAATTACCTAATTGAAATACACTACACACTGGTCTTGCATAATGTGTTTAAAAAATGCAGTAATTATGCACAACATTGAAAAGTCTATTAAAATATAAAACAAAATTCAGCCTGTCGGGATACCTAAAACAGGTGATTATCTACCCACCACAATTTTAACATTTTAAAGAAATATATTTTAACATGTATGAAATTAGTCGATGAATAATATAATACGAAAGTGCTAAAACTTCTGCTCTAGATAATGTTGAAACTTCTTAATTTCGTTTTCTGTGAAGTATTCAGTAAGAATGGAAACCTCAGAAGCACTTTAGGGCTTGCTCCAGACAATTTACATTCAAATTACATTCAGGAAACAACACATTTATTAAACAGTAAAACCTTAATAACTAGGAAAGCACTATCGTAATGAAAATTCATGCATTGTAGAGTAACAAGTTATTCTGTTGTATAAATATAAGACTTCAGGAACCGAAATAGAAAGACACATACAATAATTAAATGCTAAATAATTGCTAAAGTAATAATATTTTGATTTGCGTATATAATAAAATATTATTAAAAGTTGAAGAAGTTTTAGTTACTTTAGTGTTATTAATAAAATGTGTCATTCGAATACTTTGCATTATTATATGATTTCAGTTATATGACTTTTTTTAATTAGTAATGGATCTGCATAAATAACATTAAAAATTTGATCTATGCATACAATTAAACGAATTTTTATTTAATAAAATAGTTTTAAAATGTAACTTTTTGTTTCATTTTTGGTAACAAGTATCATTTAAACATTTTTTACCGTTTAATATACTTAATTCTGTGAATCTTTTATCATTTTAAAACGGTGTTATGACCTCTAAAAATCAAGAAAAAAGAATGAAATTCTGGGCATATGTATAAGTTATTCTTAAATATTTAAATAGTTTTAATACCTTAGATTAATATTTCAAGAACAATTAGTTATTTGAATAATTCTCTTTCACGTATATGAAATTTTTATCATTTTGAGTGATTTAATATTTTTCCCTAACAATTATTTGTGATAAAAATATATTGTATAAAATCTTATTTAACGCAGCTATTTTTCTGAGACATCGAAATCTAATATTAAATAATGACTGAAATATTTTATAAACAATCACAAATTTACATTTAAGGATACAAAAAGTTTTGAGACATCCTAAGTTGTACAAATTTAAAAATTATCATTTCATATTATCATTTTATTTTTAAATTTTATTAATGCTACATTCTATATCAGTATTCTGTAAGGGGGGCTATTTTTGGCTTGAACTTGCACAATATATTCTTTATAACATTCTGAGGTATAAAAGGCTGTTCCGCTTTAATTGCTTTGAATGATGTAGACATATTTATGATGGATTTTTACACTATGAAATAGAAATATAACTTCCAGGACTCCCGTGCACTGTAAAAAAAAAAGGACATTTTTACAGTACAAAGTACTGTTCATCTCGCGCACAAATTCGATCACAGTGAATGTGCACAGTGTGCTGGCAATTCGGACGCCAGCAATTTGTGCGGTGATCCAAATTACCAGCACCTTGTGCTGTTAATTTTACGCAACTACTGTATTTTCCATGTTTATATAGTCAGGAAACCAAAGAAAGATGCAGCACTTTCACTGTGATCGAGTTTGTTCTGGCAAATTTACAGTGGTTTTTTTACAGTGTGGTTTATAGGGATGACAGATAAAATAAGCTTAAAATAACAAATACAATCCGTACTTTAAAGAAAGTAACACGATAGGACAAAGTTTTTCGGAAATAAATATGTACATATTTTCTAACATTCACCCAAGTACGAGGAAGAAAACATAGTACGTTCATTTTAGGCCTAAACTCAAGGGATGAAAATAATTTCCAGTTTTCTCCTAATTAATTCTGAGTTCAACCAACTGAGCCCGGGTCTAAAACTTTAAAGTAGAATTGTGACCTTAGTGTTCAACAAAAATATTAAGTGTAGGTACTCATTTTACTCAGAATTTGAAGCTCTACAACATTTGTATTGACAATGTTTTTGACCGAGTTAGCTGTTTTGGGAAATTGCGATGGTATTTAAAAAAACGTGTTTTTTTTTTACTATAAATCTGTACATATTTTCTAACGCTCGCCTACTACGAGGCGGAAAACTTAGCATATTCATTCTAGACCTAAACAATTTCCAGCGTTCTCCTAATTAATTCCGAATTCGGCCTTTTTTTCCTCCCCTACCACTGGGCTATATGTGAAAATTTTCCTGGCCGTATGTTCGCGTACTTAATACTCGGGGTTAAGTACGCGATTAGATTAGATTTAGATTAAACTCAACGAACCATAACATCTAAATTAAAAATTTTATACATAAGAATTATTCATAAATATTGAATAAATAGAAGATAAGTTCCAGATGGATAATGTTAAATATAGGTTTATAGATATTACATTAGCAATTTCCTTGCGGTATTAAATAAGTGAAAAAAAAATATAAATACATAAAATATTTCATTCCATAATCTAGCTAATGTAACACGTTTTCCGATTTTTCTTCAGTTAAAAAGTAATGAAAGTTTCTGATATCAGAAAAAATGTATTCCTAACGATAATCAATATCAGGACGGTAAAGGAATTTTAATCTTTGAAGAATTTATTTCGTGCATTCACCTGGAGTTATTTTTAAACCTAAATTGCTGCAGAATTTGACGCGATTTAGTTATATTTATTTTTTATGACATAAAAATACAGTAGGCACCAATTATAACATATCTAGGATATAATAAACTTTGGCATATAACAAACTCATAGACTTGGTACAGGCTGAAATCCTGCATGATATAATGGTTTACATATTCAGCTACACTGTAAAAAACGACAGATGTTTCTTAAACTGGAAAAATGTACAAAATTCAATAACAAAAATATGCAATGACTTACTCCAAGTCACCAAATATTCCGAAAATCGTTCCTTTACCTTTAAGGGGATCCGGGACACAAAAATCTCCAAATTTTCTTTTAAACTTTTATTACATTAAAACATTTTCTGTTTTTTCCTGCTTAAAATGACATTTAAATCATGTTTCTATCTGAATTAGAACAAAAAATATTAAATTTTTCGTTTAGGTATGTTTTCAAAATCTATCTTTCAAGCAATGGTGTCACAAAAACGACTTCTTGTGAAAATGCGTTTTTCTTCATGATGGCGTTTTTCACCATTTTTCATATTTAAATCGTTATAAGTCAAGAACCGTTAAAGGTAAATAGTTCAAATTTGGAACATATAATTTTCAATTATTTTACTTTAGTTTTGATTCAGCAAATTAGAAAAAAAATATTTACTTTTGAAAATATGATTTTTTTTTAAAGTTACACGATTTTTTAAATTTTTAATTGAATATTAATGATGTGAATTATCACACTGCTAACAAAGCGTAAACCAACTTAGTGAAAAATGTCCAAGCCGGGAATCGAACCCGGATCCCTGGAATAGATCTCCAGTGCTCTACCACTAAACCACAAGGACGATGTCCAGCTTGGCATTTCTCACTTATATAAGTCGGTAAGGCTGCTACCGCAGCACAAGATGGAGAAGTCTTCATGAGCACACATTCTAGCGGCGTAACATGAGACGCAAATAAACCCAGCATCGGTGAATATACAATTTTAATTAAATTTTCAACTACATTTCAGCAGTGAAATTACGCTCGAAATTATTGAATATTAATGATGTGAATTATCACACTGCTAACAAAGCGTAAACCAACTTAGTGAAAAATCTTGTGCTGCGGTAGCAGCCTTACCGACTTATATAAGTGAGAAATGCCAAGCTGGACATCGTCCTTGTGGTTTAGTGGTAGAGCACTGGAGATCTATTCCAGGGACCCGGGTTCGATTCCCGGCTTGGACATTTTTCACTTAGTTGGTTTACGCTTTGCTAGCAGTGTGATAATTCACATCATTAATATTCAATAATTTCAAGCGTAATTTCACTGCTGAAATGTAGTTGAAAATTTAATTAAAATTAAATGTTTTTAATTAAAAAAATAATATTTTTAAAAACGCTGAATCTAAATTAAAACTTATATATTTCTGTTTAATTAAATGAAAAAAAAATGAAATTTTACAAATAATATTTCGAGTTATAACGATTTTAAATTACCCCACTTTTTAATTAATTTTAAATTTTAAATTCTTTTTAAAAAATATATGACAAGTTTTGATTTTGTTTACGAATAACATCGTTAACCATCACCAAACAATTCGTAATTTTAACTCAATAAGTAAAAATTATTTTAAATTGTGTCCTGGACCCCCTTAAAGGTCCCAGAAAACTATTTATAGTTAAAATTTAAAGAAAAAATTATAAAAATAAATTTCTATTAGCTGCGCGTCATTTTCGGAAACGTTTCTGAGTAGGTTTTACAGCGCAATAATCAGTTTTCTCAAATCGGAATATCACATTTTAGAATACTATCAATTCTCAAGTAAATATTTCGATATTCAGAAAACATGATTAACAGACAAACATACAATAATAACAGATTTAACATTGATATAAAAATTAACAATATTTTGTTACAGTTGCATGCACAAATTTAATAATTCAGCAGAAAATGTTTACTTGAAAATTGATAGAATCTGGAAAAAACGATTTTCCGGGTACAAAGAACTGATTAATGCATTGTAAAAGCTACTAGGAAACGTGTCCGAAAATGACGGGCAGCTAATAATAATATATTTTTGTAAATTCTTCTTTAGATTTCTAACATAATTTGTTTTCTGAGGTTTCTAGAGATAAATGAACACTTTTCGGAATCTTGGGTGACTCCGGAACAGGTTATATACATTTGCGTTTGTGACTATTGTACACATTTTCGTAGTTTAAGAAGAATCTGTAATTTTTTATAGTGTTTAATGAAGTGAACAAAGGGTTTTTTTCATTTAAAGCGGGCGGAAGATTTTATAGAATTGAACGAACTGCCAAATTTAGATGTTACTCTTCTATGACTTTTGAAATGTGGTAAACACTATTGGACGTTTATCCCAATGATTTCTAATCCCCCTTTCTTTCAAATTCCGCTCATGCGTGGTGCTTGCATTGCCCATAAAGATTTCTCTCGGAGAACTTTGTCTTGGTGTTCAATAGAGATTAATTCGGTCTCCCTTTACGAAGGTAATTTTACATTCGAGCTTACCCGAGCCCGAACAATTTTGTGTCTTAGAACCTGAACCTTCCCGAGGCCAATATACAATAGAAAAAGAAATCCATAATAATTGAATTTCTTTCAAAAATGCAATTTCCTTTTTAAACAACTTCTTGCATAGAAAAAAAACTGTTAATCCGTAGAATACAATTTATTTTATGAAACTTTGACTTCTGCATCAAATAAAATATACTTCATACTTAAAAAAATTCCCATATTTTACCCCTCAACAAGCAAATTTAATGACACATTAAACCTCGGATTACGGGTTGGGACATATGTTGTCAAGTAGGATATTACTTTATTCCATTCGCATCATTATTTGAAAACTATTCTCTGCAACATATTTATACAAGAAAATCTGCAAAAGAAACCTATCACAAAGAATTTTTTTATTTGTAAATTGAGGTACGAATATATATATAAAAAATGCTAGTCCAAGACCGTAATCAAAAGGTTAATGAAGTGCGTTTTATGAATAAATGCATGAAATTTGTATACATTACTGCTTATATGCTGTAGAATCGAACGTTTTTCAATTTCCTTTAAAAGGTGTACATCTTAGACTTTATTCAGTAACTTTCTCAAACAAATCTTCCTTTATTGTAGTGTACCTCGAAATCAAGTTAAATTAATAATTTGACAAGGTTCTGTGAAAGATTCTTTGCTTTAATAGGAAAAGATGAAACGCTGTTTGGTTGCTTTATATCCGAATAACAATACATGGCAATTGTATCTACTTACAAATATAAGTGATTTTCTAAATGTGCCGAGCACAGCCTCAGCATGTGCGTATTATATGATGAAAAATACATATAAGAATCACTAACGTTATTTTCATGTGAAAAGTGATTGTGACTCGTTCGCAATAGAAGACTAAAAATTCCTTAACTTCAAGTTAACGCATGTGGACTAAACATAGAAGAAAATATTACTTTGTTGTTAGATCTCTAAATAAAAAATTAAAATGAACGATCCAGTTAAAAACTATCCAACCGTCACAAACAAAAATCGAATTAAAATCAATTTCATTGTTTGAGATGGTACCGATTCTTGCCCTTTCAACAGGTCGTCGCTGCCAATGGCAGACATAGACCTGCAAGTATCATAAATTTTCTTTTAAAATAGTATTCTAGTACTAGAATAGAAAAACATGATTACTATTTTCCCTGCTTTGAGATTAAAATAGCATTAAAATGAGTTGGAATGGAAAGTAATTTTTCAGCGAAAAAAGTTTTTTGAGGGTTTTTCTACTAGGGAGATCAGTTCCCTGCGAGCTGCGCCCGCCAACCTCCGTTCAGGCTTCACAGGCTCTAAAAAATAGTATTGTGCCCCGTTTAAAAAAATATTACCAGGTTAAGATTTAATGATATTATCACATTAACGATCGTTATCTTCGGTAATCGGGTTGTCATGCTTTTCGCTTCCGTAACAACTGACGGCTGTTATCGGGATTGATAAATAAGACAAATTAAACAGTTGGAAATCAGTTTGAATAAAATGTTTAAGTTAAAAATGTTGCTATCTTTTTGACTTTTATAAAGACGCTATGGCCACCATACTTCCTTTAGGTTAGAAGTTAAAAAAACTTCGTCTGCTTGGGCGAGAGCTTTCAGAACCATGGTATTGAAAAGCATTGTGCTTTGAAATTTTACGCTCATATTTTATGTTTTGATTTAGTTTTAGATATTTTCAGTAACAGGTTATTCATGAATACTTTACTCTATTTTAATTCACCATCATGCATATTTTCATGTTAGTTTTACGATGTATATTATTTACATCAATTAATAAGACTATACAAATTTTCTAATATGTATTTATCAAAAAGTAATTCGTACAAAATAAATAAAAATTGTTTTGCGAATACATTTACATGTATTTATTCTGCATCAAGTGATGCAATATAAAAACAAATTTGCTAGCCACACAACTTTTATAACATCATTAAAATTCTGAGGAAAAAAAATAGTTTTAAATGTATCGTTTTAATATATGATGTAATTTTCAGTATTAGATGCATTTCTTGCATAATAATTTGTTTATTTAATTGTTTTTTTTCTTTTTTAAGATTTACGTGTACATATGTTATCTAATTTAAACGAGTTTGGTAATATTATTGTTTGAGCTTTTTAAATATGGCATAATATTAACCATTAAAAGTTTTTCACGCATAATAATTTAATTATTTTAAACACTTTAAAGGGACCGGGAAAGCAAAATTCAACCAAAAAATCGATTTTTACTTTTTTATATCATTAAATAGTACAAACTTTTATCTTTCCAGCGATATGTCACACATGTTTACATATATATATATATATATAAAATAAGTGTTGAAATTATTCATTCTTTCTAAGAGTACTTCACAGCTTAATGGCCATTTAAATCTTTAATTGACTTTTTCTCAAAACTTGGATTTTTCATGTTTATGTTCATTTTGTTCAATATCTATTAAACTTACGAGCTCACATTTTTATTTAATACGTATATTATGTTATATTGTATACTTTAACACAGGGGTTTAATGATTTGTTGAGAATTATTTATTTTAGACAGTGAAATCTTACCAAAAATGCTAATTTTAAAATGACTTTAAATAAATAATTAATAATTAATTTTTAGTTTCACTTAGAAAGAAAATGTCTGCTAAAATACGTAAATCGTGTTATTTTAACTATCCTAAAAAAATATAGACCTCTATCTACAACACTTCTGAAACAAGTTGGAAATTGCTCGTCAAACGTGGCAAATGAGGTGCGTTCGTACTATAACTAGTTTTATAATTAATTATTTTTTGCACCCCACATTGTACTGAATGTATATTTTTTTGCGCTTCATAAGTGCATAGTCTGTAACATCATTAAAATGCACTTACAATAATTTTTTCCCCATTCCCCGTAATGTAACGGAAAACTTTTGACTGTCCCTGTAATTAAACTATACATTCGATTTTCATAAAATTTGAAATGGCTCGACAAAAGTTTGCAGCAATTATATATTTAAAATTTCAGACCATTCGGAAGGCTGTAAAATCATTAAAATGCATTTGCAATAATTTTTTCCCATTGGCCATAATGTAACGGAAAACTTTTGGGTGTCCCTGTAATTAAACTATACATCCGATTTTCATAAAATTGGAAATGGCTCAACAAAATTTTGCAACAATTACATATTAAAAATTTCAGACCATTCGGAAAGCTGTAAAATCATTAAAATGCATTTGCTATAATTTTTTCCAATTGGCCGTAATGTAACGGAAAACTTGTGGGTGTCCCTGTAATTAAACTATACATCCGATTTTCATAAAATTGGAAATGGCTCGACAAAACTTTGCAGCAATTATATATTAAAAATTTCAGACCATTCGGAAGTCTGTAACATCATTAAAATTCATTTGCAATAATTTTTCCCATTGGCCGTAATGTAACGGAAAACTTTTGACTGTCCCTGTAATTAAACTATACATCCGATTTTCATAAGATTGGAAATGGCTCGACAAAATTTTGCAGCAATTATATATTAAAAATTTCAGATCATTCGGTCGGGTAGTTTTTGCTCTGTTATATGCGGACGGACAGACAGACGGACAGACAGACGGACGGACAGACGGACGGACAGACGGACGGACAGACGGACGGACAGACAGACGGACTGAACGACGACTATAGGTGCTACGTATTTATATAATTACGAACGCACCTAAAAAAGGTACATAAAGTTGGTGAATTTAACATGCCGGAGATAGGGCTTTCCCGGTCCTCTTAAATATGACGATGGGAGACGATATTTGGACATTTTACTTATGACATAATTATCACCTTTAAATGCACTTCGCGTTTAATAATTTTATTACTTTAAAGTTTTCGAATTTTTTTTTAAATATTTACGTGTAATTATTTCAATGTAATTTTTCCTATTTTCTACTTTTAACCCCTTGAAGGGCGGTGAGATACATTTTATCCCACCTACGATTAATGAAAGTTTGCACAAAAAAAAAAAAAATAAATAAATAAATAAAATAAGTTTTACATTTCTAACTTTGGTGGAAAAAAGACGTAAAATTGCTTTTCCTTATTTTGCCATAATTTTTTTTAAGATTCTGGTGTGATTCGACATTGCAAAAACACAATTACTTGCCCCTCAAAGGGTTAACACGTGATCATTTAATTTTAATTTTAAAAAATTTATCTCTGATTTTAATAATTTCACTTTTCAATTTCAGTTTGAGAATGCCGACAAATATTATAATCCCCTTCTTTTTTTCCACAAAAATGGATTTATTTATTTATTTATTTATTATTTATTTTTATTTATTTATTTATTTATTTTTTTTATTTTATTTTTTTTTTAGGTGGTTTTGTTATTTTGGGATTTATGTTAAAGTGGAAGATGGCAGACGATTTATGGTTTTTTAAATAAACTGATTCATGACTATCGAAATGCGAAAAAAATGTTTTTATTTTTTAAAATTTTTGTGAAAAACAATATTTAATCACAATATTGTCTTCATTATCGGAATAAAATATAATTTCAGTTTCAATTTAAAAATTACGGAAAAGAAGATATCTAAAAATCCGTATTGTTTCTCTTTTTCAACAAAAATGGAGTAATTTAGTGGCCATCATTACAGAATTGTCATTAAAATTAAAAAAAAAATAATAATATCTCAAAAACTAATTCAAATTTTTAAATTGTAATACCATTTTTGACACCCCTGGATCAATACGGATAATTGGTGTTAATTTGCCATCCAAATGTTTCATATTTTAGGAAAAATTGCTGTGAAACATAATCAGACGTTTCATACATTCCTTTCATTAGGATTTTATATCTATATAGGTTAGATAT
The DNA here is from genome assembly GCA_963932465.1 of Maratus speciosus. Taxonomy (NCBI): domain Eukaryota; kingdom Metazoa; phylum Arthropoda; class Arachnida; order Araneae; family Salticidae; genus Maratus; species Maratus speciosus. The sequence continues at coordinate 76,155,809 of OZ010786.1, read as the reverse complement.
TTGAACAAATACAATTTTCAGTTTGACAAAGATTGAGCCCGTGCCTTCCCTATCTATCTGACGGATATGGGGCATTCTCACAAACTTTTGACTTTTGGGGAAAAAATCTGGCGAAATTAAATTTGCTAAAATAACATTTAACGAATGCCTTAATGATTCAAAATAAAGAAAAAATGATCAGCAGCAAATTTTTTTTTACTTAAATGAGGTTTATGTTAAACTTGCGAGTTTAATTTTCCTTACCATTTTACCCTTATAACTTTTTATTTTCTTCTAAATTTTTACTTATAATGAATTTGCATAGTAACCACAGGACATTCAAGTAAGAAATAATAACAATGTACTACTTTTAATAGAGTATTTTTGTATAACAACTAGGGGGGGGGATCAGCCCCCCTGCTCGCTATGCTCCCCCCCCCCCACCCCCCCACCCCGCATAATCACTTCGCGATTTTATTCGGTATCGCGAAGCTATCCCTATTTAGAAGCCAACCCCAGACGTAATTGCTTTTCGTTTCAATTCTGGATCGCTTAGCGATCCCTTATTTTCTATCAATTCAATTTTTAGATTCCATTTGCTAAAAACGCGCTCCTCCCCAACTCCTGACAATTTTATTTCCTTATCTCCAAGCACATAATCATTAGAGCTTAAAGAGTTTCAAAATTATAAGGATTATTAAATATAAAATTATATACATAGTGCTCAGCCTTGCTTTTTCTAGCACGCTGTTCCTTTTGCACTGAAGAAGAATGTCGCTAGTAGATTCGAAACAGCTGTTTGCTGCTTTTCATATATTATTTGTGCATTTTAAGCGTTGGTTTTTCTGCTTTTTAATATTGTTGCACAAATGCTTTATTTGCTATTTTTATGTTTTTTATATACATAGTGTTACAAATATTGTAAATACTTAGTGTTTGTGCTTATAAATAATGTAAATAGTTCAATTAAGCACTATTCATAAGCTAATATTAGTTTTTGTAGCGTTGAAATATCTCAATTTGTTGATTTTCTGCAAGCAAGTAAACCCTATTGAATTTCAATGGGAGTCTATGGAAATTTGACGAAGTACTGGAAATAGCGCCAAGCTGCCATCACTTTTGACGACTTACTTTGGTCGCCAAATTTGGCTGCGTTTGGCGACAGAGCCGCACCTTGGTAACCCTCCTTATAGCGTCAGACAGTTGGGACCAATCAGATGCGTTTCGCGGTATCTACGCAGATTTTCATTGGTCCATTTCCAAAGCAAAACTTTTTTTATATATAGAAGGATGTCTTAAAGGGGTGTTAAAGAAGGGACGGTAAGGTAAAAAATGGGATGGTATGGGGAGAAAGGGGCGAAATGGTAATAAAAGGGACGGTAAGGAAAATTACCACCTATTTTTAAGAAAATCTTGTTAAGACTAAGTAATAGCCACAATGTTCATTGATTTTTAGAAACAGTTGTTAACATTGGATTAAATTAATTTTTCTTTTTAATTTACCTCGAAAATTGCAGGAATAAACGTTGGGGATGGTGAGACTGCCAATAAAGCCACGATGCTTGAAATTGATATTTAAATGCTGATTTAAATTCTACAGTAAATTTCCTGCCAAAGAATTTTAGACATTATTTCTCTAGCATACTTTTGCATGAGAAAAAACTTGAAAAAAAATTCTGTGGCTGCATCTGAAATGATTTTCTGTATAATTTTAGAAGAGGGATGGTAAGGAATCTAAAACCCAGGGACAGGTGCAGGTTAATTTTTAGCTACATATTTATATAAAACAATAGTTCCAGTTACAGAAAAAAATTACATCGAATTATTTTTATTGAAACAATTTTATCCAGACAGCTCCAAACTTAAAAATCAGCATCAGGGACACGGGACGGTAGATGAGTTTTCCTGGTATTTGGACCCCCAACATCATCCAAAACTTATTTTTCTCGTTAATATTGTTATGCAATCATGCAATGAAATGTTCCCCAGTATATGAAATAAACAAAACCACAAAAAGTGTATTAAATAAAAAATTATTATTATAGGACATGAAAGTCAAAAAATTGTGAGAATGCCCCATATAAAAATCGAGCTCGAGCCCATGTCGAACCAGGGTCGCGCCTATCCCGTCTTATCTCTAGAGTTCAACAGAAGAACAGGATAGCAACCCTCGAAGCGAAAAGAACTTATTTCTAAGTAATTCAGTTTCTCTGTATGTATACGTGTCCGTGTGAATGTTCTAAATTTTTATTGTTGTTGTTTGGCTAAATTTTTATTGTTGTTGTTTAACACTTGGTTGTATGGAGTCGTTGGTCCTTTTCCATATTTAAGAACCCTTCATTAAATGAATGAAACGCAAGGCTAAATCTGATAGATCGTTTATATAAAATAGTTTAAGTAATAAAGTTTTATCAAGAAAGATAAATTGTCTTAACATATCAGTTACATATTATTGGTATTCTTAAAAAAATAATTGTACAATTGCAACGGTTTTCTTTTGAAATGCCATTTCTTTAATCTTCATGAGTAATTTTGAACAGAAGCGTTCCCTATAGGGAAAAATGAAAAAATCCTACGCGTGGAAGTGTATAATGAACATGTTTGCTTATACAACGCCTGGTATAGATATTTTTTACGTTGCACATTAGCACCTTCTGTTGTTCAGAAATATAAATATTATAACTCGTAACTTTTTTTTAAAAATATAAACAAAAAATCCCACATTTTTCTAAGCATTAAGGTAACTGCGTCTTTCTACTGTATGCAGTTTAGTCATTATTATTTTTCAATATTCAAAAGTCTTGGGACTGCCAGATCACCAGTTGTATAAGTATGTGTGTGTGTGTGTGTGTGTGTGTGCAACTATATACATTATACTAGCATTGACTAACTTTTCAGTAAACAAAGTCTTTATGTTAAAATATGTGAATTTTAAAATATTTTGATGATTTCTTTTTCTCTTTCAGAAAGGGAAAAAAAAAATGAGAGAACCATTTACTCTACAAAAAAAAGTTTATAATAACTGCACTAAAAATGAGCAAGAAATACATACATAAATTAAATTTATAACTACATAATTATAGCCATAAACATAATCAATGCATTTTAGAATCTGAAGGCAATAGTAAAAAAAAATAAATGGCTCAGTTCATATGCTTTTTTTTTTTTTTTTTTTTTTTTGAAAAGCTAATGTATATTTTATAATAACACATTAAAAAAATGTGCCTTAGGCATTTCAAAGAAAAAACATAAGTAATAAGTTTTTTTTTAATTTATCCCCAAAGTCTTTTGAATTTTTTTTTTTTTTTTTTTTTTTTTTTTTTTTACATTCAAGGAGAAAAAAAAATACTACAAGAAAAATTTACTCTTTATAACACTTTTCGGTGACATTTAAAATATAAAATGAAATATGTCATGCTTTTTAATCAAGAAAATATTCGAGTTTTTTTTTTGCGCGTTATTTTTGTATAATGTTTAAAAATTATACTTTATATATTTTTATTTTATTTTTCTTTTGCTAAACTTATGCACAAATGTTAGAAAAAAGTTAAAAAAAAAATAAAAGCATTCATTTTAATTCAAGAGACTTTCATAGCACATCATATTCTAAAAGACATGGAGAAAGTAAATATGTAAATAAATTAAAGAGGTTAAATGAAATTTTTGTTAGTTATCAATTAGTTGGCATAATAGATTCTAGACATAATTCAAGTTTGTAGAGTCAAGATAATTAGGGCAGATATCAAACATGATTTAGATGTGAAATACAAATTTCTCAAAAATTGGCTTCTTTTTAAAAGGTTTAGAGATTTTTTAAGCTAAAAATAGGCCATATTTTTAAAAAGAATTAATATATATATATATAGTTAAATGCAGTTAAAGATTCTATTTCAACATGGTAACGCATAATGTGACTCAGGAGTTACATAAACTTTTTTGCAATTTGGCACTTTTAATCAGTCTTTTGTTGAACTATTATATGTTAGTTACGAGTGCTAACATGCATTTAAGGTCATGAAATCTGTTTTTGTTCAAATTTGTTATGAACGGGAGGTTAATCTTTTGTTGAAACTGCTTGCAATGAGCTCGACTGGCGTTGTTTATCTATCTTTATAAGGTAGTTATTATTAATTCTGCAAACTATTGAAAGCATAATTAAAATTACGATATCGTAGATTACTTGTTATTGTGCAGTAAAAACACTTTAAAGTAAGTATATAATTTAAAATTATACATTTTGGGGCAATTTTTATTAAGTTAATCAGGAGTGACATTATTATATTATGTTCAAAAGAAATATAAATAATTTTTTTCATCATTTGTTTGATTGATAATTAAGAAAAAATAGACCCAGACATATTTTTTTTCCGAAGAAAATAAAAAATCAAACTGTAATGTGTTAAAGAAAAGTTAGTTATCTTGCACAGTGGAAAACTGAATGTTGACCAAATAAAAAAAAAAAAAAAAAAAAAAAAAAAAAAAAAAAAAACCTGATACATTTATGTCACCACGTTTTCGCGGAAAAAACGGAAATACCAATTCTACTAGAATTTATGTGACCTTTATATTTATGTTTTTTTTTTTTTTTTAAGCATTTTTATTATCTTTATATTGATTTTGTAGCAAAATCTAAAACTTTCAATACAAACACCGAATTCAGGTATAATATTCGGCCTTTTTCTGCAAATGGTACTTAGGATACAAAACGGAAATCATTCGCTCATGTAGTTTTGATATTATGAAAATTTACAGCTGCTATTGTTAAAGTTTACTGCTGCTATTGTTAAATTCATTTAAATTCGTTGTAAAATACATTTCGAAGATGACATTTTTAAAGAATAATCAAAATCTACTTTTCGGAATGAGCAATAATTATACATTCGTATATTTCAAGCTTCCAAAAATTGATTTCTCTTGGAAAAACAAAAAAAACAACAAAAAAAAACTTCATAGGTTACATTTCATATTTTATCTTGTTATATAAATATCTTGTCATATAAATATCTTGTTTTTGTTAAAAATAATTTTAAACAATAACAATTTTCTTTAACAGAAATTTCCATACGTGAATCCAAAGTTACAGTTCTTTCTTCAAAATAGTTTTTGAGTTATGCTTAAAAAGAACTAGCAGCATTGCAATCTGTTTTGCAACTACCGCCAATGAAACTAACGTTAAATTTGAAAATATCATGAAAAACATTGATGCAATGCTAAACAGTGTACAATGAGATACCTTACAACACATTTAAAATCTACAAGACATTATAATCATTGACGTTTATACATTGAAATAATGTTAAAAAAATTATGTTAAAAGAAAACTCCCCGACAGTTTCAAACAACCTACTTGGTCCTTTTCAAGGGATACTACAGAAACACTGGTCAAGGCCCACTCTCCAACTCAATGAGGGAAGGTAGAAAATATGAAACGGAAATAGGAACAAAAGAGAGAAACCAGGGAGGGGGGCACTAGTGGCGCCATGCGCGGACAAAAATCGAGGGCAAAGAAAAACAAAATTGAAAAGAGGAGGATGGGGGGGGGGGGGGGTGAGATTAAATATGCTTGAAACAATTGAACCAAATATTTGGGATGTTAAAGGACAGGTTATCGTTAAAAAATATCTCATGAACACCTGAATTCAGATGTATATGAGATTCCTATCATTTTAAACGATAACCAAAAAGTGTATTATATAGGTATGATTAAGCGAAAAGTTTCTGAGAGATTAAAAGTGCACAAAAGGGACATTAAATTTAATAAGCTAACTACTTCTCTTGCTAGGCTTTACGCTTAAAATAAAGCTAAAAACATTTATTTTCATAGCGCTAATATTATTTTCCGCCAATTTAACTCCTTCCTTGCTTTAATTAGGGAATCAATTGAGATTTTTACTCCTCAAAATAAAGTTTGTAATGATAACCTGTTCTTTAACATCCCAATTATTTGGTTCAATTCTTTGAAGCATATTTACCCCCCCCCCCCTCTCTCTCTCTCTCCTCTTTTCACGTTTGTTTTTCTTTTCCCTCGATTTTTGTCAGTGCATGGCGCCACTTGTGCATTTTTCCACCCTGCGTTCTCTCTTTTGTTCCTATTTCGGTTTCATATTTTCCTCTTTCTCTCATTGAGCTGGAAAGTGGGCTTTGACCAATGTTTCTGTAGTATTCCCTGAAAAAGACCAAGTACGTTGGTTGAAACTGTCGAGAAGTTTTTTTTAACATAATTTTTTAAACATTATTTCAATGTTTAAATGTCATGTAAATTTTAAATGTGTTGCATAGTTTCCCATTGTACACTGTTTACCAATGTATAAATAATTTTCATATAGTTATCACACAGTGTAAAGTCCAATCTTAAATATTGAAAATATCTAATTTCCTAAATTACTTAACCCAATGACTTCCATTGAGATATCCTAACATAAAATTTGCCTAAAAATTAAAATATAATACGTGTTCGTGATTAGGTGTCAGTACTGAAAATTTCATAGCTTGGTGCAATTTCAGTATGAAGAACACATCGTAAACCTATTTTTTAACATAAATTGAAAGAGACATAATTTACAATCTAATGGCTATTTTCATTTTTTATTCTGTTACAATTTGATGTTTTTCTTTCTCTTTTTTCTTCTTGGCAGATAATATATTCGAATTTTTAACTTACCACATTTCTTAATAGTATAATAATGTACAAAACTGTTTGCTTTTATTTAAAAAAATCTAGGTAGAATTTTAAAAATACAAGTAAATTATTCGAATTTTCTTTAAAAAAATGGAAAAAAGATACATTGTTTCAGTAATTGTTAAATTTACGACATAATACATATCCAAACTTTAAAATATGCAAAAAAGAAAAAAAACAAAAAACCTAGAAAACAGGAATTCTGCTATTTCAGAGTTTAGTGTCGACCCGATGAAAAAAAAAATGTATATATAAATAGTTCAAAACATATTTCAATTTTAAAACTTAAAGCACACGCTTTTGTTTTATGCAAAATGGCGTCATTCGCATCCTCTTAAGAATTCCACATTTACGATCCACTCTTAAACATCTACAATAAAGTATGCATAGGACGTCACTATCGCGAAATAATACACAAATGCAGCAAAAAGATGACGTTAAATGAACTGGACAAATAAAACCCGGCTATCTAATGATTCATGGGCCCTCATTTCTTTGTAACATTAATATAGATACTTAAAATGAAATATAGACTATAATATCTCCCTGTTTTAACAGAAATCATCCGTTTTTATATTTTTTTCAAAATAGCACGTATTTTAATTACATTTTCTTTCGGTTGTTGTGCGAAAATGGCAACAAAAACGTATAATTACTATTTTAAATCTATTTTTCCTTTACTTTCTACAGAAATGGAGTACTTCCGTTGCGAATGTTAAGCAGATGGTTTTAAAAAGTACAAAAAAAAATAATATTTCAAAAATAAATGGAGATACAGTTGCATTTAGAAGTACTTTTTTTTCGCTGTACGGCGGTATAAAAATTGAGAATATGCGATGCTTAGAAGTTTTTAAAAATGGCTTTAGAGTGTTTAACCGTAGAAGGATTAAATCTACATTGTTTTACAGCTGGCTTCTGTAATGTAACGTTATTTTTTGGAGTCGACACAAAATAAGCTGGGAGAAAGAAATATCATACCGGTTGCTAAAAAAAAAAGTTTTAATGTGTTTTGAAACAGGCTATTTTATTTTAGGACATGATTCATAGTTTCAGACATCTATTTGGATGGCTGAAGTTCACATAATTAGACTTTTACCATAAAAAGAAATATATTTTTGCTGTGTGTAAAATGATTAAAAGGCTGTTGTTTTTCAATACGGAATGTGATAGCATGTGCTTGAAAGATATACCGAAAAGGATCGTTTTAAGTAATAAATTTAAACCTCTAGACCTTAGTGGTCGTTGTTTCTATTCACAGACCAGATATGCTCATTTGAGTTAAATGTTTGGGTCAGGGACCGAATATAAATTTCTTCCAAGCATGTGGAATATATGTTCAGTTGAAGTCAATTTATCAATCCAGTATATCACATATTAAACATTATTACATATGTGTGCTAAATAAACTGTAACACAAAATGATTAGTTGTTGGACTTTATTGAAATAACCTGAATTGGGTTTATTAGGATTAATTTCCTTGAAAATGCATAGAGAAGTAATTTATGACTAATACCTATTTAATAATAACAACAACAAAAAAGAAAAGACGACGGGTTAAGTTCAAATTACAGTAAAAATTTAAAATCTTTATAATTTATGGAGCATTTATTTTAGAAAATATCTTATACGTAGATTCAAAACAATACCTTTATCATGGAGTGGTGTTTATATAATTACATTTGGAAATTAATTTTTGAATAATATTTTCAGACATAAGTGTTTCCTTTATTCTTTCTTTTATTTATCATGCAGGAAGAATGAAAAATGTTATAAAAAAATTCCCCAAAATTAAAAAAAAAATTAGGAAAAATGATTAAAATAAATCTTACAAGAAACACGACTCTGAACACAGACAAATGTTTTGCAAGAGCATTTTCCGGAAATTGGTGAAAAAAATTAAATAAATTAGTAATTTCACTGATGGATTGGTTTAAAAACAATAATATATTAGAACGATATGGTTATTCTTCTTTTTATTTATAATTTATTTGAAACGTTAATTTTTTGTACCAAATCCATTTATAATTTAAACTTATTTTATAAACCAAAAAGTTTTCGTATTAGAAAATTTGACAACAAACATGCTTTAAATGATAATATTACATTTTTCCTTATTCAGAAAAATTGATGGTACAAGATATTCGTTAAAAATTTAATTCCATTGTTAAAAGTTTCGTAAAGATATCCTAATGGGTAAGAGTCATTATCCATTCATACTTCATTTTTAACCTTTTATTAAATGAACCTTTGTAATTTAGTAAAATTATGTCATTCCTAAAGAGAAATAAATTCCATTATTAATGCTAAAATTCATTCAGTGTTCCTGAATAGGAGTATAAGATGAAAAGGAAACCATTAGTGTACGCAGATTGATATTTTACAAAAGTAACTAATACGCCATTAATTTGTAACAAAATGTGACAAATTATAAATATTAAAGAGATTAGTATGATGCACTGCAGATACCAAGAAATCGATTAGGGAAGATTTTTTTATAGAATGGATGATATTAGACTCACATTTCACCTGTAGAGGATATTAACGTGCCATATTTTCAGCAAAACATCAGTACTCAGTTTCAATACGTGACTTTAAATAACATGCTTTTCATTCATGCATTACTGAAAAAAATCGATACTTATAACTATGACGCATTAACTTTATTCGTTGATAGTTTTATATCACAACGGTGAAATCAGCATAGTTTGAATAACCTGATTAAATAATTCATGACGAAAAGAAAATCCAAATTGATTGAAGTCCTAGCTTCTTCTACAGTGACTATTGTCGTGAATATGCCATTGCATCCATCTGCAAGTTATGAAAAACAAAAAAATAGCGTCTAAATTAATTAAAATTAATTTTAGCAATTAAATTAAAAATTCGATGTTTATCGCTATTATCAATTATCTTTATTCGTTGATAGTTTTATATCAAAACGGTGAAATCACCATAGTTTGAATAATTTAGGCGATTACACAATTGATGACGAAAAGAAAATACAGGTTGATCGAAGATCTAGCTTCTACTACAGAAACTATTATCGTATGCCTCTGGACCCATCTGCAAGATGTAGAAAACAAAATATGGAGGAGATACATGGACTGATGGAACACTGATCACTTAGAGTTTCTTACACAACACAGGAGCCTTGGACTTTAACCTAATTTGCTGTTTAACGTGTTCTGTACGGATGAGGCCTTTTTTCTCCCGTCCGTACAGAACACGTATAATAACAAATGGGGATATCAACTTGAAGGACATTTGCATAAGAAGATGCCAGATTCCGGTGGATCCAGGACGCAACCACCTTGTTCTTCATATGACGGACGTGTGCATCTTCATCGCTTCTTTCATACATTCATTGTCTTTTCGTCATCACTCGTAAATCTATTCATCAATGACTAGTTAAATCTATCATCACATTCATCAAGTGAATGTTTCATGAATGTTTAGACGGTGTATCCTCTAATACTTTTAGCAAGTTTCAATGTAGATAACGACTGTTTAGATTAATGAGAATAAATGTATTACGGGCAAAAATCTTGTCTGCGTCAAATTAAAGAGGCATACTTTCTAATTTATAACGTATGATTCAACAATTAACACTCATTGAAATATTGTCCATTATATTCGTTCGATAATTCCAATAACCTGTGCGATCTCTTAACGTAAATTGATTTGAATTTTGCCTCTGGAATAGTTTTAAAACACTTGCAGAATATTCTTTTCTCTTTACATTGATCGAGCTTAAACGGGCCGATCATACCCACGTTTCCGAAATGAATTCGGAGATTTAATACGCCGTTACATGTCCTTAACTCGGTGGATTTTACATACCGATTTCCAAAAATTCTTACTTTGTAAAGTCAGAAGTATAGGCAGTAATTATTTTGTTTGATGTCTTTTTGAAACGTAAATATCCTCTATAGGTGACTTTTGAACTAATATTTGATATCTATATTATAAAGGACAAGCTTGTCTGTGCATAACGCTGACGTCATTTTGGGAATGGCACAACACTTGACGATGAAATTTTGGTTTTGCGATTGTTGCTACTGCAATTTTTTTTTTTTTCTAAACATCGGACATTTTCATTTTTAACCCCGCCATATAGCAAACAAATCTACGTTCAAATGCAATTTCATTGGAAAATGTATCTTAATTGAGTGATTTACTATGACTTTTAAACTAATTTTCAAGCAAGAAAATTGTTAACTATGTTCTACGGGCGCAGGCCTCATCACGTAACACATTTGCATTTCAAACAATATAAATAGTTAAGCATTTATCATAAAAATTTATCATCATTTACCTAATTTTTCATAAAGAAATTAAAACTTTATTAATCTATTATATTAAAAAGTGACTATCCGTTTCTGTTTCCTAGTTACCCCTCCTAGAGTATGGAACTTTGTGCGATCAAATTATTTCCAATAATCCACATGTATCCGAGGATATCAAAAGTGGTCTTAGAATTTTAAAATTTGATTTAATTTTCGAGATATTATTTTTTTTCGCAATTTTTAGGTTAGACATTTTTTAGATAGAGAGATTATGAGATTTCTTTGTTTGATATCATTTTCAAATTAAATTAATATTTATTTGAATAGATAGTCAAATTAAAATTATAATTCAATTTTATTTTTCAATAGAAATTTCAAGCAATAGAAACATATTTTGGCCACGAAGTACCAAAAATCGAGCCTGAATTTAGCCTCTATTGATCGCAGCGCCATCTGTTGTTTGTAATTCGAACTAAAATCGAAAATCACTGTATAAAAACTTTTGACTTTATGCATAACCCTCCTGCAAGAATTTTTTTAATATCTGTCACCGATTATAAGTTATTGAATTTTAAAATCAGTCAGTCCTTTTTGGGACACCCGGTATATGTGTTGTGACAGGTCTGGGTTTTTACCGACGTAAAACATGTTTAACTGGCTTCCTTGACACAATCCATGTACCAGTCTGTCTCATGTAAAGTTTTTCTTAATTTTTGTGGTAGTTGCGGTTTAGTTTAATTAAATCATTCTTATAATATGGTAGTTCACATCTATGTTTAGTTTCAGTTTATTAGGTAATTATTTTTAATTTTTAATTTTCATAGAAATACCCCACAATTATTATATATTTAAGTATTGCGCGGCAGCGCAATACTTATTTATGTCCAGTGTCACTTCTCAATGTTAATTTAACATGGAAAAGCCTATGGAGATCATAACTTTTTCATTTTCTCTTCCCACCTTTTTGTCCCTGATGCCACTCATTTTAATTCTTTGCTAATTCTAATAATATTGTAAATTCAAAGTGTAAAAACATTTGCCAGACGTCAGGATCAAAGCGGATCATAAAATGCCTTTGCATATAGGTGGATTAATCTAGAGAGTAACATGAGCTAATTTTTATTTACATTATTCAAATATTTTTCTTAATAATTCCAAATTTCTCTTTTTTCATTGAGAATCAGCGGACATTTTCTAATAAAATTTAACATTTTTCCTTCATTGTTGTAAATAATTCAAAAGCCGTAATAATAATTTGCCTATTTTTAGTTGAGTGATTTTCACGTGAAACATGAAACTGAAGAAACTGAAATAAACACATGTAACACAATAAACACAAACTGAAATAGCTTTATGTATTTATTTTTTTATTTAGTTTTTTAAGAATTAAAAAGAAAATGAATATGACGTCATAGTGGGGAAAAAATGACATTTTCAAGCAGATTCTTTTTTCAATCCCTACTATTAACTCAAACTCTCCCTATATTTATTTAAGTATTGCGCGACAGCGCAATACTTAATTATTTCCAGTGACACTTCTCAATGTTAATTTCACATAGAAAAGCCTATGGAGATGATAACTTTTTCATTTTTTCTTCCCACCTTTTTGTCCCTGATGCCACTCATTTTTAATTCTTTGCTAATTCTAATAATATTATAAATTCAAAGTGTGAAAACATTTGCCTGACGTCAGGGTCAAAACGGATCATAAAATGCCTTTGTATATAGGTGGATTATAATTTGCCTATATTTAGTTGAATGATTTTCACGTGAAACATGAAACTGAAATAGTTTTTTTTTTTTTTAAGAATTAAAAAGAAGATGAATATGGCGTCATAGTGGAAATAAAAATGACATTTTCAAGCAGATTTTTTTAAGTTCAGATTGTAATTTTTTGACCAAACTACAGCAACGTGAATTACTGCACGGGTGAAACATTTTGAATTATACATAGGTAAATTGCATCAGAAATTGTGATGCGATATCGGACAAATCAAAGCCTGATGATGATATACCCTCCATTAATTTGGAAATGTGTTCGTCTGAAGGATAGCCTACTATGATATATACGGCCCACGCGCATTTCGCAGAAAACCGTCGAAAAAGTGAAGTCGGATTCAGCTTCAAACCCTGACCCAAAACATAACAACGTGCTCTTTTTTGTTTACATTTATACCCTGCCCAGATAGCGGCTTGTTTCTCATCGTCGAAGTTATCAGAATCATTGATCGTATTTTCAGAATAATAAATTAAATACTTATGTTCTTCAATTTCCTTCGATTTAAAAGGATATTTTACACAGATTGTAGTATTTTAGTGTTCACATACTTTTAAGATTAGCTAAATTATTTATTGTTTACTTGATCGTTTGGTTCATTCTGTTATTCTTTTTTGAATGTCCCGTATTTACATAAAAATGGCTTGTGTTTCATATACACGTTTTAAAATTAAAATTTGGTTTTTATCAAACTACAGTTCTCATAACTGGCTTGAAGCAGTGATATTTGACGAATTTATTGTTACCCGTAAAATGTTTGTTTTTGATATTGTCCGAACTAAAAAAAAAAAAAAAAGCAATTTATCAAATTACAACTACCATTTGGAAAATTTTTTTTTCGAAGACTAAAATTTAAGACATAAAAAATCGCACAGAGTTTATCATACATTACGTACGCCATAAATTAAACATTAATAGTGTTATTACACGTAAAAATTCCAAGCGACAAAAATCGTCTGCCACTCGTACGTATTATCCACCTGAAACCTATGTATTATCCAAGCATTTCATTGGCTGTTCGGGAAAAAGCTTTTCTATCGTCAGATTTCCAAGAAATATGACGAGCCATTTTAAATGAAATTTCATTCTTAAACTTCTAAACATCCCACAGTATTACTTTTTACACCGTCGTATAGAGAAAAAAATGTACCTTTAAATGCAATTTGTTTGAAAGCTGTATCTCAATTTGTTTCTGAGTTATTAATTTTTTTTTTTTGTAGTTTTTAACACTTTTTTGTCATAGTGGCAACACTCTGTTGTCTATCTCTGTTGAAAGTAAAGGGAAATGTAGATTACTGTATAGACCAATCAGAAAACGAATAAAATGCGGATTAAATAAATAAAAACCTTCAGATATGCTTTTGATTTCCCATCCTGACGAGAACAATAACCATTTTTCCAAATGGTTAAAAAAAAAAAAAAAAAAAAAAAAAAAAAAAAAAAAAAAACATGATCTTCATTAAACATTAAATATTCTTATTTTTAATCAGAGAAAGAAGTGGTGATCGCAGATTTAAATATCGTTGCAATATTTTATGTTATCCAAGCAATTTTGATTAAATCATGTAAGGGTATTTGTTATTTAATAAATTACATTTATTAATTATTACAAGGAATTTTATGAGTACTTTAATATATTTAAAAGAAATTCCATTAGTTTTATTGTTTCAGCAGTGAAGATAGTAAATAAATTTATGACATTGATGTTTTTAGACTATGCATGTTTTTATTTATTGGGGTGAATCGTAGAATACTCTACTCCTCAACCTGGCGATAAATGCGCCAAAATGGCAACCTTGATATTTAGTATTAACTTGGTATTAAATGGCAACCTTGAATGTTATAAAAACGCGCCAATTTGGCGATTTTTTGAAATCGCACCAAAGAAGTAGAGTATTCTCCGGTCGCACCATTTATTATTCCGATAATTGTTAAAATAATATATATATATATATATATATATATATATATATATATTTAATTTGATGATTAGAGTTAATATTTTTATTAAACTCTTTTTGAATCATATCTATACGAAAAAAAAAAATGTAAACACATTGGAATTCTCTGAACCCTGCCCAGAGTGGTTTGATTGGTTCTCGTCGTTGAAGTTACGGTTAGAGTCAAATTTTTGTTTGGGCAGCGTATCAGAGTTCTTTGGCGAGCGACTTCATACATTAAACGCAAATCGCTCTGCCTGTAGTAGTATCTTGGTCTGAATTCAGTAGTTATTAAAAAACTTGACATATTAAACAAAAACCTAATTTGCAGAACAAATTAAAAAAACAAAATTTATTTCATAAATTGTTTAAGCCCGAGAAGGGGCAGATATTAAGATATTTCATTAAATTCGTTCTACATTTAATGTTAAATTTTTGTAACAAATAAGTTAAACCAATTGAACATTAAAAAATAAAAATGAAATTCATACAATATAATACTTTAAACACCTATATACTTAGATTCCGTTCAAATGAAATCGAAATAAATCTTAGACTTTTTTAGTTTTGTATTTTGCATGCATCTTATCATATTATGTACAATCGTCATAAACATAATGCCAAATCTGCGGTACAAATATTTACAACTTAAAAATGGAAAAAGTCTAAGATTTATTTCGATTTCATTTGAACGGAATCTAAGTATATAGGTGTTTAAAGTATTATATTGTATGAATTTCATTTTTATTTTTTTATGTTCAATTTGTTTAACTTATTTTTTACAAAAATTTAACATTAAATGTAGAACGAATTGAATGAAATATCTTAATATCTGCCCCTTCTCGGGCTTAAACAATTTAGGAAATAAATTTTGTTTTTTTTTAATTTGTTCTGCAAATTAGGTTTTTGTTTAATTTATTTATATATTTATCTTGTTCAAATTTTCAATCGTTAATAAAATACTCATTATTCATCCTATCAAGTTGAAAGAAATTTTTTAAAACTTGTACTGGATGACAATTGGTGTTAATACAGTTTTTTCAAATATTAATTAATTCATTAAATTTTAATTAATTAATTTTAGTTTTCCATGGGAAACAAAATGGCGGCCATTGGTTATTGAAGTTCAATGAAAGTATTTTCAATAAGGGGTTACCATAGGGGGGACCCTGTTCTGTCGCCAAATACCGCCAAAAGTGACGCCAACTTGGCGATATCTCTAATATTCCGCCAAATTCCCATAGAGTTACATTGTAAACCTACTTGCTTATAGAAAATCAACAAATTGAGATATTTTAATGCAACAAAAACTAATATTAGCTTAAAGGATTATATTAAATTTTTCTTTGATGGCCTAAGTAGGAATTGACTTAAAAAACAAAATTTTTATATTACTTGTTTAAGTTCCGGTAGTAATTTTTTGACCAAACTACAAGAACCTGCATTACTGCACTGGTTCATACATTTTGAATTATACATAGGTAAATTGCATCACACATTGTGATGCGATATCGCACAAATCAAAGCCTGGTGATGATACCCTCCATTAATTTTGAAATGTGTTTGTCTGAATGCAGTAGTTATTAAAAAACTTGACATATTAAACAAAAACCTAATTTGCAGAACAAATAAAAAAAAAAAAAAATATTTCCTAAATTGTTTAAGCCCGAGAAGGGGCAGATATTAAGATATTTCATTCAATTCTTTCTACATTTAATGTTAAATTTTTATAACAAATAAGCTAAACCAATTGAACATTAAAAAATAAAAATAAAACTCATGCAATATAATGCTTTAAACACCTATATACTTAGATTCCGTTCAAATGAAATTGAAATAAATCTGACTTTTTCCATTTTTAAGTTGTAAATATTTGTACTGCAGATTATGCATTATGTTTATGACGATTGTACATAATATGATAAGGTACATGGAAAATACAAAACTTTAAAAAAAGTCTAAGATTTATTTCGATTTCATTTCAACGAAATCTAAGTATATAAGTGTTTAAAGCATTATATTGTATGAATTTCATTTTTAATTTTTAATTTTCAATTGGTTTAACTTATTTGTTACAAAAATTTAACATTAAATGTAGAACGAATTGAATGAAATATCTTAATATCTGCCCCTTCTCGGGCTTAAACAATTTAGGAAATAAATTTTGTTTCTTTAATTTGTTCTGCAAATTAGGTTTTTGTTTAATATATATATATATATATAGAGAGAGAGAAATATAAATAAATATATTTTAATATTATCTTTTACTTATTTCTTTGAAGAATTATATGTATTATAGTATAAAAATTTCCATTATACTACTGTGGAAGCAAAATCAAAAACTGACGATTTTCTTTATTTCCTTCATGCGTCTTTTTATTTGTCCTTTAATCGCTTTATGCAAATTAAAATTTATTTTCATGTTTCACAGAATAAAAAATGTAAGAATTCTGACTTCTTTTAATTTACATGGGAGAAAAAAGAATTAATATAAAATCGGGACATTAATTAATTAAATTTATGGTATTAACGTTACGTATATATTTTTTTCGATTAGACCAGTGGAATTCGACGACATCTGCTACTGAAAGAAAACTCTTTTCATTATTTTTGTTCAGTTTACTTATGATTATTTTTCGTTTACGAAACCATTGTTTATGTTTGGGAAAGTCAATTTCAGAAAACTTATTTTCTACCTCTTAACTATCATTTTACTGCGTCATCCTTTAAGCTGGAAAAATAGAAAGTTATTTCTAGGAAAAAAGTACAGTGTAGTTAAATTTGACAAAACAACACACAAGTGACCTTCAAACTGGGTTTTTTTTTATGTCACCTTAAATACTATTCTAGGGAATACTATCCTGATCGAACATTATTCGCCGAGTTGGAAATTTACATCTCATATGTTACCAAGAACACTCAAAATGCCTTAGTCTCACACAATATCAATTAAAAAATACATTATTTGTTATGCCAGTTTGGTTTACATATATAAATAAAACTGTGCATTGAATTTTATATATACATCCTATTTAAATAAAATCCTAATGAAACAAATTTATGAAACGATTTTATGCAACGACTAATTATATTTTACAGCTATTACTTATATATGAACTTTTGGTGTTGAAATTTACATCTATTATCCGTACTGATCGGCGTATATTAAAAATGATATTAGAATTTTTAAATTTGAATTGCTTTTCGAGATATTACTTTTTTTATATTTTTAATTATATTTCTGTAATAAATGCAACCAAATGATTCATTTTTGTGGAAAAAATGGACGAAAGTGAAAAAATACAGGGATTATTAGATTTCTTCTTTTTCATAATTTTCAAATTCAAACTGAAATTATATCTTATTTCAATCGATAGTGAAGACAATATTGTGACTAAATTATGTTTTTCAGAAGGATTGGGAAAACAAAAATCACATTTTGATCATCCGGAATCAGTTTATTTTTGAAACCAAAAATCTTCTGCCATCTGGTAGCTACTAATATATAAAATGGTAGTATTACTGAAAATATATTTAATTAACACCTCTTTCTCTTTATTAACTCACAATTTTCATTACTACTATTTAACCCTTTATCTACTGACGGTACTTATAAGTACCATTAAAATATCTTGTTATAAAATCCATTTAATGCATCGATAGTTGTCATACAGTTTAGAATGAGTTATAGATGCATTACATTATCTTGTTTCAAAAGAATTATTGTTTACACAAAACCAAAATGTTTTTAAAGGGTTGATTTCTTTTGCCTTTGCATCTTTTCAGCTTTCTTGGCGTTAGGGGAGGAAAGGGAGCATTTTTCCATTCGGAAATATTACTACATTTCTATTGTAAGAACATTACATTTGTACATTTTCTAAATCTACAAAATACCAAGAAAAATATTTAAAATAAAATATTTTAATGGGGTTATACATATTGCACAAAATCCCTGTAAATTCAAAAATTTTTTAAGACTTCTAAATCCTTCAAAACTTCTAAAGTCCTTCTAAAATTTATTAAATGATTATGTAAATCTTCTAATGTAGTTTCAAGAATTCGCGAAAAGGCTTTAGAAGATAAAGTTTTCACGAATTCATAATTCAGTATATAAAGGGTTAAAAGTGACAACGTTTCAGGGTTGGCTTTAATAAATAAAATTTGGAGGAAATTAAAATCAAATAACATCATTTTATTTTTTTCAGGTAAAAGTAATTTAAATATATTTTCATGTTAATGAACAAATTCTTTAAGACTGCATTGATTTTTTTTAAAGAACATAAGTAAAAAGAGAGATATAAGAGAATAAATTACAACCAATTATTCAGAATAAGAATAAAAAAATAATTCATAGCCTAGATCTTAAACAAATGTGAATTATAAAAAAAATAATAATGTTTTGAATATAAATTATAAGATTTTTCAAAGAATGAGATAGGTCTGTAAATAACATGAACAAAAAAAGAAAAAGAAAAATTTAGTAAGTCTTAAGCATAAGGAATAATAAATAAATAATATATTTTGTAAATGGAAAATACATCTTAGTTTTTTTCTCTTTTTACTTTGTTCTGCTGCTTCGAGTTCTTTACACAAATGAATCAAAATAAATAAAATAAAATTTAACTCTATCTCTGAAAATATATGATATTATTTATAAAAATGTTTAGTAAATTATTTTAACTTTTCATTTTTAGCCTTAATCAAAGGCGTTACGAAAAACAGATGTGAAACAGATTACATTAGGCAGCTGATTTTGAATAGATGTCGATTTATTACTATACAAGAAATGAAAATAACTTGGAAAACATTCCCTTATTATAAACTTTCCCGGATTTTATTATTTATTTCTGCTTTGAAAGATGCGACATCATATGTACCTTTTTCAGCCCATTTTGTAAATTTTGTCATAATTTAGTTATAATCTATTGAATTTTAAATATATATATATATATATATATATATATATATATATATATATTATTTTATAAAACGTGTTTTGATAATTTTTGGCATCGATACGTTTTAGTGGGAAAAACATATATAAAATATATACAGATTATTTCTTTGAAGGTCAGAGTGCTAAGACTCGTATAGAATGCGTAATATATTATACACACGTAAGATGCACTATATCATTTAATTATACATATATGTCTGCTTCCCCCATACTTCAATATTATTTAGAAGTAAACTATTCAATTACCCACTCTTAGTTAGCTGTAAAAAGCACAGTGGCGCAGTATTCAGCACGTCTGGTAACACGAAACAGATCCAGAATTGCTCCGGACTGGTAAAGGTTCACTCAGCCTTTCATCCCTTCAGGATCAATTAAAAAGTACCACTCTTCCTGGGAAACAAAAGACAGTGGGTTCCGCGTTAGTCTGACTGCCTAACCGGGACAAATGCTGCATACCACTTCGTGTCCCAATATCAAGAAAACAGGGTTTGGCACTATAGGCCCTGATCAGTAATGGACGGTAGAGACAAAGGTTTAGCTAGTTAGCTAAAAAAGTTATATTAAAAAATATAATAAAGAAGAAAAGAGTGAAAGTTTAGTTACTATAATAAATACAAATTACATTTTTATTAACATTATATTGCATTACCATCTCGTTCCCCCTTTTTAACTCTTACTTCTCCTCCTAACTCTTTAAAAATGGCAATTTTAAAAAAAGCATTAAAAAAAATAAAAAATTGAAAAAAAAGCTAATAAATTTTTTTTCATTCTTTAAAGTAAAATAATATTTAAAATTGTTTCATGTTAACGGAAAGTGATTTAAGGTTGTTTTGTTACAACCGCAATGAGCATAAAAAAAATCATAAATCAAACAATAGAATGAGTCTCAAGCATTAATTTTCAGAAAATAAAAAAAGAGACCAAAAATGTGAAGTAACTTTTGAACAAATAGGCATTCTTGCAAGAATATCAATGTTTTCAAACTTTAAATATGCGAAAACTTTCCGAAAAATTACAATATGCATACATCACACTTTTTTACATTTTATTCGAAAGTACATTAAAGCTCTCTTTTTGTTTTTGCAGTGCTCTTCTTCTTCAATTTATAACTAAAATATTTAAAAGCAAATGGGGGAAAATAAATATTATTACTTTACTTTTCAACAAATAAACACTTTTTAGAAGTATATCAATGTTTTCTAACTTTAAATCAACGAAAACATTTTGAAAAATAGCATATGCATACAGCATACTGTTTTACATTTTATGCGAAACTAGAATAAAGCTCACTTTTTGTTTTTGCCATGCTCTTCTTGTCCAAATTATAAGTAGAATATTTTGAAAGCAAATAAAAGAAATGTATTATTAATTTTATCAAGCAGGACGGTCCTTCTGCCAAGCCAAGCTATAAAAAAATGCTAACCCCGCCAAACAAACAAACGCCAACAAACAAAAGCCAGAACCGCGTAACTGCTTATTATACCGAAAACAACTTTTCCATGTTAAATCGGCCAAACGTGGCATTTTAAAATTTAAGATATTTAAGAAAGCAGGCATCGCAGAGAAATAAAGTTAAAACTAGAAGAATCTACAGAAGAAAAGCTTCAATTTGAGACCAAACTCATCTCTATAGAATAATTATAATAAGAGATACAGGATTTTTAAAAAAAGTCGAGATACTGAAAATGATAAAATAATCCTTCGTCAAACATATATTAATCAAAGTAGAGACTTTAATAATGGACAGAAAAAAGTATGGAATGCATTATCGGGGAGGTAATAACTCAATATACGTGCTTTTATAAAATTCAGCTTAAAAAAATAAAATTTCTGTCCTTAATGAGCAAAAAACTGTTAATTAAGTCTAAAATTATCAAATAATGCCAAACAGCGATAAACCCGCCAAAGAAGGCATACTATCCACATTATAATACGGTAAAACTACAACTTTAATCTGATCAACAATTTCCAACAAGGTATTTTTTTCGAATAAAACCGCATAAAAGTTATATTTTTAGAAATATTTTTAAAATAAAAATAATTTTTGAGAGAAGAGGTACCTTCTAAGAAGTATGCATTGAAAGTTATCCGAATTTAAAGTTTTATTTTCAAATGTAAACAAAATTTTTGAAAATGAATTGAGCTGAATATGGTTTTCAAATTATATATATATATATATATATATATAAAACCCATGGTAAGCTATAGGTACTTCGTTTCTGTACAGAGAATCAACTTAGAAAACTTTTTTGACGTCATTTTCGGATGAGTTAATGGAATACGGTTTTACCTTGGAATTTTTTTTAAACTTTCCAACGTACTTCAACAATGTTTATGACTTTGGTTTGTCTGGTCGTTCGGCCGTCAGTCCGTCTTCCGCGCTCTAACTCTTGTAAATACACTCGAATTGCCCTGAAATTTTTGTACGTTATTGAAGAAAATGGAGTTTGTAACAGTTATAGTTCGTTTACAGGGACAGTCAAAATTATTCCGTTACATTATGGCCAATAGGAAAAAAATCGTTTCAAGTGAATTTAATGATGTTACACACTTTCAAACATAATGAAATTGATATGCATTTATGAAGTTCACTAAAATATGCATTCTATGTGTGGTGCAAAGAATATGCATTATTCATTTACAGGGCTACATAAAGAATTCCGTGGCACGATGGTACAGGGGAAAAAATTTTCGCGGCGTATTTTAAATATGTTAAACTATTTCATGTATAGTGAAATTGGTATACATTGCTGAGGTTTACTACAAGTTTCTTCCTGTATGATATGAAATGCATAACATTCACAGGGACATACAAAAGATTTCGGATACTATACTGTATCCGAAATACTGTATACTGCTGGATAAATATGATTGCTGGATGAACATTTTCTTTATGATAGGCGTTTTTAAAACTTTCCATTTAAGTTGAAAAGTGTTATTGACTTCGGTTTGTTTGTCCATCTGTCCGCGCTCTAACTCACGTAAATATACTCGGATTGCCCTGAAATTTCTGGGTGTTATTGAAGTTTAGCCTATCACGAACCCTATTTCAAATGAAGTTTGTAGAGTGCTTAGTTTATTTACAGGGACAGTCAAAAGTATTCCGTTACATTACAGCCAATGCGGAAAATATCGTTTCAAATGAATTTTAAAGATGTTACACCCTTTCAAACATAACAAAACTGATATGCATCTACGAAGTGCAATAAAATATGCGGTGCAGCGAGTAGTTACTAGTCATTTACAGGGCCACACAAAAAAATTCCATTACATAATGGTATAGGGGGAAATTGCTTGCGGCGTATTTTAATTATGGAATTTTATATATAATGAAATTGATATACGTCGGTGAGGCTTACTGTAAGTTATTTCATGCATAATACGAAGTGCATAGCATTTACAGGGACACACAAAAGATTTCAGACAAGTATATTCTATCCGAAGTACTGTATTTTAGCGATGACGGCAGGAAATGCATTTTTAATTATGATATGCGCTTTTAAGTTTCACCTTTTTTATGCATACCATATGGTGCGTATAAATGCTATAGTGTAATATATACAGGGCTACGCAAAACAATTCGTAAAGGTTAATGAGTAGGAGCGTAAATTGCTGAACGGTGGTTTTTAAATGTGTTATGCATTTTTACGCTAAACTGCATTTAGTTTACTATGAAATGTATTTAGAATATAGATAAAATGATATACAGTGCCACGCACAGAATTGGATACATGGCCGTCTATTGATGATAAATTCTGGAAATATGAATTCAGTAGTTTTCAGAGTGATTTTGTTTGAATTAAATTTTAGCTAAATAGTGGCGTGTAATAAAGGTACTAGGCAAGCTAAGGGTCTGAACAAAAGTATTAAAGTATGTTCTAAAGTATTTCTAAAATTCAAATTTCTGTGATACCATTTAGAATAGAAACCGTCAATTTGGCATGGTCGTTACTTTTAAATACTCGCTAAGAATTACTTCTAAAAAACAAGAAATTGAAAGTTCGAAACGATAGAAAAGCGTTCTAAGAACGTTCTAAATTATGATTTATTTTCAATTGTTAAAGCTAGAAACTTGAAATTTGACAATCTTTTTTACACGTAAATAATCATACAGAAATATTTCTAAAAAAATTCGAAATTTAAATGGATGCAGGCGTAAAAAACTTTTTAAAATTGCGATTTCTGTAACACCGTTTGGGATAGGGACCTGAATTTTGGCATGCCGGTTTGTTTAAAGATGTAAACGCTCGCTAAGAACTGTTATAAAAAATCGAAATGTTAAGAGATGAGTCGAGCGGAAAACGGTTTAAAAACGGTTTACATTATGATTTTAATGGGATTCTTTGGGCTGGAAACATAAAATTTGATGCGGATAATATTTTTAAAGGCGAATAATGCTTTGCGTTTTCTAATAAATTAGAAATTTATAACAGTACAGGAGCAAAAAAATTCTTAAATTTTCGATTCCTGTGAAACAGTTCGGGATAGAATCCTTAAATGTGGCATGGTGGTTACTTATAAGACGTAAATGCTGATTAAAAACTGTTTCTAAATAAATGAATTTTAAAAGGATGAAATTAGTGGAAAAATTTCTAAAAACATTCTAAATTCGAATTTGAATGCAATTGCTAGAGCATGAACTATAGCATGAACTTCGTGAAATTTAACATGATTGTTGGTTTTAAAACAAAAATTTTCGTCCTGAGCAATTTCTAAAAAATGTGAAATTTAAAAGGCTGCAATAGGAAAAGTCATTGATAAATTAAGAGTTCTATGAAACTGTTGAAGGTAGAAACTTAAAATCTGATATGGTGGTTACTTTTAAGATGTAAGTGCTCGCTAATACCCATTTCTAAAAAAATCAAAATTTAAGAGGGTAAAACGAGTAAAACGCTTTCTAAAAAAATTATGAATTATGATTTATTTTGAATTCTTAGCCCTAAGGAGATTGAAGTTTGACATAGTTCTAACATTTAAGACGAAAATGTTCACAGTGAACAGACGAAAATGTTCCTAAAAAATTGAAATTTTTAACGGCGCAGGAGCAAAAAACAATCTAAAATTGGACTTACGTGATATCGTAGAATATTGAAACCTGAATATTAACAAGCCGTTACTTTTAAGATCTAAACGCTCGCTAAGAACTGTTTATTGCATTAAAAAGATTAAATGAGCAGAAAACGTTCTAAATACTTTCTAAATTACGATTAAAATAGAATTGTTAAAGCATGATCTTGAAATTTGACATGGTTGTAACTTTTGAAACGTAAATGCTCTTAGAAAGCATTTCCTGAAATTCCGATTTCTGTGATACTGTTCGGGGTGAAGCCTGAATTTGGTATGTTAAAATATGTAAAGGCTCATTAAGAACCGTTTCTAAAAATATTTGTACTGTTTTGTAAGTCGTGCTTCATTCTCTGATTAGCCGTAGGTATTTGCAAAGCTAAAACAATTCTGAAAAAAAATGTTATCATTAAACAGATATTTAACTAAATATTTAACAATAAAGAAATATCTAACTATAACACCAACTATACATGTATATTTTACTTCGACTCTATCAGTTTTTACAAAATTTTCATTCTTCATAAAAATTAAATACCATATAAATTGAAGAAGACTAATACTTTGAGAAAAGAAATTGACTTTCATTGCTTTTAAATGATTAATTACCGTAAGAAAGGAATGATATGTAAACAAAATATACACATATTGTGTCCCTTTCCTACTTACAAAGGTTCTACGCGAACTCATTTTAATTTGAATGAGTAAATTAATCAAATTATATATAATCTCTTTAAAAAAAGAACTGATATCTACTAAAAACCAACTTTTCAAAAGTAAAAAAAAAAAAAGCCAAGCTAAAGAAAAAAAGTTGAAAGTTGTGGCTAAAAAATGGTGTGATATCAAATTTCCAAGCTTATATTATGGTACTTACTTAACATTTCCCATTAAAAAAATTACCATTTGTAATCCGAGTGCCTTCGTATATGTTGATAGAAATCCTTTTCTCCTGTACCAAATACATCATAACGTGTTTCTGAAAATTCAAATGTTTTAAAATTATGCATGATGGGCTTGGCGGCCATCTTTCCGTATTTTAGACAAATCTCTAAGCACCCAAGCTAGTAAAGGCAAGCGTAATAAGTTTTCATTAATAACACTTAAGAACTTCTTATTTTAACTACGGACAAATAAATTTAAAGAAGACTTTTATTTTGAGAAAGGAAGTTGATTGTTACTGCTTTTAAAAGATTAATTACGCTAAAAAAGTAATCATAAGAGGAATCGGTAAGATACGTCACCATTATCTTAACACACAAACTTCTAAGCACACAATTCCATAAAGGAGAGGCATAAAATGTTTGCTTTAGTAATATTGTTGAAGATTGGTTTCCAACTGCAAACAGCTAAATTGAAAAAGACTGATACCTTGAGGTCATAAATCGATTGTCATTGCTTTTAAATGATTATTTACTCTATGAAATAAATCACAGGATGAATCCTTTAGATAAACCACTATTATTTTAAGGCACAAAATTCTCCGAATACAAGTCCGTAAAGGAAAAGCTTAAAATGTCTGCTTAAGTAACAATTTTGAATTTCGGATTTTTACTATGGATTTGCGCTCATATAAATTTGTGTAAAATATAAGATTGCCGCCAAGTCCATCATGCATAAGTTTAAAACATTTGAATTTTCAGAAACACGTTATGATGTATTTAGTACAGGAGAAAAGGATTTCTATCAACATATATGAAGGCACTTGACTTACAAATGGTAAATTTTTTAATAAAAAATGTTAAATAAGTACCATAATATAAGCTTGGAAATTTGATATCACACCATTTTTTAGCCACAACATTCAACTTTTTTTTTTAGCTTGGCCTTTTTTTTTTACTTTTGAAAAGTTGGTTTTTAGTAGATTTATATTTATAGCAAGATATCACTTTCCCTTTATTTTTTTTTAATTTAATTGTAACATAATTTTATTCTGTTTAATCGAAGATATTGCCTATAAGTCATGAAAAACATCATAGAAATTCGACAGAGTTTCTCGCCAAGCAAAAGAAATAACAGTGTAATGAACCGTAAATGAAAGGAATTTCCGCCAATTAATGCCAAGCGATATTTCAAAAAATTTTTAGAACTCTGTCAAGTTTATATTTTGCAGACTGACCAAAACGGGGTTTTGACCCCTCTGTATCTCGGTTCTATTTATGATAGAGACAAAATTCTTGATTCTATGGAATGGGGCGTGCCACGTGACTCAGAAAACGAAAATAAAATGGAATCCGGCTAATAGGTTTTTAGTAAATGCGATTTTAAAAGTGCTGTTTTTTGCACTTTTGAAATTCTTGTTCTGACTAAATCTGTTGACAGGGCTACAGCAATGTGTAATTATCGGATTTTTACGCGGTTTACGGCATTTGAATTGTTTTTATGAGTAGTTCAAACCTTTGAAAATTTCATGTAAAAATATTAATTAGTTTTTGATATATAACTGTTTAAAGTATCTTTATTTTTCCAGCTTGGCGTGCGTAATATTTGAGTCATTCTCACAATCTTTTGCCTTTTAAGTCCAGGAATAATAATTTTTATTTTAGTAAAAGAATTATCCTAATACCCGCTAGCTTCTTATCATTGCAGCGTGGCATACATAATATGTGAGGCATTCTCACAAACTTTTGACTTTTAAGTACCGGAATAATAATTTTTACTTTCTTCTATCTTTACAAGAACAAAGTATTGGATTCGTGAAAAATCGATCCGAGCAAGACAAAATAATTTCTGCCCACACGCAACCGGAGCAGAACCAGATAACAAAAATACCTCATTCTCACACGAACCAAATATGATAACCGACAAAAATATTCTAAATCACCATAAGCCGATCCGAATAAGACAAAATAATTTCCGTGAACACGCAACCGGAACCAAACCTAAGAAATCCATTATAGTCCAGGCAATAGGGAATTTTACCTAGTAAAATTAATGGTAGTACTGGAAATCGGCTTTCTAGCTGTTTTTTGGGTTGCTGAATCCGAATTTGTAACTTCCCACCAAAAATTTCCCCCGGCAACCTCCCCAAATTTTGGTAAAAAGCCCCCCCAAAAAGGTTTTTATTAAAAAAATCAATTTTTGATTATTTTAGGGGAAAAGTAAATAGAAATTCAAAAAGTAGACAAAATTTGCAACAAATTAGATATATGACATTATGACTTGGGATGAAGGGGTAGGGGGGATCTGCCTCGGAAAATGCGCGCGGTGCTGCGTAAACTAAATTGCACAATTCCACTTAACCACTCACACGTTTACATTAGCCCTCCCATCTCCCCTCCGAACTTTCTCTATAGCGCTTGCTTTAAGATTTTTGGGTCGCTGAATCCGAATTTTTAACTTTCCCCAAAATATGTCCCCCTCGATACCCCCCAAATAGTTGTTTTTAACCTAAATTTCTTATTATTTTAGGGGAAAAGCATTACGAAATTCAGAAACTAGACAAAATTTGCAACAAATACGATATATGACATTATGAATTAGGATGAACGGGGAGGGTGAGGGCTACCTCTGAACATGTACTGTGGCGCTACGTGCACTAAATTATGAAGTCCAGGCAATAGGGGATTTTATCTGTCAAAATTAACACTAGTTCTGCATTTCGGCTCACTTTATGTTTTTTGGGTCGCTGAATCCGAATTTGTAACTTCCCACCAAAATTTCACCCGGCAACACCCCCAAAAGTTGATTTTTTGAAAAAAATTGATTTTTGAGAAAAGTGCGCGGGGAATGTTCCGAGGCAGCCCCCTCTCTCCCCGTTCATTCTACGTCATAATGTCATATACCCTATTTGTTGCAAATTTTGTCTAGTTTCTGAATTTCGTAATGCTTTCCCCCTAAAACAATAAGAAATTTAAGTTAAAAATAACTATTTGGGGGGCTTTTCGGGGGGGGGGGAATTTTGGGGGTAATTTAAAAATTCGGATTCAGCGCCCAAAAAACTTAAAGTAAACCTTATAGAGAAAGTTCGGTGGGAAGATGGGAGGGCTAATGTAAACGTGTGAGTGGTTAAGTGGAATTGCGCAACTTAGTCCACGCAGCACTGCGGAGCATGTTCCGAGGCAGATCCCCCTTCCCCTTCATCCTAAGTCATATATCTAATTTGTTGGAAATTTTGTCTACTTTCCGAATTTCTAGATACTTTTTCTCTAAAACAATAAAAAAATTGATTTTTTTAGTAAAAACCTTTTTTGGAGGACTTTTTACCAAAATTTGGGGGAGTTGCCAGGGGAAATTTTGGTGGGAAGTTACAAATTCGGATTCAGCGACCGAAAAAACATCTAGAAAGCCGATTTCCAGTACTACCATTAATTTTGCTAGGTAGAGTCCCTATACGGTCTCCATTGCCTGGACTATTAGGAAAAACCCGAAATCTTACACGAACGAAATCTGAGACCCGACAAAAATATTCCAAAGAACCATAACCTAATATGAGGAAGACAAAATAATTTCTGTGGACACGTAACTCGACACGAACCTAAAATTTTTTTGAAAAAAAAAATAAATATGACCCGAACCTAATATGATAACATACGAAAATAATCTAAAGAACCATAAACCGATACAAGAAACACAAAATAATTTTCTTGGACTCAACACGACCCCAACCTAAAAATCCCATTAGAAAAAACCCGAAATCTGACACGAACCAATTCTGAACCCGATAAAAATTTTCCAAAGAACCGTAACCCGATCCGAGCATTACAAAATAATTTCCTTTGACACGCATCCCGAACCGAACCTAAAAATTCCTTTAAAAAACTTGAAATCTGGCCCGAACAAAATCTGAATCCGACAAAAATATCCCCAAAAAACTTAACCCGATACGAACAAGAAAAAATAATTTTCGTGGATGCAACACGACCCCAACATAAAAATTCCTTTAGAGAAAAAACGAATTCTGACACGAGCAAAATCTGAACCCAACAAAAATATTCCCAGGAACAATAACCCAATCCGATCAAGACAAAATAATTTCCGTGAACCCGCAACCCGACCCGAAGCTACATTTTTTTGAAAAAAAAAAGAAATATGACGCGAACCAAATATGATAACCGACAAAAATATTCTAAAGAATCATAACCCGATTCAAGCAAGACAAAATAATTTCCTTCGACACGCAACCCGAACTGAACCAAAAAATTCCATTAAAAAACTTGCAATCTCGCCCGAACCAAATCTGAATCCGAAAAAAATATCCCCAAAAAACATAAGCCGATACGAACAAGCCCGTAAGGCATGGTGACGTCACGGCGACGTCGTTGTGAAGTCACACTGTGATTTTGTGACAGTCGATGTGACGTCACAGTGACTAGAATGTGAGGTCGTTATGGCCGTTTTAGAGGTCGTTTGTGACGTCACATTGTGACCACTCTGTGAAGTCACGGTGTGACTAATTTGTGAAAAGTGTGTCATTTGTGACTATTTTGGCATTAACTTTGTGACGAACCTGTGACAAAAGTGACAATGTTTTGAAGTCACACTGTGACCAATTTGTGAAATATGTGTCATTTGTGACGAACTTGTCATAAACTCTGTGATGATTTCAAATGAAAATCAAATTTCAAATTAATTGCTTAAAAGGCGCAAAGGCGAACTAGTGAAAAAGATTCCATGCTGGAACTCGAACCCGGGCCATCAGTATAGCGCACTTACGTTCTACCGACTAAACCACATGGAACAATACCCAGCCTGGAAAATTTCTCACTATTACATGTTGGCAAGGTTACAAACGCAGCACAAGATGCAATATTTATCGTCAGCCACCGACATGGCGCAAGCACGGAACTTAATTAAATCCAGCATCGATTGAAACTATATTAATACTTGGAAATTTTTTCAGAGAGAACCATTCGCCTTGCATACAATATTTCAAATGAAAATCAAATTTCAAATTAATAGCTTAAAAGGCAATTTTAATTTGAAATTTGATTTTCATTTGAAATACTGTATGCAAGGCGAATGTTTCTCTCTGGAAAAATTTCCAAGTATTAATATAGATTTAATCGATGCTGGTTTAATTAAGTTTCGTGTTTGCCCCATGACGGTGGCTCACGATAAATATTCCATCTTGTGCGGCGTTTGTAGCCTTGCCAACATGTAATAAGGAGAAAATTTCCAGGCTGGGTATCGTTCCATGTGGTTTAGTCGGTAGAATGTCAGTGCGCTATACTGATGACCCGGGATCGAGACCCGGCGTGGATATTTTTCACTATGTTGGCCTTTGCGCCTTTTAAGCAATTTATTTGAAATTTGATTTTCATTTGAAATATTGTATGCAAGGCGAATGTTTCTCTCTGGAAAAATGTCCAAGTATTAATACTGTGATGATTCTTGTCATAAAAACTACGATAATTTTAAAGTAAAGTTTTGTTTGAAATATAAAATTTTATCTTTTTACCGTACTTTTTAGCAAGATATCGCTATTTTGGAGTCCTATTCTTCTAAAATATTTTTAATTTTCCATTTAAAAAACAATGCTTATTAACTGACATCTTTTTTTATTAAGTTAGCTTGATCTTGAATTCAAGCTTAATATTAAGAATGTGTAAGCTTTTTAATGTGTTATGATTTGTCATTGCTTTTTTAAATACGAACATGGAGTCTAACGGACATTAATACAACTGTTACTTATAGAACTACATGATAAGCCCTATTTATTTAAATTTTTTATTCCCGTATATATTGTATTTTGTGAATATGAGCTAATTAGATTTGGTATGTTTTATATGAAAAGACTGATCTGGGAAATAGAAACAACAAGTAAGATATATCATGCGTTAGGCATAGATTATAAAACACTTTCCAACTCTTCCTAAATGTTTTATCAAGACATCGGGGGAAATAACGTAAATAATATAACTAAGTAAACATGAAAACGCGTAAAACATTTAAAAACTGATTTACGCAGTTACCATCCACTAAGGTGTAAAAAAAATCATAATTAAAAAAAAAAATAATAAATAAAATCGGTTTTTTTAATTTAAATCAGATTTTTTTTATTTAAATCAGATTTGTATGATTTTTTTCCCAGCGTTCAAATACTGAATAGCTATCATGAGTTTTAGGTTTCCAAAACAATTACACCACTAATTGCTAACATAATCTATGTTTTTACACTTTAATTAATAAAATTATAATTGTTAGTTTGTAATTACAGAAATAAAAACTGCAAATTAGTAGTTTCATTAGGTAGTATTATACAATAATGTTATATACATTAATATTGTAATAATTATGTAAAACTTTATAAATACTAGAGATACTTAACATTTATGAAAATTATTAACTGCATTTTATACTAAATAGCTAACATTACTTCAAATTAATTATTAAACAATCAACTCTCTAATTAGGAACATATTATACATTTTTAAGCCTTAATTATTAAAATGATAATAATTCATTTTAGAAAGAAAAAGGGACAGGATGCTAGTTCAAAAAACGGGCACTATTTCATGAGGAAATATATTAGTAATGTGTTTAATAATGATGTAAGAAAAAAAAAAGAATATTTTTTAGCATTATAAGTAAAGTGTCCTTAATTTTTAATAATTTTATGAATAACAAATTGAAAAATACAATTAAATAACATATTTTAATAATATCCTGTTTTTTCTAAAGAAATAAAGTTCTATATTTTTGCAAGATTTTTTCCACATGAATTTAGAATACTGTTGAATGGGGAAGTTTTTTACAAGAAATCTCTGGCTACAACTACAGGTAAATTTAAACTTTTTTTTTCTTTTTTTAAGGCAGGGTGCATTTTGCCAATTTCAAAAGGGGCATGGTGTGGCACCATTAAACAAAATGGCCTAGAAGAAGCAGTATAAGTAATTACAGAATTAATAAAAACTGCAAATAAGTAAAATTCATTAGTTAGTAGCACAAATAACAAAACTAACAAATATTATTTGCAGTTCATTTTGCATTTGTATTTAGGAAAATTTCTGTAAACCACCAAAATCTATACTTACACACATGTACGTGTATGCTAACCAAAAAAAAAAAAAAAAAAAAAAAAATGAAAATGAAAATGAGTTAAACCCATTCATATAGAATAAATATAAGTTAGCCACTAATATCTGAAATCTCAAAATATTTAAGTAACAGCATTATTACCTCTATTAGCTTTCAATGGTTCAATTTTTTAATATATATGAGTTACAACAAAATAATAATAATAATAATAATAATAATAATAAACATTTATTCAACCTATGCCAAAGAAGCTCTTGCTGTGCTTAGCATTTTTATACCAATTATTTCTTTTTCTCTTATGCATTCATTTACAATTTAGCTGCTGAGCAGATGTCATTCTTTCATTCTTCTTTAACTTGAGATTGCTATTAATTACTATTTATTCGTTTACTTGTAGAAATGTAATTATACTTGCTATGTGTATTTTATATAACATAATGCATAAATTGATTACCTAAAGGAAATTATGACATTGCAAATTATGTTAGATTTAAATATCATTTTTAAATGAAACTGTTTTAATTTGGATAAAAACTTAAAAACAATGCTTTTTACAAACTCAACTGTTTTTAATTTTTTTACAATACTAATGAATTAAGCTTAGAAACAATTATTTAAAGCTCTTTTTTTGTTTATTAATAAGTCAAAATACCTGTAGAAACTTTCAAATTATGTTCATGTTAGATTTTAATACTTTTTTTTTTTTGACATTTTAAACATTTAGAAAATTTTTGATTTTAATCAATGATTTTTTTTAAAAAATCGGTTGATTAAAATCATGATTTAATCGCTGATTTAAATCAACCGATTAAAATCGTTGACACCCTACCATCCACAGCCAAATATGTTTTCTAATTCTTTTAAACAGTCCTGTATTTGATCTGTAGATTGATATATATATACTATATAATGGAAAAATTTAGTTTATCAAGGAAACGCATAACAGGTTGAAATTCTCCTTCAGGAATTTATACTAATATATGGAAACATACTTAAATAATTATGTACAGCACTGTAGTTTACCTAGAGCCTTTATTACACGCCACTATTTAGTTAAAATTTTATTCAAGCTAAAACACTCTTAAAACTGCTGAAATTACATTTCCAGAAATTATAGTTCATAGATGGCAACGTATCCAATTCTTTGCGTGACCCTGTATATCATTTTATCTATATACTACAAACATTTCTTAGTAAATTAAATACAGTGCAGCGTTAAAATGCATAACTTATTTAAAAACCTCCTTTAAGCAATACCCAGTAACCCTTTCGAATACTTTTGTATATTCCTGTATATGAATTATAGCATATATATATACACCATATACTATGCATAAATGTAGTGAATCATAAAAGTGTATATCATAATTAAAAATGTATTTCCAGCAATCATCGCTAATGAACAGTACTTACTACATGAATACTACAATATAGTATCTGAAATATTTTGTGTGTCCCTGTAAATGCTATATACACTTCGTATTATACATGAAATAATTCATAGTATGTAAACCTCAACGACGTATATCAATTTCATTACATATCAAATAGATTAACATAAATAAAGTACGCCGCAAACAATTCCCTCCACCCGTATATCATTATGTATTGGAATTCCTTTTTTAGCCCTGTAAATGAACAATAACTATTCTTTGCATCGCATATTCTATGGAATGCACATTTTAGTGCGCTTCATAAATGCATATCAATTTTATTCTGTTTGAAAGCGTGTAAAATCATTAAAAATCATTTGAAACGATTTTTTTCCCACAAGCCGTAATGTAATGGAATACAATTGACTGTCCCTGTAAATGAAATAACATGCTACAAACTTCATTACAAATAGGGGTCTTGCTATGGTAAACGTTAATAACATCCAAAAATTTTAAATAATTTAATTATCTTTAAATGTCTATTAATTATGTTAATGATTGATGATAATACTTGTCCATGTACTTTTATATTTATGCCACCATGTGGTTTTAACCCAATATTTAAATAAGAAAATAAACCAGATTAAAATGCAATTTAAATCACTAATTTTAATAATCTGATCAAAGCTGTTGAAAAGGAAGTTAGATATTTTAACAAAATAAAAAATAAATGTAATGAAATATTTGTGTTCTATAACATGTTTATTAGAAGATATCTGAAATCATTGTAATTAAAAAAAAAAAAGCAAACAAGGAAAATAATATTTTAGATATTTCAGCAAAATAAAAAATAAATGTAATGAAATATTTATGTTCTACAGCATGTTAATGAGAAACTAACTAAAATTGTTGTAATATTAAAAAAAAAATAAAGCAAACAGGGAAAATAATATTTTTACATACCTAGTTTCATTGACGTTGTACGTGATACTTTGATTTTGGGGAAGCAATTAAATCCGATTATAAGTACGATAGCAATGACTTGAATCATCTTCAACAAGTCAAAGCTACCGTAATTTTCTCGGGTTTATATTTTGTTAGCTGAACTAACTTGGATCCTGAGAACGTTCTTGTTTCAGTTTTTAAATCCGTGTCAACACATCTATGCTGTCCAGTGTCCACAGAACTTCAGTGCCCACAGAACTGTCCAGTGTCCCACGTTTATTCTAAAAAGTTTCACTGTTACTTTTATCCGTTATTCTGCGGTCGAGTGGTAACAACTGAAATAGTGCAGATGCAGACGATTTTTAAGTTTCGAAGTTCGAAGCAGATGTTTTTTGGTTTTATTTGTTTTTCTATACCACAGTTTCGGAAGGAAATTAAATGAGTAATAATTTTGTCAAATTGTCTCTAATTCAATTTCCTGTTTGAAAATGTTTTATTGTATTTCATCTTTTATTTTTATCAGTTTTATTGAATTGTAAAGTTTCATTTACGTAAATTATAATAATAATATTATCCATAATTAGAGTTTACTAGATAAAACATTGCTTAAATTTTCAAAATGTATACAAATTAATTTAATGGTAATAATGATGACTCCCTCCTTGTTTTTAAAAGTAAAATTTGTATCACAGGTAATATATACAAAATATCTTCTTAAAAAATACAACAAGATTATCGAGAAGAGATGAGCTTTTCTTTGTCAATCTGTCATTCTCTTAATATTAATTTTCTGTAGAATAAAACTTGTAAAATAATTTTTAAAGATATATTTTGAAAACAAAAAATAAAACATGAATAATTAATTATGTCGTGGGCTTTGCCTAAATTTTGTACATTAATTTTATATTCGGAAAATGTCAATTCTATTTTAAACGTTTGAAAGAAGTAGAATAAAAAAAAAAAATACTTAAAATAGTGAAACACTAAGAGGAAAAAAAATGACTTGAATGCAAATTATAAAGCAAGAAATGCATATATGACTGAACTTTGAAGACGCTTTCTGCGTGCTCATTAAAAGCTGCAGCCTTAACTGTAATAGAAACTTTTTAGTTTGAAACGACAGAAATGTTTCGACTACTCTTTGAGAAACTTCTAGTATAACAGATGATCATTTACAAAAATCTTTATAAAAGATAAGTCGAGGTCTGCTTACCTAAAACATTTTTTTAATAATATGAAATTCTCATAATTAGGAAATCGTTTTGTGTTGCTGATGAATTAATTACATTTTATGTTACATGAAAATAAAAAGTTTTTGTTAGAGGCACAGATGCAACTTGGACCACGGTTTAAAAAATTTGTTAATCCGGCAGAAAAATATATTTTACAGTAAATAACATGTTTTTAATAATTTTTGTAATTTTTTAAAGTTTTCTAAGAAGTTCACATCTCAGTCACAATGTGACATCACTGAGTGGTGGCATTTTGGTCACAGATGTGACGTGACCACAGTGACTTACAGTGACGTCACAATGACGTCACTGTGACCATGCATGCTATGAGGGAGAAAATATACTTTCCGTGGATGCAACACGACCACAACATAAAATTTCCATTAGAAAAAATCCAAAATCCGGCACGAATTAAATCTGAACCCGACAGAAATTATTCACAAGAATCATAACCCGATCCGAGCAAGACAAAATAACTTCCATTAACACGCAACCCGAACCGAACCTATTTTTTATTGAAAAAAAAAACGAAATATGATCCGAACAAAATTTGATAACCGACAAAAATATTCTAAAGAACCATAACCCGATCCGAGCAAGACAAAATTATTTCTTTGGACACGCAACCCGAATCGAACCTAAAACTTCCATTTAAAAAAAAACCTGAAATCTGAACCGAACCATATCTGAATCCGAAAAATTATCCCTAAAAACCATAACCCGATACGAGCAATAAAAAATAATTTCCGTGAACGCAACACGACCCGATCATAAAAATTCCTTTTAAAAAACCCGAAATCTGACACGAACCAAATCTGAACCCGACAAAAATATTCCCAGGAACCATAACCCGATCCGATCAAGACAAAATAATTTCCGTGAACCCGCAACCCGTCTCGAACCTATTTTTTAAACCCGAAATATGACCCGAACCAAATATGATAACCAACAAAAATATTCTAAAGAACCATAACCCGATATGAGCAAGACAAAATAATTTCCTTGGACACGGAACCCGAACTGAACCTAAAATTTCCATTAAAAAAACCCTGAAATCTGACCCAAACCAAATCTGAATCCGACAAAAATATTCCCCAAAACCATAACCCGATACGAGCAAGACAAAATAATTTCCGTGGACGCAACACGACCTGAGCATAAAAATTCCATTTATAAAAACCCGAAATCTGACACGAACTAAATCTGAACCCGAGAAATAAACTATTCCAAAGAACCATAATCCAATCTGAGGAAAGTAAAATAACTTCTGTGGACACGCAACCCGATTTGAACCTAAAAATTTAGTTTGAAATAAACACGAAACATGGCTCGAACAAAATATTATAATCGACAAAAATATTCTGAAGAACCGTAACCCGATCCAAGCAAGACAAAATAATTTCCGTGGACACGCAACCCGAATCGAACCTGAAACTTCCACAAGAAAACCCCCGAAATCTGAATCCGACAAAAATATTCCAAAGAATCATTACCGGATCCAAGCAAGACAAAATTATTTCCGTTGTCATGCAACCAGATCCGAACCTGAAAGTTCTACTTGGAGTTAACCCGAAACCCGAACAGTATTCAAAACAAAAATACATCAGGCCGTACCTCGATCCGAGCAAGGCAAATTAATTTCCGTGTACACTCAATACGACCAGAATCTGAAAATTCCTTTTAAAGTCAACCTGAAACCCGACCACGAACCCGATCTGGAAGGGACAAAAATATTTCAAAAAGCCGTAACCCGATCCGAGAAAGACAAAATTATTTCTCTCGACACGCAACCGGTTTCGTTTGAAGTAAAACCGAAAACCGACCATAATCCGGTTTCGGATCGAGTTCAAATGTAAGTTTCTGGATTTGATCGGGTTGCGTGTCGACGGAAATTATTTTGTCTTGCTGGGATTGGGTTATAGTTCTTTGGAATATTTATCTCGGGTTAAGATTTGGTTCGAGTCTGCTCTCAATGGATTTTTTTGTTGGGTTCAGATTTGGTTCGGTTTTGATTCCGGGTTTTTTCGAATGAAATTTTTAGGTTCGGGTCGGATTGCGTGTCCACGGAAATTATTTTATTTTGCTCGGTTTGGGATATGGTTCAATGGGATGTTTTTGCCGAGTAAAGTTTTGGTTTGGGTCAAATTTCGGGTTTTTTTTTCAAATTGAATTTTTATTTTCGGATCAGATAACATGTCCACGGAAATTATTTTGTCTGTTGGGATCCGGTTACGGTTGTTTGGAGTTTTTTGTCGGGTTCAGATTTGGTTGGGATGGGATTTTTTTTTTTTTTTCAAAGGGAATTTAGAGGTTCAGAACGGGTATCATGTCCACAGAAATTATTTTGTGTTGCCCGGACCCAATTATGGTTCTTTGGAATATTTTTCTTGGGTTCAGATTTGGTTCGGGTCAGATTTGTGGTTTTCTTCAAAGGGAATTTTTAGGTTTTTGTTGGGTTGAGTGTGCCGGAAATTATTTTGTCTTGATCGGATCGGGTTACGGTTATTTTCAATATTTTTGTCGGCTATCAGATTTTGTTCTGGTCAAATTTCGGGTGTTTTCAAACGGAACTTTCAGTTCGGTTCAGGTTGCGTGTAGACCGAAATTATTTTGGCTTGCTCGGATCGGCGTACAGTCTGTTGCAATTTATTTTTTGGGTTTGGGTCGTGTTATGGGTTTATAAGTCTAAAAAATCACCCTGATTGGGAAATAAGTTGTTAAATGTCAGTTAGCCTAACCGCTGCCTAGGCTCTATGCAGTAGGCCTGAAAAATATTAGGCTAATTGGAAAATGAGAGATGATTCTCCAATTAACCTACGACATGCATATCTCACATTGCATTTAACATTTAAAGCTAATTAGAACTCGCGCGATTATGGGTTAAACATAAAAAAAGGCGAAAATTCGCTAAAAACGTTAAAAAAAATGCAATTTAAACGACTATTTGAAAAATGATTTTTTCAAAGACTAAAATTTAAGACATAAAAATCGCACGGATTTGATCATACATTACATACACCATGAATTACATTTTTCTGTACTATAAATTTTAAACTTCTACGAAGCTAATCATTCATTACGTACGCCATGGATTAAACATTAATACTCCTGGACCAATTTTAAATGAAATTCATTCTTAAACTTCTAAACATCCCACAATATTACTTTTTACACCGTCGTATAGAGAAAAAAAATGTACTTTTAAATGCAATTTGTTTGAAAGCTGTATCTTAATTTGTTTCTGAGTTATTATTATTTTTTTTTTGCTGTTTTTATTACTTTTTTGTCATAGTGGCAACAGAAGTATCCATCTCTGTTGAAAGTAAAGGGAAAATACAGATTACTGTATAGACCAATCAGAAAACGAATAAAATGCGGATTCAACCAATAAAACGCTTCAGATATGTTTTTGATTTCCTGCCCTGACAGAGGATAATAATATTTTCCCAAATGGTTAAAATAATAATTTATTCAAAATTTTCGAACGTTTGGCCACTTTATTAAAATTCTTCTAAATTTCAGCCCACACACTTTTAAAATTCCAATACTATGAGTATTTTTGCACACAAAATTTAGAGAACAATTAAATGAACTTTTATTTTGTACGAAATCGGAATGATTTTTGACGAAGGTACTGCGCGCAATAATCATCACCGAATGTCCTGCTGATATTTGAGGAGGAACTGGATTATAGAAACGTGTCAGTAGACCTCGATTATGGATAGATTCTAGGTAAACACTGACTACTGAGAAACCACAGAACAGGCTGAGAAAGATAATGTAAGTACTTTAGTGAATCACAGAGTACTTATAGTGATGAAAACAATTCGACATAACTTAAGGATCACTGAATTTTTGGCCGTTTTATTGGAATTTTTCCTTTTCTTTTTATTTAAAAAGATCAATAAGGGAATTATTAGCCATTTCCGGCGCGATGTCCTTAAAAAAAGGACGCCTAATTTCAATTCCAAAACTGACAAACGGCACCAAGAATATTTAACTAAAATTTTCCTATTATAATGCACATGAAAATAAACAAGTTCTTATTTTCTAATAGATTCGTTTATAAATTGCGGTGCGAGTCCATTATTTCATCAGTTTATAAACAGAATTACTCAGCGCCGGTATGGGTTAAACAAATCGATTCTGTTATTTTGGACTTGGCAGTGATGGAACAGAGTAGCAGCAGAGAACAATTCACACAGCAAAATTTTATTAGTATTCTTCATTTAACTTCAGGACAGAATTTCTGAGTTTTTTAAGGCAAAGAATACTATAAAAATTTAGTGGTAACAATCGCTAAATTGCTGCGCCACTGTTCCATCACTGACTTGGTAATTAAAGAATGCTATCAATATGCCATAAATAGATTTTATTTAATTTTTAATCAGATAATAGAGCTACTTAAAAATTTACAAATATGACTGAAATTAGGGAAAATCATTTCATAACGATGAAACATCAAATTCTGAACTTTTATTGAAATGAATTTTAATTTATCGTATGAATGATCCGAAATATCAGAGAAAATACTTGGAAAGCATATGACTTAGTATGTCCTGCTAGTCACGTAAAAAACAATTTTGAATTTAGAAAGTACATGTATTGAACATTCAGAAAATCCAATAAGTGTTGGAGCTTATGAAAACATTTAAAAAAAAAAAAAGAGACTTAATCAGATAATCTGAATTTCTGCCGCGCTTATCGGAGGGACATTGGATTTCAAAATTATAAAAAAAACTAATTTTATTTAAAATTACTTCAAGCACGCCAGGTGATAAAACAAATGTTCATTATTCAATCTGTTTTTAAGTCTTTACATATTTTGTGTAAAATGATGCGAATTTTGAAAATGTAATGGCAGTTTTTCAAAAGTTATTAAATAAAATCCTTACTGAGTTAATTTATGAATCATCCTATAACTTATGGAACAAGAGCTAAAATATTGCTGGTTAGTTTGACACTTTTTATCATTTCTAAAAAATAAATGATTTCTTTTGAGATTTGTAAGGATCGATAAAATGTATTTGAATTGTTTTTAAAAAGTCCAACATTATGTCTTACTAGATATATTACACTTTTGAAAAATTTATAGCCTCACTATTTAGTTTTTTATTTCTATCATCTTTCGTTTATCTTTTCTTTTCTGAATTAAAATGGAATATGTATAATGCAAATGAAATACCTTACAAAAAGAAGTGATATCTAATTAAAAACAACTCGTTGTAAATAATGCCGCCAAGCCACAAACCTAAAACGTCAGTCATAAAAAGAAGTGATATCACATAAAAAGAAGCGATATAGAAGTGCGTACTCCGAGTGCCGTGTAAAAATATATCACTACTCATAATGTTTCCAAAGGACT
Source organism: Maratus speciosus (assembly GCA_963932465.1). NCBI lineage: Eukaryota > Metazoa > Arthropoda > Arachnida > Araneae > Salticidae > Maratus > Maratus speciosus. Next base: position 76,114,234 of record OZ010786.1, on the reverse strand, counting down.
CGCAGTGAGGTACAGTATGTGAAAACTGCTTGGCGACCTGCAGGCGTATATTTAATTTATGCAATACATATACCAATTTCGAAAAATTGTGAAAGTCGAAAAAATTAATTTTAATTTCTCATTAAATCACTCTTATAAATATTTGTAGGAGGAAGATCTGTAATAAATCAGAAAGATTTGTAAGACAAGCAGGAAATGGTATGCAATTGTGGTAATCATCTGCTATTACAATTATACTTTTCATTATTTTAAACATAATTTTTAATTACATAAATACGTTTTATATTACACTGTATTAAAATGAAAGGGAAAACTTGTAAAATGGATGCTGTTTATGACAAATTTATTTCTTGAACTTAAAGTTCATGTTTCCAACAAAAGGAATATTATATAATACTAGTAGCCTTACTAGAGCAGATTTTTCCCCAGTTTGTGCAATTCCGTCTACGCAGGCTTTACTGCAATATATCTTATTTTAATTAACGGCTATTATTAGATGCATTGTTAATATTCATATGATCATTATTTTTTATTACTATTTTACAAACTCAAAATGTTTATTACATGTTTACTTAGAAAATCCTCCTCATGAAATTAATCTTTCTCGTTCAAAAAATGGTAATCAACAAATCGATCCCATGAGGTTAAATAAGAATGGGCATGTAAACACCATAAGCTTCGAATTTTCACAGTTTAATGGGAGAAGTAATACAAAGAAAAAATTGTTAAACAAATAGTCATATATATGTAAGTGCAGGAAGAACAAACAATATAAAAGCCTGCAGGTCGCCAAGTAGTTTTCACATACTGTACCTCACTCCGTGTCCTTTGGAAACATTATGAGTAGTGATAGATTTTTACACGGCAGTCGGAATATGCACTTCTATATCGCTTCTTTTTATGTGATATCACTTCTTTTTATGACTGACGTTTCGGGTTTGTGGCTTGGCGGCATCATTTACAACGAGTTGTTTTTGATTAGATACTATTATATGCGACTGATTTTGAATATTTGTTATTTTGATGCTATTATAATAAAAGAAAAATTAAAAAATAAAAATTAAAAAACAGTATTCATTAAATAAATTCAAAGATTTTAGTTCTTGTTTTAGAAAAAAAAAATACCTGCTCTAAAATGCACTACATCATTCTTTTTTCTTATGAGATATTTTCTTGAGGGCAATTTTAGATTTTTTGTATACTGTTTTATTTTACGTAACAACAACAAAAATAAATATATAAATAGGACTCAATTTATTGAGTTAAATGTTCTATTTCATATAAATAAAAACATACATTTATTTTACTTAAATAGGTGTCACAAATAAAAATCAAAATATATTGACATGTTTCGGTTTAATCGTAAAAACCGTAATCATAACACACACATAATCAATAGAAATGAATGACACTGGGTACCAAAAGATAATCTAAAAACCAAAAAACATAAAACTGCAAACATGGCGCCCTCTATGATCTCAAATAGCCTACGCTACCGCGGCTCCCTCTATCAGACTCCCTTTTTTAAGTATTTATTAAGGAATTCCAACCATAAAATTGGAATATCAAAGGATAAGGAATCATTACACACAGTATCCCTCCTAGAATATATCTCAATAGATTCCCGGATGATTGACTTGCGGTATAAACTCGAAACAAACACTAATCTACTATCTGTGAAACAAATATTAACCCCCCCTCTTTAAAAACAGCCTTGATAACGCAGAGATAGTAGATTAGTGTTTGTTTCGAGTTTATACCGCAAGTCAATCATCCGGGAATCTATTGAGATATATTATAGGAGGGATACTGTGTGTAATGTTTCTTTATCCTTTGATATTCCAATTTTATGGTTGGAATTCCTTAATAATTACTTAAAAAAGGGAGTCTGATAGAGGAAGCCGCGGTAGCGTAGGCTATTTGAGATCATAGAGGGCGCCATGTTTGCAGTTTTATGTTTTTTGGTATCTTTTGGTACCCAGTGTCATTCATTTCTATTGATACCTTTTGGTACCCAGAGTCATTCATTTCTATTGATTATGTGTGTGTTATGATTACGGTTTTTACGATTAAACTGAAACATGTCATTATATTTTGATTTTTATTTGTGACACCTATTTAAGTAAAATAAATGTATGTTTTTATTTATATGATAAGAAAGGGTGAAGTAAAATTTGTTTGAGTTTTTACGAAAACTTACAACGGTTTTTGACATGTTCTATTTCAGTTAAAATATATAGCCTTTGAGTTTGAAAAATGACTTTTGTAATTGTATGTGCTATTTTTTTTCCATTAATGTAAGTGATATTTTTTTTTTCCTGAAGAATTTTTCAACGTTGCTTATTAATATATGAAAAGTAAAGATTTAAATTAATACAGTAAAGCAGATATTTCAAAAGTGTCGACCTAACAAGAACTTTAACCATTGCATGTTCATAACATCGTGCATATATATTAACTTTTTACCAAACTGTCAAGAAGGGTGTTTCACGCGTATCTGGGTATGTGGATTTCACTATACCCTCAAAACATCCCAACGGCTCGATGGATTTTAACGAGTGAGGGCGCCATCAATTCGTCTTAACCGTCCGATAGTTATAAGATAGGTTTTGTTTTTGAAAATTCAAAATGGCAGCCGTAAAGCCCAAAATGGCGGTAGAGACGAAAAAAAAAATTACGCACCCTATTGAGTGGCATATCATGGAATAGGTCTTTCAAAATGAAGACGATGTTTCATTGACTATTTTACAGTCAGAAGCTCCGTTTAAATATTACACAACCTGGAAGTTGTGTAGATAGGATCTCTAGCTTTACTACAACTCTAACCTTCATAGACATCTATACGCCTCATCAACACAGTGTTTATAGATAGGAACTAACAATTAAACACAACTTAAAAGTCATCAATACAAGTAAATAAAAAAAAATAGCTAAGTAATATAAAAAATAGTTTCACACTGATGAGAAATAATTAATTAATTCACTTTTTACGCATTCGGCTTTTTTGATTTTTTAAATTTAATTGTTGTTTTTTAATGCATGATTTTTATCCTTCTCGATTCGGAAGTGTCACATATATACGAGGAGGATATAAACTAAACTAGTTAATCTCTATTGCATTTTTCCTTTACTTCTACATAGCTGAATATATTTGGCTTTGAGTTTTGGCAATAGAATCAGTGATTTTCATTTCCTCATAAAATAAATGGTATTTTCATCTCGGTTTCCAAAATGCATTCCAGACAGAGTGTCGAAGAAAGCAAGGATTTTTCAAAATTAATTAAATTAAACGCTTTACAGTAAAAAAAAAAAAAAAATGATGATTTGTAGATCTTTCAATTAATTACAGACCTTCCATTTGTTAAACCGTAATTTGGGTCATTGATAATTAAATTGATACTTTAAGGGGTGTTGGTAATTTTAGATCTGTATATTTTAACCTAAATTACTGACCCCTAAACTATCAATTTCATAAAAAGGGTTCTTTCTGTCATCGATAGTGTCTTTTTGTTTATGAAAAATCAATTAATGCATATTCGCAGAGTAATTTTAACTTCGGTTCTGAAGAGATTAATTTTGTTTGGAAAACTTTATATTTGAGACTATTTTTGTTAATTATCCACTACAAAAATAGTGAAAAAGATTATGTATGTTGCTGTTGGACATAATGTCACTCATCAGTTATTTACCTACTTTAAAGTGCAACATATCTACTTTACAATAACTACTTTAAAGTGTTTACATATCACAATAAGAAATATTCAACTATACAGTATGTCCGGTCTCAACGGTGTCCAATGGCTAATTCCAAAACCGTTAGTCATAGACATATAGTTCCAATTACAAAAATGTTTTAAATCAGGTAAAGAAATATTTTAAAAGCGATTTGGGTCAATAAAAACATTTCTTAAAAAATTACGAAATTTAAATTTTTATACGGTCCACCTGTCCTATAAGTCATATTTAGTGAAATTTTCCTTTTACACTGACAAGTAATACAAAAAAAGTCCCATTGTTCTAGGATTAAAATTGACCGAGTAATACCTGTTTAAAGTTGGAGCATATTTTTTGCCGCAAATTGGGGGTCATTCACAAATTTACTCGAAATATAATTTAATCAGATATATTAAAAAATGGTTAAGAGTATAATTAACATTGCAATATAAATTTGAAATCTTTAGTCTTTCTGACATATTAATGCAAAATATACAATTTGTAATAAACATTTAAGAAGAAAGAGAAAAAAATAGAATTTTTGTTAAATAAAATGATGCTAAATTAACAGTCTCAATTCTTTACAAAATGATACGTATTTTAAAATATTATCAGATTACACTAGCCTGCAAAAGTTCGGTTATTTCACATTTTTTAACTTTTGATTGATTCTATGTATTCTGTACCGCAGAATACGAAATTGACCTTCATTTTTAACCATCACATCAGGATTTTTCGCAAATTGTAAATTTCAAACTTAAAAAGTTCAAAGTTAAAATTTAATCTCCTCCCCCATCTCCTCGCACCACCCAGCAGTAAGAATCCCAAAATAAGCAAAAATATCGAATAAATTATTGAAAAAAATAAAATAAAATAAAATAAAATAAGTTTTACATATGTTTTATAGTATGAGATTTTTGCTATATTTTAACATACACATTTGCGAAAAAAATGAAGGTCATTTTTAGATTCAGAGCTAAAAAGTACGTAAAAATCAATTATCAAAAGTTAAAAAACACAACCATCTCCTCTACTTTATAGCATCCGATTTTTGTCATTCTTTAAATTCGACAATTTATGATTTGAGAATTATCCTGACATGATGGTTAAAGATTAAGGTAATTTTCGGATTCAGTGCTAAAAAATACATAAAAGTTAAAAAACCCAACAATCTCAGTCTTGTATTATCTAATCTAAAACTTTTTATTAAACTTCTTGGCGGTAATCTATCCAAAATTTTTTGTGTAAAATAAGTATAAACGGGAACCACCGAAAATCATAATAATATTAGATTGTTATCGGATTTGCGCCTGTATGCAAAATGTAATCTCGATCGGATATTTGAAAGTGGGTTAAAGTTCGAGTACAAATTTTGAACTGGAAAAGCATACATAATATCGTTGAAGTAACATAAAAACTTACAAAAATAACATAATTTTGTTAAAAGAAATCATAAAAGAAACAGTCTCAAATCCTGACAAAATAAAACATAGGTTATTTCAGCCAATCTGAAACTTAATAAATGTTAACTTAATCGTAACACTTGTACGATTTTTTTCAAAGCGCAGATACACGTGAAATAAGATCTCCGAATACTTTAAGCACTTAGTATATGACCCCTCAAAGCCAAGCTGAACTCATTTGTTTTCAGAGCAAAAATGTGGCATAAGTCATACATTTTTAAAGTTTCATAACTCGCTCAATTTTAGGGTTATATGAATGGGACTTTTTATGTCTTACTTGTCAGTGTAATATGAAAACTTTACTAAATATAACTTGTAGGCCCGGGAGACCGTATAAAATTTTAAATTTCGTAATTTTTTAAGAAATGTTTTTATTGACTCAAATCGCTTTTAAAATATTTCTTTGCCTGATTTAAATCATTTTTTTCTAATTGGGCCTATATGTCTATGACTAACGGTTTAGGAATTAGCCATTGGACACCGTTGAGACCGGACACCCTGTATAATGATTTTTATAATGCCTTTAATAGCTTGCTGAGTTAATAATTGCTAACTTATAAAGATTGAGAAAAAACGCTAGTCGAACGCATTGCAAGCTGTATCAAGAAAAAATGTTATAACATCACCGTGATAACAAATGAAAACAAAAACAGGCTGCACGACCTTAGAAGCATTTTATCATACGTAAGTAACACATAATAGTTCACCAAAAAAAACAATAGAATGAGCCAGATTACAAAAAGAAAAGATAATAATAGTAATAACAATAATAAATCATATAACTCCTGAATTACACCATGCATTTAAGTGTTAATAACCGAGCGCATTGCAAGCTGTATCAAGGAAATATTTTATAATTTCCCCTTACTAACAAATCAAAACAGAAACGGATTTCTCTATGTTAAATGCATGGTATCACACGTAAGTAACACATAGTAATTGACCGTAAAACCAATAGCAAGCGCCAAATGACAAACAAAGGTCCTGTAACTCCTGAGTTACACCGTACATTTAAGGGTTAAGCAGAATTTCCGGTCAGTTTTAAAGATGGCCGTAGTGCCAGTATAAAATACCATAGCAAATAAAGTAGAAAAATAGAATAAAATGTAATGGTAGGTTTCAAAATTGGAAAGAAAGAATGATATGAACATTTCTATGTCGATACAATGTAATCAGTAGATATTCGAGGACAAATCGGAAATTAACCTCCGTTGTGGCGTGGCGCTAGGGCGGAGCGCAATCGTTGTGTATACAAAGCAATCTGTGATTCAGTAAGCTTCCAGCTATTTTAGTGAGGGTGTCGTACTGCCGCGCGTTTCCTTGTTATAACGTCACAAAATGTGAGCAGTCATTGAAAATCCCGCTAATTGCAAGGTATGAGGATTGATAAGACTTCATTGGGCTAAGAAACCGTAAGCGTCAGACAATCTTCTGAAATTCTGTATTGCATATGACCCAAACATTATAAGTGAAAGTGTAGTGCTCAGCGAACACAAAGTCTTTTGCGCCAATTCAAATGAGAATTGTTTAATCACCTCTCCTACAGCCCGTACTTGTCTCCCTCTGATTAACTTATGTTCACTGAAATGAAGCAGTGGCTTTGGCACAGCATTTTACACCACGATGAAGAATTTCAAACCGCTGTGGCAAGTTAGTTGAATTCGCAGATGGCTGAGTTTTATGAAGAAATTTAAAGGCTAGTTTCCAAATTGCCCTCGTATATATTGTAGACATAAAATGGAATAGTCGTGGGGCAGGGAGCTGTTTTTAAAAAAAATGTTTAAAATGTAAGTAATATTTTATTATTGTACACTTCTTTTGCCTGACACGCGGCCCAGCAGCGTGCAGAATTGATATAAAATAGCATAATTAATATAAATTTAAATATAATATAACCGTTTATATAAAAATATAAATGTTTGTGTGCATATATAGCAGTAAGAATAAGTAAAACACATTCATATGGGTTTGAAAAAAAAGTAAAAAAAAAAAAAAAACAGAGAAGAAATGAACCCAATTTTTATTTATATTGATCAGACACACACTGACACACACACAAGCACACACACATACATACATGCATACATATATATATATATATATATATATGTTACATTATTAGATCTAATTCTGCGATTTCCTTATCTTATTTTAAATTACTACTTTATTTTCACTAAATCCTTATCCTTAAATAATCTCTATCGTTAACTCTGTTTAATTCTCTTTAATTTAATGTTTAACTTGTCTTAATCGTTTAAATATTACGCTTTTAGTATTCTTAAATTAAATGTTCCATTCCCGCGCTTAATTCTTTCGAGAATATTCTTTTAGCTTCCATTTTTACCATTTTTACTTTCCCGCGCATTTCTGATGTTATCCTTTTTTCCTTCAAATTCATCCGCGTGATCTGTCTGCACTCTTTATATTACGTGACATTCTTAATTATTCATTGGTTGAGAGCGTGACCTACGTCATATTTGTATCCTTACATGTGATGAACAAACAATTGATAGTCGCTGTGTTTTCAGCAGATTTTAGCAGATTTGAGTCGTATTTCCAGTTTTCATCCATCCCCTGGTCACCGTCCTGTTATTCGATTATCTGGAACTTTGTTTAAACCTAATTACTACTACGAACGATGGCTAATTATCTTGGTGGAAACTGCACTTTTTGCAAGATGTTCTAATAAAGTGCTTAGCTGATATTACGAGTTGTTTCAATTTATTCTGGGGAAACTTCACGGAACGTTGTAGTCCAATGTTTTCAATCGACAACTGCATTTCACCAATTTGTTCTACTAATATAACAGATTCGAATTATCTGTTCTGACCACTTCTTTTACGTTATTTTCGCTGAATGTGATCCACAACTACTATCGTGACAGCCAGTACGGCATTTTCAACGATAAAGCCAATCCAATGTTGCTAGAATGAAACATATATATATAAATGCGGAAATAAAATATAAGGGTTAAATGAACGTGATACCTCAAGCGAGATTCGTGGAGAGTGGTGTAGGAGGAGCAGAGCTAAATGTGTTTGTTCTATAGATTTTCAGCAATGCAGTTGGTTGGTGATTGTGAACGCAAGACTCGGGGAAGCTTTTGCGAGTTGTACAATGTTATTTTGAATGTTAAGCTGTATGTTTGGTCATGTATTAGACCATTTTATACATATTCACAGTTTGAAAAGTATCAGTTTCGATTAAGCAATACATTATTCACCCTTAAAATTCACAGTTTTGTGGATTCGGCCGTGATTTGTGTTATTTGGATTTGAATTTGAATAACGAAGCTATGTTGTAAGTTGAGCCGAAAAAGAAAAGTATTTTTTTGAACTGCAATTTAGAATATGAAAAAATGAACTGTTTCTCTGATGTATAACGATTACAGATCATCCATAATCAAGCCTACGAGATGGTGTAATATTTTGTTCTGTTCAAGTGTCAACAAATTAAATAATGTCCATTCCGAATAAAGCTAGAAAAGTAGATTTGTTTATATTATGTGATGACCTAAGTATAGCTGTGCCTCAGAGTTCAAGAATTATTGATTAGGTAAAGTTAGTGTTGAATCAAACGTTTACGAAAAAAAAAAGTTGTTAAAGTTCGCGAGCCGCTGTTAAAAGCCGCTGAAAGAGCAGAAAAGGAAGAAAGAAAGCTAGAAGCAGAAAGAAGATTAGAGGAAAAGAAATTGGCGATGGAGTAAGAAAGAGAAGAAAAAAATTGCAAATGGGATACGAACTGGAAAAAATTCATCTTCAACGCAATATGACAAGTATAAATGACCGTTCGGCACTATCTGGAACAGGTAAGCAACCATATTTTTTAAATTAATGTCACAATTTGACGGGAAGGATGATATTAGTATCTGTTTAGCTTTATTTGAGAGACAAATTTCTAGGATGAATATAGTGAAAGAAAATTGTGTAATGCACGTATTAAGTTTAATTCCGTTAGAAATTGCTAATGATGCAGCTAGAGAACAGAAACATTAATAAAAGACAACAATTACGTAAAAAATTTGCTTCTTAAAATATTCAAAATGACGCCATAAGAGTTTAGGCAAAAATAAAAGTTGCATAAGAAAGAATATTCAGCCAATTGGCGTGATCTAGCATTTGAGTTAAGATATTATTTGGAAGGGTGGATTTGTGGTCTTTATGTATCTAATTTTGAAGCCTTGAAAGAATTAATAGTAGAAGATCAAATAAAGCGAAGATTACCGATAGAAATTAAAGAATATTTTATTGATGATCTTCCAAAAATGCAAAACGTTGAAGTATTAGTAAATAAATTAGATCTAATGTTAAGACCATGAATAGAAATTCACACCAATTTGAAGATAGGAAGTCGAAAATGCGTCAAAATGGTAACATAAAACCATAGTCACCAGCTCAAATTTATGATACTTTAAGAAAACAACAATTTATAAATAATAGCAGCAAAAATCTTCAGAGCCAAAATCCCGCGATTATCCCATCACAAAGAAGTGAATTGCGCAGTAATCAAAAGAACAAACAGCGCCAAACCGGAACGATGATAGATATTCTTATTAATGGGGAAAAGGCACATGTCCTAATCGACACAGGAAGTGATATCAGTTTGGTGAGTTATGAATGTTATACAAAGATAGGATCGCCAAGATTATTTTCAAATAATATCTCTTTGTCAGGCATAGATGAAGTAGTTGTTTACACTAAAGGATACTTTTCTTATAAATTTAGTATTGATGGGTTTCTAATCGCAGCAAATTTGTATGTATTAAAATCTCTTGCATATAATATTTTATTGGGATATGATATGATTAGTAAATTAAATTAGCGATAGACGAAAACGGAATTAAAATCGTTTTCAAATGCAACAATCTTCAAGTAAGTTACATTCAAGTTCTGAAGAATTCTATTATAAAGTTGAATCATGCAGCCATAAGTAATAATGAAATGAAAGTGTCTTCGTCAGATAATTCACGTGATGAAAATATTATAGTTGCAAATGATAATAATGCACGAGTAAATTTCTTCATTAATTTAGCGAGCGTCATTTATGATGATGAACTTGATTTTAATCTCATGAGAAATATAAAAAAAATAAATTAATAAATAAGTTAGTAAAGGAATACAATCAAAATAAATCAAAAGATACAACATTACGCATGAGCATAATTTTATCTAATGAAATTTATAGTCTTGCACATGATAGAAAAGGATATGTAAAAAATTGCAGTAGGAATTTCGATCATAGGGGAAAGAACAGAAATTTTAATAGACAAAGTGATAACAGAAGCAATAATAGATATGTCCAAAGATATGTTAAACAAAACAGAAATTTTAATAGACCAAGTGATAACAGAAGCAATAATATGTATGGTCAAAGATATGTTAAACAGTCATTTAACCATGGAAATTGCAATAAATATAGATATGGGAAAATGAGTTCAGAGAATTTTTACCAAAATGAATCAGAGATTCCTCAAAATTTTGAGACTTTGTTCTTTGATACATCAAAATATTACAGAAATCGTAGGTTTGGTGAATTGTTCATCGGATATTGTTGAAACTAAGGTGTGTCCCACCGAAATAAAGCCACCGTGATTGTGTGCTGTGATTGGACGTGAAACAAACCAATAAGAACAAAACAAATATATCAAGAAAGTCTAGGTACAAATACATATTTACAAAGAGTAACTCGCTTCCTGCCTTACCTGGCCAGGAAGAAAATGAATTTTAATAAATTAGGGGGGGGGGATGTCTCGCCGAAATAAAGCCACTATTGTTACAAGACAATATATCCGCCATGGTTATATAGGACTTGGAATATACGACGTTGCATACAATTTACCAATCTTTGGCGGGCAGTAGCATCAATATTCTCCCACGTTTCATTGATGACGACGTTCAATTTTGCCATACACGGAAACTGTCTGCCATTGGCATATACAGACCTACTGATGATACCTCACACATTTTATTGGGATTTGAGATAGGGAAAAAGGGCAGGACATGCAACCGATTATCCAAAGAATATTTCCAGGAGGATTTTGTAATGTGCATGGGGAATCTTTTCCTGCTGGGAAATCCAATTTAGTCCATCTATTCTCTTTTCAAATAACAGTAAATGGTTTTCTAGCATTTCTTGGTAGTTAGTAGCCTTCATGCAACCTGAGAGAAAAAACAGGTTATGTTTACTTCCATAGCCAAATCCTCCCACACCATTAATTTGCCTACACTTTCCTGTCTTTAGGAGAAAATGTCCTCTTCCTTCCTCATTTCATACCAATAAAAAGTAAGGTCGTCTGACCCATCCAAATTAATTTTTTTCTCATCTGAAACTATAACACGATGCCACTGGTTCTTCCATGTTTGATGATATTTGGCCGTATCTACACTCCTTTGCATATGGATAGCTTTCAACATGGGTGACTGTTTCCTTTTCTTATATCGCAAGATGCTTGTACACTTTCCAATTCGCGACAGGGTTGATTTTGCCACAGGGATGTTATCCTCTTTTGCCAACTGTTTTAGGAAAATGCCACCTCACGAAAGACGACGCAAAACTTCTCTTTCCTGACTGAAAGTCATTTTCTGCATGTACACCTCCTTTTTTATATATCCGTACGCATTGCCCGCATTTACAAAATTGTCTATTACTGTTTTAGATCGTTTGATTTGCTAGATGTTGGTCTACATGAAAGACCTTGTACCTTAAAATCTGTGTTTTGTCCTTTCTTGAACTTTGATAGCTGGGTTTTCTTTCCCATTGCAATAATGTAGGACCCAGGTCGTAATTCATGCTGGTATTTGTTTGCTAGACAAGCACCAAGTGCTATAACCCAGCAAGTAAAATAGCTTAAACCAGCATTACATATTTGCTGGTTTCAGCAGAATTTCCAGCAAGTCATGGTGTGTTTTGGCCCACTTTGTTGCTTGACTAGCATACAAAATCCAGCTTGTGTTGCTTGAATATGTTGCTGGCCTAGCAGCAATCAAGACCACCACCTGCTTGTACTTTCTGCTAGTCTAGCAGTAATTCACAAGCAACAGATACTTTTTTTTTTGTTGCTATTCTAGCACTACATTTTTATCATCAGTTGTTTTTCTAGCATAATTTGCTTTTAAGTTTTGCTAGGCTGGCATTACATTTCTAGCTTCACTTGCTTTTAATTTTTGCTATGCTAGTATTACCTTTCTAGCATAACTTGCTTTTATTTTTTGCTATTATCCCAGTTAAACAAAAAAAAAAAAAGTCGTTGGTGGCGCCATCTTTGGAGAATTTTTGAAGTACCTACATTTTTTAGAAGGAGAAACTTATATCGGGTTTTCTTTTCCTCTGAGAAGGGCAGAACTCGCTAACTCCGGTTTGGGAACTCGATGCTCTACTGACTTCGCTACTGGGGCCGTGTTTGGAAACGATTTTAAATGCAGGTAATGGGTGTAGAGCTGATTCTGCTGTGTGTTGATATTTTTATAAGATAAGGATGAATTTATTGATGCTGTTATTCTCTAAGTTTCAATTAATAAGGTTAATTTATTATTAGGGTTTTTTTCTATGTTTAATGGATAATTAGAAAATGGCTTAATTATTATTATTTATTAGTGGAATTTTCTTTGCTTAATGAATAGTTTGAATATGGTCATAATTATTTGTTGCAGAAAAATAAAAGATTATGAAGTATATTTAGGATAGAATTTATCAATTTCAGGTGGGGGTTAAGGTTTTCAAAATTTAGTCCTTATTGGAGGGGGGGGGGATCAATTGTACATATTTTCAATTCGATTGTTATGAACTTATTTCTTAAATGAAACTGTGCTCCTTGAATTTTGAAATTTAACTGACTAAATTCTCTTTTTAAAAAGCACGGATTTTTTTTTTTTTTTTTTTTTTTTTTTTGTATAATTAAAATAATTAAACACTAAGAGAATGAACAGCTAAGAATTTTACGATGGGGAAGTGGAGGGGAGCGCTTTTTCAGAAAAATCCTTCATGGAAATTAATTCTCATTTTTTTTTTATATTTATGTGTTAAAATTTTATCTAAACGGGGGGGGGGGGGGAGCTTTTTCCCAATAAATCCTTTATTGAAATTTAAATTTATTTTCAGTTTTTTTTTAGATTTTATCTAAAACAAGTGGACGAAAGCAGTATTGAATTTACGTTGTAGTGGTTCCAAGAGGAAATCTACAGCCCCTGGATTTTGAAATTTAACAAACTAATATTTTTCTTCTCTGATTTTAATAAGCACAGCAAATTTAATCATTTCGAGAAACTTAAAAGAAATAAATACTAAGAGAAAGTGCAGCTATGAATTTTCTTCCAATTCAAGGGGGGTGGGAAGGAGACTTTTTCCCTTTAAGTCTACCATGAAGGTTATTTGTTAATATATGTTTAAGTTTATGAGTTAAAAAATTATCTCAGACGTGTTCAATGGATAGTGTTTAATTCAGGTGGCGGTGACACAGCCCTTCCCCCCTCCCAGCTTTTGAAATTTAATAAACAAAATTTTATTTTTCTCCCATTTTTAAAGATATAGAAAATTTATAATTTACAGGTAACCTAAAATAATTTAAAAGTAAGAGGATCAATTTAAAATTTTCCGTTCGGAGGGTGGGGGGGGGTGGGGGAGGGGATATAACTCTTCTATATCCGCTTTGGAAATTAATTTTTAGTTCTGTTTCTTTTGATATTTATATATTAAAAATTAATCTCAAATGGGTGGTTTAAGACAGTATTGAATTCAGGAGAGGGCCAGCCCGAGTTTTAGATTTAATGAACAAAATTTTCTTTTTCTACATTTTTTAAAGACATACTGCATTTTTTTTCAAGTTAGAATATTTAAATTATAAGAAACAGAAGAAAATAAATTCCTTTATAGGTGGGGGGGGGGGAGAGGGGAGGGCTCCCCTAGAAGACTCTCATAGAAGTTAAATCCCTCACCGATTTTAACCCACCCCCATAGAAGTTAATTAAAAATATAGGTTATATTTTACACCTTGCAAAATTGCAATGTTCAGTGAAACCTCCATAACGCAAACTCCTGAATATTCCGTTAAGGGAAGAGGGCTTAGGTCATGCATTAAGCCTCCCTCGAATTGTAAATGTAACTAATTTTTTTCTCCGATTTTGAAAAACAAATTGAAATTTAATCTTTTCTCTTAGATTAAAATAAAAGAGAAAGTAAGATTTTTCTGTTGGGGAGGTGGGGAACGGAGGTGGAAGAGAACTATTGTCTTTCCCAGGATTTAAATAATTAATATAATTTATGATTATAATTTCCTTTTCTTCTATTTTCAAAAAACATAGTCAAATATATATTTTTCGAGTAAATAAAAAAAAGTAAACATTTGATTCTGCCAAGCATTAACAAACACACAATGCTTCATTTAAGTGCCTAACTCATCATTACTGGGAAACTTATATCAGTTACTGGCTACTAGTTATTAGTTATTAATAAACTACCATATTATGCTGGCAAGCATAAAAAAGTATATAATAGCATGTAAAAGTACCTACCTCTCCATGCTTTAACAGAAGCTTAAACAACAAATAAGCACGTAAAATGCTTGTACATAGCATGTCATGCTATTTCTCCCTGAGCTGGCTGCATAGCATATTATGCGGGCAAGCATGAAAAAGCAAACAATAGCACGTCAAGGTACCTACTTGTCCATGCTTTGAAAGAAGCTTAAACAGCAAATAAGCATAGCATGTTTGTACATAGCTTGTCATGCTATTTCTCAATAAGCTGGCTGCATAGCATATTATACTGCCAGGCATAAGAAAGCATATAATAGCACATTAAGGTGCCTCTCCATGCTTTGGAAGAAACGTGAACAGCAAATAAGCATAACATGCTTGTACATAGTTTGTCATGCTATTTCTTCCTAAGCTTGCTGCATAACATATTATGCTGGCAAACATAAAAAAGCATATAATAGCACGTTAAGGTACCTACCTCACCATGCTTTGGAAAAAGGCTTAAACAGCAAACAAGCATAAAATGCTTGTACATAGCGTGTCATGCTATATCTACCTAAGCTGGCTGCATAGCATATTATGCTTGCAAGCATAAAAAAGCATATAATAGCATGTTAAGGTACCTACACTGTTAAAAATTTTGCAGCATTCTGGCAGGTCATTCGACCGTTTTTTGAAAAAAACAGTTTCATAACCATAATTTAACTATATTCTGACTATAAAATGGCCAATAATATGGTCAGAATAGTTTTAAATTACGGTTGTGTAACCGTTTTCGGAAAAAAACGGTCAAATGACCTGCCAGAATGCTGCAAATTTTTAACAGTGTACCTCTCCATGCTTTGGAAGAAGCTTAAACAACAAACAAGCATAAATGCTTGTACATAGCTTGCCATGCTATTTCTCCTTAAGCTGGCTGCATAACATATTATGCTGGCAAGCATAAAAAAGCATATAATAGCACGTTAAGGTAACTACCTCTCCATGCTTTGGAAGAAGCTTAAACTATAAACAAGCATAAAATGCTTGTATATAGCTTGTCATGCTATTGCTGTGTAAGCTAGCTACATAGCATGTGATGCTGGCTAGCATTATAAAACATATACTAGCATAAAAATCTAGCAAACAAAGCAATATATAGCAATAACAAGCATATTTTTTATGCTGGTAGTAGCAAGAATTTTGACCTGGGGAGAAATGGAAAATAGACCATTTTAAAGTCTGCACAAAGCTCGACGGGCACAGAAAAGTATTTGGCAACTTCTTGACGTCATAAACATATTCAACTGCAACAGCTCGAAAGCCGATAGATACCAATAAATACTAATATTGGCAGTGGCTTTATTTCGGCGGGACACTTTTTCTCCTCTTTTTCTACACATTCATATTTTTCTCTTTGCACAGGTGGGACAGGGAGTGAGTTACACCTTATAAATATGTATTTGTATATAGACTTTCTTAATATAAACTGCTCAAAACAATTAAAGGATATTTGAAGTTTTATATAAAATAAAGATATAAACGAATTTTTTTTTGCCGAAAATAGAAGAAGAGAATCACAAATGCAAATTTTTCTGGTTTTCAAACTGTGGAGTATGCAAATTTTGAGTTCGACGTCAAAAACGTCGCTTCAGCGGCAGCGAATGAAATTTGACTTTCAACTGGATAAAAGAGAATGAAGACAAGGATGATCGGCATTCAGTGATTGCTTTGTTTCGATGAGTACGATGTCTCAGCGAAGTCATTTGACAGATTCACAAGCTTTGAGAATTGTTGGTAGGTTAGAAGGGGGCCAAACTCAAGCCGAAGTAGCGCAAGCCATTAGAGTGTCACAAAGTGTCATTTCCGGGATCTGGAACCGTTTTTTGGAGAGTGGATGTGCAGGCCGAAGACCAGGGCAAGGTCTTAGACGGGCAACAACGCCCAATGAAGATCGGTATTTAGCGTTAACAGCTCGGAGAAACCGAACCATGAACGCTACTCTTCTCCAACAACACATTCGCTCGGCTACAGGCACCACGATTTCAACTCAGACTGTCCGAAACCGGCTCCATGCTGTAGGTTTGTATGCTCGCTGACCGATGGCATGTGTTAGATTAACATCAAGGCATCGTCGCGATCGCAGGGAGTGGGCAACCGAGCATGTCAACTGGAGGAGAAATGAATGGAGCAATATTCTGTTTTCTAACGAGTCCCGTTTTTCTGTGCATCCGGATAATAGGCGTATTTTCATCTAGAGGGACCGTGGCAGTAGGAATAATCCTGCGTTCGTGCACGAAAGTGTCAGATTTGGCGGTGGAGGAGTGTTGGTGTATGGTGGCATCTCCATTGACGGGCGCACTGACCTCTACATCATTCGTGATGGAGCTCTGACTGGTCGCCGATATAGGGATGAGATCCTCAGACCTATTGTAGTCCCTTACGCTGCAGCAATCGGAGATAACTTCATTTTAATGGACGATAACTGCAGGCCACATCGTGCAAACCAGATGGAGGATTTCCTTTTTGAGGAAGGAATCGTTCGAATGGAATGGCCAGCGTGTTCTCCAGACATGAATCCAATCGAGCACGTTTGGGACGCTCTAGGAAGACGAGTTTCTAGCCGCCAACAACCCCCACAAACTCTCCAAGAACTGAAAAGAGCTCTTCTGGAATAGTGGGGCAGAATACCCCAACTCGTCATTAATAGCCTCATTGAGTCCATGCCTCAAAGGTGTTCAACGTTGCTGGCCGCCCGTGGAAACCATACCCCCTACTGAAAATGATTTTCTTTGAAGAAAACACCTTTTCTTATTCTTTTTTGCTCATATGCACAAATTGTGTTTTTTTTTCCTTTAGTACACAAATGCGCAATAAAATGCATTTTTTCTGCCAAACATGTGTAATTTATTCTCATATAACCTACTATGTCTGTCGACCATGTATCAATCAGCTAAACAGTTTACCAGATACAAAATCCACCTAAAACTGCAATATCCTTTAATTGTTTTGAGCAGTGTATTTCTTTCGGTCTTATTGGGTTGTTTCGTGTCCAGTTGCGACACGGAATTTTGTAGGTTTTATTTCGTTGGGACACACCTTAATGATGCATTTGAAATGCTAGAAAGAGTTGCACCTACTTGAAAAGCAAAGTATAAATAAATTTTTCTACTAGGTACAAAAATATAGGCTACTATCATGGTCGAAATAAATATAATTATGATGGTCGACGATCAGGTAGAGGTAGTTGTAATGAGCAAAGAAATTTCCAATCATCACACAGCTATTGTTCATAGCAAACTGAAGACTTGTCTAGAAAATTTTAAAAGAGATATGAAAGTGATCTTAGAACTCAAGATCATGATAATTACAAATCGGATTATAGGTCTGGAAGTTACAGAAATGATAATGGGTACAATGGAAAACAAAGGTATAATGATGGTAGAAATAATTCTCATCATGGATTTAAACGAACTTATAGTGGAAGAAATGCTTATTCCAATTCTTATAATTCTAGAAGCAATATGTATACAGATTCTAAAGATACAGTTCAATATACAGAAAGAAATTGCAGAAAAAATATTTTGAAAATACAAGAAGAAAATTGAAACCAAATTAACAAGTGTAAAGAGCCTAACAGGTATAAATTAAATGATCTAGTGGCAATCAAAAGAACGCAGTACGGCACAGGTTTGAATTTAAAGAAAAAATTCCATGGAACATATAGATTCACTAAAGTAAAGTCATGCGATCGTTATGATGTAGAAAAAATTAGAGACCATGATGGTTCCAAAAAGACATCAACTTCTGAAGAACATATAAAGCCGTGAAGTAGCGCATCTACATAATGTGAGATGTTTCTGTTTTATGTTTATCTGTTTATTTGTCTAAATTTTTATAAGAAGTAACTGACGAGGTCGCCAGAACCGTCGGGATGACCGAAAATGTGGGAATAAAACATAAGACTCAAGTATTAAATGAACGTGATACCTCAAGCGAGATTCGCAGAGAGTGAAGTAGGAGGAGGAGATCTAGATGTGTTTGTTCTATAGTTTTTTAGCAGTGGAGTTGGTTGGTGTTTGTTAACGCAAGACTCAGGGAAGATTTTGCGACTTGTACAATGTTATTTTTGAATGTTAAGCTGTATGTTTGGTAATGTATTAAACCTTTTTATACATGTTCACAGTTTGAAGAATATCAGTTTCGATTAAGCAATACATTATTCACCATCAAAACCATATATATATATATAAACTAGTGTAAATACCCGTCCTAGGACGGTGGGTAAAATTGTGTTTTTCACTTAAAATTTGAAAAACTGATAAAAAAATAATTGACAATATGGAAGCGTTTAGATGAGCAAAGTTCGGTTAGTTTATGTTCTAATAAGCACACAATTTGCTTTTACACTATTTCTGGGTAAACCAGGATTTCCGGCTAATATACTATAACAAAAGTAAGATTTCTTAATAAAAGAAAAAATTAATAAATATGCAATAAATGTGCGTAATTAAAACAGTCTGCTGCAACTATTGAAATAATACTATTTTTTTAATAACACTTTAAAATTGTATTTTTAGCGTTTACCCCCCTTCCCCCTCCATTTTTTATATGTATATTGATTAATATATAAGTATCGCGGGTCGAATCCCATCCGTCTAATCCCCTAAGCTTCTGTCCTCCTGATGCAAAGCTATAAATCAAAAATTATTAATTTTACTTTTCGTATAAATATTAATTTTTTACTTTTACAATATGGGATGTGTTTTTTTTTTTTGTTGTTGTTTTTGTTTTTTAGTTTAAATTTACATACACCTGTATATAGAAAAGGAAAATATAAGCAATGTGTAATTTAAAAATAATTTACAAAATGCCAGGTTATTGTTTCGGGAGGGGGGGGGGGCGACTAATCCCCTAAGCTTCTGTCCTCCTGATGCAAAGCTATAAATCAAAAATTATTAATTTTACTTTTCGTATAAATATTAATTTTTTACTTTTAAAATATGGAATATGTTTTATTTTTTTTTTATTTTTTTTAGTTTAAATTTACATACACCTGTATATAGAAAAGGAAAATATAAGTAATGTGTAATTTAAAAATAAGTTACAAAATAATAAGTCTAAAATATTTAAACTGATTACTTTTTTAAAAGAAAGTCATTTTTATCAATTTTTTGCAGGGTAAAAAAAGGATATTTTTAAAAATACCATATCATTGTTTTCCGTGATTAAAATTCCTTACTTGTCGCAAAGAAAATTTAATATGATTGCAACTTAATACTTGAAATAATCTCAGTTAGGAAGAAGTGTCTACCACTGTTCAATTATCAGGATTTGTAACCTTGAGAAGCAATCGCGGGATTCTTGTTTCTTGCCAACCAATGGGAGAATGGAACCTTTCACCCTTGAGTCTCTTCCTCGGACACTGGTAAGATTGATGGATTCGCCCCGCCCTGCGTTACACTGTCTTTTATTATATAGAGGTTATTTACAGTTATTTACATTAATAATGTTCTATTTTTCCTATTAAAATACCTTATATAAAAGCTAAGAACTTATTTAAAAAAAAAAAAAAATTCTCATTAACCAAATAATTGAATAATCTTATCAATGAAAAAAGTTTTGATTTAAAATTTTGAAAATGATTTTTTTTTTCGTCTATTTTACATTTAGAATAAATGTCTACGTAATAACTATTTTTATCAATGCAGGCTCTTTTCAGATTTTTTTTCTTTTTTTCTTTTCGTTATTTTTTTTAAGTGCGTAGACATTCATTCATTACAAACAGAAAAATGCAAGCTTTAGAAATCAAAAACACAAAATTTAAAAGCTTTTGAAAAAATCGCACATATATTTAAAATTTTAGGAACATAGAACCGTTTGAATGTTAATAATAATTAAAATAATAAGTTTTAAATTTATGAATTTTTTTTTTTATTTATTTGCTCTAAAAATATATTATTTTATTTGAAAAATAACTATAAATATTGTAAAGAAGCATTTTGGGATTTATAGAAATAGAAATTACATACAATTTTTATCTTTTTACTTCTGGTGTATTTGTAAAACTGTACAATTTCATATACTGGTTGTCCCAAATCGACTGAAACGTGCTTTAGTTTTTATTTTTTAAATTGAAATTAAGTCGTAATGCATATAAAAAAAATGAAATACGTATCACATCACTGTATAGTAACATTAAAATAGCATAACCTAATTAGATAGCATAATGAAGTCTTCCTTGAATAGTAGGCTTTCATTCATTTATACGGCTGACGAAGCTGGACGATCCCATTTATGTGGGTTATGGTGATGGGGTCGGCGATCCATACGACGACCGACGAACATTGTGTCTCCTATACTATTGGCTCCGCAAACAAAGTTGATAGTACTGGTTGTCCATTTATTTGTAGGAATGAAACAGCAAAGCAAATGGTTGGGCCTCATACGAGACATATTTTTCACCATGTCGGTTTTTTAAATCTTCTGATTTTGTTCTTTGTTAAAGTTTACTCATTGTATATGTTATTTGAGAAGGCTTGATGCATTTTGGGTTGGGACCTGTTTCACGACAATTAGTTTGTCGTGTTATAATGTTGACTCTGACAGTAGAACGAATTATGACATGGTTAAGCTGTTTTCTCTCATACTGAAGCTTATCAAGTGGTTGTTTATTACCGTTTATTAAATTCCGATTAAAGTTCATCAGTTGCAATTGAATACTATGCTTAAGTACTGACTGTAAAATCGCAGCTAAAATAGGCAATATTTTTCTCGACGTTGCAATGTTTTTTTTTTAATTCGTCAACCACTATTCCGATTAATAATGTTCTTTTTTTTCTTTTCCTTTTGAGTTCAATTGAAGCGAAAGTTACTTTTCTGAAAAATTAATCTTACAATTTTAATTAATTCTTCAAGTAATTCTTCAACAGTGAAATTACGCTTGAAATTATTGAATATTAGGACGTGAATTATCACTTTGCTAACTAAGCATAAACCAAAAGAGTGAAAAATATCGAAGCCGGGAATCGAACTCGGACCCCTGAAATAGCGCTCCAGTGCTCTCTCACTAAGCCACGAGAATGATGCCCAGCTTGGCATCCCTCACTTGCATAAGTCGGTAAGTTTGCTACCGCAGCTACTAGATGTAAAAGTCTTCATGAGCACACAATCTTATGGCGTAACATGAGACGCAAACGAATCCAGAATCGGTGAATATGCAATTTTAACTAAATCTTCAACTACTTCTTTAGCAGTGAAATTACGCTTGAAATTATTAATTAAAATTGTATATTCACCGATGATAGTTCATTTGCGTCTCATGTGATGCCGCAATATTGTGTGCTCAAGAAAACGTTTCCATCTAGTAGCTGCGATAGCAGACTTATCGACTTATGTGAGTGAGAGATGCCAAGCTTAGCATTGACTTCGTGGCTTAATGGTATAGCACTGAAGCGTTATTCCAGGGCTCCGGGTTCGATTCCCGTCTTGGACATTTCAATCTGTTGGTTTATTACATTATTTTCTTTTATTACATTGCGTTTATTACATTAAAAATTAGTTAGCAAAGTGATAATTCGCGTCTTTAATATTCAATTGAACTTACGTAAAATAGCTTTACCTTTTAAAGCGAGATGCTTTTATCAGAATTTAGAAAAATGTGATGTATTGTCTGCATTGAGCACTCTTCTTGAATCTTCAAATTTCGCGTCTACTCTGTATTCTGGTACGCTCTTGGACCGCTTCAATGCTTTTATATATTGATACAGATTTTGTTGATCTTAAATTCTTAGCTACTTGTGACGAAATTATTGGATTCTTACTTAAAAACTATTAAATTATTTTCATTTTCGTCGGTTATCTACAAACTAGGTTTGTCCAATGCAGTTCCTCCTCACTAGTCCCACACAGTTCGCAAGATAGTTCGTTGTCACCTAAAGTTGACCAGTAATGGTCACTTTAATAAATGCATCAGGTTGAAGCAAAATTCATAAATATACACAATACACCTATCCTGCACTCCAATTTTAACATTAGAAAAACGAAAAGTCCAAAAAAAGTCCTTAAACGTAAGCACAAAAAATCTCTTATCTTATCAAAACAATAAATAACAATAAAAATACGCACAGCTGCGTAATGAAAATCTTTATATATGCGGGGACCCGTCATCGGTGGTGCTCTGACTCGGGGGCGACTACGGGGCGCTGTGGAACATAGCGGCCCGCTCCGGACACCCGGTACTGTGCAGGGGCTCTTGGGACCCGTGGCTGGTTCGTCGAACGTCATTGTCGTAGTTGTCAACGTCATTGTATATTTCAAGTAGTCGTGGTATTTCCTGGTGAGTAAATATGAGTCCAAGTAAAGGAGATTGAGTTCGCTTGGACCCGGTTTTTATTGGGCCTTATTCCAATTACATATGATCCTTCAAAGCCCAGGTCCAGATGATTTGAGAGTACTCGCGGCCCGCGTCCCAAACGCGCTGCCGAGGGTGAGACATGTGCTCACAAAAACTCTTTTCGAAAGTGATGGCTTAAAATATGTGCAGTTACAGACTTCACACTAGGTGGTTGTATAAGCTATTCTACGATGGGCACCAACGTTTTCCGGACGTACAAAACCTATTTTTGTACATTAAATATAAAAGGCCAACAGTGTACCCATTCAGGAATAGTCTAATATTGCAACCTCGGATGCACCTAATGTAAAATTTACGGAAAAATGTTATCTAGTTTATATAATGGTGGTTTAGTATACTAATATATAAATCTCATTAACAGCCCAGGCTAGCATTTGATAATATTGAAATAAAAGCATACACGGAAAGGAACGACACAGCTCATCTACGATTCTACATGTCAACAACAGATTATTCCTTTTCGGCTGACAACAAATTGTTCAAAGGGCACATGCACAGAATAAATAAGAGCATTACGTATTAGCCGGAGTAGTACACTTACCTTAATTTTCATTTATGAGTGCAATAATTATAATATTTTATTAAATATCCTATAAGCTTCAAGTTGTGTAACAATGGCATACAGATATTGTTATTTTATAATAAAAAGGCGATTTCTACTTTTTAAAATTATTAAGCACCTCTGTTTTCGAATTAAAATCTTTACTGAATAACATAAATAAAAGCAATTCTAATAAGAAAATAGTGGTAGCTTTGCGTTCTGCAAATTGGAAACCCCGGATTGAACAATTGAAGAAACAAACAAACAAAATAAGCACCTACTTTTTTTTTACATAAATTATATATTTATTATTTTATATAAATTTTTGAAGTGGCTTGTGAAATACCAATATTCCCATGCAGTTTGAATAAAATTTGCTGTTAAGTAAAAATTAATTGAAAAATCTTAGCAAACAATTTTAATGATTTCAGTGCAAAATCCTCACATGGGCCTACTGTTTTTTTTTTTTTTTTTTTTTTTTTTTTTTTTTTACGTGGATAAGATTCTACGAATTTTTGGTCTGTAATATCTTATTTTGGATTGTAATATCGTGGAAGTAAGTTGCTGAATGTATGTTGAAGTATCGCTAAGTATCGAAGTAAGTTGTCTGATTTTTTACGGTTAATTTTTTTCTTTCTTAAGTCTCATAAAAAATGAAACTTGTAACTTTAAATGGAGGAATATTCCATTTTTAATCTTTAAAATGCAATAAAATAAAAATTATTATTCAGGGACTTAAAAGTCAAAATTATGCGAGAATGCTTCATAACCTTTCACATTTTCTGAAAATTTGAAATTATGTAAAATAATTTTTTTTAAAAACTTTTTTTTTAAATACCATCCATATTTAAAATTTATGCATGGCTGAGCGGATTAAAATCAAAATATTATTTTGAACCCGACTATGATTATAAATATCATTAATGAGCAGTACTTTGTGATTCACCTTATGCATATTTTTATTATCTAATCTTATTTTTTTATAACATTTTTTTTCTTCAATGGAATTTCATAAAAGATTCAGGAGATTTAATTAAGTTTGAATATAAAGTAAAACTGATAATGGAGCATGCTTATACATTTGGAATTTTAATGTATTTTATGCAATAAAATATTTAAAAATTTTATAATTTA
This sequence comes from Maratus speciosus, assembly GCA_963932465.1. Taxonomy (NCBI): domain Eukaryota; kingdom Metazoa; phylum Arthropoda; class Arachnida; order Araneae; family Salticidae; genus Maratus; species Maratus speciosus. The sequence goes on along the minus strand of OZ010786.1, from coordinate 76,089,517 downwards.
AACATCCTTCATATCAAGTAAAAATGCCTCTAACCCAATTTCACATAAAGATGCAATAATTAAATATAAGATATAAAAATGTAATCCTCAGTCTTACGATGAATCGGGAGATTTCTACCTACGCAAAGGTATTTTTAAAATTTTTTAAAATGTTTCGCAGTCTAGATGATTGTACAATCAAATACGCCAACAGATTTTATATTTAAATAAAGTATTTCGGTAAAAGATTTGTAATTTATTATACTGTCTTAAAATTATTAAATTTTAATTTTTAATATTTCATTTATGATAAGTTTAATTATAACATTACTTTGTATGTATACAATGCATTATCATCAGTAGTTAAAATTTTTTTTGAGAAATAAGCTTAAAGTTTTATAACCATTCGAAACACTAAATAATATTTAATAACACGACCTTTAGGTGATACGCAGGAGTAAGCGTTTTAATAGTGCGATTATGCCATGACTATTGTATAGGAACTGACGCAAGACAAGGCACAGTCGTGGAAAAAAAAAGTAAACTCCCCTACTAACTCTTCAATAAATTATCGTAGACGGAAGTTACTGGTACCGAACGATTTTAAATAAAGTCTACTTTTAAATGACGTATATAAAATTTGCTTAGGGGGTCATCTACATATTAAAACGAACCCAAACTTCATTTTTTTCAATAGCAATACCCAATTTTAACGAGATATTTTAAATCTTCGGTTCAAAATATGCCTAGACACCAAATTTCAAATCATTTGAATGATAAGCGTTTGAATTATAAACATTCAAAATTTAGTGCTTCTAATGTTAAATTACATTTTCCCATTTTTATTTATATCTTCTGAAATTATGCTCCTAATGTGCTAATTTTTTGTTTAGAAATAAAACTAATGTGCCCAAACATAAATACGCTGAATTTGCAATTTTTATAATTTTATGATATAAATTATGAATCATGAAATTAATATTCGAAAAAATTATGAATTGCAACCTACAATTTTTTTGATGGATTTACATGTATTAAGTCCTTCTTTATGAAAATTCCAAATTTCACATTTTTCTTCCAAGTAGTTTTCAAATTATGCTTAAAAAAAGGCAAAATGATGGTTTAAGGGGCCGTCTATGATTGAAGTGAGTAGATATTTTGAAATTTCATCTGCTGCCTTGTTATCTAACATAGTTCATTGACTGCTTAAGGTGCCTTGATCAAGAAGGCAGCTCTCTCGGTTTGCAATGGAGAACACAACTTCAATTTGGATACAGGCCTTAAAATACGCTCGTTTTAAAACAATTAATTTCTCAGAAACTTATGGTACGAATTGTATAAAAATTTGTTTTTAGGCTATTTAAAGGGTGTAGAGTTCATTTATGCTGTCAGAATTGGGTGTTGCAATTGAAAAAATGAAGTTATGGTTCGTTTTAATATGTAGATGGCCCCCTAAGCAAATTTTATATACATCATTTAAAAGTAGACTTTATTTAAAATCGTTCGGTAACAGTAACTTTCTTCTACGATAATTTGTTGCCGAGTTAGTAGGGGGTGTTTACTTTTTTTTTTTCCACTACTGTACATGTTGGATTTTGTTTTGGTGATTAAACCTTAAAAGCATAGTGTAATTTAGGTGTTATAAGATTTTTTTTTTTAAATCTGGTCTTTTTATTGGTCTTTTGGCGAACTATTAGGTGTTAATTACGTATGATAAAGTGCATTTAAGGTCATGATTTCAGTTTTTTTTCTGATTTGTTATCTCGGAAAGGTTATAAAATCTTTTATTGATACTGCTTGCAATGTGCTCCACTGGCGTTTTTTCGCTATCTTTATAAAGTAGACATTATTAATTCTGAAAACTGTTAAAAAAATTTATAAAAATGCTTCTATCGTTGAATATTTGTTATAGTGTTTTGTAAACACTTTAAAGTAAGTATATAATTTAAAATGATTCTTTTTTAAGCAATTTTTTTCATGTAACTCAGGAGTGACATGATGATATGATGTCCAACAAAAACATAAAAATTTTTCTCACTATTACCTAGTAGATAATTAACAAAAACTGATTCAAATATAATGTTTTCCGAGCACAATAAAAAATCCTTCATTAAAAAGTTAACATATATTATGTTTATTGAGTGCATTTACACTTTTATAGAATGCACAGCTGTTAGATATTATACCAAATTTTGTATATTTTCTCCTTCACTTATTTTGTGAATGCGATAAATATATACAATTTGAAATGTTGAAGAAACTGGTGTGATAAATAAATAAAGAAAAAAAAATAATCACACATACAAAAACAAAAACAAAAACAAAAAAGAGAGAGAGAGAGAGAGAAAGAATTACGCAAGGTATTTCTAAAGATCTTTGAATTTCTTTGACAGATTTAAAGGAAATTTAGAATAAAAAGTTATGCCAAAGAAAACAGCCAATAAGACAGCAGAAGGCATCAGCTAATGCATAAAGAACGTTAGCACATTAGAAACATTAGCGTATTAGCAAAAGAAGAGGAATTGTGAAGCAAATTGAATAATAAATATAGTCAGAAAAATAGATTTAAAATAGAAGAAATATTGTATATATAAGTACAAATATAACAAAAAAACAGTTTTTGTATCACAACGGATCATTAGTCATTATCAATGTAAATTCAATACGTTTTAAAGCGACACATTGTTTAAAATATATTTTCTGAGGAAATCTTCCTGAAATTATCGTTAATGTGTATCTAAAGAAACTGCGGAACAAATGTGCTAGAAATTTGATAAGAATTCAATAAAATACAGTCAGGATGAACACCATGAACACATAAAAAATACACAAAACAGCTTCCTTTACCCATGATTCTGAAAAGTGTTGTATTCATTAGTTCAATCAAACCGGAATATCGGTTTTTGAGATGCTATCACTCGATATTATTAATATTAATTTTAAGCAATAATATTAATTTTAATGTTAATGTTAATATTGTTAATGTCTTATGTTTGCGAGTAAAATACGTTTGTTCAATACGATTATCATGTTTGACTGTAAACCATGTTTGTTGAACATGATTATCATGTTTGATTGAGAAACGTGTCTGTTGAACATGATTATCACGTTTGACTGCATGTATGTTAAACACAATTATCAATGTATGACTGTAAAACGTGTCTGCTCAACGTTATTATCACGTTTGACAGTAAAAAATGCTTGATGAACCCAATTGCCAATGTTTGAGGATAAAACGTGTCTGGTAACACGTGTATACCATAAAACGTGTCATGTTTGACTGTTAGACATTGTAGAACATGATTATCTTTTTTCATTGTAAACATGTTTGTTGAACATAATTATCAATGTGTGACTGCAAAACATGTTCGGTGAACATGATTCACATGTTTGCCTATAAAAAATAAAAATGTAAATCATCTGAAAAACCTATATTTTGGGTTGAGAAAAGTTCATATTTTAAAATTCTAAACGCTTGACTAAAAAATAATATAAAAAGCTTTTGAAAATCAGTGACAGCAAAATAATTTTTGTTTTTTAGAAATGCTTCATTAAATCGCGAAAATATATTACAGTAAAAGGTTTGTAAAGATAAAAGATGCTTTTCGATATCGGGTTTAACTCGGAATTAGTTATTGTGCATATTCTTTTCGAACCATATTACAATTTCCTGGATTAAGTCATATGTTTTTATTTTCTTATGTTGTAAGTATGATGTACTGCGCAGAGTCATGCGCTACAATTTTTTTCACATATCTTACAATATGAGACAACTGCTTTTATTGATTTATGAGCTTACGAAGTTGATTTCTTTTATGTGTAGCCTGCCACATATTGAATGTGATTTTAAATTAAAATATATTTTCTGTAAGTACAGAGTTTCATGTATCACAAAGAGCCAATAACGACAGTAAAAGAATATAGTTGAAGGAAGCACAGATGTAATGAAATTATTATATCTCATGAAGCAATTAAGAGACATATTGCAGGCTGAGGAGGGTTGACACAATTTTTACAACCTGATTCTTTTTTTAAATATTGAACCTAGAATAAAGTTTCATATATCATTCTATTTTTTACACAATCAGTCATCCAAATAAAATTGCGACAAAAGTGTAATGTATAAGAAACTTGAAAAATGATTGAATTTGATCATGAGAAAATAATGGGTCAAGACTCCTCATATATGGGAGGCTTGACCCACTTTACTTTATATTGAAATATTTGATAAAGGAAATAAAATCAGTTTTTAAAAAGGCAAAATAATATTATGCTACATGGTTTAATTAATATAAAAATTATTTGGGAAAATAGGTTGTGTAAACAAACCTGCTTAATTGGAATTCAAGGCACAGGAGAAAAATTCCTCTTTAAACACCTACCTTTTGTGGCTCTCGATCTAACAACACTCATCTCATTATGTTCATTTTGGTGAAATATGTCTACATACATTTTTATAGTATTTTGATCAATGCTATATCCTTTTGTACTGGCATGAACACTTAACATTTTTATGGATACTGCTTCCATCCTTTCTAGTTTTTTCCATTATTTCCATTTACATACTATGGGTACTATGTAAAAGAAATAAAAATTCCTGTAAACTTTACAATTTATATTTTATTAAGTTATTTCTTGCAGATATATCGATTTTTCACATCTTCCTTTAAGCCCTTAACGGTTCGAATTAAATTACGGTTTAAAAGTTCAAATTGCTTATTGGCACAACTTTTTTGAAAACGAAGTATTCACCTTACTTAATGGTAGGTAAACTGATACCCTAATAAAGCCAATTGCACTATTTTATAAAACTGGTGTGTATTAAATAATCCGAATAAAATCAAAACCCGTGACTATCACGGGAGCGAAAATTAAGGGGTTAATCAATTTTAAACATTTACCTTTCTATCATCCCGTTGTACGCAGCTTTACATAATAATTTTCCACAAATTTAGAAGTATAAAAGTTGGCCCTACATTATGTACAGTGTATAATAAAAATACTCCCAAAAACACGTAATTAAGAGAGCTTTGACCATATGGCCAACCCTTTCCCTGATTGATTGAGTCAAGCCTCCCCACAAAGAAATTTTTTTTAAAGTATAGAGGATGGTTATGTTTAGCCAAATTTACTGTAAAATATTTATATCTGGAATGAAAGCTCAAAATTTCTGTATTACGTAAAACCTACTTACTTAAATATCTGTGATATATTTTATGTGCGAAAATCTTACAATATATTTCAAAAATTACACTTTTTAAGCTGAAAACTCTTCACATTTGAATTTTTCTCACCTGTTTCAATTAACTGCATGAGGCAAAGACTATTGTTTGAGCATTTCAGTAGCTTTAGTTGCCACCCATTGACAAAATTCTATTAAATATGAAAACTGAAGGGTAGGTTAAGCCTCCCCTATGGCCAATCCTCCCCAGTCTACCCTATATATATTGCCGTGATATATATCGCATTTGCAAGCTTAAAACACGCACTTCGTATATAATTGATAAAAAATAAAAGAATAAAAATTGGTAAAATAAAAGTTGTTCACATGAACTAAGATTTATAATTAAATGAACAGGCATTTTGTTTATAAAAAATAGTATTTGCTGTCAGATTACATAAAAAATAGGTTGTTGTAAAGTAGATGTACCTATAGTGGGAGATGTAGCAGTAGTGGACTACTAATTTTTAAAGTTAAACGAGCCCCAAATGCATTTTTGAAAAATGATTAATTCTGACTAATATCCTTAAATGTTAACGTCCCATAAACAGTTTGGAGTAATTGTTTTTTATTCTGCTGGTACATTTTTTTAGAACAGATTTTTTTGGGGAAATTCTTAGAGATTTCATGAGATAAATTTTTATTTAATACCTTGTTTCTGTAATATTATGTTTTTGTTTGAATTAAACTGCTGTAGCTATACTCTATTACACTGTAAATAATTTATTCCAAAAACCGAAAACTTAAAAGTTCATGCATGAGAAATTTATTACATCATATCAATCCGTTATCTCACTTATACTACAAGTTTTTGTATCGTGAAATTTAGCTATTTCCACAAAATATAACATTCGATTTTCCAAGAAATATCTCTTGTGTAATATATCTCTGAACCAAAAGTAATTCGATCTTTTCGAACATCTAATGTTTTAGAGGAATGATTCCGTGGAACAAAATTTATTGCACATATTAAACGGACCGGCTTTAAGTTGATGACATTTTCCGAGCAGGTCTCAAAGGATCATGTGAAATTTATTTCCTTTACTATTTTTTTCCTTTTTATAGTGAGAGAAAAAGTAGCTGCAATTTCCTTCATTTACAGCGAAAATATCTTCGTAAAAATTTAACAGTGTTTACTCTTTTAAAGATACTTCTATTTGCCATTTTTAAAACGTTTTCTAAAACGCCACTTTTAAAACTTTTAAAAATGTGTGTCCTCATGTTTTTTAACTTGATACATCTTTTTAAAATATTTACACAATGTGACATAATTTCGAAAAGAAAATTAAAATTACCTTTCAAAATCTCATGAGAACATTTCAGACTCTGTAATACAGTTTTATATCAATCAAATTGATTAAAAAATATATAGAACCACTTCAAACAAAACACAAAATATCAATATTATAAATTTATTTCATTTATTATAATTTTTTTTACGGTTAGTGAAAAAATATCTATAATTTTCTTCATTTTGAGCGAAAATATCTTGGTAAAAATTTAAGAGTGTTTGCTGTTTTAGAAATGCTTCTATTTGTCACTTTTAAAAAGTGTTCTAAATTATTCACTCATCTGGTAGGGAATCTATACATTATATGTAAAACAAAAATGTTTAAAGTGAGTGTCCTGATGATTTTTAACTTGCAAAATCTTATTGAAATATTTGCACAATGTGACATCATTTCACTAGGAAAAATTTAAAATATCTTTGGAAATCTAATCAGAACATTTCCGATTCTATAATATAGTTTTATATCAATCTCGTAAATTAAAAAATGTATAGAACTACTTTAAAAAACCCCACAAAACATCAATATTTTATCTGTTTCTGTTAAGTGTGTTTTATATTCAAAAAGAAGATTTAAAAACTCATTGTTATTAGCATTTTCGAAGAAACTATTTCTTTTTTTACTCTTGAAAGATTTAAGAGAAGGAATTTTGTAAACAAATATAAAATAAGAATAAACATTAATAAGTTTACGATAAAATATAACATATAATGTATTTAAATTTTACATGAATTGGATGTTACTTTTTCCGTAATATTTGGATAATAAAAAATGGTAATCAAGAATATTTTCTGTTTAATTATGAAGATTAGTTAGAATGAATGTTTATAAAATCGCATTTTCATTTCCTTAAAAGAAATCAATAAATTAAAAGTAAAGTATCATTTTCACTATTGTTCCCATCGCATGATATATCATAATTAGGGAAATTTTTTATTAAATAAAATGGAAAAGTAAGTAATATGTCAAGTTTATAAAATAATATTTCTCTCACCTGTTAAAACTGCGTATGGAACCAAGGGAAAATATATTTTAATATATATTTTAAAGTATCTTCATTACTAGTAGTACTTCATAGTATACGAAAATGCCTTTATGAAATTCTTTTATGCACTACAAAAAGGGTAATTATGCATACATACATACACACACACACACATATATATATATATATATATATATATATATATATATATATATATATGTTTGTGAGCCTATAAAAAAGAATTTAAAAAGATTTTTTTATTAAAGGATTTAAAAAATATTTTTTTATGAATAGGATTTCAAGTCGCATAGGGGCTTTAGAAATTCAAAATATTCTATTTTTTTTCTAGTTTACTGCTTCAAAGAAAATAATGTTAACTCGAACTTACGCTATATGGGCTTTAATAAGGTGCTTTTTTTTTGTAAATATTTACACGTATATATTAAAAGTAAAGAGACAAAACAATCTTTGATTCATTAAAAGAAATTTATACTAATATAAATATCAAACTTATTCCAGTATCAACCATTTCCAATATCATCCCAATATTCTTAATTTTACACAGTAAAATTGCTGTTCATACAACTACACCTTGAATAAGATAATTTGCAAAAAAAGCTACAGAATATAAACAAAACATTTAGAATTTTTTTATCGCAGAATATATAACTCAATATTCCAGGCTGTTTTCTTTATTATAACTATAGTCTTTTGTATATTTCTTTAACTTTTTATTTTTATGTATTTTGTTCAATATTTTCTCTGTTCTGTCATTTCTTAAGATTCATTAATTACACATATATGTAAGTTTTTAGCAAAGAAGAATAATATTATTGAAATCATAATTAGTGCATTTGACTTCTATCAAAATAAAATGCTGTTTTCTTTTTTTTTTTCGAGGAATCAGTGTAAAAATGGAAAATAAAATAATAATAATATTATATTATATAAATATGTTATTATATAAATAAAATATATTTTATAATGTATTTTGTTAATATATATTAGTATATGCACTAATATTATATTTATATTTATATTTTATTTGTCGATTAAAAGTGACACTGGAAAATAATGACTTATAGTTTTGAAAATAAGATTAAAAAAAAATACATTCAATATGTCACATAAATTTCACAGATATTAATTTAAAAAAAATCTACGTTCATCACATAATTTCAATAATTCAGATTAATTTAGATTATTGATTGAATACTTATTGCTACACTAAAATAACGAAGAAGGACTTGTTTCAATAAAGAGGCAGCTGACTATTTCGTGCATTCGCCATTGTTTTCTCTTAACTATTCAAGGTCCAAAAAAACTACTTACACAGAAATTGAACAGAATGTTATCTGCTTTTTCAAAATATACATTACAGTTAAATGCTTTCTTTTAGTGTTATGAACAGAAAGGGTGTAAAAGAATGTGTTTTTTGAGATTTTCCAAAATTACTGGTTTTCGTCGATTTTTTCAACTCCTCTTATGAAACCATATGTAGTACAGAAATTATGATAAGAATATGAATTGTAGTCAAATTTCTCGTCTGTATTTTAATATAGGACCACCTTTTGCGTAAAAAGCTTACTTTGCAAGTTATAAGACAAATACCCAAAACTGCGATTATTATAGTGTTTTGTTTTTTCATGATTTTTCACATTTGTCGGGAAACCTTTTGCAGGACAATCGGAGATTCGTGTTCAGCACCACAAAAACATAAAGTAAGACACTAAAAACAATTACATCATAATTTCCAACCTCGAACTGCAGTTTGACTGGACGATATGTGTCCTGTAGTAAACCTGAGTGGTTTAAATTGAATTCATTATATTTGGAATAGTGTAATATTATTTAAGTATGCTTCAAACGATTTTAAACATAGACTATCTAAACGAATTCTATCGCATGGCCCTGTAAAAAAATAATAAATAATTTAAACTCTATACTCTACAGAAGGTGTGATATAAAGCAACTCAGAAACTCATATAATCTTCATTGTGTTTGACATTTTGTAATATCACTAAAATACACAACAACGAATTTTCCATCATAGTCCATAATTTAACGGTATTCTTTAAAATGTTCCTCTAAATGAGCTTTAAATGCTTCACACTTCATTTTCAATACCGAACATGCAATGATACACTGCAATAACATATATCAAATACACGGCGATCAGAGTATATTTACGCAAGTAAGTGCACGGACAGATTTGCAGACAGCAGAAAGACAGGCTGACGGCCAGACAAACTGAATGCCTAAACACTTTTCAACTATGTTATAAAGTGTTAAAAAGGACAGTAATTTTTCTTAAAATTTCAAAATATAATGAAATATGACGTCTTATACACCCTCTGTGTCCAGAGTTTATGAGAATGTGTGGTTTTTACTTTTTAATTGTCATCACCAGATATTCATCAAAAATGGTATCGTTAATTATCAGTGCCAGATGAAACAGAATCTCCAAACCATAACCGTTGCCGATATAGATCCCCATTCGATAACTGCACGAATAATGGTCCGCATATCTCCAGCAGAGTATCATACCGTCAATTCTATCGTCATTAGCGATACCAGATCGTCTTTATGCCGAACGTCGGTCAATGGGCATGTCGAAAAAGTGACTGATCTGGTATCGGAAGCCAATATCGCGTACTTATCGCCGATAACACTAAGCGGCTATCGGTCGATCACTTTACGACAGTTCTTTTTAAATGACTAGGGGGCGCTGCCCCCTACGAGCTATGCTCGCCAACCCCCGTTCAGACGCCACAGATTCTAAAAGCACGCTAATTTGATCGGCTTTAAAAAGATTTCGGAAGATTGAATTATAAGCTAAAAATCAGTGGCGATCTCCATGTAAATGGGTTTCTATTCATCTCTCTTTCATTGAGGTTATTTTAAGGACAAATCAGCTGCTGTTGAAAGGTACAATGGCTATTTCCATCTTTGATTAAATAAAATCAGTTAAACATTTCAAAATAAGCTAATATAAAATGAATTAAGTAAACAGCGTCTTTGTCTCCCGGTATTTTTTAGCAAAGGGAAAAGAATGTTTTTTTTTTCTTTTTTTTTTTTTTTTTTTTTTTTAATAAGACTCCGTAAATGTATCGTTTTTAATCTGACATAATTTTCACCAAACTTTTCTTTCTCTTTTTAATATTCACGTGAAATTAATTTTGTTAGAAAAGAAATATTATCTGCGCTGTCCTAATAAAAACAGTTGAGAAGCTCATCTTAAAATATCAAATAAGTGTCTCGCGCAATTTTTTAATTTAAATTGTTTTACAATATTATTTTTTTTTCATTTTACGTAATAAGTGTAATATGACGTAATTTCTCCTAGTTAAGAATTCTAACGCATGCTAATGAATTTATTATTTTACATATTATTTCACTTTTAAAATTCACGTGTAAATATAGTTTTATGACGGAATATTCAATGTGTTCCTACTTTTTATATTTTCTGTTTATAATAGTCACGTGTAAATATTTTTTTTTTTTTTAATTTGAAGCAAACATTATTGTTTGCACTGTTTATACAGTTGGCAACAGTTTAAATTAATACCATTTTCTAAAATATGTAAACAATATCTCTCGAAATGCTGAAAATTTGAATTTAAAATAGAAATAAAACCTCAAAAAATGAGTCAAATTAAAAAAAAAATAATAATAAATGCAGTCTGCACACCGGGAAATTCTAACACATAAAATGATATAAAAAGATTAAATTCTCATGTATAGTTTTTGCTCGTATAAAACTTATTTAATGGAACGATTTTGTCCAACTTTAGCATTAAATATCGCTTAAAACTATTCTTCGATTTGAAAACTGTCTACATCAGCGTGTTTATTCAACATTTCTCTATAATACCACCGATATTCATACTTTTGTATGCAACATTTTGCTTAATATTAACGAAGAAAGACCTCCGGTCACGAAAAATTCAAAACCGGTGGCGGCGGTGACAGAGTTAGTTACTTTTATTTAGAATAGAGAGAATCTTTCATGCCAATTTTAATGATTAAACAGACACCGCATAGAAATTTTAATTATTGAATGTCATTTAAATTTAATGTTGAAGTATTATTTGGTCTCTCATGAAACTTAAAGTAGATTTAGAAAATTTTAAACACACTCTCAGAAAATTATTACGTTAATTATGTTGGACGCAGAATTTAAAAAACCGTAATATTTGCATAAAATATAAATGATTTGTTAAAAAGGCTTTTGTTTCTTATATAGTTTTTGCATATTTTGTTCTTGAATATCAAAAATACTTTCTATACCAAATTACTTTGAAATCGACATCCACTCTGTAGAATTTTCTGAAACAAATATGTTCATAAGCATAAGCCAAGTTTCTATGCTTAAATTGATAATTAATGAAAAAAAAAAAAAAAAAAAAAAAAAAAAAAACGTATTTTTTAAAAAATTACTATTGTTTGCATTTTTTAGTATTTTTATTTGGAAATGTGTTGTTATAAATCTAAAATAATATCATTATTGTATGTGAAAATACCATAAAAACACAGAAAAGGAAAACATTACTAGACGTATGTTTGTAAAAATAGCAATTTATCTATAATGTACAGCAGAGAATTTACCTTTTCAAACTCGAAAACGTTTTCTTCTTAAGTGATTTAAAAAAGTATTCTAGAAAAGATTCTTTAATGCAGCAATTTCGTTTAAAAAATGTAATATACATTACGTGTAAAATTCTGTTCTCCAAAAAGTAGAAATTGAATTCCATAATACTTTATGGTAGTATCTTCATAAATAAGTGTTGGTGCATAACAGAATCTGCTGATCTAATAATTTTTAAACATGTGGGATGTCTTACAGCACTTAAATTTCAAAAACATAACTTTTATTTTTTGTTAAAAAAGAAAACGGTTATCAATTTCGTGTAAAATAAATCATTAGAGGTAGTTTTAAATTTAAATGTCAATTTTATTTAAATTCTTAAAGTTACGACACTAAAATAAATATCTATGCTAATAAATGAAAGTTTCGGTGTGTGTATGTCTTTCTGTTTGTGATATCTAGGAAAATATACCCCATGCAGCTGACTGAGAAGAATTATGAACAAATGTAGGCATCGAATCACAGGAGACTCAGATTTTTATTTTTAGATAATTAGCTTTTGGCGAACCCGAAAGTGCCCCTAGTTACAAATTCACTTACTCAAGTGTAACGTTTTGATAACGCCTTTATTTGAACTAATCAGGCAAGGGGTTGATAGCCACTTTCAGATTTAGAAAAAGTACGCGGCAATAAACAGGTTAAATCATAAGCTCAATAATTAAGAAATATTCAAAGTGCGACTTACATAGAACTTACATACAACTTACATAGAACACTAATTTCAGCTGCAAAGCTAAACATTAGTCAAATCTTTATTGTAATATCATTAACAATTAAAATAATAAAACTTTGTAAAAAATCACCATAAAATAAAAACAATACATAGGGCGCGTTTTAAGCTAAAAATATAACAGCTCGCTATCAGCTACAGTAAACACGTGTCCGAAAGTGGACTAGGTCACAAAGGAACTGAAAGGTAGAGAATGTTGCAAAGAATGCGACAGATGGCGCTAGCTGAAAAGAGCACATGCACAAGAGAAAAGTGTTTCCAAAAAGATAGAAGAGAAATTGATAGGGAAAAAATGGAAATAAAAGAAATAAACAAAATTAAAATAAAATAAAAGAAGTAAATAAAAAATATAAATAATAATAATAAAGAAAGAAATATAAAGAATAGAACAAGAAAAAACAAACAAAAGATCATTTAAAAAAAAAAACCAAATTAAATTAAATAAACAAGAGAAGAGGGAAAAGAATTACAAAAAGTAATTTCCACGCTGGAGATAGGAAAGGAAATGATGGGAGATCATTGACAAGATAAGCAATATCATTAACAACCCGTAGTCGTGAAAAAGCTTTTATTTACACAAACTTTATTGCAAAACGTCTTACCAACTGGCAAGTGCTTCTAACACGACCTCCAATTTAACATCACATGCCCGAATTTCTATAATCGTCCAACACAGGCCGAATGCTCCTTTAAAATAGGACACGGCCCAAATCGGAAAACATACCCTTTCGCTCCACCTTCTATACGTAGCAGATTGAAAACGCAGCCTAATTTACATAAAACCACAGAGAAAAGAAGCAACCCAGGATTTCAAGAGAACTAAACACACATCGGGAAATTAGAGTAAAATACAGTGTAGAGTACTCTTTTGCGCGCTCAGGTTAAACGTTTGACTTCATGTTCACATTCAAAATACAAGATCCTCTATATAAGTGAGTTTCTAGTCCACTACAATCTTAGATATTAAATAAAAACTCATATAAAATGCATTCTGTTTTCTGAAAATCGCATACGCTCCCTTGTATGTTCAATTCCTTCTTTCTGGAATACATACAAAATTAGAACAAAATGCTTTTTTTTTGCCTCTCTCTTAACATCCATCAGCCAAACCGCTTATTATACTGAAAAAACAAAGACATTTTCTCTAATTTAGTATTTTTAGATTTTAAATGTCGCAACTAGTTTCAGAAAACGTCGTTTTTATCCCTTTAAAATATTTTCACAAATGGCCGTTTAGGTGGTTGACTTTTTTCGCTTGCGTAGACTCTCCCCTAGGGCTGATTTCAGAGGTAGTAATTTATAAAAATATGTATTTAAAGCTGATAACTTTTTCTAGTCGACTGAAAAATCAGTGTTTAAAAAAAACAAATTGTAACACTTTCGAAAATATTCGCGACTAAAAATGACTTCGCGCTTCTTGAAGATGATCTCTTTCCTATGCTGATTTTAAATAAACGTTGGTATCGCTACAATCTTTTCAGAGCCTCTACGCAGTCCAGATTTAGAAAACATGTACAAATTAAAAAATCTTCAGAAGAGAAGAAGTACTTAAAATAAATAACAAAAAACAGAGAGATATTAATGGAAACATTAGAACACGGGTGTTTTCGACATGACTTTGGCACTTGTTTTCGTTAATAAATAAGCCTATTTTTTCCATGGTATTTTAAAGAGGTCTTGGACTGGGATATATTTTTAATCGATTAAGATCAGAGAATTCGGATGATAAACATTTTTTTGTTATGTTAAAGGACTTATAAAAAAAAGCTTAAAGTAAACACAAGTCTTTTACAATTAGATGTAAAATATTTTTATACTTCAAAACCTTTATATTTATATCCGATAAAATTTGCAGATAAATCGGAAACTTTTTTTAAAAACTATAAAATTACCTTACGTGAAAACTTACAAGCGTTTTTATCACTAAATATCAATATTTTGGGGGGATTTTTCATTTTAAAATAAAACTGACAAAACATCAGGTGTAGGATATGAAATCAATGAAATTTGTGGTTTATTTAATGTTATTATCTCGTGATTCGGCAATGCCATGTGGATAAGCTAATTAAAATAACCTATAAATATCAAATACCACATTTTATACTTAGTGTTACATTTTAAAGCTTTTTAACTAGTGTTGGTATAAGGTTTAAAAGTCAACTGTTTTTTGTTCTAGCCGGATTTCTAGAAACAACATTTTCTCTTTAAGGTTTATTAATAAAGTAGATCGTCCTACCATGCCATTTGTCTTTATAATTTATAACGCCACATATGTGCTATCCCAAACGCTTATAATTTTTTAATATAAAATATCATTTTTTATAAATATTCATAAAAATATCTTGAAAAACATCATAAAAATATTCACATGTTTCCACACTTTTCCATTTTGCATGACACATTGAAAAATCAAACAAAGAATTCTTATGTGATGTGTTATTTTAAACACAAACTGAATTTCAGGAATACTTTTCTGTTTAAAATCGATGAAAGTAATTTTGATTTTAAATTTAACATTATATTTAAACTTTCTCAATTCATTCAAAATGGAAGAACAAAAATTATATACAAAAGGAAGATAGAAAAACTTGTTCAAAGTATTATATTCTTTTTTCAAATTGAATCTTAATGATTTATTTAGAAGTTCTGAAATGCATTTCACAATTCGATTAAAAGTACATTTTCTATTTTGTGAAAAAGTTTTTTATGCAAAGAGGAATTTACAAAAATATTTTCCCTTAAACAATTAGAATGTTTTCACGCAAAAGTACATGATATATCAGTACTACCGTGTGCTCTAAAATACACTAAAAAATTTTAAAATTTAATAACTTGCAAATGTTGACAGCTATTAAAAAATTCTTACAGGTCGATTATATAAGATGTCAGGAATTTTTTAATTATGTTTTCCCATTTTAGTTAAAAATAGCAGCAGTATGTGACACTGCAAGCAATAGGCGCAAAATCGAGGCACACATTTTGCCCTCAGTCTTCTCTCTGTATTGATGAGAGAGAGAGATGACAAAAATCGGGGTCCGATTTAGAGCCTATTGCATGTTGCGCAATATTTAACCTCCTTCTTCCGCATCAATACTGAGAGAAGGGAATGGAGAAACCTCCAGCGCGATTTAGCGCCTATTGCTTACAGTGCCATCTATCTCTGCTATTTTAAACTGAATTCGAGAATCAAGTAAAAAAATCCTGACATCTTATATAACTCATCTGCAAAAATTTGTTTAATAGCTGTCGCCATTTGCAAGTTATTAAATTTTTAAATCGTTCTATTCTTCAATTAATGTCTACAAGGTGTCTTTTCGTACTAAATCTATGATGCTCTACAACTTTGTAAATCACTTTTTTTTCCCTATCTCTTTCTGTTTTCGAGATAGGAATGCTATCTCCGCAGTTTTACACCAGGTGGCGCCGTAGACGGTTTCATTCAGTAGCACATGGTTTTTCTATAGACAAATAGACAACACTTTTATGAATATAGCAGCAGCCATTCTGGAATTAAGAGAGTGTCAAGGGACTTAAAAGTAGGCATACTGTATATCGTTAGCTGCTAGTAACAAGTTTTAAGTTTAGGATTTTAGAATGACACTGATAAAAATAAAGTTAAGAAACACTTTTAACGGCCGTATAGTTAAAAAAAAAAAGAATTAGGAAACACTAAATATTGTTATTTTTTTATATACAAATTGAGACTGTAGTAACTAAAAATAAATGCCGAACTCATATTTTTAGTTAAACATTTTATAAAAAGCAAGCATAATTGAATAAATTACAAATTTAACATTTTTTCATTTCACTGAGTAAGTTTAGAGAACCTACAACTTAGTAAGTTGTAGTTGGTTAGACTGACAGTGCCATTAAATCTGTATGAATCATATATAGGATATAGCACTTCATCAAATTTTCATTACTTAGTTAATTTAAAAGAAACTAATTAAAATTGCAAGCATTTTTCTAATTAAACGTTCAACTTGTTTATCGGCTAATTGTGACGGGCATTACCTAGTTTATAATAAAAAAGCAAAGCATATTATCCAGTTTCACCTTATACAACGGATAAATATGTTTATTCAAATATTCAATAACAAATATGTAATTTAAATAAATAAAAATTTACTTATGAAGATCAAAGCTTGAAATTTATTAAATGAAAAAAAAAATCACAAGATAAAGAGAAATTACCTTTTGCAGCCATTGAAAATATTTCTTGATAAAGAAAAATCACTGAAAACTATGTTATTATAAATATTTTTGTTTTTGAATAGTAAATACAGATATATTTATAATAAATGTATAGAGAACTATGCGCTTTAATTTTTGTAAATTAATATATTATTATTCCTTAATTTTCTTTCTTATGGTTATCTATAGAATATTTTTTTTTTCTAAACGATAAGCATTCCCTTGCAGAAATTTCGGAAAATGCTAAAGTAAGATAATGGGTTTAAGGTACTTCAGAAGTAATTCCTCAGAAAAGTTTCTTTTCCAGCATAGAATTAATATTGCCAGATAAAAAATATATATATTAAGATGGATTTGATTTTTATTCGTATGCTTTCATTAATGTAACATACAAAATATCAACTGCGTATTTTTACAGTGGCTTGGTTCGGAAGTAGGCAATATAAATGTCACTGTTTTTAGTTAAGTGGCTATAAAAGCCGGAGAGCTAATATGCCCGCAGGTTCTGTATGTACGTATGTATGTACGTAACGCGATAACTCTTTATAGAAATATTCGATATGTTTCAAATTTGTTTTCTAGGTTCATTCTAATAACGCGCTTCCCTGATTAGTTTGGAGGGTTCAGTGGTTAAGTGTAAAGAGTGGAACAGGTGGGCGAATTCTCCCTTAATTTAGACAAATGAGTTTTTCATGCAGAGTTATCAGATTTGCTTCAAATTCGGTGTACCGATTTATTCTAATAAGACGCATCCTTGATTAGATTTTGAGGTTCATAAGTTAAGTATAAAGGGGGAACAGGGGACCAATCGCCCCTACTTAATTTAGATAAATAAGTTTTTCATGTAGGATTATCCGATATGCTTCAAATTTAGTATACTGTTTTATTCTGATAAGGCGTTTCCCTGATTAGATTTGGAGGTTCATTGGTTAAGTATATAGGAATGAAATGGGGAAGCTAATCACCCCCTTAATTTAGCTAAATGGGTTTTTCCTGTAGATTACCCGATTTGCTTGAAATTTGGTATACACGTTTATTATGAAAAGGCGCTTCCCTAATTAGATTTGGAGATTCATTGGTTAAGTATAAAGGGGAGTAACGGGGGACTAATCCCCTTTAATTTATTTTTCGCGGGGCATTATTCTTTGAAATAAGAGTATAATATACAATTAGTGTGAATAGCTTGTGAGCTCAATGAGATCAGTTTAACCAGACACTTTTCTTTTTAATTAAAAATAATCTATAAATCTATAAAAGAATCTAAAAAATCTGCTATATTAAAATCGCCATTTTCATGAAAATTTTCAAAATTTTTTATTAATTTATTTCATTGATTATTAGTTTCCTTTTACTTACGATTACAAATTTGTTTAAATTTTATTCCTACGATTATTAGACTGGAAATATTTTAAATTTAATAAACAGAAAGTGATGAGACAACTTCCAGAAATGGAAGTAGGAACGTCAGGATAAATGTAAACAATGTTTTTATTCATGATTTTCTTAAGTTTTTTACATTAAAAAATTATAAATGTTAATTGATACTTTTGGATTCATTTTAGAGATAAGAATCAATGTAGATAAGAAATTTTTAAATGCGATTTCCGGAAAATTATTTTTTTTTTTTGCCAATTCCCATGTTCAATAAACTTTATTACATAAAACGTTTTAAATATATTTCAGTAAAATTTTCTGAGAATGCTTACCATATTACTCACTACGTTCTGAACGAGAATCTAAGATCTATGTGATAATGTGATTATTTTATAGGTATTCAAATATAAAAAAAGGTGATTTTTATAAAAAAAAAAAAGGTATTTTTTGCCGTATCAAAAAATATTTCAGTTAATTTTGAAGATACTGTAAAACTCCTAGTTCGGTGCGCAGTTAAGTGTAATAGTAGTATTTAGTGTAAAGGAAATTAAACTACGAATAAATTTAGTTGAATTGAGTGTACGCTATCTGACGTAAGCATGAAATTTTCACAAAAAATTACAAAAAATCTTTTAATATGTTATGAAGATATTTTTAGGATTATATGTTTTTTCCTCATTTTGTATTAAAAATAAACTAAAAATATGTTTGTTTATTCAACATTGTATATTAAAAAAGAAAGCACACTGAACGTTGGCCTTAAATCTAAAAAAAATTACATTGTTGTCTCTGCAATGTTCATTTTTTTTTTCTTTTTTTACCCGATCGCCAAGAAGGGTTATGTGTTTCACGTGTATTTAGGTATGCGGATTTCTTTATTCCCTCGAAATATCCCAACGGCTGGATGGATTTTAATGAATGAGGTATGTACCGATTCGTCTCAAACTTCCGATTGTTATAGGCTAGATTTTGTTTTTATAAATTCAAAATGGCGGCCGTAAAATACAAAATGGCGGTAGAGACGAAAAAATTACGCACCTTATTGAGTGGCATATCATTGGATAGGTCTTTCAAAATGAAGACGATGTTTCATTGACTATTTGAAAGTCAGAAGCTCCGTTCAAATATTACACAGCCTGGAATTTGTGTAGGTAGGATATCTAGCTTTACTGCAACTCTAACCATCATAGACATGCATAGGCATCATCAAAACAGTGTTTAAAGATAGGAACTCACAATTAAACACAACTTAAAACAAGCAAGAAAAATCATGCGTTTTGCATAGATTATGAAGCACTTTCCAATACTTCCTGGATGCTTTAACAAAACTTCGTTATTTAGAGAAAAAAGGTATATAAGAAAACTAAGTAAACATTTTAGAAAACTCATGAAACATTTGAAAAACTGATTTCTGTAGTTACCGTATATAGCCAAATATGCATTCCAATTCTTTTCAACAGCCATGTATTTGATCTGTAGGTTGATATATATACTATATAATGGGAAAATTTAGTTTAGCAAAAAAACGCACAACAGGTTGAAATTTCTCTTTCAGCAATTTATACTAATAGATCAAAGCATACTTGTATACATTTGTACAGCCCATTAGTTAACCTAGTAAATTTATTACACGCCACTAATTAGCTAAAGTTTAATTCAAAGTAAAACCCTCTTAAATCTACTGAAATCACATTTCCAGAAAACATCATTTATAGACGGCCATGTATCCAATTCTTTGCGTGACCCTGTATATCATTTTATCTATGTTCTACAAACATTTGTTAGTAAACAAATGCAGTTCCGTGTAAAAATGCGTAATTCATTTAAGAACCAACTTTAAGTAATTTGCAAGCATACCCAGTAAACATTACAAATTATTTTGCGTGGCCGTGTATATGAATTACAGCATTTATATACACCATATACTATGCATAAATATAGTGAAACATAAAAGCACATAACATAATTAAAAATGCATTTCCAGCAATCATCGCTACTGTACAGTACTTCGGATAGAATATAGTATCTGAAATATTTTGTGTGTCCCTGTAAATGCTATGTACTTCGCATTATACATGAAATAAGTTATAGTAAACCTCAGCGACGTATATAAAATTCATTGTACATGAAATAATTTAACATGAATAAAATACGCCACAAACAATTCCCTCTACCCCTATATCGTGCTGTAACTGAATTATTTTGGTGTGGCCCTGTAAATGAATAATAACTATTCTTTGCATCGTATATTCTACAGAATGCATATTTTAGTGCACTTTATAAATGTATTTAATTGTGTTATGTTTGAAAGCATGTAACATCATTAAAGACCATTTTAAACGATTTTTTTCCCATAGGCCGTAATGTGACGTTAATCTCTTGAGTACCCCAGTAAATGAACTAACATGCTAGAAACTTTATTTGAAATAGGGATCGTGCTATGGTAGAGGTCACTAACATCCAAAAATTTCAGAACGATCCGACAATATTTACGAGAGTTTGAGCGCAGAAAGACGGACAGACGAGTTTGAAATTTCTAATTCCGCAATCTATACTAATAGATCAAAACACACTTGTATACATTTGTACAGCCCTTTAGTTAGCCTAGTAAATTTATTACACGCCACTAATTAGCTAAAGTTTAATTCAAAGTAAAACACTCTTAAAACTACTGAAATCACATTTCCAGAAATTATCATTTATGGACGCCATGTATCCAATTCTTTGCGTGACTCTGCATATCCTTTTATCAATGTTCTACAAACATTTGTTAGTAAACCAAATGCAGTTCCATGTAAAAATGCATAACTCATATAAAAACCACCTTTAAGTAATTTGCCATCATACCCAGTAACCTTTACAAATTATTTTGTGTAGCCTTGTATATGAATTACAGCATTTATACATACCGTATACAGTGAAACATAAAAGCACATAACATAATTTAAAATGTATTTCCAGCAATCATCGCTACTGTACAGTACTTCGGATAGAATATAGTATCTGAAATCTTTTGTGTGTCCCTGTAAATGCTATGCATTTTATATTATACATGGATAAAGTTATAGTAAACCTCAGCGACGTATATCAATTTCATTATACATGAAATAATTTAACATAATTAAAATACGCCGAAAACAATTCCCTGCACCCCTATATCGTTCTGTAACGGAATTATTTTGTGTGCCCCTGTAAATGAATAATAACTATTCTTTGCATCGTTTATTCTACAGAATGCATATCTTAGTGCACTTGATAAATGCATATGAATTTTATTATATTTGAAAGCATGTAACATCATAAAAACCATTTTAAACGATTTTTCCCCATAGGCCGTAATGTAACGGAAAAATTTTGACTGTCCTTGTAAATGAAATAAACATGCTAAAACTTTATTTGAAATAGGGATCATGCTATGGTAGTGGTCACTAACTTTCAAAAATTTCAGAACGATCCGACTATATTTACGAGAGTTAGAGCGCGGACAGACGGACAGACAAACCGAAGTCATAAACACTTTTCAACTTTGTTGGAAAGTGTTAATAAAAGTATGTAATATAAAAAAGTTTCACATTGAAGAGAAATAATTAATTAGTTCGCTTTTTACGCAGTCCCGTTTTTTGATTTTTTAAATTTAATTTTTATGTACTTGCTTGACATTTTTCTGTAGATTGCAAAGACATTTCTCATAGTAATACAAGAGATGAATATTGAGTGTTAATTTTAAAAATGCTCTATACCATGTCTTTCGTCTTAAATTTATAATAGTGTTATTTTACAAGCGATAAGTTTGTTTATTTAAAGTTCCAAAAACATTCCAATCAGTTCACCTCGGTTAGTAACGCTAAATTGCTACTCGGGGTTTCAAAGCCTAACCAATAAATTGCGAATTTCGAACTTCTAAACATCACACAAATAAAAGCTTTACACCACGGAATAGGAAACATATTTACCTTCAAAAGTTAACATGCTTGATATCTGTATCTCAATTTACTGATTTTTTATGTTTTTTAAAACATGAATTATTTAAAACCTATGTCTGTCACGTGTTGTCCAGTTACGAAAAATGAACAGTTTGCTCCTTAAACAATATATATATTTCTGATTTTTTTTTTTTTTGGCTAATATTTTATGACGAATTATAAAGCTTCATCAATAAATCATTCAATAAAAAGCATATTTAACATATTTGATCTTCGAACAGATATACTGAAATAACCAGAATCAAAAACGTTTCTATAAATTTTGAAACCTTTGGCAATTTCTTTTACTATTACGGTTTCCATGAGACTAATACTAAAATACAGTTTTAAATAAATTTCAAAACTTCATTTGAAAGCATAATTGTTATTTTTCATATTAAAAAGCTTTTTGATGTTGTTTTTGGACAGTATAAACAAAATATATTAAATATAAAAAATCAATTTGAATTTTTAAATAAAAAGAAATGATTTTCACCTATACTCTGCAATTCTGAAACAACGGTCAGATTCCGTAGTATTATTAAAACGAATTTTTTTACATACTGTCAGTATCATACAAATGTAAACTAAATCTATTTTTCTACGCAATTCTGTATTCTAAAACTACTTGATGAAATTTTCCTCTAGACCGCATTGGTTTTTCTCACATTGTTTTAACAAACGCATATTGGATGTCACTTTGTAAGATCCCTTTAATACACTATATGGCCAAAGGTGACCCGCCACTTGCGATTTTATAGGTTTTGATAAATATCTAGGAAAGTACATGAGGAATTATCCTGAAACTCCAGGTGTGTAAACAGAATAGTACAGGTCATATTTCCGTGAAGATTTTTTCCCGAAACCCCGCAGGGGATCGTCAACAAATTGGAAAAAACGAATATCTTTTGGACAACCCTGTAAAAACTAATGTAGCAAAAGAGTTCAAACTGTAGATTATGATTAAATGCGTTATTTTAATAAATTGTGTTCATCTTTATGAGAATAGCATGTATATTCGTAGACAAAAATTTTATAAAAGAGTCCCAAATTTTGCGAAGTTTTTTGCTTATAATTTGTAGAGTTCTTAATATAAAAAAAAAGTTCTTTTCAGAAAATATGATAAATAACATTGTACACAATACCCTGCAATCAGAATGAAAAAATAATACAAATTGTATGAAAAATGAGCAGTTTTACTGAATAATGATTCACTGCGCATGCCCGAATGTAAGCAAAATAAAATTTGCATAATGTGTTAGCTAAATGTATAGAGCGACTTTTGTGAAAATATCTAAAATATAGTTTGAAAAGTCTGAAAATTTTCTTTTATAGAATAAGCTAAAAATCCGTTATTCCAAAAAGGAAGCAAAAACATATGTTATATATGGATACAACCCCTTTACTTCATTTCTGATAGTGGTTGCGTAATAATTGGTTTTTGGGTATATGATTTTTGCATGATCAAAATCTATTGTGATGTTCTGGTTCCCAACTCATTCTGATTTAGTGTGAAACTCTAATTTTTATTGGCTCTTTCGTTTTCAAAACGAAGTGACGTATTTGTATAAATAAACAGCAATTAGTTATTATTGAGCTATGTTATAAAGGGTTAAAACCAAAGACGTTAAAGTTTTGTATTTGAATACTGAACAATTGGCGTTTTGGAATTGCGCATTTTTTTAATCACCGGTCACAAATTAAATTTAAAAAAATTATATTACTTCATAACTGTCGGTGTGTGAAATCTACTGAAATAAATATATTGGTATGGTGTTGAATAAAGTTCTGTGGTAGCTTAAGCGTAGAAATTTATGAAGTAATTATATCATTTTAAATTTAGAACTGTTCGATTTTATGTAGAATTGTTCTCATTTTTTCCGTAATTTGATTATTATTAATTTATTAACTTTTACTCGTGATTGGCGATGAATAACTTTTAAATTTTCATTATTTGACAATTCTTTATTAATAGAACAACCATTATTTACAAGTATTTTGGGGGTATTCGAGTATTCTAGGAAACATCGTCTACATAAACTATAGCCTATTACACTTCAGGACTAAATAGAAAAAATTTTGCGGCAAGATACCGGTTCATTTTTATCAGGAAAAAAATATATTCAATTTTCCATGGTGAAAATATTAATTTTATTTTCTGCGGTTGAGAACTTAAGTTCTGTGAAGTTATTATGAATTACTTTATCTAAATTTTTTAATAACATTTTATAAATGAAACATGATAAATGTCATTAACTTGTTAATTATCTAATACATATTTTTTATCACTGGCTATTCAATCTGGCTTGCCAGGCATTTTATTCAAAAATTGTAAAAAGCCATTTGGATATCTTTATAAAAATTCTACTATCCTAAACACGTAAATCTGCAGATCAATTTGAAAGCTATTTTAATATTTATCTCACTTCATAGAATATCTAACATCCTGCAAACCACAATTTCTTAATGTTAGATTGTGTGTATATTTCTAAGTATAAAAATTTTATTAAAAAAATCATGCACTTCAACGTCTTTTTGTTGAATTTATAGAATAAAAACGTGCAATTCTTCAGCGGAGGCTCCGCTGTATTTGAATATATTGACGTTGCATAGAATTTATGTTTGCAATTATCAATAATTGTGTTGTTTCAATATTATTGTATATTTGTGGATATATTTGAAACTGAATTTAATGCGATAAGCCTCAGTTTGCACTGGAGATTGTACACCACCTTGATAATTTACTGGCATGCATGTCAAACCGGAAATATCAGTAAACGTTTGATAGAATAGCATGTAAGTAAGTACTGTTTCAAACATTATCTCGCTTTACGATATCATTTCTATTTGGTTTAAATAAAACGTTCAATCAATAAAAATCCGACATTTTTATAATTTTTGTTAAAACAGTTTCGGTATTTTTTATAAAGCCCTTAACAGAAGAGTTCTTATCTAAATAAATTCAAATCTATTTCGATACAAGAATCATATCAAGATAAAGCACTAAGGAATGCTTTTATGATGAGATATGCTATAATTTTAGTTTAAATATCCTTCTGTGGTGAAAAGCTTTTCCACCATTTGATGTACACTATGCATTGAAACCTGCTACTTCCTAAAAGCAATTTAGACACTGTATCTTCCTCGAAATCAGGACAAAGCAAATAGTGACAGGGAGGACATTTTTCAATCATCGGAGCTCAGAGCATTTCGTATAATTTTTATTGTTATGAATTTCAGTTTTCCAATAAAGAGCTTGACAAAACCTATTTTTTTTTCCAATTCGTCACGTATCATCCAGATTGTTTGCTTAAAGTTTAGTTGCAAATCATATTCACTTACATGTATGCGTTTAAACTTAATGCGTAATCTTCAATAATGCAGTACACTGATTAATTGCGCGCATGTATGACTGTGCACAATAGATTGATTTTTGTGAAAGTTCTTTAATAGGTCCTACATCCATTCTAAACTATAATATTTCTAGCATATTTCATGTTTTACTCTAACCTTGTCCATTGAATCGATTACGAGCTCGGAGCATTTCGTATATTTTTTATTTTTATGAATTTAAGTTTTCCAATAATAAACAGCTTTTCAAAAACTATTTTTTTTTTTCAATTCCTCAGTTATGCCCCAGAATATTTGCTTTTAAACTTTTTTATTCCAAACGTTTTGCAAAAGGGATTCCACAATGAATGAATAATTTTAATAAATATTTTTATTCTGATAGGTTATTAAATGGAATTGCTAGACAATTTTAAATAAAAAAAAATACTTATGATAGCAAAAATATAAAATTGAATTGTTAATATTTTCTCTATCAATATATTCTATTGGTAAACCTGCACCAAAAAAAAAAAAAAAAAAAACGCTACAATATGCAAAAACACTGGTTTTTCTGAATTTTACACTGAATTTCTAGCACAGTGAAAACTTTGATTACAATGAAAACCAATGGATGCAGTTAGAGGTTTTTCGCGATTTCCCAAAAATTGATTTTCTGGATTAGGCATGTTTTGAAACTCACGTCCTCATTCAAACGTAAATGTAAAATACCTATACTTTTTCGAACGAATGAAACGAATCTAACCATGAACTAGACAGTTATTTCCGGGAATCTCTCTGACCTACCTGGCTAATTACAAACTAATCGGACACTTTTTCCGGCAGTTAATGCGGAACAGACAGACAGACAGACAGGCTACCCCTCAACTAACAGTTACCAAATATTTTATCCACAGTGATCTTTAACTGACGTTTAAACTATTAAGTTATTTATACAGGGTGTCCCTGGATTAAGGGGGGTACAGGGGGATACAGGGTGTCCCTGGCGAATAGGAGAAAGTTTAAGGGGAGGTAGGGGCTATCACAAGGATTCCGATTTGCATAGCAACCCATGGTAGGAAACGTCATGTGAACGTAGTACATGTACGACAAACGAAAAGACAGAAGACTGAGATCATCTGAAATAATTTATCAGTCAAAAATATTGTGCTATAGTAGATGATATGGAAAAATTTCACAAAAGATTTTCAAAGTTTCCACCATTGCTGGCAATGCAACCATGGATTGGCGGACTCGCTCAAATATACCTGTATTTTATTGGATATCCGCAGAAGCACAGACGAGTCATGCAACCAGATCCATATATGAATCATCAGGCGTTGCGTACACACACATTTTAGTGCGCCCCAATGAATGAAATCTATGCTGCTTAAATCAGGAGAGCGTGGTGGTCAAGAGCAGTGGTCTTGTGGTAAACAACACCTAAAAGCGTGCGAAGCTGTTTCCGATCATGGGTTGCTATGCAAATCTGAATGATTCTGATGTCATTCTACATTCCTTTAAAGTTGTTCCCAATAATCCTGTGACACCCTGTATTTGTTTCTATTTCAGCACCGTGTAAATTCAAGGTAATAAAAACAATTTAAAACGATTTGAGTTCTGTTTTATTTGTTCAATAACTGAAATCAATCTACTGCATATTTTACTGATACCTTTGTCATGAACTTAGCGATATAAATGTCACAGGTTTTGCTTCTCAAAAGCTTTTCCATTTTCTGGGGTGTCTTCCTTGTTATCTACTTTCTTTACTGGCGCCAACCGTTTCACTAGACCGCATTGATTTTTCTTGTACTAGCTCAACAGATGTATGTTGAATGTCATTTCATAATATGCTCGGTTTAGTAGCACAGACTTGTTATGCTCGCTACATAAATTTAATGGTTGAATTCAATATTGAAAGTGCATTCACTATGTAGATAATAATACAAACGATGCCTGTGTTTTCATGAGATTTGTGTTAAGTTGGACATGATATAAACAATAAATTATAAACATTTTTTTAACAGTCTGAATTTTTTTCAAGATACATCTCTTTTTTTATTAATTTGTATGAACTATTGGCGATATTTATTTTTTTTATTACTGACTTCATTACAAAAGTTACTCAAGAATTATTATATTCTATGAGAAATATTGGTTTTTTACAAATTTTTTATAGTTCCATTTTAGATTGTTAAAAGGTATACAAGTATAATTATAGAAATTTTCAAAATCTATTCTAAAGAAAAAGTAACTAACGCTGTCACCGCTATAATAAAAGAACTTTTCGCGACCTAGAGTCCGTTTTCGCTAATGTTAAGAAAACTACTGCGCACAAAAGTATGAAAATTGCTAGTGTTACAGCGAAATGTCTGATAAACATTCTGAAACTTACAGTTTTTAAATCAGATAATTAATTTAAGAGCTATATAATGTTCAAGTTGGTCAAAATCGTTTCATTAAAAAAATATATAGGAGCAAAAATTATACAGAGGAATTTAATAACTTTTTCTAAAAATATATATTAGAAGGCCCCGGTGTGCAGACTGCATTTGTTCTTGTTTATTAATTTGACTAATTTTTTGAGCGTTTATTTTCCTTTTAAATTTAAATTTTAAGCATTTAGAGAGATATTTCTTACATATTTTAGAAAATGTTATGATTTTTCTTGACAACTGTAAAAACAGCGCAAAGAGTAATATTTCCTTCAAATTAAAAATGTATTTACACATGACTATTATATACAAAAATAATTCAAATTATAATTAAATGATTACGTATTAAAAGCAGGAAAATGTTACAAATTACGTCATAAAAAGTATATTTACACGCTAATATTAAAAGTGAAAGAAAATCTCAAAATAATATATTCATTAATATGAGTTAAAAGCCGTAAATAGAGGAAATTACGTTGTATCCAAAATGGCCAAATAACAATATTGCAAAACAGTTTCAACTCAAAAATATATTTACACGAAATATTGAATTCAGATTTCTAGATGATCGTGTAAACTTTTGTTGCCAGTTTGTATGGCAGCGCAATTAAAAATACTTCATGTATAGCAACAAAAGTATTTTTACGTGAATATTAAATAGAGAAAGAAACCTTCCAAATAATAAATTCACTAATATGCGTTAAAAGTAGTAAATATGAGAAATTACGTCATATTTTAAATAGCCAAATAATAATTCTGCAAAACAGTTTACATTTTAAGTCGGTTAATTAAAAATGTATTGACACGAGACATTTGTTTCATATTTTGAGACGACCTTTTTAACTATTTTTGTGAATTCTCAGACAGCGCAACTAATATCTCCTTTCTAACCGCGAAAGTATTTTCGCGGGAATAGTAAAAAGAGAAAGAAATATTTGGTAAAAATTACATCAGATTGCAAACAATACCTTTAAAAGAACTTACTTAAAACAATTTTCTTATAGCGGTGTTAAAAAAATACAAGGAAGGAAAGATTCTGTTAATGTAGTTCCTTTTATATTAGTTTTTTTCAAATGTTTAATTGACTTTAATTAATCAAACATGAAAAAATCCTGTAGATGTTTAACAGTAGCTGATCCGGCCTTAAATTTCCCAATCAAAGGGAAATGAATTGTATCCTATTTACAGGGAGATCGCCACTGGTGTTTTTAAAACCCTTTAACCGTCTGGCCCGGATTTTTCCGTTCCTAGAAATCATGTTAAATTGTCACCAAAATATTTTAAACAGAATTCTATTTTGAACCTTATATAGAAAGTAGTGATATTAAAGATATTATAGCATCAAACTGAGATTTTAAAAATATATATCCTGGGATTTACAAGCATTCTTATAAAAATACTGTAAAACCCTCGGACGGTGAAAGGGTTAATTATTGTTCAATCAACAATATTGTTGATCAACTTCTAGTTCGATTTACTCCTAATTGAAGCTGAAATTTGATGAAAATTCATGCAGTATTCCTTGAGATACAGGTATTGCGGAAATCGTGATAAATGTAGTCTAGTAGGGCCACCATTTCGGCAATTTACACTAAAACTTAAACAGCACTAATTTATATCAGGCACTAACTTTATCTGAAGTTTGGGGGAAATTCTTGCATAGTGCTTGACATATAGCTGTTTCGGAAATCGCAAAAAATGTATCTTAGCATCGTCACCTGTTGGGCGATTTACACCAAAAAGTAATAAGCACTAGTTTATGTCAGGAACTAACTGAGTCTAAAGTTTTGTTAAATTCTGTTCATTAGTTCTTGAGATAGAGCCACCACAATATGTGTTTCACACACAGACAGACGAACAAGCAGACAGAAGAAGAAACAGACTCACAGACAGACATTTTGTAAAAACATGTTTTTCGGGTTCTCTGACCCCATTAACGTGTAAATCCGTCGACAACCGGGATTCAAAAATTTTTATGAATCGAATACTTTCTCCTTGTAAAGATAGGAGAAACTTAAAAATATCAATGATCAGGAATAAAGGTGAAAGCCACATTCTTAGGATTTTATAAAATAACTAATATCAGATTCAACGACACTTACAATTTTTAGAAAGTTGAACATACTAAGGACAGACGAACTCTAACACATGTGCTGATTTTTTAAGTCTGGTGCAGTTGAAAATAAATTTTGTTATTTTCTAAACTGAATTCTTTTTTTTCTTCTTTTCTTCTTTTTCCACTGTGTTGTGGCAGTTTTAAGCGAAAAGCCTTCGTGATGCTACAATGCTGTGACCGTGATAAAATAAATCTTTGATGTTCAGATAATATTTATTATGAAAAGCTACTGTCTTGCTTTAAATGTTATTGTTACCGTTTTGCTAAGATGTCGCTAAAACAGATTTTAATCTTAGCATGGCTGTGTGGAGGTGATGACGCTAAACTTCTATACGAATGCATAAACAACACAAGTGTCGTTCTTCGATTAGAATAAACACAGGATGTTTCAAAAGATCGATTAGTCGTAAATGACGTCACTCTATGTCGTTCTTTTCCCTTCCAGCGTCCGCCATATTTAGCCGAGTTTTGCATTGGAGACTGCTACTGCCATCAGTCAAAGTCAAATGTGGCGGATGCAAGAGAAGGGAGAAGAACTCGTTTTTCCTTCCAAGGTCGAAGATTGATATGTCTACTTTACTCTTTTCATAACTCCATGGATGAAACATTTCGTCGAAGTTAAGGCGGTAAGGAGATATAGAGTGCAGTATTTAAAGTCCATTTGATTGCGATTCTAAACTTTTCAAGCAACTATAAATTTGATTAAGTACAAGGTGCCCATAATTAAATTGACGGTACTCAGAGTGTTCTGTAGCGCGATCTAATTGCGAGAATGGCGCCAAATTTTTTAGGAAGATTAAACAAGACGGGGGACGAAGGATTCCGCGAAAATAAAATAGTTCCAAAAATCACCGCCAGGCGAATGTGTGGCGCTGTGTATTCGAAAAAGAGAGTTTCAAAAAATGAAAACTCAATACTGAAATAAAATTACCGTTTATTTAACGAATTTAGCAATTTAATCCAAGCTCAAAATGGTAAAAGTTTATAAAAAGCTAAAAATGTACATAAACACTGCTAAAGTCTCTTTATCTGCAATTTCACTTACTGAGCCCCAAAGAAAGCAACAGTAGAAGAAGAAGTTCTTTATTCAAATTTCACGTTACATCTTTTGGCCCAGTGTCAGCTTGTTCGGCTTTAAAAGGTAATGTGCTACTGTTAGAAGCAATTTCATTGAAAGTTAAATTTCATAATGTCTCCTTCTTTAGTCGAGCGAGCTCTACTAGTCAAATTCTTTTACTTCAACCAGTGCAATGCGCCAGCCGCTCTTCGTGCGTTTAGAAACCTAAAAAAAAAATGCGTAAAGGTGACGGCCCTTTGTCAGTAAAAGCAGTGGTTGAGAAGTTTGAGAAATATAAGTCTCTAAATATTCAGTCAGGCAGAGGACGAAAACCCGTACCCCAGGATACGATCGAAGCAGTGGCAACGGCGATTATAATAGAGCACCAGACAATATTGATACCACTTCGAGCGCTCGTGGGATAGCTCGGAATCTGGATATGTCTTATCGTACGGTATGTGAAATCCTACGAAAGATTATCCACTTCTATCAGTACAAGATCAGCCGTGTACAAGAGTTACGTCACACCGACCATGATAAGCGATTGACTTTTGCTCTCAATTTTCTTGCCAGAATGGAGTTGGATGATACTTGGCCCTGGAAAATCTTATCGGGAGACGAGGCCTACTTTTACCTGAATGGAAATGTAAATACCCAGAACTGCCGAATTTGGGATAACAAGTCACCAAGAGCATCCAAAGAAATTCCTTTGCATTCACCAAATATAACTGATTGGTGTGGTTTCGCAGCAGATCTGATCATAGGTCAATTCTTCTATGAGAACATTACTTCGACGGGACCTGTAACTTGTTCTGTTAACGGAGACAAATATCGCCAAATGCTAAACATCTTTGTTATTCTGGCACTTCAGCAAAGACAGTGCCTGGAGAAAATCATTTTCATGCAAGATGGAGCCCCTCCACACATTGTTTTGCGGGTACAGCAGCTGCTACGACAGAAATTCACAACAGAAAGAGTCATTAGCCGCTGTTTTCTAACTGCATGGCCACCTTAGTCCCTCATCGTACACCCTGCGACTTTAGGCTATGGGGTTACTTAAAGTCTAAGGTGTATCACGGATGTGTTCATGA
The DNA here is from genome assembly GCA_963932465.1 of Maratus speciosus. Lineage (NCBI taxonomy): Eukaryota > Metazoa > Arthropoda > Arachnida > Araneae > Salticidae > Maratus > Maratus speciosus. Next base: position 76,057,109 of record OZ010786.1, on the reverse strand, counting down.
CGTGGCTACGTTGAAGGATAACATATCGCGAACTGTACAGGAGATTCCTGCAGACATGTTATTCTCTGCAGTTGTAAATGCTGCGCACAAAATGCAATATGTGGTCTACAAAAACAGCGGCCACATCGAACCTGAGTTGGATGTGCTATATAAACGGTAATTTTATTTCAGTATTGATTCTTCTTTTTTGAAACTCTCTTTTTCGAATACACAGCGCCACATATTCACATGGCGGTGATTTTTTGGAACTATTTATTTTCGCAGAATCCTTCGTACCCCGTCTTGTTTAATCTTACTGCAAAATTTGGCGTCATTCTCGCAATTAGATTGCGCTACAGAACACTCTGAGTACCGTCAGTTTAATTATTGCCACCTTGTATGTATCATATACTAATGCAGTTGAAGTATACGGAGTACGATGAATGGTTTTATTTATATTGATCTCAACAACAACCAGCAGAATAACAGTTTGTATCCGTTTCTTTGATTAATTGGTCGTTCTGTGCTTGTTCGATTTTTTTTAAAGTGTTCATTTACACATAATGAAGATTTTAGTCCCTCAACTTTCCTCTCTATATTATAAGAAACAAACGTGCCCGTGCATAACGATGATGTGATTTTGACGATGTTCCACAGCAGACAATTAATTTTCGTTTTTCTTTCAGTTTCTTAAACTTCTACATACAGAACATTTTTCTTTCTACACCGTAGAATAGGAGCAAAAATCAATTTTTAGATGCAATTTGAAAGCTGTGTCACAATTTGCTTGAAAACTGTATCACAATTTACTCATTTTTTATGGTTTTTTAAATAATTTCTAAGCTTGATTATTTTAAATTTATTTCTATCTCGTTCAGACAGACGATTAGAAAAGATAAAGCTGTTTGCACTTACAAGAATATAAATAAAATAGTTCTGCATTTGTTTCCTGCTTATATCCCATAATAAAGTTAAAGCGTTAACAATCAATAAATATAATAATAAAATGTAAATAAAACACAAATTTAACACATGCAATCGAACAAATCTTATCCAATGAAATCATCAGAGTAAAAAAAGACTAGGGAGCTTTGGCAATTTCTTCGAATGTTTATGCTGGCACTTTCCCAATGCGAAAGTTACGCCTTTAATAAATTTAAAAACTTTATTAAAATGCATAATTGATGTTTTTCATATAGAATTCATTGTTGTTAACGTTAGGATAAAATCTAAAAAATAATAATAAAAAAAAGTAAAATTATTTTTTATAGTTTTCAATTTAAAAAGGAATATTGTTTTCACCTATATTCTGTAACCCCAGAAGCCCGTGTTCGAAATCCTTGTAAGAATAAAAACTCTGTGTGGCGAATATACATTTTTTTCTCATTTTTTTAAATTAAAAAATGGGACATTTTATTGAAAAAGATCGTTTTGAAGGAAAAGAAGCTAACCAATGCATTACAGCAAACGTTTCATTATTATTATTTTTTAAAGAATATGTTAATAATTTTGAATACGAATTAACTCTTATCCTTTCTTGCAGTATTTCTGAATATTTCTTTTTAGATTCGCAATGTAATAGCTGTGAAAATCATAGGTATTTCTATTTTTTTTTTTTTTTTTTTTTTGGAAAACGACTTTGAATATTACTTGAAAAAATAACACGAATTTTAGCAATTTGAGACATCAGCCAGTAAATTGAGAAATTACATGATTGATAAATATATTATTCAAAGACATAGTATAAAATATTTTCATTCAATTTAAAATTATTGTCTACTTGATTTGTTAATACTTTATTTCTTAATTTGTAACTATTTAAAATTTTATCAGTCATGTAACATATTTGCACAAAATACTATTATATTACAGATCAAATTACATTTTAACGAAAAAAATTACTTTTTAATATCTGCAGAGTAAGAAAAGTATAATACGACGAAGATATATATATGTAAATATTTAAATATATATGTTTATATGAATCATTCTTTAAAAATTAAATGTATATTTCACACTTTATCAAAAATTTAACCATAATTTATTTTCATTTTATTATTAATAATACTTTTCTGTTCTTTTCAATACCATTTTAATTTTTATACAGTGATAGAAAACTCATTTAATAGCAAGGGAAGTGTTGCATTAAATATTTCTCAATCTGAAGCTCTATTCAACAGTTGTCCTCGAAAGTTATTGATTTGTATCACGACTGTTGAAACCTCGGAAGTGCTTTTTCACACTAGAGCAAAATTACTTCCTTTTCAAAAGTATTTATATTCTCGAAACGGACTGCTCTTCTGGCGGTTATTGATTTCAATTGAGAAGGTTGTTTATGAAAAGACACGAGACTTTTCTGATAATTCGATTGGAAACTTCAGACTTTCGAAAACTTTATTGTAATTCTTTAATACAAATTAAAAGAAGATTCCTATTATGTTTAAAAATAAACACAGTAAAACCTATAAAATCGGAAGATGTACAATAAAAAAATAATACTTAAACTGGAAACTATTTAATCTTGGACAAAAGAATGCATACACTTATAATAGACGGTGTCACTAATAAAATGTTAACCTCTTTAAAACAAAATATTTAACATGTTCCTAGCAATTAGTACTTTTTCTAATTGATTTTCTGAATTCTGTTTTTTCCTTTACATGTGCTCTGAGTATTTATCCTTTCATGACAGGCTTACTTTTACATGTGCTATAAGTTTTTAGTTTTGTGCGAATACCAAATTAACTTTATGCAACGGAATTTTGGTATATTTGATAAGACCTTTCTGTATTCAGAAATTCAAGGTTATAGGTCAACCGTAAGTACCCTACACGTTTTGAGGGTAAAAACTGTAAGGTACTTCCAGTTGACCCAGAAGCTTGACATTTTGCAAGAAAGTACATTCGTGAAAAAAAAAAGTAAACACCCCCTACTAACTCCTCAACAAATTATCGTAAAAGAACGTTACTGGTACCGAACGATTGGAAATAAAGTCTACTTTTAAATGATGTATATAAAATTTGCTTAGAGGGCCACCAACATATTCAAACGAACCATAACTTTGTTTTTAGGTAGATTTCGTAAGAAATACTACCTATTGCAGTCATTACCATGGTGCGACTTTTGAAAAATTCCTTCATAACTTTTCATTATAGGACCACAGGAACCCAAAACCACCCCCACCTAAAACGTTTATATATATATGTGTATATATATATATATATATATATATATATATATATATATGTATGTATGTACTAAATTTTGTCCGCACGATAAAAGTCGCAATTATGCACGAATCATCTTCAAACTTGCCAACAAATTTGAGATGGCTAATATCACGGCGGGGATTGAAAATGGGCGAAATCGGGCCAAGAGGGTGGAAATGGGGAGGGTTCAAAATTTTGAATACTGTCTTAACATGATTCTGATAAAACCAGCTCTTACACAACAATGGCAGGAAAAAATTAAATTTTTTCGTTATAGCAGTTGCCAACAATTAAAAAAAACAAATAATAAAATTCTCACCACAACAATTACTTTTCTTTTGCAAAATTTTCACGTATAAAATTAAATAGTTTGACAAATTGAAAACAAATTGAATATTACGTCATAAGTTTCCTAGAGCAAGATTTCAGCATGAAAACTCAAAATAAATAGTTTGACGAATTAAAAAAATATGAATATTGCGTCATATTGGAAATATAATGGACCTCCCTCAGCAGGTGAATACGTAACGTCATGTAAGTTTGAAGAAACGTATTAAAACATGATAAAAACCCGACTATGGAAATATTAACATATTTTAACACTTTAAGGTTCTCTGAATTTTTTTTAGCCATTTTTTAAACCTATTCCATATATATGTGTGTGTGTATTCGTGTATATTACAATTTTCACAAAAAGTTTAGCTCCCTACATCTCGCTCTTTGTGAAGAAACTGGGTTTTATCTCTAATCTTGATTTAAGTTTTGTTGGAGAATTTAGTACTTAACATCGAAATCTACCTCCGCCTGTAGGCTCGAGCCGGCAGGGATTTTTTTTTCAATAGCAGTACACAATTCTGACAGCATAAATGAACTCTACACCCTTCAATTAGCCTAAAAATAAATTTTTATGCAATTCATACCATAAGTTCCAGAGAAATTAATTATTTTAAAACAAGTGTATTTTAAGGGCTGTATCCAAATTGAAGTTCGGTAGTGGACTGTAAACCGAGGGAACCACCCATCTTCATCGCCACTCAAGCAAGCAATGAAACCTGTTAGATTAGAGGACAGCAGAAGAAATTTCAAAATATCTACTCACTCCTATCATAGTCGGCCCCTTAAACCACCATTTTGCCATTTTTGAAGCATAATTTGAAAACTACTTGGTAGAAAAACGTGAAATTTTGGATTTCTGTAACACAGGACTCGATAAATCTAAATCCATCAAAAAAATTGTAGGTAGCAATTCATAATTTTTTTCGAATATTAATTTCATAATTCATATCATAAAATTATAAAAATTGCAAATTCAGCGTGTTTATGTTTGGGTACATTAGTATTATTGCTACACAAAAAAATAGCACAATAGGAGCATAATTTCAGGAGATATAAATAAAAATATGAAAATGTAATTTAACATGAGAAGCAGTAAATTTTGAATGTTTATAATTCAAAAACTTATCATTCAAAATGACTTGAAATTTGGTGTCCAGGCACAGTTTGAACGGAAGATTTGAAGTATCTTATTAAAATTGGGTATTGCCATTGAAAAAAATTAATTTTGGATTCATTTTAATATGTAGGCGACCCCTAAGAAAAATTTATATACATCATTTAAAAGTAGACTTTATTTCCAATTGTTCGGTACCAGTAAATTTCGTCCACAATGATTTGTTGAGGAGTTAGCATGGGGTGTTTACTTTTTTTTCCCACGACTTTACGTCTTATAGCACATATAAAGGAAAGATATCGAAAATCATCAATTTATAATTTTCTGTTGATTTGTTATGTCACAAACTCGTTTATTTCCATAATCGGGGCAAACACTAAATAAAAGTCGTATAACGGAATTATTTTTAGATTTGCTAAGAAACTAGGTACTTACTAAGCTGTACGCTAATATCACATAACGGTTCGGTATCCTGAGGGTGTGAGACCCCCACTTGTTTTCCTTTTATTTTATGGGTAGCCTAAACAAAATTACGACTTTTACAATTTTATTGTAGCAACGATATATTTAATAGAGGTCGATAAATATGTTTGTCGTAAGATATAGTGATATTCTTCACAATTTATAACATTTGCGAACATATACTCTTCTGTTTCGTAATTTCTGGAAAGTCATTTTGAGCTGCGATTTTTTTCCTTCAGATTTTTTTTCGCAAAGAGCTGTTATAGGCTAATTCGTGGCATTTCAACACATTGCTGAAACTTTAACATGTAACGAAAAAATCGAATGAGGAAATTCTCCATAGGGATAGTGCCAGTCCAATACAACACTATTCTACATCTAGTCAAAAAAAAAAAAAACAGGATGACCCAACATATAAAAATCAATTTACCTTGTTTTGTCCACACCCGAAATTGTTATCTAACTTCTTCGTTGCATTGCAACACTTTGCTGAATCACAAATGCCCGTGGAAAACAAATGCATGAGTTGCATCTCTTGTGATTATAGTTCCGGTTCACTACAACGCTATTGGTAATCTAACAAAGAAGATCCTCGACTTGATGAAAACGCGTTATTCATTCCTCTTTAAAGGTAGTTAAAAGAAAAATTCTAAAAAAAAGTTAAATGAAAAATTCTAAAAAACAGTTAAATGAAAAATTCTAAAATGCTACAAAATTTTTTAACAAGATAATAACACAAATATTTTTTTTTATTCTACTTAGTTCCAATGTGCACATAATCTGCTGCATATTTTTCTACAAACTATGTAAATACAAATATATTAATTTACAATTTATTAAGACGATTGAGGAAATTCATCATAGGGATAGTGCCAGTCCAATACAACACTATTCTACATCTAGTCAAAAAAAAAAAAAAAAAAAAAAAAAAACCTCAGGATGACTCAACATATAAAAATCAATTTACCTTGTTTTTTCGGCACCCGAAATTGTTATCTAACTTCTTCGTTGCACTGCAAAACTTTGCTGAATCGCAAATTCCCGTGGAAAACAAATACATGAGTTGCATGAGTAAGGTCTCTTGTGATTATAGTGTTGAAGCAACGTGTTGAAATGCTGCGAATTAGCGTATAACAGCTCTTCGCGAAAAAAAATCTGAAGGAAAAGTATCGCAGCTCAAAATTCCTTTACAGAAATTAGGAAACAGAAAAGTATATGTTCGCAATATCGCTTCTTGCTATCTCATCCCGTAATTAATATTGGTTTAAAAAATTTATAATTCTGTTAATTTTACTGTAGTTATTTAATATTAAATATTTAATAATAATAGTTATATAAGATTAAATAAAAATAACTAAATTAAAACATAAATATTTACAACATTACTAGTAAAATTAACATTAAATCATAAAACTACGATCCCTTATCCAAAATATCTTTAACTGGCAATTCTACAAAAATAATTGAATTCATGCATAATGCTGCATTAAATATTTTGAAGTGTGAATAGGAATTCAACAGATGTCCTGGAAAGTTATTGATCGTTCCCTCAAGTTTGAAACCTTGAAAGTGCTTTTTCACACATATGTCAAATTACATCTTTTTCGAAATTGTTTATATTTCTAACGCGTGTTATTCATCTGGCAAATATTGATTTTCATGTGAGGTAGTTGTTTATTTACTCAATTTCTCAATGCTCAACCAACGATTACTCAAAATTTTGCGGATTAAAATATGATGTATTTGTTCTTAGATATTTTAAATTCTTTTCTGTTTAATAAAATTTAAATGTACAGATAAATGAACATCTTAAACAATAAACGAAATTTATGCGTAACATTCTGGCTAAAAATATTTTACTATTTAAACTATGGGGAAATTATCTTTTATGGAAGATTAATGCACAATAATGAGCCGTAAAAATTAATTCTAAGAAAAAATATTTTACTTCAGTAAAAAGAAAAAAAAACATTTGTAGAGTATTTATACCTCTAAAAAGCGTTTCAATATATTTTGTTTGTCATTTTATTTTTTATTCATTTGAAAAAAAAAATCCAAGCATTCGTTTTTAATTTTTTTAAATAAAATATTGAAAACAATTAACAGATGATAAAATAAGTATAGCATCATATTTAAGAATCTTTAATGTTGTCAAACTTAATTTCTTTTATTCATCTAGAAATTAATTAAATACCCCCCCCCCCCCCCCCGAAAAAAAAAGAAATAGAATAAAAATAAAACAAAATAAATTCCAACATACTAAACAAATTCTTCGAAAAATGTCTTTTTTAAACAGATGTAATCTTGATCTTGACTTCTTTTGCTACATGTTCTTGAACTAGTGAGCAGGCTATTTTTTTCTCATCATGTAGATGTCAAATTTCATTTAACTTATTTCAATCGTTCATTAAATTAAGTCATATTTTATTGGTTAACATGATTGTTTTTTCTTTTTTCTAGTGTTATTTTTAATTAGAAAATTTAATATTATTACAACACGTAGCTAAAAAAACAACCTGATTTTTCAGGGTTTTTTTTTTGTTACTTTTTCATTTTGTGCCAACCCCTTTTGTTACTCAAATTAGAGTAAAGCACACCAGGCACTGTACCAACACGTACCAAACAGGTAACTAGAAAAATTAACGCTAACTCAATCCTACCTGAAATACGAGGTTCCGATGAAAATGTGTTACCGAACACGATGTGTTCATCAAATTTCAGTTTAAGTCCGGATATTACAATAAAAAAGAAAAGTGCCCAGTCAAACTGATGGCATTGAGCTTATAGTCTATGAACTCTAATTGTATATTATGCTATTACTTCAAAGAATAATGCCTTTCGAAAAATAAATTAAGGGGGATCAACCCCCCCCCCCCCCCCCTGTTTCACATCTTTATACTTTACCAATGATCCTCCGTATGTCATCAGGAAAGCAACACTTTATCAGAATAAACCGGTATACCAAATTTGAAGCAAATCGGTTTGAAAAACCCATTTATCTAAATTAACGGGGGGGGGGGGGGGGTAGGTCCCGTTATCCCCTTTACAATTAACCATTAAACCTCCAAATGTAATCAGGGAAGCGCTTTATCATAATAAACCGTTATACCAAAATTGAAGCAAATCGGATAAGAAAACCCTTATATCTAAATTAAGGGGGTATTAACCCCCCGATCCCCCCTTTATACTTAAACAATGAACCTCCAAATCTATTCAGGGAAGCGCCTTATCAGAATTAACCAGTATACCAAAACTGAAGCAAATCAGATAATTCTGCATGAAAAAACCATTTATCTAAGTCAAGGGGGGAGGGGGATTACCTCCCGTAATACCCCTTTAAACTTAACCAATGAACCTCCAAAGCTAATCAGGGATGCGCCTTATGAGAATGAACCTAGAAAAAAAATTGAAGCAAATCGGATATTTCTATCAAGAGATATCGCGTTACGTATTTACATGCAGAACCTTAGGGACCATAAGCTCTCAGTCTTTGATAGACTGTGAGCTAAAAACCAATATAGCTCATTTTGGCAAGCAGTACAATGACGATGTAAAACGAGTTTTATGGTTTCCAGAAAAAAAGGACCATTTAGCACACGAGGAATGTTTTAAAATCTTAAAATACTACTGTGGACCTCAACAACACACTCAAAAATTGTGATGATTGGCCAATTTCTACAACTGTAAATTCTATACAGTACACAAAGACAAGTTAACAGGTAGGCAGGTAAGGATATATTTTAAAATCCTAAGGAAGCTGAAATGGGATGACTATCATAACAAGATCTTTCCTATGAAATCGAATTCTGAATATTGTTCTACTATGTGTGTGTATGTCTGTGTATGTGTGAGCAAACTAATTGTCATAAACTGCTTCACTGAAAAACAATTTCATTAGCTCGCATAACACTGGCTTATTATATGAACATAAAGTTGATTCTAAATTGGAAGTCCCTCACTGCTTTTGCAGTGGTTGAATACTGTTTAAATAATCTTTATTTCAAAGTTTCAGATTTGTGTTTGCACAATATGTAAAGATATCAATATTTCTGGTTTCTTATGTGCGCTCGTAATTATAACTCGTATGTTGTGGCAATCACAAAACTTTCTTCTACATAAATTACGTTAATTAAATCATTTAAATAGTACAAGAAATTACATCGATTTAGCACCAATTCGTATCAAAGTATATCTGAATTTGAAGTTTGATGAAAATTCGTGCATTAGTTCTTGTGATAGAGTTATAGCGGAAATTCTGAAAAATGTAGCATTGCAGCGTACATGTTGAGCGTTTTACACCAAAGCATAAACAGCACTAATTGGCATCAAGGTATACCTGAATCTGAATTTTGATGAAAATCCGTGCATTATTTAGTGAGATAGAGCTATTGTGGAAATTCTGAAAAATTCAATATAGCAGCGCCACCTATTAAGCGATTTGCACCAAAACAAAAACAGCGCTAATTCATACCAAGGTATACCTGAATCTGAAATTTGTTGAAAATCTAAGCATTAATTCTTGAGATAAAGATATTGCGGAAATCGAAAAATACAGCATAGCAGTGTCAACTGTTGAGCGATTTACATCAAAATGTATAAAACGTCAATTCATATCAAGGACTAACTTAATCTGAAGTATGATGAAAATCCGTGCACTAGTTCTGGAGATTGAACTATTGTGGAAATCGTAAAAAATGCTGCATAACACCACCACCTGTTGAGTGATTTATACCAAAACATAAACAGCGCAAATTAATACCAAGGTATATTTGAATCTGAAGTTTGTTGAAAATCCAAGCATTAGTTCTTGAGATAAAGCTATTGCGGAAGTCACAAAAAATGCAAAATAACAGCGCCACCTTATGAGCGATTTACACCAATATGTAAAAAACGTCAATTCATGTCAAGGACTAACTTAATCTGAAGTTTGTTGAAAATCAGTGCATTAGTTCTGGAGCTTGAACTATTGTGAAAATCGTAAAAAATACTGCATAGCAGCGCCACCTGTTGAGCGATTTACACCAAAACATTAGCAGCGCTAACTCATACCAAGGTATATTTGAATCTGAAGTTTGATGAAAATCCATGCATTAATTCTGGAGATAGAGCCATTGCACAAATCGTGAATAATGCAGCATAGCAGCGTAACCTGCTGAGCGATTTACACCAAAAACTAATCAGCACCAATTTATATCAGGGACTCACTGAATATAAATTTTTAATAATTCCGTGTATTAGTTCTTGAGATAGAGCGCCCAAAAAAATTGTGTCACATACAGACAGACAGACAGACAGACTCACAGACAGACATTTTGTAATAAAATGTTTTTGAAGTCTGTGACCCCTAAACCGTGTAAATCCGTCGAAAACCGGAAGTCGAAAATTTTCGCGAATCCAATGTTTTCTTCTTGTAAAGATAGAACAAAGTAAAAATACGTAGCACTTACAGTCGTTCTGGTCCGCCCGGCTGTCAGACATTCTGTCCGTCTGTCGGTATATAACAGTGCAAAAAATACAGGAGCGAATGGTTTGAAATTTAATGTGTAAAATTGTTGTAGTATTTTGTCGAGTCATTTCAAATTTTATGAAAATCGCATGTATAGGGTATATAGTATTCAATACCAGCCACAGTCCAAAGTAACCGTTGCATTACGGCCCATGGGAAAAAATAGTTTGAAGTGCATTTTAATGATGTTGCATCCTTTTGAACATAATGAAATTGATATACATTTATGAAGTTTACTAAAATATACATTCTGTAGAATACACGGTGCAAAGAATATTTACAATTCATTTACAGGACCGCACAAAAGAATTCTGTTACATAATAGTACAGAAAGAAACTTTGTTTGCTGCTTGTTTTAATTATGTTAAACTGTTTCACATATAATGAAATTGATATAGATTGCTGAGGTTTACTACAAGTTACTTACTGTATTATAGAAAGTGCGTTGTATTTACAGGGACACACAAAACATTTCGGATACTACACGGTATCCGAAGTACTGTATATTTGCGATGATTGCTGAAGTGCATTTTTAGTTGTATGATTTTTTTAACTTTAATTAAATTGTGCATATTACGTGGTGTGTGTAAATGCGATAGATCATATACAGTGCTCCACAAAAGAATACACATGGGTTACTCAGTATGAATGAAAATAGCTTAACACTAGAACGCCCGATGGAGTCGTTTCGACTCCAAATGCTCCTAAAACACCCATATCTCTGAGAAATTTTGATTTTTTTCCCCCCGCTTCCTTGACTTTTATTATTTTTATAATCTCTATTTATTCTGAAATTTATAAATTATTTGCACATTTAATAAATTGATAATGAGGCATTACCCCTAGAACGCCCAAAGGAGTCGAATCGACTCCAAAGTAAGATTTGTAAAATGCTTTCATTATTTTTGCGTAACATGACCTTGGGATTCATAATATTTTTATCTGTTTTCAGGAAAGTAAATGTTTTTGCTCTTCTTTTCTCTACACCCCTTTTGTTGAGAAAAATGGTTAGTTCCATGCACCTGCTGAAATGATTGCGTTCTGCTTGCGAAATTATTTGTATCATTCGAATTGAATTTTTGTTTCAATTTTTATCAGTCTTGTGTTTCATCATAGCTAAGCAACTCCGTTTTTCCTTTTTATTAGAAATAAAACATAATGTCACGGAAAAAATTTCTAACACCGGACGAAATAACTGCTCTATTACGAGAGCTTTCAGATAATGAATCTGAAGGTGGTGAGTTATTAGAAAATGAAAACGAAATTCAAGAAATTAGTATTGGAAATAATTCTTCATCAGATTCCGATACAAATGAAGATGCGCTAATTATTGCATCTGAAAGAGATGGAATTCATGTCGCTCCAGATGGCACACAATGGAAAATTTGTGCAAATAAGAAAATTTCTGGAAGTTATCCGAAACAAAATATCATGTGTCAGACTACTGGACCAACTATTTATGCTAAGAAATTCGTGAAATCTGAAAGCGTTTTGAGTGCATGGCTGTTATTTGTAGATAAAAAAAATGCTGGAACAAATACAAAGATGCACAGAAACAGAGGCAAGACGTGTTCTTGAAACCGATAACTGGACAGTTACGTTAGACGAGCTGTATGCCTTTATTGGAATTTTGTATGCCCGAGGTGCATGTGGTGGAAATGGAATTGATATTCATTCTTTGTGGTCAAATTCATGGGGTTTGAATTTTTGCACTGAAACTATGGGAAGAAATAGGTTTTGTGAAATTTTACGCTTTTTGAGATTCGATTTGAAATCTACCAGATCTATACGCTTAGAAACAGATAAATTTGGAATGATATCTGATATATGGAATAGATTCACTGAAAACTGTATTGTCTGTTTCAAGCCTGGTGAAAATATAACAATAGATGAACAGTTATTTCCAAGCAAAACGCGTTGTCCTTTCACGCAATTCATACCTTCAAAACCGGATAAATACGGACTAAAGTTTTGGCTTGCAGTAGACCTTCGAACAAAGTACTTACTGAATGCGTTCCCTTATTTAGGCAAATGTGAAGAACGGCTTTCAGATCAAACTTTATCAGAAAATGTAGTTATGCGATTGATGCAGCCATTTCTAAACAAAGGCATTAACGTCACGGTTGATAATTATTTCACGTCACTGCGTTTGGCTGAACAACTGAAAAAGAAAGGTACTAGTTTAGTAGGCACTATGAGAAAAACTAGGAGAGAAATTCCAAAAACTTTGAAAGATTCGAAAGATAAATTATACGAAACAAAATTTCTAAAACACGAAGAAACCGGTACTACTCTAACCGTGTATCAAGGAAAGAGAAAGAAAAATGTTATTATTCTTAGCACTCTCCACCCATTCATTGATATTGAAAACAACGAAAAGAAAACCCCAGAAACTGTTAGATTTTATAATGAAACTAAGTGTGGTGTTGACGTTATTGATCAAATGGCTGGGAAATATTCAGTGAAGGCGCCCTCCAGAAGATGGCCTGTGCATACTTTTTTACAATCTCTTAGATTTAGCAGCAATAAATGCCTGGATCATTTATAAAGAAGTTACCGGAGAAACAAAAATAAGCAGACAAGCATTTATTCAGTTATTAGGAGATGAATTGCGTCAAAATTATACATCTGCTAAAAATAAACCAACAAGAAAAAGACTCGCTGATACATCATCTGAAACAAAATCCCTAAAGAGAAGAAAATGCGAAGTAAAACTATGTAAAGGCAACATGACTTTCAATGATTGCATAACATGCAAGAAAATGGTTTGTGGAAAATGCTTGGCCAAAACTGACTACACTTGCAAAAACTGTATTTCAGATTGAAAATTCGAAACGATTCTGTGAGTATTTCCTTTGAAAATATTTTTCCAATTTCTTAAAAATGCGTATATAAATATTGTTCTTTCAATTGTAAAATATATATATGAATCTTAAATTCAAATATAAATATTATATTCACAGTCTTCTATTCATTTCTATGCGTTTCGTTTATTTTTTCTCTTTTGAAACAGACAGGAGTCGAAGCGACTCCCGCGGGCGTTCTAGGGGGAAAATGGTAGCGGGCGTTCTAGTGTTAAAGGTAGTTTTCCAATTATGAATTTTTACGCTGGGCTACATTTAGCCTACAAAGATATGTTTGTAGAATCTCTCTATTCTAAAAAAAAGTAACTACCGCTGTCACTGCCGGCGGTTTTAAATTTTTTGTGGCCGGAGGTCTTTCTTCGTTAATATTAAGAAAAATAATGGGTACGAAAATATGAAAATCGGTAGTATTATACAGAAATGTTTGATAAACACGCTGATGCAGACAGTTTTCAAATCGAAGAATTATTTTAAGAGATATTTAATGCTAAAGTTGGACAAAATCGTTCCACTAAATAACTTTTATAGGAACAAAAACTATTCATGGGAATTTAATCATTTTTAGATCATTTTATACGTTTGAAGTTCCCGCTGTGCAGACTGTATTTCTTTATTTAATTTGACTCATTTTTTGAGGTTTTATTTCTATTTTAAATTCAAATTTTCAGCATTTCTAGAGATATTTTTTACACATTTTAGAAAGTGATATTAATTTAAACTGTCACCAACTGTATAAACAGCGCAAACAAAAACGTTTGCTTCAAAAATATATACATATATTTATACGTGTAAATAAATTAAAAATTTATTTACACGTGACTATTATAAACAGAAAAAAAAAACATTTGGAATTAGAATTAAATAATTATGTACAAAAAGCAGGAACTTATTAAAAATTACGTCATAAAAACTATATTTACACGCGAATTTCAAGAGGGAAAGGAAATTGTAAAATAATAAATTCATTAACATGCGTTAGAAGTCGTAAATAGGAGAAATTACGTCATATTTAAGTCACATTACAGTTATTACATAAAATGAACACAAAATAATATTGCAAAACAGTTTAAATTTAGAAATTGCGCTAGACATTTATTTGACATTTGAGAGGATACTTTACAACTATTTTTGTTAGGAAAGCAAGAATAATATTTAATTTCTAACAAAAGTATTTTCACATAAATATTAAAAGAGAAAGAACAGTTTGGTCAAAATTACGTCAGATTAAAAACGATTAATTTAAAATGTTTTATTTAAAAGAAATTTCTTTTCGCTTTGATAAAAATACCGGGAGACAAAGACTCTGTTTACTTAATTCCTTGTATATTAGCTTATTTTGAAATGTTTAACTCATTTTACTTAATCAAAGACGAAAACATCGATTGTATATTTGGTACTACTTAGTTATCCCATCGACCAAAAATCTATCATTCGCCAAACTATAAGATTAAATGTCAATAATGGTTCATCGTAAATGTCACATTAACTTGACTTTAAGCACGTTACTCGTGTCTACGTCATCAAGTTATTTTTATTTCGACGTTTTATTTGTATTTACGTTTTATTTGTATTTTTATTAATGTTGCACTAATTTATTTGTTCTTTCGTTATTTAAAATAAAAATTATGTCAATTTGTATAATTTGGCGAGTGGTTTGGCGATTTATATATTTTGGCGAAATTGGTCGACGGGATAATCAAGTAGCGGATTTGGCCTTAAAATTCCCCAATCAAAGAGTAATGAATAGCAATCCGTTTATAGGGAGATTGCCACTGTTTTTTAAATTATAATTCAATCTTCCGAAATCTTTTTAAAGCCATTCAAATTAGCGTACTTTTAGAGTCTACGTTGTCTGAACGGGGGTTGACGAGCGTAGCTCGTAGGAGGCAGAGCCCACTAGTATAGATAAAATGATATACAGGGACCGCAAATAACACACACAAGCACACGCAAAGAATTGGATGCATGGTCGCCAGTTGATGATAACACAAGCCTGCGATGGTTTGGTTGTTTAACTTTTGATAATGGATTTTTATGGATTTTTTAGTGCTGAATCCGAAAATGACCTTCATTTTTAACCACCATGTCAGGAATTTTTGCAAATCGTAAATTTTTATGGTAAATAGTCAAAAAAAATAGAGAAAATCTTATACTGAAAGTTACAGAAATGGTTGTGTTTCTTAACTTTTGATAACTGATTTTTATATATTTTTAGCGCTGAATTCGAAAATAACCTTCATTTTCAACCATAAAGTCAGGAATTTTTTTAAATGGTAAGTTTCAAAGTCAAAAAATAGCAAAATTCTGGTACTAGAATATAGAAGTAATGCTTGTGTTTTTTAAATTTTGATAATTGATTTCGATATACTTTATACCACTAAATCTGAAAATAATCTTCATTTTTAACCATCACGTTATAATTTTTTAAATCGTAAATTTCAAAATTAAGAAGTAGAAATTTTGCAAAAAATCTTGACGTGATGGTAAAAAATAAAGGCCAATTTCGGATTCAGCGCTACAAAATACGTAAGAATCAATTATCAAAAGCTAAACAATATGACATAACCCCAAATTTTGCAGGCTTGTGTAATCTGTGGACGTCTGATGTAAGTAAGCGTGTTTTAGCCTTAATAAATTTTAGTTAAATAGTGGAGTTTATATAAAGACAGTAGGTAAAAAACAGGGCTGTACAAAAGTATTAATGTATGCTTCTGTCTATTAGTATAAATTTCAAAACGGGAAATTTCAACCTATTATGCTTTTATTTACACTCATAAGCAATTTCCTACATAGTTGAAAAGTGTTTTTGAGTTCAGTGTGTCTTCGGTCTGTCCGTCTGTCTGTCTGCCTGTCTGTCTGTCCGGAAAATAACTTTCATTAACATAGTTTGATTGCTCTGTAATTGATTTATGTTATTGAAATTTACTATGCCATTTTCGATATTGAAAATAAAGTATGTAGCGTTTATAGTTTATTTAAAGGGACATTCAAAAGTATTACATTACATTATGGTGCATGGGGAAATGTCGTTGTTCGAAATTTAATAAAACTGTTACAGAGTTTTGTCGAGTCTTTTCAAAATTTATGAAAAACTGGAAACGATATATCAATCAAAACTTAAAAAGATATAATAAAAGTTTTCTTCATTTTATTAAATCCTATCATACGTAATTAATTCAGTGATATCTCATGATAGGCAAAGATTGTAATCTGCCATGGTGATTACGTCCTACTTTAGATGGAGTCGTATTATTGCCGCATAACTCGATTTAATGTATATAATCTTAATAAATTTTGTATTCATGCACTTTTACATAAGCGTGCCACAGCTATTTCAAGAAGATCTGAATAAATCTAGTTACAGTATGAAAGTAAATTAATTCCACGTTTGACGTAGAGTATCCGACTTGTTGGTTATCCCATATTTTATTTGCTGTCTCCGTCTACGAATTATTTTAATACAGGCATAAAACAAACAAGGGTTTTCTGTACGTTAAACGATGCCTTAAAAAAAAAAATCGCATCAGTATATCCACAATACATTGTGCTATTTTTATATATCTCTACATCTGACATTTGAAATTTGTACCTTAATAAGATATTTCAGTTTTATATTCCAAAAATTTTCATAATCTCACCCTATATAAACAAGTATTGTTTTCAGAAATTTTATCCAAATAAAAAGAGATCGTGATCGGAGAACAAAAGTATCTTTGCTCTCATAAAATCGATAATATTTTGATACAATTTTCATAATGTTGTAATACAGGTTTGCATTTTACATTATTTTCAGATCTTCATAAAATAAAGTTTCACGTACTTTTTTTTATTGTAATTTGTTTTAAGTATAAATATAAAGAATAATATTTTACAATTTAATTAAAAAAAAAAATATATGTCTTGTTGCGATTTTAGATTTTAGCTCGAATTTCAAACAATAGATGGCGCTGAGAGCAATAAACGCTCAGTCCAGACCGGATTTTTGGTACTTCCGGATCCATTCAAAATATTTTAATCTCCTTTTTACGCATGGAACAAGCGAGAGACCGAAAAATAGAGCATGGATTTAGCGGTTATTGCTTGCAGCGCCAACTATCGATGCTATTTGTAACTAACACTAAGAATCTCTGCATAAAAACTCCTGACATCTTATATAACACTCTTGCAAGAATTTTTTCTATATCTCTCACCGTTTGCAAGTTATGAAATTTTAAAATCCATCAGTCATTTTTGGGAGTCCCGGTATATGTGAGGTTTAAGATCCCACATTAAAGATGATAGCTCATTTTAACCCTTAAATGCCTGATTTTTCAAAAATCATGTAATATTGTTTTTCGTCTTTCATTTTTTAAATAAATCATGGGAAAAATACTTTAAAAAATCATATTTGGTTTTAAGTATAGTTTACGGCTAAAAAACAGATTGTTACTAATCGGCAATGCTGGTGTTTAATTGAAAAAATAATTTCCCTTGATAAAATTCTATAATATTAAACACATAAGAATTTTAGGAACTATAATAATAAATAAATTTTACTTGCTAACTGCAGGTCAAAATAGGGTATTTCGCAAGCTTCCAAAAAAAACCAAAAAGAACAAGTTGCAACAATTGAAATAAACAGTCAAGAGCGAGCATTATTTGCGCACAGAGGGTTCCGTAGAATATATATATGAATTTTTAATTGCATTAAAAAAAAGTTGCTAAAGGAATACTAAGACATTGTAAAAAACTATACAACGTAGGGTTGTATATAACTGTATATATTAGAAAAATGTAAATGGGTGTACCAAGAAATTTCAAAGAGACATAAAACCTAAATAATATCAAATATAGCTATTCGTATAACACTTTTTTTTAATATTATCCTAATCGGTTTATGATGAACTTAATTCGGGACTGACAATAAAAGCAGTGCATAGTTAAACTTCATTTGGCATTTCATGAACCTAAATTCAGCGTAGTAATAACTTTTATTTCTACAGTGTAGCTAAAACAAAACCTTTGTTTAAAGTTTAAATTTGGCATTGCACTAAGCGCGCTTCAAATTGAGGTCTCAAAGTTGCAACTCCGCATTGGTCAGTGCCGCATTTTTCAAGACAGGTGTTTAATTAACTTTTAAAGACACTCGAGGCGTATTGAGAGATACAACCAATGCAAAGTATCGCGAATCCCACAGTATTTATGCGATTCATTCTAATTAAATCTTTCGATGGCAATGCCCTTAAAAAACGGGCACCTAATTTTAATTCAAAAACAGACAAACGGCAGCAAGAATATTTAATTAAAAATTTCCTTTTATCATGTACGTGAAAATAAGCAAGTTCGCATTTTCTAATAAATTCGTTTATAAATTCTGGTGTCAGTTTATTATTTCATAAGTTTATAAATAGAATTACCGGAAAGGATTAAGTGGTCGCAGGACTCTTAAAGCTTCAAAATTTAAGAAATTTAAAATATTTTAGATGTTAAACTCCTATCTTCTCTGAAAATTTTGATATAATTGTTTCCTTGAAATTCCAATTAGAACAGGAGTTTTGGCTTTTAGAATTATACCCGCTCAATACCCTTAGCGGCGTTTCCGAAACTTTAAATTCATTATTATCCAAATGGCGTTTGTTGGGCATAACGCGCAGGATACCTCAAAAACTTCTGAATATTTTTTAATGAAATTTTCAAAACATATATTTCATGTTAGTCTGTATAAATTGAACCTAAAATTTCCTTTTTAGTGTTCAAAAAAATATTTTTTAGGTTATTTTAAGGTTGAAATTTTCAAAATTTTGTATTAGCTAAATGCAACATTGCATTAAAAATATAAAAATGATTTAAATACAATTTTTTTTTTTTTAAGTTCAGGGAAATTATTACAATCTGAAGTATAAGTAAGCACCAAAATTTTCATTCTGGTTGCAATATTTATTTTGTAATCCTGCGCGTAAACTGTTATGCCAATTTTTTGTTCGACTAATGTCTAACAGTTTCGAGCCCCCTATAAATACTAATTCTGTATCTTGCAATTTTTTAAATACATGAAACGAAAGAACGTACTTATATCTTCCATCCCAATTAAAATTGTCTTTCAAAATCATATACATTTTAAGACATTAAATTTTGAAAATGGTCTTTTTTTCATTGTTTCCACTTTTTAGAGTCTCGAGACCCCTTAAATTAGTCTGTTTTTAACAATTTAACGTTTATTGCTTTTATACTGTTACTGGACATTACATTACACATATATATCATTAAAAGTTGTTAACTAGGCATAGAGCACACCGCCCCTGTCCTTGTGTATGTCCGAACTGACCGTACCTTTAAGAGTTAATATCTCGGCTAATTACCGATGATTTGTTTCGAAAATTATTATCAACAATGCTTTTATTCTTCTGCAACGATAGGTGTATTCAGCGATGCTCAACAATTTTTCTGAATGCCCGTAAATCGAAATTTGTGCATAACAGAAAAATGCTAATTACTCAAAAACTATGTGACCTAGGGTAATCGCTATAATTTTCCGGCAAGGTTTATATTAACGTCTACTACCTCTAATTTTTTCATATTTTTAGTTTCAGTAGATTAGGATTTAGATGGGGGGGGGATATTTTTGCGCTACATTTTCAACAATATCATTGAAAATGTAATGCTTAAAATTAAAAGGAATGTGTTTTTGAGTTCAGCGTTACAAAAGCTTTCACAGGATACCCCACAAGATATACAAAGAAAAGATTTTTTTTTTTGAAGTATCATAATTAATCCCTCTACTTTTTACTAAATTTATTTATGAATGTTTATTAATCTGAAAATATGTGGGTCAATGGTCTTTATTACTTCCCCGAATTTGAACTTTCCACGTTCTATAGTTTACCAGTAAAATGACTGTGACAGACAGACAGACACAGGAGTGATCTTGTAATGGTTCCGTTTTTACTTTTTAAGTACGGAACCCTAAAAATAAATCTTTTTATTAAACAGCACAAGTTTTGCCATCTACATGTTGAAAATCGATTTAATAATATTTTCAGAATGTATTTTATTGGCAGCATTAGGTATTATAGCTTCAATATTATTCTAATAGTATTTTAGAGCCTAAATTGGGTATGTTGCCGAAAAGCAACACCAGGCATTTAAGTGTTAAAGACGAACACTGACATTTATTAGGCACAATAAGATAATGCCAAAACAAAGAAAACATATAGTTACGCTTTTCATTATTATTAATTGCTTATGTGCGACAATCTTTGGCTTTAATTAGAATACACACTACGGCGTCGAATATTCCATCATACTTTTGCACATCGTTAAATCTCCTATTTTATTACGTCGAAGGAAGCTTCTGTCTTTTTTACACTAGCCGTCGAACTTTTAACGCGTTTATATTTACTTTCGTCCTTTACTATTTACACAGCTACATTCCTTATAATCTCGAAACAGAGTTCCTCGTACTTTCTGCGCAATACAGCGTCGGGAACATTCAGTCAGAATGTAAGTGTCGCTTACGAAGATTTCGCACAACGGGCTTTCCTGACATCGGGAGCTGCTGCAGCGACATGTAGTAAAATAGAATCTGAAAAAGAAAAAAAAACCAGCAGTGGACTATATTCCAAATCTGGGTTCGAGGCTGAAAAAAGTCACGTGATACTGGTAATTTACCCAAAGAATTTCTAACTGATAATAAAGGAGTCAACTACTGCTTTCCGCATGAAGTGTTTCACTGTCTGGCGGGGGCTTACATTACGTCTACGGAGCCTTCCCTTCTTTATGCTAGAAGTTTTAACGTTGACCACGTGATCATAACGTAGATGGAATATTCTCCATTGTTCCTAAAAGAAAAAAAAATAATCTCGGAGCCATATAGATCAGTCAGCCTGTTTAAAGTGGCGTAACATCATATGGATATGTTTTTAAAGACATTGACATAAAATTTTCCCAATACACATAAATGGAAAATACAGAAAAAATTGAAGGGTTCAGTTTTCGTCAGGCCAAGGCTTCATATATTCAGCACACGAGCTAGTACCTATCGCTCCTTCGGTTGCTGAGATTTTCGCTACGTCGTAGGTGTCGTTAGACTCCATTTTGGTTACTTTATACGGGTCTAGCAAGGAGAGGGCCAACCTTGTTAATCACAGATTTTGATTATTTTAATATATGTTGTAGGGTAGAGACACTTAATGTCAGGTTCAACGGAATTTATCCAACGCTGCTTAGTTCTTGAGAAACCGGGGGATCTAATAATAGTACACAACTTAAATACTTATTTTGCAACCGCAATGATAGGTTGGTTGTAGCTCAGTTGGTATGGAGTTTGCCGGCTGATAAGCGGCCCCGTGTTCGGTACCCGAACGCACTACATTAGTTTTTTTTTCATTTTTTGTTTTATAAATATATTTGTAATTATAATTTAATAATTTCAATTACAAATATTAATATCATACATCAATTATAATGTTAACAAACTTAAATTTATCATTTTTTATTTTTAAACTATTATTTCTCATCCTTTAAAGAGGTTTAAAAAGAAATTGGATCTATTATTGAATGATAAAAACTCCAAAATCGTGACAAAATCTGTTGTGGTGCCATCTAGTTATGATAAAATCAAAGAATATTCAAATAAAATAAAAATAAAAGCAGAAAGAAAATAAAGGTGAAAGCAAAAGCATTGAAATCGGAAGCATACGTATTACAAATTTAAAAATCTTTAATATTCAAAAAATAAGTTGTAATTTAATTCTGATGCTAATTTTTAATATAATTATGCTTGTTACTTTAAAAACAGAATAATAGTATCATCGCATTGACTTCCTTTGTTAAAGCAATGCGTAAATGATGTTTCTTTAAAATCACGAATTAACACAATTGCTCAATATCATTGCATCGATAAAGAATATATGAAATTCATTTTAAAAGTGATTTTGGAAAAATTAAAAGTTTTATGATGTTCTATACAACTATTTAGTTAAAAGTAAAAAAATTAAATAGTTTAAAATTATAATTGATATACAATATTATAAATTTTAATTGACAATGAGATTATTAATTATACTTACAAGTATATTTATAAAACAAAAAACGAGAAAAATAAATGTAGCGCATTCAAGTATCGAACCCGGGGCCGCGGATCTGCCGGCAAATGCCATACCAACTGAGCTACGACCAACCTATCGTTGCGGTTGCAAAGTAAGTATTTAAGTTGTGTACTATTATTAACCCCCCCCCCCCCCCGGTTTCTCAAGAACTAACGAGCTTTGGATAAAATCCGTTGAACCTGACACTTAGGGTTCTCACCCCTACAACACATATTAAAATAATCAAAATCTGTGATTAACAAGGTTGGCCCTCTCCTTGTAAGAATTTAGATTTCAACTTTAGGCCTGGTCCTTGCTGAGTTCTTTTAACTGTTACGATGTCACCAAAGTTAAATTTCCTGGGTTTTTGACGTGGTAAATTATTGTGCTTGCGATTTACTTCTTGAATTTCCATAATATTGTTTCATGAATTGTTCTTCTACTACACTCTTTAATAGGTCAGTAATATTTATCTCTTCTTTCTGGTTCATTTTTGTACAAAATAATTCAAACGGTGTTTTTTTATGATTTATTGGTAAGTTAATTGATGACTTGTTGAAATTTAGAAACATGTTTGAAACATTTGGTCGGTTCGTCTTTTGACATTTTAGAAATTACAGGAATTACGGTGGAATTAAGTAGCTCTACTTGATCATTGCCACTGGAAAGGCCAGTTGTAACTTTCTCGTGCTTTACATTTTTATCTTGACAATAATCCGCAAATTCTTTAATTGTAAATGCAAGACTTTTGTCGCTAATGATGGCAGAAAGGTTTCCAAAAGTATAACTTTGTTGTCGTAGTTTTTATATAACTTCGGTAGCAGAAGCAGTTTTACTGGGGTACAACCAGGCAAAATTACCAAATTCATCTATTAAAAACAAAATATGTTTATAATTTTTGTTAGTCGTTTCAAGAAGGTTTAAATGATCAGTGAGATAAGTTTGGAGAGGAGTCTTGTGATAGAGATTCTATCTCATATCATGTTTGCTTCTAAATTAATTTAAATCATTTTGTTTGTCTTTTAAAACGTGTTGTTATTCCCCCTCTTTAAGTTAAAATTCTATAATCTAAGTCGGCGCTTATTTTCCGTATCGAATTTTATCTGTTTTATTTTTTTCTTTCTATAACCTTGGTTTATTTAAGGTAGTAATATTCATTTTAGTTGATTGTAATCTTTCATTCCCAGTAAAGCAATTTACTTTCTGATAACTCGTGGGTCATTAAATATATCACAAAAAGAGAAATGCAACTGTCAATAACTTTGATTCGTATATGCCCACGCTGAATTTATTCATTCTTATTTATTGCTTATCTGTCGCCGTTACAATGTAATAATCAAACATAAATAATATGTTGTTTATAGCTTGTGTCTCGGAAAATGATTGCAGTTAATTTTAACTTCCTTTTTGTCTAATACATAATTTATCATATAAAACATTATTAAGCATAAACAAATTTATTCAATTCAGAACTTTGACGCCGTTTTGATTATACTATGTGACAGTTATTTAATAACCATTTGATTGATGCCTGGAGAGATACCAGATTGAGTAGCATAATCATTTTTGCGTGCCACTAAACCTTTGTTCACTCTTCGTTCACGATTATAATAGTAAAAGTTGACGATGGATTTGTAACGCCAATTTATCGAAGCTGTTTGTAAAATGAGTCACTTCTATGCTGACCATGTACTGAGAAGGTACTAATTTCCTGTTTTCAGCACTTCGGTGCATTTGTTTAAATGGGGCCCTCTCTCTCCATTAATGCTAAGAAATCCATTTCCCCCTATTGTGATTCTAATTTGCTTTCTAGTAATTTTAATAATTAAAATAAAGTTTTTGTTCCCGTATTTTTGTGTTGGAGTTTTTATTACATGTATGAACCCAAAAGCTACTGAACCTCCTTCATACATATTGGCGCATCCGCCGGATTTTTCTCCAACATTAAAAAAAAAAAAAAAAAAAAAAAAAAAAAAAAAAAAAAAAAAAAAAAAAACATGCATATTGGAGAGAGAGAAATTTACCCCCGCCCTCGTTAAATCGATTTTTTTGCAAAGTAATTTCCTGCACGAATGGATATCTCAGCGCCTGCGGATCCTCCTGACTCAGATTTCAACACTCGCCAGTGAATAACTGATTTCTTTTGCCGTCGCTATGCACTGGGATCCGTGCCATGTTAACTGCCTGCTGACCTGATTCATCGTCCTTCACCTGCTAAGGTCTATTGGCAGACCATCATAATAGTTGCTGTTCTGTCCTGACCGATGTGTCAGTGACGCGCTGCTACATTCCTTCAAAAAAAAAGCTTCAATTAAAATTAAGTGCCATGTGTACTGGTGTGTTTCTGCACATAATAGGATGCAAATTCATCCATCATCAATTGTTGTTTGTGAAATTATGTCCGATGATCCGATTACACCAACTTAATTTATACAGTACCGGCTCTCTTCTATTTGTGAAATATCATCAAATAGGTTGTTAGACAAGATAATCTAAAAAAATGTGTTTCGACCGGTGTTGGTTCTTTTGCTATGCAAAAAAAAAAAAAAAAAAAAAAAAAAAAAAAAAAATGCGTATCAAGGATTATAAAGCCAGATATTCTTTTACAAATTTATGAGATAATTCCTTTCAAGAGCATGAAGAGGGAAATGCTTCTTTTTCTTTTTAAAACTTTAATACCGTAATTTACTTTTTCGCTTCAGTTTTTCCCCTCGTTGAAAGAAATGATAATATATGCTGACCTATATATGCTTCTTGTTTAAAATTTACGTGTATTCAATGATTTCAGTGTGTTATTTGTACTGTTCATTATAATAGGTTGCAACCTGAAGAAAGAAGATTGCACCTATACATAGATATAAAAATTAATATTGGTTTGTGTTTTAAACTTACTAATTGTTTAAAAGGTAGATGTTTAAGTTAATTTCCAGTACAGTTTTATTTTATGTTTGTTAATATCCTTTAATATTTTCTTGATTGACATGGTTTTTTTTTATTTACTATATCTGTCATTCCTTGCCGCCGTTTGACAAAGAACAGCCGTTTGAAATTTATCTAAGTTTGTCTGATGCACATTTTTTGGTTGGCAATTATGAATGACATAATAATTAACTTTCTAGTTAACTTTTTATTTTATTTTTATTTTGATATTTCATGCTTTTAAAAAGATAAGTTATTATGGACATGTAAGCATGTCAATCCTATACTGAGTTTATGAATGCTTAGGATAGTGTTCTAGTAAAAAAAAAAAAAAAAAAAAAAAAAAAAAAAAAAAAAAAAAAAATGTTTGTTTCGTTTGATTTGTATAAGAGACACACTGAAACTCTTGCATTGGCACATTGCCGCACTTTCAGAGATAATATGTTGTTTATTGTCTCTTTGATCAGGAAGTGCTGCCCTGTGTTGTGTTATCGTCTGTTGGACGTAAATTACGCTGGTTCGTATGTGTCTGTTGACAGTATGATTTAAATAGCACAGTTGTGTTTCAGTGCAACATATTAAGTATGGTCTCTTTTATAAACAATTCTCTGGTATTTATTAAATTTTTTTAGTGTGAGTTAGTTATTATGCAGTCTTTCTTAAAAATATAGATATAAAAAAATACATTATTTTATATTGTGGCTTACTTGCTTTTATATATTTTTTTTCACAATTGAGTCTTGGTCACACTTTTGCAATTTTTGAGAGTTAATATTTTTTTTCTATGCAGAAAATTTTATGTTTTATGACTTTGGTATAAATTTTTTTTTGCACTGATTAAGAGTAACGTGAAATATGTTGGATTTGGATTTTGGCGACAATTTAAAATAGTTATAAAGGAGCATGTGAGCGTAACATTTTTCATTTTGATGTGGGCACTTGATTAGAAATCCACATACAGTTGGCGTGATCATAATTAAAATAATAGATTCATTTTATTTCACATATATTTTTATTGTATTGGGAACTTCGGCAAAATATGTAGTAATCTTAGATTAATTTATCCTGGCATACATTTAGTTTAGACTTATTACTTAAGAGCTCGAGTCATCATGTCATTGTTACAGAAATTGATTTTTTCCCTTTTGGTTTTCGTTTGCTTTTGCAAGATACATAAGATGTACAACATAGGTTTGTCATACAGTTTTAAACAGTTATTTTTAAGTTTCTTAATGAAATACATTACATTAAGATAGTGTTTTGATCCTTTTGAATAAGTTTGATTGCTTGTACCTCTGTCATCTTTTATGTGGGATACTTCAGTCATTGCGCTATTTTCCATGGGATAGCAAAATGTCTGAGGTGTGTATTTCGATCTAGGGTTAAGCAAGTTGGCCGCTAGCTTAATCAGGGATCGGATATGTTTCCTAACATGATTGATGGAGTTACACTAATATTAATTTTACAATTGAAGTATTGTTTACATTTTTTTAAAATGCTTTTAAATTGCTAAAATTCACCTGTAATTGTTTCCTAATGCTGATTATGGATACCACTTTGACACTATTTTACACTTTTATCACTAACTTGCTATGGGCAGATAGCATTGTTAGGTCTTATTCACACACATTTTTTAATCTCATGCACAAGGTTGTTGTGATGTCATGTTTAGCCTGGTACTTCACACACACACACATTTATTCGTTCAGTTTAGCTGATTTTGTTCCATTTCAATTAACACTCACCATGCTTAAAGACATTCATAGCTATCTGTGCATGATTTGGTTTCTTTTATCAGCATTTGTGTTTAGTTTAAAATTGCATTTTTCACTGCATTGACAACTTTCTATTTATTTTTAGATAGATTTATTTTAAGGTAAGATTTTTTTTGGTGTGTTTTAAAAGTTTGCAGAAATTATGTCATAATTTAACTATTGTACATGGTTTACACATTCATCGTAAATTTTTATGCAAGAGATAACTAATTGGGTGTACATTTTTTACACATACAGTTAATATACTGTTTAATTTCATTGTTTATGCGCGGCTGGTGACTCGTTGCTATTTTATTCATAACATAAGGTAATTTTTGTTTAACTGACCTGATATTTGATATCGGTAAGTTATTTTTTTATAACATTTATTCAAATGCATCATGAGAGCTGTTATGTACATTATTTTTTTTTTTTAAGAGGCTATTCACACATAGTCATTAAACTAAGGCTTTGGCATTTTTTTCCCATTTTAAATTTTTTATTTAATGAGTTAAATTCTCACAGGTGTCTTGTGACGGATAGATACACTCATATCACATAAGGTACATAGCTTGTTTGCTTGTCTTTTGCTTTCATTCTTTTTACTTGGAACATGTTTTGCTTGCCATAACTTCTACATTTTAGTGTAGAATTATGCAATCTGCTGAGCACTTGTGCGTTTTTGCACATTTTCGTTTACTTTATACAGTAATGACTTTGGCAGATACATCTGGTTTTTTTTTTTAATTTTAACCCTTTGTTAACCATTTACACATTTTTTTTCTCACAAGTAGTTCATGTTTTGGATATTTGTTGGTGTTACACAACAGTTGCTTTTTTTTAGAATACAATTTTGTGCATTAATATACATACATTACAATAGTTCATGGGTTGATTTACATGTTTGTTCATTTCCTTTTACACATTGTATTTTGCTAGCAATTTATTCGGCAGTATTTCTTTTTTTTTCTTACAAGTAGTTCATTGAGTAGTACACACTGGCTGGTTTAGAGTTTAACCAGAGTTTACACACACATGTAGTTCATTTGTTTTTTAACCCTTATTCTTTACATTTTGATGATAACTCATTATTTATGTAATTGAATCTCACTCATATAAAAGTGTTTTGGTTAGTACACACATACTGTCTGTCTATTTTGTTGGCAAATACATAACAATTTCAATTCGTTGAGACATTTATACATATACTTCATGTGGAATTATACACTTTTGTTCATGTGTTTACTTACACCTGTGTATTCTTCCGTACACATTTGCTCATTTGTTTATTTAGGTAGCTCATGTGTTTGGGAGTTTCCTTTTCCCTCCCTTCACACACATACAGTTTTCTCCTTTTATTTCTCAATCATTTAAATTTTACACCATGTTTCAATATTAAAATGCTCTATTTTTTTTTAAATTTTAACAAGTTTTTTTTTTGTCGTTGCATAATGTCATATCATATCAATGACACCATCACTTTGTCTATGTACAAAGATTTTAATGTTACAAGGATTTATCGTCACATGTCATTTTAAACTACACATACATTTCAATTGTGTTCACTTTTAACATGTAAGATTTTTACACTTTCATCGGATACTTCTTACTTGAAGGTGGCAGATCGAGTAAGATATCTTATTACACTATATAAAATTGTATGCTATCTTTTTAGGAATTTTGCCAGGAGTTAAATTTTTAATCAATACACTCAAGGTCAGGATGGCAGTGTGAAAATTCATAAGATACTAAATTACAATATTCTTTCATCTTTGATGAACGGGAACTTAGTTATAATGCAGGAATCCAAAACAAAATTTCCCTTCTTATCTAGGGCAGAAGCACTAAGCTGACGCTATTATAAACGGTGTTGGGGCTACATATGTTTTCGCGCGTGGCGCGTGCACATTTTTCAAGTAGTCCTGTGCGTTATGCACAATTTTTTAGTTTCATATACCAGTAGAGATGTAACTTAAGATAATACAGATAGACTTCAATTTTTATAAAGGGATTTACATATCCTTAAGGTTACATTTTAATTTCTGCTGGTATGTTTTTGTTCTGTTTTTATTTGCTTGCATATTATCATCTCTTGTAAGATCAATTTTTGAGAAGTGATAAATACAGTTTATGTGAATACTTCTCCTTATCAATATATGACAAAATAGCTGGTACCAACACCACAAACATAATGCCACAAATGAATAAAAAATTATAGGATCCTATGTCATCAACAAATGTGGCACACTTATTTTGTGGAATATTTTATTAGAAAAGATTATTTTGTATAATATGAGCGCTCAGTCATATAAAAAAAGAATATATATACCATTCGTTAGAATTGTTTTTTTATTGCAAGCAAATGTGTCTACTTACTGTTGTATAAAATATTTTACAGGAACTATATTTTAAGAGTTTGAGGTACAAGTTAAAATAGTTTCCTCTTCATATATCGTTTTAAATAGTTATTCTATTATTGGATTAAGGTACATAATATGTAAGTGCGAAGGTGGACAAAGGGTATACATAGGTATAAAGCTGCAACGTACAAGTCACAGCTTTCTTCGGGTTGTCCGGTGAGATATGTGATAGAGATTCTATCTCATATCATGTTTGCTTCTAAATTAATTTAAATCATTTTGTTTGTCTTTTAAAACGTGTTGTTATTCCCCCTCTTTAAGTTAAAATTCTATAATCTAAGTCGGCGCTTATTTTCCGTATCGAATTTTATCTGTTTTATTTTTTTCTTTCTATAACCTTGGTTTATTTAAGTAGTAATATTCATTTTAGTTGATTGTAATCTTTCATTCCCAGTAAAGCAATTTACTTTCCGATAACTCGTGGGTCATTAAATATATCACAAAAAGAGAAATGCAACTGTCAATAACTTTGATTCGTATATGCTCACGCTGAATTTATTCATTCTTATTTATTGCTTATCTGTCGCCGTTACAATGTAATAATCAAACATAAATAATATGTTGTTTATAGCTTGTGTCTCGGAAAATGATTGCAGTTAATTTTAACTTCCTTTTTGTGTAATACAGATGCCTTTTATAATTATAGCTCATTTTCATGTAACGGTCGTTTTTATCATATAAAACATTATTAAGCATAAACAAATTTATTTAATTCAGAACTTTGACGCCGTTTTGATTATACTATGTGACAGTTATTTAATAACCATTTGATTGATGCCTGGAGAGATACCAGATTGCGTAGCATAATCATTTTTGCGTGCCAATAAACCTTTGTTCACTTTTCGTTCACGATTATAATAGTAAAAGTTGGCGATGGATTTGTAACGCCAATTTATCGAAGCTGTTTGTAAAATGAGTCACTTCTATGCTGACCATGTACTGAGAAGGTACTAATTTCCTGTTTTCAGCACTTCGGTGCATTTGTTTAAATGGGGGCCTCTCTCTCCATTAAAACTAAGAAATCCATTTCCCCCTATTGTGATTCTAATTTGCTTTCTAGTAATTTTAATAGTTAAAATAAAGTTCTTGTGCCCGTATTTTTGTGTTGGAGTTTTTATTGCATGTCTGAACCCAAAAGCTACTGAACCTCCTTCATAAGTCTCTTCTTTAGGTAAGGGATGTAATTAAACTTCTTGTTTTCCAATTTGCGATTATAAGAAAGGCATGTTACACAATTTGCTGTAAGTTATAAATTTTATTGACACATTAGGGATGGAAAATTCTTCATTAAAAATTTTTCACAACGTTTACAAACATAATGTCCTTTACCATGAACGAGTTTAAAGATATTTACGTGCATTTCATCCGGCAGAACTACCAGATCGAAAGCTATATGACTTTCATAGAGAATTTATTTTTAAGGAAAGAGTTGTCTATGACTTTGTTTTCAAAATTTCTTTGATGGCCTGTATATGTTCGTCAGTGTTCTGGTATTGTATGATTTTAGATGCAAAACTATCTTGATTGACCATGCATATTCGATTTCTACTTAAAGCATCGACATGGCGCATACGTGCACGTTGTCTGTGCTAGATTTTATAGTTATAATAAGCTAACATTAAAGACCATCGAGCTACCTTGGTTCAAAAATCTTTATTATTCATCGTAAGAGCAAATGCATTGCAATCAGTGACTATCTTGAAAGGAATGCCTAGAATGGAAACACGAAATTTGTTTACAGCTTCTAGGACAGCTAAAACTTCTAATACATAACTCGAGTATTTACGTTCAGCGTCCGTAGTTTGTTTTGTTCATAAAGAAGACAGGGTGGAATTGATTGTCAATAGAAGCCTTTTGAATGAGGACTGCTCCGTAACCGTCAATAAATGCATCGCAATGAACTTCTGCTTCATTGCCAGACGTATAAGTGCTTAAAAGAGTACCTGATGAAACGATGTGTTTTAGCTGATTTAGATAAAGTGCATTTCGCTGCTGGTCACCAAAGTGAAATTTAGTGTCCTTTCTAAGGAGATATGTTAAAGGCTTAACTATTAAGGAGTAATCTTGGATGAATTTTTGAAAACATGAAGATAGTCCGACAAATGAATGTACATCTTTTACACTTTTAGCTTCTGTAAAATTTAGGACAGCTTTAATTTTTAAGGGAAATAGATGTAGTTGACGATTTTTAATGTAATAACTCAAAAAATTAATTTTTAGCTGTAAAATGTGGCCATTTCATAAGATTCAATATTAACCCATATTCGGATGCAATGGTAAGTTCCGGTTGCAATTCCTGGAGTCCTTTTGCTTCGTTTTCAACGGGTTATAAAGTCGTCCATATAAAAAATAAGTAATTTTTTGTTAATGAGATCTCGAAAAACATTATAAATATATCTTTAATTACTAAGGGAGCATCGCTAAGGCGATAATTCATATATAAGAATTCAAATTGACCAGAATGTGCTACGAAATACGTGTATTTTGTACTATTTTTGTCTACTTCGACATGAAAAAATACATTTTTAAGATCGAGAGTAGTGAATACTTTTGCAGAATGCAACTGATAAATATTGACATCAATTAATGAAGGGGGAAACGTTGCTTATATGTTGAACTTCTTATAGTCAACAAGGAATCTATATGAGCCAACTTTCTTTTTTACTAGGACAATAGGCGATGAAAAATTACTAATACATTTACGAATTCCTTTTGTAAACCACTCAGTAATTTGTTTTTGACGAAATCTTTCCCTACTGGCGCCAGGCGTAAGAGAGAACAGGTGACGTTTTTCATATGAATTGTAATTTAACATCAGTTGTTTTTATTTTTCTGGAAAAATAAGATCTAAATCAGTTCAGGGACTACATAAAATGTAGTTGTATAGTTATAATCATCTATCATAATGTCCGTAAAAAAAACCCCAGGGGTTTGATTATAGCATTTCCTGATCCAGTTAATGTGATGATTGAATGTTCAAAATCCGAAATTATAGAGATTTTTCGAAAAATACTTCTATCTTTTAGCAGACATTTTTCACTGGCAGTTTCTACCAATGATATCAAATGTACAGCGAAATAATGACTTATTTTGCATGAAAGTGTTTGACATAATGGTGAAAATATTGCGTGGTTCGAAAATAACTTAAGGCTTCTTTGGTTGATCACATAGAGTCAACTTATGGCCGAAATTCAAGCAATTGGAACAACAAGGGCCTTTGCCTTTATGTGTACTTTGACTACTCTTATCGTTTGCTAGATTACAGTTGAAACAAAGAAGGTTAGATTTTGGTCGAAAAGATGTATCTTTTACCGGCATTCCAGTTTTGGCATTACGAAATTTAGTGCTCACATAGTCATGTTTTTTTGGTCATAAATTTTGAGCTTCTGTTTAAAATTTAACAGTCGGTTGACATCCATATAGGATTGATTTTTTATAGACAGGGTGGGTATACCATTAATAATTCATTGCATTAAAGTGGAATTCTCGATGTTCTCACGCGAGCTCAATTATTTCAAAACAGAAAATATTCTGCAAGTGATTCATTTTCTTGTAATTTTCGCTTATCTAATACATCCTGCAACTCGGCATCATTATAACTGGTACTGAATTCTGACATCAAAAGGTGTTTAAGTTTGTCATATGAATTGATATGAAATTCTGTTTGAACAAATAACTGGGCTTTTTCTCGTAAGAATCTCTCATTAACACTTTCCAACAAAGTTGAAAAGTGTTTATGACTTCGGTTTGTCTGGCCATCTGTCCGTCTGTCCGTCTGTCCGACTGTCCACGCTCTAACTCATGTAAATATGCTCGGATCGTTCTGAAATTTTTAAATGTTAGTGATCTTTACCACAGCACGTTCCCTAATTCAAATGAAGTTTGTAGCATATTTAGTTCATTTACAGGGACAGTCAAAAGTTTTCCGTTACATTACGGCCAATGAGAAAAAATCGTTTCAAATGATGTTTAATGGTGTTACACTCTTTCAAACATAGTAAAATTGATATTCATTTATGAAGCCAACTAAAATATGCATTCTTTTGAATATTCGGTGCAAAGAATAATTATTGTTCATTTACAGGGCCACACAAAAGGATTCCGTTCATAATGGTATAGGGGAAATTGTTTGCGGTGTATTTGAAAAGATTTCAGATACTATATTGTATCCAAATTACTGTATATTAATAAAGATTGCTCGAAATGCATTTTTAATTATGATATGTGCTTTTTTAGGGTTTCGTTCATCTGACGAAACACTATTCGTTTCGCTCCTTTGTCTGTCTCTCTGTTTGTCCGTCTGTCCGTCTGTCACAGAGCCCGTTCTCAGAAACTATACATGTTGAAGACTTGAAATTTTGCATACTTATAGATGAACACCACACATCATACAACATATCATAAAAATTTGAAAAAAGTCGTATATTTAACCCTTTGGGCTCCCACATGTGTATTATAAACGATTCTTTCTTAGTGAGCCCTAATTAGGTTGGAGGCGGGAAATTTTGCATACTTATAGCTAAACACCTCAAATCAAATTACAAACCATAAAAGTTTGAAAAAGTCGTACATTTAACCCTTTGGGCTCCCACATGTGTATTTTAAAGAATTCTTTCTAAGTGTGCCCATATTTAGGTTGGAGGCGTGAAATGAGGCATACTTATAGCTGAACACCTCATATTATACTACAAATCACAAAACTTTGAAAAAGCCTTACATTTAAACCTTTGGGCTCCGACATGCGTATTTTAAGCAATTCTTCCTAACTGAGCCCCTTATTAAATTGGAGATTTGAAATTTTGCATACTTATAGCAGATCACTTGAGGCCAAGCGACAAATCATAAAATCTTGAAAAAGTCTTACGTTTAACCCTTTGAGCTACCACATATGTATTTTAAGCAATTCTTTCTAAGAAAGCCCCTATTTAAGTTGGAGACATGAGTTTTTGCATACGTATAGCTGAATACCTCAGACCACACGGCAAATCATAAAATTTTCAAAAAGTCTTATATTATTTACTCCTCCGGGCTGTAACTTGCATATTTTAAGCAATTTTTCTAACCCCCGCCCTTTTCACCCGGGGAGCACTTTTCCAAATTTGCCGACACCCCTTTGACAATTCTTTCACATTATGCATCATAGCCTTACATATTTTAATTCCAATTTTTACCGCCAGGGGAGCCTACTTATATCTGGTGCTATCGGCCCAATCCACTCGATTAATATATCTACGGATAGTATATAAAACGGAGTTTCGTTCGGATAGAGGTTTGTTTAGAATATAATGCGCCCCTGATTGCGAAATGTTGAACTAACAGATTTTTCAAAAGGATAAAGTGTTTTGAATGGAATATTAATCGAAACCATCTGTGCGATCTGTGATCACACTTACCTACTTGTTCGCTATATTTATGCATACTATAAAGTGCGTTTAAATGCTATAGTGCATAAACAGAGCTACAGAAATGAAGTCGTAAAGGTTACTGAGTATGAGCATAAATTGCTTAAAGGTGGGTTTTAAAGGAATTATGCATTTTTACGCTGAACTGAATTTAGTGTACTAAGAAATATTTGTAGAATATAGATAAAATGATATACAGTGTCACGCAAAGGATTGGATACATGGCCGTCTATGGGAGATAATTTCTGGAAATGTAATTTCAGTAGTTTTAAGCGTGTTTTAGTTTGAATTAAATTTTAGCTAAATGGTGGCATGTAATAAAGGTACTAGGTAAACTACAGGGCTGTATAGAAGTATTCAAGTATGTTTCCATCTATTAGTATAAATTGTTGAAAGATGAATTTCAACCTGCTATGCATTTTCTTGCTAAACTAAATTTTCCCATTATATAGTATATATATATCAACATACAGATCGAATATAGGGCTGTTCGAAAGAATTGGAATACATATTTGGCTATGGGCGGTAACTGCTGAAATCAGATTTTTAAATGTTTACTTAGTTATGTTATTTACCTTATTTCCCTAATAACGAAGTTTCGTTAAAGCTTTCAGGGAGTGTTGGAAAGCGTGTCATAATCTATGCTGTACGCATGATTTTTCTTACTTGACACATATAAATTTGAGAAATTCAGATAAATTAAACATACTAGTGACTTCATCAACATTGCTTATTTCCACATTTGCATCTTGAAATGAACTACCATGAAAAGGAGGTATAAAACTTTCAAATCACTAAAATTAATAATAGATTGCAATAAACTTTGAACTGGAAGTTGCTTCTTTATATCAGAATTTTAGAATTCAGTATTATTACTCGAAGTATTATTGTTTGAAGTATTATTATTTGAAGGCATTTCTGGTTCTGAAGCAGCGTCACAGTCATTTTGAATAATATTGGTTTGTAGCAAGCTTAAATGTGATAAATATGTAAATAATCGACTTGTAAAGTCAGTTAAAATTCCTTCATTAAAAATATGAAGTATGTTACAAACTGTAATCAAATCGTTTAAAGAAAAATCTTCTTGCACTTGAGTTACTTTATATTTGAAGTCAGCTGTCTGTTTGAAAACCGAAACAAGCAAAATCGCGTATTATTTTTTTATTAGATCGATTTCCTTCAGCGACAAATAAAAATTTATGTAATAATTTAAATTTATTAGTTCGGTCATTTTTAAACGCAAATTCCAGTTCAGGGATGTCGACTAGCTTCATAATAAAATATAGCATATACGAGTACAACAGTACTCACCGTTTAGAACAATATCAGGCTCGATTGAAGAAATTTATATCTCAGACGAATAAATATTTGTGTTGTAACTGTACCTTCTGGCAACCAGGTTGTAGGGCGTCAGACCCCATATTAAACATGATAACTCATTTTAAAGAGGGACACTGACATTTATTAGACACAATACGACGCTGACTAAGCAGAGAATACAAATAGTTAATATTTTCATAATCATTAATTTGCTTAGATCCGGCTACCTCTATCTTTTATTAGAATAATTCACACTATGTCATCAAATATTTCATCATATTTTTGCACATTATTAAATCTCCTATTTTATTACTTCGAAGGAATATTATGTTCTTTTTACACCAGCCGTCGAACTTCAAATCAAACTGCTATTTATATATTTTTGTCTGTTTTGTTAAAAAGATAATATGTCCCATGTTAAATCTGTGTTCGGTAGAAAATTTATTTAGATTCATTCTTTAAAATGGGGGAATATTTTATAATTATACTAGCAAACCCCGCGGCTATGCTCGCGTAATATTTGAAATATGCCAAGTGATATTTATATGTCTAATTTTTATTAAAAGGTACTAACTAAATTTTTATTTTATTAAAAGGTCAGTATTCATTTCAGTATTCATTTGAAGTTTTGAATTTTTTACAAACCATCTTCTTACATCTTAAAATTAACCATGTAAAATTCCAAGTCCTACCACCTCTCTCAACATAAAGGGCTATGTTGAAACAGGAACTGTCACCATTAATTTGCCAACATTAATTTTGAAATCGGTTTGTTATTTCCTAATATTCCACAGAAACGTAATTTAAAAAGATTTTAAAGGAACGTTTGTTGTTCCTGTGAGCCCCAGGTGGTAGAATCACCGGCATAAAATATAGCCTGTGTAGGATCAGAGACTGTTACCATTGATTCGCATTGATTACTTTTATAATCGGTTTATATTCCCTGAAATTGCATAGAATCGTAATTTAGAAATTTTTTAGAATGCTTTTCGCACCTCCCCTTCGCTTCACCCCTTTTTAATTCAAATTTATTTTCGACGTTCCTTCGAGGGCATTTATATTTTATAAGCAACTACCATGTCATATTTAGAGATTCTAGGCTTTTCAGTATCACAGAAATCGCAATGTAGAAAGTTTTTAGCTCCTGCAACCCTCTAGTGGTAGTGGAACAGACATAAAGTATAGCTTATGTTCGAGCAGGTTCTATCACCAAAATTTGTCATCATTATTTTTTTAATCGGTTTGGTAATTTATAAGTTTGCTTAAAAATTGTAATTTATAACGCTTTTCACTCACTTCATTTTTTTTAAATTTCGAATTTTCTTTCGACTGTTCTTAGAAAGCAGTTGCACCTTGTAAGTAAATATCATGCCACACTTCAAAGTGTTTGATCCCTCAGTTGTGCAAAAAACGCAAATTAGAACATGTTTTGCTTTTGCAACCCTCATATGGTAGTGACAGCAACATAATATATAACCTATGTTATAGCAGGGACTGTCACAATTGATTTGCAACCATTACTTTTGAAATAGCTTTGGTATTTCCTTAGATTGAGTAGAAATCGCAATGTAGAACGATTTTAGGACGCTTTTCGCGCATTTTCACCCCTTTTTAAATTTCCAATTTTTTCGAAACTGTTCTTAAAGATCATTTATAGCTAATAAATATGTACCTTGCCTAATTTTAAGTTGCTAGCCCCTACCGATCACAAAAATCGAAATTTAAAACGCTTTTTTGCTCCTGCAACGTCTTGGTGATAGTGATACCGACATAAAATAGCGTCTATGTTAGAGCAGGGGCTGTCAGCATCAATTTCCTACCATTACGTTTGAAATCAGATTCATTCTTCCTGAGATATTGCCGACAAATCGGCATTTAGAACGCTTTAGAACGCTTTTCGCGAATTTTGCTCCTGCATCTCCTCTGGGGTAGTGGAAACAGATATAAAATATAGCCTATCTTGGAGCAAGATCTGTCACCATCATTTTTGCACCATTATATTTGAAATCGGTTCGGTACTTCCTGAGATTGCATAGAAATCGCAATTTAGAAAGTTTTTTACAACGCTTTTTGCGTATTTTGACCCCCTGTTAAATTTCGATTTTTTTAGGGAATGTCCTTAGAGATCATTGATATCTTATAACTAACTACCATTCCAAATTTCACGATTCTAGGCCCTTCCGTAACGCAAAAGCCGCAATTTAGAACGTTTTTCTCCTGCACCCCCTTTGTGGTAGTGGCACCGACATAAAACATCGCCTATGTAGGAGCAAGAGTTGTCACCATCATTTTGACGTCATTATTTTTTAGATCGGTTTGGTATTTCCTGAGATTGTGTAGAAACCACCATTAGAACGTTTTTTAGAACGCTTTTCGCGCATTTTCACCCCTTTTAAAATTCGAATTGATTAAGAACTGTTCTTAGGAATCCTATATATCTAGTAAGTAGCTAATATTTCAAATTTCATATTTCTAGGCCCTTCGGTAACGCAAAAATCGCATTTTTAGAACGTCTTTTGCTCCTGCCCCCCCCTTTCGGGTAGTGGCACCGACATAAAACATAGCCTATGTTGGAGCAAGGGTTGTCACCGTCATTTTGATACCCTTATTTTGACACCATTATTTTTTAAATCGGTTTGGTATTTCCTGAGATTGTGTAGAAACCACCATTTAGAACGTTTTTAGAACGATTTTCGCGCATTTTCACCCCTTTCAAATTTCGAATTATTTAAGAACTGTTCTTAGAAATCCTTTATATCTAATAAGTAGCTAATATTTCAAATTTCATATTTCTAGGTCCTTCAGTAACACGTAAATCGCATTTTTAGAACGTTTTTTGCTCCTGCACCCCCTTTGGGGTAGTGACACCGACATAAAACATAGCCTATCTTTGAGCAAGCGTTGTTACCATCATTTTGACACCAATATTTTTTAGATCGGTTTGGTATTTCCTGAGATTGTTTAGAAAGTACCATTTAGAACGTTTTTATAACGCTTTTTGTGCATTTTCACCCCTTTTAAATTTCGAATTGTTTAAGAACTGTTCTTAGACATCATTTATATCTTATAAGTAACTAATATTCAAAATTTCATATTTCTAGGCCCTTCAGTATCGCTAAAATCGCATTTTTAGAGCGTTTTTTGCTCCTGCACCCCCTTTGGGGTAGTGACACCGACATAAAACATAGCCTATCTTGGAGCAAGCGTTTTCACCATCATTTTGACACCAATATGTTTTAAATCGGTTTGGTATTTCCTGAGATTGTGTAGAAACTACCGTTTAGAACGTTTTTTAGAACGCTTTTTGTGCATTTTCACACCTTTTAAATTTCAAATTGTTTAAGAACTGTTCTTAGACATAATTTATACCTTATAAGTAACTAATATTCAAAATTTCATATTTCTAGGCCCTTCAGTAACGCTAAAATCGCATTTTTAGAAAGTTTTTTGCTCCCGCACCCCTTTGGGGTAATGACACCGACATAAAACATAGTCGATCTTGTAGCAAGCGGTGTCACCATCATTTTGATACCAATATTTTTTAAACCGGTTTGGTATTTCCTGAGATTGTGTAGAAACTACCATTTAGAACGTTTTTTAGAACGCTTTTTGTGCATTTTCACCCCTTTTAAATTTGAAATTGTTTAAAAACTGTTCTTGGACATCATTTATATCTTATAAGTAACTAATATTCAAAATTTCATATTTCTAGGCCCTTCAGTAACGCTAAAATCGCATTTTTAGAACGTTTTTTGCTCCTACACCCCCTTCGGGGTAGTGGCACCGACATAAGATATAGCCTATGTTCTAAGTTGGACTAACACCATCATTTTGATACCATTACTTTTGAAATCAGTTCGGTAGTTCCAGAGCTTACCTCCGACAAATAAACTTTTTTTACCTCTTTATAATAGGAGTATAGATTTATAGAATTTAATTGTTACTTTTAATTAATTTTATATTTTTTAAGAAAAAAAAAATATTTCAAATTTTTTGTCTGCCAAATTAGAAGTAACATCGTAGCTAACCAGTCCCTCGCCAACCAATCAAATGCTCGCCTATTATTATGATTTGCTTGTTTTTCATTGTTTGTGAGTTACCAAAAACCAAAAATTAAAAAAAGATACGCTTCTGCTCTACAAATTACTTTTTTCCTGTATTTATTATTTTATTATTTAAAGACATATGCTGGAATTAGAAAGATATTACCTAAAATTTATAATATCAGTGTGGATATGAATGAATAATAAGAAAATAATAAATTTCTTTATGTTTATTCTGTGAATAAACTCACGTAATTTCGGTCAGTTATAATTGGCAGCTAAAAATCTACACTATATTTTTCTAAGATTCTATTTAGAGTAAATAAAACTATAAGTGTAAGGGATTGATGTAATATATCCTTATTTTCAGAGCTTGACTAGGCAATGCAAGTTTTACTTTTATTTTAATTATATTTGTAGATTTAATATAAATTAAGTCTAAAAGTTCCTTTTTAAACATTTTCATTCGCAGAAAGTCGATTGATTGTATCACGCAATTTTTAATTATTGTAAAAGATATTTCGTAGATAATAAATTTTTTGAGTCATATTATTAAGGAAATTACCAATGTTTATCTAGTTACTATTGCTACACATACTAACAGTAATCGTTGGAAGTCTAATATTATATAAAGTGTACATTGACATCAGAATTTTCTTTGAGATTTAGTTGTTTACAAAGTCGACTTATACGCCGAAAAATATGGTGTAAAATATATACAAGTATAGGGTGACACTGCCAGTAGGTGATACCTTCCAGTAGTTGAAAAAAAGTTTTAAAATATTGCGCCATTATTGGCGGAAATGAGTTTTACACGTGGCACTAGAAAAGCCATTTTATGAAATTTTGTTATTAGAAAATGTACAAATATATTTTCTGATTAGTTGAAGACAATTACGGTAAGTTAAAATAATCTATTTCCATCTTGTTTGCTTCAAATAATAGTTTTATATTAATTTTTGTTCATCACAGCCCAAGCAGGCTATTTTAAAGATCAATTTTTAGCTCACAGGCTATCAAAGCCTGAGAGCTAATGTGCTCGCCCGTTCTGTATGTATGTATGTATGTATGTATGTACGTACGTACGCATGTATGTATGTACGTAACGCGATAACTCTTGATAGAAACATCCGATTTGCTTCAAAATTTTTTCCTAGGTTCATTGTGATAAGGCTCTTCCCTGATTAGTTTTGGGAGTTCATTGGTTAAGGATAAATGGCAGAAAACGGGGTTAGCCCACCCCCCACCCCTTAATTCAGAAAAATGGGTTTTTCATGCAAAATCATTCGATTTGCTCCGAATTTGGTATACCGGTTTATTATGTTAAGAAACATCCCTGATTAGTTTTGGGGGTTCATTGGTTAAGGATAAAGGGGGAAAAGGGGGGTTAGTCCACCCCTTAATTCAGATAAATGGGTTTTTTTATGCAGAATCATTCGATTTACTCCGAATTTGGTATACCGGTTTATTATGTTAAGGAACATCCCTGATTAGTTTTGGGGGTTCATTGGTTAAGGATAAAGGGGGAAAAGGGGGGTTAGTCCACCCCCTTAATTCAGATAATTGGGTTTTTTATGCAGAATCATTCGATTTGCTCCGAATTTGGTATACCGGTTTATTATGTTAAGGAACTTCCCTGATTAGTTTTGGGAGTTCATTGGTTAAGGATAAAGGGGAAAAAACGGGGTTTGTCCACCCCCTTTAATTCAGATAAATGTGTTTTTCAGGCAGAATGATTCGATTTGCTCCGAATTTTGTATACCGGTTTATTATGTTAAGGAACTTCCCTGATTAGTTTTGGGGGTTCATTGGTTAAGGATAAAGGGGGGGAAACGGGGTTAGTCCACCCCCTTAATTCAGATAAATGTGTTTTTCATGCAGAATGATTCGATTTGCTCCGAATTTGGTATACCGGTTTATTATGTTAAGGAACTTCCCTGATTAGTTTTGGGGGTTTATTGGTTAAGGGTAAAGGGGGAAAAGGGAGGTTAGCCCGCCCCTCCTAATTTAGATAAATGGGTTTTTCATGCAGAATGATTCGATTTGCTCAGAAGTTGGTATACCGGTTTATTATGTTAAGGAGCTTCCATGATTCGTTTTGGGGGTTCATTGGTTAAGAATAAAGGGGGAAAAGGGGGGCTAGTCCACCCTTTAATTTAGATAAATGTTTTTTTTGTTGCAAGATTATTCGATTTGCTCCAAATTTGGTATACCGGTTTATTATGATAAGGAGCTTCCCTGATTAGATTTGGAGGTTCACTGGCTAAGTATAAAGGGGGAAAAGGTGGGGTTAGTCCACCCCCTTAATTCAGATAAATGGGTATTTCATGCAGAATCATTCGATTTGCTCCGAATTTGGTATACCGGTTTATTATGTTAAGGAACTTCCCCGATTAGTTTTGGGGGTTTATTGGTTAAGGATAAAGGGGGAAAAGGGGGATTAGTTCACCCCTTTTAATTCAGATAAATGGGTTTTTCATGCAAAATGGTTCGATTTGCTCCGAATTTGGTATACCGGTTTATTATGTTAAGGAACTTCCCTGATTAGTTTTGGGGGTTCATTGGTTAAGGATAAAGGGGGAAAATGGAGGTTAGACCGCCCCTCTTAATTTTGATAAATGGGTTTTTCATGCAGAATGATTCGATTTGCTCCGAAGTTGGTATACCGGTTTATTATGTTAAGGAACTTCCCTGATTAGTTTTGGGGGTTCATTGGTTAAGGATAAAGGGGTAAAAGGGGGGTTAGTCCACCCCCTTAATTCAGATAAATGGGTTTTTCACGCAGAATCATTCGATTTGCTCCGAATTTGGTATACCGGTTTATTATGTTATGGAACTTCCCTGATTAGTTTTGGGAGTTCATTAGTTAAGAATAAAAGGGGGAAAGGGGGCTGGTCCACCCCTTTTAATTCAGATAAATGGGTATTTCATGCAGAATGATTCGATTTCTCCGAATTTGGTATACCGGTTTATTATGTTAAGGAACATCCCTGATTAGTTTTGGGGGTTCATTGGTTAAAAATAAAGGGGGAAAAGGGGGGCTAGTCCACCCCCTTAATTCAGATAATTGGGTTTTTCATGCAGAATCATTCGATTTGCTCCGAATTTAGTATACCGGTTTATTATGGTAAGGAACTTCCCTTATTAGTTTTGGGGGTTCTTTGGTTAAGGATAAAGGGGGAAAAGGGAGGTTAGCCCGCCCCTCTTAATTTTAATAAATGGGATTTTCATGCAGTATGATTCGATTTGCTCCGAAGTTGGTATACCGGTTTATTATGTTAAGGAGCTTCCCTGATTCGTTTTAGGGGTTCATTGGTTAAGAATAAAGGGGGAAAAGGTGGGCTAGTCCACCCCTTTAATTTAGATAAATGTTTTTTTTTTTTGCAAGATTTTTCGATTTGCTCCAAATTTGGTATACCGGTTTATTATGATAAGGAGCTTCCCTGATTAGATTTGGAGGTTCACTGGCTAAGTATAAAGGGGGAAACGGGGGCTAATTCCCCTTCACTTATTTTTTGAGGGGCATTATTCTTTAAAATAAGTGTATAATATACAATTAGTGTGAATAGCCTGTGAGCTCAATGCCATCAGTTTAGCTGGGCACTTTTCTTTTTAATTAAATGTTCGACTGATTTATTCAACTGGTAAACTACTGGGCAAATGGTAATTAAAGAAACTATTTATTTATAATTGTGTTGTTATTTAATTTCAGTAGATTGGATGTTTTCCGATTACGGGACATTCATTAAATTCACAATTTAAAAGTTTTTGATGGTGTTTTAAGAAGATTTTATTTCTTAGTGCTCATTTATTAAGGGTTGTTGTAGAAATCATGTTAGTTTACTTTTAAAACATAGAAGGAAGGACATATAATAAAAACCCAGTTGCACTGATATTATTTAATCACCTACTTTCTGTTTCACTTTATATATGTATTAATTTTTACAAGTATTCACACAATGTAATATAAAAAACAAAAGTCCTTCCGGCCAGTGCCGGGAGGAAGAGGTAGCTTTCCAATTCCTTATTTTTAAAAAGCTAGCTTATGTTATTCAAACACACGAAGCTCAATTTAGTGGAAACCGATTATAGAAGATTCAATACTAATTTTTATCAATACTAAATCGTTATGAATGAGAATATCGAGGAATTAGTCAGCTTTATCCAAGCTGATTTTATTTAAAGTTATATATGGTTTCCAAATTCGGCGATATGTGAAGTCCCTGCCCATTTAAGATAACATGGTGGATGAGGCTAACCAGTGAACTTGGTCGAGACCTTAGTAATTCCTGTGCACACGCTCTCTCACATCGGAATCGGTTGATGTATATGAGTGCTGTCGCAGGCAAAAATCAGATTTTTCAAAA
The DNA here is from genome assembly GCA_963932465.1 of Maratus speciosus. Classification (NCBI taxonomy): domain Eukaryota; kingdom Metazoa; phylum Arthropoda; class Arachnida; order Araneae; family Salticidae; genus Maratus; species Maratus speciosus. The sequence continues at coordinate 76,012,349 of OZ010786.1, read as the reverse complement.
TGTCACCCACATAATGAAATTTAAACTGCTGCATCTGAGCCATTTTTTTTAGATAAAGACAAAACAAAAAATGCTCCGGAATCTTTATATCAAAGTCAGATACTTAAGAAAGAAACCTTTTTCAATTTCTAAATTTTTTGCACTTCACTTTAAATATATTTTTTTTTAATTTAATGGCCACCATTTTGATTCAAGATGGCGGATGAAGCTGGCCAGTGAACTTAGTCGAGACATTGCTATATACTATCCAAATGCCTTCTTACATCCAAATAGGTTAATAAATACGTGTGTTATCGCGTGACAAATATCAGATCGTTTCAAAATGTCAGCCATGCTAGAAATTTCAAAGTGCTATAACTCGACCTTTTTTTTAAGATGTAGACGAAAAAAAACTGCCTTGAAATCACTGTATCAAGGTCAAACAAATAAAAAAACCTTTTTCATTTTCCAATTTTTTCATACCTCATTTTAAAATTTAAATAATTTTTTTTAAATGTTCCCTTTTGAATCAAAATGGCGAATGAAGGTTGCCTACAAACTCGGTCGAGACATTAGTATGCACTATGTACACACCAAGTTACATCCAAATCGGTCCATAAATACGCCTGTTATCGCGTGACAAAAATCAGGTCGTTTCAAAATGTCAGCCACAATAGAAATTAAAAATGCTATAAGTCAGCCATTTTTCTAGATATAGACGAAACAAAAGTTGTTCCGGAATCTTTATAGTAAAGTCAAACACATAAGGAAAAAATCTTTTTAAATTTTTTGATACCTCATTTTAAATTTTAAATTTAATTTTTTTTTTAAATGGCCGCCATTTTGAAACAAGATGGCGGATGAAGCTGGCCAACGAACTCGGTCGAAACATTGGTACGTACTTTGTACACACCAAGGTACATCCATATCGGTTCATGAATAGGCCTGTTATCAGGTGACAAAAATAAGGACGTATGAAAATGTCAGCTACGCTATAAATTCAAAGTGCTATAATTCACACATTTTTTAAGATATAGACGAAACAAAAACTGCTCAGAAATTTTTGTATCAAGGTCAAACACATAAGAAAAAAATATTTTTCAATTTTCAATTTTTTGGTATCACATTTCAAATTTTATTTATTTATTTATTTTTAAATGTAAATGGCCGCCGTTTTGAAACAAGATGGCATATGAAGCTGGCCAACAAACTCGGTAGAGACATTAGTATGTACTATGTACGCACCAAGTTTCATATAAATCGGTTCATAAATATGCTTGTTATCGCGTGACAAATATCAGGTCGTTTCAAAATGTCAGACACGCTAGAAATTGAAAGTGCTGTAACTCAGCCATTTTTTAAGATATAGACAAAACAAAAACTGCTCCGTAATCTTTGTATCAAGGTAAATACATAAGAGAAAAATATTTTTCAATTTTTAATTTTTTGGTACCACATTTCAAATTTTAATTTTTTTTTAAAAATTTTAAATGGCCGCCATTTTGAAACAAAATGGCGGATGAAGCTGGCCAACAAACTCGGTCGAGACATTGGTATGTACTATGCACACACCGAGTTTCATCCAAATCGGTTCATAAATACGAGAGTTATAGTATGACGAAGATCAGATATATATATATATACATATATATATATGGATATATATATATATATATACAGGGTCATTCATAATTCCCTCCGGGGTTTCGAAACGTTATAGTAAAAAAACGAAGACGTATATGAAAAAAAGAAACATATGAAATTATTCCGAAACTATTTTATGAAAGTTTATAAGTTAAAGTTATATAAAAGTATAATATTAAAGTTATATAAAAGTTTTAATTTAATTAGTTTCCGGTAGATGGCAGTAACATCTGTATTGAAGTCAGTTGTAGTAAGGAAAAATGCGTTTACAGGCGAAGAGAAAGCTTTTTGTGTGTTGGAGTTTGCAAAATATCGTAATAAATATCGAAAACAGGGACCAACTGACAAAAGAATTCATGTGTGGTACCGGAAATTTAAAGAAACGGGATGCCTATGTGACAGGAAACGAAGTGGTCGGTCTGGTCCATCTGCGGACACCGTAGATCATGTACGGGAAACGTTTTTAAGGAGCCCGACGAAATCAACCGCTAGCGGAAGCCGAGAATTGGGGATCTCTCAACCAACAGTGTGGCGAATTCTGCGAAAACGTCTTTGTTTGAAGCCGTACAGATTGGGACTGGTGCAAGCGTTGACTCCAGCAGATTGCATTTCTCGTTTCACGTTTTGCATTGATGTCCATGAACGTGAAACACTAATGTCGAAATGGATTTTTATTGATGAAAGCACATTTCACATGTGTGGCACTGTCAACCGCCTCAATGTACGCATTTGGGGCACTGGAAATCCCCATTCTGTAGTGGGACACTATCGGGATTCCCCAAAAGTTAACGTGTTTTGCGCTATGTCCTCCTCACGTGTTTATGGGCCATTCTTTTTACAGAGAAAACCATTACCGGTGTAGTGTACCTGGATATGTTGCAACTGTGGCTAATGCCGCAGTTAGAGGAACATGAGGATGATTTCGCATTTCAACAAGACGGTGCTCCTCCCCATTTTTTGTGTGATGTGCGTGAATACCTGAACACACACTTACCTCATCGATGGATTGGATGAGCTTCTGAAGATGACGTACCTCTTCTAAAGTTTCCTCCACGGTCACCGGATTTAACACCGTGTGACTTTTTCTTGTGGGGGTATGTGAAAGACCAGGTGTTTGTACAACCTATGCCACGTGATATAGCTGACCTGCGTGAAAGGATAACACGTGCAATCAATAACATAGACAGTACCATGTTGAGTAGAGTATGGCAGGAACTGGACTATCGCATTGATGTATGCCGTGTGACCAAGGGTTCACACATAGAACACCTGTAATGTATGTAAGTAAAACTTGAATAGTTTCGAAATAATTCCATATGTTTCTTTTTTTCATATTCGTCTTCGTTTTTTTTACTATAACGTTTCGAAACCCCGGAGGGAATTATGAATGTATATATATATATATATCAACTTTCCTTCTTTCCTAAAATCACGAATTACTCAAAGTGTAAAAAAAAAAGATTATCGTTAATTACCTAACACAATTGATTATATTTTTTATTCGGAAGTATTTGCGGTAGTGTCACGTTTGATTTGATTATCTATATTATAAAGGACAAACATATCTGTGCGTAACGCATACGTCATTTTGCGAATGGCAACACTTTGAAATTTGAAATAAAATTTTGGTTTTGCAATTTTTTCTACTGCAAATTTTTAAACTTCTAAACATCGCACATTGTAAATTTTTACACCGTCGTATAAGAAAAAAATGCTCTTTTAAATGCAATTTGTTTGAAAGCTGCATCTCAATTTATTTTTGAGATATTAATTTTTTTGTAATTTTTAATACCATTTTTTTAATCGTGGCAACAAAAGTAGCTAATTTGTATTGATAGTAAACGGAAAATAGTCGAAAATAGGAGATTACTTTATCTTTTGTTGCTATTTTCTCATAAAACCTGAAAAAAAAGTTGAAATTAAAATACGGGCTATGTCAAGAATATTGTCTGTTATTGCGTGATAATGACGTCATATACATACTTTTCTATAGACGAAGTTTAAGACTGAATTGAAAAAGTGGATTGCTTTAGCGGATGCAGATGACGTCTTTTTTTTTTAAAAAAGCGTGTATTTTATTTCTTAAAACTGAATTACATTTTGTAGAAGTGCGTCATTTTCACAGCCCAGTTGCTTTGAAACTCTTCACAGGTGAATATGCTTCACTTTTGAAAATAATGTAATCGAAATCACACACTGATAAAAAGCAATATTTTACAAAAATTTATAGTATCTTTATAAAAGAGAGGTAACATGCAAATAATAGCGATTTATATTACAGAAATTGATTATTCTCGCTTGGGGGGTTTGCTTCGCCGAGTTAGACAAGCAAACTAATAATTTGAGGTTTAAAATAATATCATGTTCCTGAAGTTTTTGGCCAAAATTCTCTGGAATAATAAAATTTTAATGCTATTCTTTAATACATTTTACTATAAATTTATCAAAATAACGTAATTTGCTGAATTTAATTTTTCAAAATTTTATATAATCAATATATTTAAAACACAAGTGTATTTTTTAGTCATCTGCCCTGATCTTTCTGCTGAACCAATTTTACTAATATATATATATATATATACATATATATATATATATATTTAAAACTGAAAACTGTTCATTTGTAGATGTGATTGCACTATCTGTTTTTTTTTTAATATCTTCACGTTTATATTTTAATTTTAAAAGCATTTTATGAAATTTCTTCAAAATGAAAATTAGATAGCTTTCATTATTGCAGACAAGAGTGAAATAATGAGGCATTTTTTATCTTTATTCATGCTATTTTCTGATAAAAATTCAAAATTGTTGATAAAAATTGTTGTATAGGGTTTAATGTCGCAAAATTCCATTAGGAGCAGATATTATATTGAGGGCACGGAAAATGACATTCTGCTTTTGAAAACACGCATTTGTCCTCATAAATTTTCTAAATTGTTTTTCCTTCTGCATGTGTACTGATACTAAGCTTCAGACACTAGGCGAAATGCTTATTTAAGTGAAAATGAAGTCATACTTAAAAGAAAACGATCATTTTCTTAGATAAAACTAAACATTTTAACACAAATGCTTCCAAAAAATATAAATTACGGAAATTTTTACTCTCCGGAATTGTGATTAGAATCCCAAGTAAAGAGTGCGTCTGTTCACATAAAAGATGTAGCTGGCAATCGTGACTTCAAGTTTTGAGTTAAAATGATTTTTAAATGATCAAAAAACACAATTTAAAAAAAAAATGATGAATATGGATCTGAGAAGTGCGTATGCAAATTTTGAGAAGGTGAAAATTGCTGTTTATCACTCTGGAATACCAAGCATAAGAGCCTTAATTGATAACCACATTCTAATAACTGATCTTTATTATATTTTACTGATTAAGTATCTATATTATAAAGAACAAGCGTATCTGTGCATAACGCCGACGTCATTGTGCGAATGGCAGCACTTCATGATCAAATTTCGGTCTTGAAAATTTCGATACTGCAATTTTTTAATCATCTGACCATCGTACATTTTCTATTTTCGTCTCATAGGGAAAAAATTAGTTTCAAGTGCAGTTTATTTAAAAACTGTATCATAATAAACTGATGTATTATGATTTCTAAAATAATTCTTAAGCATGTTTTTGTTTAAAGTTTATCTTATCACGTGCCAGTTTCAATACATAATAATAATAAACATTTTGCACATAAAGCAACAAACATTGTTTAGCATTTGTTTCTGACTATTTTTGTGTAACGAAACTAATACTTCCTTTATAAACAAATAAAAGAATAATATTACAAAATCACCAATCTAGCATATTTGTGAAAGACAAATTAATGAAATAAGTACCTCTTTCATAAACAAATAAAAGAATAATATTAAAAAAACACAAATCTAACATATTTTTAATCCTAAAATTTAGATTTTTAGATCACCAAATACGATATTTTTTTTCAAATGGAATTTGTTTGCAAAGTTCATCACAGTTTACTGATTGTCTATGGTTTTAAAAACAATTTTAAATCATGAAATATTTTTTCATTTATCTATATCGCGCGGATCTCGATTACGAAAGATTAATCCGTTTGCCTTTAAAACAAAATAAAGAGTTCATCATTTTTTTTACGGTTAATATCCATTCAAAAAAAACTTCCCTATGGATAAATAAATAAATTAATATAAATAAAACGCAAATTTAACAGACGTGTACAATCTCTGAAATTATCAGAATATAAAAGGATGCCGTAAGCAGCAAAATCTTGGTCAATTAACTCTTAGCATGCGGCTAATAAGAAAATATCGCTTTTGACAAATTTCAAAAATTTATTTGATTGTATAATTCGTATTTTTCATATGAAAAATGCTTTTTTAATGTAAGTGGGCAACCTAAAAAATTTACTGCATATAAGAAAAATTGTTAGTTTTCAATTAAAAAAAATGTTTTCACCTATATTCTGTAACCCGGGAAGCTCGGGTACGATTCCCTAGTAATTATAAAAGTCTAGAAATTATGAATGGTGCAATTGTAATGGAGACAACTTTCCCAACGTTTATTAGGGTGCAGTGAAAAAATTAAAGTTGTAATTTTGATTTCGGATAACATTCAAAAGTTACATTATGGTACCTTTAATATGTGTGCAAACGTTCATGAATTTTGAAAAACTCCTTTAGGGTTCTACCGGGACATTTGTATTTTCACTGTTTCACACAATACGTGTACGGAATCAGTAACTTAGTTACAAAAGCTCCCTAGTGGTTTGAAGGTGAACATGGTATAAGACGTAACTCTAATATGGAGGCACTCTAATTGTCCGCGGTACATTTTTAATTAGGAGTTCATTGTTACGCGAGTTAGCGGCAACCTTATGCAAATTTATTTGCTCAGTCTGCCAGAGTGTAAATAGGGATGCGAAAAATATGTTAAGGGGTTAGTTGGTTAGTCAGTACAGTTAGACGTTGGAGAGAGTGTGAGTTGGAGTAAATAGTTTTGGTTTGGAGAAAGGGCAATGTACGGCTGTAGCTTAGTCTGGGAACAAAAACAGATTTACAATAAGATGAATTCTAGACGCGGATTTGAAATTAACCCCGCCGTCGCATGTCAAGCACACTCCGGAGAAATGAAGTTACGTGAGTTATCTTTTAAGCTTTATATTTAATTAAGATTGTTTTATTCCAATCACGGAGTGAGGGCAAAATTTATTAGATCTTGTCTGCCAACCCTTTGCCCGTTGTTGAACAAAATATCTATATTTAAAGCTTATAAGACTCCTCATAAATTCTCACTACTATAAGTACGCCACACACGTTTTTACCATAAATTGCACATTTACAGTGTGTTTATTGTAATTTCCTTTATAATTTTTAAATTGTAGATACATTTTAAAACTTTCTTTAAATTTAGAGTTAAAATGAGTGCAAGTGGAGGCAAACCGAAGTTTACCATTACTAGAAGGGTAGTGGAATGTCCCCTATTTGGTACTCTTTCAAAACTAAATGAAGTTTTCTTGCCAACAATAGCAGACGTTATAAAATATTATTTATATACAAGATAGTAATTAAAACACAGCAGAAATGTTAAAGATTTAATAATGCCAGAAGTAATTAAATTTCTAAGAGAAAAAATCAAAGAAATTTGGAAAAAAACATTAATTATAATAGTTTCTCAGGTGTATTGATCAAATGATCAATACTTTTCTGAATTCCAGAAGCTTATTTGATTCTCCAAATCTAAATTAAATGATAATTACATAAACAAGGTTCAACTTTTCGAAGATGAAGCTATAAACAAACTTCTAGACATTTCGGCGTGCAAATGCAAGTCAATTCCTAGGTGTACCTGTAAAAAATCAAAGAAGGTGTCTCTAAATGAACAAGATTTTCTTCTTGAACAAAGTTTAACAAGAAAAATAATTATTGGCACGCTGGATATAGTCTAGACAAGTAAATTAAGACAAAGAGAAGACAGGTAAACAACAGAATCGACGAGAGCTGAAAAGGCAAGTTTAAAGTCTGCAGTTAATCTGGACAGTGCAGATGATATGTATTATGAGAGTGGTGAAGAAGAAATAAGTAGTAGAACTTCATCAGAGTTTGAAGAATTAATATCCATATCCCAAGTATTCACTTCAAAAGAATAGTCACACTGACAAATGCGAACACATCTACCCAAGATTTAAAGGGACTCTGATCAGTATGAGGTTTCTGATAGATACATGGCAGTAATAGCTTCGGCAATTGTACAAGATATTGATATTGTAACAAAAAACGAATCATCACATTATTAACAGAAGCAAAGTACGCAGAGAAAGAAAGAAAACTAGAGAATGTGTTTAAAAAGATGATCTGAAAGCTTTAGAAGCAGGAATTGAAAGTATATATTTTGAAAGAAAGGAAAAATAAAACACTACATCAAGGAAAAATTGAAGATAGATTACATCGAAGAATTATCAGTTAAGGTATCTTGTACATTTTAAACGCATCGACAATTAACGAAAAACTTCAAAGTTTGAATTAGTCCATCTTCAAAACCTTTTTATGTATAAACATGAAATTCTGGATATTGATTAAACAGATTGTGCTTTGTATTATGCTACCATTAGAAATTTATTAGCCTTTTACAGAATTTATGTATTGTTGAAATCAAAATAGCCCTTTTTTTACTCCAGAAGTCACTGCGCGCATGATATCTTGAGAAAATATGTATGGATTGTCATGAAATTTGATAAAGATACTAAATAAATTATTGTGTTTAAAATGAACTACTTTTAAATATTTACAATGGTAATATCCTTAGTTATTACTATTTTTTATTCATTAAAAATACAATTTTTTTTTTATAGTTAATGAAATAATTTTGGCCTAAGAGTAGTTCATTTTAAACACACATATATGTTTAGAATCTTTACCAAATTTCATGACAAACCGTACATACTTTCTCAAGATATGCGCGCAATGACTTATGGAGTAATAAAAAAGAGCTATTTTGATTTCAACGATACACAAATTCTGTAAGAGGCTAATAAATTTCTAATGACAGCATATTACAAAGCACGATCTGTTTAATACATAGCCAAAATTTCATGTTTTTACATAAAAAGGTTTTGAAGATAGGCTAATTCAAACTTTCATTTTTTTCGTTAGATTTCGTCGCGTTTAAAAGGTACAAGACCCCCTAAGAACATATATCTCTGATTGAAGAGTCAAATTCCCTGTATCTGGTACACATTACACCATCTTCTGGATCAGGAAAGCATATTGCATAAAGCATTTTAAAATACTACACTGAAAATAAAATTAAACCTTGTTAAAACTAATGCTAGAAGTTGTCACAGAACAGCTGTAAACACGGGGAGAAAGAATAGTACTATTGGATTTTTTGAAACGAAGATTAGTCTCCCTTGCAGTGGTTAATATGCCAGCTTCACGCAAATGAGTTGCCATTGTGTCATTTATTTTCTAAAATTGATGGAAAAACTACAGGCCCACGAGCCTTTTCTGGTCCTATTGGAAAATCGGTGGATCAGTGTGGAAATAAAAAAAATCGACTCTTGTCGACTGTTAACTGATAATTATGTCTTGTAAACTGTTATTTATTTTATTGAATACTGTATTTAAATGAATAAACTATATTATAATGTAGGTAAAAAGTTTATTGAATAAAAAAAGCCCATTTTTAACGCTTCATTAGAAAACAAAATCGCCTTCTTTTAAGATTTAACACTTATATATGTTCTGTTGGAATGAAAATGAAATTAGTTTGATGAAATTGTACAAATATGACTTTTTACGAGTTTAGAGGAACTCATCATAATTATTTGCTATTTACGAATTAAAATTAATGCTAAGAAAATGACATTTTTTTCGCTCAACCAATCCGCTTTTTATGGCCCCGTGAAACTTTTTAACAGTCGTCATTAAGAAATTTGTTGAAAATTAAACCTTTTTCTTCAAATTTTATGCCACCTAAATATAGGGAATAGTTTAGAATTTAAACAAATTGCAGTAGCAACAATCGACAAAAGCGAAATTTTATCATAAAGTGTTGCCATTTGCACAATGACGTCAGCGTTACGCACAGACAAGTTTGTCCTTTGTAATATAGATAGTTTATTAGCGATCTGAATTTGATGCTATCATATTAATACTTTTAGTGGCAACGTTCTCCTGTTGATAAATGATTAAATGATTGATTGACACCAGCATTTATAAACAAATTTATTTGAAATTAAGTAAAAGCTTTTCTTTGGCTACTTTCTTTGGCATTTTCATTCCACAATTCTGGTGCCAGTGTGGCATTTAGGGATTAAAATTAAGTTGTCCACATTATGGACCACCTCCCTTCAAGGAGCTCAAAATCTATAATTCGAAGCGTCTGCTCTTTTTATTACTTCTCATCCTGTTATTTTTTAATAAAAATCTTAGAAATTAATTTTAAATTTCGATTAATAAAATGTAATCATTGTAATACATGTTTAAATTTTGCTATCTGCTTTGGTCGATGCAAAGGACATTAGCTCAAAAATGAAGCTTCACTACAAACTTGATTTTTCAACATAAATATTACAGTAATTAATATATTTTAACTATATTTTTAAGACATATACATGAGCGTCATCTGCTATTAAAAAGGGCAAATTAAGTCATTTGATGAAAGAGTTAAATTTCTTAGCTTATATTAAAATTTCATTTTTAACGAAACATTTAAAAGAAACCCTATTCCAAAATTCACTTTAGGAAGGAAGTTATGCCTAAAACAGTTTGAGCTTTATTTATATTATCAAAGGATAGTTCGATCTTTAAAGTCGATTTTCGCAAAACGATGGTTTTGGTCATTGCGCGCGTGATTTCTAAGAAATGTGTCGATAGAAGTTAATGATTTTTTTTACAAACGATATAGATCTTGTAGATGCACAAAATGGCCTTTTGTTATTTTCGTCAAGTAATACATATAAATATTATGACTATTTTTTTTTTAAATATAAAATAGAAGATTCAAAATTTTGAGAGTTCTGATTTTACATTTGATTTTTCAAGAAGTAATCATTATATTTTTTCCAGTGTTAGTCATTTTAAACACATTATATCTTTACTGAATAAAAAAATTTGATCTCAATGTGGCTTTTCAATTAGGAGAAATCATGCACGTAAGGCATAGAGGTTGACTTCGTTTATTAAAAAATCATTACATTTCAAATGAAAATTAAAAAAAAAATACACTATGCTTCTATACCTTTTTTCAGATCATATCTATTAGCATAGATTTTTTTTAATGTGTGTTTAAAATTTCATATCCGATTGTTAATCAGATGTGAAGTTATAACAATCGATATCAGGGTTTCATTTTCATGCAATTTGTCAGCTTCAAAGATACAGTCGCGGAAGAAAAGGAAATACCCCCTAATAACTAATCAACAAATAGTCGTAGAAGAAAGTTACTGGTACCGAACGATTGGAAATAAAGTGTACTTTTAAATAACATATATAAAATTTGCTTAGAGGGCCATCTACATATTAAAACAAATCCAAACTTCATTTTTTCCAATAGCAATACCCAATTTTAACAAAATATTTCAAATCTTTGGTTCAATATATGGCTAGACACCAAATTTTAAGTCATTTGAAAGATAAGTTTTTGAATTATAAACATTCAAAATTTAGTGCTTCTAATATTAAATTACATTTTCAAATTTTTATTAGTATCCCCTGAAATTATGCTCCTAATGTGCTAATTTTTTTGTGTAGCAATAATACTAATATACCCAAACATAAATACGCTGAATTTGCAATTTTTATAATTTTATGATATGAATTGTGAATTATGAAATTATTATTCGAAGAAACTATGAATTGCAACCTGCAATTTTTTTGATGGATTTAGATTTATTAAGTCTTGTTTTACGGAAATCCAAAATTTCACACTTATCTTCCAAGTAGTTTTCAAATTATGCTTAAAAAACGGCAAAATGTTGGTTTAAGGAGCCGTGTATGATAGAAGTGTTGTAAAATGCTCCTTTTATTTTACTTATGTAATCTAACGATTCGTATATCTCTTTTCTTTTATGCCGCTAGAAGGCTTATCGTGTTTCCATTGAAATAGGCTTTGATAGTATATAGATATTCTAAGATGTTCTATGATGTTCTTTGTAGTTGAGTGCTGAGTGTGCTTTGTAACAGTGATGTCTGCCGTTTTGTCTTTATAAATGTATATATAATATGTGAAAGGTGTTGCTGCATTATTTATTTGGTGGTCATTCGTCTTTATTTTTCTACAAGCAGACGTGCGCTACTGAGAAAAGTAAGCATGAACTTTATTTGTTTAAATAGGTATAATATATAATCTACATTCTGTCACTGTTTATTTTAAATAAAAGTTCGCCAAAATGCTTACAGATCATGAGACTGAAGCTCTAATATATTATTAATACTGATTTGAATTGTTTAAAATAAAATAAAACATTAAATAACATTAATTAGCTGTAGTAAAACAAAAACGCATGACAAATTATTAAACATAAGCAAAATGGCTTCCTTGAAAGAGAATAATATTACGAAATTAAGTAATGACAATTTTCCCATTTAGAAATTTAAAATGCAAATGATTCTTATAAAAGAGGATTTATTTGTTGTAATTGGGGATGAATCTCCAGAAAATCCTTATGATAAATATTTAAAACGCGACAGACAAGCAAGAGCGTTAATTCATTTATGCATCGAAGATTCTCAAATTATTCATGTCAAATATGAAACCACGGCAAAAGCCACTTGGAATAAGCTTATAGCTATTCACGAAAGATCTAACTTATCTAGTAAACTTTTCTTATTGCGAAAATTATACACTACAAAAATGCCAGAAGATGGTAACATGAATGAGCATATCGCTCAAATGTTCGATTTAGTGGATAGGTTAAAAGCTGTTGGTGAGGAAATAAAAGATGATCATATAGCGGCATTGCTTTTAGTCTCAGTTCCTAAATCTTACGATAACTTAGTTGTTGCCATGGAGGCGCGACCTGAAATCGAAATAAATTCCCAATTAATAAGAAATAAACTGACAGACGAGTACAATCGTAGAATGGAAATGAATAATGATCGTGGAGTTCCACAAGTCTTTAAAAGGAATGTTTTTAAACAAAATATGCCTAAAAATGACAAATTCTGTTCACATTGCAAGAAAACAAATCATTGCCGAAACGAATGTTATCATTTGAACAACAAACCTTTTCAAAATCGCAATTGGAATAAATCTTATTATCCGTTACAAAGTAAAAATAATAAGAAACAAAACGTTGATCTCAGAAGATCCAATTTTATCTCCATGACAACGAACGATAAAAATATGAATCAGAATAAAGTATGTATGCAAAGCATCGCAGAAAATTCCAATTCTAACCAAGATTGCAGACGATCTAGTGAGAGAAAAATAAAATAAATAAAAACTCCGGATACAACTCACGATAAAAATCCATTAACCCCCTCACTGACAAGCCCGTGTTAATACGTTCACTAAGCTCCAGGTTTCACTGCAATACAAGCAATATTTAAAGTAATATAATTCTATTGATTTAATGTATTTTTAATACATTGAACAATGATTAATACTTCCAAGGATTGCATTCATATTCGTTATTAAGTTTTTTCATAAAATGTTCAAAGAATCATTTTTTTTTTTTTTTTTAGCATTTAAAACAAAATGCAGAGAAAACAACATTACAATTTTGCCCTCTTCCAAGACAGTCGGAGGGTTAAATAAAAATAATCAAATGAATCGAGAAGCTAATTCTGTCTTGAATAATGAAAATAAAAATACTGAAGAATACACTTTAAAACTAAACGGTAATTTAACGCAAAATTTTAAAGGAGATTTCTATACAGATAGCGGTTCAACGCAACACTTAGCTAATGACATAAATATGTTTACAGATTTTAATTCGAACGCGGAACCTGTGAAAATTATTATTGCAGATAGGAAAAGTTTATTTTCGCAAGGTATCGGTAACGTTCACATTTCAACAAAATTGTCTGACGGAACTAGTCGTGATGTCATTCTAATGAATGTATATTTCTTGCCTCAATTAGAATGTAATTTAATATCGGTAAAAAGAGTTACTGAAAAAGGATTTACAGTTACAAAGAATGCTTCGTTACAAAGAATGAAATTACGTACTTAGAAGCAGTTTGAAGTAATAACAGTCTTTATAAGGTAACACAAAATGAATATACAAAGTGATTCATAAATATCGAAACAATAGGATATCTCCTTAAATATTGCCCCAAGGTTATTGCTTCCAATTGCAAAATTTCACAAAAAAAGGTGCAAAATTTGATGAGATAAGTTTCAACTCCATGGGAGATCTATATGAGAAAATACAAAATATAAATTTTTATACGGCCCCCGTAGAGTAAAATTTCCAATCGGGAAATTTTTCCTCATCCGTTTTATGAATTAAACAAAAAAAAATTCATCTCGATATCTTCAAAATTCGCAGAGATATCAAAATCCAAAATTCGTGACTTACACCATTTATCCATGCCTCTGAGAGACGAGTTTTTGACTCATTTTGAATGCAAGATAGGGATCAGCCACAAATTGTACATTATTAAAAGTCGATATGAGACAGTGCCTCTCCTTTGGACATAAAATAGGCAGCGTATAGATTTTACGTTAAACTTGTTTTCAAAGTATGCTGGTGGTCTGCACTAGAGGTCTGCACTGGTCGAAATATCTAGGTCCGGTCCCGAACCGACCCATAGAAAAAAGTTCGAGCCTGCCTGGAAAAAAGTTCAAATCGTAACCTGGCCCGACCTCACTGAATTTCTACATAATTTTTTTCATCGATATGGTTAAAAGTTGTTACGTATGGAGGAGTTCTGACCAAAAATGCTTATTATATCTTTTCTTTTTTCATGTTTATAATTATTATTTTTAAAGAAGTGCCAGAAGCTGTGATTATTTGTTTTATTAATGAATCTCTATTTATATGTAAATGATTCACTTCTCCTTTAATAATGTTAATCCATATTCCATGTGTTAGAGACAATGAAAAATGCTATAAAGTAAAATCTTTTAAGATGGAATCACATAGGAAAGAAAAAAAAAGCGTTATAGACAAGTTCCTTTCTTAGGAGTTGTAAATGTAGTCTATTTTTTCTCAGGTATTATTATATTCATTTTCCGTGGATCAACAGATTTTTCCGTTTAAAAAAGGATTCCGTCATAGGCAGGTTTTTTCACTAGTTTTACTGTATTTTAAATTTTTTGCCTTAAAATTTACTATCCTTTAAAAATATGAATTTTAAAATTTTATTGTAAAATAATGGCCATTAAAAAATATATGCATTTGTTGTAAAGGTTTTTGGGCTGAGCCAAATTTTAGTTATTTTTGCACGGGTTAGGTCAGTCAGAGTTAATGATTTTAATATGGGTTGTCTCGAGACCGGGACTGAAAATTTCGCCCAGGGGAGACCTAGGAATAAGAAAGCCAGTCCCGGTTCGGTATAACCAGTGGCCGAGAGGTTCTGCTCTCATGCTGGGTTCGAACCCAATCGTGTCCTTCGGCCCAATCGTTCGGAGTTTTCAGTGGTTTTCTTTGAACCTTGGATATCCTTGCGTAAATACGGGTTAGGTTCCCTTAGAAAATGTTCCACGGAAGGTAACCCCTCCCCCGTTTCGGTCCCACATCCTCATATAGATAATTGGTCGTCATAAATCACACGAACAACCGCTTAGGTATGAAAAAATACGATCGGCCCGGCCTGGCAGAGTCTTCAGAAAAAAGTCGCCAATTCCGGGTCTGGCCCGGCCCCAGTATACAGACTTTTTTATCGGCCTCGCCGGGGTGATAAAAAGCCTGAAGGGCTAAAATTATGAAAAACCCTTAATCGGCATGTTTGAAAAAGCATTGTTTCAAACTCTACATTAAACATTTATTTATGGACATTAAGTAGTACAAAAGTGTGGTGGAAACGGCAAAAGTTAAACTGAATCGGAAGTTTAAGCTACCAAAAGAAGTGATTTTTCCACATGCAGTTTTTAAAATACATTTAAATATTTTATTAGGAGCCAATCAATTTTTAAAACTTTAAATGAGTTTTTCTGCATGATGATTTTTTAATCGTAAATTAAAAAGGTGCAAACTTGGAACATGTCTTTTTTGATTATTTTACATTAATTTTGTTTCGGCAAATTGAAAATTTTTTTTTTTGAAAATATGATTTTTTAAAAATAAGTTACATATTTTTTTAACAAATATTTTTAAAATTAAAATTAAAAAATTCCCGATACAAAACTAAAATTATATTTTCCTCTTTAATTAAATGGAAAAAAATTGAAATCGGATGAATAATGTTTCGAGTTATAAAGATCTTAAATTAAATCCGCTTAAAAAAGTACTAAACATTTAAATTAAAAAAAAAAAAAACTTTATGCGAAATATTAGGATGTGATTTTGTTTGCAAATTATACGGTTAACCATTACAAAAAAAGAAAAAAAAATCAAAATTCTAGCTCAATAAATATATTTTGTACATGTTTCCTAGAACTCTTAAATTAACATTGTTTCTTCGATTGCACGCATTTCAATTTGTGTCTAATCCCTTAAAACCTGATGAATTATTTAAACGGCCATAACTCTGCGAGTTTCTCGGATATGAAGATGCAATGTTTTGTGCTTAATTCAGGAATGGAAAAGGAAAGTTTTCTTGATTGGAATTTTTACTCTACGGGGGCCGTATAAAAATTTAATTTTCGTACTTTTTCAAATAGACCCCTATGGAGTTGCAACATATGTCATTAAATTTTACACCTTTTTTTATGTAACTTTGTAATTGGAAGTATGGGTCTAGGGTCAATATTTAAGGAAATAGCCTATTGTTTCGATATTTATGAATCACCCTGTATAGGAAACAACAAAAACCAAACGTTCGCTTTGAAATGCAAAAATGTAAACTGCATTAATTTATGGCACAAACGCCTTGAGCACCGAAATTCGGATGCCATTAAGCAACTTGTGAGAGAAAATCTCGCTGATGGAATCGAAGTTGATAACTGCGAAAAAGTTAATAATTGCGAAAATTGTATTAAATATAAACTTTCAGAATTTCCCTATCCGAACGAATCAAAGTTCAAAGCAAAGAGTCCGCTTGAGCTTGTGCATGTGACCTATGCGGCGCCATGAAAATAACCAGCGTCAGCGGGAAGCGTTACTTCCTTACTTTCGTTGACGAATTTTCACGTTTCACTATGATTTATCTAATAGCAAACAAAAGTGAAGTTTACTCTAAACTAAAAGAATACGTCGTTGTGACTACGAATAAATTCGATAAAAAGCTAAAAAAGCTTAGAAGCGACAATGGAGGGGAATATATAAGCAATGAAATGGAAGAATTCATGAGAAATCATGGAATTGAACACCAGTTCACAGTGCCACATTCACCACAACAGAATGGAATTGCGGAAAGGTAGAATAGAAGCTTAATGGAGATGACAAGATGACTCCTGTCTGAAGCCAACCTGCCACACAAATATTGGGGAGAAGCCATAATGACAGCAAACTATTTGCAGAATAAATTGCCCACTAAAGCCACAATTAAAACACTGTATGAGTTATGGAATGGTCGGAAACCAGATTTATCAAACATCAGAGTTTTTGGATTTAAAGCATTCGCGTACATTCACAAAAGTAAAAGAGGGAAATTAGACGAGAAGGCTGTAGAAGGAATTATGATTGGCTATGATTACAGAAGTAAAGGACATCGGATTTTAATATCTGACCATAATGTAATTATAAGTTGAACAGTCAGATTCATTGAAGACGCAACCTCCGACAAGGAAAATACAGTAGTTTCACCAAAACAAACAGAAAATGAAGAAGAAGAAGTGAACGAAGAAACATCTTAAGAAGATTCGAATATTATGAAGAAACAATCTCCGACACCAATGGAACCAAGAACATTCCATAGAATTAAACCCTCCGACTGTCTTGGAGAAGGGCAAAATTGTAATGTTGTTTTTTCTGCATTTTGTTTTAAATGCTTAAAAAATGATTCTTTGAACATTTTAGAAAAAAACTTAATAACGAATATAAATGCAATCCTTGGAAGTATTAATCATTGTTCAATGTATTAAAAATACATTAAATCAATAGAATTACATTACTTTAAATATTGCTTGTATTGCAGTGAAACCTGGAGCTTAGTGAACGTATTAACACGGGCTTGTCAGTGAGGGGGTTAATAAAGGAAAACCGCCAGAAAGGTTAACTTATTTTACAGGAGAAGCAGTAAAAGAACCTGCTAGTTTCAAAGAACTGAATTCTCTTAATCCTGATGAAAAGAAGAAATAGTTCGAAGCAATCGAAGAAGAGATGCAATCTCTCAAAAAGAATCGTACGTGGGACCTTGTAAAGCTACCCAAAGATAAAAAGGCAATAGGCTGTAAATGGACGTTTAAAGCCAAGTTGAACGAATATGGCACAGTTGAAAGATATAAAGCAAGACTCGTAGCAAAAGGTTTCAACCAAAAGTTCGGAACAGATTACGATCAAACTTTTGCCCAGTAGTCAAGCACACAACCATAAGAGCATTTTTAACAGCTGCAGCTCAGAACAATATGCATGTCAAACATGTTGATATCACAACAGCATTCTTGCATGGAGACCTCAAGGAAGATATCTATATGGTACAGCCAGAGTGATGTGTTGAACCTGAAGTTAATCATGAGAAGAAAGTTTGCAAAATAAGAAAATCTATATATGGGCTTAAACAAGCTGCATATGCGTGGAATCAAAAGCTAGCAGAAGTTTTGCTGAAAAACAATTTCAAGCAAAGTATGGCAGATGCATGTTTATTTAGAAAAACAGATGGAAATGAAAATATACTAATTATTCTGTACGTAGATGATCTTCTTATTTCTTGTAAAGATGAAACAAAAATCAACTAAAGGGATTAATATTCTGAAAGATAACTTCGAAGTCAAAAATTTAGGTGAAGTGAAACATTATCTTGGAATAAACATCCAAAGAAATAATGATGGAAGCTTTGAATTGAATCAGAAAAATAAAATTGAATAATTACTTAAGAAGTTTAACATAGAAGAGAAGAAGCCCACATACATACTAATGGAAACTTCATACCCAAAAAATGAAGATGACAATAATTTTCTTGACGATAATAATGAATATAGACAAGCCATTGGAGCTCTTCTTTATATAGCAACAGTGTCACGACCGGACATTGCCCTAGCAGTTAATATACTTAGCCGAAAAATTGAAAAACTATCAGAAAAAGACTGGAAATCAGTTCAAAAGATTATCATGTATCTAAACACAACAAAGAACCTGAATCTTGTTATAAGCAGCCAAGTTGACTCAATTCTCACTTGCTACTCTGATGCAGACTGGGCTGGAGATAAAGTAACCAGAAAGTCTACAAGCGGTAACATCTTTCTTTTAGGAGACAATCCAATATCATGGTTCTCAAAACGCCAGAATTGTATTGCTCTGTCCACTGCAGAATCAGAATATATAGCTGCTGCAAATGCTGCACAAGAAATACAGTGGTTGCTGACTCTACTTGAAGACTTAGGTCTGAAACAAATTTTACCAATTATGCTATATGAAGATAACAAATCTTGTATAGTACTGACACAAACTGGGAAACATAGTGCTAGAATCAAGCACATTGATGTCAAATATCATTATATTAGACATTTACAAGAACAAAATATAGTGCAAGTTGATTACTGTAGTTCAAAGGAAATGATTGCAGATATATTAACAAAGCCTCTTCCCAGACCCCAATTTTTAAAATTAAGGGAAAAACTAAATTTAATTTCTTTTTCGAACCGCTAGATTAAGGGGGGATGTTGTAAAACTGCACCTTTTATTTTACTTATGTAATCTAACGATTCGTATATCTCTTTTCTTTTCTGCCGCTAGAAGGCTTATCGTGTTTTCATGGAAATAGGCTTTGATAGTATATAGACATTCTAAGATGTTCTATGATGTTCTTTGTAGTTGAGTGTTGAGTGGGCTTTGTAACAGTGATGTCTGCCGTTTTGTCTTTATAAATGTATATACAATATGTGAAAGGTGTTGCTGCATTATTTATTTGGTGGTCATTCGTCTTTCTTTTTCTACAAGCAGACCTGCGCTACTGAGAAAAGTAAGCATGAACTTTATTTCTTTAAACAAGTATAATATATAATCTATATTCTGTCACTGTTTATTTTAAATGAAAGTTCGCCAAAATGCTTACAAGAAGTGACTAGATATTTTGAAATTTCTTATGCTATCCTGTAATCTGGCAGGTTTCATTGATTGCTTGAGTGGCGCTTAAGGTGCCTTGATCAAGAAAGGGGATCTTTCGGTTAGCAATCAAGTACTGATCTTCAATTTGGATACAGCCCTTAAAATACACTCGTTTTAAAATAATTAATTTCTCAGAAACTTATGGTACAAATTGCATAAAAATTTGATTTTAGGCTGATTGAAGGGTGTAGAGTTCATTTATGCTGTCATAATTGTCTACTGCCATTGAAAAAAAACAAAGTTATGGTTCCTTTTAATATGTAGATGCCCCCCTAATCAAATTTTATATACATCATTTAAAAGTAGACTTTATTTCCAATCTTGCAGTACCAGTAACTTTCTTCTACGATAAATTGTTGAGGAGTTAGTAGGGGGTATTTAATTTTTTTTCCCTCGACTGTGCATGATCTCTTAATACTAAGTTTGAAAATTTGAGTAAGACACCATACATTTTAGTGTGAAAGCATGAATTTTCACTAAGATTTGCCATCCGCAAAAAAGTAATTTGACGTGTTTTTTATACCGTATTGTTTAGAACGAATTTATTTAAGACCCTATGTATTTGCCATATTAACATCCATCGGTAGGTTTGTTTAACACAATATTTGTCCTAGAATATGGAACGTTGTGCGATCAAATTAGCGCCAGTTATAGACACAAGAATGCCCTCTCCTTAAGGGGTGAGATCACCTTAAAACTTTTAAAAAATTAATTGTTTTTGTTGTGTATTCTGAAATAATAACATATTACCGAACTTAAAATAAAAATATGACGATACTCCAATAAAACTGGTTTTAATGATAAAATATCTGGAGCGATATTATTCCAAATCCAAGTACATTTGAATGTTAAAGTTATTTTTCTCAAATCAGATACTTTTGATAGTTCGCGCATTCTATTTTCAAAACTAAGCAACATAGAAACTTAAAAGTTTGGATTATATTCTATTTTTTATATATTTACAACGTCTACATATTATTTTATGTTGAAGCTAAAGCACGATATTATTAGAATATACAAATGTAATATTAAGCGGATATATTGAATATATTTTTTAGAATCAAGTATGCAACACATAAATATAATTGAAAATCCTTAATTAGTCTGTCTTAATTAAACTAAATTCTAATTACATATCATTCAAATTATTTAAAGGAATATGTAAACAAAGATATGTACAATTTATTCTAAAATAAACTGTCAAGTGTGAGTATTACTCGCGCTCAGAAGGATCCGTACAATAAATATATGAATTATTAACTGTATTAATTAAACTAAATTCTAATTACGTATCATTCAAATTATTTAAAGGAATATGTAAACAAAGATATGTACAATTTATTCTAAAATAAACTGTCAAGTGTGAGTATTACTCGCGCTCAGACGGTTCCGTACAATAAATATATGAATTATGAACTGTATTATTAAATCGTTAGTAAAAGAAAAAAAAAAAACTATACAACATAACATTTGGTATATCTGTATATGTACTATAAAAGTATGAATGGGTATACCGTAAAAGTTTAGAGACATTTGGAGCCTAAATCATATCAAATATTGCTGTTCTGTATAACTCTTATTTAAAAATTATCCTAATCTGCTTACGAAGAACTTAATACAGCACTGACAATAAAAATAGTGCATATTTGAACTTCATTTGGCATTTCATAAAAGTAAATTCAGCGTCGTAATAATCTTTTCTTTTTACAGAGCAGCTAAAAAAACCCTTGTTCAAAGTTTAAACTTGGCATTTGGCTAAGCGCGCTTCGAAAGGAGGTCGCAAATAGCAACGCAGCCTTGGTACGCGCCGCGTTTTTACAGATAGGTTTATAATTAAATTTTAAAGACGAGAGATCTACTCAATGCAAACTAGTCGCGTATCCCATAGTATTTATGTGCTTAATTCTATTAAATTAGTCTTTTTTTTAACAATTTGACGCTTATTGCTTTTATACTGCTACTGGACATTGTATTACAAAATGTATATTTAAAAGTTGTTATCTAGGCTTTCAAAGAGAATGGTACATAGAGTACGCCGTCCATGTCATTACGTATGTCCAAACCATCCGTGTCTTTCAAGGTTAATATTCCGGCTATTTACCGAAGAGTTTTTACAAAAATCATTATCAATAATGCTTTTATACTTCTGCAACGATCGGTACCCCCAGCGATTCTCAACACCTGCACAGAATGCCCGCAAATAGAAATTTGTGTGTAACGGCAAAATGTGCTTTTCTCAAAAAGTAAGTCACCTAGGGTGATCGCTATAATTTTCCTGCAAGGTTTAAATTAACGTCTACTACCTCTAATTTTTTCATAATTTTAGATTCAGTATATCCGGAAATAGATGAGGGCGTGTCATATTTTTTGCACTACACTTTCGGCGATATCTCTGAAAATACAATACCTAAAATTAAAAGAAATGTAATTTTAAGTTCAGCTTTACGAATGCTTTCACACGACCCCCCGCACAGTATACAAAGAAAATATTTTTTTTCTTCAAGTCACTTAATTAGCCCTTCTACATTTTTTCTAAAAATATTTGTAAATGTTTAATAATATGTAAATACGTGGGTCAATTGACTTTATTACTTCCTCGAATTTGAACTTTTCACGTTCGACAATTTACGAATAAAATGGTTGTGACAGACAGAGAGACAGACACAGGAATGATCTTATAATGGTTCCGTTTTCACTTTTTTCTGCTCTCGAAGCTGGTAGACGGGAGGTGCTGGGCTCGAACCCAATCGCGCCCGTCGGCCTAACTGTTTCGGAGTTTTCGTGGTTTTCTTCGAAGCCTTGGATTTTCCATGCGTAAATACGGGTTAGGTTCCCTTAGAAAGACCCCCACGAAGGGCACTCCCCCTAGGGCCTATATCCCTCGAGTAAATAATCGGCCGTCAACAATCAACCCAACCCGTTTTCACTTTTTAAGTACGGAACCCTAAAAATTGATTAATTTGAAGAAATATTTATAGCTCATCTGTTATTTTTAAATTGTGTTAAAATCTCGAGTTGCTGTGGGGGGATCCCCCCCCCCCCATAATATGGAACATTGTGCGATGAAATTAGCACCAATGATCAGCGTAGACACAACGATGTCACATAAGCCAACTCTCAGAATTGTTAAATTTGAGTTAGTTTTCGATTAAATTATATTTTACCACCCAACTACAGCCTTATTTTTTATATAAAATAAGGTTGTAGTTAGGTGTTTAGTCGAGTGATAATTTTACAAAATATTGCGATCTTCAAAAAAAGTTTCAGATATTTTCGTCTAATTTCCTAACTTGTTTTAATATTTAAAATATTTTCAGGTAAATATATATTTGTGCACGAGCTTTTGACAGGGCGAATGTTTGACAAGCGATTATTTAACAAGCGATATTTTAATGTGCGGTGTTTTGATGTAGAACAGGTTCAAATGTCTGATTTTTAGAAGTTCAATAACTTATCTTTTTACCTCACCATTTTGCTGTTTAAACCTTACAGAATTATGAATTCGTAAAAATATCTCCTAAAGAATGTTTTCGTATTTTTTTAAAAATACATAAGAAGATTTACATAATCATTTAATAAACTTTAAAAGAAATTTAGAAGAATTGAAGGATTTAGAAGGATTATTTAAATTTGAGTTTATAGGGATTTTGTGAAATATTTATAACTCAACTCAAATGTTTTTATTTTAAATATGTTTATTAGTATTTTGTAGAAGTAGGAAGTATAATGTACTTACAATAGAAATATAAAAATATTTCCGAATAGAACCCCCCCCCCTCCTCTTCCCCACAACGCCAAGAAAGCTGAAAAGATGCAAAGGCAAAAGAAATCATCCTTTTAAATTATTTTGTTTTGTGCAACCAATAACGCTTTTGGAACAAGAAAAAGTTATGCATCTATAACTCCTTCGAAACTATATTACTACTAATCAATGCATTAAATGAATTTTATAAAAAGTTATCTTAATGGTACTAATAAATACCGTCAGTAGATACAGCTTTACAATGTAGATTATTAGACACTGAAAGGACATGGATTTCTGAGCATCAAATCTGAACATATTGACAGATATGCATTATGGTACTTGTGTAAGAGAGTGACTACATGCACATAGATAGCATGCTGAGATTGAAATTTTGTCCAAACTTTGCCAAATATTAAAGAACTTACAATATTCACCTGGACGAGTATTATTTCACAAGTGGGGCGAAAAAAAAAGATTAGCTTGAAAGACACGACTAAAGCGCCTATAAGAGATGGTGTGGAAACCAGCTATTCCAACAATGCTTTAAAAGGTGTTAAAAATGTACTCCCTAATTCACTGAACGATGCTGAACGACAAATGTCGATCGCAGCCATGTCTTTTAGCTCTGAACCGACCGAAATTTTTTCGGAATTGAATCTTTATACAGTGATTATGTTTGAACTACACATACCGCTACGATCGTCATTTATCGGTCAGCATTGTTGAACATTTATGGAATTAAATTTTATAGCTCATTTTGGTTGGTCGATTGTCACACGATATAAAGTTGGCAGTATAGCTCGAAAAGGTGCTTGACTATTTGTTTTCATCAAAATCGTCTCAATTACAAAGTTCTAATGCAGGCAGTAGGTGGCGTTCAGGTCAATATATGCATAACAAAACACATGTATAAGAATCATCCGTAGCATCATCCATGCTGTGTTGCATGTGTAAGAATCATCCGAATACTTTCGTCTATCTGATATATCCTGATACCAAAGTATATCGCCTAGTGTGGAAATCGGCTATCCCTGTAATACTTAAAAAAGCGCTAAAATATTGTATCCCTTAAATATGCAATGATACTGCTGCAATATGCTGATCGCAGCAACATTTGCAGGATATTTCATACAACTGCAAGAAATTGCTAGTCTATACAATGTAGTACAAGTAATACGAAAATCCCGCAGATGTCGCTGCGATCGACACTTGGGATTTTAACAGTATCGTCGCACATTTAAGGGATACAAAATTTTAGCACTGTTTGGATAGCATATTTCCACATAGGTATTCTACACTGTTAAAAATATCGTGAAAAATTACCTCTGTTTTTAAAGGCTCTCTATTTTCTGACCAATGAGAACGCTACATAAACCCTTATGAAGCGTTCTCATTGGTCAGAAAATAGATAGCCTTGGAAAACAGAGGTAATTTTTCACGATATTTTTAACAGTGTAGGTACAGCGCCTAGAAGATACAGTGTGGAAAACGGCTATACCTATAATGCTTTAAAAAGTGCTAAAAACTTGTATCCCATAAATCTCCAACAATGCTCAGCGGCAATATGCTGATACGAGCGCCATCTCGTAACTCTTTTCAATATAGTGATTGTGTTTTCAAAAATTATAGAATGTTAAATATCGGAAACTATAAATATAAGATATTTTGGTCTGTTATAAGCTAATTTAGTTAAGAAATGACGTGAAATAGGTTAAAGAGTCTCTTTTAGAATGACTATCGTTTTTAAATCACTACGATGGCACTACGATCGACATCTTGTTATTCAGCATCGTTGTACAATTATGGGATTCAATTTTTTAGCACTATTTTGTAACCGTTTTGTTTTTATTGAACACATACATCAGACTTGTGTGCTTGACACCAGGACCCGCTTATAAGTCATCGTCGATATACAGGGACGAGATAGCACAAGGAAATTTACAACACCAGAGAATTACATCCTGGGAGCTCCACAAAGAGTGTGCAATGGAACCGGCGGGATTCGAACCCTCCCCCACCTACGCTATCAAGCGATTAGCGGCGTGGTGTCTTATCCACTCAGCCACGGTGAGCCCATAACCGTTTTCCACACTGTATCTTCTAGGCGCTGTAACCAAAGTCTAAAACAATAAAATTTTATTACCCACATGACACCACTCTGTTATGAAATCACTCTAATGTATATTCTGAGTTTGAATATCTTTGTTTAATCCAGTGTTTCTGCCCGTTGGTTAAACCAGTGTTTCTGATACGGCGCACCAGTGTGCCACGAGATATTGTCAAATGTGCCGCGAGTTCGACAAATAATTAAAATTGTATTGTGTCGTATTAAAAATACCACATTTTCAATTTATCTTGTGCTTAAAACTTAAACATTACTTTCATTCGCTTTCAGTTGATCGATATAAATGGTTAATGGACCCTTTTGAAATTTCTAGACTCCAAATTTGACAACAACAGAAAAAGAGCAGCTCATTTTTTCAGAGCAGCTCAGATTTGTGGAAATGAGAAATTTTACCGTTCAACAATCTTCGAGAAAAATTTGGATGAGTTTTGATTTTTTTTGAAAAATGTGTACCAAGCAATTAGTTTGAAAGCTATTAAAATTCTTCTGCCTTTTGCATCTTCATGAATCTGTGAATTTGGATTTTTTTCAGCATTGACAGAAATCACGTCCACAAAGAAAGTAAAGCTTTTAAAAGTTGACGATGAAATGCGAACGTGGCTGTGACTTTAGAACCATTTGATTTAATTTGTTTAAGAAAATACGCTGAACCTGTCACAGAATAAATTTTGTAAATAAATATGCATTTGATCGATTATGGACGTTTCCAAACAAAATATGGACTTTATTTTATCGGATTTATGTGCATAAAGTTTGAACATATCAGCTGTTATTTCATATTTAATGTCGCAAAAAATCTGTAATACTTTTTTTTACAATTTTTCAGTTTTAATATAGAAAAAGTTATATGATAAAGCACGATTAAGCTCAATTTTTAATATTATTGAGTAGTTTACATTATTACCGTTTCGTTCGATTTTAATTTGTCTACCCTTAGGATCCCAATTTTTAGAATAGTTTTTAGCTTATTAAGTCTAAATAATGTTTTTTGAAATTTTAGTTCAAGTACCATTTTCTTTTTATCAAAGACAGCAGAGTTTAAGTTAGTCACATAAATAAACTTTTGCCCCATTATGCAACGGCAGGAAGATTTAAAATTTAACGAAAATGTGAATTTGGTTTAAAATATTTTGTTTATAGTGAAAAGTTACAATGAAGAGCACATAAAAATTTGAAAGAGCAAAATGCTTAAATTTATGACCAAAATTGGACAAAATTTGCTAGTTGTATGTAGATATCTCTGGACAAAATATTTCAAAATGTATTACTTGGCTGCAAATTTCGAGTGGTTACAAAACTGATCCAGACTAATTCTCCAAATTCAGATTTCACACAGTGCAAAACATAATGTAGGCATTTTCTTATGATATCTTCTGATTTCCATTCTTTACATAAGGTTCCTCTGTGCAGAGATAAATATAAATGTACAACAGAATATACAATGCAGCAATTTTTATTAAAGCTTTCGAATGTTTGCCCCGTATCTTACATTTTAGAAAACAAAATTTCAGGATTTATTATAATTATACAAAAATATTTTTATCACTTTAGCTTCAATACCGTTAAGAAAGCATTATTAAATTTATCAAGAAGAACGTAAAATCATGCGTCAAACAGATTATGAAACATTTTTCAAGCATTCGGACTATTATAATTAAACTTCATAGCTTAATAACGTGCAAAACGATGTCTAAATACCTAATTGTAAAACATATAACACGTTTGAAATCACAATTTCAACCAAAGTCGAAAAAATAACTGAAACTTTTGTACATCCCTTTATACGAACTATAGATTTATCAAATAATTCACAACATGCTAAAATTTAAAACAGTTAGTGAACGCATAGCACAGTTGAAAATGCATCGTCAACCATTTCCGTCAATAAACCGAAATGTACTTCAGATGATTTGCGCAGACCTGTGTATGGTTTATTGAATTTATAAACACTAAATAGTATATAATTTTTATAATTTAGAAAAAAAGTGTTCCACAACTGAAAACGCACTTCCAGCAATTATTGTTCATACAGAGAAAAATATGATTTATTTTGTGTGCCCCTGTATATGAAAGATGAATAGTACATCATATTGAATAATAAGCATCTTATAGAGCACTTCCGAGATATACATCAATTTAAATACTTTTGAAATAATGCAACATGAACAAAATACACCATAAACATTTTTTTCCATAGACCGTAATGTAAAATAATTCTTTCTAGTGTCCCTATAAATGATCGATAAATGCTATCCATACCATATTCTATAGCAATCATCTGGTCATGTACTTCATAGATATGTATCTAAATTTCATTGTGTTTGAAATTATGTAACATCATTAAAAACCACCACAAACGATTTTTTCCTATAGGCCGTAATGTAATGAAATACTTTAGAATGTCTCTGTAATGAAATTATTACTGCTACATGCTACATTTTGCAATTCCTAACATTCAATAGTGAATATCAATAATATTTTCAATTTCATAGCGATGCGACTATATTGACGACAAAAATAATTTTGGCCAACTACAATCGGTAAATCACCAACCGTGGAACGTGTCCTAAAATTTTCCAGTTTCACGTTCCTTATTAAAACAATTTTTCCCTGCATATCAACAAACAATTTTATTTTCGATTTTATTCAATTTTAAATCATCCAATTATAAATTGTTTTATTTAGTAAATGTATTTTCTTAATTTTAATAGTATTTTTAATCTCTTACATCTGGGAAATTGAAAAGTTCAATTATATTTAATTTTTAAACGTCAAATCGTTATTTAGTTTAATTTTTTTCTCTTTATTTTAAATATTTATTAAGTGGAAATTTTCCTGTATTTCTTTTTAGTGCGAAACGTTTTAAAGAAAATATTATCTTTACTCATTCTTCATAAATTATGTGAATGAAAAGCACTTCAGAAAGACTTTTTTCTGTATCGTTCTAATAATATTATTCTAGGAGATATTAAATAATTATTGAATTTACTTTTATTTTATATCTTCCTATATCTTACGAATAAGTTTCCTAAATGTATAGTGAAAATACTCGTATATTTAAATATATATCCATACATATATATGTATATATATATACAGTGAACATATTAAAAAAAGTGTATTCATCCTTAAATAACAGTATATTAGTATTTTATGAAGATTCATCATCATTTCACGAAGCAATGAAATCTTTTAACCCTTAACTGCGCGATTTTTTATTTTGTTTCGAAATAATTATATACGGTTCTCTGAAAGGTTTATTAAACAGGAAATATAATGAGAAAAATCAGAGATACATTTTTCATATAATACGTCAATACGTTCTTCTGTTGCGCATCTGCAATACAAGTAAAAACTACTGTCGTGTGGCTGTTTTACGCTAAAATAATATAAATTAGTAAATACTTCAATAATTATGTCTCCAAATATCTTATTTTATATAATTATTTATTTTATAAAACTTAACCTTTAATTCATTTCTTACCATAATAAAATATGTTCTAGAAATTACGTAGCTGAGAGAATCTGACTTTACACCAGAAAGTTTTGATGGTTAATTTAGCTTTATTTTAATACGAAATCTCTGTTTTTTAATTAAAGCAAACACTGTTATTTTAATTTTCTGGTGTGAATTAGGTATATGCGAATAAAAAAAATCTATTAAATTCAAATCAGTGTTGTTTGCATATATGCAAAGCTGCGCAATAAAGGCTTAAGGTATATAACTTTTGACAAAATAGCGTAAAACACTTAAATTTTAAATAAGCGAAACTACAATTAAGATTAGTGTGTTGTGGACGTAATCAGGATATGGAAAATTACTAATTATAGGAGTAATAATAAAAATGTGTCATGGTGTTACATAAAATATCTCTTCGTATTTGATTCATAGAAAGCAAGTACTATTGTATAAAGTCCATGTTAGACCTTCTTTAAAAACATGAGTCTCACTACAAAAAATACAGTAGGGTCAGGAGGGCTAATTATGTCCACTTTGTATATTTTCAACAATGTTATTTTTTTTTTTTTTTTTTTTACTTTTTCTATTTGGAAAAATGTAGTTTTTAGTACATAGGAAGTAACGCTGACCCTTTAAGAACACCTTATAAAAGTTTTAATTACCATAGCTGTTTTTTTAAGTTAAAAGGATGGTTATAATCACTTCATCAAAAACTCACAATCACAAAAGTTAGAGGTAATTAGGATCCCTTGTGGGGAAATTCTGACCACTATATTTTCTCTCTATACTTGCCTATACACATTTGTTTGGGGTGATTGAGACCACTTTGAACACCAAAGTGACAAATCCGTTTATCAAAAATTTTGATAGACTTGGTTTCAAATTACTATTCGGCTCTCATAAAGGCTTCAGTCTAGTGATAAAGAATACCTAAAATGAAATATATATTATGAGGTTAACATCTAAGCTTGAAACAAAATTTTATCATACACAGTTTTCTCCAATATGGCGGCGGTCACAATTACTCCCTGGTCATAATTACCCCTCCTGACCCTAATTACTCCTAGTTGGGTTAGTCAAAGGTATACATAACATATGCATAACAAGAACAAGGCAAAACAAAACAAGAAGAAATGAAAAGGAGAGAAAAAAAAATGCAACATTCAATCTGCCTCAAGTTATCATACACAAAAGTGAATGCTGTCAATGGATCCGTAAAGGCATCAACAAATTAATGCTTTACTCAAATATTGCTTTTGTGGACATCTACATACAGAAATTGCTTCAAAATTTAAAATATTCAATAATAACACATAACTTCAGCATCATATTACGATTTTTCATTATATTTTACATTCAGATACAGAACTTGATCATCGAGTCAAATTATTAATTATTCATGTTATCAGGTTACTCCTAATGTTACATTCATTTTTAATCTTTAGAAAAGAGATTTTGTTGTGGGTTTTTCTTTTATAACTTAACTATTAGCATGACGTAGAATGTCCTTTAATTCTACATTCGTACATTTCAAGTGTCTAGAAATTGATAATGTTGAAAATTTCATAGTTTACTATTGTTACATATGTATAAAATTATTTTCAAAAATACATAACTTTTTTAATTGATTGTCAAAAAATTTATTGTCTGTCGCGACAGCTTAAGACTGTTTGGGGATGAATAACAAAATTTAAGGGGGTCCGGGACACAAAAATCTTGAAATTTTCAATTTTTTTTTTGGTTTAAAAGTTTCTCCGCCATAATTTTCCGCCATTAATCCGCCATAAATCTCCGCCATTTTTGCTTAAAATGATGTTTAAATTATGTTTCTATCTTAATTAGAACAGGAAATATTAATTTTTTCGTTTTGGTTTGTTTTCAAAATCTGACTTTCAAGCTATGGTTGTCAAGGAAACGAGTTCTTGTGAAATTGCGTTTTTCTTCATCATAGGTTTTTTCACCATTTCTCATATTTAAATTCTTATAACTCGAGAACCGTTAAAGATACAGGGTTGAAACTCGGAACATATCATTTTCAATTATTTCATTTTACTTTTGAACCAGCATATTTGAAAAAAATATTTACTTTTGAAAATATGATTTAAAAAAAAAAAAAAGTTGCACCACTTTTTTTGTAATTTTTTCGTTAAATACTTTTAATTTTTTTTAATTAATATTTTTTTAAATGCTGGCTCTAAATTAAAAAATATATATTTCTGTTTATTTAAATGAAAAACAATTTAAATTCTACAAATAATATTTCGAGTTATAATGATTTTAAGTTATACCACTTTTTTCATAATTTTTTAATTTAAAAGTTTTTTAAAAAAGCTATGAAAAGTTTTATCATTTGATTTTGTTTGCAAATGATATGGTTAACCATCACAAAAAAATTCAAAATTTTAACTCAATAAATATTTTTTTTTTTTTGAAAATGTGTCCCGGACCCCCTTAATTACACATTTAAACATCAGCTTGTTTAAAACGGTTAAGTTAAAATTTCGAGGCCTCTCGATCTTTTATAACAATGCTATTCTTCATTAGATTTCGAGGATACAAGAATTTGTCTGCTTAACAATACTATTTAATCCGCGGCATTGAAAATCACGGTGTTTAGAAAATCCAAGCTTATATTTTATGTTTATATCAAGTTTTAGATCTTTTCAGGAACAGGTCTACCGTATGAATTACTTTTTTTCTCAATTTTAATGCACCTACGTTCATATCCTCATGTTATTTTTATAACCTAACTTGTTTATTTTAATTAAAAAATAAATACGAGATTTCTAATATATAATTATTGAATAGTAACTCGTACAAAATAAATCCGCGTACATTTGCCTGTATTTATGCTGCTTCAATTGATGAATTATATAAACAAATGTGCTAGTCGTGTTATTTTTACGCCATGTGAATCCCATGACGTCACATGAATATTGTAAATACGAAAACCGTTTTAAATGTATCGTTTTAATATATGCTTCAATTTTCACCGTTAAGCCTCTGAGTACAAAAAAAAAAAAACTAGTATGTTGTGGCCATCACAAAACTTTCTTCTATATAAATCACGTCAATTAAATCGTTTAAATAGTATCAATTCATATCACAATATATCTGAATTTGAAGTTTGGTGAAAATTCGTGCATTAGTTCTTGTACAGAGCTATAGCAGAAATTCTGAAAAATGTAGTATAGCAGCGCCACCTGTTGAGCGATTTACACCAAAACATAAACAGCACTAACTGATATCAAGGTATACCTGAATCTGAAGTTTGATGAAATTTCATGCATTAGTTATTGAGATACAGCTGTGGCGGAAATTCTGAAAAATGCAGCATAGCAGCGCCACCTGTTAAGTGATTTGCACCAAAACATAAATAGCACTAATTCATATCATGGTATACCTGAATCTGAAGTTTGTTGAAAATCCAAGCATTAGTTCTTGAGAGAGAGCTATTGCGGAAATTGCAAAAAATGCCCAATAGCAGCGCCACCTATTGAGCAATTTACACCAAAATCTATAAAATGTCTATTCATGTCAAGGACTAACTGAATCTGAAGTTTCATGAAAATCCGTGCATTAGTTCTTGAGATAGAGCCATTGCGGAAATCGTAAAAAATTCAGCATAGCAGCGCCACCTGTTGAGCGATTTACACCAACACGTAATCAGCATCATGCCATATCAAGGACTAACTGACTCTGAAGTTTCATGAAAATCCGTGCATTAGTTCTTGAGATAGAGCCATTTCAAAAATAGTAAAAAAGGCAGCGTAGCAGCACCACCTGTTGAGCGATTTGCACCAACACGTAATCAGCATCAAGACGTATCAAGGACTAACTGTCTCTGAAGTTTCATGAAAATCCGTGCATTAGTTCTTGAGATAAAGCCATTTCAAAAATCGTAAAAAAGGCAGCATAGCAGCGCCACCTGTTGAGCGATTTGCACCAAAATCTACAAATTGTCTATTCATGTCAAGGACTAACTGAATCTGAAGTTTCATGAAAATCCGTGCATTAGTTCTTGAAATAGAGCCATTGCGGAAATCGTAAAAAAGGCAGCATAGCAGCGCCACCTGTTGAGCGATTTGCACCAAAAACTAATCAGCATCAATTTGTATCAGGGACTAACTGAATATGAATTCTTATTAAATTCCGTGCATTAGTTCTTGAGATAGAGCGCCCACAAAATTCGTGTCACACACAGACACACAGACAGACGGACAGGCAGGCAGACAGACAGACTCACAGACAGACATTTTGTAAAAACATCTTTTTCGGGTTCTCTGACCCCTAAAACGTGCAAATCCGTCAAAAACCGGAATTCGAAAATTTTCATGAATCCAATACTTTCTTCTTGTAAAGATGGAAGAAAGTAAAAAAGAGAAAACATACAAAAATTGCAATAATGCATCTAACTGCAGTTTGTGACTATTAGTTTTTATTCGTTATTCTTCTAAAATATTTCGCGATTCTTACGTATTTAAATCTAAAAACTAGAAAAAAAGAAGTCTGATTTTTCAGAATTTAGTATCGCCCCCGATGAAAAAAAAATATATATACATACATAAATAGTACAAAGTATATTTAAATTTTAAGACTTAGAGAGCACGCTTTTATTTTATGTAAAATGACGCCATTCGCATCCGCTTAAGAATTCCTCATTTGCTATCCACTCTTAAACAGCTACAGTAAAATATGCATAAGACGTCACAATCGCGAATAAATACACAAATGAAGCAAAAAGATGCTGTCATTCAAGAAACTCGACAAAAAATGGCTATCTAATGATTCATATGCCTTCCATTGTTTGTAACAATAATATAGATACTTAAAATTAAATATAGTTTATAATAGCTCCATGTTTTAACAGTAACCATTCGTTTATATTTTTTCAGAACAGCACGTATTTTATTTAAATTTTTCTTCGGTTGTTATGAGAAAATGTCAACAAAAAGATATAATTACTATTTAACAACTATTTTTCCTTTACTTTCTAGAGAAATGGAGTACTTCCGTTGCCAATATTAAGAAAATGGCTCTAAAAACTACAAAAAAATTAATATCTCAAAAATAAATTGAGATGTAGTTTTCAAAATAATTGCATTTCAAAGTATTTTTTTCCCAATAGGCGGTCCAAAAATTGAAAATGTGCCATGCTTAGAAGTAAAAAAAATTGCTATAGAGTATTTAATCGCTCAATGATACATCCGCTTCGTATTACGACTGTCTTAAACAACGCAACGTTATTTTTTAGAGAGGACACAGAATATGCTGGGAGAAAGCAATAGCATACCGGGGGCTAATAAGAGTTTACGAACCAATTTCAAATGTCATCACAATCAGCTGGATTTTTAATCTATGTGAAGAAATTCGATTTATTCGGTCAGGTCCATTGTACCCGTCTGGTAGTCGGAGTCTTAAATGAGTTTTGGGAACAATAATCTTAATTATTTTAAATTCATATTTCTTTTTTAACATCAGAAATTTTAATCGAGATCTATGCAGACAATTTTTGAATTAAGAGTCGTACACATATTAAAAGTTGTATCAACTTTAATTTTTCCTATGCTAATATACACTTTTTATATTTTACTTGATTTCCTTGGATCAAAGCAAATTGTTAAAGGGTTTAGTTCATGTACTTTTACTTAAATCTTTGTCAGGAGAGGTCAAATTTTGAAGTTTCTAATATTAAATGCACGTCAAAAACTTTAAGTCTTTCCAAAAAATAATCTAATTCGACTGCTTTTCTTTTAGTGAAATACACGTGTATTTTTTCGATGTAAAAAGAAAATTACAATTAGATATTTATTTAAAAAAATCATCAGCATTTGGTTTTTCAATAAATCAATCAATGTAGTTGGAAATTTCTCTATTTAAGTTTAAATAGCATTTCTATAATTTGAGATATGGTAAAATTTTACGTTTACAGAGTTTGAAGTAATTGTTTCCTGCATGCGTTCGCATCCATAGGAAATAATTGTAGAAAGCAGCCGGGAAAAGAAAATTATGCAATTTCTATTTAATTAAAGTGGGTCTAAATTATATTTAAAATTCATTTTTTTCTGGAAACTAATTTAGTTTTCGCGCTGTTTGTAATTTTAAGATCTTATTTCTTTCCACAATTTAACGAATGAAAACTCTATATTTCTATATTCTATTCTATATTTCTATGAACTCATACTTTATTTCTTGCACATTTCTATGAAGATTTAAGTAAAAGTTTATTAACTATACCTTTTCTCCCGACTGAATCTTTTCGAAAAAACTAAAATAAAGTTGTTGGTGTTAAACAAAAAAAAAATACGTATTTTTAATATATAGACAACCTTATTAAATATTTTTTATTCATATTTGTATAGTAGGCACTATCGCAGTTGAACTGTTGCCTCTGCGTATCTCATTAATTTGTTGTTGAAAAAGTATGGAATAGTGGGGTTTTTTTTCTTTTAAACGGTTTGTCTTATTACTCTTTACATATACATTGCATACGACATATAAGCTGAAAAATAATATAATTTCATTTTTTTTTTTTTTTTTTTGCATACATGTATCAATTTAACACCGTACGCTGCGAAAAGAGCAGAATCAAATTTCCTTTTCTGCGTTAAGTTTGGAAATTGAAATACACAATATAATATGCTTAATAATAGGTAAAAGTGTTATTTAAATACAGTGAATTGCCTAAAGAATGTTGGTTAATTTAATATACAGTGGATTGGTCAATGAATGTTAATTTTTTTTTACATTTATACAAACGGTAAATGCTTATATTTAATTAAAAAAAATATTCGGAGCCTACTTAGGCTCGAGATCCTGTGAGGCAGCGGCTATAGCATACCCCTTAAGACGGCGCTGCACTGCAAATAGAAGCGTCTTAAATTTAGACACATATGTGACTGAAAAAGAATTTTAGACACTTAAGTGTCTTAATCTGAAAATTAAGACACTATAGATGTCTTAATTTAAGATACATAAGCGTCTTACTATGACCATGGTGTAAACGAACTGAGAATAATGTCTAAAATATCCGCAAACGTCTTATTTTAAGACACTTCATTGCTTTAAACGTGTCTTAATTTAAGACATTTAGATTCTTCCGACGCAATAACCACCAGGGGGCACTAGCACTCCCAGTTGCGCATGCGTTTTAGATGTCTTCGTTCGAAGTGGTATACGTTGTAATTCAAACAAAGTTTGTTTTTATGTACGCGTGTATTTTAATTCGTTTTTTGCGAAATGTGAAGTACTGTGATTTTAATTCGTATTAACTTGGATTATTTATTTATTGAATACATACATCTGACGTGTGTGCTCGACATCAAATGTCTCTTAGAAGCTGTCGTCGATACAAGGGCGGGATAGACACAGAACAGAAGTAGACGACGGTTGAAGATTACACCCGGAAATTCTACAAAGCGTGTGCAATGGGCTTAGTGTTAACTCGTATCAATTTATATCAATAATATTGTGTTATTCATCTTCGTCCTGTCGAAGCTGGCAAAAAAAAAAAGAAACTTTTGTCTGGCGGGTCCTGTTTTTAGGATGAAACATCTCATTCCTTAAATATGGCTAGTCGGATGTATTATGGGATTACCTTTTAAACTGATGAAAGTCTTTCTCCCTCACTGTGGTTGTGGTAGTTTTTAAAATTTCAAATCGAGGAATATTTCTTACCTCTTGCAGCAACTCAAGTAAGTTTCTTTATAGTAGTAAAATTAGTGTATTTTATGATTTTATTTATTGTACTAAACAAAATCCTGCATGAAATTTAATTAGTTTTGAATCTGTTCGCAAAAAACCCCACTAATTCTAGAAGTATATATTTTTAAACTTGTGGCGTTCTTTTTTATTACGAATTATATATTCAATGTCAGTTCTTAGTTTCAATGGATAATTTTTATCATCTCGCAGTAAATGACGGCCACAAGGAAGTAAAGAAAAAAAAACTTTGAAAGATGACCTAATGCTTTCTTACTTCCTGGCATAAAACCGCAGATTAAAAAAAAGACAAATAAAGTAAATGAGACTGGTCTATTATATGAAGCTGCCTGTAAAAATATACATATGTATTTGATTTGCAATCAACTCTAATACTGATTTTTTTATTATTTTTAATAAAAAAGTAATTTGAAATTTATAATGGGAAAAAGTAAAAACCTCTAACTAGATTTCGTATTTAAAATTGTGGTAACTTTATTTATATGCACTTATACGAAAAATACAAAAATGACAGATGTTGCTGTATATATTTAAGACGAAAGAAGTTTGGAAATCATAAGTTATTTTTTCCTCATGTTTTTAATATAGAATATGTACTTATTTGTTTTTATTGATAGTTGAATAGCTTTTGTGAGTACCCTCTGATCTACATAAAAACTTGCCCATGTGGAAATATAAATTTTTTAAAAACATAATTTTTAAATAAGTATTTTCATTTTTTTTGGGGGGGGAGGGGGGATTTTGCATGAATTTTTGTAAAGCTGATATCTTAAATCTTGCACTGATTATAATGAAAGTTTTGAACTTTTAGAGTAGGACAAGTTTAAAAACGCACATATATTTAACAAAATACCAAAGTCATTTTTTCCCCAATGTTATTAAAGTAGAATATTTATTTATTTATTTTCATTATTCATAGTTAAATGGCTGTTGTGATTATCAAGTGATGTATATGTAAAATTGCCTATGTGGCAATATATTTTTTTATATTTTCATTTTTTTTTTTGGGGGGGGGGGGTTGCAAATTTCGTACATCTGATATTTTAAATCTTTTTCCACATTCAACCGAGTACAATAAATATTTTGAACTTTTATAGTAGGACAAGATTATAAAATATATATATATATTTATGTACCTTAAAAGACCTTAATAGCGAACACTTCGGGACCGCGGAATTTGTCCGATAATTGGAGATGTCTACTTTTTTGAGGTAAAAATATACAAATATGTATGTCTGCTGATTAAAAAAGTATTCGTTAAATAGAGGTGTTCGCTATTCGAGAATGTCCATTAACCTCCACAACGGATACTCCCGAATACCGGACATCTCAATTTAGACAACTATAATGCAGGGTTGCGTTTTTTGCAAAAGTACTTCTTGATTAAAGGAAGGGCAAACTGGGAAGTGCCCCGTCCCCCCACGACTGTAGTGCTCCCAAATTTGATGTGCAATATTTGTAAAGCTTATATTTTAAATCTGTTTCGAAATTGTACTGATTATAATCAATATTTTGAACTTTTAAAGTAAAATAAGGTTAAAAACAAAATAAATTTAAAAAAATCTAATACTTAGATAAATATTTTTTGTTTTTTAATCTTGTTCTACTCCTGAAGTTCAAGATATTGATTATAATCAGTACAATGTCGTAAAAGATTTAAATTATCAACGTAACGAAAATTGTATACCAAAACTGAGAGCACCAAAAAAATCAGGCTGTATTGGGGGGGGGGGGGAGGGGGGGGGAAGGACCACAGCCAAATAATTTTCCAGGATTCAACGTGGTCAAACATGGCTACGTATGATGCTTACAAAAAAATGGCTGCGATTCAGACGTTTGAAGTGTCTGAAATTCAGACGCAAAAAGTGTCTGAAAAAATTCAGACATTTTAAAATGTCTGAAAATTGAACACTCCATTTCAGACACTTAAGTGTCTGAATTTCAGACATTTTAATTTAGAGTGTGTGCAGTAATCGAGCCAGGAATTATTGGCGTAAGCTGACAGTACTTAAGCCGAAGATACCTTGTTCGAATCCTGGTCTAGACATTTTTTACTCAATTGTAAAATTACAATTTCTGCGATTTATTAACCAATTAGAATAATTGTCTTAAAATTAATCTAGTGTCACTAAACAAAACGAGAATTTCGAATGGAAGTCTTCATTTCCTTGTTCTTCCAAAACGAAAAATCCCTCCTGAGAAAAGTGTAACGAAATGTGATCATAATACGATAATTGTTGCTAATTTTCACAGTGTCTAGATGTTGATGAGGCTACAACACTCACGAAAAACAAATCCTCCATCTGGAGAAGATAATAGTAACTGTTTAAAGACGCACAGGTGATGTTTTTCACACTTAATTTTATAAATTTGTCGAAACTATTAATGGAGATGTGTGTTGCATCTAAAAATATCAAATGAATTAAAATTACCAATCGTACGGGTTTTTTTCCACGGACCACTCCAAATCGCAAGTTTCTGAACAATTGCAAAAAAAATAGACAACGTGCTCTATGAAAACTATCACTTTTTCATTTATTTGGGCCATATTTTGTCAGGGATAAGTTTCAATACATTAACAGCAGACAATAACGCATTTAAAGAATTTCTTCGGTGCAGAATTCCATACTTCTTTCTAACTGTTGTAAATACACTGCAAAAAAAAAAAAAAGAAAAAAAAATCTGTAAAGTTACTAACCTTTTTCTGGGAAACTGAGATTCCTGGAACTTTTTATGAAACGGCAACAACAAAAATTCATGTAACAGATACACTTTTGCATCGAAAATTAAAAAATCTGTAAGGTTACTAAAAATATTTTAGGAAACTGGAATGTCTAGAACTTTTCATGTAACTGCAACCAAGGTAACAGATAAAATTTTAGCAAGATTACTGTAATTTTAGCAGATTGATTTGTATAGTTACAAATTTCTGTAGCTAACAAAAACTAGTTTTTCAGATTTACAGCTTTTTTTGTACAATTACAGATGAAAGTTTAGTAAGCAAGTAACATTGCATCTGTAGAACTACAGATTTTCTTACAGTGTACTTTAGTTTCTCCATGCAAGAGATGTATTCCATCCAATGACGCTTATTTTGATTAATAAAAGTCAATTTCCTTAGGAATATCTTTATTCGATGTTAATCTACCAAATCCGACATTTCATATGCAAAATCCTAATATTTTAGCTTCACATTAAATTTAAAATATAATTTTTTTTAAATAAATAAGCTTGGAATATTTTTCATCAATATAGATTTTCTAAATACAATAATCATTAAAAAGCAGAGAAAACAACGTTTAAAAATGCACAAATAATACATGAAAAGCAGCAAACAGCTGTTTCGAATCTACTAGCGAGATTCTCCTTTCGTGCAAGACAGGGAAAAAGGAACAGCGTGCTAGAAAAAGTAAGGTTGAGCAAAATGATAGACAGAGACGTGTTGGCTTATATACCCTATGCGGGTAGCGAAGGCGCCAAAATCATCCAATGAGAAAGAAGCAGTGAAAACGACTGGATGGACAAGTAGCGACATCTACCGGGGAAGGAGAGAAAAAGAAACCAAAAAAGGGGGAAATCAAATTAATGCTTTCCAGCCACTTGGAAAATCAGGAGTAATAGATAAGTCATTGACTGAAGAGTGAGAATTTTTAATGATGTGGTAAGCTTCCCAAAAATCAAGATCATGGTTAGAAGAACATTTTTGGGTAATGATGGCTGAGAAAAAATCGAACCTATGTTGAGAAGACCAAGAATGTTGAGCAATAGAAGAACGTTTGAGCT
The DNA here is from genome assembly GCA_963932465.1 of Maratus speciosus. NCBI lineage: Eukaryota > Metazoa > Arthropoda > Arachnida > Araneae > Salticidae > Maratus > Maratus speciosus. The sequence goes on along the minus strand of OZ010786.1, from coordinate 75,971,601 downwards.
CCTGATTTTTAGCATAACCTTCATGCTCTTTTAAACGAAATCTAAGAGCAAGTTTAGCCTGCCAATATAAGAAAGGCCACACTGACAAGAGATTTGGTAAATACCCCAGTTATCTAGGTGATCTACAGGGTGTTAGTGATTTGAAAGAATAATTTTATTAACAGAAGAAGAAAAATAACATTAGAATCAAATCTTCTTAAGATTTTAGCAACTTGCTGACTGATTTTAGGAAAAAATGGTAACACAACTGAAGTATTAGAGTTGGAATTAGAATGCTTTACAGAATGGACGGATTTCGTCAATTTCTTATTAATAGAATCAATAATATTAGAGAAATAACCGCGATCAACAGCAATAGCTTTGAGGTAATTAAGTTCAGCACTAAGTAACTGAGGAGTGGAACAAATATTGGTAACCCGAAAAAAAAAAGTATTGAAAGCAGCAAATTTTCGATTAGGGGGATGAGAAGAATACCTGCGAGGTGGGAGACTGACAGCAAAAGGTTTACGAAAGACGGTAGTCTGAAAGCGATTTTCACAACGAATAATAAAGACATCCAGGAAAGAAAGACAGTTATTGATCTCAATTTCAGAGGTAAATTGAATGCAGGGATCAATGGAATTCATAATAGAGAGAATATGATTAATATCCGAATTAATTTCAACCAGGACATAAACATCATCAACATAACGGACATAGAACGGAAATTTTAAAATTTCTAAAAGTTTGACCACAAAATAGTGCATAAAAATATCGCATAAAATTGGACTAAGAGGATTAACCATAGTCAAACATAGCTTCTCAACATAGGTTCAATTTTTCATCAGCCATCATTATCCAAAAATGTTCTTCTAACCTTGATCTTGATTTTTGGGAAACTTAGCACATCATTAAAAATTCTCACTCTTTAGTCAATGACTTATCTAGTACTCCTGATTTTCCAAGTATCTGGAAAGCAATAATTTAATTTCCCCCTTTTTTCGTTTCTTTTTCTCTCCTTCTCCGGTAGATGTCACTACTTGTCCACCCAGTCGTTTTCACTGCTTCTCTCTCATTAGCTGTTTTTGGCGCCTTCGCTACCCGCATAGGGTACATAAGCCAGCGCGTCTCTGTCAATCATTTTGCTTAGCCTTACTTTTTCTAGCACGCTGTTCCTTTTTCCTTGTCTTGCACTGAAGAAGAATCTCGCTAGTAGATTCGAAACAGCTGTTTGCTGCTTTTCATGTATTATTTGACATTTTTAACCATTGTTTTTTCTGCTTTTTAGTATTGTTGAACAAAGGCTTTATTTGCTATTTTTATACAATAATCATGCAAATAAGTATTTAAATACTGTATAAAAGGAATACAATTAAATTTATATTCATTTTATCAAATCAAATTGAATTAAGAAAAAGATAAACCATGTTCAATTGGCCTACTGCACGTTGTTATCTTTAAGCAAACAAACATGAAAGTATAATATTTTAAAATTTTTATTTGAATATTTCTAAAAAAACAATCATTTTGGACACTTTCATTTTGGACTTCACTTTTGTAATAATGTTTCCAAATATATCAGTTATAATCAGATTATATTTAATCTATATACATATACGCAATTCATATTTCAAAACTTTAAAATTACATTTTATAATCCCACATTTTTTTTAATAATGCCATTATAATTTTCAATCAAATTCATAGTTTTCGAGCTCAGGCAAGATTTTAAATCATTTTCCTGTTAAAGCTAATAACTTACTTTGGATAAAATATTAATACGTCAGATATTTTGTAACTCAATTTAAATAACTTTATAATAAGCTTTCGCATTTTCAGCCATTAACTTCCATTCATCATGATCGTGTCAAAGCACTTACCTTATTTTAACAAAATTTATCTTGAAAGCATCTGATGGAGTGACTACATTAGCACTTTCCGAAATACTCAAGAACTTTGATGTACACACGTTTAAAGTTTTAATATAATAAATGTATAACGATGGTATATTTTTCTTCTAAATCACGAAGATTTCATTTTGAGAAATATCCCTATTACATTAAATATGTAGTTGGAAGTTATTTGATATTTATCTATGTAATTGATACATATATTTTAAGCAGTGCTGCATAATGGAACAAGCGAAATATTCTATAATGCATCGTAAAGAATTTTTCATTTTACTATTTTATGGTATACGACGGGCGAAGAAAATATTTGAACACTCTATCTATGAAATTGGTAAATATATTAATGATGTATTTTAGTCAGTGCTGCCTAATGGAATATATAAAAATATTCTGTCAGTATTATAATGCATCATGAAGTGTTTTTCATTTTAATATTTTATACTATAGAACGGGTGAACAAAATGTTTGAACACTGCTTATTTTCCAATTATATCACTTATTTAAATGAATAAAATTTAATTAAAGTCATAGAAAATGTATAATTTACGAAAACTTAAATTAACACAAAAGATTTGCAGCCAACCATTTTATGTTAATGTAAAAAAGCGAATTTATGCAGATATTCAAAAAGAAAAAGTGTTTGAATAATCAATCCTTAAAGTGAAATAGTTCTCACATTGCTAATTGATTATTAATTAGAAATCCCTGAAAAGAATTCCCGAAAAGAACACAGAGAGGGAAAATCTGGTTTTTAATTCTATTATATCTTATTTGAATTTCTCAATGTGAATTTCAATTTTGCATTTTTGAAAAATTTATGGTAACCAAGGCGAGTTATCTTTATTTATGCGCGATGCAAGCGTAAATTTAAAAAATAAAGGAAAATCATGCGTTAAGTATAGATTATATCCGATTTCCAAATCTTCCAGGATATTTCAACATATTTTCTCAGTTTAATAAGGTAAAAAATGTATCTAAGAAAACATTTTAGAAAACATATTAACATTTGAAAACCAGATTTCAATAATTACCATCCGTAGCCGGAAAGGTGTTCCAATTCTTTCGTACTACTCTGTATATAATCTATGCATTTGTGCAGTTTATATCTAGTATGCTACAATTAGTATAAAAATAGTAAAAAAAAACATTTACACCGCTGGAAATTCGCTTTTAGCAATTTCTACCAAAACACGGAAACGAAATTAAATTATTTTGTATAGCCCTGTATATTACATAAAATTTTTATACACCCCACATATTAAGATGAAATGTAATTCAGAAAAAAGACATGTTTAACCCTGCTAAGGTGTTGCAATTTAGCATACGAGTAAGCTGTTGTGATCTAAAATGCCACATGTTGTGATAGTCAATCTTATGGAATTATTTTCACATTTTATTTAATATTAATAATTAATTTATTGATTCAGTTATTGTTTTGTTACTTTTTTGCATTTGTTTACCAATTAATATTGTCTTGCTGGAAATTTTTCATAACCATAAGGGAGTATGCATTTGGTGAATCTCTTTGTTTTTATGATATAAAAATGCTATAATTCCAACATTCACCCAAAAAATCACTATAAACTTTCAAGCAATACAATGTAAGACATATCGTTCCAGTATTTATTACATATTTCTATTATTACAGTCGTTTCACAGAGCAAAAAATTGTAGAAAATATTCAATGATGTCAATTATTACACACTAAAATGAAATATGAGTTACAAGTAAACGTACCACATTTTCAACACTTTATTAAAATTTTTGTTATGTAAATTTTGTTATAGTTACTTGCTACACTTGAGGACCTTTTACTCACGGCCAATTCTCAGGCAGGCCTTGTTCTTGGCAGATGCTTTCTTCCATTGTGAGAAAACAAAGTCATGCCAAGTTTTTTAATGAATATTTTCATTTTGTGAAATGAGTTCATATTCCATACTGTATTGATTTCTAGGAATAATACAAATGTGTTACACGCCAAATTACCTAGGATATTAGAAAAAACTTACAATAGACCATCTGTTAGTCTTCATCCGACAAGAATACTGAGAGACCAATTTTGGTGACGGTGAAGAGTGCTTTGAAGGACTACGCAGTTTCCTTCAATTAGGGACGTACGATACAAGAGTCTTATCGTTTGTGAGTGCGAATGGCGATGTATAATTTGGAACCCCATTTGCTCATGGGGCCCAACTGCGGCTGAATTGTTGGTTTGTCTTTTATGATTGTTCCTATCATTGTCAGTTTTTTCTTCAGAAGAATCCATAAAAGGTCATACGACGTGAAAAGGTTAACACATGTTACATTATATTCTTTCAAGCCTTCAGCGACATCAGTGATAACCCTGAGTTCTTGGTTTCGTTCTTTGCAGAAACAGAATGCTTTCCAAGATACGGGTACATATTCTTTGCATAACAGGTTCCGTTGTCACAATTTACCCAAAATTTTATACCGCACTTTGTTGGTTTGCTGAGTATGTACTGGTGAAATGTCCATTTTCCCCGGAAAGCTTCCAGTCGTTCTAGCACAATCACGTACATTACAGGGTTATACAACATCGGCAAACTTTCCCCCCCCACTTTACCCGCAATTCCTTATGGTCTTTATCTGTTTCACGTCTTCTTGGTCGTGCCTTTGTGTCAGGTCATCAAATCGAAGAACCCTCGATATCATTTTGAATTTTTCTAAGGGCGTAGTGGCTGTGATAATATTCCGTCGAGTTGTAGCTTCCCAAAGGCTCTATGTCATCTCGTTATAAGATTTATATACCCCACAAGGCAGCAACAAGAATATAAAAGTTTCCAACTCAACAGTATTCAAATTCTTCCAATTCTTATCAAACATATCTTTTTGTTCTATGTTACTATTTGTTAGTATGATAGTCACTATTTCTGGATGAAAACAATATGAATATAGAATATTCTTCTTCAATTCTAGATGCGGTATATCCATTGGTCCTGGAGTCATTTTCAAAACATTTTCAGATTTAAATCTTCCACATAAGGTTTGTCGTTTTACATCCCACTCAAATTTACTGTCTTTACTAAATAGAGTCGAGCCAGACAAGTTGGCTGCTGATGTTCCTCATCTTCTTCGTCGTCGAATGAAAATTCGTTTTCAGAAACAAGATCGTCGATTTCTGAAACAACTTGTTCGACCTAGGATGCTCGCATTAATTCTTCGATATCTTCATTAGTAAATCCGCTTTGACATATCACGTGTAAACTTTGGAACGTTTATAACGAAACACGTTAAAAAATACCAACTGTTAAAAGAACAACGTCGCTTTACGCACTCTACAAAAGCGGTAAGGAAAAGGTGGGAAAGTAAACAAGTGAATCATGATGGAAGCATGGAAGCACATGACGTGTAGCGCCATGTATTTTGCATTTTTTTTATGAATATTGAAACAATCATATACGAAAAGTAATAAGAGCCCGAATTAGTTTTCATAGAAATAATAATTGAATAATAAATTGAAAATTACTGTATTCATATATCCTACGCATTGGAAATTCCACACGGAGTAAAAAAGAATTTTTACTCTAAAACAAATACCATTTGAAATAAAAAATAAACATAACTGAATATTTTCTATGATTATGGGGAAAAAAATGCAAAATATTTTTTCAAAATTTCAAAAAGGAAGTAAACACATCTAAAACAAGTAAATTTGATATGGGTCTAAAAAGAATAGAGCACCCTTGAAATGTAAAAACACTTCTGGGAATTGCAAACAATAGGTGGACCAGTGCTATGTATGGACTTGTATATGATTCTATTTATATGATACTAACATATGTATAATATACAGGGTTTCTCATAAAAGATGAGCAAAATTTTAAGCGGTGATCGTACTCATCCAAACAAACAGCTCAAACCAAAGAATGCATGATCGGAATTAAAACGCAAAGGTACTAGAGGGCGCCCAAGGTGATGTTTTTATACGATGCAAAAACACACAAGAATGATTAAGTGACAAAAGCAAGGTGGAAAATCCCTCTCCGTACAATCATTGAGCAGCCGACCCATTTCTGTTTGCAGTTCCGTAGATAAAATGAATATCAGTCTTTACCGTATTATTGAAGGGTAGCATCATCCGATACGTTCCTAATGCACACTCGGATCAGCGGCTTTTATATATTAATCGGGGTGTAATTTCGTATAGGTGTTCTTCTTCTCCTATCACATTTGCATGCTATTGGTATTGTTCTCATCCCGATAACTCGCTACAGGAATGGAGCTTTAACTTTACCAAGTTTTAAATTACGCCAGCACCTTTGAGATTTATTTCCGATCATACCTTCTTTAATGAAAGTTGTTTGTTTTAGGTATACCACCACCTCTTAAAGTTTTGCCCATCTTTTATGAAACTCTCTGTATACATATGAAAAACATAAGTATACTAAATGCAGTTCAGTTTGAAAATGCATAACTGAAATTAAAAAGCACATCTAAGCAATTCATACTTATTCACAGTAATGTTTACGAAGTCGTTTACGTTACGAAGCCTTGTATATGGTTTATAGAATTTATACACACCACGTAGTATGCAAAAATTTAGTTAAACTTACAAACGTACACCATAATTGTTAATCCAATTTCAACAAATCTTCCCACTACGGATACAGTATTTTATCAGAAACATATTATGTGTCGCTGTAAATGAACGACAAATTTAATGAACATCATATTCCACTTAAAGCATCTTGTAGTAAACCTCAGTAATGTATATCAATTTATTCGTGTTTGAAATAGTGTAACATAATTGGAAAAAGCTACGAACAAACATTTTTTCCCCAGTATAGCAGAATATAACCGAACACTTTTGGCTGACCGTGTAAATGGATGGCTTTGCGCTCAATATTATACAGAAAACAAGTGTTAATTTTTAAAAGAGTCACATCGTTAAAATACGTTCTTCATAGAAAATAATATAAACGGAGTACTTTTGAATTACCCTGCTCGCGTACTGTACTCTAAGTGCTACATTCAACATATTCTAAAGTAACTATCTCCTAGTATACCTCAATAATGTAAAAAGAAATTCATCATGTCTAAAATTTTGTAACACTGTTAAAATACGTCGCAAGTGATTTTTCCCCATAGCCCATAATGATCGGTATACGGGAAGAGTTCCATATTGTGTACTGGTTATTTTGGCGAGCCTTTTTTGGCATTAAATGAATCGATGTGGTTCTGATTTTCAGACTTTGGGGTTGTTTTTTCCTGGAATGGGCTTAATTCATATGTTTTTTGTGTAATTTTTTTGAATTTAGCCTATATTTTTCGGAAAAATTAATAACATTTGTTTTAATTTGACGTATATAATAAATATAATAAATACATAAAATTATATATAAGTACATAATATTTATTTATAGGTGTATATATTATGTATGTATAAGGTATATCTGTATATGTAATGTATATAAAACTATTTGTATAAACATCGTGTTTTTTAACAAGTGATATATATAACATTTATTAAATATGTATATACTTACAAATTATTTAAAGACCATGTTTTTCTGCCATCCTGAAAAATTTTATAAGATGCTAAAATGGCTTTTTGGCACCATTTTGGATTCCATCGCCAATCGCGCCAACCAGCACACAGTATGGAACTCTTCACAATACTTTTGAGTACAGGTGTATATGAACTATGAAAAACACACTAGTAGATTTTTACCCTATTCGACGGTATAGAAATATGCGATGTCTAAAAGGTTAAAAAAATTGTAAAATTAAAATTTTATGGTGATATGTTGCCATTCGTAAAATGAAATTAACGTTATCCACGGACACGTTTGTTCTTTATAATATAGATTTGTTGTGCATTTCATCTGACATGCATAGCAAAATGCAGTAGTAAACAAACAGCAGCACCTACATTATTTCAAAGAATGTTTGTTTCAAAGGTTCTTGCCATTTTCTTCATGACATATTTATAATTTGCTTTTTATAAATTAAAATGCACAAACTTTGCCTGACGCCATTTTAGCATGAAAAGCAGATCCCTTAATTCTTCGTGTATCACCGCAACTTTATTTTCACATGTCACACCAAACCAAATTTTAAATTAAATAAATTAAATGAATTATAAATGAATAATTTAAATAAATTAAATTAATTATAAGTTAATAAATTAAATAAATAAATTTAATTTAATTTAATATATTTTAACATATTTTATACCACATATATAGGAAAATTATGAAATCTCATTTCGTCATTTTCATCTTTCTTTTTCAATTTCTTTTCGTTCAAAAATTTTCTTTTTCAACGTTTTTTTTTCCCTCTCTTTTCCCAAAAATATACCTACAAAATAAAAATGGTACTAAAAATAAAGTACAAAAATAGATATGATTATTCAAAAAAAAAAAAAAAAAAAACTAAAAAACAGTAATTCTGCTATATCAGTATTTAGTGTCTCCCCCCTTGAAAAATAAAATGTATATACATATTGATATATATAGATCGTACAAAAGATATTTCAATTTTAGAACTTAAAACACACGATTTTATTTTATATAAAATGACGTCATCCGCATCCGCTAAAGAATTCCTTATTTGGAATCAAGTGTTAAACAATATCTACAGTAAAGTACGCATATGACGTCGTTATTGCTCAATAATACACAAATCCAAAAAAAAAAAGGGAGAGATCGTCCTTCAAAAAACTCTACCAAAAAAAAAAAAAAAAAAAAAAAAAAAAAAAAAAAAAAAATCGGCTATCTAATGATTCATACGCCTTCATTTGTTTATAATATTAATAATATTTATAATTAATCTTAAAATTAAATTTAGTTTCTAATATCACAATGTTTTATCAGAAATCATTAATTTATATTTTTTCAAAAAGCACGTATTTTAAATACTTTTTTTTAAATTTTTTATGGGAAAATGGCAACAGATAAATGCTATTTTCTAACTCTTTTTCCTTTATTTTCTACAGAAATGGAGTACTTAAGTTGCCAAAATTAAACAAAATCTTCAAAAAAAAAAGTCTTAAAAATAAGTGGAGATGCAGTTTTGAAACAAATTGCATTTAAAAGTACTTGTTTTACGACGGTATAAAAATTGAAAATGTGCGTTGCTTAGAAGTTTAAAAAATTGCAGTACAGTATTTAAGAGTACAATGATACATATGATTTGTTTTACGGCTGGCTTATACAACAGAACGGTATTTTTTGGAGACAACACTTTATTTGCACGGTGAAAGAAATAGAATACTGGGGGTTATTTAAAAATTATTAAATAAATTAAATAAAAAAAAATTAAATAAAAATTATTTAACTTTTTGTTAAATAATTTTGTTTTGTATTTTCTTATTGTCAGGTTTGCAGTTAACAAACATAAACTGCCCAAGCAAATTTACTGATACTTTCGTATATAAGCGATGTCCCATTTTCTGTAGTGTTTAATATTAACTTGTACATAGACGTCATCCGAAGACTCTGCTAAATTGGCTGCTAATAAATGATTTAAGATAAATGAAAAAAAAAAAGACAAACATTACATTGCATACGTTCTAGTTACAAAAGGATTACGTGTGAAAACGCTCTCTTTTCTCCACAAAGAGACAGATAATTAACGTTAAAAGAAAACAGAATGCAATTATTATATTTTCAGTAACCATTTCGGCTCCTACTATACATTCATGCTAGGTTTATACGAAATTCAAAGGTAGGATAGTAAAGCAGAAAATTAAAAAGATAACAGAACATTATACTGCCATTTTTCTGATTTATGTTTTATTCATCCGTAATGCTTATTTTCATTTACTTCATAATAGAAAGTCAACTTCCTATTTTTTTTTATTCTATTTTCATTTTTATTGCAGCTTTTTAAAACTCCCAATCAGTAAAATGTGATACAGTTTTCGAACAAATTATATTGCGAGAGACATATTTTTCCCCAATTATGCTATGTAAAAATTAAAATTATTCGATTACACATGGTTAAATTTGTGTTTCAATATATTATATAATTTTATTCATTTATTGATAAAGTTTTAATTTCTTATGGAAAATTAGTCGAAGACAAATTCTGAACTATTTATGTTGTTTAGAGTGCAAATTTAATTCCTCTGTAATAGAGCGGGCACGTGATAGAAACAGCTTTAAAAAAATCCTGTTTTAAATTTATTTTTAAAACCATAATAAATCAATTAAGGTACAGTTAAAAAAAATAATTTATTGAAAATGTACGCTCTATAACAGTTTAAAAAATTCCAGCAGCTAAAATTGAAAGCCGAAATTTCATCGGCATGTGTTGCCATTCGCAAAATGATGTAAGCGTTACGCACAGATATGTTTATCCTTTATAATGAACATAGATAGGGTAGATATATGTGCCATTATGTTCAACAACCATATTCCGGTTTCGTAATTCCTTCTTTCTAAAACATTTGTGATTTGCTCTCAAAATACATATCGAGGTGATTTTTTATGTATTGCAAAGAGCCAATTTTTCTTGAAGAAAGACTTTTTTGAGAGAAAGAAACAGTAGTTGGACGAAACAATGCCCGGTGAAAACTGAGGTTGACGCAGAAAATCTCGATAAAATGCAAGTAATTTCTTTCTGACAGCAAATTTAAGTGTAGCCTAGCGTTGTCATGGTGGAACACAGCATATAGTATCTTTGCTAACTTTGGCGTTTCCTGGTTAATTCTGCCTTCAGTTCGTCGAGTTGCTAGCAATATTTTTGAGAGTTGATGATCTGGATTGTTTGAAAGAGTTTCTAGTACATAAAACCCTTTCAATTACATTAAAGTGCAGCCAAACTTTCTATGAGTGGAGACTGGCTTTAGCGACAGAAAATGGGAACTTTGTCTCCGCTAGACCAGGATTGTCCCTCTTTCTCATAAAGTATAAAAATTTCGTCACCTGTGAACAATCCTTTTCGCATTTGGAAATATGCTCTAGAATGCAGCGCTCCGACAGGGCATGAACAAGGCAGCCACTGGCGAATAATTTTATATATTTTTTCTATTCGTACCACTATTTTTAAAAAATACGTTTTGTTGTACATTTCTGTTGCAAATGTTTTCAAAGTGTATTTGTGCGATATTTACTTTCAGAAGGTGGTGCGAGATGAGTTATAAAATATCACTTACGTTCAGAAAGAACCTTTTGAGACAACCTAATCGAAGACATATTAATAAAATATTATGACGTTTTTCACTTTTATTTTATATGAATTGTATTACTATTATTTTTTCAGATTCAGCACAAGGACCCCACGAGAAACGTCTGCTGAATGACCTTCTATCTTCGTACAATGTCCTAGAAAGACCAGTGCATAACGAATCTGAACCCCTGCTTATTAGTTTTGGCCTCACCCTTCAGCAAATAATAGATGTGGTAAGTTTATTCTTTATTTAACATTTACGCTAAATGAGGAGACAACTTTTTTGAAATTCACTGTAAAAGAGCTGATACTTAACTAAATTTTTCACGGGAACTACTGTAGAAAACTTAATGCACATTTTTTTAGTTTTGAAAGTATTTAAATTTTAGTCTGTTTGTTCGGTAAGAAATAAAAATAAACAAGAACGAAAAATCATGCATCGAGCATAGGTTATGATACACTTTACAAGATTTTCAGAATACTGTATCGAAACTTTGCAGTTTATTATGGTGAAACATTTCTAAATAACACTTTCGAAAATTGACATTTTCAAACACAATTTTCTGCAATTACAGTCAATAGTCTGACAAATATGGAATTTCATTGTACAACCCGGCATATGCTCCATTCATTTGTATTTTTACTACGTTGTATGTAAAATGTTAGTTCAATAAAACACATAGCACAGTTGAAATTTCTCATTCAGCTCATTTGGAAATGAAATTGAGATCTTTTGTGTGGCCCTGTATATAAACTATAGAATTTATACATACAATGAAATATCGAAAAACATATTTTAATTTTCAAAACACGTAACTGAAGTACAACTGAACCCGTACAACTGAAACGCACTTCCAGCAATTATGTTTCATGCGCAGTACTATACACAAATACTTTTTCTTGTCCCTATTAATGAATGATAAATTATATGCACACCAGATCCCCCAGGAAGCGTTTTGTCGTACACTTCAGTGACACATATATAAATTTTAATATTTTTAAATAACGTAATATCATTAAAGTACAACGCAAACAATTTTTCACAATAGGCCGTAATATAAAGCAAAGACCGTAATAAAGGCTACAAAACTTCAATTTCCATAGCGAACAGGCAAAAGTAAACGCAAGAACATATATTAATTTCATGGGAATCTGGCTATATTATTGCGAGTTAGAGTACGGATAGACGGACGGACAGACAGACTAACATACATGCATACATGCAGACAGACAAACATAATTCATAAGCACTCTTTAACTACGTTGGAAAGCGTTAAAAATAGAACAGTAACCGATTACCCAAAATCATTTACATAAAAAAGTTACATTTGATGTACAATACTTTAAAAAAATAATAACCGCCTATTAACTCCACCTCATATGAACATATAAGAATGTAACATGTATATATCGATTAGTAATACAGTATACTAATTAATCATAAACTAAATAAGGTTTAAAACGTCTTATAGGAATAGAAAATATACCAATCATTAGAAATTCATATACGACCACCTAATTTTGACATTATACAGGGTCTGTCCCATAAGTAACTTGACTGACCTCGCGCTGCCGAAGCAAGCCGCTAGCAATGCGCGCGCAGTGAAGGGAAAGGTGGTGGGGGTAAAAGGAAGCCAACGATACCGGCGTCATTTGCCTGCAGACTGTTTCAAAATGCGCATCGCTTCTAAATCGTAACCATGTTTTAGTGACTCGTCGGAATTTCAAAATGCCGGGTTTCAAGAATCAGCATTATGAGAAAAACAATTGTGTTACGCTGAAGAAAATAGGCGCCGAGACCGTTGCCATGATGAGGGAAGCTTATGGCGATAATTTTATATCAAAAAATATGGTTTACAGCTGGCACAAGATTTTCCGGGAGGGCAGAGAAGACGCTGAAGACGAAGAGCGTTCTGAAAGTCCGCCAATGTCAAATTCCGACCAAAATGTGAAGTGATTGAGGTACATGTTGACGCCTGCCTATTAGAATGCTAACAGATGAGCGTAATATCCCTAAAAGTATTGTACATCGAAATGTTACTGAAAAATTGAGCGTGCGGAAGATCCGTGCGAAGTTGGTCCCCAAGGTGCTTTCCGATGAACAGAAGGATGAGGCGGTTAAAACACGGTGTGGCAACACTGCACTAATCACAGTACAACTCTTACTTTACTCCACCGGGCTTTTTGTTAATGAGGATCAAAACGGAAAGCAAGGGCCGCCATTTCGAGACTTTGGAAGCCGTCAAAGAAGAGATTACGAGGTGTTTGAAGGAGGACAATTTCGAGGGTGCGTTCAGAGCAAGGGAAAAACGCTGGCACCGGCGTTTCGACGTGAAAGGAAGCTACTTTGAAGAGTTTTGGTTATTTCTACTTTTATCTACAATAAATATTTCTTCCTGGAGTTATTCAATTTACTTTTGGGACACGCCCTGTACATGTATTTTTTAAAACCTTAGTCTTCAGATACGAAACGTAAAACCTTTATGTCAAATAGTTTAGTAACTTTGCAAGTTTGAATTTTGGAACTGCTATTGTTGAACTAGTTTTTAATCTTTGAAAAACATACTGCAGTCCAACTATTTTTAGGACTTAAATCGTAAACTACTGGATAGAATTAGTTGCAATTTTGGATTAGGAAATTTGAAAGGTGAAAAATTAATTATAATATTTCTCAAAGAAAATCTCTTTGTATAGTTGTCAAAAGAAACATGCCATATCTAATTAAATTATATTGAATTATATAAGTAGTTATCTAAATTGTACCTCGATTTTTGGATCAATTTTAATAATTATTATAATTTTTTTTAAAAAATCTACAATTTTATTAAAAACTTTTAATAATAAGTACGTGAATCCGGTTTTTGCGTTACTTTATTCCTTTTCTGAAAAACATCCCACATAATGCTTGGGCAGAAGAAAGGTAACTACCCCTTAATTTTCCATAATGGGACTGCAAGCAATAGTAATAGATCAGAAAATAATCATGCTTGAAAAATATTTTAATAAGTATATCTCTATTCTAGAAAAACGTTACTAATGCTTCTGTGGCCATAATTAAATATTTAGTGACTTTCAACTTTGTCGCATTATTCTGCAAAAATTATTTTTCAAGAAAACGGTTAGTTTTGTAGACGATTACATGATAAACAAGTTGAAAAAGAGAGTTTTTAAATTTTAAAAATGTTTTAAGCCCTATTTGAAATCGGTCAAAATAGTTCAGATGCATAAGTTTTATAGTAGCAAAAATTGTGCATTGTTTTTTTTTTTTAGAAGCATTGAAATATTATTGATGACATTTTCCAAGGTTGATGATATTTAGTAATTCTTTCATTTCTACTAACCAAATCTCAATGCATTCTAATGCAAATGTAAGTTACTTATATGTTTATACATCATTAATAACCATTAGAGATTTGCTTAATATGTAAAGATTGAAAATAAAATCTTTAAAATAACATAATTATACTTAAAATATCATAAATAGCTAATTGACGATCATAAAAATAAAACAACCCAAAAGTACAAAAGACATTAGATTAAACATCACATCGTCATTACATTGATAGCTGTCTTTAATGTATTTCTTTAAGTACTTTAGGTTTACTACATTTTGCGAAAAATGAACAAAGTCATTAACACGAGTTTTCTTTCATTATCAGTACTAAAGTGCGAGAGATTCAATTTACGATTAAGTAAAGTTTCATGTAACTCTCATTATCTACAAATCTCTAATTTGTGCTAATTTAATTATGGATATATATTTTCGGAGGATTAGACTTCCTTTAAAATGTATCCCATTAAATCATATTTCAAATTACAGAATAATCGTTTGTCTATTAAATAAACGAATGATTAGGTGGGAAATAAGTTTTGTTGTTAAATTTTTGGTTTAATAAAATGATCGGCATAATATGTGACGGTGCAGAAATATTTTGTTTGTAACAATTTTACATTAATCAAACACTTGTTCGATATATAAATAAGTAGATTTATATATATTAACATTTATATATGTTTTATAAAAAAATTTAATTAAAATTTGCAACTAGTAATTTGTATATGTATAATAATGTTTATTTCCAAGCACAATTTTCTAGATGTAAAAAATGCCTTTTAATGATTTTTCATTTCATTTGGTCAAAGAAGTATGAAGATATTGGGTTGTCAGTAGTTTGAAATATTTTGCGAAAAAACGGTCGTATTACTCTACACCATGAACTTAGGAGGGTTAATTTTCTCAGAGTAAATTAACTAGTAAATGTGCAAATCAGAAGTCTCAACGTCAGCTCTCCAAGTCATTCTTTTTAAACACACTTTGGTAATATTCAATTTCCTGCAAACCGCAATCTAAAGTTTTCAAATTACTTAGTTACTAAGAATAAAAAAATACGAAGTTTTCAGATATTAGAAGCGTTAAATTAAAAACGTTGTTATGTAAGGATATTTTGAAATTTTCATGAGCTACTCATTCTGGTAATTTTTTAGATAATAAAGTAGATTTCTCTAGGGGGCTCCACCGCCCTGAACCCCCCATGGTTTCATAAAAGTTACATATATATGTTATTATTGATTGTACTAATGTTTATTGTAAATCTTATATTTCTTTTTACACTTCCGAGCGTTATTTTTCAATACCGTTGCACAGAAAATGATTTACATTGAGGGCATTGTATTAAAAGTTTAGGTTTTATGAGCGAAAATGTAATTTCCTTTATAAAATAAAATAATTTTCATTCATACTTTCTGAAATGAGGCGGCATTAAGAGGTAACACTCGTCAAAAAATATTTTTTCAGGGTATCTAGTTAATGCTTGGTTTTTGAGAAAGAACTTATTTATTTCCCGATACAATAACATCATTTTTGACAGAGATAATTTTGCGGTGCATAATTTTGACATTTACTATCTATTTGCTTTTCAAAAGTTGTTTTTTTTTTCATTGAAATTTTCAATTAAAAATTAAACATTTCTGTTAGCCGTGTGCAGACGATAAATCGTGAGATATTGGTAAAAAAATTTTTTTTTAATAATAAGAATTAATATCATAACGCAAGGAATGCCCTTTTATTTCAACCTCAAAGCGTATTCGTTTTATTTTTGATATATGAGGTCAAATTCACCTTCTTTGTCTATTTGTGTTTTATGTTCAATACGAAGACGTATTCATGTCTACTTTTTATTTCATTTTCCTATTGCACATGAAAATATTTCAAATCAAAATTAACTGTTTAGGATAAATTATTATTCCGAGATCTGATTTTCTTGGCAACGGTTAAAAAAAAAAAAAAAAAAAAAAAAAAAAAAAAAAAAAAAAAAAGAGAGATTTCTAAATTTTATAGCAAAATGTCGATTTATTCCTTATGAAAATAATGAACTTTTTAATTTAAAAGAAAAATATTTGAACAAAATAAATCGAAGACAGCCTTTCTTTATTTCTGGGGTAAATTCTATATGTATGTAAAGACACAAAAGGCATTAATTCATCCCTTTTGACGTTGATTTGGCTCCAAACAATTACACATACTTTCACATTTACGATATTTTTTAGTGTAGTTCCGTTGCTAGGTAACAATTAAAAGAAAATTAAAACAATGAAGTATGTGCATTTAATAAAAGAAAATCTGTAAAAGAAAATATTTGATATTATTGTAACACATGTATAAAATCCCTCCATAAGTTATACACCGAATTTAAAACTCTGACAAATGTATATACAAAATTTTAAACTAATATGAATAATGCATGGTTCTAATTAGGAAATTTCATTATCCATAATTTTCCATTTAAATCCTTCAATCATATGAGCCATTTCTTTTCAACAAATAAAAATGGAAAAATGTCTGAATTTCTATAGAATTATTGCGCAAAATAAAATATTCTATATTTTCCGAACTATTGAACCAAATATAACAAAAAACTATGCAGCTAAATCCGCGTACTTCACCAACACACCTACTTAATTTTAAACTAATCGGATGCTTTTTGCGGCAGTCATCGCGGAACAGACTGGCAGACTAACGGAAACCAAAACTTTTCGTGTCTCCAGAGTAAGCCTTCATTGACGTTTCGGCAATTATTAGAAGCCCAAATTATATATATTCTACATAAATATGAATCCGTTTCAATGGGTATTTTTTAAACGGAGAATTAAAATTTTGTTTTCAAAATTTGCAGTATTATATCCTAGCAAAGGCTTCCCATATTCAAAGATGTATTAACTAACTTTGACATACTGTTGAATAAATCCATGACAGCAGATATTTTATAGATAAATAAACACTATTTATTTATTTCATTTGAATTTTTTTTTAGTTAACTTGACGATATATTAAGGGGGGAAATATCAGATTCGCAGCAGAAAATGTCGTCAATTGTATTATATAGTAAGTGGAATTGATTTTGAAAATTTGGTCTTAACAAATTGTAGAAGATTATGTACTTTTCTTAAAATAGACTTTAATGCAATAGTTATTTTATATGAGTATCTCAAATGAAATTTCTCACTGTCAAGCATGAAATATTCCTTTCACTAAGCTATAGTTTTGTGTGCTAGTTATATATTATTTTAATGTATGTACTTTTACAGATTTAAAATAGCTTTGAAATATCTACCAATGGATAATAACCATCCAAATTATATTGTAACCATCCACATTATATTGTAAAGGATCAGGTAAAAGAGTTCGTGGTTACAAAACCAAATATTCTCCATCACATTAGAAAAAATATTCGTGTGTTTGCGAAGAAATAGCGCTTAGCTTTCAGCATCATGGATGGACTTTTCTGGTAAATGGCGTTACTGTGTTATAATACGCAAGGAGCAATTAACGGATGCATTTCGGATTTGCTTCCATGCAATTGAGACAACCCTTCGTATGGACAACTCTATTAACCCCTTATCCTACAATGACGGGCATAGCCCGCGTACGATGCTCGAGCCAAATGTAAATTCTTCTTACCACTAATATTTCACAGTAAATATAGTTTAATTTAATCATCAAAATTCTATGATTAAACAAGGCAAAAATCTCTATTAAATTTTAGTGGTAGCTATGGATTTGCCAAACCGTGGAGCTGTTGAGACGTAAATCGTAGGTTAAGGGGTTAATGCAGATTCTATGATAAAAACTAATTGTCGACTTTGCCGGGCACTCTTATTCTTAATTCAATAAACAACTCACAATGTGCCTTGGATATGAAATATTAGGTAATTTTCATAAGAAATACTACCTATTGCAGTCCTTACTGTTGTGCGAATTTTGAAAAATTACAATATTAAGGCGGTCCGGGACACATTTTAAAATAATTTTTACTTATTAAGTTAAAATTCTGAATTTTTTTTGTGATGGTTAACCTTATTATTTGTAAACGAAATCTCATGATAAAACGTCTCATAATTTTTTGAAAGTTTTTTTTAAATTTAAAATTTATTAAAAAGTGGGGTAATTTAAAATCGTTATAACTCGGAATATTATTTATAGAATTTCCATTTTTTTCATTTAAATAAACAAAAACATATAAATTTTAATTTTGATTCAGCATTTTTAAAAATATTAATTTGTAAAAAAAAAGTAAGAATATTTAACGAAAAAATTAAAGAAAAAAAAGTGGTGTAATAAAAAAAAAAAATCATATTTACAAAAGTAAATATTTTTTTTTTCAAATATGCTGAATCAAAATTAAAGTAAAACAAATAAAATAGATATGCTTCAAGTTTGAAGCGTTTATCTTTAACGGTTCTCGAGTTATAAGAATTTAAATACGAGATATGTTGAAAAAAACCTATCATGAAGAAAAACGCATTTTCGCAAAGTCGTTTCCATGACAGCCATCGCTTGAAAGCTACATTTTGAAAACAAATCAAAACAAAACAAAAAAAAAATATTTTTTGTTCTAATTGAGATAGAATCATGATTTAAATGTCATTTTAAGCAGCAAAAAAAAGAGAAATTTTTAATGAAATAAAATGTTTTTGCAAAATTTGAAGATTTTTGTATCCCGGACCCCCTTGAGTTCTTACAGTGAATGACGGAGATAGATAATGTGCATATGATGTCACGAAGCAGTAAGGAATTCAGAAATCGATGCAAGCAAAGAGTAACAATTCTCGCAAATCTACTAAATCACAATTTACTATTTCCCACACATAATATGATGCAAAATCAGTACGCGAAAATTACTAGCAATTTAATGAAATCAGAGAGTATTTTAGCTCGACGTTTTGCAGAAGTTAAGTAGACAAGCATCAAGCCAGTGTGTTGACAAACATTCACATAAACTAACATTATTACTCGTCCTTTCACAAATCAATTCAAATGTGGAGAAAATCCGATTGGATTGTTTTCAATACATTCAAGCGTACAACGGCTATCAGTTTTACATATGTCGACACTGAAATCGTAAACTGGTGATCCAAATATCATACTTTTGTTTATTGGAAAGGTCTCTGTCTTCAGATATTCCCATTGTAATATTATTAGGATCTGAAATTGATGTTTGTCTGTATGTCAGTTTTAACGTATTTTTATTTAATTTATAGGCTTCAACTTTGGTAAAAATTCGCCTGTCGTCACGAATTTTAAATATGGTAATAAAGTACGCTGCAGTCCTTTAGGTTTTATACATAATAGTTGTACCGTTTACAGATTTTTTACTGGTACATCTCAAAGTTTAAATATGTCTTTGACATATCAAATGAAGGGATATTGTCAAAAAAGAGGAATAAAATGAGAGTAGATTTCATTCCTTCACCAGGTAGAAGAACAAGATTTTACCGGTATCAGAAACGATCCAGAGTTTTGGTCAATATCCGATCGATTTTCTCTCTTGCATGTCGGGTATGGTAACCCATTTTTTCTTCAAAGAATTACTAGAAAATTTATTATGATGAAAATAAAATATTATCTATGAGATATTATATATTTTAATATAAATGAATATATGTATCTTTGCTTTTTCTCATAAATTATAAAATTGATTTTTCAAACGTAATTATAGAGTGTGTTTTCATACATTCTTTAAAAATATGGATTAATGTTGTTTAATGTATTATTTTGGGGTTAAATATGTGTAATTGTGCTTGAGTTTCGGGTTAAGAAAAATAATTTTCGAGTTAGTGTCCGTATAACACAACTCATGCAAAACCGTAACCTATATAACACTACTGGAGTTCCGGAAAAACACGAGGGTCACATACAATTATTTAAAATTTAATTTTAGGTTTTCCTAAAAATTCTTTTCTTTTTTTACAATCACCATTTTTCAAATACTTTTGTAGTTCACTCTACAAACAGACAAACAGACGTTTATTCTTTAAAATGTTTGTATAGATATAGTATGATCAAACACATTGACATAAAATTTACAAATTTCCAATGGTATGTTTAGCCATTTAAATTGTAATCTCCTATTACATCTCGACAGAGAAGATATGGCATTGAAACCTATATTCATAGACTCAATTCTCTTCATTTAATAGAGATCATGATAAACAGATTTAAAATTCTTACATGAGGGAAAAATATCTTTGGCGAGTTTAAATTCTTGTTTGGTAGTATAAATGAAGCGCTCATTAGTAAAACAAAGTAATTAATACTAGAAAACAGGAATTCTGTATTTTCAGAATTTAATGTCGCACCCGATGAAAAAAAATATATATTAAATATAGATAGTAGAAAACATATTTCAATTTTAAGACTTAAAGCACATGCTTTTATTTTATATAAAATGACATCATTTCCATCCTAAGGAAGAATTTCTCATTTAGGGTCCAGTCTTAAACAGCATCTGCAGTAAAGTATGAATATGACGTCACCATCGTTGAATAACACACACACACACACACACACAAAAAAAAGAAAAACAAATGTCGTCATTTAAGAAGTTCGTCAAAAAAAAAAAAAAAAAAAAAAAAAATCGGTTATGATTCATATGCCTTCATTTGTTTGTAATATTAATATAAATACTTAAAATCAAATATTGAGTTTATAATAACTCCATGTTTTTCGGATGTTTCTATCAAGAGTTATCGCGTTACGTACATACATACATACATACGTTCGTACGTTCATACATACAGAACCGGCGGGCACATTATCTCTCACTCTTTAATAGCCTGTGAGCTAAAAACCAGAAAGAAATATCAGATACCACGTTTTACACGCATGTGCTTCAAATTTTAAAACATTTTGATCATTGAAATTCAGTAAAATAATCATACTCATTCTATTTATTTCGTTTTTTTTTTGTTGTTGTTGTTGTTGTTTAAAAGCATTATTCTTTCAATATAATATTCTTTTATCCCCAGGATATCGTAAGCAGTTTTAACATTTTTTTAAATATCTTTTGTTGACAAATTTCCTCCTCTAACATGGAATTTCCTTTCTTCAATTTCAATAAATACGTGTGATACAAATGCAAATATGCATTGAGAAAATTGACAGAATACAAAAATGCCTTGAAGTGACAAAAACGCTTCAAGGGGATTGCAGCAATAACCTCCTATTACATTTTAAGATTTATTGTTTTACGCAATTGAAAATTTCACTAATACCATCTAAAGTAATGTGATTTAAATATTGATTATTCAACCAAATAGAACAAATATATTTCATGTTTATAAGAATTTTATGTTCTGACAACATTTAGAATTGTGAGATGATTATTTAAAGTAGATTTTTTGAAATTTAAATGTCTGATGCAAATACATACCGTACATTCTGGCTTATAATGCACAATTTTGATACAAGAAAATTCATTGAGAATTCCCTGTGCGTGTTATACGTCAATGATAAAAATTAAAAATAAGTAGAAAAATAATTTTTAAACACTTTTTTATAAGCATTCAGGTTACTCTTAAAATATCTCTTAATTGTTACATCATTTCTGTTAAATTACAATTCTGTTTGTATGTTTGTATGTGGCAGCCAAATTTTGTTACTCATTTTTCATCCTCTTCCTGTTGACGTAGAAGGGGACAACGGGGAGTAAATTATAAATTTAAAAAAACAACACCGTATGGGTCAATATCTGAAAACTGGACAATTTCACTCCAGAATTTTCATTTTTTTTAAATTAATGTACCAACTTATGTACCAAATACATTTATATACTATGATACATGTTTTGTCATTTGAATGCTGTAGTGTTTTGAGATCAAGGATGTATATTTTATGCGTAGGATAAACTTTTACGGAAGAAAGTGTCTGTTAACAACATAATCAGTGTCTAATAATTGGGACTGAGATGATGGGGACTGAGGTGATGTTTTTGTCTTAACAGCTGCACAGCCATTTTATTGAATCTTTTTGAACACATGTAAATTATTAAATATTCAATGTGACATTTGTATGGTACATAAATAAAGTTGCAATAAGCCTTTTTTTATAGATAAAAAGTTAAATATGGGGACATGAATGATGCTATAAAAAATATTCATCCCATTTCAGAACAAAAACTAAATATCTCTATAAATGAAACAATGAGAAAAACAACTTACCTTCATCCATGGTGGATAGTTCAACTATAGTTGCTGTTGCAATGGAAATAATTATGCCAGCGCCACCATTTAGTATCTGTTAACTTAAATGTGTAGTTAGAGGGAGTGAGATGATGGTCAACCCCAAGGACAAATATATATACTACAGTATTTTACTATACAATCTGTACGAGTAAAGGAGCATGATATTTTCCCATACTGTGTATATATATATATATATATATATAAATATATAATACCAAAAGTTGAAAATATTTATAAAATGTTTTACAGCATACATTTAATTTTGGATATTTGTACCTGGGGACAAGGACTGAAATGATGATTTCGTTTGTTTAAAACTTAAAATTAATTATTTATACATCATCATATGTCCATTTATCATTGGTAAATTGTTATAACAAATGTTACAATATATTACATTTTTCAGTTTTCGGTTTTAGTATAATTAATGGAATATTATTGGCAGTGGACGCAAATTGTCCAATTTTCAGATATTGACCCACATCGCATAAACCAATGGAAAAAAATCTTGAAATGCTCATAGTATGATGCCCAAAGTATGAGGTGAAATCTGAAAGATTCGGTGCGCACTATGCGCCGGAATATACAATATTAATAAAATTACATTATACAATACGTAGAAAAAAACGAATTGAATTTGAAGCGTAAATATTTATCCTAAACCTAAATAATGCCAATTTAGAAAATAATAAATACACATAAATACAATAACTTTTTATTTTTAAAATTTCCATTTCACAAATATTATGCAGTCTCGTTAAATATAACGTTGTTAAATACAAAAAACAGTTATTGATAAACTATTATTTATTTGAAATACAAGAAATTATTTTTTATATCCCCGGGATATAATGGTCATCTTGCATATATATATATATATATATATAACCATTATTAACAATTACAAACTACCAACAAAGATTGTGAAAGTATCTATATTATAAAGGACAAACATATCTGTGCGTAACGCATACGTCATTTTGCGAATGGCAACACTTTGAAATTTGAAATGAAATTTCAGTTTTGCAATTTTCGCTACTGCAAATTTTTAAATTTTTAAACTTCTAAACACCGCACATTTTCAATTTATACACCTTCGTACAGGGAAAAAAATGTGCTTTTAAATGCAATTTGTTGGAAAGCTGTATCTCAATTTATTTTTGAGATATTAATTTTTTTGTAGTTTTTAATACAAATTTTGTAATCGT
The DNA here is from genome assembly GCA_963932465.1 of Maratus speciosus. Lineage (NCBI taxonomy): Eukaryota > Metazoa > Arthropoda > Arachnida > Araneae > Salticidae > Maratus > Maratus speciosus. The sequence goes on along the minus strand of OZ010786.1, from coordinate 75,947,849 downwards.
GGCAACTGAAGTACTCCATTTACAATGAAATTAAATAGGAAAATAGTCATGGTTTATTATTTTTATTGATTATATCCTTATTGATGCCATTTTCACATTGCAAATAAGAGTAACTTTTATAGAATTTTTGAACAGAAAATGACGTCAGACATTAAACAAAACACAGATTCTTCTTCATAAATCAGTTACAATGCAATATTTTTACATTACGCTTATACCGAGTTTGAGACGCTAGGCAAAATGATTCAGTGAGTAAAAATGATGTCATATTTAAAACAAAAGGATCATTTTTTTAAATAAAATTATGACAAGTAAAGGCAAATTTCTGAAATTTTTTTCGCGGGTACTGAGATTAGAACTTAAAGTTTGTGCGAATGTTCACGTGAAAAAATGTATCGGACAAATGTGTCTTTAAGTTTGGAAATACATTCATTAATAATCTATTGAGCGTAAAATACTTTCAAATTGTGAATTTGAGTGGTGCGTATGTAAATTATGAGAATTTGAAAATAACGTACAGTTTAGATTTTATGGGGTAAAATTTTATGATGTGAAAAAGCGAAATCCTTTTTACTGATTTATCATCCGGTAAAAATAAACATGAGAGCCTCAATCAATAACTTCATCATAATTACTCATCTTGATTACGTATTCTAATACAGTTTAATTTTTCGATAATTTCAGCAGTTCAAGTTTGTGGAAATAATATTTTGGTAATTTTAGGTTAAAAATATTATTGGTTTTAAGAGTGAGACAACCAATGTTAGATGATTTTTTTATTGCAATTATTTTTGTAGGTTTATTATAAATTCCATCTGACAGTTCCTTTCTAACATTTTAGTTCTTCGAATTTCGACGGGTTCCAACTCGTAAATGATAAAGACTGATCCCCTAAACAATTTCAACATTGATTATAAAAACATATTAAAAATAGGATAAAAGAAATATAATGGAAACTTGTACAACTAAGGCAGATTCATCAGATCCTAAATGCCTACATACTACAAATGCAGTGTGTGGTTTCATCTTCGTTTTAGCCATAAAAATGCTAAATAATACTAATTTGGGGAACGGCATATAATTAATCCAGAAATAAATTATTGGAAAACTATTAAGTTAAAAATAAATTTTGATGAAAATGAATTGAAAAAAAACAAACATATTGACACTTTGAGAGCCTTTGTTACAAGCAATGGTGCAGTAAAAAAAAGTTAAAATTATTTGGACATGTTGCCAATTTTTTTTAAAATTATGATCGACCAAGAAGTAATAATGCACAGTATAGTCAAGTACAAACTGCAATGTATGGGACCAAGCTCCCTCTATAGAACATTTAAAAATGAATTCCACTTTGTTGCCCAAAGAATCAATGCAGTTTTGCCATCTATAGTGTTTATTATTAGCAAAATACATTGTTTTGGAATAAAAAGTAATATATATAATTAAATAAATATTTATATCTATTACTGGATGAAACTTTAAAGCATATACTTTCTAGAGATACATAAGTGACAATTAAAAATATTTTAATAAATTCATAACATCATATAAGAAAAAAAGATGCAAATGATTTATTAAATAATAATAGTAAATGTAAAATGGTGATATGCATGATTCAATAATTAATGTTTCACATACTTTAGAATCTAATTTTAATCTATTTCTCTTAATTTGATAGAGATCTTAAGAAATGGATTAAAAGTTTTACTTAGAATAAAACATTGTGACAATCTTAAATTTCTCCTTATTTACAAATAATTAATACAATTTGATTATTTTAATTCAATATTATAAACATACAAATTTCATTTATTTCACATTTTGTTGTTTATAAGAACAATATCTTTCCGTTTAATGTTTTATTATCCCCGAAAAACTGCAAGCAGCTTTCACAATTAAAGAAAAACTTTTTTCGAAGAGAAAAGTTCACTTTCAACATGAAATTTCTATCTTGAATTAATAAAAATCAGTTGAAACAAATGTAAATATTTATTGAAACTATAATTGAAATAGAAAAATCCTTTAAAGAAACGAAAACGCCTCAAGAGAAATATGGAAAAGAAAGCAATAACCTATTCAATTTTTTAATTAAAAAAAAAACTCAATCAAAATTGTATTAATATTATCTAAAATAACCAAATTTAAATATTGCATGTTCTGCAAACTTGAGCAAATGCATTTCAGTTTTATAAGTAACGTAAGTTATCGGTAGAATTTTATATTGTAAGACTATTATTTAAAGTGAAATATTTGCAATGCAAAAGTGTTCTTGAAAAAATGTAAAATAATAGGATATAATAAGAAAAGAAAATAACGATTTGATCATGGCGTACAAGTATTTTTTATAAACATAAGAAATGACATTTTATTATTCCTTAGTTTATGTAATATAACTGTTTTTTTATTTATTTGTTAAATTTTCTCTACATAAAGAGATCCAATTTACCGTCTCGTTAAGTACAATGTTGGTTTATTAAACAAATAGTTATTGGACTTTATTTTGTTTCTTTCGCTTAAATTAAACTTCTAATACACGTATATGAACGCAGTAACTATTTACTCGTAACTCCAAATCACATTTATTTTGGACAATACGCAGAATTCAAAAAAAAAAAAAAAAAAAAAAAAAAGTTACACATAGGCATTTCAAATATTTAAAACACCTAGGACAAATGTAAGTATAAATAAGAGTAATAAGTCTTAATTACGCCTACTAATAACCATATCACAATATATATTCCAAACGGAAAAGTCAAAACAGATATTAAAATATTTATTTGCTTTAAAGACGTTACTAAAAACACATATAAAATATAATAAAAACCTATATTTACATGTTTCAAATCCTTCATTGAGTCGTCATCAGAATATGTAACAGAAATTACAAATGCAATGCATATGAAAACCGGAAAAAATCGTCGAATACAAGTAAACATATAACGACCCCTACATTTTCGAACTGATAAAAGTATATCACATTGTCATATGTTACTTAACCTGGCTCAATCAAACAGAGAGCATTAAAATACTATTTAACGGATTGATTTACAGGTCTCATTTTTATTTACAGTTATTTATAAGAGATTCCATTGATATTTATTTAAGAGGTTCAGGGATTTATAACAATACGTTATCTTTTTGCATCCCGAATATATGGATTGAGTGGTTAGACAACTTGCTGAATCGCGGCATAGAAGGAACACATGTGATATCTAAGATATAGGGGCATTTATATGTTTACTTGTAGTCTATTTTTTTCGGTTTTCAATATAGGTTTTTTATTTATTTTTAATGTGTTTTCAGTAACGTCTTTTAAGCAGATAAATATTTTGATCTATGTTTTAACTTTTCCGTTAGGGATAGATATTGTGATACACCTAGGACAAGTGTATTACATTTTATCGGTCGTCGGATGCGACTTTCGTTTTCGAAAACTAAATCATAATACACTATGGAGGAGATAAAAGATTATCAGAGCGAGAAACAAAGCCTATGGTGAACTCTGGCAAAGCGCAGTGAACTGTAACAGTAAATACTCGTTACAACCTCCCACTGTGGTTCCGAAAATGCCTCGATGAGGAATCAGAAAACTTTTCTGGTCTATCACTCTTCAGCAGTGGTTGCACGGGCAGCTCATCTTCATCTGATGTGTGGTAAGTGACTACCAAAATATTGGGATTATTTGAACGAGCTACCTCCTATGATGTTAACGACCTTTGAGTTAGGATGATATACGTACAATCTCGGCGCGGCATGCATTTTTGCACTCCGTTTTTGTTTAACTAACTTGCTAACCGACTTGCTAAATGGATCTAAAGTCACCCACAACTGATCTCCAGTACTATAATTTGGGCATTGTCGATTCTACTGATCGATACAAGATTTACGTTTATATAGCTCTTCTTCGCTTAGCTCATGCACTCTAGATGAACAATTTGCAAACTTTTTAAGGTGAGGGTAATTTCACGAACGAAATTGTCGTTTTTTATCACAGTCCTTAAATCATGAATAGCATCGTCAAGGGTATGCATTTCACGCGATAACTGCAAATACGCGACCATTTGACCCGTAATCTTACGTAGTCACCTGTAGTCAATGGTGCAGAATTCATTTAAACCTAACAGATGAGGAAAGTTCTTCCCAGGAACCATGGTCATCCTGTACTAAAATACCGATGTTTTAAATATCGATTTTTATGCTCAAAAGTGTTCGCTTGTGGATGGTAAATGGGTATTATAGTTTGCTAAATATAGAACTGGTGACATAAATGTTGCATGACATCGCTCACAAACTAATTACTTAGTCCATTGTCACTAATTACTTTTCTAGGTAACCCATAACGTTAAAAAATTTTATTAAGGTGTGTCAATTGACATACCGTAGTGAGGGGTAGTAATGCAAAAAGCTACGCTCAACGTGTTACAAAATCCTCAAAAATGTATATCCATCGTTTTTCAGTTTTACTTTCGGTAAGGGGCCTAAATAAATCTACAGATGTAGTTTCCAGTCGTTCAACACAAAACGAAGTTTATAGCAATCTAGCTGGCTTTTTATTTGAGGTTGATTTGGGGCTCCTTTGCAATCAGGACAAGCTTTAACATAGTCTGACCTAAATTTTCTCATATCTGTCCAGTTATATCTTTTAACAATCAGCCGGAAAGTTTCTTTGGTGCCATAATGTTTAGCGGTAGAGACATCATGGTATTCTTTTAGGATCCTTTCACGGTTATTGTGTGATCGAATTACCGATTGTGATTGTTCGTATTCAGAGTTAGGGGCATATAAATACAGTGCACTCTGATTCATTAGAGAAACACTTTCAGTCGAGCTAACTAAACCTATAACAGGGGTGTTACTCTCAGAACATTCCATAGTTTTCTTCAGCTCTGGGTCTTTAAACTGTACTTCTCGAATGAATTTAGACATTTAATGGGAAAATCCACTGTAGCAGTATTCATCTCACATCAATTTTGTGAACAAATCTGGACAAAAATAGCATATGTGTAACCACGTTTGCTTTCCCTGGGATATACTCTATATTTTATAATTATTTCTTCATGGGTAGCTTTTGATAGAGTGGAGCAGCTACTGGTACATGGTTTCCAGTAGGAATATGTAGCTCTATAAAAGTAGTAGTCTCTCCATTTGGTTGGAACACATCTTTAGATTGTCGCATCAATTTACTGAATTTTTCCCTTTGGTCTTCAGGTAGATGATTACATTTTTCTTTACATATTACGCATGAATTAAACACCTTTGGCGATTTCTGATGAAGAAGTAGTTCGTCATCAGAAATAAGATCAAATACATCATGACGAATGCCGTGAAAATACCACTGTCGATTCTGCTGTTTGCAAAAAGTGTATCCCTAATAAAGGCCGATTTCCTTTTTCTTTAGGTACAACAATTAGTTCAGTTTTAAGAGATTTTCCTTTTACTTGGATAGTTACTTCAGTGTATAAAACTTCACGATTAAGTTTACTTCCATTAATTACAACCAAATTATTGCTATTTAAATTAAATCCAAAAATTACTATTTAAATTAAATGCCACTTTTCTTGTAATGCACATATTTCCATGCAGTAAAGCTCGTAACTTCAGATTACATTTATTTCGGAAAGCACGGACAATATACATGTTTACACATAGTTACCAATAGATATTTCACACCAATAATTCACATCTTTAAAACACATATGACACGAGGATATCACTTTTTTTATCGATCTTCGGATGCTACAATGTTTTTCGGAAATTGAATCATAATACTCTTCGGAGGTGGTAAAAAAAATCAAGAGCAACAACTCCTGGCGCCCTCTGGGAATTGTGTGTTGCACTTTGTTTTTTTAAATTTTTATATGCAAACATTGCCTGGTAAAATATTCTTTCTTTAAATATAAATATTTATTTTTATCCTCGACATATTATGACTAGCTTGTATATATATATACAAATATATGAACATACATATATATATATATATATACAAATATATGCATTTCTGTTGTTTAAACAACAAATAGTAGTCGATTTTTTATTCATTTTTCATAATATAATAAAGATAATAAGAAATAGATTAAAAGTTTTACTTAGAAAACCATTCTGACAAATTTAAATTCTACATAATAACTAAAAAATAAAAAATAATGTGTAATGTGGTCTAAACACTAAATGCATTTTTCTAATTCTAGCTCAGTAGTATAAACATACCCATTTTATTTATTTCACAAATTTGTTGGTAAAAACAGTTTTATCCTTTTACATTTAATGGTTTATTATCCTATAAATACCATAAACAACTTTTTTGAAATAATATTCAGAACAAATATTCTCCTTCAACATGAAATTTCTTTGAATTAATCAAAATCAAATGAAACAGATGTAACCATATATTGAAAACATAATGGAAATAGGAAAAAAAGATTTAAAGTAATGTAAAATGCCCCAAGTGGAATGTAGGAAAAGAAAGCAGCAAGCTCTTATTAAATTCAAGCTTCAAAACATTACTCAAGTGAATTTTTTACTGAGAGTATCTAAAGTAACAAAATTTAAATATTCAATGTTCAGCAAAAAGAATCAAATGCATTTGAAAGTTACTAGCATTTCCAAATATGAGTAGCAGTTTAAAGACTATAGTGTCCTATGTTTGCATTAAAAAGTTGTGAAAATCAACTTATATTAACTACTTGACTGCATATCATAAATATTTAATATAAACGTTTTAAATGTTATTTGATAGAATTATCAGTTTACGCAATACGATAATTCTTCCTTTAATAAATTTCGATAAAATATGGACAACTAAACATATTAAAGAATTAAACATTTTTTTTTCAATGATTCATATTCACTGATAATACATTACTTCTTTGGAATATAAATTAAACATTTCTTTATCCCCATGATAATATAATCAGATTGTCTGATTCAATTCATGTTTATAAATCAGTTCATAGTATAATGTATATCCGTTTCTCTTAATTTAGTAGATATCATGAAAAATGAGTTTAAATATTTAAGTAGGAGAGAAACATATAGAGAATTTTAATTTCTTTTATATTTCATGCATTTTTATAATTTTATCACAATAGTATAAACATTCGAATTATTTATTTTACATATTAATATTTAATACGTTATTTCTACCATTATAATAATTCATTATTCCCTAATTATCATACTCAACTTTAAAATTTTTATAAAATAATATATATATATAAATATCAAATATCTTTTTAAGAAATATCTATTTTTTATATGATATTTTATATAAGATATTTTTATCAAATATCTTATTTTTTTTGGCAACAGTTGCATATAATCTTACCATTTTTTTTTTGTTATGCATGATTGCTGATTACAGAGGATCTCAAAGTGGTAATATTTTTTTTTGTTTTGTTTTACAATCCGTTTACACCTTATTTATTTTTTCATTTAATAGTTTTTCCAAATTTTTTTTTAGCTTTATTGTGTTTGAGCAAAACTAAATTCGCATTACTTAGCTGTATTATGGCTAATACAAAGACGAAGCTAAACACTTTGTTTTAGTTCCAAAGTGCCAAGGTATTTATGGCCTGGTGATTCTACCTAGGTTATACAAATTTTGATTATATTTCTTTAATTCTCATTTTTACTATGTTTCTTTGTAGTAACTTGCAATATATATATATATATATATATATATAGCATTCAAGCAATGCTTCTTATTTCTACTTCAGAAATTAACCGTATTTTTACTTAAGATGTCGAAATATTACTCTTGTAAACGAGTTTTGTATCATAATTTCTATAAGTTCCATTTTTATTCAAGATCTTTCTCCTTTTTGGATTCATTTTGTGGTTTTTCTAATTGAATTTATGTATTTTCCAATATATACTGCATTTCAGACAATGGATTTAATGGTGCTGTCAATGATATCATTTTTTCTGGTCGTTTTTCATTTGTTAAAATGTTTTAGTTACAAATAGTTTGACAAAATATGGCAAATATTTCTGATTTCCTGTATAGATTTTATGCATTTGGCTTCCTGTTGATATTGATATTTTGCCAAATTTAAATGCTATAATGTTTGTATCTTATTTAATACTTAATTTATAAGTGTTTCTATCTAGTCTTAAAAAAATTCATTAGTGATTAGTTAATTTAATTTTTGTTGTTCCAATTTTAAAAATAATAATACTTGTATCATCTGCTGATACTCAATGTATGAATTATATTTGAAATAGATGATGATTTGTAATATTCTATAATGGTTCTCTCTCTCTCTTTCTATTATATATATATATATATATAAATTTGTAGTATTTTATCTGAAAATTATTAAAAGGTTCACTTGGCTTATAATTATAAATAAACGCATCTATTAGTTCGTCAATTTAATACGGCATTTATTATTCACTCTAACAAATATTATGCTTGGAAGATCACAACCTTTCATCCACATCAATAATATAATACATTTGTTTACATAAATACTGGAATTCATCTAGAATTCTTAATCAAATCTTTTATTTGATACACAACGAATCTTCAACCTTCATGTTGAGATAAAAACTAACGAACTTCTAAAAAACATAAAACATCTCTTCAATTTTCTTATTTTCCATCAAAAACGTTGCCACACATCTTTGGTTTTTTTTCACGCTCCTCGTGTTGTACTTTTTATTTCACATATGATGGCGTATCGATTCAATAAACCCTTGAGTTAGACGAGTTGCATTGTTGAGAATATTTATATTCCCACATACGGTCATCCTGATAGTCCGGTGACCCAACGGAACGTGTTTTCAAATGATATCTTCTTTTAAATTTAGCTTCATATCCACCATAAACAGAATTATCAGTATGGTTTAATGACTGTTCATACTGCCTACGATTACTATTACTCCAGAAGTATACATCTCTTTTACACAGTTCAATCTCTTCCCTTTCAAAATTTTCCCGTATTCTTTCTTTCTGATCCCCGTATAAATATCTTCTATCGTCAAGAAATGTATGCTGTTTACAATATCTGGGACGTCTCTTTACAAAATTGTCTCTCGGATAATATTTTCTATCTTCATTTTTGTCATTGCGATCACGCTTGTAATTTCCGCTAAATCTCTTTTTATTTACATTTATTCCTTCAGTATTATTTTAGGTAGATTTCGTAAGAAATACTACCTATTGCAGTCGTTACCATGATGCGACTTTTGAAAAATTCCTTCATAACTTTTCATTATAGGACCCCAGGAACCCAAAACCACCCCCACCTAAAAAGTTTATATATATATATGTATGTATGTACTAAATTTTGTCCACACGATAAAAGTCGCAATAATGCACGGATCGTCTTCAAACTCGCCAACAACTTTGAGATGGTTGATATCTCGGCGGGGATTGAAAATGGGCAAAATCGGCCCAAGGGAATGGAAATGGGAAGGGCTCAAAATTTTGAATACCGTCTAACATGATTCTGATAAAACCAGCTCTTACACAACAATGACAGGAAAAAATAAATATTTTTCGTTAAGCAATTGCCAACAATTAAAAAAAAACAATGAAATTCTCACCACAACAATTGTTTTTCTATTGCAAGATTTCACGTGAAAAATTAACTTAAATAAATAGTTTGACGAATTGAAAACAAATTGAATATTACGTCATTAGTTTTCTAGTGCAAGATTTCCGCATGAAAACTCAAAATGAAATAAATAGTATATATATATATATATATATATATATATATATATATATATTGCGTCATATTGGAAATATAATGGAGCTCAGCAGGTGAATATGTAACGTCATGTGAGTTTGAAGAAACGTATTAAAACAGGATAAAAACCCGACTATGGAAATATTAACATATTTTAACACTTTGAGGTTCTCTGAATTTGCTTTATCCATTTTTAAACCTGTTCCATATACATGCGTGTGTGTATTCGTGTATATTAGAATTTTCAAAAAATGTTTAGCTCCCTAGAGCTCATTCTTAGTGAAGGAACTGGGTTTATCTCTAATCTTGATTTAAGTTTTTTTGTTGAATTTAGTACTTAACTTCGAAATCTACCTCCGCCTGTAGGCCCGAGCCGGCAGGGATTTTTTATTTCGACGTTTTATTTGTATTAGGTAGTTTCGTAAGAAATACTACCTATTGCAGTCGTTACCATGTTGCGACTTTTGAAAAATTCCTTCATAACTTTTCATTATATGACCCTAGGAACCCAAAACCACCCCCACTTAAAAAGTATATATATATATATATATATATATATGTACTAAATTTTGTCCGCACGATAAAAGTCGCAATTATGCACGGATCGTTTTCAAACTCGCCAACAACTTTGAGATGGCTAATATCTCGGCGGGGATTGAAAATGGGCAAAATCGGCCCAAGGGAATGGAAATGGGGGAGGGGGGGGGGTTAAAAATTTTTAATACCGTCTTAACAAGATTCTGATAAAACCAGCTCTTACACAACAGCGACAGAAAAAAATAAATATTTTTCGTTATAGTGCCAACAATTAAAAAAAAAAAAAAAAAAAAAAAAAAAAAAAAAAAAAAAACAATAAAATTTTCACCAAAACAATTGCTTTTCTATTGCAAGTAATTCACGTGAAAAAATAAATTAAATAAATATTTTGAAGAATTGAAAACAAATTGAATATTACGTCATAAGTTTTCTAGAGCAAGATTTCGGCATAGAAACTCAAAATGAAATAAATAGTTTGACGAATTTAAAAAAAAAATATATCGCGTCATATTGGAAATATAATGGACCTCAGCAGGTGAATATGTAACGTCATGTGAGTTTGAAGAAACGTATTAAAACATGATAAAAAACCCGACTATGGAAACATTAACATATTTTAACACTTTGAGGTTCTCTGAATTTGTTTTAGCCATTTTTAAACTTATCCCATATACATGCGTGTGTGTATTCGTGTACATTTGAATTTTCATAAAATGTTTAGCTCCCTAGAGTTCAGTCTTAGTGAAGGAACTGGGGTTATCTCTAATCTTGTTTTAAGTTTTGTTGGTGAATTTAGTACTTAACATCAAAATCTACCTCCGCCTGTAGGCCAGAGCCGGCAGGGATTTTTTTCTCTCGTGTTCTTTCGTTTATAATATTTTTCAAGATTATTCATTTCATTTTTATTTTCATTCGCGCGTGCATATAAATTCCGTTTTTCTTTTAGCTCGCTCATTCGTACGATACGTGTACCTCATTTCTTTCATTCAAACTTTTGTTAATTGAATTTAATTTTTTTCTAACGAGATCGTTCCGTTTTTCTCATTATAGCTTTTCTACTTATTTCATTGGCCACATATTTTAAATTTTCATCGGTATTCCTTACCGCCCTAATATATCTACAATACTTAATGGTCTTGCCTTTGGCGTTTTCTTCCTTGGCGAGATTTTTTATTTTGACACCTTCTTCTGTGACTGTTAAAATGCATCGTGATATTGCACTTACACCTAACAATATGTCACATTCTAGACCTGATATTACATGAAAATTACCTGTCAGTTTCACGCCGTCTACTTGTATTTCATGCTCAAAGTATCCTATTGGCTGTATTTCTTCTCCGCCAAATCCAGTCAATATATGCAAATTTTCTTGACATAATTCAGGTGCGCCTATTTCGGTGTAATATTCTTCATTTATTAAACTCACATCGCTTGCTGTGTCGATGATAATTTTCGTGGGTTTCTCATTTCTTGGAACTACACGTATCTTTTTTGTCGATTTGGCGTTATTTTCCGCTTTTGATAATCTCATTATGTTTCTTTTTTGTGCGCTATTATCGTTTGCTTTCCTAATTGGGTTACCATAATATTCTTGTGTGCTCATTTGATCCCTATTTGTACATTTGGCGGCGATATGACCAGGCAAACCACAAAGATGGCAGATAATTCTCGAATTAATAGCTCTTTCGCCTCGTCCTATATTATTTTGATGAGAATTTTGATTCCACTGGCTATATATTTCCTCCCTGTTCACGCTATTTTGCGCCTTATACAATTTGGCGGTTTTAAATCCTCTACACGCCGTATCAAAATCATCCAGTTTTTCCACTAATACATCTACTTCTTTTATCTTTGGAAATTCCTCAAAAAAAACGTTCTCTGGTTTCTGGCGGTATTTTTCGCTTAATTTCATCAGTTACTAATAACTTCGTTAATCCCTCAAAAGTTGTTACGTTCATTCCACGTACCCATTCATTAAAGTACGTTTTTAACTGAAAACCAAAACCGCGCCAATTATCTGTTGTCTCCTTTTTATGAGTCATTAACCTCTGTCTAAATTCTTCCGGCGACATTTTGAATCTTTTTAACAATAATTTTTTTATATATTCGTAATTATTTACATTCGGTTCCTTTTCTCTTGTAATTATGCTAGCTATTTCTAACGGTAATAAACTTAATAGATATGAAACCCATTCATCCTTGTCTATTTTCATTTGAGATACTTGTCTTTCGTATAATGTTAAAAACATACAAATATCACCATTTTCACTGTTAAAACGATTAAGTAAGTTCAATAAATCAATATTTTTACCTGTTCCCGTTCTTGGAGCTAGTATTTCTGCATCCTTCTGAGGGTCTATCTCGGCTTGCATCGTCAATTTCTTTAGCTCAAATTCCCTCATTTTTTCTTTATCCTCTACTTCTAACATCAATTTCTTCTCCTCTATTTCTGTCTGTCGTCTTCTCTCTTCTGCTTTAAGTTCTGCCTGTCGTCTTCTCTCTTCTGCTTCAAGTTCTGCCTGTCGTCTTCTCTCTTCTGCTTCAAGTTCTAATTTTCTTTCTTCCAACGCTATTCTCTTCTCCTCTTTCTCCTTCTCTGCTTCTATTTTTCTCTGCTCTTTCTCCTTCTCTGCTTCTATTTTTCTTTGCTCTTTCTCCTTCTCTGCTTCTATTTTTCTTTGCTCTTTTTCCTTCTCTGCTTGCGCTTCAAGTTCTGACTTTCTTTTCTCTTTGCTAGCCGATGATATTACTTCAAGACGGTCTTTTATAAAGTCTTCATCAAAACTTTCCCAAGTTTTTATTGCTTCAATTAATGACAGAATGGTTACTTTCTCTGGCGTGTTTATTCCGCATTCCTCGCATAGTTCAATCAAATCGCTTCGTCGCACTTTATTCAAAATCGACATAATGATGTGTTTTTTTCGTAATCGTTTCAATTTTTTATTCAAATCCCGGCACCGAGCCCCCAAAATTTGTAGTATTTTATCTGAAAATTATTAAAAGGTTCACTTGGCTTATAACTATAAATAAACGCATCTATTAGTTCGTCAATTTAATACGGCATTTATTATTCACTCGAACAAATATTATGCTTGGAAGATCACAACATTTCATCCATATCAATAATATAATACATTTGTTTACATAAATACTGGAATTCACCTAGAATTCATACTCAAATCTTTTATTTGATACACAACGAATCTTCAACCTTCACGTTGAGATAAAAACTAACGAACTTCTAAAAAACATAAAACATCTCTTGAGTTTTCTTATTTTCCATCAAAAACGTTGCCACACATTTTTAGCTTTTTTCCACGCTCCTCGTGTTGTACTTTTTATTTCATATATGATGGCGTATCGATTCAATAAACCCTTGAGTTAGACGAGTTGCATTGTGAGAATATTTATATTCCCACATATATATATATCTGTGTGTATATACATATTATATATATATATATATATATATATATATATATAAATCCTAACGAGTATGGTAAAATCCTAACGAAACGAATTTCTGAAACGGATATATGAATCGACTGATTAAACAACTGATTATGTTTCAAACGATTTCTCCTAAAATATGGAATACTTTGCGATGAAATTAACACCAAAAATCAGCATTCATTCGCAGATCTCAAAACTGGTGTTAGAATTTTTAAATTCGAATTAGTTTTTTAAATATTTTTTTTTCTAATTTTATATACATGTTTCTAATTAAGGCAACTCAAATTTTAATCACATATATTTTTTTTTTCATATTTCAGAAAAGGTTGACATGGTAACCCGGCTATTGTTGTTTATTTGATAATAAATGTTTATTTACTTATATTTCTTTTTATAAATTATATAAATTATTTTGTTCTATAATTATTAATAATTTTTTTATATTTCCTTTAGAAAATAATAGAAAATAATTAAAAAATACGGCACTACTTAGTTATTCCGTCGACGAATTTCGCCAAATTATATAAATCGCCAAAAAACTCGCCAAATTATACAAATTGACATAATTTATATTTTAAATAACGAAAGAACAAATAAATTAGTATAACATTGATAAATATACAAATAAAAAGTCGAAATAAAAATTACTTGATGACGTAAACACGTGAAACTTGCTTAAAGTCAAGTGAATGTGACATTTACGATCAACCATTATTGGCATTTAATCTTATAATTTGGCGACAGATTTTTGATCGACGGGATAACTAAGTAGTACCAAAAATGCATAATGTAACCGGTATTTGAAAATGAGGTTTTCGTCAAATTTTCGTAAAAAAAAAAAAAAAAAAAAAAAAAAAATCATGCCAAACCTGCTGTGCGTATATCTGGCCAAATATTACCACTCGAAAAAAAAAATGCCAACTGGCGTGTTGAAAAAAAGCTATTGGCGAGATTTACATCCGGCTAGCCTAATAGTACCAAGAATTATTTGCAACCATGGCAAATTTTATGTAGTTTTATTCGAAAAAAAAAAAATGTTGATTTTTTAATTAACTTACGGTCCCATATTGGCGCGAATTTTTCTGACGCCGATGTCATATACGGCACTTAACTGGCGCCAAAGTTTCGTTATTTTGCTTGATATAGTAAGCCGGATGTTGTTGTTTATGCTGTCGATGCGTTCCTCAAATTGGCGTCGTTAAAAAATCGTGCCAATATGGGACGTATATGACATCTGTGCCAAACTTTCATCTGAACGGCGAAGAGATCAGACCGTATTTGTTTATGGCAATTGATGACTTGAACTATTATAATATAGATGAAATGATGGCGATAGAATAATATTTAGAGACTTATCACCTGTGCCTGGCTAACATTAAAGTACCAAAATGGCGCCTAGAGTATAAAAAACGAAGTGGTTCGCCTGGAACGGTTGATGATAGTCACATGACTTAGGTTATTGTTATAGAGATTGTTTTAAAGTACCGGAAGAAAAAGACTCTGTATACTTAATTTATTTTATTTTAGCTTCTTTTCAAAAGTTTAACTGATCCTCTTTAATAATTAACGAAAACAACCATTGGATGTCTTAACAGCAACTGATTCGCCCTTAAATTTTTGCAAACAAAGGGAATTGAATGGAAACCCGTTTAAAGGGAGATCTGCACAGCTTTTTTCAGTATAATTCAATCTTCTCTAATATTTTTAAACCCATCAGATTAGCGTGTTTTTAGATTCTGCGGTGTCTGAACGCGGGTTGGTGAGCGTAGCTTGCAGGGGCACAGCTCCCTTGTATATATATATAACATAAACGATACAAAATTAAAAGACATCATACTTTATACACTGAAACAAATGCATTTCTGTATTACAAATAATTTAAATCATGCAGTACCATTTTAAATTACAAGAGGATTATTTAGACCCCATTTTACAATAAATCTTTCAATTCGGATTAAACACATGTTTAGAAATAGTATAATAAAATAAGTAAATAAAACAGAATTTCGAGACATTTTCAACCTAAACATTACTAATGTAATATTATAAATTTCTCTTTTTATTAAATCAAATAAGTATTATTTTTTATTCTATAGCGACGTTAAAAAGTATTCAGAAGTTTCCATCGGTCTTTTTTTTATTTAAAAAAATATACTTACGGGTATAAATTCCAATAAAAATATTTACTTCCTGCTAGAAAAGCTGTTTTTAAAGACAAAAAAAAATCTAGTTCAACACGGAAATTTCCTCTTATTACACGTAAACACAGATCTTACGCAAATATATATTGAAAAAAAAATGGGAGGAGAAAAATGCCTCAAAATGATAAAACGCCTTAAGTGAAATTGCAGAAAAGTAAAGTAATAAGCTCTTATTAATGCTTCAAAGCGTTACTTATACGACAAATACCATTTAAACATCTAACGTAAAAATATTAAAATATTCCAATTTATGGAATTTTAAAGCAAGTGCACTATGATTTTACAAATATTTTAAGTCATGCATAACGTTTTAAATTGTAAGACGATTATTTATAGACCATTTTCGTAATGCGAAAGTGAGACGAAAATATATTTCTATGCATTATAGCATATATAAGCGCTGAAAATAACGATTTAGTTATGAAATAGGGATATTTATTATAAACGAAATAAATGTGATATTATATTAAAAAAAACTCTTCAAAAATAATAATCAAGTAAAGATATAAAAAGTGCAGACTAGTTTATCCGATAAGTCAGTAGTTGCTGGAATTTTGTTTTCTTATATGCATACATCCGACAATTTTTTTTAAATACTAACTCTAATAATTTGTTATATATCAGATATGATTGACAACATTTAGATTTTTACAATTATTTGTGAAAAAATTCTGAATCAAATTTACGTTCAATTCTGCAAATTTAATAGAGATTATAAGAATAAGATATATGGTTTTACGTAACGAAAGTTACTTTCATATAAGTATCTTGCGGCGGGCTTAAATTATTTTTTGATGCAGTAAATAGAACATTTTAATATTTTTTTTTTAATTCTCTTTCTTAAGCCTTTCAAACCGAAATGAAAATAGTTCATGAATTCGATATATCTCCGACCACCTTTCTGTCCGTGATCTAACTTGCATAAATGCATGTAATTTATATATTTTATTGAGGTTTGAAATAGCAAGTTGTGTATTGAAAATGAAGCGTGTTGTATTATTTATAGGGACACTCAACCTATTGTCGTTACATTACGTTTTATGAAAAAAAAAATCGTTTGCAGCGTATTTTTATGACGTTTCACAATCTCAAACCTATTGGTAATAATGAAAATCACTGAACTGCAGCACGATATGCTTAGTATAGTATATGGTATATATAGAATTTATCGTTCATTAACGTGGATACAAAAAAACTCCTGTTTCAGTACTGTGTAAAATCAATAATTGCTGAATATGCATTTTTAACACTTTCCAACAAAGTTGAAAAGTGTTTATGATTTCGGTCTGTCTGTCCGTCTGTTCAGGCTCTAACTCCCGTCAATATACTCCGATTGCACTGAAAATTTTGGATGTGATTGACATTTACCATAGCACTTTCCCTATTTCAAATTAAGTTTGTAGCATGTTTAGTTTATTTATAGGGACAGTCAAAAGTATTCCGTTATATTATGGACAATGGGAAAGAATCGTTTCAAATGATTTTGAATGATGTTACACGCTTTCAAACACATAAAAACTGATATGAATTTATGAAGTGCACTAAAATATGCATTGTGTAGAATATGCGGTGCAAAGAATAATTGTTTTTCTTTTACAGGGCCACTCAAAAGAAATCCGTTACATAATGATATAGAAGTGGAGGGAAATGTTTCCGGCGAATTTTAATTATGTTAAACTATTTCATATATAATGAAATAGGATATTCGTCGCTGAGATTTACTATACCTTATTTCATGTATAATACGAACTGCATAGCATTTACAGGGAAACACAAAAAATTTCAGATAATATATTGTATCCGAAGTAATGTACATTAGCGATGATTGCTGAAAATGCATTTTTAATTATGATATACGGTTTTATTTTTCACTATACGAGTATTTATGCATACCATATGGTATGGATAAATGCTATAATTCATATACAGGGCTACACAAAACAATTCGTAAGGGTTACTGGTTATGAGCGCAAATTGCTTAAAGTTAGTTTTTAATTGAGTTATGCATTTTTTCGCAGAACTGCATTTAGCTTACTAAGAAATGTTTGTAGAATTTAGATAAAGGATATACAGGGTTGCACAAAGAATTAGATACCTGGCCGTCTAGAAATGGCAATTTCTGGAAATGTCATTGCAGTAGTTTTAACAGTGTTTTAGTTTGAATAAAATTTTAACTAATAGCGGCGTGTAATAAGGGTTATACAAAAGTATTGAAGTATGTTTCCATGTATTAGTATAAATTGCTGAACGAGAAATATCAACCTGTTATGCGTTTTCTCTCTAAACTAAATTTTCCCATTATATTGTATATACATTAAATTACAGATCAAAACAGGGTTGCTCAAAAGAATTAGAATACATATTTGGCTAAGGACGATAACTGCTGAAATCAGTTTTTCAAAAGTTTTATGCTTTTTCTGAAATGTTTACTTAGTTAATCTTATTTACCTTATTTCCTTAAATAACGAAATTTTGTAAAAGCATTTAGGAAGTTTTGGAAAGTGTTTTATAATCTAGGCTTGACGCATGATTTTTTTCTTGTTAATTGTGGTAAGAATTTTTAATATAACCATTTTTTTGCATATTGCTTGGCGTTTATACATACATCATATACAGGGCTTCACAAAATAATTCGAGTACATCTTCGCTGATTGACGGAAATTTTCTGATAGGGAATTTTCAATTGTGTTATGACTTTCCTAAATAAACTAAATTTTAGAATCTCTCTATTCTAAAAAAAAGTAACTACCGCTGTCACCGCCGCCGCCGCCGGTTTTGAGTTTTTTGTAACCGGAGGTCTTTATCCGTTAACAATAAGAAAAATATTGTATACAAAATATGAAAATCGGCGGTATTATAGAGAAATGTCTGATAAACACGCTGATGCAGACAGTTTTCTAATCGAAGAATTATTTTAAGAGATAATTAAGGCTAAATTTGGACAAAGTCGTTCCATTAAAAAAGTTTTATAGGAGCAAAAACTATACATCGGAATTTAATCTTTTTAGATCATTTTATACGTTATAATTTCCCGGTGTGCAGATTGCATTTATTTTTTAAATTTTACTCATCTTTTGAGCTTTTATTTCTATTTTAAATTCAAATTTTCGGCATTTCGAGAGAGATTTTTTACTTATTTTAGAAAATTGTACTAATTTAACCTGTTGCCAACTTTATAAATAGCGCAAACAATAATGTTTGCTTCAAATTAAAAATTTATTTACACCTGACTATTATAAACAGAAAAAAAAAACATTCAAATTAGAATTAAATAATTACGTATAAAAAGCAGGAACTTATTGAAAATTACTTCATCTATAATTACACGTGAATTTTAACAGATAAAGGATATTGTAAAATAATAAATTCATTAACATGCGTTAGAAGTCTTAAATAGGAGAAATTACGTCATATTTACGTCACATTATAGTTATTACATAAAATGAACATTAATAATATTGCAAAACATTTTAAATTTAGAAACTGCGCTGCGATTTATTTAATATTTGGAGAGGATCTCTTCAACTGTTTTTGTTAGAAAAGCGCAAATAATATTTCATTTCTAACAAAAGTATTTTCACGTGAATATTTAAAAGAGAAAGAATAGCTTGGTAAAAATTACGTCAGATTAAAAACGATTAATTTAAAATGTCTCATTTAAAAGAAATTTCTTTTCGCTTTCTTTAAAAAAAAACCAGGAGACAAAGACTCTGTTTACTTAATTCCTTTTATATTAGCTTATTTCGAAATGTTGTTACACGTGTCTACGTCATCAAGTTATTTTTATTTCGACGTTTTATTTGTATTTTTATTAATGTTGTACTAATTTATTTGTTCTTTCGTTATTTAAAACAAAAATTATGTCAATTTGTATAATTTGGCGAGTGGTTTGGCGATTTATGAATTTGGCGAAATTGGTCGACGGATAATCAAGTAGTACCGCAGCGGATTTGGCGATAAAATTCCCCAATCAAAGAGAAATGAATAAAAATTCGTTTATAGGGAGATCGCCACTGTTTTTTTTAAATTATAATTCTATCTTTCGAAATCCTTTTAAAGCCGATCAAATTAACGTGCTTTTAGAGTCTGCGGTGTCTGGACGAGGGT
The DNA here is from genome assembly GCA_963932465.1 of Maratus speciosus. Classification (NCBI taxonomy): domain Eukaryota; kingdom Metazoa; phylum Arthropoda; class Arachnida; order Araneae; family Salticidae; genus Maratus; species Maratus speciosus. The sequence goes on along the minus strand of OZ010786.1, from coordinate 75,927,853 downwards.
TGGCGAGCATAGCTCGTAGGGGGCCGAGCCCCCTAGTACTAGAAAAATTAGTATATAAACGAATCTATAGATCATATACACCGATGCACTAAAGAATTAGGACATTTTTCCAACTATAGATTGCAATTGGCGAAAATGTGAATTTCAAATGTGTTATGCGTTTATAAAATTATTTACTAGATATCATAATTCATTTTGTTTATTGGATAAGTTTTGTTACTGTATTTTGACTGTGTTGGAAATAACTCATTAATTTATGTTTGACGCATAGTATTCTTTATTGTTTATTCTTAAGAAACAATTTATTAGAATTTTGAGTTTAAAACTAATACACTTCATTGTTATGTGTACATAATAAGTAACATTAATATTTTAATAAAGCATCTTTTATATTCTTTGTTTACATACAATTTGTTTTCTTAAATTTAATAAACATCTTGTAAAAAGGTAAATATATATTAATAAAATAAAGGAGAGAGAAGTCTCAAGTGAAAATGTAGAAGAAGAAAGTCATAAGCATTTTTTTATTTTTAAATTTAAGATTAAAAGCAGCCCTTCAATAATATTATGGAATGTTAGAAAAATGTAAAATTCCACGTTTAGAAAAATAAAGGAAACACATAACAATTTTAGGAACAATTTGTGCCATGTAAATCATTTAAAACGCAAATACAATTACGTTAAATTATTTTCTACAATACAAATATCTGTTTTAAACACTAAATTATAAAATGGAGGTTAAAAGACTCACGTAAAGTAATGATTTGATTGTAAAGCATAAACATTTGTCATAAACGTGGCAAGTGGGATTTTATAAAATTCTCCTTTATCGTAATTTGCTAATTCCATCTTTAAAAAAAATCGATAACGTAATCATACAATTGGTCGTCTATTACAATGCAGTATTATTCAATGCATTACAAGAGATTGGATTGTTTTAGCTGTAATTTGTTTTCATTTCTCAATATACATGCATTCAATCATGAAATAAAATGTTTAAAACATAAAATTTAACAATTCGTTTTCACCAGTGTATCTTGAAAAGTTGAAATATTTTTATAAATGTTTAAACACAACTTCTCTTTCGAATTTAAATTCATTTTTGGAATTTAATATAGGTCATGGGGAACGGATTTAAAATTCGCCATTGAAATATCTCATGTGATTTCATTTTTTCTTGAGATGAAATGTTTAATGTGGTTTAATATTTAATATTTTGAAGCGCATACAGTCGAATACGCACGAAGTTTCCTATCCCAGCAAAGAAAGAAATAATGGGCCATCAGCTGGAAAAATGATGGCAGCCAGCACTGCCACCAGCGGTACTTAAACCAGTACAAAAGTGTCCGTGCGTAACGCAGCTGCCCCATCAGTGATGGCCAACAGCAGGCCAGCATTGATATGCCATCACATTACTTCAATCCGGAACTTTTCCTGTAGTGATAGCACCTATCCTGCTGCTATTCCTTTGTTGGGCTAGTACTTTCCCTTACAAAAAATTCTTATAGAATTCTATAAAAAAAAACTTATAGAAGAAGTATTATAGAATTATGGCCCGTTTTTCTATAAGCTAGTTTCACCAAAAGCTATTGAAATATTTGAACTCGCAGCGGTTTCCATGTGGTCACCCTCCCAAGTACTAGCCGCGCACGGTGCTGTTTGGTTTCTGTGATCTGATGTGAACAAGTACTTTCAGCGTATTCTAAGACCACTCGTACTTCTCAAGCTCTTATTACTCTATTTCAAGTTTGTTTCTTTTTTGATTTGCGTTCCCAATCATTAAATTTGTATAGAAATTATTGTATTGTATATAAATCCTATGCATTTTATACGCTGATTGATTCTAAACTATGTAAATTATGAAAACCGAAATCCTTTGTAACTTAGTAAAACCATATTTAAGAAGGAAAGAAAAGTGCGTTGAAATAAATAATTTATTTATTTATTCATTTACTTATTCATTTTGTTGGTGGCAGTTGTGCTATATTATTTACAGTTCAAAAAACAAAAAAATAAATAAATTAGCTTCACAGCCTAAATTGTGTTAAGATATTCATTTCAGATTTGTGTTCAAATTCATTAATCTGCCGCGGGGTTATAAAAATAACTCTTATTTTAATATAGACTTGACAAAATATTTAAAAGTCTAATAAATTATCATTTGTTAAACTTGAAACGCAAATGTTTAAATATTTTTTACAATTCAGATTAAAATATTTGATTAAAAATTACAATTAGTGATTTTTTTTATTAGATGAAACCTAGCGTAAGGGTTCCCGGCAATAATGCTGCAAATGTTCGCGCATTTCCATGGTATGGTGGGTCAGCGCATAAGTTAAAACGGAGAATGATCAGAATTTTATCTGATGATTTCAAACAGCGAAGTTGGCTGAAACTGTCCATCATTGCCAGCACCTATCTTGCTGCTGGCCAGCGATTTCCTCTTCCTTGGATGTATCCTCTGAAATTGAACAATGAAATAAACACGATTTCTCTGCAATGACTCGATCAATAAACTTAGAACTTAATGTGACAGAGTTCATAATGTGACTCAAGTTTTAAAATTCTATCTATGGCCTGAATAATTTTAGGTCAAATTTCTAATGCAAAGACTATATAGAACAGTTATCAACAGTCAGGTTAAGTGTTGCCTCGTTGTATATGTGGCATTCTCGCATGATTTTGACTTCTAAGCCCCCGAATAATAATTAGGGTTTCGTTCATCTGACGAAACCCTATTCCTCTCACTCCTCACGACCGTCTGTCACAGAGCCCGTTTTCAGAAACTATGTATGTTGGAGACTTGAAATTCTGCCTACTTATAGCTGAACACCTCACATCAAACGATAAATCATAAAAATTTGAAAAAGTCGTAATTAACGGACGTTATTAATTAAAAAACCCAATTATTAGATCGGAAAGGCATTCATAATTCAAAAAAATCATGGATTTTTTTTTTTTTTTTTTTTTTTTTTTTTTTTTTTTTTTTTTAATCAAATTACAAAAAAGATCTCTTCCACGGATTAAAACAGAAGTAATTTTAACGGCAAATAAGGACTGACGATTTTTTTAAGGCGCGATTGTGTTTTTTCTTCGCATCCCAAAAATTTGAAATTCGTACCACAATACGGGCAAAAAAAAAATCAGCTTTCAGTAATTCTGAAAATTATCTTGATCGTACCAAAAAAACTCGATAATTCGAGAAAAAAATCATTCATTTTCTTCATTTGTGAAGGCAACGGATTTCTGATCACATTGAATTTTCTGTGGTAAACCAGATAATATAAAAGAGGTGCGTCTTGTGGTCAGAAACAAACACAGAACTTTTATACAGGACAAATCTTTTTTTAAATATCGATTTTTGATCTAGGATATTTACGCCACCCGTCGTAAAATTTCACTCTATTTCAGAATGTGTCTTTATTTTTTAATTTCGACAATCGGAAGCGAAGATAATTAATTTTTTCGTAATTAATTCCAGAATTTCAGGGGGGGGGGAGAGAAAAAAAATTAAACCTTAGCATTTGTTGTATTTTATGTGCGGTTTTAAGGATTTAATAATTATAAATTACATGAATTTGGTTTTATTAATTAAAGAATAAAGTGTTTTGAAAGGAATATTAAACGAAAGCCTCTGTGCGATCTGTGATCACACTTACCCACTTGTTTTCATTTTAGTACATTTTCTAGTATTTAGTACATAATATTATTTTAGTACCTATTTTTTTTTAAATTTGTTATACTGTAAAACATTCCTTTTCATGACTTTATAACAATATTAACGAGCTAAAAAGGTTTTGGACGATGTTGGGGGTACAAATATAACACGAAATTCCTTACCATCCAGTTTCCCTGATGCTGATTTTTAAGTTTGGAACTGTTCATATAAATTTTTTCTGATAAAAGTAATCCCATGTATTTTTTTCCGAAACTGGAATTATTGTTTTATATAAATATGTAACAAAAAATTAAACTGAAGAGAATTTTACGGTTGTTATTATTTTTTGAACTCTTTTCCTGGATTTTAGATTCCTTACCATTCCTCTTGCTAAAATTATACAGAAAATAACTTCAGATGCAGCTACAGAAAATTTTCCAACATTTTTCTCGCGCAAAAGTATGCTAGAGAAAGAATGGGTAAAATTCTTTGACACGAAATTTACTGAATAATTTAAATCAGCAGTTAAATATCAATTTAATTCATTGTGGCTTTAATGGTTGTCTTACCGTCCCCAAAATTTATTCCTGCACTTTTCAAGGTAATTGATTTTTTAATTTAATCCAATGTAAATAATTGTTGCTAAAAATCAATGAACACTGTGGCTATCACTTAGTCTTAACATAATTTGACTAAAAATAGGTGGCAATTTTCCTTACCGTCCGTTTTTTTTTTTTTTTTCATTACCGCTCCTACGTTAACATCTCTTTAAGACAATGTTATACCATAATTTTGTATTAAAAATAATATATTGTTATTATTTCTTATTTGAATGTTCTATGGGTACTATGCAAATTCAATATGACTAAAAATGTAGAAGAAAATAAAAAATTAGAGATATAAAATGTCAAGGGGAGGGTAAGGAAAATTAAATACGCAAGTTAAATTTAAGCCTCAGTTAAAGAAAAAAAAATCTTCGCTGCTGACCATTTTTTTTTTCTTTATTTTGAATCATTAAGGCATTCGTCTATAAGTTTAAAATGTTATTTATTTAAGTTTATTTTCACCAGATTTTTTTTCCTGAAAGTTACAATTTTGTCAGAATACCTCTTATAACATAAAGTTGTTTTAAAAAAAATGCAATATCTATTTCCGATTCGCTTTAGCGTGAAACATTGCCTATGACATTCTTAAGAAATGTAAAAAACGATTTTTACCATCAGATGATATCTTTAGATAGCGCATACGACTATAAATTTACGAAGATTTAGGAATTTCAATGTTTTTGGTATTTAATAGATAGAAAATAATCTGCAGTAATATTATCTGAATATATATCGCTTGTAAAGGTTGCCTAAGAAGTGCTTGAAAAATATTAAACAAAGATTATTGATATCAGGAAACATCTTTTGATCGCACATACAGTTGCAAATTTCAGAAAATTGACGAATTTCAAGGTTTTTTCTTGTTAAAAAAATAATTTCATTAATATTGTTACATGCAGAATGGAAACGTTTTCTTTTGTATTGAATAACAAGAATGAAAAAATAATGCGTATGTGAAACACTTTCTATCACATTCAGTATAATGTAACAAAAATGCACAGTTTAATATGTTAAAACGTTATATATAATTCATCCATATGGAACGCGTAACACATTTAAAAACCCAACTTCAGCTGTTCCTATCTACAATTAAAAAAATATCCGACATTTTTCAGCCTTCCTGTGTATGAGATATAGATTTCGATATACTAAATACATGCATGCCAAAATTTAGTTCATTTAAGAAATACATATACCTCAGTTGAAATTTCCCCTAATAACGAGAGAGGTATGTTAATACTTTTGTGCAGCACTGTATAAGAAGTATAGAATTTATATATAAGGAGTAACATTAAAAAAATAGTTAAATATAAAACAGCTAACCGAATTTTAAAAAGCACACTACAGTAATTATTACTCAAAGACACTACTGCAACTGATTTTTTTTGTGTGTGTCCCTGTATATGAATAAAAAATGCTTTGAATGCCCTGTTCTAACGTAATCAAGGTTAAATTCAGTGGTTTGTGTCAGTTTTAAAACATTTGAAATAGCGTAATCTGTTAGAAAATGCTCTTTTGTTTTCAAGAACATCCACCAGATGGCAGCATCAGACAATCATTTTTTATTTGATCTACTGTGACAGACACTCAGTTCAGTGAGTGTTGCTTCTTCCCTTATAGCAGTTGGCAGCAAAATGCTGCTTGATTAAAAAAAATTCAATAATATTCCAAAGGAATATAATATGATAAAAAAAAAACTGCAACAAGCCATAGTTCAAAGTATTTCTTTGTGTTTGTAAATAGTCTTATACATCTGTTTTGTTTTTATTGTGAAGTGTGATCTGTACTGTGACCAGCATATATATTATTCTAGTGTATTCAATCTTCTAATAAATGTTTTTTGTTCATCCAAAGAAGAGTATATTTCCATTGAAACACATCAAAACATAAAGGTAAAACTTTTAACTTTTTTTATTGTTTACCTATTGAGGAATTTCGTATTCATGCCTTCCATATGGAATAACATTCTAACATAATCTCATAAAAATTCTCTGCAAATGAATTTTTCCCATATACCATAAAGTAATGGATTTATTTTGAGTGCGCCTGTAAATGAACTATTAATCCTACATATACAATTACATCCTTTCATATACAATACCAAATATGCTTTTGTGACCCTAAATAACCTTTATCAATTGCATGAAAATCGAGTGTATTTACGGGAGTGAGAGCGTGAACAGACGAACAGACAAACAGAATGCATAAACACTTTTCAACTTTGTCGGAAAGTGTGAAAAATGAAGTTGAATAATATTCTGCGATCGCAACAACAAATATAACAAAGACAGATTTAATAAAGCAAACTGGGCCAAATTCTGGGTATGTCGTAGGATAAAACGTCATCACAAACAGTATTTTCTTTAGTAATAATTTCTATTGATTCACGGATAATTAAATCATGATAATTCTTTAAGCGATATATAATTTGTGCGTATTCGAAATTAACTTGTATATTCTGCTTCTGGTTAAGTCTTGGCAGGCTGCTGTTAAACGGTTGTACTTTAAAACTCTCAAATGTTCTTTAATACGAACTATAAGTTTACGCGAAGTCATTACTATGTATTCGAGTTAAATATTTTCTGTTTTCAGTGGAATTATATACACTCCAGAAACTTCGTCTTTCGGGACCCAGTCTATTTTAGCACTAATGAGATCTTTCAGTTTTTCTGGAGGACTGGCGATTAAGTTTACGCCAAAGCGAAAAAGTGTATGTCTGAGTTTTTCGAAAAGTCCTGGTGTGTACTTCATTTTGCAATATCTCATATTACTCCGTGGGGTCTTTTTTAAAACGAGTAATATTCCACTCCCCTATATCCATGTCTTATTTCCCAATGTTTTCCGGATCTAAAATTTGACTTCCACTTCCACTTTCACTCCTTTCGACATCATCTACGTGAATTTTGTAAGTAAGACGTTAATAACAGTAATATTTCTTGTATTTCTCTGACGAAGTGTAAGTTTTTATAGTTGAAAGTACTAAAGATATTATAGTAATGTAACATCTTTTTTAAATGTTGTCTCATCTGTTAAGTAATTTGCCTATAATGTAAGTTTAACTTTTTAAAGATGAATCAAGCATTTCTATTTATTTACGGTAGAAAATTATCACTTTTTGAACAAATTTTTATATGGTACTCAGGAGTGACGTTATGACATTATGCCAACAGAAACATAAATAAATTTTTAAAACTATTTTTATAGTGAATAATTAACAAAAATTGACTTAAATACAATGTTTTCTCAAAAAATAAAAATTAATGCGGAAAAGCTTAAGCTGCTGTAATGTTTTTATGATACGTTTTTAGGCAAATTGTATTGCTCAAAAGAAAATTCCATTTCTAAAACTTTTAAAAAGATATTGCAATCAAATACAAATACATATTGAGCAAGGATAATGGGAATAAAACGTTTCAAATAGAAATAAATCTAAAACAAGAAATTAATAATATGTTCTTAAAGTGAAGTATAAATCAAAATTTAAAAAAATATATATAATTAACGGTAAAAGAATCAATTTAAATTTTACAAATAATTTTAACCATATATTGTATTTTAAATTATAAGGCAATCATTGGAAGTGAATTTTTGAAAACATAAATCATTAAAGAAACTAAAGATTAGATTATAGAATAAAATAAATTTTGAAAATAACAATTGAAAATAACAATTATATTAAAATTTTAAAACATAAGTATATAATATAAACTAGACGTAAAAGATTTTATAATATTTTTCGTAATATAATAATTCTTTTCATAAAAAAATTCGATAACATAAATGCATACTAACGGCAGCCTACTTAAATACGAAGATATTCAGTACGCATGTAGTTAAAAAGCAGAAAATTAACGTTTAAAAATGCACAAATAATGCGTGAAAAGCAGCAAACAGCTGTTTCGAATCTACTAGCGAGATTCTTCTTCAGGGCAAGAGAGAGCAATGCACAGCGTGTTAGAAAAAGCAAGGCTGAGCAAAATGGCAGAGATATTATATCTGTCAGAGGCGTATATACCGATACAGGTAGCGATTGCGCCAAAAACAAACAATGAGACGGAAGCAGATGAAACAACTGAGTGGACAGGTAGAGACATCTATCGGAGAACGAGAGAAACATAAACCTAAAAAGAAGGAATTAAATTAATGATTTCAAAATACTTCGAAAATCAGGAGTACTAGATAAGTCATTGACTAAAGAGTGAGAATTTTTAATGATATGGTAAGCTTCCCAAAAATCAATATCAAGATAAGAGAAGACCATTTCTGGAAAATGATGGCTGAGGAAAAATTGAACCTATGTTAAAAAGACCAACAATGTTGAGCAAAAGAAGAACGTTGAAGCTCCTGATTTTTAACATAACGTTCATGGTCTATTTAATGTAATCTAAGAGCACGTTTAGTCTGGCCAATATAAGAAAGACCACACTGGTAAGAGATTTGGTAAATACCCCAGTTATCTAGGTGATAAATGGGGTGTTTGAGATTTGAAAAAGATATTTTATTAATAGGAGAAAAAATAGCAAAAACAGACCTTGTAAAAATTTAGCAAATTGCTGCCTGATTTTAGGAAAAAATGGCGACACAACGTAGTATTCGAGTTGAATAAGAATATTTTACAGAATGGACGGGTTTCCTCTGAAAGTGAGACCAATAAATGTCTTTCTTTCCTGGATGCCCTTGTTATTCTTTGAGAAAATGGTTTTCAAACTATCATCTTTCGTAAATCTTCTGCTGTCAGTCTCCCACCTCACAGATATTCTTCTCATCCTCCTAACCAGAAATTCGCTGCTTTCAATACTTTTGTTTTTCGGGATACCAATATTTTTTCTACTCCTCAGTTACTCAGTGCTGAACTTAACTACCTCAAAGCTATTGCTGTTGATCGTGGTTAATACTCTAATATTATAGATTCTATTTATAATAAATTGACGAAACCCGTCCATTCTAAAAAGCATTCTAATTCCAACTCGAATACTTCAGTTGTGTTGCCATGTTTTCTAAAATCAGTCAGCAAGTTTCTAAAATCTTAAGAAGGTTTGATTTTAATCTTATTTTTTCTCCTGTTAATAAAATCTCTTTTTCAATTCTCAAACACCCATTGATCGCCCCGTTGAGCTGGGGTATTTACCAAATCTCTTGCCAGTGTTGTCTATTTTATATTGGCCAGACTAAACGTGCTCTTAGATTTCGTTTAAAAGAGCATGAATGTTATGTTAAAAATCAGGAGCTTAAACGTTCTTCTTTTGCTCAACATTGTTTATCTTTTCAACATAGGTTCAATTTTTCCTCAGCCATCATTATCTAGAAATGTTCCTCTAATCTTGATCATGATTTGTGGGAAGCTTACTACATCATTAAAAATTCTCACTCTTTAGTCAATGACTTATCTTGTACTCCTAATTTTCCAAGTATTTGGAAAGCATTAATTTAATTTCCCCTTTTTAGGTTTCTTTTCTCTCGTTCTCCGGTAGATGTCGCCACTTGTCCACTCAGTCGTTTCATCTGCTTCTGTCTAATTGCTTGTTTTTGGCGCATGCGCCACCGTATCAGGTCTCTGGCATTTTGCTCAGCCTTGCATTTTCTAGCACACTGTGTCTTACTCTATCTTGCACTGAAGAGGAATGCTTTGCAAGTAATATTTGTGCATTTTTAAACATTGGTTTTCTGCTTTGTAATATTCCTGCATAAAAGCTTTGATTACTATTTTAACATATGTACTTATTGGACGGTTTTTGTTTATTTGTTGTTTTTTTTTGTTTTTTTTTTTATATTTTATTATTTGCAAACATACTTTAACAGAATAAAAATAAATTAATGTCGACAAAACAATTTAATAAAACATTATCCCTGGGATTTTATGAGCAGCATTAATATTTTTATAAATGTTTAGCATAATTTTCTGTACCGAGCTTAAATATTTTCTTCGTAATTTAATAAGATTATATACGGGTTTAATATTTGTTTTAATGCTAATAAAGTGCTCTGGGAGTATTTGCAATACTTTTTAGGAGCAAACAATTGATTAATTTGTACATTTGTTTGCTTTTTTGAAAGATACTTTATTTATTTTAAATATTGTTGTTTTTAAATATAGAAATTCTCTGAAACAAAAGAACTTATGACGTATTATCCGGTTATTAAAAGCGGAATTAGGGCAATTAAAAATATATATTTCTAGATTTAAAGCAATATTTTTTTAAATAATAACTTTGTATAATGGACTTACGACTTATAAATAAATTGATTTGCTGTTTAGAGCTTATCCCTTAAAAGTAATATTCAAATATTTATTAACTATTTTCATGCAATTTCAGCACCTTAATTTCTGCGTTTTTAAAATGTAACACAGGAATTGCTCTCTAAATGCTAAATGTTACACAAATATTAACTTGATGAACGCAGATTAAAGCTGTGTCTCTTAAATAATGAAGAGACAGATATAAATGTAAAAAAAATAAAAAAAAACAAAACATGCATTTTTAAAAATTCACAAATATATAGAAATGTGGATTAATTGTCTGGATAAATGGGAATATATATATATATATATATATTAAACAGCATTTAATGCATCCCCATACCTATAAAATTGGTTATCATATGGGAGACTCTGTTTTGACACCAACTTGGATATCGCCTTATGTGTCGACCAAAATTAGTCTCCAAAAGTGACTCCAACTTAGCGATATATTTTATATTTCGCCAAATTCCCATAAATTTCCATTGTAAACAAATAGGGCTCACTTGCTTACAGAAAATCAACAAATTGAGATATTTTAATGCAACAAAACTAATATTAGCTTAATGGATTATATTAATTATATTTAAGGGAGTCCAAGCAAATTAAATTATGAATAAAAGTAACATGATTCAATGCTTAGCATACATTCGCAAACATAAATTTTAAAGGAGACCAAACTAGTCACCAAAGGCGGATAGTTTCGAGATTAGCCAACCATCACCAAGCTGGCTTCATGTATGGCAACTTATTTTTTTCACCAAATTTGGCAATATTTCGCCAATTTGGCCAAAATTTTGCATTTTAAAATAATCAATAAATACTCATTGTTGAAGCTGATACTGATTTCTTCATAGGAAATCAATCGTTGCATCGCCGTTGCTCCTCATTTCCGACCGTATGGAAAAAAAAAAAATCAATGTCCTATTCATGTATTGCCCTCAAAAATACATATGTATTCCAAATTTAAATGCTCTATGTCAACAGGAAGGATTTGACTGCCGCATACAATCTTACAGAATTGTAAGTCAAAAGAAAAGCATGTAAAAATAAGACATAATACAGTTAATTTTCGAAAATGCATTTTTTTCTTAAACTGGGTGACTGGTGCCGCAAATGCGCGCTATGTGATAGTTATGCTAGACATATTCTTCTTACTTTATCGAGTAAATGCTGCACAAGATAGAATTGCATAAATTTCTCGTATAGCCTTGTGACGTCACATAGTGATTTTTTTTTTCTGTACACAGTATTCCGATCCTGCATGGGGTCGAGTGACGACATTCTATAAACATTCGACGCCATCTTATTGTGTATGTAGGGGTTTTTTTTCTTATTTTCATTTTGACTGTAGTTATAATTCGATTTAGAATCTTGAATGGACGTTAAATTACTATTTCAGCCATTACCCAGGAAGAATAATTCTTAATACTGGGAATAAAGATGCTTTTGTTTATTGTAAGGAAGAATACATAAATACCTATACTACTTTATTATTTATGTCTAAATAAATATAAATGTTAAATGTTTAATATACAGATTTGTTGGTTAATTTCGTAAGTTAAGAACTTCCAAAATATTAAATGAAATTAACTAGTTGAAAGTCAGACTAGTAGGAATATTGTCGAAGTTTATTCATAGGTGGCGGTAGGTGTCAAAGCTCACGCTATAGCTTAGCAAGCGGTATTTGTAGCGAGCGGTATAAGGTATTTGTTTGTCTTCTAAACCAGATTTATCGAAAAACATATGAAACGGAAGAAAGTACCTTAATAGTGAAACAAAAATCATTTTAGATTGTTTATTTAATTTTTAAGGTAATTTTATTGATAGTTAATCTGATTTAAGGATAATAGTCATTTTATTTTTACAAACCTTATCCAACGTTATTCTATATATAATTTGTTTATAAATACTAGAGCAAATCTTGCGATTTTCTACGTGTAAACATTCAAATACATCAAGTGATATTTCTATGTTCATTATCACGAATTTAAACATATATTAACTTAATAATAAAAATACTACTTATAAAATTTTAGTAAAGTATAATAAATTTTCTTTAAAGTTGCAGCTTTAAAATTTACTTTTCGTACGCTTTCATATTATCAGTTGTTGATCATTTATATATGAAATTATTCTAATTTATTATAATAGTCTTAAAAAATACTCAAATACGATGCTATTAAAAGTTTCATAATATTAGTATAACATAATTAATAAAATTATCATTAACACCTTAACCTACGATTTAATCTCAACAGCTCCACGGTTTGGAAAATCCATAGCTACCACTAAAATTTAATAGAGATTTTCGCCTTGTTTAATCAAGGAATTTCGACGATTAAATTAAACTATATTTACTGTGAAATTTTAGTGGTAAGAGAATTTACATTTGGCTCGATCATCGTACGCGGGCTATGCCCGTCATTATAGGTTAAGGGTTAAATACATTTTTCGAGCGCTGAGTGGTCATGTGAGAAAGGCGTCATTTGATGAAACTGACGTCACACCCTCAAAAATACCTGCATTTTAATTTATTAATAAGAAAGCATGATTGTAACAATGTGACAAAATGTTTATACATGTTTCATTCCATTAGTTTTCAAATTAACACACACACATACACAAAAAATGCTGCTAATTAAATTGCTTGACATTTGCACTTTTTGAGAAATAAAAGGAATTTTTTGTATAAAACTATTTTTATCTTTGAAATGGATATCATATGTATCATAATATATGCATTTTTATTAATAAATTGCTCTGAAATTCTTCTCATTGACTTAATCATTTTAAATAACTTTAAATGTTTAATGAATATATATATATATATTTTCAAATTAAAACAGAGATTAAGTTAAGCGATCTCATTAAAATTATAAACCATCTGCTACTTTCTTCTACCTGTAAATAATATTAATCTTGATATATAAGAACTAGCAGCCTCTGCGACCAGTTTGGTCTCCCTTAAATGTAGCTAAGCTTGCAACATGTTACTTTTATTCATAATGTTACTTAGTTGCGTACCTTTATTAAATGTAGATTCTAGTAGAGAAATCAATAAATCTATGCGATCAGGGCAGTATTTTGTTTATATATTATATATACCATAATATATACGTATATAATATAATATAACGTAATTTAACATAATATAATGTAATATAACGTATATATATACGTAATTGGGTCCACTGCCAAAAGGTGTATCTTAGATAATAGGATTTGGTCAGTGACTTTTCTGTAAAAGCCGCTAATTATATCCACACTTACATTAAACCAAAATATCGTTGCTAATATATATATATATATTGTGTGTGGTGGTGGGGAGGGGGGTACTTCTCCATTATCCCTGTCCATCACTTTTCATAAAATAAACTCTCGCCAAATTATTCGCCAAGCATGAATAGCTAATAAATAATGGACGTCAATTGAAACTGGTCCATTCTACAAATGTATCATTCTATTTTTGCAATGCTGGTTATCATTTAACATCACGATGTTAGCCTTTAATGACGTAGATGTTATTTTAATTCATGGTTAAACTAATAAACATCTTTATGATTACAGATAAACGTTGAATTAAAAATCTCTTCATGAAGTAAAAAACATGTGTAACAAATCTAACGTCAGGTGAATGTGACTTCAAGATCATTTATTCTTGATGTGTGAAAGATTACCTCCATAAATTAATATTTTTTTCATTCACTGAAGAGCGAATATTTTATGTTTACTTCGGTGGAATGAGATATGGGCTGTCAATCTAATTGTTACTGAAGTTAATTAAAAAATATACATATCTTTGAATATAACTCAACTCTCAAACATTGTTTTAAATATTTTTTTTCTAAAAAATCAAATTTTAAGCAGTTTCAGCATTAAACAGCATTTCCCCCTTCGCTAGCTTTTATTTTTTGGGTGTGTAAATTAGAAACCGTGCTTTGATGTTGAAATAAAATGCTTCGTATATGTTATTTTTACTAATATTAATTATTTATTTAGATATTTTTGCACTATAGGCGAATTGGCATTTAAAAAAAAGCTTAATGCAATTCTGGCTTCAAAAAGGGTTATATGTTGCCAAAATATATAAACAGCTCTGAAAACAAACCTGATGAACTTTCATTTTGTTTATATATGTAAGGTTAGTTGGGGCAACTGGACCCACGAGGTAAGTGGGCTATAGGCTATTTTATAAAAAAATTGTCGATGTTTTCTAAGTTTTAGCTTTTGTGAATAATGCACTTAATCCCTACTTCCTAAAACAACATGTGTCAACTTAGTCATAATTCTCACTTTGCTGTGATAAGTTGTCAAAAATTTACGTTTCTTTTTTTTTTTTTTTTTTTTTAAACAAGGTCAATATGGTTGAACTTCCTCGACTTTTTATTAAAACGAGTTGGAACCCGTCGAAATTCGACGAATAAAAATGTTTAGAATGGAACTGTTAGATTGAATTTATAATAAACCTACAAAAATAATTACAATAAAAATTTCATCTTGCATTGGTTATCTAACTCTTGAAACAAATAATGTTTTTAACCTAAAGTTACCAAAATATTATTTCTAAAAAATTCAAATGCTAAAATTATTGAAAAATTAAACTGTATTAGACTTCGTAATCAAGATAAGTAATTATGTTGAAGTCATCGATTGAGGCTCTTACGTTTGTTTTTACGGGATGAAAAATCAGTAAAAAGAATTTCGCTTTGTCGCATCATAAAATTTTCCCCCATAAAATCTAAACTGTACGTTATTTTCACATTCTCAAAAGTTACATATCAAATTCACAATTTAAAAGTATTTTAACGCGCAATACATTATTAATGAATGTATTTCCAAACTTAAAGTCACGTTTGTCCGATACAACTTTTCATGTGAACATTCGCATAAAACTTAAGTTCTAATCTAAGTCTTAAATTCAGACACATATGTGACTGAAAAAGAATTTCAGACACTTAAGTGTCTGAATCTGAAAATTCAGACATAATAAATGTCTTACTTTAAGACACATAAGTGTCTTACTATGATCATGATGTAAATGAACGGGAAAATATGTCTTAATTGTGATTATATGTCTGAAATTAAGACATTTAGAAATTCAGACATTTAAGTGTCTGGATATGATATAATAGCATCATAACTATGAAGATTGTGTCATTATATTTTTTAGCACCACCAGAGAATATTTTGGATAAATGAAAAATGTTTAAAATACAGTTCTGCACACAAAATTTGGTATTACTTTATAAAAGAAAAAATTTGATTAGAACATAGAACGTGTGTCAGTATTGTACAAATCCATTTATCATGTTTTGGGACTAAGTTAATTTTATGATGTATTAAGTTATTGAATTATTACTTTTCACAAAATTATAAAGTTTTTCAAAAATTACTTACACTCATGGGTCTACGACGGAGAATGCGGAAAACTACCATTAAAAGAGTAATATATATATAGCTTGAAAATTGAAATACTAAGATTTGAACGCGGGCAGAAAAAAATATAGGGTTGGTTGGTTGGTTGCGTTTATGACGGCCAAATATCAACACGAGGTATATAGGCCCTAAGGGGGGGGTGCCCCGTGGGGGTCTTTCTAAGGAAACCTAACACGTATTTACACAAGGAAATCCAAGGTTCTAAGAAAACCACGGAAAACTCCGAACGATTACGTCGACAGGAGTGATGGGTTTTGAACCCAGCACCTCCCGTCTACCAGTTTCGAGAGCAGAACATCTCGGCCACTGGTGGGGCAAGAAATGTAGGGAGGAGCAAGACTGAGGAACAGATATGCCTGTAGTCTACTGCCTAATTCGCTTTTTAAAATGCAGAATACAAATATAAAATAAGCTAAACTAAGAATATTTTGTCATAACTCCCCATGCAAGACAATTTTTAAACATAAAAGCAATAGAACAAATTTACAATTAAGAAATATTAGATATTCGGAAATAAATTTGTAACAACATTTTTCAAAATCAAGAACTGGAGCAGTTTTTATTTGGAGGGGAAGGGAGCTGGGGGTTCTGTCTTCCTGATCCTTGAAATATAGCACCACAAATAGAAAACCTTTGTTTTAAATAGAAACACGTGAACGTTAACAGGCGAGCAGAGTTAAATCTTCTCTTCTATGTGGGCTTTAGGGGTGTTTGATTATTCTCTAAGGCACTGGGACGAATGCATTTTAATATTTTATTAATAATCAAATATAAAGAAAATTTCATTAATTAAATTTCAAAATCTCCCTTCGTAACCCCCCCCCCCCCCCCACACACACACACACACTCGTGGACCTACATTACTACTCAAAAGCTTGTAGCAAAATAAAGTTTTTGATACAGATGTACCTGCTTAAAATAGTAAAATAGAAAAAAAAATGAAAAGGTTTATTAATAATATTATTCGTAAAAAAGTGTTTCGCATAAAAACAAAAAACCCCAAATTTTATTATTACTAATTTCTATTGTGGAACATTCGACAACTTTCCTAAATGGCAAATCTTTCCATATCGCAGAGACAGAGATAGGAAAAAAAAAAAAAAAAAAAGAAGAAGAAGCGTAGAATTAGCCGCGCATGCGTAACTGAGACAGTGTCGAATTTAACAGCGGGGTGTTGAAGCGAGAATTCTTTGAGTATTTACAAGTCTTATCACTTTGTTTTTTATTCATTTTTCTGTTCGAATAATTATTCCCCGCATTTTAATCGTGGAGTTGTACCCTTTCTGCATCCTGTCAGTGTTTTTCGTGGTTGTTGCGTGGTCTCGCACTGTTCATTTCTTCTAATTTCGAACGTTTTAAAACCGCTAAGCCTACCATGTGCCCAGCTTTACAAGCATGGCCGTCGAATCAAATTCACATCCTGCTCCGGTGCATTAATTCCGAGATACTTAAGCATGAAAAAACCTACTGTATTAAGGATATAACATTTTTATCGAAAACCTCAATGGAACCATCATCAGTTCTCAAATCGGACCTAGTAGCCTAAATCAACGATTTCCTAATTAAATATCAATCTCCAGAAACAGTAATATTAATCATTCTCTCATGCAACTTTATTACGGTGGATTCATCATTTAGAACTTGTAGTGAGGCGTAAATGTTTTTGAAGACAAGCATTTTCCAATACAATAATAAAGTAATGATCCCTACCGCCACAATCTTACTAACTGTGCTTGGCATTATCCTACCTGATTATTTAATATTGTGGTATCAATATCAAAGATTCACAGTGTTTATTAATAATGTTTTAATTTAAATAAAACATGATAATGCATAAAAATATGCGTTAAAAATTCTTCTATTGGTTTATTGTATTTACAGGTAACTCCTTACTGGTTTTTTATTTTTCTATTTTAGAATGAACGTAATTATTTAATAGGTATATTAAAATAATATATTGCACTCTTAATATTAAAGTTTATCATGCTAATTTGTTTAAATTGCTGACGCTGTCTCTTCTTAAAAAATCTCTTGAGAATTAATAAAATCTTTTAAAATTTTACAATTGTATGTTTAGTGTGTCAATTTTACTTTTTTTTATAATTACCTATGTGTTGCTTAAATGATAATTTTTTTTTATGATTGCAAATAAGTAGTATATATCTGTATCTTGATTATTAGTGAGAATTTTCGCATTAGTAATTAAGTGTAAATAATGTGTATTAACAAATGATTATTTATACTTGTTTATTCCCGTCCAGTCACGCGTTTAATAAGAATTAAACTTTTTTCTATAACCATGCTTCGTGTGTTAAATTTTAAGTGAATTTTGTGTTTGAAGTTCATGTACTCCTTCAACTTTTCCATAAGATTTTAATCCTATATCGATTAAATTTTAATATACATATATATGTTTTTTATATGGCGATAATGGTCCTTGTTATCTCGCAGAATGTGAGTATTGGCCGGGGGCGGGGAGGAAGGATATATGTTGTCATGTGTTAAAATTAATTTTCTTTTATTATTATTATTATTATTATATAGTAAAGAACAGAATTTCTTTTACGAAACAGCATTTCTCTAAGTTTTTGGAGCCTTAAGACCTTTTTCAACCCCCCCCCCCCCTAAGCCAAATTTTGGGTAACTGCAAAGGAAAGTTTGTTTATATTCTAACAGGAGGGGTGGGGGGATTGGTTGTCACTCAAAGTGTTAAAGGTATTTAATTGAATTTTATGTAGCGGGCCAGTGATGATGACTGTTGACCAGTAAACTCTCATGCTTACTGGCCCTTGGGAGATGTACTCCTATCATTGAAATATTTTTTTTTCATATTGATAAATTTAGAAATTCATATTGAGAAATGTTATCAATCTTTTTTTCGCTTCATACAGTGGATACAAGAGCATGAAAAGAAATCACAAAAGCATAAGAATGAAAGTTTTTATGAATTTCAGAACAGTTTATAAGTTTCAATTTTCCTATGTGAAATAAATCTCTCCTATAGTATTCAACTGAACGACTATTTTTATTTATTTATTTTTAATTATCTTTATGAAAACTTGTTTAAAAATAGAAAATTATTTATGTATATTTACTGTGTTACATAACATATTTAACCTGGAAGGATTAACGACAGGCCTGACAGACCCAGAGTGCGTATGGTTTTTACAATTGTTACCATTATTTTTTGTTAAATAATCTTCTAATTATTTTATCGCAGAATTTGTAACAATTGTCTGCGACTAAATAAAGCGACGATTATTATTTGTATTTATTGATGACAAAAACTATTCACACCCTGGGCATGCGCCCGTCCACCTGGGTTAAATTTTAAAATGGAGCCATATTTAAAAGATGCTTTAAGCAAATAATAAAATCTGTGTAATTAATCCAATATGCGCTAAAAAAATATTTAAAAAATCAAGTTGAGTATCATACACAGAAATGAAAAAAAAATATGAGAAAAAAAATTAAATGGTTATAAGTAAGACCCATTCGCCCATGACAGGGGAAAATACTTTTCTAATTGTTTACCATCTGATTGGTGAGTTATGTAACTTCGCTGATATTTAAGATTCTGTGAAAGAATGTGATTTGAAGATTATTCTTATGATTATGTTTGCTCCGTGTACGTATATATTTTTTCATATTATTCCATTTTTTAATTTATGCTTAAATAAATTACCGTATATACTCACGTATAAGTCGAGAAATTTCTGACAATTTTCGGTAAGCAAATTTGGGGGGTCGACTTATACGCGAGTCAGTTAAAAAAGCAAAAACATAAACATCGAATACTGTAAAATTATGTTCTTTTTATGTGTAAGAATAAAAAAAAGTACTATATAAAATATATAAATGATAATAATTTATCATTTAAATAAATTCAATGATTTGTTTTTATTTACTTACTACCTTCTCATTGGCAAGTGAAATCTATGGTTTGATTTTGTGCAAAATTGAAGTAAAAAGTTAGGGGGTCGACTTATACGTGCGTTTTTGATTTTTTACAGAATTTGCATTCGAAAGTTAGGGGTCGACTTATACGCGAGTATATACGGTATTTTTATTACGATGTTTATAGGGAAAAATATTTTTAGAAGTTTCTTTTCACCTCAAAGATTTTTTTTTATCTGAATGTAAAAAAAAAAAAAAAAAAAAAAAAAAAAATCATGAAAATTAATAATAAAAAGAAACTAATTTTCAAAAAAAATGAAATAGGATTTTAAGTCTATTTTTTATGTTTGTGTTTGATAATGTAGCATCTCAACGCAAGTTATCTTTGTTGCATTTCAATTTTGTTTTTATATGATTAAAAAAAAAAAAAAAAAAAAAAAAAAATGTATAAATGCACATTGTAATGCTACAAAATAAATAGAGTAACTTATCAAGTAATTAATTGGTTGGTTTGCATGTATGGATATTTAAATTCATATGATTTAAACTTTAAAGTAACTTTGCGAATATTATTGATTAATGTCAACCGCTGGACCTAGAATTTATTCAGAGCATTATTCCTACACTGTAACAAAAAAACTTTTTATTTAATTAGAATGCGACTATAAATGAATATAATAGCAAAACCTCTGAATAGCGGACGCTTCGGGAGCACGTAATTAATCCGCTATTTGCTGGTATCCGCTATATATAGAGTAGAATTAACTGGTTCTATGATTTTTTCTTCATTGTTTTTCTTTTTACACTAGACTGCTTAAAAATGCTGTACAATATATACATAGACTGCTTAGCAAATTTTAATATATTTGGACATTTTCCCAAAATTCTTTGTTTTTCTTTTTTTTCTTTTCTCACTTAAAAAAAGGGAGTTCATAATACCAGCCTGTTTTTTTTTTTTTTTTTTGAGATATTAATATTTGTATGACAAATTTAAAATATTCAGAGAAAGAAAAACCTTTAATTTATTATTAATAGTATTATTTTTGAATTATTATATTTAAACGTTAAAATATTTCAAAGCACACTTCAAGGAAAGAAACTTGTACTTTCTACTAAGAAATGAACAGAATAGTACAAGATATTTACTTTATATCAATTTTAATTTGGTTTCTTTCTCAATGTAGTTAACAATATACCAATCATGTGGATAAGAAATGGCTTTAGTGACTGCCATTGCTTGTGTGATTACAAACTTCGTGGGGAGCAGAAATGAAAGATATTCATTATAAAGGATTTCTGTTTCCAGTTATATTTACTATATTATTTATCGTTTAAAAAGTGTCAAGTAGACATGCTGTCCATCCAGAATCCTATAACTACTGTTCATCTCAGTCGCCGAGGTGTGGTTGTCAAATTTTTCAGTATTTCTTGGTAATGATAAATACATGACTCGCAGCGTTCCTAAAAATTTCGCATTTTGCTACCAGTATTTAAAGTAAAACTTCTTCGTGTTACATTCCTTTAACATTTATAATAGAAATATACGATAAAGATTATCTTTTTAAAATAGTGATAGCAAGGATGAAAATTTTAGGAACACTGCGAGCCCTGTAAATAGTATAATAATAAAAATGAAGGAAGAAAAAAAAAGTAAGAGTTTCATACTCAATTTTGAAATAAAAATGCAAAAACTGCTTAAAATAATTCACTGGGAATATCTAATTTCAATGGGAAAAAATTGCACAACAAAGCAGGGATGGGATTCTTTCTGAAGAAATGAATCATTTTTTATAAATGGGAATAATTTGTTACCATAAAGCAGAGCTGATTGCAGCATGGACAAACTGGGCTGTTTCTATGGGGCCTTAGCTTTACGGGCCCCCAAATTTGGTATGCAATATCCATAAATCTGACATTTTAAATTTGTTTTGATCTTATACTTATTTTAATAAATATTTTGTATTTTTAGAGCATGATTAGGTTAAAGAAAAAGATATATTTATCCAAATATGTATTAATAGCATCGAGTAGGCTTAATTTTTTTTTTCTTTTTTTTTGTAACAGTATATCAAAGCTGTGGGGACGGGCGCGAATGAATATTAGGTCTTTGAAAGTTCGCACTAAAAGTAATAAACATTTTCGATGCCGTAAGGCATATATGATATCACATAGGTGAAAATATATAGATATTAGTCTATTCTAAAACTAAAAAATACTGATTACAATCATCATAAGGTCAAAAATGATTTGAAATATCAGATTTATGAAAACTTCGTACCGAAGCATCCCAGTTTTACCACGCTGCAATCAGCTCTGCTTTAGGCTAATGTCAGACGGACATCTTTTTGCGCGCTTTTATCCTTACGTATTATCCCTACACAATGCTAGCGGCATTGTGTAGGGATAATACGCAAGGAAAAAAGAGTGCAAAAAGACGTTCGTCTGACATTAGCCTTATGGTAACAGATTATTCCCATTTATAAAAAAATGATTCAATGTGGTCAAATATGGCTGCGTATATGGCTTACAATGAAAAGTGGTCAAAGATGGCTTCCCATTGTGAAAAAAAAGGCTCAAAGATGGCCGCAATTAAGACATTTGAAATGTCTGAAATTCAGACACAAGAAGTGTCTAAAAATTTTAAGACATTTTAAAGCGTCTGAAAATCGAACACTCCTGTTTCAGACACTTAAGTGTCTGAAGTTCAGACGCAAGAAGTGTCTTAAAATTTTCAGACATTTTAAAACGTCTGAAAATTGAACACTACGTTTCAGACACTTAAGTGACTGAATTTCAGACATTTCAGTTTACAGTGTACCCTCGAAAATGTACAACTCAGAAATTTGCCTTTAGTTGCCATAGTATTAACCATTTAGTATTGGTCAAATATTTATTTTTATCAAAGAAAATGATCGTTTTGTTTTAAATATGACATCATTTTTATTCACTGAATTATTTTGCCTAGCGTCTAAAATTCAGTATCAACGTAATGTAAAAATATTGAAATATCTTCTTCAATCTTTTGATTTATGAAGAAGAATGCGTGTTTATTTTTTAATGGCTGACGTTATTTTCTGTTCAAAAATTCGATAAAAGTTACTTTTATTTGTAATGTGAAAATGGCATCAATAAGGATACAATCAATAAAAATAAATAAACCATGACTATTTTCCCTTTACTTTTATTAGAAATGGAGTACTTCAGTTGCCACAATTACAAAAGTCGTACTAAAAACTATAAAAAAATTAATATGTCAAAAATAAATTGAGATAGAGCTTTCAAACAAATTCTATTTAAAAGTACTTATTTTTTCTCTATACAACGGTATAAAAATTGAAACAGTGCGATGTTTAGAAGTTTTGCAGTAGCGAAAATTGCAAAACCGAAATTTCCTTTCAAATTTCAAAGTGTTGCCATTCGCAGAATGACGTATGCGTTACGCACAGATATGTTTGTCCTTTATAATATAGATACGGTAAGTACTTTTCTTAAACAATCTTTTTTTAAAAAAATTAGGCATATAACTACATAAACATTATTAGGTATCTATACATATTTAATTCATGTTTCAAATCTAAATCAAGTGTCCCAGTTACTCCATAAACTTTTCAAGAATTGGGTAACTGGGACATGTATCCGGGGGTAACTGGACCATGTTGGATCCAGTTAACCCAATAGTTATAAATAAATATTTTTAGTTTCTCTTACTACGGGAAATAAATTTCTCAAATGTTTTTTGCTCACAATAAAGAAAATTATAGAATACCTTATTAAAATTACGTAATAAAATTTAAAAAAGCATATTGGTTGGTATCAAACGAAATTTCTTGATCTCTCGAGAGGCGGTGATGTCGTTGTGGTATCACATAATTTTAATCTCTAATTGCCCCATTGGCACCGGAATTTTATAATGAAAATTTTACCTTTATTAAGTACGCTAAAATATACTTTTACTTGTTTACAAATAGATTCTTTTGTAAATACTGGTGTTGTTAAATTATTTCAACATTTTACGAATGCACGCACTTGTCCCTGAAAGCGAGATAGCCAAAACTTGAAAATGTACGATACACAAGGGTCGCATTATATAGGGAAACTTTTATTGTTACTACCACTATTTTGAAAATAATATCTTCATCGCACCTTTCTTTAGTATATGTTAAACAAAATGATCATGAAGGTAACTCATTAAGGGTTCTGGTAGGAACAATAAAATTTTCCCTATATAATGCGACCCATGGATACAGATAAAGTACTTACGCAGCCGTTTGTTCATAGATTTACCTTGCTATTTTCCTCCTTAAAATACCCATGTGACGTTTATACTTATTACCTATACCAAAGTCCATATAGACTTACTTAATTTTTATGTTTTTGGTATAAATAAATTTAATATTTTCACATTTAGTGCTTTTTTGACACATTGACAGCAAAGGTTTCCCGTACAACGCTCTTTAGTTGATATATAATCTACATGATCTGCCTGGTTTAAATTTTTTTATGTGTTTTACACTTTTTCAAACAGGACCTGATATCCCATATGAAAAAAAAAAAATAAACGCGTGTGGAACATAGACCCTCCTGGTCCACTTACCCTATTTTTATGGGGCAACTGGACCCATGAGGAAAAAAAGGTGAAATAGGCATATTTTTATATTTTTAAATATTAAAATGTAATTTTGAGCATTCCTGTCTGATAGAGGGAACCAAAGTGAACACATTTATAGAAGTTCAGACTTTAATTCAAATGAACATTAGCTTTTTGAAGCTGAATTGTCAGAAGCTTCAGAGTCATATTGTGAAATCATGGTCCAGTTTCTAAATTAACCTTAATTATATATATTTATAAGCATTTTATTTATACATATTTTATCTATACAAATTACTTCTACATAAAAAAGGACAAATGGCTTCTTTATATTAAATAAATTGGAGCCAAATGGAAAAAAATGCTTGTATATATGAAACAGTTAATAGGATGCCAGAAAATGTTTTGCCAATTTTTTTTCACCAAGGATTTTTTCGTCAAGTACCTATACTGAAAAAGAACTTTTATTTATTTACTTATTGTATTTTAAATGCGGTGAAGAAAGACGTGTATTTTAAATTTATCTGTGATATGTATTTTAAATTTATTTGCTTGAAATGAAAGTCATTAAATTGAATTTTAAATGAAGTCAGTAATAGCTTTATATTTTAAATGAAATGATGGCGATGGAACCCTATTTGGCGATTGAATCACCTGCGCCCAGCTAACATAAAAGTAGCAAAATGGCATATAAAAAGTGAAGCGGTCAACCTGGAACTGTTGATAACAGTCTCATGACATAGGCTTTTATTATATAGATAACTAAACAATTAAATAATTAAATCTAAATACATTTTTTATATCGAGGATATTTTTATTTCATTATTTTACATATTAATATTTTATTAATCCTTCTAGAATTCTTTTTTTTCTGTAATATTACCGATTTAATTCGTTCTTGCTGTACATTTTGATTTCCTCGGATAGTAAGATTAAAAAAAAAAAATGCATCATAAATAAAGCTTGATAATGTTACTTAATACTTCATAATAATTTTACTATTAAGAAAATAATACTTCATAAACAAAGTATGTATCAATGAATGAAGAATATTTCTCACAAATGGTAAGTTATGTTCTAAAAGTTTACGGATCATTGGAATTTCATTTAGAAAATCGCTTCGAAAACTTGATCTCTTTCATAAAAATTTGTTTTGAACAATCGAATTTCTATATTTCTTCTGATATCCGAAAACTTAATTAAATTTGCAGAATGCATATTTCTTCCATACAATAAAATCCACTTTCTTATATATTGCAACACTCATTACACGGTTCATACCAAGAGCAAACTACAAACCACAATGCTTTTTTCGTGATTTTTCCTTTTACTTATGCATTCAAATCACGTGAGCATTAAATTTGGTTCATGGAAATAAATGATTTTGAAGTAAATTCGATAGCAGAAGTTTTTTCTGCTTCGGACGGTTATATAATTGGAAAGGCAAATAATAAATTATTATAAGCACAGACTTGTCGAATGTCTGATATATACAATCTCCTTTTCGTAAGGTTTGCATAAAATATCACGTGTGTGTTGACATTGACAGCTGCTGATAATTGATGTTTACGAGAGAATAAAATTGTTAGTATGATCAGTAAAATTTAACCCATTTATGCCTAGCGTTCCATTTTTGAGATGCTTTGAATTTTAATAAATTTGTATATCTATCTTCTTCTTTATAACATGGAAATTGTATGAAATTATTATCTATAACGGACTGTTCAAATATAACGTTATCATTTTAGGGGGGGGGGGGAGGAAGGTTGGCACTTGATATTGTAAGATATCGATAGGGGGAGGAGGGATTTGTCTTTTGATATCTATATCATTTTTCGTCCAACCAAAATCTACTTTTTTTATTTGTAACTTGGAACGGGGTTAGATACGGGGTTAGAACCGGGTTTGATAGAACGACTTTGCCCAACTTTAGCATTAAATATCTCTTAAAATAATTTTCGATTTGAAAACAGTCTACGTCAGCGCGTTTATCAAACATTTCTCTATAATATCGCCGATTTTCACATTTTGGTATGCAATATTTTTCTTAATATTAACGGAGAAAGACCTCCGTTCACAAAAAATTCAAAACCGGCGGCGTGGGTGACAGCGTAAGTTATTTTTTTTTTTAAATATAGAGATTTTAGAAAATTGTACTAATTTAACCTGTTGCCAACTGTATAAACAACGCAAACAATAATGTTTGCTTCAAATTAAAAATTTATTTACACGTGACTATTATAAACAGAAAAATCTATCAAATTAGAATTAAATAATTACGTATAAAAAGCAGGAACTTATTGAAAATTACTTGATAAAAACTATATTTACACGTGAATTTCAACAGAGAAAGGATATTGTAAAATAATAAATTCATTAACATGCGTTAGAAATCTTAAATAGGAGAAATTACGTCACATTGCACTTATAACGTAAAATGAACAAAAAATAATATTGCAAAACAGATTAAATTTAAAAATTGCGCGAGACATTTATTTGATATTTCGAGATGAACATTTCAACTATTTTTGTTGGGACAGCGCACTTAATATTTCATTTCTAACAAAAGTATTGTCACTTGAATATTAAAAAAAGAAATAAAAGTTTGGTAAAAATTGCGTGAGATTAAAAACGATACATTTAAAATGTCTTTCATTTATTTATTTATTTACTGAACAACAAACATACGACTTGTGTGCTTGGCATGAGAGCCCTCTTAAAATGTCTTATTTAAAAGAACTTTCTTTTCGCTTTGTTAAAAAATACCGGGAGACAAAGACTCTGTTTACTTAATTCTTTTTATATTAGCTTATTTTGAAATGTTTAACTGGTTTTATTTAATCATTCAAAGAGGAAAACAGCCATATTATCATTTAACAGCAGCTGATTTTTCCTTAAAATTCCCAATTCTCCTTTTTCAAATATTTAAATTTTATTAAATATTTTAATGTTACCGAATTGCATTCATGTTATTCTTACACTAAACCTAATTTCTGATATATTTATTCTTTCAGTTGAATATTAATCTTTTATTTGTGTTTATATAATACATTTTTTTTATTTAAATAAAAAAAAAATTTCTGTAGTGCATTTCTCTGCTCGGAAGGAGAATATAATTATTAAATGCAAATTCATTGCCTCAATTAATAGGTGACGAATCTCTCTCATAAACGGAAAATTATGCTTTCAATCTGAACAGATCTGTGAAAATTTATTCCTAAACTGGCTTCGGAAATTTAGTGTGTTTCTCAGAAACGTGTTTTGAATTAATGATTTTCTACATTTCTTATTATGTGAGAGCTTTTAATTAAATTTATCGAATGCACAATATGTCAATTTAATAAATTCCACCATTTTATATCTAGCAATTGCAATCGATTTCTACCTTTATACACGTCATTATGAAATCCAGCTCCAAGTGTCAATCCTATTTGCCATGATACACCTTTTATTTTTAGAAGATTTTATTAAACTTGCCTTTTCTGCTAAAATTTTGCACTCCAATCTTAACAGGCTTCAAGTGATACAAATGACCCAGATTTTGATATTGCGGCTTATTTGCAGTGACAGTAAAATATTCTGTAAAAAATAAATATTTTAAATTCACCTCTGCCATCATCTGGCGCCAACGTTTGAAAAATATCAGGATTGCCAAATATTTTTAATCAAAACGGCACGCAATGCATTTTTTATTATTTGTTTATATTATTCGTGAACTCTTTCATATAAAAGAATTGATATTTACTATTATACATTAATATGATTAAAAATTTGAAACACAGGAAGCAAAACATTTCAGTTATTTATGAGCTTTATAGATATCAAGTTCGTGGCACTAAAATAGATGATGTTCACTCAATGATTTATGCTCACTGAGTAACAAGGGTGTAGTGGAGCGCATACAGAGGTAGATATACACCGTATACCTACAGGATTTTTTAAAGGTGTTGCGTATGCGATCTCTTTGTTAAACAAATCTATGGCATATGCTGTAGCCATCAACATCATGACTTCAGCTTTTACCTTCTGGTTTATATACGACTACAACACTGCTGTTCGAGTAAATGGGAAATTTACATTTTGAGAGAAATATAATTTGTATACGTGCGCTGAAAGATATTTAGTGCTCTTATGTGTCTGTTGCGGGTATCAATATTACTTTTCAAAGGAATTGACATTTTAAACGCAAAAAAAAGAAATACATTTTGTTTTCGAAATTTAAATTTATAAACTAGTAAATCTGCATATCAGGAGCCTCAACGTCAGCTCTGCAACTCATTATTTTTAAACACACTTTGGGTAATATTCAACTCCATCCAAGCCGCAATTTAAAGTTTTCAAATTACGTAATTATTTATAAGAATAAAAAATACGAAGTTTTTAGACATTATAAGCGTTAAATTAAAAACGTTACGTAAGGATATTCTGAAATTTTCATGAGCTGCTAATTCTGGTATTTTTTTAGGAAATAAAGTAGATTCATTTAGGGGGCGGAGATCCCCTGAACCCCCCGGGGTCTCATTAAATTTACATATGCAATATTTTATTCATTGTGTTAATGGTTATCGTAAATCTTACATTGATTTTTACATTTCCGAGTCTTATTTTTCAACAAGAGATCATTTACATTGACGCATTTATTTTAAAAGTTTAGGTTTTATGAAAGAAAACGTAATTTTCTTTTTAAAATAAAATAATTTTCATTCATATTTTCTGAAATGAGACGGCTTTATGAAGTAACACTCGTCAAAAAATATTTTTTTCAGGCAATCTAGTTAATATTTTGCTTTTAAGAATGAAAATATTTATTTCCCGATACAATGACGTCATTTTCAGGAGATATAATTTTTCGGTGCATGATTTTGACATTTACTATCTATTTGCTTTTCAAAAGTTTTTTTTTTTTTTAATTGAAATTTTCGATTAAAAATTAAACATTTCAGTGAGCCGTGTGCAGACGATAAACCGTGAGATATTGATAACATTTTTTTTTCATATTAAGAATTATTATCATAACACAAGGCCCTTTTATTTCAATCTCAAAGCTCATTCGTTTTGTTTTTGATATTTGAGGTCAAATTCACCTACTTTTCGTATTTTCGTATTTCCAATATGAAGACGTATATTCATGTCTATTGTTTATTTCATTTTCCTCTTGCACATGAAAATCTTTCAAATCAAAATTAATTGATTAGGGTAAATAATTAGGGTAATATTCCCGGATCTGATTTTCTTGGCAACGATAAAAAAAGATTGTTAAATTTTATAGAAAAATATCAATTTATTCCTTATGAAAATAATGACCTTTTTAATTTTTAAGAAAAATATTTGAACAAAATAAATAGAACATAGCCTGTCTTTATTTCTGGGGTAAAATCCATCTATATTTTGTAAGGACAAAAAGCCATAACTTCATCCCTTTTTGACATTCATTTGACTTCAAATAATTAAACATACTTTCACATCTACGATATTTTTAGGTGTAGTTCCGTTGCTAGGAAACAGGCAAGAGTTAAAAGAAAATTAAAACAATGAAATGTGTATATTTAAAAGAAGTAAATTTATGTCAGAAAATATTTTATATTATTGGAACACATATATAAAATTCCTCCATAAGTTATACACCGAAATTAAAATCTCTGACAAATGTATAGAGAAATTTTCAAACTAATATGAATAATGTATGAGTCCAATTAGGAAATTTTATTATCCATAATTTACCATTTAAATCATTCAATCATATGAGTCATTTCCTTTCAACAAATAAAAATGGAAAAATTATCGGAATTGTCATAGAAAAGCATTATTGTGCAAAATAAAGTATTCTATATTTTCCGAACGAATGAACTAAATATAACAAGAAACTATACAGCTAAATCAGGGTACATCACCAACATATCCACTTAATTTCAAGTTAATCGGATGCTTTTTGCGGCAGTTATCGCGGAACAGACATACAGACAGACTAACGGAATCCAAAACTTTTCGTGTCTCCACAGTAAGACTTCACTGACGTTTCGACAATAAATATGTATTTTAAAAAATTGAAATTAGGTGTGTTCGCAGAGTAGATTATTTGGTGGAGTCGAGATCCACGGGCTCATAAAAGTTGACGCCATTGCCGCCATCCCTCAGGGGACAAACAAATGTGACCAGTAAGTATGCGTAAATGTGATCAAATACCTGTAGCTTTTAAATTAATGAGTAGAATGCTAAATAAAAAAATACTTGATGCCAATTTAAATAATATATATATTGAAACTAATACTTACAATTATGTACAAAAGTACAAAAAGATTAACATTCGTCAATTATCGTCCCAATAAAACTTTAATGGAGAGCAGCGCTCATGCATGTAATCCTTTTTTCACATCTTTTCCGATTCTGGCAAACGTTCTAGTATGTTCTTTTAGGCGACGCAGTGGGGTTGATGATGGCCTTTCCGTATTTCAGTTGATAGAGCTTCCATGTATCCACAATCGACCATCCTGATTAGCACGACCTCGTTTGACTACACAAATAAACATCAGCCTTCAAAAAATAACACTAACGTACCTTATTACAAACAAAACAAGCATCAAAATGCAACAGAACAGAAAAATAAATGGAAATCGTCATAATTGGGGTTGGCTTTTCATCTTAACTCTCGTCTTACATGAAACAAAATATATATACCCAACTAAAACATCTTAAAATGACGTCTTAAAAACAGATCTTCTTTTTTAAAAAAATCGATACTTGTTACCATCTCAAAAAATGTATATCCTGTTATTAAATAAAGTTAAAAGTTCACATAATGTTCCGAAAAAATAGAGCTGTCTGCAGTTCTAAGTTCTTTATCACAACCACAAAATGTAAAACTAGTTGGATATGCCAATCCCAAAACTTTCTTCTATCTCATACATCTTATTATTTCAAAAAATAGTTACAGATAATAATACTGCAATATTATTAGTACAATACTATTCCAACTTTCATTTTCATCTTAAATTTCTGCTCCAGTCAATGAAGCGTAGTGAAAATGAGTTCATCTAGATCATGATATATATTAAAATCAATAGTTTTTCGTTATTCTGTTGTACATCAGCTTTTTGTGAATAGCCGTCTTAGCAGAAGGCGAGTTCCCGTCGCTACACAAGACTGCCGACGGACAAAATAACTACGAGAAACCGAGAAGATTATACAATTAACAGTCAAGTGCGAGTATTACTCGCGTACAGAGGGTTCCGTAGAATAAATATATGAATTTATAATTGTTGTTAAAAGAAGACTTTGTAAAAAATTACACAACGTAGTGTTGGGTATAAATGTATATACTAGTACCATGAAAGTTCAAAGAGATATAGAACCTAAATAATATCGAATATAACTATTATGTGCAAGTCATTTTTTAATATTATCCTAATCTGTTTATGATGAGCTTAAGTTGGTACTGACAATAAAAGATTTGCATACTTAAACTTCATTTGGCATTTCATAAAACTAAATTCAGCGTAATAATAACTTTTCTTTCTACAATGTAGCTAAAACAAAATCTTTTTTCAAAGTTTAAATTTGGCATTGTGCTAAGCGTGCTTCAAAAGGAGGTCGCAAAGTTTCAATGACGCCTTGGTCCGTGACGCGTTTTCCAGATAGGTTTTTAATTAACTTTTAAAGTCACTTGAGACGTATTGAGAGATGCACTCAATGCAAACTAATCGCGAATGCCATAGTATTTTATGATTCATTCTAATTAAGTGGTCTCAGGACTCTTCAAAATAATTGAAAATTAAATTTTATTAAATGTTAAACTCCTATCTTTACTGAACATTTTTATACAATTGTTTCCTTGAAATTAAAATTAGAACAGAAGCTATGGCTTTTAGAATGATACCCGCTCACTAGCTGAAGCGGCGTTTCCGAAACTTTGAAGTCATTTTTCTGCTAAACAATTTTTTGGGCATAACGCGCAGGGTACCTCAAGAACTTCTGAATACTTTTCATGAAATTTTCGAAACACATATTTCATATTAGTCTGTATAAACGGAACATAAAATTTCCTTTTTATTGTTAAAAAAATATTTTTTAGGTCATTATACTGTTGAAGTTTTCAAAGTTTTGTATTAGCTAACTACAACTTTGCATTAAAAATATAAAAAAGTTTTAAATACAAATGTATTTAAGTTCACGGTAATTATTACAATCTGAAAAATAAGTAGGCACCAAAATTTTCATTCTAGTTGCAATATTTATTTTGTAATCCTGCGCGTAAGATCTTATGCCAATTTTCTGCTCGACAAATGCCCAAAAGTTTTGAGCCCGCTATAAATACTAAATCTGCATCTTGCAATTTTTTAAATACATGAAATGAAAGAACATATATATATATATATATATCTTTCATCAAATAAAAATTGTGTTTTTAAATCATATGCATTTTAAGACATTAAATGTCGCAAATGGTCTTTTTTTTAATTCCAATTTTAAGAGTCCCGAGACGCCTTAAATTATTCTGTTTTTAACAATTTGAAGTATATTGTTTTTATACTACTACTGGGCATTGCATTACACTTATATATCATTAAAAGTTGTTAACTAGGCATAGATTATGCCGCCCCTGTCATTATGTATGTCCAAAGTATTCGTATCTTTAAGGGTTAATATCTCGGCTAATTACTGACAATTTTTTTCAAAAATCATTATCAACTATGCTTTTATTCTTCTACAACGATAGGTATATTCAGCGATGCTCAACAATTTTTCTGAATGCCCGTAAAACGAAATTTGTGTATAACGGAAAAATGCTAATTACTCAAAAACTATGTGACCTAGGGTAAACGCTATAATTTGCCGGCAAGGTTTATATTAACGTCTACTACCTCTAATTTTTTCATAATTTTAGTTTCAGTAGATTCGGAATTAGATGGGAGGAACATATTTTTGCGCTATATTTTGGACGATATCTTTGAAAATATAATACCTAAAATTAAAAGGAATGTATTTTTGAGTTCAGCGATACGAAAGCTTTCACACGATACCCCACATGATGTAAAAAGAAAAAAAGTTTTTTTCAAGTAGGTTAATTAGCCCCTATACATTTTTACTAAATATATGTATGAATGTTTAAAGATCTGAAAATATGTGGGTCAATAGTCTTTATTACTTCCTCGAATTTGAAATTTCTACGTTCCATAGTTTACGAATAAAATGCCTGTGACAAACGGACAGACACAGCAGTGATCTTATAATGGTTCCATTTTTACAGTTTAAGTACGGATCCCTAAAAATCGCTATCACAGCGCCCCTTCCCGGCGGAATATTTCCGAATTTAAGGAGGAACAGTTGGCCATAGCCATACACATACACACACACACACACACAAATAGAAAAAAACAAATGGTTGAATTCTATTCCTAACGTCATACACTTTTCAATGGTAAAGCAAAGAAAATGGCACAAAAACCGCTATTACAGTAACACCTTTAGGCAAAATATTTCTAAATTGAAGGAGGACCTGGTTGCCACAGCCAAATACATACAAAACATTTGGTTCAACTCTATGCATAGTTTCATACACTTTTCGATGGTACAATGACGACATACGGACAGACAGACATTTTGTATAAACATGATTTTTGGGATCTTTCACGCCTAAAACGTGTAAATCCGTCAATAACTGGAAGGGAAAAAAATTTCGATTGCAATACTTTCTTCTATTGAAAATAGAAGAAAGTAAAAAATAATGTTGGCACTACACAGGAAAGAAGAAAATTAATAAAAAACACTTTACGCCAGCAGAATCTTCACATATATTCATCCTTGAATAAAATAAAAATCATACCTTGTGGATGGGTGGAGATGAACCCTGAATACCACTGTACACGATCTTTACTTTTTGCAAAACTGTATTTGAACACAAACACTTATAAAGGTACAGGAAATATAGTACACACTCAAAAATATTGAAGATATTGTCAGGAAACAATAAAATTCTTGAATATTTTTCATTTCACATTAATGAAGCACATTAAATTCTTAAACAGAAAAAAAAAAAAAAAAAAAAACGCACACACAAATGGCAATGACGTAGCATAAGAGTGTATATCATACATACGGAAAAAAAAACTTTTAATTATTATGCTTTGTGCTTTTTTCTTCGTTTCTTTCTGTCTTTTATCTTAATTTGTAAGCAAACAAAATCCATTACAAACAATCGTATGATATTTCCAAAGATAACGCTGAGCATCGAATCTGGCGATTCGTGAATTCCAGGTAGCGCTGACTCTTGATCGTCGTGCCAGGCGCTATGAGGTTGGGATAACGCATTGGTGAAAAATAGCATTAGTCAACATATCATGAATGTTTAGTGTGATTCGAAATACAAGAAATACGGAAGCGCACTCTATAGATGGCTTTACTGTAAAACATGTTGCTTGTGCTTCACGAAATTCGCTACTATCCGGTAGAGAAAAATCTAAATCAATTATGTCACTGATATTATTCTTTTGCAAAACACATGAAATACTATTTTCACTACAGCCAGAAATAGTAGACAGAAGTTCGATAACAGGTGATTTCGACTATGAGTTAATTTCAGTCGATAAGAGATAAAAAGGTTTTTCGCTGTTTACAGGAGTGGCGAAATTTGAAATCGCTGATTCACTTCTAGACAGAATGATTTCAGCTTCGGCGTTGGTTGTAGGAGCTGCATTCATTGCATCAGAGACAGAAGAGGGAACAAAATATTAGTAAATCGAAGTTGAAAACTGATCACATTCTGAGCCAATAAGAATTGAATGTCGTAAAGATGAGAAATTTATTAGATGAAAAGGTGCTTGAAACAATTAGGTAGATTTCGTATGAAATACTACCTATTGGGATCGTTCCTATGTTGGAATTTCTGAAAAATTTTTGCAGATATACACCGATCATGACCCCTAGAACCCAAAACCACCCCCCGTAAGAAACTTTATCTATCTATCTATCTATCTATCTATCTATCTATATATATATATATATCAATCACTTTCTTCTGGACACGATAACTTTCGTAATTCTGCACCAATCTCTTCCAAACTGATACATAAAATCAAAGGGCATAAAATCTCGGTCAAGTTCGTTAATGGGCAAAATCGGACCAAGGGGGTGGAAATAGGGAGGGGTTTTGTGAAAACCGAAAACCCCCCATAACTTCTTAATTTGTGTACATATCAAATCAGTTTAAAGTTTTTATTACTTCTAAAAATAGGGCCAAAATTTTATGTATCGCAGATTTTTGATAAAGTTAAAAATGGGCACAAGGGGCGCAAAAAATAGTGTTTTTGGGAGAAAAAAATTCATAACTTCGCCAATTTTCTAGATATCAATTTCAATTAATTTTACTATAAATCTCCTTAATGTTATCTACAACTTTTATATTCACAAATTTTTGATAGGACCAATTCGTACCGCAAAAAAAAAATTAAAATCGAAAACAAAAAGTGGGTTTGAAGAAGTAAAAAATTCATAACTCCGTCAATTCAAAAGATATAAAATCCCCATGAATTTATCATATATCTTCTTAATATTGTCTACAACATGTATATAGACAAGTTTTGGATAGGACCAATTCTTACAGCAAAAACAAATTAAAAATACATAGCTGTTGAAGAAAAAAATCATCTTAGTAAGGGTGTATTCAAATCCAAACTGCGTATTTTCTGACTCATTTTACAATTCATTTTTTCTCTCAAAGGCTTCCAATTGGTACGTTTTCTTTCTCAGGAACTATATAATGTACCGCAATGGTCGATTTTTTGATAGAGGCAGAATATGTTTTTAAATATGCTGTTAAAGTGGGCATTTTGAACCGAATTTCCTGAAGCGGATTGTGTTGGAAAAATCATTGCATTAAGGATGCACTCAAATCCAAACTGCTTATTTTCTGACTCCTTTTTAAATTTATTTTTGCTCTCAAACGCATTTATTTGGTAGATTCGCTTATTCATAAACTATATAATGTACCGCAATGATCGATTTTTTGATAGAGACAGAATATATTTCAAAAAAAGATGTCAAAGTGGACATTTTGAACGGAATTTCC
This sequence comes from Maratus speciosus, assembly GCA_963932465.1. Classification (NCBI taxonomy): domain Eukaryota; kingdom Metazoa; phylum Arthropoda; class Arachnida; order Araneae; family Salticidae; genus Maratus; species Maratus speciosus. The sequence continues at coordinate 75,891,367 of OZ010786.1, read as the reverse complement.
CGAAGTAATTGTGTTCGGGCTCAAGGGGCTCAAGGGGCTCAATAGGCTCAATGGGCACAAAAATAGGGTTATTGGGAGAAGAAAATTCCTTACTTCGTCAATTCTCAAGATATCAAATCCAATAATTTTATTATACATCTCTTTAATATTATCTACAACTTTTATATTCACAAGTTTTTGATAGGACCAATTCGTACCACAAAAAAAAATTAAAAACGAAAACAAAAAAAGGGGGGTTGAAGAAGAAACATTTTCATAACTCCGTCAATTCACAAGATATACAATCTCCATGAATTTATCATATATCTTCTTAATATTGTATTCAACATTTATACAAGACAAGTTATTTTAGACAAGTTTTTGACAGGGCCAATTCTTACAGCAAAAACAAATTAAAAATACATAGCGGTTGAAGAAAATAATCATCTTATTAAGGGTGCATTCAAATCCAAACTGTCTAATTTCTTACTCATTTTTAAATTCATTTTTGCTCTCAAACGCACCCAATTGCTAGATTCTCTTATTCAGAAACTATATAATGACTCGATTGATTTTTTGATAGAGGCAGAATGTATTTCAAAAAATGATGTCAAAGTGGTCATTTTGAACAGGATTTCCCGAAGCGATTGTGTTAGAAACAAAAAATATTGTCCTACTGAGAAAATAATTGTTTATTAATCAAGTTTTAATTAATTGAAAGAAAAATAAAAACACAGGTCGCTTATAAATCTTTTCAAAAATCACGTCAATATGTTTCATATATATATTTTTTTTTTTTATGAATCTGAAAATGTGCCAGAAAATTTCGAGTTGTTGAGTATGGAAACATATTTTTTTTTAATATCGCCTTAACATGATTCTGATAAAACCAGCTATTTTATAAAAAGGAAATATAAACTCGTCAAAAGCACACAGATAAAACAGTTAAAGTGGATTTATATCTAATAATGATTTAGTTTTTGTTGGTGAAATTAGTATACTTAACTTCGAAATCTACCTCTGCCTGTAGGCCGGGCTGGCAGGGATTTTTTATTTTTAAATTCAATATTTGCCGAAAAGTAACTTAACGATTTTAAAATACAATTCTGAGCGTCAGAAAACACAATAGGGGTACCGGCTAAAGGTAGTTAACCAATGATAGATATAACCAGTGAGTTGATAGGCGTGAGTTGATAAAATTAAAGTTATTCTGAACTTTTTTAGCAGCGAAAGAAGTAGTATCGTTGATTTTAATCAAGGTGAAGTCACTTGAGAGTGGGGATGCGATTTCGACCGTATTGATCTTCTGACACTGGGAGTTTCCTGTTGTTGATATCTTGGTATGATTGATACAAAAAGTGTCCTTATTTCCATAAGAATAACATGCAAAACACTTAATGACCTTTTCTTTTCCAGGACAAACATTAGATTTATGGCCAAATCTCCTCAAGAAAAGCAACGTAAAGTAGAGGCATTTTTATCTTTTGGAACAAGTCTTTCACCATTCTATTGTCTCGATTTCGTATTTTGGAAATGACTTATATTTTAAGATGATCTTTTTTCGCGTGATATCTAATTTCTTCATAAACATTTGACACCCAAATTTTTGTTTTGTAAGTAGTTTTATTTGGAATTACTCCTGTTTTAACATCAGTATCAACATAATATATTTTTGAAGTGATTTCAAATCAGCTAAAGAAGAAATTATTCTTTGAGCTAAATGTGCTTCCTTGTCATCGATTTCAATACGTAAAATAGTGGCGATAGAAATGAATTCAATTAAACAAAAGTTAAGGCGGTTTCCTGTCCTATCGTTTTAAAATTGGAGCCAGTTTGCCTAAACGGGAAACCACTGAATAATCTAATTTTCGAAAGATTTTGCCTGTGGTCGACAGAAGAAAATAAAAGATTATGCAACAGTTTTATTTTATTTTTCTTTCACTCTTCAGTGAAAAATCGGTTTGAGAGGTATCCTCTAAGAATATAATGAAAACAAAAGATTAATACTCACAAGTACAGGAAAAAATTTTAAGTCGACTTATAGATGATTAAAATATTTCCACTTAAAACAAAGCTTGAGACACTGTATGGATTGATATAACGAATAATGAAACACTCAATTTATTTAGATCACATATTTCACAACAACAGAATTATTGGCAAGCAGTCAGCGGAAGAAGAAGAAAAGACATTTAGAATAGGCCAGAAGAATACATAAATATTTTCAGGGAATCAAATCGTTGTTTAATAACACTTAGTGGTGATCTTTATAAATGTTCCATTACTGGTACTATCAGCAGCGGCGACCAATTACATGATGGTTGCCCAAGGGTCTTGAAAGGAGATTCTACTGCCGGGATCCCCATGTAGCTTTTAAAATAATGAGTAGCTCGCAAAAAAATACACTTTATGCCAATTTAAATATTAAATATATTGAAACTAATACAATACTTTACAATAAATTATAATAAAAAACATTTACATTCATATTTATGCATTTACATTTATAATACAAAACTTTACAATATATGTATTAAATGATTAAAAATCGTTGAATATCGTCCCAATAAACCTGGACTGCAGAGTAGCACTCATGCATGTCATCCTTATTTTCCATCTTTCCGGCTTCTGGCGAAAGTTCTAGTTCGTTCTTTTTCGCAGTGCAGTGGCGCTGATGTCTCACTTTCTTTCCGTGATTTAACTGAATAGCGCTGCCATCTATCGACTATCGACATACATGATCACGTAAATATGACTGATTTCTTTAGAAATAAGCTGATTTTCTTCGATTGAGCCGTGGTATTCCGGATAATTGTGCCATATTCTAGTTCCGTACACGGGCAAATTGGAGTACGTTTTATTCTGACGAGGACGCTGATAATTTTTCCTTTGCCAGGAAACTAGGTTTAAAATTGTATATCCATTTATTAAAAAAAGAAAAAAAAGGAAAAAAAACTGATATAATTTACAATTTAATTTATTTCTTTAAAAAAGGATATATTTTTCAATCAATTGTCGTTCAATATTTTTTTTCCTTTTTATTACATTATAATAAAAGCTTACCATTATCACGTTTTTTTTTTTTTTTTTTTTTTTTTTTTTTTTACTTATAATTTATATTATTTTAAATGGCATAACCATTACATTTGGTTCATGGAAATAAATGACTCTAAAACAAATTTGATAATATAAGTAGCTTTTTTACCGGACCTTTTTGTAATTGAAAATGAGAAAGAATAATTTATTCTCAACAGAGACTCATCGAATTTTACCAGCTCATATATGGAATCTTTCATGTTTCTGTGTGGTGTTCACATGTGGTTAAGATAAACATTAGTCTTGCGATAACATAGCAAGAGGATATAAATTAGTGCTCCCTATTAGACGTTTATACGAGTATACGTATAATACGTATTATACGAGTTACAGATGTCACATACGTATAATATGGCTCGGCGGTTATACGTATTATGCAAAACAGCATATACGGTACATCGTATATACGGACATTACCCAAGCGGTTAAACATATAAAATTTTTTTGTTCAATTCATGTAAATAGATGTTTTAATGCTTATATGGGGATTAGAAACAATTGATAAATATCCTCTTTTATAGTCTGTATATAGAGTGTTTTACCGGGGCCATCGCGATTCTTTGTTCAAAGAAGCACGATGGCCTGGGATTTACCTACCTTCTGGTTGGTACACAGGTACTTAAAAAATCTGAATACTTTTCCTCTGTTTAGATTTTGGTTGTTTCCCCTAAAAACTAAGCTATTAATTATTGAATCTTTTATTATTGGTAGTGGATAGCTTCAAAGCTAACTTTCGCAGATCTGTAGCACAACTTCTTTTGACTTATGGCATGGGCACTTCGCACTTTTTTTTTTTTTTTTTTTTTTTTTTAGACCAGAATTAAATTTACTTTATATTTTATGGTGACATTGATCAATCCGACTTCTGGGAAGTTTTGTAATTATACCTTTATTGTATTTAAGAATATTGTTTTCTAAATTTAAAATACTTTGAAAATATATTTTACTCTGAGAAAGAAATGAGAAGACAAGTCCTTTCAAGAATGTGCAATTGCGTTCTAAAACCTGCAAGTTCGATTTTTGCCAGTCTATAAGTAATCGAAATTTATAGGTACTTTATATAGGTAAGTATTTTATACAAAAAATATATATATGTCAATATTAACAAATCTTAAGTGTAATCCTTACATTTTGTATAAAAAATACCATGAGTACCATGATTTTAAAAAATGGATTTTCATTATACATTAACAAAGTAGAAAACATCATCCCCATAGAAATAAACACATTTGCACCCAAATGCAATCGTGAGTGTAACACACACGAATAATGAAATTTCAAAAGATTAAAAACAACAAAAAAAAAAACATACTTAACAAGGATTCAGAATAAATCTGAAAGAATTATACTCCCATTCTTTGCTCAAAAAGTGTTTAATTTTGCTAGTTACTGACAATGAATACAATTTGTATATATTATATTCACAATATATAGATATAATGGGATATCTGATCTCAATACAATGAGATTAACAAAAAATCTAAATAAATTCAAATAAAAAATTTGCGTAAGAACTTTTTCAATTTCGGTAATAACTTTCGTTTTTGAAATAAAAACAGTAACATATTAACATTTTCGAAATTCAAACAACTACGTTTTGATGATACTATGTTACCTGTAGCTAAAAAATCTTATTCAGAACCGGCAAAACAACAACTACATCACCTTATCCTTCCAAAACACGGCTTTCTTAATAGGCATACATGACCATGTTTACTCCGACAAGTAGTTCGTTAGCAGAACCAATACCACACTTATTTTTTAAACCATTACGAGAACTTAATTAAAACACCTATAATGGCTACTTTCAGCAATTATTATTTATTTATAAAACAATTTAAACTGTTCTAGCAAATTTATATAACATTTTATCACTTAATTTAATGAAAATTAGAATTAAATAAATGAAATAAAATATTTAATGAGAAAAATAAAGGGATGTTATATATGAAACATAATATGCAGATTGTTACTATAACGCCACCGCTTTCCAGCTTATTCTCCATTCAGTGACGTAATACTGATGAGGTCCATTGTTATTAAAAGTAGATACGATACTTGAAATATACGTATACTTTAAATGTACGTATGCTTAAATATACGTTTAACCGATGAACCCTTATACGTATCCGGATACGTTTAAATGTATATTTTAAGGTATTCGTATTTCAAAGAAGCGTATTATACGTATATCGTTTAAACGTATAACTGAAATATGTATCCCATCGGGAACACTACTATAAATCGATATTTACAATAATACAGTGGTGGTCAGAATAATAAGAACAATTGAAAATTGCACAGAAAAAATTATTTCTGAAATAAATAAAGTTAAATCTATACATAAAATACTTTTTTATGCTAGAAATCAATGTAGAAGACAAAACATTGGAAAATGTAAAATATGAATATTTTGCCATAATTAAAAAAATATGTCGTAAAAATTTGACAAAATTAAAAAGACAATGAATGTTTTTGCCTGAAACACACTAATAATTAATAATCTCCGTCTTCTTTTCTATCACTTTTATCAGTCTTGACTTCATGGAATTTGACAGTTCTTTAAAACGTTCTTGGAAAATTTTGTACAGGCTTTTTCGATGGAGGATATGAGCTCTTGCTTGTTTTCATATTGCATGCCATTTTTGCATACTTCGTGCGCCAGAATACCCTGCACAAAAACTATTGGAGTAGTTACACCAGTTGCAAAACCTCCCTAGACCATTACTGAGCCACCTCCAAATGCACCCTTTGAGAAAATTTCTTTTTCTCTACGTAGATCATACCAAAAGTAGCGAAAGCCATCTGGTCCATCCAAATGAAACTTTTTCTCATCGGAAAAGACAACATCATCCAGCATTTTCCCCATACAAATGCATTTTTTGGCAAGCTCCAGCCTCAGTCTCTTATGAACTTTTGTAAGAGGCAGTCGTGACATATGTTTATCACAGCGAACCTTTTTTTTTCTTTTTGTAAATCACGTCGAACAGTTCAAGCACTGCATTCTAATTTCAATTCACGTTTTATTCCTGCTGACATTTATTTTTTGAGGGAAGGTAACCTTATCTACATTCTTTTCTCCCGTACAGAAACAGAAGATGGTCTACCTGTATATCTTTGCCGTCCATATTTACCGGGATTTTTAAGATAATTGTTAATAACTGTTCTTGATCTATTAAGCTTTGTTGCAATTTGGCGTACAGAAAGTCCTGAACTTTTAAATGCATCCACTTTCCCTTTCTCAAACTCCGAAAGCTTTGTACCTAGCGTCATGACTGAAAAACAGAATGTGACGATCCCAAATGCTTACTACGCATTTATATCGTCCGAGAGTTCCGTGTGCAGAGCCAAAAAATGCAAATTTTACTTTTTAGAAAACACAAATACAGTTGTTCTTATAATTTTGTCCATATCAGATGGCTGTATAAATCCATAATGCATTTTATGAATATGAATTTTCCACATATTTCCATAAAAACTTATAAAATTATTCTTCATTTTTCATTGGTTTCCAGCCATTAAATTTGCATAAGTTTCCTGCCAAATGTAGCCATGATTTGCCGGTTTTTGCCGTGTCTTTATAATTTTGACCACTACTGTATTTACTAACATATTTCTTTTATGCTATCCACCATGAAATTTATATCATTAAAATTTTATTTTATTTCTATTATAGCTTTTTTCCAGCTAGTAACAGGCAAATATTAAGAACAAAAAAACTTCTTAAAACACCATCAAACATTATTGGTGTTTTAAGAAGTTTTTTTGTTCTTATTCATTCACACCAGTTTTAACTTATTTTCTTAGGCAAATATTAGTCTGATATGTACAGTCGTGAAAAAAAAAAAAAAAGAAAAGTAAACACCCTCTACTAACTCCTCATCCAATTATCGTAGACGAAAGTTACTGGTACCGAACGATTGGAAATAAAGTCTACTTTTAAATGATGTATATAAAATTTTCTTAGGGGTCATCTACATATAAAAACGAATTAAAACTTCTTTTTTTTTCAATGGCAATACCCAATTTTACAGCGATATTTCAAATCTTCGGTTCAAACTATACCTAGACACCGAATTTCAAGTCATTTGAATGATAAGTTTTTGAATTTTAAACATTAAAAATTTAGTGCGTCTAATGTTAAATTACATTTTCATATTTTTATTTATATCTCCTGACATTATGCTCCTAATGTGCTAAATTTTTTGTAGCAATAATACTAAAATACTCAAACATAAATACGCTGAATTTGCAATTTTTATAATTTTATGATATGAATTATGAATTATGAAATTAATATTCGAAAAAATTATGAATATGCAACCTCCAATATTTTTGATGGAATTAGATTTACTAAGTCCCGCTTTATGCAAAACCAAAATTTCACATTTGTCTTCCAAGTAGTTTTCAAATTATGCTTAGAAAACGGCAAAATGATGGTTTAAGGGGCCGTCTATGATAGAAGGGAGTAGATGTTTTGAAATTTATTCTGTTGTACTGCAATCTAACAGGATTCATTGATTCTTTGAGTGGCGCTTAAGGTGCCTTCAAGAAGAAATGGGCTCTCTCGGTTAACAATCGAGTACATCACTTTAATTTGGATACACCCTTAAAATACGCTCGTTTTAAAATAATCAATTTCTCGGAAACTTATGGTACGAATTGCATAAAAATTCGTTTTTAGGCTAATTGAAGGGTGTAGAGTTCATTTATGCTGTCAGAATTGTGTACTGCTATTGAAAAAAGCAAAGTTATGGTTCGTTTTTATATGTAGATGGTCCTCTAAGCAAATTTTATATACATCATTTAAAAGTAGACTTTATTTCCAATCGTTCGATACCAATAACGTTATTCTACGATAATATGTTGAGGAGTTAGTAGGTGGTGTATACTTTTTTTTCCACGACTGTACATATGCTTTTGTCAATGATAGTAGAATCTTTATCATAAAGGGGGAAATCACGCTTTGAACGTGAACGGATCATTGGAAAATCATTCATAAAATGACTTCGTAAATACACTGTGTTTCGTAGTAACGTGAACTATCGTTTTTCTATAATTTCCCTCTTATCATAGGTCTTGAATAAATATGTCGACATATATTACGTCCATATAATAAACTGTGCTTTCTTATATCTTCCAGCATTTGAAATCGATTTTTTTTCTTAACACAAATCATTATGAAGGCAAGATTAAAGCATGGGGTAGTTAAAGCTTCATTTGACTTGGATATGAATCTTCAATTTATGTGTATAGTTTAATTTTTTACAATAATCTAATTTTATTTTTACAGTAAGTATATCATTTTCGTTCCAGTAAGACAAAAACTAATAACTGAATGCATAAATATGGTTTTAATTAATGAGGTGTGCAGAACATATGTTAAAATAGGCAAATAGTATATTTAACATCAATGGATCTTTGATATTTTAATCACAGATTAGCTTCTAAAGTATGGATTGTTTCGTGAAAGCGAAGTACACCGATACCTATCGATTTCCCATACTTGCCTTCTTATCATGGTCCTTAATTAAATTTGTCAAATGCATATTATGTCCATATATTAAACTCTACTTTCTTAAATCTTGTAGCAAAGAAATCGATTACTATCTTTACACAGGTCATTATAAAAGCAAACTCTATTCCTCAAGACATTTTGTTGTGATACACATTTTTTATTTATTTATTGAAATCACGTAATGATTCCGTTTGGCACATTAAAATAAATGTTTCTGAAGCAAATTGGATAACATAAGTTTCCTATTTTCCGGATGGTTTTGTATTAGAAGTTTGAAAAGAACAATTTATTCTAAATAGAGACTTGTCAAATTCTGCCCCATATATGTAGATTCTAAGATATGTTTAGAGAAAGAAAATCGCGTGGCGGAAAGATATTTTGGTCGTGCAAATTTATGTTTTGGTCATAAATAAAACAATTATTAAATTTATTAAAATCGAATACTTGACAAGTTCAATTAAAAAAAAAGAACGAAAAACCGTGCGTCCAGCATAGATTATGTAACACTTTCCAACACAATAACAATACTGTCACAAAACTTCACAGCTTATAAAAGAGAAACAAGATGTTTAAATAAACAATTTGAAAGACTCATAACGCATTTGAAAACCAAATTTCTGCTTTTACAATCAATAGTCTGAAAAATATCTTTTTTTGTGCAGGCATGATCTATGGAATTATGTGTGTACTACACTGTATGCTAAAAGTTAGCTTGGTTAAATGATTTGCACAGTCGAAAATTTCCATTCAGAAATTTCCGTGAATAAACGAAAATGTACTTGAGAACTTTTGTGCAGACCTGTTTAAGATCTATAGAATTTATACACACCAAGTAATATTTAAAAAACAGTCAGACTTAAAAACCGTGCCAGAACTCAAAACGAACTCCAAGCAATTACTGTCCATAGGCTTCTATAATTCAATTTCTTCAGTAGTCAAATTCTTTTGTATGCCCCTGTAAATGAACGATAAATTCTATGCAGACCATATTTTACAGTATGCGCCATGTAACATACATCAGTCAAATATATATTTTTCTGTATGTTTAAAACAGGAAACAGTGTAATATCAATAAAATACACCACAAACGATTTTTCTACCTAGGCCGTAAGATAACGGAATTATTTTGTGTGTACGAACTAAAAGATATTCTTAAAACACCATCAAAAACTTAAAAGTGCTAAACTTTTCGAAAGATCTGAGTCTTTCGTCTTCGGGCGCAAAGTAGACGTGCTTCTACTATTAAAGCAGCAGCAAGACTGAAATGAGAGATAAGGGACAGGAAATAAGCTGAAGAAACAGACAGTAGGAAAATAGAAATCAGCAGCCAATAGGAAAGCAGAAGAGAACGGCCAATCACAGGAGAGTATAATCAAAACAAAAGAACACAAAGTAGGAGGGGAATAAGGAAGAAAAAAAAATAAATTGAAAAAAATATAATAAAAAGGAAACAGACACATATATTAAAATATGGAAACACATAAAATTTAAAAGTAAATAAATAAATAAGATATAAGCAAAGTAGACTAATACAAAAAATAAGTTATATGGTAGTACTGGAGAGGTTTTTCCAAGATGAAGACAGCATTGTGGAATCAGATTTATTGTTAACAATAACTTCAAGACTAAGATAAATGGCTAAATTTTCAAGAAAGTATAGTTCAGAGATACTATAGGCATTAAAGATAATTTTAGCATTTTGAAAATTAAAACTATGCCCGGAATCCCAAGAGTGCTTAGCAATTGAAGATCTGGGGGCACGGCAGTGCCCCTGCCAAGTCGAGAAAGCACAGCCGTAAGCATCCTATTCTGGAAGCAACTCAGGGTACTTTTGACAACCCTATATCCCTTCGCTGGAATTTCCCAGAAAATTGAAACTTTGTTTTTCTAAAAGTACTCTTTAAGCGGAAGCAAATGGTAAAATTTCCACGTTTCTATCTTTTCTAGTTCAGAAAATATATGAACTCAAAGTTTCGCTTTTTCGACACTGACTGACTCACAGATCATCAAAAATCCGAGGTACATCCTGTAGCTCTAGAAACTTGAAATTTGGTAAGAAGGTAGTATTTGGGATACAAAGAAAGGAAAAATTAAAAAATTTGGAAAATTCAAAAAAAAAAAATCGTATCGAATCACGAAACCTCATACCAGTTTTCAACGCCAAACGTGATTACCGCTCACTGTAATTTGGGCGATTTATTGGATTTTTCTCGATTTAATATTTAAAAAACTGTTAAATAAGAAGTTAAAGTTTTCTTGTAACCAAGTAAGTGTCCTCTTATTGCAATAAATATTAAAAAGTACTAAAATGTATGTTTAGCTGAACAAAAATCACTTTGACCTTTTTAAGGTAAAAAAACTCAAATACATAAAATTCAACCACCTTGCGGCAGTATTAAATTTTAGAATCAATTATTTTAATCACTTTTCTCTTAATCTCCATATGATAGAAAATCTTTTCCGCATAGGTAGGTTTTGATTAATATTAAAATAATTATTTTGAGCCAAAAGTAATCTAGCCAAAATTGGGTCTTTTTTTCATTTTTTCGAAATTTCAAACCCTTTGCGGCAGTATTAAATTTTTAAATTAATTTTTTTAATTATTTTTCTCTTAATCTCCATACAACATAACATCTTTTCCCTATAGGTAGTTTTTGAAATTGGGAATTTTTTTTTCGATCCACCCTAATAAACATACCCAGTTTCATTGAAATTTGTGACAGAGAATTAAATGGCTATGACTCTGCTTCGTTTGATTTGAAATGCGCCTCAAAATATTTTTAAATAGGAAACACTATTAAAAACACCCAAAATCCCACTTTTTTATTTCAGAATCAGGAAAAGGACCCCTTTAAGTATATCCCCCAAAAAATAACTCCTTTTGTTGATAATGCTTTTTTTATTAATACAATTTTTTTTATAAAAAAATCACGACTTCAAAGATTAAACATTTTTTTATACACACTTAAAATGTTATAAGCGTAACAATATTTTTTTTTCATAAACTGCATACCCTATATATTGTGCATAAATTATTTGAAGAGGATTTGCAGAGTAGATATTGAAATATGATTATATTTATGACATGCTACATTTGAAAACCGAGCAGTCAAGAATGCTATCTGACGGCAATTTTTCAAGATTTTGACAATTTATTTTCTCAGAAACTATTTGACCAAGGAGTAAAAAAAATACTGGGGATCATACCTTAATAGTAAGAACAAACACATGCAGTTTCATTAAAATCTGTGATGGTGGGTTGCATGCTTACCTGAACTGACATGGAATGACTCTATAGGAACTGGGGGACCGTATAAAAAGTAAGATTTCATAATTTTTATAAAATGATTTTTTATTTTAAACAATGCCACAGCATGCCACCTCATTTGAAGCGTTTTTGTAATTGGAACTACATGTCTACGACAAACGGTTGAGAAATTAAAGGTCGGCGATACATAACATATTGCTCCCTGTATTTTACAATATTTTGTAACGATGACTAGAAACTTTATGCAATAGCGTAATAATCGCTCTCTAGATCCATTATACTCTACTACAAATGATCACTGTGACAGCGTTTCTGTCCCATAGCTATCATTTTTATTCAAAATTAATTTAAAGCATAACTTTCTTACTTTTAGATCATATTATCTCCTCCCCCCTCTTTCCTATAATGAAATATGTGATTAAATTCATTTCTCAAAACCATCCAGATTTTTATTAATGTGTTTTCTTTCTTCTTTCTAAAACATCTTTGTTTCAGGCCGCTCAAAGATTCATTTCTTTTTTTCCCTTTCCCCTTATCTGCCTGTTACCGCTCCTAGTGCAATGAAAGAAATAAAAATCACAAGGCGCGGCTGCTAGTAACAATATCTCTTCATTTAATTTCATCGGATTTTGCCCACCGCAGTGAAAAGCTTCCTTATCACTGCTAAGATGGAACCGTTGAAAATCGTGTAACAACGAATGTGAAAGGAATGTATTTTATGCGATTCCCTGCATCTCTCCCTTTCATCTCTCTGCAGTATGTAATTTTAAGTAACACTTGTTTAAACGAATGCCAGTCTGTAATATAAACACCTCCCAGATGTTTCTGCCGTCTCTCACATCGAAATGAGATGCGGTTTTTAAAGTCACGTTTCATGGAGGTTAAATCCTTTTGTCAGTTGGTTTACCAGATGCCTTTCTTGGCATTTCGCGATTGTATGTTGCGGGCATTTTTAACGTAATCATTTCGATTAGATAATGATTCCCAGGATGTGTGAACTTGCTACCATTTTCCATCACCCGTTTCATTGTTCTCATCGGAGTTGCTGGATTTTTTGGGATAATCATTTGGCTCGCGAATAAAACCTTTGTCCACAGTTCGTTCAGGGTGCCAATGTTTGAATTTGGCGAAGTGTAGCGACTAGTGTTATATGATTCTTGTGAAATCATGGGCACTCAACTTTTTTATCTCGACCAAAAGGATGTAAGACCTTCATGGTCTGTGGGTCACGCCCACGGGTACCTTGTAAATATGGACCCTCTCTCACTCTTAATTAATTATGAGTATGATCTCTTTTTGTAACTTTAAAGTTAAAAATGTTAAATAAATTTTCATAGTTCCTGTAATATGGTTGGAGTTTTTTGCATTTAAGTGAACCATCCCACTGAACACCGTTACAATCACACCATTTCGTAGTTTGTAATTCTGCTCAGCACGACTTATTGCAGCAGTTATTTTTTGTATAAAGATTGCAGCCGTCATATTAATAGCAATTTTGCAATCATCATTATCAATTGTGCACAGATTCGAAAATCATGTGTTTCGCCTATAGTCTAAAACGAGGGTTATATATTCTGGAAAATACCATTATTAGATCTGTAGAGTATCATTAGGAGCAAAACTTTCGCCACAATGATAAAGAATATTTATGAGTTTTCACTGCTTTACTTTGAGTATCTTTCCATGATAAACTACATTTAAACGATGTTAAAATGAGCACTACTCTATTATTCAAAATACAGTACTTCCTTGTGACAGTCATGAGCTTTCAAAACAACTGCTGATACACAAAATCTGCGCTCCCGAACACGCGTTTGACAATAAATATCTTTTACCAGAGTTATTCTTAAGGCAATGCAGATATGCTGACATGACAATGAAGATGGCGAAAGAACAGGAACTCTATGTTTAAGTGCACAGGAAAGATGAAACAAAGCGGCTTTTCCTTGAAAACGCACAAATCCAGCTTTTAGAATAAATAAAATAATAATTTGTAAAAAGAATAATAATTACAGAAAATATAATTTTAACAAAATTCATATTGGCATTTAAGATTGAAGTAAAAATTGATAGAACTTGAAGAAAAATAATACTTGAATTGTTTTTAAAAATTGATTTTGAAAGAAAAATAAAATACTAATACACGCAATTTTAATGAAAAAAAGAAATTAAATAAAATGAATGGTTGGAATACTTTTTAAGATAGGAAATAATTAAATACACTAGGGGTTTAGAATAATTTTGGATAGGAAAATTTTATGGAATATTTTTAATGAAGCAAGTAAATTTAATATTCGTGTGTTTTTAACAGAAAACATTGCTGTTTTATGATCCCTCCAAGAAATTGGGGGTAATTATCGTGGTATCAAACACAATCCGCTTCATTATATGTTCTTTTCACTTAATCATAGCTTATCTACAATGGTTGTAACATACAAGCAAATTATATTTTATCTTTTGTATTTTTATTTCCAGAATTTTATAAATAAAGTATAGTAATAGAATGTAATTCCTTTTTTTTTTAATTTAACGACTGTCATTTTGTACGTTTCTGGTCTTTATATATAATCTTGCAAATATATCGAATTATTACATTACAAAGTATCAGGTATCAGTTAAATATTAGAATGTAATAACAACTTGTTTTCGTTAAATAAATACCATTGACACCTGATAATATTTAAAATACAAGCATATTTTGCTTCGGAATGCGTAATCATTCATAAATTACAAGCTGCAAATATGAGAGAATCTCCTTTTGGTATCGTACCGGAATTTACCGCCACTCTATTCATAAGATATATGACTAAGCAGATTTAATATTCTCGATCCCGCTGAATCAAAAGCTCTCTACGAAGAGTAATCCTTCTGCATTTTATTCAACACCCACCTGAAAGTAGAATTTTCAAGTATAACGTTACACTTGAGTACGCTGAAATATTTTATGAGTTTTATTGAAAATATCCTATATTTTATGAGCTTATTCAGCTTCGTTGGAGTAAATTTTATCATTGTTTTTATGCTATACTAATCTAGTTTCCCTTTTTACTATGCTTATTAAATCAGATATAGTACTTATTGTTTAATTTAGACCTGCTACATTTATAATAAATCGTATTTTACAGTTAACTATTTTTCCACTTTATTACTATAACATTTAAATTATTTACTTAAACATTTCATGGTATTTTTATTTGCTGATAAGAAATTTTAAGTGCGCTTATGTTCGATTGGAAATTCTCAGTTGAAAACGTGAGGTCAGTTTTGCAAATATATATTTTTTAACAACCAATTGCAAGTTAAAACATTTTTAAATGTATTCGGATGATATATGTTAAAAACACGAATGTAAATTTTGTATATGTGGAAATGACATTATGTAAATATTTCACTAAAAAACGATATATGGCTTAAGTCTCACTGAACTTATTTGCATAATACTAAATATTAATGTCTCAATTAATCCAACATGATTAGCTACATGAATTACATGTTACGGACTGTGACACAAAAATAATTTTTATTTTTTCAATATTTATTAAAAGATAAAATTAAAGTAAATATTATTTTGAAACTGAAGTTTTGAGTATTTTTTTTCTAGAAGTTTGGTTAAAGAATTTAAGATTTAACGGATCTAAGGATGATTTTTTAGGTTTATTAAAGATTTAGTATTATAATTATTTTTCAAACTTTGGTTTCGTCAAATTTCAACCCGTATTTCACATCGTCCTAGAAATAGACAGTATACAAAAGCGAACTCTATATAAATTATTTTGAATATTTTATTTTAAATTTTAGATGATTTATTATATAAGATCCATTAAACGATTCTTTGCCTTTATCGCAAGTTTAAATTAATGTTGGAAAATTTTTATATTACTTTTCAAATGACCATTTTTGCATTTTTTTTTTACTTTTTCAAGATATTCAGCTTTAAGAAAGACACATAAATTTATTCAGTCATTATTTCCTACTTTATGCAAGTATGAATGTGGTTTGTTGAGTCTAAGCCATATTGTAGGTCTCCCCACCTGGCTGACCTTGTTACGCAAGTAAAAAAACAGAGCAAAAAATTGTCTAGGAGATAAATTTTCCCTGCATTTTGGACTGTCTTAAAAATAGGACAATGGTACAATCCACAACAATCTAACCGCAATCAGATAGTAATGGAGATAATCCATGCTCTTTCTGTTACATCCCAAGCAATGCTGCTGTGCAACTAACGCAGGCGCCTATCAGTCTGTCTAATAGGTGCACATCGCGTGGCAGACAGGTGTGTGGGGAAGTGAATAACCTTTTCAGAAATAATAGCTCACGGAAGCAATTTGTATTTTGGAATTCATAGAAGCAAACCTACTTTCTCTCGTTTTGTATACTTGAATTATGTTTTCTTTTAAAAATTATTTTGATGCTAGTATTTTAAAAATTTGCTTAAAATTTTAACTGCAGAGCAAGCTTTGAATTTTTGTGGACTTTAGATAACAATGATAGCAGTGATTTAGTCGACATAAACAATGCATTAGTGCTTTTACCTCCAGATCCTGATGCAATGAGTGACACTGAGAAGATCGATGGTTCATCAACAAAGAAGATAAAAGAAACAATGTGTGATGAAGTACGACCAAAAGAGGTTGCAGGTAAAATTGAATTTTTACTTTTAATAGCAGTGAAGAACATCATGCAAATCCCAAATGGAAAAATTCGAACTCAACTTCTTAAGTGTTCCGAAGGTATTTCCTCAAGAGGCAGTTCAAATTGCTAAGGATATTCTTGCTGGTAAATCTCCAATTGAGCTATTTGATTGAATTTGTTTAAAGTTGATTGAGCTGACGGTTGAAGAATCAATTAAATATTCCAGACACGAATTGGGAAAATTGGAAGGAAAATTCGGTGTTAAATAGGTTAATGAAGATTTTTCTAAAGCTGAAAAATGAACAAGTTAAAAAAAAACCCGTCAAATAAAAGATGCCAGCTATAAACCTGAGCAACAAAACTAAGAACTATCTTAAGAAATGGATCTGTAAGAACTGGATTATACTTATGATGCTTTCTTACATTACTCATAAGTAACAATGAATAGCTGCGGATTGTACCATTGTTCTAATTTTAGGACCGCCTGTACCGACCAAACTAATAAAACTTTTTTTTTTGAATTTATGTGTATGCATAGACTTAAAAAAACACTTATTTAAGATTTTATAAATATATATATATATATATATATATATATATATATACATATATATATATTAGTTCAATGCTTTGTACGATAGGGGTTAAACTGTCCCACCTTGTTCGTAAATACTTATTTTGCTTTTAACTTTCATCCTTAACACTTCATAAGATTTAATTTTCAACTACTTCTTTAGAATGTGTATCATAAACCATAAGTCAATCTGTAAATATGATACAAGTTTTATTTGATATTCGCGTTGAACTAATTGTCAGAATAAATCCGAGTATGTAAATCGAAAATTCCCAAATCCTTATAACGTTACACTTTTCTACTGGGTAATATTTTATTATTTTTATGGATAGACTGGATTCAGATTGTTGACTTATTTTGGAATGCAACTTTCCGATGTAAGTGAAATAACTTACTTGCCACTTTAAATTTCGATGGACATTTGATTTTGAAAGGTTTGCTTACCGGACTATATTTTTTTCTGGTTTTGTTTATAACTGCGGTCTCGAGGCTATACATATATAATGTTATCAATTTTTTTGAAATTTTGGACCCCTCCCCCCCGTATGATATCACAAGTTATCATCCTACAAACACCCAACACCCCTTCGTAACGATATCATTATCAATGTCTAATTGCCCCCCCCCCTTTTTGCAATTATTTTCTTTTTTTATCAGTGATATACAGGTTATAAATTTATTATTCGCACACTTTATTGATTGAAATAAATAGAAGTCAATATAATATCACTATTAAGTAATTTTACATCAAATAATACTTTAAAGAAATAGCTACTATTTGAAAGCATTTAATAGTAGCGTTTTATTACATAATACTTTCAAAAATAAAAATATTTTCTTGCACATGCCGCCGCACAAGGTTCCGTGTTCGGAACATCTTATCAACAAAACAGGTGGGCAACATTCATTCTCTTTTCTTCAGGTAGTAAAAACAAGGACTATAATTTAAAAAGTACTTCGGATCTTTTCGAACAGAAACCACCAGTGGCCGAGAGATTCTGCTCTCGAAGCTGGTAGAGGGGATGTGCTGGGTTCGAACGCAATCGCGGCCGTCGGTTTAATCGTTTCGGAGTGTTCGTGGTTTTCTATGAAACCTAGGATTTCTAAGCATAAAAACGGGTTAGGCTCCCCCCCTCCCTTAGGGCCTTTATCCCTCGTGTTGATATTTGGCCGTCATAAACACAATCAACCAACCAACCTTTTCGAACAGCTGATTATATATGCATACATATGTGTCTAGAATACTATACATAGTTAATATAGCGTTAACGTTAAAATACCATAGTCCTGATAATTACGAACGTCTAGTATTCTAGGGTTAACGAGGTTTCTTCATTCTAATATGAAATACTCTCTTTTTACACATTCTAATGAAGGTCTCTGATCGCTTTAAGAGCGTTAGAAGTGCGTCAATTAATTGCTAATGAGAATTTTCTAACACGTGCCTGTCAGGCTCAGTGCGCCCAAACTCTGGAATTCCAGAGTTGCGACCGACGGAGGGTTAATCCATTCTATTGCAAAACGTTCAGTGATTTGAGAGAAAGTGTATAAATTGGACGTTCCATTACTAAATGGAAAACCTACTAGCGATATTGTTCTCGTGACAACTTCGTCAGCGTCATAATGCTTCGTGACAGAAATATGCCTTACAAGATTTAATAGATATGAGTTTCAAGTTTAGCTTCAATCGTATAACTATTTGCAACTGAAAGAAATTTTAAAATTGAAAATCAATATTTAGAGAAAGTATCTGACAATTATTGGTTTGTAGTTATTCTTTACAGTATATTAAAGTATTTAAATTATTTTCTTTCTTATAGTTTATATTATTGAATTTATTGACAAGAAAGCAAAATCATGTGTCATGCATTTATTGTGAAAGATTTTCCAAAACATCCAGAACATTTTAACGAAATTTCACGGCAACATAATGTGAAAGAGGATATCTCGATAAGCAAATTAGAACTACAAAACAAATTTAAAAACCATATGTGAGCAATTACCGTTCATAGACAAACAAATTACGAAGCAAAATCCTTTCCGTGAGTGATTTCCACATCCCATTGACAGTAGTAAGTACTCGATCAGTAAATATCAGTATTACTACAAATGTTACTAATCCACTTTCAAGTGCAATTTTTTTTAAAGCTATATCTTAATTTACTGTTTTTTTTAATATATATATATATTTATTTATTTAATTGAATGATTAATATGTTTAAACCTTTGTTAAACCGCAATTAGCAGATTAAGCCATTTCTACTTGAAAATTTTAAATAATCCAGCCTTTGATTTTTTTTTTTTTTCGTGTAATATTTCATAACTCAATCGCCAAACCAAATCAAAACTTTAGAAATAAATAAATATATGCAATTAATAAAGTAAAACAGGAATTTCATTTTTTCAAACGCTAAAATAATGAGAACAACAATTCTTGTTATAAATAATGACATGTTTCCCGATTGACCGCTTGCGCAAATGCCTTAGTGCAGTTGGGGAACTAAAAAAATCTATACTAAATGTAAAAACAATATGTCATAGTTATCAAATAAAAACAGTTTTTATGAACCTTCTGCATTTCCGAAAGTTTATCGGACAACTTTAGACTAGATAGCATAGGTTGGATTGTCTTGTTAAATTAAATGTATATTTATGCCATATGTAATTGTCGACAAAAATATTTAATATTTTGAATAATAAAAATTGTCAGTATGTATTTGTACAAATATATGCAGGGTATTTTATAAAAAACTTAAATTTAAAATACATTTTTAATGAATATGTAAATATGAAAAACACATTTCATTTTTTTTTTTCAGGTAGGTCATATGTGTTGTATACGATTCCTACATGTAATTGTATGTAGAATTAGTTTAATTTTTAAGGAGTAAAAAATTACATCATATGATAGCGCTGTGCTTTCGCCAACTGTAAAAGTACTAAATAGACTTTTAAAAATTTCGATATATATTTTTCTATATTAATGCATGGAATTTATTCTCGAGAGAAACATTCGCCTTGCATACAATATTTCAAATGAAAATCAAATTTCAAAGTAATTGCTTAAGATTCTCAAAGGACAACATAGTGAAAAAGATCCCATGCCGGGACTCGAAACCGAACCATCAGCATAGCGCACTGTTGTTCTACCGACTAAACCACATGGAACGATACCCAGCCTGCAAAATCTCTCACTATTACATGTTGGCAAGGCTACAAACGCAGCACAAGATGGGATATTTATCGTGAGCCACCGACATCGGGCAAATACGAAATATAATTAAATCCATCATCGATAGAAACTATATTAACACATGGAAATTATTCCTACATTTGCCTTGTGTACAATATTTCAAATGAAAATCAAATTTCAAAGTAATTGCTTAAGAGGCGCAAAGGCCAATTGAAATTTGATTTTCATTTGAAATATATTTTTCTTATAGTTTATACACGCACGCATACACGTAATACACATTTTTATACATATGCACAATAAAATTTATTAATTGAGATACCTATGATGCAGTTTTATACTTTAGTTTGAGTGTTCCTAGCATATGGAACGAACCTGAGCCATCTATTTACGAAGTTTATATCTAATTATAACTATTTAATTATTTAATACGGTGTACAAATTCATGATCCGCTTGATAAAAACGCATTTATGTTCTATTTGTATTTAAGGTAATAAGGTACTAAATTGCAAAGTTAGGACATCCTCCATAAAACACACTTTATACAAGGTGAAAATTAACATAAATAATTACATCTCAGGACCTCTATTAAAGATATTTTTATATGTAAGATATCGCTTCATACTAAACTGAGAACGGTGTACATTTTCGTAACTGATCATTCTTAATTATCTCTCAAATGTTTAGAGATAGATTCGATAATTTCTAAATTGTTATTAGAATAGAAGCTACATGGTGGCGCTTAAATCAGTCTCACGTTATACCACATAGAGAGGTTTTGGGACACTCGTACAACAATTAAAGTTATTTCAGTATTTCAGCTTTATACAGGGTGTTCCAGAACTGTGTGTACAAACTTGGAGCGGAGGTAGATAACATCGTTAGAAACCATAAATAAATGGGAAAGCATGGGCGGAAATCGAGAAGTTGCACTGTCTGGGAGCTTTCAAGGTCGGCACGTTTGGCTTCCTCATTGTAGATGCCGACTGCGTGCGATGAGCATAAATCACATGGAACGTGTCATGAAAACGTCACACAAAGCAGGCAAAGCAAAGAAAAAGTAATCGCTCAACTTGCATATTTCGATTTCGTTTGCTCGCGGATTAGTTGATTCTTATTTTCTAATAATAATTAAAAATTCCACAAGCCAGAGAAAACGAAAGATGCAAGTTGTTAGATTTTTTTCCTTGTTTTCCCTGCTTTGTGTGACGTTATCATGACGCGTGTAAAGACTTTCTGGGCATTGCTCTGAACCGCACAACAACATTTAACTGTTAATGTGTGGACTTGTATCGTGGAGGACAGTTTACTTGGACCATACATCGTACTACCTCGACTGGACGCTCGCAAGTATCTCGTTTTTATTCAGGAGTTCCTCTAAATGCTCAGCGATGTTCCTGCACACATTTGACGCAGAATGTGGTTTAAAGATAAAGCGGCACCATCTAATTTACGAGCGTAAGTGAACATTTGCACCGAGCATTTGTGGAAAAATGGATTGGGCATGACGGTCCTGTCGCATGCCCACCCCCAATATCACCTGATTTATCTCCTGATTATTATTTTCTCTGGGGTACCATGAAAAGCATTGTGTACGACACGTCCGTAAATTCTAAGATGGTTCTAGAGGCACGAACCTACATCGCTTCGTCTGCCATCAACGCAACAACCGGAATCTTAAAAAAAGGTTTGCCAATCCGTGTCACACAGTTGTCATGCATGCATTCCCCACAAAGAGCACAATTTCAAACAGCTGCTATGATGATTAAAAGTCATACATTGTTCTCTTGTCTGTATAATAAAGCGTTTTAAACTGCTTTCTCCATTGTGACCTTAGTGTGTCTTTGTGTCTTTTATCACGTGACGGTGACGTTTCCGCCCATTCTTTCCTGTGTAATTATGACTCCTAACGATGTTCTCTACCCCCCTTCAAATATTGCTCTCCCGCAAGAAAAGTGACAAATCTCGATAAAAGTAAATTTCACAGGAGAGGCAAAAGAAAATGTGCATGATTTCATTGTAACAAGAAATTATAGCGCTTAGCATTACATGCTGCAATAAAAACGTGCATCAAAGCGTAAAACCCTTAAGAATGAAGACGCAGGGTGCGATTTGGATGGTTTGGTCATTTTACCTCCCACACAATGCACCCGTGTTCTGTTGTTACAAATGAACAAATAGCGTAATAAAGTAATTTTCCTTATAACCACACTTGTGAAACATTTTGTGTAGCAAGACACATCTATGACAGACCTATTAGTAGAATAAAATACAAAATGAATTTTTGAGAGATGCATCACTTTTCTTGTGGGTGAGCGATATGCACACGAAGTTCTGGGACAACCTGTCTATGGAATATTTTCGTAATATGTCAGAATGAAAATTATCATACAGCACTTTAAAGTAACCGCTATATATAATGTTTAAAGTTCCGATGTGATTTTTTTCTTTTGAATTAGTAAGTTGTTCTTTCATGATTGTTCATTATATGTGAGTTCTAAAAGTCAGGATTTATGCACACTGATGTTTTTTCGACAAAAAATGCTCATAAATCTAGATATAAATATAAATATATATATTAAATAACACCGTCTTACCTTTCCCCTTTTATGTCCTAAAGTCAGTTTCGATATAGCAATATAAATGTCAAAAGCTGCAAGATATCATAAAAGAGTTTGCGCTATTCATAAAAAAAATATTTTTTCAATCCAATATGACACATATTTAAGATATAAAATCATAGTAAAAAATGATTTCGTTGAGATGTCAAGAATATTTGCGGAACAGTGTTCAAAGCAATATTATTGGCATATGAAAAATCGGAAGTTTATTTTGAAGAATATTATTTAGATTTTATGAAAGGGTATCATTTCTCCAATATCTATCTCGGCAGTGTAAGCTTGCTGAAAATATATTACATGAAACATAACGGAATCTTTATTATGTTTTAGTGACGTTTATAATCCAAAAAAAAAAAAAAAAAAAAAAAAAAAAAAAAAAAAAAAAAAAAAAAAAAAAACACGGCAACTTTGATTACCATGGAAACAGATGTACGTTAACCTGTTCAATTCCGGAGTCTCAACATCACTCTACATTGACTATTATTTTATCTTTTCAGATATTTTTCTTATTAACTACATGCAATAATGACAGCATATGTCTATACATTTTTTGTTATTAATTCATGTTTCAAAATTTAATAATAAAACTAAATAAAATTTTGCTTAAATCTGCTTAAAATGTTGGTGATTCAATTATTTCAAACATGTGTGTCATTATTTATTTCTATTGGGAGTACAAGTTAGTTCGGTTCGTTTCTTATTGTTCAAATGTGCATTTATTCCAAAATGAAATAAATGAACAGATTAATCAAAGTTTTGTCCATCTCTGGCAACTACTTTTTTGTAGCATCTCAGGCATTTTTCGAATTCTATCTTGAAAAAAAATAACTCGTCTTTGGAGTAGATTCATGTTTGTAGGCAATTTTCGATTTCTGAAAAAGAAGTGAATCGATGACATTCTAAATCGTGCTGCATTTGTCGAAACAACCAATAATGAGAAGGAGCAATATAGCAGAGAATATGGAGGATGCAGTAAAACATCCCACTTGAGCTTTTCCAAATATTTTTAAAGACTTTTGCGAAAAATCGCATTTCAAAGTCTCTTTGATTCAATTCATAAGGCACCTAATTTCTTTGTCTTTGTATCATTTCCATAGATTCTAGTAGGACGGAAACGGCTTGTTGACTCACTCCCAATGATTCTGGAATAGCCTCTTGCGAGTGACACTCATCTTCATCCAGTAATGCCTCTAAATCTTTGTCTTCGATTTTTTTTGGCTGATCAGAGCGAGGCTTGTCTTCAATGCTGAAATCATAATTCTTGAAACTTCGAAACCCCCTAGTTTCTATTTAGCAGATGGAGCAGGGTCATCAGGTACTTCCACAAGCATTCGGAGGGCTTCAGCTGCTCTTTACTTCCAATTAAAGCTGAAAATTAAATCTCCCGCAATTGCTGCTTAGTTAACAGAACATTGGATACCTTCAACACAGTAAAAGCAAGGTATTTGTATAAAACTCAAAGCGATAGTAACTGAAAATTATTGAAATATGTCTAATCTCTCTGAAACAACCGAAATTTGCTGTCACTCTAAAACATTCAGGAAAGCCGGCTCACATTTTTTAAACGGACCGAACTGATTTGTAAACCCAAAACAATAGGTGGTACTTTCTCAACGAATATTTTATAATGGACTAATACGCATCGCCCGCGATGCTGGTTGGTTTCTGCAAACGAAACTTCATTAAACTGAAAATTTATATGTGAATTTTACCTTATGTTTTAAAGTAATATGGATCTCTACCTGGAATATCATCCAGTCTTTCTGAAAACGATATGAATGCTATCGCGCTATTATATTTTGTGATATGCCAGGCAAAATTTTGGCTGTTATTAACTAAATTTTTTAGTTGATCATTTTGAGTAGAATTTGTTAAAGAACGATGGAAAAATATTAAATATACTAAAAAAAGTCCTGAAATATTACCTAACTAATCATGCAAGTCCCTTCAAAATCCGTCAAGTAGAACCTTTTTAAAAGGCTAAAATTTTATGATCGGGTTCAACCGATTAATAGAACTTTTCCGTATAACTCTATAACTCTATAACTAAGGAACGTGTAACTATATGTTATACACAATTAACACCTCCTAAAAAGTATCTAAATAAGAGTATCTATCTAACTAAACTAACCTAACTCCAACCAAATCCATTAGGAATAACATATTTAAAATTGCTAATCTTTCAGATTTGGGTCCCTCTGATTGTAGAACTTTCCCTCATCGTTTTATGACTAAGCAGCATACAACATATTTTTACCTAATAAAACATTCACTGAAATATTATCTACCGACAGTGAAATTCCCGTAAAATTACGTTTTACAAAACTAAAGTTTGAAGCGGCCTGAACGAAATTCGCATTCAAATTCTTTTTATAATAGATAAAAATTCCGTAAAGTTTTCAGATCTGTTTAATCCTTTTTTGAAATGACATTTTCCAAACGTCTGCAACATTCTTCCTATTATATTCGTTAGATTTGTGTAAAATGTATATATCAGGGCATGTATATATCAGGGTATATATCACGAATGGATCAGTTTTAGGACGGGTTGGCGGAATTCTTTGGCGGGGAAATGTTGAAATCCCGCTGAAAAGAATTTCGTGCGCGGGAAGCTCCATCACAAAAAAAATTATCATTTTCCAAAAAATATTGTTTTTTGAAACGGCAAATAACTCTCGTAGAATTCCCTTCAGAATTTCGTGATATTTTTGCTTGACCAATCGATGCTTTTTGAGAGTTTTTTTACCGCGGCAGATTGACCGAATTGAAATTTTTTCAGGCGACCGATTAACCAAGTTCGCGATTTTTTCACGCCATTGATTGATAATTTTTGTGTTATTTTCCGAGACTGGTTGGCAATCTGCATGTTTTTTTTTTTGAACAGGTTGACGAAATTCACGGTTTTTCTCTCGATCCGACTTAAAATTTCACAATATTTTTCCACTGCCGACAGACGAATTTCGCGATACTTTCCAACCACCTACCGGGACGCCACGCCCACTCATACTAATTTTATTCTAACATTTTACACTCATTATTATATGCAATCCTGCTACAGGCGACTATTCCTTTTTTCTAACTGACGCCATTTTCTATAAGGAAAAATCTTTAACACACACTTTGACAACATTTGCAAGAGACACATACTTCAAAATTTATAATAGAAACGTACTGGTGGGAAAAGAATATCAAATAGTCGTTTGCGACAGCCCTGTATAAGTAACTAAATTTTATGCAAGTGTTTATCATACTTTAATTCATGTGTTGGATAAAACTGTGTGACAACTTCACACATGTTAGCAGTGCCCTCCGAAAAATTGTGCTTTACAACTAAAATCCCCTAAATCCAACTAAAATACCTCTTAAAGTATAGGAGCGATTTCTATAAAATTCTTTACAGTGTATTTTAACAGTGTTGCAACATTTTAAACATGGTGGTGAAATTTATAGATAGTATCCAGGTGTACTATGAAATATGTTACGTATAGCATTTACAGTACGCGTTGAGGGGAACTCAAAATTATTCCGTTATGTTATGGTCTAGGAAGAAAAATCATTTCCCGCATATTTTTAAAATGTTACGCTATTACAAATATAATAAAATTTATATAAATGTGTGAGGCGCACTAATACATACTTTCTGTAAAATATGAGGGGGGGGGGGATTTATCATTCAATTGCAGGGCCACGAAAAAGTGTTCGGTTATATAATTGTATATAAGGAAAAACTGCTCCCAGTGGATTTAAAAAAATAAGAAATTTATGTACACTACTTAGGTTTATTACAAAATGATTGTAGCAGAATTTGATGTGCATTGCATATCGTTTATTTAAAGGGACACGCAAATTATTTCAGTTGCAGTACTGTAACTGAAGTGTTGTCTATCTGTGATGAGTTTTGAAAATACGTTTTCAATTATGTTATTTAATTTTTAGTTTAACTAAATTTTTATATATAACATTGCGGGCAAAATGTCTATCGATAATAAACAAGGCTATATAAAAGAGTCTATAAGCATAAACAAGAATGAGTGTGTATTGATTAAAGGTGTTTTTTAGTTAATTTGAGTTAATCATTTTCAAGCTTAACTATATTTAGTATACTATGAAATGTTTGTAGCATATAAATAAAATCATATACAGTGCAATTTAAGGTACTGAATGTATCGCCGTCTATAAATAGTGTTTCCTGGAAGTGTGATTTCAGATGTTTTATGCACTTGTTTGAATTAAATTTCAGCTTCATATACGGCGTGTATCAAAATCTGTATGTAATATACAGGGTTGCACAGAAGAATTCTTGTATGTTTCCCTCTAATAGTAGAAATTATTGATGGTGTATTTGAAACTGCTCTGCAAGTTTTCTTATGAAACTAAATTTTTTCATACTATGTAGAATCTGCACAAATATTTAGATCATATACTGAGCTGCACAAAATGATTAGAATACCCTTCTGATTATGGGTGGTAAGTGTTGAAATCTGGTTCTCTAAAAGGTTTAATTAAGTATATTTTGTACGTATTAAACTGAGAAAATTTGTTAAAGTATTTTGGAACTGTTTGAGAGTTCTATGCTTGACGTAAGATTTTTCTTTCTTGTTATATATTTATTCTGCTGCTGAAATACGGCGAAATAACCAAAAACATTCGACAGCCACATTTACTGACTTAGGAATTGAATTTCGAAAAATACTTTCCTATTGGAGCACTGATATGTGTTTCGCATACTCAATATTTCGTGTTTCGTATGTGCGATTGTTAAAATAATTAGTAAGCCATTCTTTCGAAAGACTAACAGACCTGCCCTTCGCTGTCCGTGTTAATGTAAGCAGGGAACAAGGGCTGGGATTCCGAGTAAAATAAATTAAATTTAGATCTTCGCAACCAAAAAACGTTTAAACAACAACCAACACAACTGAACCCTGTGTGATTCGCGCCTCATAAATCATTTTAACAACAATCATTATAAAGGAACATTGTGCGCATCATGCATATTAAACGTTATTATGGATATCACGAAAAATATACCTCTTCGATTCCAGATATTAGCCAATGGTCATTATTTAAATTGCAAAGATTTACTTCTGAATATAATATTTAGGAAAGGAGATCATGTAATATATTTTACTTATAAAAGTTGAATATCGATTTCTAAAAGCGATAAGCATAAAACCTTTCAATAAAATACCCACTTTAAAATAAATTTAAAAGAAATGTGTCTGAATGAATGTGTTGCACAAAATATTTAATTAAACATCCGGAACTGTTATCTTATTCTAGTAGATTCGTAATACTGCCTATGAATTTCCGACTTAAAACAGCTGCTGTGATGTGGTGAAATGACCTAAACCTTTTTGACAGATCTTTCTAATGTCCTTAGAAGTTGAATATCGAAAAACTTTTCTTAGTGAATCGTTTTAATGGGATGCGAATACATCCCAGAAATTCAGGTTCCTAGCTTTAATAATTACGTCTTTGCTTTGATCTATAAGCAAGTTAGTTAGTTAGCCTGTCCGGATAGAACCTCTTATATGTGTATCTATTTATGGTTGTAGATTCTGCTTAATGTATTCAAAAATAAATTTTAATAAATGAATTAACATTACACTATCTTTAATTATGTAATACGAAATTTATTGTCACCATTGATAAGGTTAAATATATACACATATATAATTCTAGACTAAAACTTTGATGTACATAATACTACATCAATAAATTCAACATAAGTATTGATTTCAAATTGACAGTTAAAAACAATACACCCTTAATTAAGACAAAGTGATTGAAAGTACGCCGAATTTTAATTTAAACCCCACTATTTATGAAAAATAATATTTAATTTCGCAGCTAAATTTAATAATATCATTATAAGAATAATTTTCTGAGACATGCTATATTTCCTACAGGATACCAAAACAGTCATTGTTTAAAAGAGAAAAAAAAAACATTCCACAACCTAAGTTTTTAAATAGTTACTTGTAAATATAAAATGAATAAACAAGTCAAAACAAATGCAAGAAAAACTTTGATGTTCCAATTCCATCTGAATGTAAATCCAAACTTTCTGATTTCATGGTAAGAAATTGTTTTTCTACGAAGAACAGATTAAATATTCAAAAGAAAGTCCTTTTCTAATAGAAGTGAAAATCAAACTTCCACTTTTATCTATTTTTATTCTGCTGATATTCATTCTTAAAGTGTGCTTGTTTCGGATGAAGAATTGAACTTTTATTTGAATGCTGAAAACAATTTAAAATACTTTAAAAAATTGTAAAAAATATTTAATTTTTACTCATCTATATTTCTTAAAAATATATTAAACAATAGTTTTCTTTAGGACTTATCCAACCAGAAGACAAATCACAGTTTATGCAGCAACAAAGCATAGTAGTTAGTCTAGTATACTTTTAAAACTTCATTACGTTTTTTATTCATACTTCTAATTATTTTATGTTTCAGTTACATAAATTATAAAGTAGGGGTGCACAGCCTTTTTAAGAGAAGGGCCACTTACAAAAATGTCTGGGTTGTCGAGGGCCACATCAGTAACACAGAGAACACTATTTCAGAGAGATAATCTGAGGCCTAATATAATCGGATAAAAGCATGGTTTCAGAAGTGGGGGACGTTTTACCCCTCTAGATTCCCCTACCCAGTGAACGTATCCAATTTAATCGGTAAGGATATACCAACAGTTTACATTTATATATGTAACAGAGATATAGCAGGAATTATTTTCAGGTAGTGATAATACTCCTTGACTTTGTTCGGGGGTCTATAAATTTTGCTTTATTAAAAGTTCTAAAAAACAAACATAGACATGAAAGTGGCTAGTGGCGGACAAAAAAGGAGAATTTTATGAACCAAGAGGGGAAGAAGAAACCGATCAGCGAAATTGAAGAATTTTCTGCACCCGATCAATGAAATTCCCTTTTTTTCGTGCCCGATCAATGATATTCCCTTTTTTCCGAGCCCAATCAACACGATACGCTTTTTTTCCGCACCCGACAAACGAAATTTTCAATTTTTCCACGCCTTACAAACAAAATTCAAAATTTTTCCGAAGCCGATGAATTAAATTTGAGATTTTTCCTCTCCTGATCGACAAAATTTGCGACTTTTTAGGGCCCGATCGACGAAATTTATGAATTTCCCGCGCCTGATCAACGAAATTCGCGATTTTTCCTCGCCCTATCAACGATATTTGCTATTAACTGACTCTGATAAAGTTTGTAATTTTCCTGTCGTTAATCCTTCATCGTCAACGCGATTTTATCAAGTCCAATCGACAAAACACGTGATTTTCCCGTGCCTATAGACGAAAATTACAATTTTCCACGCCTGATCGCCAAATTTCGCAATTTCTCCGCACCCGATCAACGAACTTCATGATTTTTCCACGCCTTATCAACGATATTTGAAAATTTTTTGCTCCTGATCACGAAATTGTCGATTTTTCCTGAACCCGATCAACAAAATTCGCAATTCTTAACTGATTGACAAAATTTACAATTTTTCCCGCGGAAAGTTGACGTAATTCGTGATTTTTTTCTCGCGATAAAATGACGAAACTCACGACTTTTCCGGCTAACGATCATCAAAATGTGCAAATTTTCCGCGTATTATCGTCAAAATTCACGCTTTTTCTGTGCCCGATCAACGAAATTTGAGATTTTTCCTCGCCTGATCGACAAAACGTGCGATTTTGCCGTGCCAATTTGACGAAATTTGCGATTATCGCGACAACATTTGATCTTTATCCTTGCCTAATCGACGAAATTTGTGATTTTTTTTCACGCCTGATCTACAAAATTTATGATATTTTCACGCCGGATCGATGATATCTGTGATTCTTAACTGACTGATGAAATTTGCATTTTTTTTTTCTCGCGGTAATTTGATAAAATTGGCGATTTTTTCTCGCGATAAACTGACCAAACTCACGATTTTCTGCAGCCGATGAACAAAATCTGTAATTTTTCCGAGCATCATCGACAAAATTCGTGATTTTTCTCTGCCCAATCAACAAAATTCGCGATTTTGCCTCGCCTGAGTGACAAAATTAGCTATTTTGCCGCTCCTGATCGACTAAATTTGCAATTTTTTTCCGCGCCTGATCGATGAAATTTGAGATTTTTCCACGCCCGATCGACGAAATTCATAATTTTATCTTGCCCGATCAAGGAAATTCACGATTTTTCCGTGTCCGATCGATGAAACTCGCCATTTTTCCGTGCCCAATCACCGAAACTTGTAATTTTTCAGTGCTTCAGGGAGAAAATTCGGGATTTTTCAATTAAATTTGCTGATTTCCCTCGCTTCATCGACAAACTTCGCGGTTATTCCGTGCTCGATCAACAAAACTCTGGATTTTTCCATGCCCGAACGAAGAAATTTGCTATTTTTCTTGCCTGATCGACAAAATTTGCTATTTTCCAGTGCCCGTACGATGAAATTCGAATTATTTTTCGACTAGTGACTGACGAAGTTGGAAACTTGGGAATTTCTTATGTTGATATCTATAGTATCGGCCGGCCGATAAACGAAATTCGCGATTTTTAACTAAATATAAATTTATAAATAGTGCGCTCCAATTTATTTCCATAACTATTCTTTATTAATTTAATATAAAGGAATGAAATTTATTAATTTAATATCAATAATCCGTGAATCCATTGAAATTTTACTTAGAATTGATAATGTTTGTAACGATGTCCTTTCCTATAATATTCCCCTTCCTTGATATTAAATTAATAAAGAGTAGTTATGGCAATAAATTGGAGCGCACTATTTATAGAAAACAATGCAGATCTAACAACACTGTTCCTTTTGATTGTAACTCACCGTTTTCATATAAAATTGCTGCCTACAGGTTTTACGTTAAACGTGTCTTCGGAGTTTGTGCAGATTAATACCTAGAAAACGATATTAGTTTAATAAAACAAATTGCTATTGAGAATGGTTTCCCTACTCAATACATTAATAAATTAGATAACCAAACAAAACAACGAAGACAGAAGAAGGAATTATGATAATATGAGCTGATCTTTTCACACCTCTGCAGAGAAATGGACTGAACTCTGTTTGCGCATGCGTGCTATTTTTGTTTTTGTTTTTAAAATGTATTTCTATTCAGTCAATCATCTTTTTTCCCTTTGAAAATGAACACGTGTGTGTTCGAAAGATCTCGGGTTGCATTAAATAATATTTTTATATGTTTTTGTCTCCTTTTAAGCAGTTATAAGTATATTATAAAGTTTATTAATAATAAGGTGAAAATTTCCTTCACGACACTAGTGTTTAAAACAGTGTTTTGACCCTATTCAATTAATTAGAATTTCACTTTTAAATAATTATTTTCTCAATATGACAATTTTATTCATTCCCAGATCTACCGCTTTGGAAAATTCGGTTCAAAACGCCCACTTTGACAGCATTTTTTGCAATATATTCTGCATTTATCAAAAAATCGAAAAGCATGGCACGTTATGTGCTTTCTGATTAAGAGAATTTGACAGTTTGATGCGTTTGAGAGCAAAAATTAATTTAAAAATAAATCAGAAAATAAGCAGTTTGGAATGGAATACACCCTTAATGATTTAAAATATGGAAAAAAAGGTCAACAGCGACGATATTTTTATTTAACTGAGGTTTAAGTTTAAATTGCGAGCTTAATTTTCCTTACCGTTTTACCTCCCTAACTTTTTATTTTATTCTAATTTTTTACTTATAATGAATTTGCATAGTACCCACAGAACATTCAAATAAGAAATTATAACAATGTAGTATTTTTAGTACAAAATTTTGGCATAATATTGTCTTAAAGCGGTGTTAAGAATTGACGGTAAGAAAAATGAGGGACGGTAAGGGGAAAATGAACGGTAAAGTAAAAAAGGGACAGCAAGGATGGGACTGTAAGGTAAATTATCACACATTTTTAGGTAAATCGTGTTAAGACTATCTGACAGCCACAATGCTCATTGATATTTAGAAACAGTTATTTACATTGGATTAAATAAAAAAAAATTACCTCGAAAAGTGCAGGAATAATTCTTAGGGACGGTAAGACTACCAATAAAGCCATAATGCTTGAAATTGATATTTAAATGCTTATTTAAATTCTGCAGTAAATTTCCTGTAAAGGAATTTTAGCTATTCTTTTTCTAGCATACTTCTGTATCAGAAAAAAGTTGAAAACAAAGCTGTGGCCTCATTTGAAGTGATTTTCTGTATAATTTTAGCAAGAGGGACGGCAAGGAATCTAAAATCCATGGACAGATTTAAAAAAATAACAATAACCGTAAACTTGTGAGCAGGTTAATTTTTTTCTACATATTTATCTGAAACTGAAGTCCCAGTTTCGGAAAAAAAGTACATCGAATTAGTGTTTTTGAAAATATTTTATACAGACAGCTCCAAACTTAAAAATCAGCATCAAGGACACAGGATGGTAAGGAATTTCGTGTATATTTGGACCCCTAACATCATCCAAAACTTAATTATCTCGTTAATATTATTATGCTGCCATGCAGTGGGATGATTTCCAGTATAAGAAAAAATGAGAATGCATCATATCTAAAAAATACTGTGGCTGGCGACTTTTAGAAATACATAGTAAGTACTAGTATAAAAAAGGGGAAAGAGTAAATAATTATTTGTAACTATTTTAAATGGGGAGCTCTTTCTTTTATTGTACCTGGAAAAATTTAAATGTCAAATGAGTCCAAATAAACATTTCTAATGCTATATTACTTTTCATTTCATTATGAACTATCTTGCTATTACTCAGTCTGTTTTCTTAAATAAAATACTATGTTATTTGTTTTTTATTCCGTTTCTAATTAAAGATTAAAAGAAATGTAATTATATTCAAATACATAATAAGAAGGATTATTTTTTCTTTTTCTTATGTCCATAATCGTATGTGCAGATAGTCTGAGTAACAGACATTTTTTGAATTTATAAAAGCAGTCACAGAACGAGGAATTAAGATAACATATATTTTTATTTTGCTGATAATGTTCTTTTAAATATATAATCGTCTACACTTATGGCCAAAGGTGATCGGCCACTTGCGGTTTTATAGGTTTTGTTAAATATCTAGAAAAGTACATGAGGAATTAACCTGAAACTTCAGATGTGTAAACAGTATAGTATTGATCATATAGTATTTCTGCGAAGATTTTTTTCCCGAAACCCCATAGGAGACCGTCAACAAATTGAAAAAGAACGAATATATTTTGAATAACCGTGTAAAAACGAATGTAGCAAAACCATTCAAACTGTAGGTTATGATTAAGTGGCTTATTGTAATAATTTGTGTTTATTTTTATGAGGACAGTATATATACTCGAAGAGAAATTTAGGTTTTCATAAAAACAGTCTGATATTTTGCCACTTTTTTGCTTATAATTTGTAAAGTTCCTAATATAGCAAAAAGTTCTTTAAAAAATTGACAACCAACATTGTACACAATACCCTGCAATCATAATTGAAATATAGTAAAAATTGTATGAAAAATGAGCAGGTTTGCTAAATAATGTTTCACTGCATGCCTAAACGCAATCAAAATATAATGTGCATAATGTGTTATCTAAATGTATAGAGCAACTTTAGTAAAAGTCTCAAAAATATAGCTTGAAAATTCTGAAAATTATCGTTGAGAAAATAAGCTCAAAATCCGTTGTTCCCAAAATAGACCAAAAAGATGAAGGGCTGTATTTATATATCAATCGATTAATGCAAATATAGCATACTCAATATTGCACACACTACTGTATTTGGATACAACCTTTCATCTTTTTTCTTCCTTTTGGAAATAGCGAATTTTGAACTTATTCTATCGCCGATAATTTTCAGACTTTTAAAACTATGTTTTTGAGACTTTCACAAAAGTTGCTCTATGCATTTAGCTAACATATTATGCAAATTACATTTTGATTACATTCTAGCATGCGCAGTGAAACATTATTTAGTAAACATGCTCATTTTTTATACAATTTTTATTATATAATTTTGATTTCAGGGTATTGTGTACAATATGACTTGTCATATTTTCTGAAAAGAACTTTTATTTATATTAAGAACTCTGCAATGTATAAGCAAAAAACCTGGCAAAATTTGGGACTATTGTTATAAAAAACTTTCATTTCCCTACGAGTATACATGCTATCCTAATAAAAATGAACTAAGTTTATTACAATAAGGAACTTAATCATAATCTACAGTTTGAACGCTTTTGCTACATTAGTTTTGACAGGGTTATCCAAAAGATTTTTGTTCTTTTTTAATTTGTTGACGGTGCCCTATGGGGTTTCGGGAAAACATTCTCACGGAAATTTATGACCTGTACTATTCTGAGTACACACCTGGAGTTGCAGGATAATTCCTCATGTAGTTTTTTAGATATTTAACAAAACGTCTAAAATCGCAAGTGGCCGGTCACTGTTGGCCATATAGTGTAATGTCAATATGGTGAGGTAAACGTCTATTGGATGGAATTAAACAACTCTTAAAAACAAATATACCACGCACAAATATATATCTTTTCGTAAAAAAATCAATTCAATTCCTAAATTAATATTCTGCTTTAAAAAACTTTAAAAATAGTATTAGGAATATTACTATTTGCAATATTCCGTCAGCAACCAAACTTTAACTCTATTGAAAAACTCAGTCGAAATGCAACTTTAATGTATGCTTTTAATATTCAACGTTATTGTGTATTAAAATTTCATTTATCAACATAAATTTTGTTTATTGCAGGAAGAAAAAAATCAAATCATTACAACAAATGTTTGGCTTAATTTGGTAAGTTTTGTGTTTAATATTAATATTGTTTAATATATTTCGAGATAATACAGAATTAATTAACTATATTTCGATTAGTTCATACAAGCATAAAAAATATATATATTATTAAACACACCGTCTATCAATCTAACTATCTCTTTAACTCTCTGTCTATCTATCTTCATATCTTTGTAAATCTATCTACGTATCTATTCCTTTATATCTATCTATATATCTCTGTACCTCTTTGTCTATCTTCATATCTTTGTAAGTCTATCTATGTATCTATTTATCTATATGTATCTATTTATTTCTATATAAATATATATTTATATAAGCAGATTTCTATTAGGTTGCACAGAATTATTCTGTGAATTTAGCGACAAAATGTGAGTGTTGATAGTAGACATAAAGAGGCATAAAACTTCTATAAATAAAGAGGCAATCTCTGGAGCATACCATTACAAACGACGTTTAGAAATTAAAATCGCGAAAAATCATTATGGTTCTGATATTGTGCTGGGAAAGGAAAACAGTTTTAATCTTAACTATCTAACTTATCTAATTACATCTTAATTATTTATTAGAACTATGTATTTGTTTCACAGCGATATATTTATTTTACAACACATTTTATCGCGAAAACTACAATGCCAAAAAAGAAATAGATTGGAAGTAGATATACAAAAAATTGTCCTATTTTGTGACACACTGCTTCACTGCACTGTACAATGTACATAAAAACTGAGATACGATTTCCGGACGCCAATGAACATACCATTTCTACGGAAACTTGCGGTGTATCTACCACAAGATTCTCATAAAGTACTGTGTGATTACACAATAGTTAGAAATCAGAGGTGTGAAATGTGTAAATTAAACCGTCCGATATATATATATATATATATTAGAGGCCTTTGCGAGCCTGCAAAATGGAGGGGAAATTCCGAACGGGCCGTGCTGATCCAGTGAATTAATGACAACTCTTATAACGGGCCATGCCGATGAAAAAAATGCGGTCCGTGTCGGATAGAGCAGATAAAAATACCCGTCCCAATATAAAATTTAAAAGGATCAATCTATGCCATTAAAATGTGAACAAATTTAAATGAATGTGCCTCAGACGAGGATAAGTATAAATATGCTGCACGAACTGATGCTAGATTGACATCTGTACAGATGTATAACATATCCATGTGTCTGAACCAGGGCCCAATTATTTCAGTAGACTCGGTCCGGAGCAGGATCAGGCTTACATTTTCTTTCAACATACAGGACCTACATGGCGGGTCGGTTCTGATGGTATTCTGCATTCAATGGCTTGCGAACATACAGTAATTTAAAACATATGGTAATCGATTATGTTTAATTTTTCCGTAAATATGTATGTAGTATTCTATAAAAAATGTTAATTATATGTTAAGGAAAATCGCTATTTTCTGGGGAAATTGAATCGCTGCTGTTTTGCATTATTTTTTGCACGGTATATATATATATATATATATAAATATATATATATCATACTCACATATATGTGTGTGCAGGCATGTGTATCTAAATGTCAATATAAAAACATTTAAAATTAAAATCAATTATTTATAAATACGCTCGCAAAAAATCCTATATTACATTCTACTTATTTAATCTGTTTCTTTGAGAATTACTTTCACGCAAGTAAACAATTTATACAGTAACTTGTCTTCCATTAAATAAATTACGGCAACATAAGCAGGAACAGAAACCTATTACGTTTTATTAGACACATTTAGCTCCTTTTACGCTGTTCATGCAAATATTTTACTGTTCAGTACTGAAGATAACAATAAGATGTAAGCACTCAAGAAAATGGGTATAACGAAGAAGTGAAAATCATTTAACTGTATTTGTATAACTTCCTAATTTATAAGCAATTCCCTTTGGGCTTGCATGCACTTTTTATTTTCTAGAAATTGTGAAAAAAAAAAGATTTGCTGTTTAGTAAAAAATAACGTAGTCTGGGTAAGCCAAATCCCTTGAGTTTGAAATTCATTTTGAATGTAAGGAAAGACCTGTGATATTTTAATTTCGCAAAATTTCATTTATTTACATACAGTGTATATATTTCTAAGGATTTCATTGCGCTTTAAATTTTAAACTATTTTAATTTAAGAT
Source organism: Maratus speciosus (assembly GCA_963932465.1). NCBI lineage: Eukaryota > Metazoa > Arthropoda > Arachnida > Araneae > Salticidae > Maratus > Maratus speciosus. The sequence goes on along the minus strand of OZ010786.1, from coordinate 75,853,539 downwards.
CAGAATTTAAATTGCAAAAGTATTAATAATATATAGAAATTAAGGCTACAAATCCTCTCATTAATTAAAACAACGTTTAATGTTTTTCAAAACCCTTTTGAAAAACTGTTATTTTTTGATCATACAAAATTATTTCAAAAAACTCATACCTGTCAAATTAACAGATTTATGCTAAATGAAAAGAAAAGCTTATTTATAAAGTAGTGTTCCGATTGTCCGAATTAATATGGAGCAAGCTCACATCGGATAAGCAAAATCTCGAATAAACGGGATTTACACAAACAGTCACCAACTAAGGAGATAAAATATATATTCTTTTTTAATTCATTAATTTTTATGGTATAAGTAACATTTCTTTGATGTACATTTCTGTTACTTTTAAGAAAATCGGGGAATGAAATTGTTTATTTGAAAAAAGCTCCTGAGAGTGTTTTGTTTGCTGAATGTCAATTTTGCTGCAGTTTTCTGTTTTTTTTTTTTTTTTTTTTTTTTTTTTTTGCTGTAGTATGACGCTACTGCAGTGTTACCGATTTCTAAGCTTTTTTCTTACCACTGAAACTTACTAGCAAATTTTGACTTATTCAATCGCCGAAATATAACAATTGTCAATGACTGAATATGGAAAAAAATTTTATGAAATTTTAGAGGTAACAAAACCGTACAATTTGGCAGCTATGCGATTCTCTTAGTGGCATGAAAAGTGCAGACGTAGCCTCTTCTTTCTGTTAAATGTATTTAATAGTTTTTGTTTCAATCGAAATTATACCTTATTTGAATGGAAGTTTTTCCTCTGATGGATTGATGGCTTCTATTATTATGAAACAGCCATTATAAATGAAGTGTTAGGTGAAGATGAAAGAACCAGCCATAAAAAGTTAGATCTCTGAATTTCTGGTCAGAATGGAATTATTAAAAAAAATTATGGCCATATTTTTTTAAATATATGATCATATTTGTTTCTATTATGATCAAAATAAGTAATAATAATAAAATAAATAAATTTATAATAATAAAAGTAAGAAAAAACTAATTGACTATTGTTGTTTAGTAAGGTCGTACAAAAATTTTAAAAACTTATTTTTTGTTTACCGTATTTTGAATTATATATATATGTAGGGACAATTTGGAACTTAAAAAGACATCTGGTGAAAATCGTTTTTGATTTGGGTTTCCGAATACTATCGCACAGGCGTTTGGCTGGATGATTATGTCAAGAAGAAAATAGATGAATTCCAGAAATGAAGCAGTCGAATGAGATGTTTCCAGGATTAATTTACATATTCAGGAACACTCAGCAGGTGAAATGCTCACTAAAATGATTACTTCATCATCTCTAGGTGGTAGCCGGAGTTCCAGAAAAACAAAGATTCGAATAAAGTTCGAAGTCTCGAAAAATGTCTCATATCTTATTCTGTCACAAAATCGACTTTCAAATTTTATTCTCTCGTATCTGGCTGCGCGTATATATTTTAAGTTACTCTGGCGCAAAGCGACAATCAAGATCATGAGACATCTCTTCTCCAATCATAATACTTTAAGAGGGACTTATTAATATTTCCGGTGGATTAATCTTGAGGTGATTTAAATACCGTAGGACGAAGAATTTCCTATAGAATTTTCTATATCCTCGAATCAGGTACACAATATGCTTGTAAAAAATAATCTCTGCGATCGAGAGTGTTAGCTAAAAATAGAATTTAGATTGCCAGACGATAATTTTTACAGAAAAGAAAAATGAATTTATTGGAACGGAATAACAATTAGAATATTAAAGAGAAATGTTATACTAGACACCTTGATATTTTAATAAAAGAATGATTTTAAATAAATAGGTTTTTAGAACGAAACAATATATGAATTATGACCTTTTAGTGATTAAGTAAAGAACTTAGAAGGGTTAAATATACACGGAAAATCATAGTGAAATTTCCTATGGATTTTAAAATCTAAAACGGTTTTATTTAAGGAATATAAGTAGCTAGCGCAATTTCTAGATTTAAACAATTTGGAATAAACGTTATTAGATGGATTAAGATCTTACACCTTTACATATGGATATTGATAGATTAGTTTAAGAATATGTTTTTAATTCAATAAGCCGGTAATGCATGGAATATTATTAAAAGAAGAATTTGTATAAAATAATGTTAACCACGACAAGAAAAAATAATTCAGAATATATATACATATATATATCTATACTATCTTTGAATTAAAATTTATCTTATAAATTGATATAAAGAGGTTAATCATTATTCTATATGAAGATGGTATTTAATAATATTATACATTAATCCATCTATCCTATGCTAACAATAGTCCATCAACAAATAAAAAGCTACAATATAAAATTCTAAGAAAATAAAAGAACTTACAATTAGATGTTTTAATAGAAGCATTTTGAATTTACGAAGGGATGTGATACGCTGCACTGATACAAAAAACAATATACATGTATATATATACAGTCACCACTCACTTATACGCGTTTGAAGGGATTGATTTAAAATCCCGTATAACTGAGACTCATGCATAACTAAGAGTATGTTGTATGTAATAATTCTTTATACGCATTATGAAAAGGAAAAAAAAAACATTTTGAAATACTCTTAATAGTTTCCTCGCTTTTTGAGCATATTCGCTCTTCATTTTTTTGATCGAGTCCTTATTCTTGAAAATCTCTCTGAACGTTGATTCTGCCAAATCGAATTTTCTAACTAAAGTTATTTATTACAGTTTAGGATCATTTTCTGCTGCTTGTATAACTTCCATTTTGAAGGAATTTTTAATTTTATTTTGCTCGTTGTTATTGCAAAAAAAAAAATGCAGATGCTACCATAAAGGCAAAAAGGGAAGGGAAAACGCACGTGACTCGATAAATATCAAAAAGCAAGAAAAGAAGTAATGATTAGAATTGAGGTGATATGGTGGAAAGGAACATCCTCTCCCTCACGGAATCGTAATATCCTCTCCACTATCACAGTTACTTTGCGGAACGGTCTTTTGATCGTGACACGTGCAGAAAATTCCTTATACATAAAAAAATTTCGCACATAACTAAGGGTTTGCGAATTTCAGAGTATAACTGAGATATACAATTCAAAGTGGCACTTATAAGTGAGAAATCTATAGCATTATTTTCCTATCCCTCGTCTCGGGACCTTACGAAATTAGCGTATAACGAGAGATGCGTATAACTGAGCGGCGCATAATTGATAAGTGACTGTGTATACGGATATTACACATGGGCGTTTAACAAAATCCAAATTTCGGTCTGTACTCAAAAGACTTACATTTTTACTGTCGCTGTATCTGTGATATCGCATTACGCAATGTACATATGTATACAATTTGTTCAGCGATATTTCGTGGAAGGGTAGTAATATCCAGGCAATAAATGTTCTTTGGTGTTTAATTTCAAAATCTAAGTTAAAAATATTAAATTTGCATCACTAATGACGCCTTTACAGTCAGAAAAAAGTCACCTTTTTTACTGTTACCAGAACAGTAATCGAATGTAAAATAACTAGCACCCTTCATTTTACAAAAAAATGTTTTTTTAAATATTGAAAATAGCGATTTTTCTAACTGAATACTTAATATTTACACATTTCTAGAGTATTTTGAAGAAGTGTCGTAAAAATCTGATGCCACAAATCATGTGGGAGGCTTTTTACTGTATCTACTTCACCCTTAATATTTCAGAACTGCAATCTTTAAATTCGTACTTCTCAGTTTGTGTTTTTTCATTATATCAGTATGTTCTAAAGTTTTGCCATCTTTCCCCACATCCAGATTCTTTATAAACACATATAAGAGTGGTGCTTTACATTTCCATTGCATTCCTTGGAACTTTCGCTCATCCGCAAGAAAATTGACACTTCTCGACAAAAGTAAATTTCACAGGAGGGGCAAAAGGGGGGGGGGCAATTTGTAGGATATTTTTGTAGCAAACAATTATAGCTCTTAGGTCTGCATTCAGGAATAAAAAGTTAAATAAAAGTGTAAAAAGCTTAAGAATGAAGACGTAGGATGAGGTTTGGAGGGTTTGATAATTTTACCTCCCCACACAATCCACCTCTATTCTCAAGTCACAAATAGACATATAACGCAATAAAATAGTTAATAACACGTAGTAGCAAGACACATCTACGGCAGAATTTTTAGTTTTAAACGCAAAATGAATTTTTGCGAGATGGGTCACTTTCTTGTGGGCGAGAAATATGATGTTACAGCTCGTAGCCTGTTAAAACGAAACTTAGAGGGAATTCACAGTCTCTTCTGTGTTGTCTTCAATTATTATCTATCGTCTTACATTATTTGTGCAAAACATGGTCGCCTCCGCAGTTTAACATACACACTACATTGAATTATTTTTCTATTATGTTTCTATAATTAAGTTACAGAAAACAGATGAAAATCTCACAAAGTTTAAATAGCAATTGAAATTATAGAGCGAGTTATTTTATTACACGCAATTAGCAACTAAAAATGGTATAAATAATTAAAATTTAACCTTTACACTACTTGGACAGCATCTGTCAGAGTATACACGATGAGCTGGACAAATGTTGTGTGAGCCTTGGCTTTAAGGCTAATAAAACGCAAAGTGTCCAAGGATTTCGTGCGCAATGCCAATGGTCTGTATTCGAGTTCCTGCTTGGACACTTTTTCACTCTGTTGGTTCGACGCCAAGTTAGCAATGAAAAAAATTAAGTCATTAAAAAATCCAATATTTCGAGTATAATTCTTAACTACAATATAATATCTAATTTAATTTACTGGTGGTGGGAATTATGTCGCCTAATGTTTACCATAGGGTTTGAACTCATGAATATATTCCATTTTGTGGTGCAGGTGCAATTTTGCAAACATGTAAGAATGAGGCGCCATGCTGGGTATCGTCCGATTAGCTCAGCTGATAGAGCATTGCTATGCTATGTCAGTCACGTGGGTTAGAGTCCAGCTATGTACACATTTTTCCTTCTGCTGGTTCTAAGCCTAGTTAGCAATGCAAAAATTAATAGATTTAAATAAATATATATATATATAGAGAGAGAGAGAGAGGAGAAGGTCCAAATACCGGCTACTAGGTGTTCTGAGAACTGAGCGCAGCGCAACCTAGCGGTGATAGGCAGAGTTTGTAACTTTAATTGAGAGAAGAAAGTTACGAAAAGTACGTCGCTGAAGTCTGTGTCATTTAAAAGTAGTAAATGCAAAAGTGTCGAATCAACGTAATCTGGTACATCAAAAGTTTTTCAGATATGTGTTTCTCATTTTTTTTAAAATATACTGATCGTCTATTGGCTTGAATTGATGATTAAGTTATTTTTTAGACATGTTTAGCTCTCAATTGCCACGCGCACAGTATTGGTATTTTATTATATGATTGAGTAATACCGGTTTTAACTTAAACATAGCAGTGGTCCGAATACCGGCTACCTAGAGTGGTCTAAATACCGGCTAGCCGGTATTTGGACCTCTCTCTGTTGCTCTTCTTGAAGAGGAGGAAAATAAATTAATTTAAATAGTTCCATAATTAATAAATTAATTTAAATGGTTCAGAAATATTCTACGTCCCATTTCGCAATATGAAAAAAGCAACCATGGCCGTAATTCTTCAGAACCGACACTGGTTACCGGATCACTTTCCAAAAAAGAGCTGCTGGACACTAGAAAATTGCCTGTAATAAATGTGAAGAGAAAGAAAAAAAATGACTGAGTAAACCAGGCGAAAGAGGCAGAAATTTGATTTTAACCCTCTCGCTGCGCAACCCGAGATTTCCTTGAGCATCGTAAAAGTAGCAAAATTTGCGCAACCCGAGATTTCCTCGGGGGTGCATTTTTTCCGTCTAATTAACCCTCCTTGATTATTCCACCAGTTATTATTTTTTTTTTTTTTGTAAATTATGCCTTATTTAATCGGAGCATTTTCCCGGTAAAATTAGATAAAATCTTTTGTTTTGAAAAACCGGTGACAAAAGAATAAACATTCTTAAAAGACGCTCGTCGCTAAGCGGTTAAATACTCAATTTTTGAAGCTAGTTTGATAAAACAATTACGCAGCGAGAGGGCTAAAAAAGTGAAAAAGGAAAATATCCAACAAAGGAAGATGATAAATTTGTGTCTTCTGTATGGTGCTTTCTCTGTGGACAAGAATGGGGGAGGGGATTCTGGGTTCAATGTTAGGAATGCGATATGTGGGTTGATAGGGACTATATCGACGCAGAGAGTGATATTATGCTTTTGATTTTTTTCAGATAAAATAATTCCCATTTCAATCAGCAAGCTTTTTTTTGTTTTACACGTTAAAAAACAAAATTAGAAACATAATGGGAAGAAGACTGTGAGATAGTCGTAAAGTATTTTAGAAATTTGACAAAAATACTTATTTATTAAAAATTGCGTATTTATTGTGCATAAGAAATGTTATTAATCAACACAATTTATTAAAATAATATTCTTATTGCTTAATAATTGCCATTAGCTCTATTTGTGTGATCTTTTGGAAAAAAAAAACTTAGGTAGCCGTTATTTAGACCCCATTTTAAAAACTCAAAATTTGAAGACTTTCGGAATTTTGCTTCTTACAAATAGAAAACACCTTTTAAACTGATTTTTTTAAACAGTTGTAAGACGTGTCAAGATATCCTACTGTCACTTTTTATTTTATTAATTTTGAAAATTGTATGATCTAGATTGAAAACAAAAGTGGTAACCGGTATGGACCTTTTCCTCTCTCTCTATATATACATATATACATATTGTTTTTCAGGAATGGATTGACGTGAATTTAAGATGGAACGCTAGCGAGTACGGTGGTGTCAAGGATCTTAGAATACCTCCTTGGAGGATATGGAAGCCCGATGTCCTAATGTATAATAGGTCAGTCATTATAAGACATTCATATTTTTGAAAATCTTTTACGTTAACATTTGCATGTCATTTCTATTAATACTAGGATCGCTGTTAACACTATAAAAGTGGCCTCTGAATGAGTACAAAAGTTTGTTATTATAAATCATTTATTGTTTATCATAGCTATTAAATATTATATAATATTAGGTTAACTGCAGTTGTTAAATCATCTGTTCGTGACTACACTTTTGATGTTACCTTGTTTTTAAAGCCACGCATTCATGTTTCCAGCCAGTGTTGTCAGTTTGGCCTCTGTTTTTCGCCGAATATTCAAATTCAAACCGGAATTCATAAACAAGACTCTTTACCTTATGTAATCCCGAAATTTCTGCAAATAAATAAAGTAAAAATTTCCCTACTTAAACTCTAGTATGAACTCGGAATTTCTAATTAAAAATGGAGGCCAAACTGCCAAACCTGTTTCTATCTGTTAATTTCTATAGTTATGAATTCTGTCTGTAATATACGACTGTATAAATAAAAAAATATTCATCGAATTTTAAAAGAAAAAAAATAAAAGCAAAAAATTCATTAGTCTTGAAAAACATTTTTTTTTTGTTTGAGCAAATTTAGATTAAATTTAGCGCCACCGGAAAAAAATAAAAGCTGAATTTAATAAGTATAAGGACGTGACCAGCGGTTTAAGCTGGAAGACCGCGGCGGCTTCGAAATATTTATTGCTCATATAATTACATTGCGAAATAAATTGTAAAAATGAAATCCGCATTTGTAGGATAATTAATGAATACGGATACAAATGATTGAGTGAAAAGAAACACAATGCCACATATCAACAGACTTTTGGAACTATATTTTTTCGCTGAATGTTCGACCCACCATTATGTTTATACATTTATAGAACTTGGGCCCATTTGTCGCAATTAGATTGCGCTTTAGAACACATAGAATAATTAGTTTAATTATGGTTTAATTATTTTAATTATTAGAGTCCGTCATATCTCAAAGTGAAAAATACGACTTCAAATAGTCTACGTTGAATCAGTAAATTTAACGTGATAATCAGTAAAAGAAACATAAAAAATGCAACAAATAGCTATGTTTGGCATCTATAAACAAACTGAAGGTGCATCAGCAGATAAAATATATATATATATATTGTATGATATTGTATAAATAAGATGAACAACAAAAAAGAGTTTTAAAAAAGATTATGTTGGCTTTCGAAAATGGTAACAATCGAAATCTGAGTCACCATAAAAAAAAAGTTGAAATTTTGTAATTAAATTTTATTTCCCCTAAAAACAATATAAAAAGTTTGAAAAATAACACTGATTACAAAAGAAATAAATGCAAAATTGCAACCTATACATGAATAGAATCTTGGAAAAAAACTGTCGAAAGCATAGAAAAAGGCTTATGTTACATGTAAATACCACTCCACCCTACACACACACATATACATTTCACAGCTTATGAATTCAAGAAGTCCAACAAAAAGTTTCAAATATTTATTGGGCTATTATGCTAATAAAGCTAAAATATGTAGAGGATCATCACTTTCAAAGACGAATAAAAAATTTTAGTATTTAAATCATTACAAGTCTTTCTAAAATTTTAAGCACATGCTAAACTGGCCAAAAATATATTTCGTTCATTAACATAAAATTTCAAATAAAAATTTCTACAGAAAATTGTTCATTATAAGAACGGTAATACATAGTGAAAATGAATTCGTCAACAGACTCTTAATTTTTCGATAATGAAATTTTTTATTTCGATTTCTCATCTTTCTTAAAATCACGAAAAATTCAGAAGTGTAAATAAAGTGTACATTAGTGCTCAAATATATACAGTGCTTTCGAGAAATTATGCATCATTTAGGATAACATCGTTAACAATAGTTTCTGAGTTTCTTTACGGAATTTCCGACTTGAACCTTGTCTTTCCAATGCTGGAAAAATCTTCAAACTAAAAAAGAATTTTACTCACACCCAAAATGTAAAGTAAGCTAAATTAATTTTAGCTAAAAAGTAACAAATATTTTACACGTGCAATTTAATGCACCCGTTTTAACGAAAATTTCCTGCAACTATGTAAACTGTTCAACAACTATGTTGCCGATTTTTCCCTTTTTATTTTTACTTCAATTCTATACAGTGCGTTACATTAATAAAACTGAAGCAATATTTATAATATTAAGTTAAAGTAAGAAATTGCTCGATTTTTTTCCTACTGTATTTTCAGCATTCAGCAATTTAAAACTTGGGGATAGTCTTATGAATGTTAAATGAAACGTGGAAGTATATGTAAAATAACTATATGTGTAACCAAAAATTACGAAAAACACGTGAAACGCTTTTTGCATTTTTCGAAAATTGTATGTTATTATCTGATTACATTTGCATTACACGTAGTTTTTTTTTTCCACAACAGTATTGGAAATACTACAACTTATAAATTTAATACATCTTATGATTAAAAGATATGTTAAATCCTATTTTATATTATGTTAAATCCTATATTTCTTTTGTTTCAGCGCAGACGAGAAGTTTGATGGTACCTACCACACAAATGTCGTTGTTAGAAACAACGGAAGCTGCACCTACATACCTCCCGGCATTTTTAAAAGTACTTGTAAAATAGACATAACATGGTTCCCTTTCGACGACCAACGATGCGAAATGAAATTCGGATCTTGGACCTATGATGGGTTTCAAATCGATCTTCGCATGTCATCTGAAGAAGGAGGAGACTTATCCACGTACATAACAAACGGGGAATGGGAACTTATAGGTGATCATACTAATACAGCTATTTATTACATTTTGAAACTCTATACTTTAAAAGGCTACACATAAAATACCGACTGATACATGTAAATAAGTCTTAAAATATATATATTTACTTCCCAGTGAGTAACAACTCAGTGAGAAACTTTCAAATCGTTGAATTGTGTGATGTATAAATAATGATTTTTCGCTGTTCGTGTAACCTCCATGATATACAGATATTCACATTTCACTATATTTTTTAGTTTTGTATAGCTCAATTACGCAGACTACATAACTGCTTCCAGAAAGTCTGATTGATCTAAGAATCGCATTACCAATTCCTCTGTAGATATTAATATAAAGACGGGGGGTGGGTGACAGAGAAAGCCACATTGGAAATATGTGATATTATATACAAAAACGTGGATAATTCTCACTTATGTGCATATAATATTCATTGTTATATATGTAATATATATATATTTCAAATGCAATGTTTTAATTCCCCATGTATCATTTATAAGTACTCTACATATGATTTCGCATGAAATGAGACTTAATGGGGTCTCCGAACATTTGTCTGTATGTACTTCGTCAACTAGACGATTGTTTTAACTGCCTCTTTATCATATCATTTTAGAATTAATTTGAAAGCGTAGTCAAACGTGTTATCGTTTAACCACTAAAAACTTTTCATTGTTTCTGTAATTAACACTGCCGCCGTTACAATAAATATTACTCCGATTGTAATCTACTACACGTGACTTAACTGATATTGTGCGAGCACTGGTATCGGTGCTGATACTGGACACGATGTAAATTTAAAAATCAGTTCCTTCGGATACTTCAGGTAAATATTAAATTAAAGATTAAGCTAAAATACACTTAAACATTTACATTAAAACACAACATTTCAGTTTACAGGCAAGGATATAGAAGGTCTTATACTACGCTAAATCACACTTTGGTTGCCCACTAGGATATGTCAGTATAAACACACTATATCCGTCTCTCTTCATTATATCTCTACTCAGCAAGTTTTATCCAATACTAAAACCGCACAGGTCTGTTCAAAATCTCGGCAGACACAAGTACACGCCTCAAAAACATTCTCTCTTCCCGTAGCATACGACTCACATTCTCTTGTCCAACACTCGACATTTAACTGACACTCCGAGTTTTATTATGCTGGAATTTCATATTTGTCTACGTATGAAATGAAATTCGGTAACATACTTAATAATTTTAGGTACTACTTGATTATCTAGTCGACCAATTTCGTCAAATTATACAAATCACCAATATATTCACCAAATTATAAAAATTCACATAATTGTTATTTTAATTAACGAAAGAACAAATAAATTAGTAATAAATAAATAAATAAATAAATAAATAAATAAATAAATAAAAATAAAAAATCGAATTAATAAATCACTTGATTACGTAACAAACACGTGTATCGTGTTCAATGTCAAGAGATTATGATATTTACGATGAATCATTATTTTGCATGTAATCTTATAGTTTGGCGATATTTGGTCGACGGGATAATCAGGTAATACCAATTTCTATTCAGCATCTCACATATATTTTTGCATTTTCTATGAATCTTCACCAAATCGTTAAAACTGCTGGAATATTAAAAGTCATTTTTTTTTCAAAGGATTGCTTTTTAAATAGTCTCATTTCATTGTAGATTGACAATAGATCACGGATGAGTCTATTGATATGGACACGATCAGTTTTAAAATTTTTAGTTAAATGTAAAATGTAAGAAGTAGGTAAAATATTGTGAACAAAATCAGATTTCTGAATGAATAGCAATTCGAGAACAAAACTAAAATTCCATTTTTCCGAATAGGAATTTTTAAAACTTGCACTTAGACTTTGTTTTTAAATTAAGGTTTCATATTTTGAAACTAGCAGACCCACCTGGCGTTGCCCGGGCCTGTGATGAATGAACCTCAAATATGTATGATTTTGTACCTTTAATTTCTTTTGTCTGAATTTATATTTTTAAATATAAAAAATCACAAGAAAAGTATTAAATTGAAGATAATTTTGCGTAAGTTGATTTTTGGAGTCTATGCGTACCGAAAGCGAGCGGAACTGCGACAAAACACTCAAGTTTTTACTGATTTCGTGAACATTTTCAGACATTTTATTTTGTAAAAAATATTTTGTAAAAAATACTCGTCCGAACGTTTCAAAATTTTTATAGGAGATGTAAATGTGGTCTATTTAGATGCTTCGATAAACATTGTGTTAAAATAAGGACGTTGACTAAAATAAGAAATTAAGAAATTTGCTTAAATTACTATTCGAAAATAGTGGGTAGTTCAACTTTCCACCGACAGAGAGCGCAATATGTTCTCTACAAATATTACTCTACGAAACAGTGGTCAAAGGGCTGTTATAACTTACGTGAAAATTTCATGTCAATCATTTAGTTCGTTTTCCAAATTTTAACAAATTCGCGTTCATTCTCTGTTAAAAAAAGCGTGTATTTTTCTTTTTAAAAGTCAAAAATATAGGCCGATATGCTAAAGTTTAAAATCCGTAAATGCTGTATTTTAAAATTTTTCATTTAAATTTGAACTCCCATTAAAATTTTACCCTATCTTTTTTATCTACTCTCCAAAATAAAAGTAGGTGTTTTTCAAAGCAGACATAATGTCTGCAACTTTTAATAAGTAGCATATATCACACGACTCTCTCAAAAAACGGCACATAAAAAGTCAGAGACGCTAATTTTTTAAAAAGAAATCTAGAGCCCCTCCCCGGAATTTCACGCACCATTCTTTTTTACACTTTATCTTTTGTGTTCCTAAAGTTTTAAACAGATCGCCTTGTTAGATTTCCTAATTTTAACAAATTCGCGTTATGTTAGTTCCACATTCCACCACGAGGGATCGCACTCTATTCTTAACAATAGCTCCTTTACACAACCTATCAGTAGATATGTTACTCGAAGAGGTGGCGGTCTTCAGGAAGAATTTAAGATATTTGTTGAAATTACTATTCGAAAATAGTGTAACTTAACTTTTGTCACATTTATATGTACCAAGTAGTATGTATCTGAGGACTCCGTCAAAAAACCGCACCTGAAACGGTATGAAACGCAAAGGTTAAAAAGAGAAATATTTCGCCCCTCCCCTCCCCTCCCCCCCCCTGCTCGAAATTTCACGTTCCATTTTTTATAAACTTTTCTTATGTGTTATAAACTATCTTAAAGTTTCAAGCAGATCGTTTTGTCAGATTTCCTACTTTAAATGAAATCGCGGTCTGTTAGTTCCACATTCCACCACGAGGGATTGCACTCTATTATTAACAAATGCTCCTTTACACAACCTATCAGTAGATATGTTACTCGAGGAGGTGACGGTCTTCAGCAAGAATTTAAGATATTTGTTGAAATTACTATTCGGAAATAGTGTAACTTAACTTTTGTCACATTTATATGTACTAAGTAGCATGTATCTGAGGACTCCGTCAAAAAACCGCACCTGAAACAGTATGAAACGCAGAGGTAAAAAAAAGAAGTATTTCGCCCTACCCCTCCCGCCCACCTGCCCGAAATTTCATGCGCCATTTTTTATAAACTTTCTCTTATGTGTTATAAACTATCTTAAAGTTTCAAGCAGATTGTTTTATCAGATTTCCTACTTCAAATGAAATCGCGGTCTCGTAGTTACACTTTCCACCACCAGGGAGCGCACTGTATTTTTAACAAAACTGTATCTGAACGAAACTCCATTAAACAACCTATCAGTAAATATGTTACTCGAGGGGGTGGCGGTCTTAAGCAAGAAATTAAGATATTTTTGAAATTACCATTCGGAAATAGTGGTAACACACTTTTGACATTTTTATATTTAATAAGAAACATTTATCTCAGGACTCCGTCAAAAAACTTCACCGGAAACGGTAAGAAACGCAAAGGTTAAAAAAAAAAGAAATCTATCGCTCATCCCCCTCTCCCCACCTGCCCGAAATTTCACGCGCCATTCTTATATAAAATTTTTCTAATGTGTTATAAACTATCTTGAAGTTTCAAACAGATCGCCTTGTTCGATTCCCTACTTTAAATGAAATCGCGGTTTGTTAGTTCTACATTCCACCACCAGGGAACGCACTCTATTCTTAGCAAAAGCATATATGAACGAAACCTCTTCACGCAACGTACCCGTAGATACATGGATGGGGGGGGGGGGGGAGTCTTAACCAAGAATATAAAATATTTGCTTTGCTTCACCGTTACATAAGGCGTTCTGTACATGCACCGTAAAATATGTTAATTCCACTTTCCGCCTCCAGGGGGCACATTCTGTTCTTAACAAACCTACATCCGAACGAAACTCCGTTATTAAACCTATTTGTAGATATATTAGTCGAGGGGGGGTAGGGGAATGATATAAAAATTTAAGAAATTTGCGGAAAATTACTATTCGGAAATAACCACTACTCATAAATTAAGGGTACAAAAAGTTCTGTACGAACATCCGACATGGGTTTCCACTGCCTGCGGCACTGTATAGCAGGCGGATGATAAATTCGGAACGTTTTTCTGTATTTAAAACATAAAAACGAGCAATTAAAAATGCGTTTAAAAATGCCTTTAAAAAACACTTCTGAAAAGAAAAAACATTATCAATATAAAAAATGAGAATTTAAATTCTATTACAACTGTTGCTACTCGCTACAGCAGCAGAAAGCATTAGAATGCGAGGACTTATTGTTGCGAATTTCTAATTTCTAGTAGTAAAAGAGCCATTAAGGAGTATTCTAATCTTTTATTTAACGTTTAAACAACACATTTCTTGCTATCTAAATAAATCAGCATCAAACAGGCACCTCCAATTTTCCTTAAACCAACCAAAATCGCCGATTTTTTAGCAGATATTATCGCTCAACCAATCAAAGTAGAGAAAAAACAGAAAACAGTGTAGCAAACAAAAAGCTTGCCAGGTTGTCAAAGTGGTTGCTAGGATGTGACGTTATTTGAAACTAATCCATTCTCTTAATGTTCATTATTATTAAATATGGTTTCAAAGCACGTGTTTCACCTTCATTCTAAAATTTAATGTTTAGATGAAAAAATAGTCACTCTTGAAACATTAAGCACTCAAATTGGTTTATTTAATTGTATCCCGGTTTACTTAATTATTTCTGCGAAAGCTTTATACAACCAACCAACCGAACGCAAGCGGAAAGAAAGAAGCGTATTCTTGATGAGCGATGCTTTATGAACCAACCAACCGAAAGTAATCTGAGGGAAAAAGGCGTACTTTTGATCAGAGTGATGTCCGAATATTAATTAATTACTCAGCTAATAATTAGAATATTAAAATTCTGCGAGCCAGGTATATCAGGAGAGACTTTGGTCTATTCTCACAAAAAATTTGAACCTCGTACGTGCCGTAGATTTTGCTAGCCATCGCACACAGACGGACACACACACAGGGCGATTTGTTCTTTTATTAGTGCTAGGGGATCGAATCCGAGCTGCTCGGGTTACAGAATATACGTGAAAACCATTTTTTTTAATCTAATTATTTTTTTACATGTAATATATATTTTAAATTGCCCACTAATATCAAAAAGAATTTTTATATGAAAAATATCAATTATGCAATCAAATAAAGTTTTGAAATGTATTAAAATCGATACTTTCACATGTCACCACATGCCAGGAGATATTAACCCAAGATTTTGCGACTTACGTCAGTCTTTCCGATCATTTCGGTGCATAAGCGCGTGGTTCAATCACATGTCTGTTAAATTTGTTCCTTATTTACATTTATTTATTTATTTTTCTATAGAGGAAGTTTTAACTTTGTTATGGAACATTAGACGAAAACATATGCTGAACTTTTTACATTGTTTTAAGGGCAGCGGATTAGCCTTCCATAATCGAGCTACACGTGATAGAGATAAATAAAAAAATAATTTATCCTTGAAAATCTATATATATATATTACGCTATCGTACGTGGCACAGAAATCGCGATTAATTGTTGGTTATTGTTCAATTCGTTAATTGTAAACAATTGGCGGTTAATTGTTTAATGGCAACGCCCGAATGAAACGCATCTCATTGGTTATTGTGTAATATTTTTAAAAAGTGAAAAACAATAAATAAATAAAAAGTTTAATTAATAACTATAGAACAAAACAATTTATATAATTTTAAAAAATAAAATAAAAGTAAATAAACAATTTATTAATAAATAAACAACTACATCCGGTTTACCATATCAAGCAAAATAACGGCATTTTTGCGCCACTTAAGTACCTCGGTGCGTATATGACATTGGCGTCAGAAAAAAGTCGTGCCAACGTAGTGCGTATATGACTCCTGTGCCGTCTTTTATTCATCTAATTTAAACTACAATAAATAAAAAAATAAATGAAGGTGCTTTTCCAGTATAGTTGGATCCAGTTGCGAAATAGAGAAAAGGTCCATGGCGAGAAAAGACTTTTTTTTTCTGGCAACCGATTTAATCAAAATATTTTTTTCAAATAAAACTACACAAAAGTGTCCATGACCGCAAAGAGTTCGTACTTTTGTGTTAGCTGGGTACAATTCTCGCCATTTTTAACTCGCCAGCAGCATTTTTTATTTTTCGAGGGGAAAATTAAAACAATGCTTTGATGTTGAAATTAAATGGTTTATGGTATTATTTACTCTTTTTCTTTTCTTTTTTCTTTTTGTAAAGAAATTTTTTTTAAGTGAAAGTCATGAATTTTAAAGGTTTTATTTTTAAATTAAAATCATCCATTCTAAATAAAATGAGTGAAAGGATTATATTTTAATCTGAATTAACGAAATATGAAAAAAAAATGCGACGGGTACAATGTTTGGCGATTTATCACCTGTGCCCGACTAACATAACTGTAGGGAGTCCTCGATTTCTCTATCAGAATCTTCAAATTTGGCGAAAGATTGAGCAAGTAAATTAAATTATGAATAAAAGTAACATGATACAATGCCTAGCATACATTTAAGGGAGACCAAATTGGTCGCCACGGGCGGCTAGTTATTTAAAATATATAATAACTCAGTCAATTAAGATACAATTTTCAAACAAATTGCATTTGAAAGTAGATTTTTTTCTCAATTTCACGGTTTAAAAATTGAAAATGTGCGATATTTAGAAATTTAAAAAATCGCTGACATAGCACGTATTTTAATTTCAATTTATTTTTTCAGTTTTTATGAGAAAATGGCAACAGAAAGATACAGTAATATATTATTTCCTTTCTTCCGTGATTAGTTTCACTTTACTTTCAACCCTCCACGACTTTCAACAGAAATGGAGTTCTTTAGTTGCCACAATTACAAAAAATGTATTAAAAACTACAAAAAAATTAATATCTCAAAATTAAATTGAGATACAGCTTTCAAACAAATTGCATTTAAAAGAGTATTTTTTTCCTTATACGACGGTGTAAAAATTTAAAATGTGCGATGTTTAGAAGTTTAAAAATTTGCGATAGAGAAAATTGCAAAACAAATTTTTTATTTCAAATTTCAAAGTGTTGCCATTCGCAAAATGACGTATGCGTTACGCACAGATATGTTTGTCCTTTATAATATAGATAGATTACAAAGTTTGTAATTCTTAATGAAATATTTTGTACACAATACTAAACTTTGTTTCTAACTTTTTAGCACATCATTGAAAATATGCAAACGCGGGGAGAGGAAATTTGTGCAATAATCCTAAAATTCGAAAATACCGTGTCATCAAATACCCAAATAAAAATTAATATAAAAACATCTTCAGGGTTTAATAATGTTAGCATGTTCAGTTATTTAAGACTTTAAAAACATCTCCATCAGTGCCACTTAACTAAAGTGAAAAACATGTGAATAAAATTGTTTGAAATGACAATTTGAGGAAGCAAGTAAGCCTCCTTGGACATCTAATAAGTATCATGTCGATGTAGTCAAAACTACATGATACAAACTAAACGTCCACTAAAATCTCGTTTACTGGATCTCAAAAATTGAGTCTCAAATAGAGATATTAAACGTTATGCTATGGCAAACCATTGTTGATCCAATAACTGTATTTACAGTTTTTTTACATCGTTTCATAATTTAAAAATGTTGAACTATTTTTACGAGTTTATTTTCTCGAAACTTTTGATATCTGAAAAAATTCAAATACTTTATTTGTGAATAGCTTTTATACTTAAGTATTCAAGTGTGCATGTTCTTATTTTAAATAAAATTTCCCCTTCTTTCGTCATATGTATGCTGATTCTCATTATCAGCAACAGTTGTGTCACAGTATTTTGTAACTATACGCTTCTGTTCTTTCCTTAGTTATTTGCCACAGCTTTTTCTATAGCTGTTTTGTGCTCGCTACAGCCATTTTTATTATTTTAATTACCATGTTTTCAGATTTATTATAACTGCACTAAATGTGTTTTGAAAACGAATCTGTATGCTGAAATAAATTTAAGACATCTTATGCATTTTTTCACGTTATATTTTCGCATTTCGATTATTTACACTTAAGTTATTCTTTGTATGTTTTTTTCAAATCTCTCATGTATCTGTAGATTTAAATTGAAATATGTATTAATACTTTCAGGTGTTCCCGGCACGCGGAACGTAATCGTGTACGCTTGCTGTCCCGAACCTTACGTGGACATCACTTTTTATATCCACATTCGCAGGAGAACCCTGTATTACGGTTTCAACCTCATCATCCCTTGCGTCCTCATCTCGTCCATGGCTCTGCTCGGGTTCACGCTGCCTCCGGACTCCGGGGAGAAGCTCACGCTCGGTAGTGCTCTTTATGAGGCATTTTATAACTTAATAAATTCTTAAGAGGAATGTGCAAAATTCAAGATAAATGATGTCATTGGCAAAACAAAAATCATTTATGTAGAACAAGCATCAATTAATATTATGCATACCATTTTATTGTTCAAACTTATATTGTGGAAATGAATTTGCAAATGAGGTAAAATGAAGACGAATACTGTTTTAAGCAAACGAATGAAACAAGTGTTTTCAGTCATTGGGTGAAACAGCCAATTTTAAGATTTCAAGTATTTTCAGACCGAAATTCGGTCCTTATCCGAGTTCCGACCAAAAATGAAAATCTGCCAGATGAACAATTTAAGCAATTAACCCTCTAGCGGTCGGTGTCCACAAAAAAGGATTCCTAAATTTAAGAGTACTGGCACCAGGAATATTTAATTAAAACTTTCATTTTATAAAGTACGGTAAAACAAATAATTTTTTTTTCTAATAAATTCATATGGAAATTCCGGTGTCAGTCCACCATTTCATCATTTAGCAAACATAATTACTCCGAGCCGGAAAGTGTTACTACATGCCTACATACAAATATATTATTAATTATTCACAAAAATAACTGTTTACAAAGATTCTATTGAATATGAACTGCATGCGTATGTTTATTTTTTAAAAAGCTAAAACATTATTAATCTGTTGTTGTTGTTACCTTTTTTTAAGCATTAATCACAAACATTTATTAATATTAACTGTAGAGTCACTCATAATGTAAAACTTTTCGACAGTATTTAAAAATTCTTAATATTTATATATGTTGAAAAAATGGGTTTATAATATGACTAGTATGCTTCGCACAACTAGTAATGTCTTACACAGATATGATCGGTTTCTTTAAACGGAACTTGAATCAAGCGAAATACATTGGTGAATTTAAATTGTGTTTTAAGGCAATATCGATATTTACATGGAATAACCGCATTTCTAAAAACGTTATGCAAGCCATTGTACAATAATAAACTTCTAATGTGTTAGACAATGTTTTAGATGATCATTTACTGTAGGATTTGGTAAAGAACCGTAGAACGATGTGTAATATACTAAAACTGCTAATATAAAAATTATATATACTGCTATAATAAAAATTTATCTAACTAAAAATGCATACAGTTGAACATTTTAAAAGAGCTAATATTCGGGAAACACCTTAATATAGAGTGTCAACCATAATTCTGAAAATAAACAATATCGAACGACATGCTACATATTAACACATTTCTTGAAAAAGTATCTAATTAAAGTCTATGTTTCGTCAAAACCATTAACCGAAATATTTTAAAAAGGCTAATCATCCATAATTTGATTCATCTGATTATAGAGTTAAATAATTACTACGTACTCATTACGTTAAATAAAAAAGCAAAGTGCCCAGCTAAACTTATGGCATTAAAATCACAGGCTATTCACTGTAATTGTATATTACACCCTTATTTCTAAGAATAATGTCCCTCGAAAAATTAAAAAAAAAATTGGCAAAAAATCTAAATTATCTAAATTAAGGGGAAGATTAGCTCCCCAATTTCTTCCTTTATACTTAACCAAAGAAACTCCAAATTTATTCAGAGAAACGCCTTACCAGAATACACTGGTATTAAATTTGAAGCAAATCGGATATTTCGGCATGAAAAACGCATTTATGTAAATTAAGAGGGCATTAGGCCCGCATTCCCTCCATTTATACTTAACCAATGGACCTAAAAATCTAAGCAGTAAACCTTCTTATCAGAAAAAACCGGTCTACCAAATTTGAAGTTAATCGGATAATTATGCATGAAAAACCTATTTATCTAAAATAAGGAGGTTCGACCCCCTTTCCTCCTTTTATACTGAACCAACGAACCCCCAAAACTAATCAGGGAAGCGCCTTAACAGAATGAACCTGTATTCAAAATTTGAATAAAATCGGATTTTTCTTCTCAAGAGTTATCGCGTTACGTACATAGATATGTACAAACATATGTACGTACATACAGAACTTGCAGACACATTAGCTCTCAGGCATTGATAGCACGAGAGCGAAAAAAGAATAAAATATTTTAATTTTATTGGAAACACATCTCTGAACGTAATCTTTATAATTCTAGCCTATCAAGATCCATGTTAAAAATCTATATACTAAAAACACTAAGCGTTTTCTTTCGACAGTCCGTGAGAAAAAAACTACTGTATCAAATTACATGAATATATTTTTTTAAAGAAATATATTTGGCCACAGATTTCTTATGGTACATTCATTTGTTCAAATATTTTCTTAATTAGCCGTAATTTTAAATTAAAATACTACAGCTGAGCATGCGTTGTATATAAGTACAAGTCTGCCTTTGGAGTGACGCGCTGCACTTGCGCAAAGATGCTCGCTCAGTTGAATTATCACATAAGAGGTAGAATTTGTTTTAAGTTCGTCTGCTATTTGATTGTTCTGTAAACAAGCTTTTCTTTCTTTCTCAACGTTAATATTATTTGGCTCTTTCAGCATTAATTATTAACAATTCCATATTAAGAGCTAGACACGGTTTATTTCGGGGTTGTAATATAGTTTTGGTCATATTACACACAGAAGATGCTGGTGATCCGTCTTATGAATTGCCAATAGTTACACATGAAGATTTGGAAACTAGCATGTTATGGTTGTATCTGCTTCTTTGAAAAAATAAGGTATCATAAATATTAAAATGCAAAATTGTAAGATCAGAATTCAAATTCGAGACAATTGCGAAATATTTTTAAGTGAAATATTAAGTGAAAATTTTTTTGTCAATAATTCATTTCAATAATGACATATTTTATTTGAAAGAGAAATTATAGGATTTTTATTTTATTATTATATGAATGCACTCTAAACTGAAATGTCTGAAATTCAGACACTTAAGTGTCTGAAACGTAGTGTTCAATTTTCAGACGTTTTAAAATGTCTGAAAATTTTCAGACACTTCTTGCGTCTGAATTTCAAACACATAAGTGACTGAAACTGGAGTGTTCGATTTTCAGACGTTTTAAAGTGTCTTAAAATTTTTAGACACTTCTTGCGTCTGAATTTCAGACATTTCAAGTGTCTTAATTGCGGCCATCTTTGAGCCCCTTTTTTTGCCAATATGAAGCCATCTTTGACCACTTTTCTTTCTAAGTCATATACGCAGCCATATTTGACCACATTGAATCATTTTTTATAAATGAGAATAATTTGTTACCATAAAACAGAGCTAATTGCAGCGTAGTAAAACTAGGATGCTTCTCTGCCCCCTGATTTTAGGGTACCCCAAATTGGGTACAAAATTTTTATAAAGCTGATATTTTATATCAGTTTTGACTTTATTATGATCGTAATCAGTATTTTGTAGTTTTAGAATATGATAATATATATAAATATATTCACCTAAATATGTATTTATGCGATTTCATATATGCCCTACGGTATCAAAAATGTTTATTAAATTAATTCCAGTCCAAAGACCTAGTATTTATTCGCCCCCCCCCCCACCACCACCACCACTGCCACCATCATATATTGCTACAAAAAAAAAAAAAAAAAAAAAAAAAAAGACTGCTCGAAATACATATTTGGATAAATATATCCTTTTCTTTAACCTAATCATATTATGGAAATTTCATACCAAATTTGTGGGCCCGTAAAGCTA
Organism: Maratus speciosus; assembly: GCA_963932465.1. Lineage (NCBI taxonomy): Eukaryota > Metazoa > Arthropoda > Arachnida > Araneae > Salticidae > Maratus > Maratus speciosus. The sequence continues at coordinate 75,831,416 of OZ010786.1, read as the reverse complement.
ACGTTTCATAGAAAAAGCTCAGTTTGTCCATGCTGCAATCAGCTCTGCTTTATGGTAACAAATTATTCCCATTTATAAAAAATGATTCACTTCTTCGGAAAGAATTCCATCCCTGCTTTGTTGCACAATTTTTTTCTATTTAAATTAGATATTCCCAGTCAATTAGTTTAAGCATTTTTTGGATTTTTATTTCTGTGTTAAATAAAATCTAGCACTAGATTTCACAAAATTATCAGCATATGAGATCCGAACATGAAAAAAAAAATAAACACCTCCTACTAACTCTGCAACTAGAAGACAACAATAATAGAAGAAAGTTACTGGTACCAATCGTCTGGAAATAAAGTTTACTTTTAAATGATGTATTTAAAATTTGCATAGGGGCCATCTACATATCAAAATTAGACCAAACTTTGTTTTTTTTTCCAATGGATGCACCCAATTTTGACACTATATTTTAAATCTTCGGTTCAAACTATGCCTAGAAACGAAATTTCTAGTCATTTGCATGATAAGTTTTTGAATTATAAGCATTTAAAATTTAGAGCTTCTAATGTTAAATTGCATTTTCATATTTTTATTAATATCTCCTGAAATTATAATCCTAATATGATAATTTTGTATGTGGTTATAATACTAAAAAACCTAAACATATATAAAAACATTGAATTCGTAAAATTGCATACCAAATTTGGGGGCACAAAAATCGATGGGAAGGTGAGGGGGCAGGGCCGCGGATTAGTTTCCATGTTTTAATCAGGTCCTGCTTCTAGAAGAAACACTACCCCGCTTTATATTTTTTCTAAATAGAGCTGTCCGCTATTCGGGAGTGACCGGTTATAGAAGTTTTACTGTATACTTCAGTAATAACAGACATTCTCGAATAGCAGACACCTATATAGCGATCACTTTTTTCAATCCACAACATTTGTGGATTGAAAAGCAGATTAATAATATATTGAAGCATATTTTGTGTAATTTGTACTCGGTATGCTGGGTATTTGTACACTCTGGACTTTTTTTACATATGAAAATAAAACCTCTAAATAGCGGGCAAATTCTATGGTCCTAGGGTGTCTGCTATTGAGAGGTTTTATTTAATATATACAGTTATAAATATATTCTAAAAAAGTTAGAAAATGTTTTTTTTTTTTTTTTGACAGTATAGGAAATGTGGTTCTAATAACTTCCAGTACCAGCGGCTTACATTCATTACCCCCCCCCCTTCCCCCAACTACATATACAGCAACAAAAATTTAAACACATTGATGACTTAATATATATATATATGAACATGTAAATATATGTTTGGATAAATATATCCTTTGTCATTAACTTCATCCTAATCTAAAAGTATGCAATATGATATATAATAAGTACAATAAATTGCTTTGCGCAAATGGATGCATTCTCGTTACAAAGGAACAATTTAAAATGCATTTATAAAACAGTAAAAATTTCACGATAACTCCGATTCTGATGCTTTTATAATTATTTTTCAAGTTTTATGCCCACCACTTGAAGCAAAAATGTTCATAGCATTTCCTATACATAAATTTAATTTTGTTACATGAAAACATTAATTTCGAAAATGTAAAAGAATTAAATGATCTGTCATTAAACATAAAAATTCATATACGAAATCATGTTAATATTATCTGTAACTAGAAATTACAACGGAAGGGTTTATTAATAACAATATCATTTAATAACTTGATCTTTTAAATTATATTTTGCCATGTAGGCAATTTCTTTTACATATAGCATATGGTAATCACCAGAGCTAGTAAGCTATCTTTAAAAAGTTAAACATATATATATTTTTAATAACATGCAAGAGAAATAACATCTAATTTCAAAACTTATTTTGCATTAAAAATATATATTTAATTGTTATTTCTGTATCTTTTATAAAAATGAACAAACGTTGAAAAAAAATCCCCCCAATTTTATGTGAAAAATGCAGTAAAATATGAAAATAAAGTCTTTTTTCCGTTCTAAATCTGTAATTTCTTTTTAACAATCAATAAATCAATATTAATAAATTTTTCAATATCTGAAGTTGTACAAAACTTAAATATAATTTTAAGCAATTAAACAAAATAATGATTTATTTCCTTACTTATTTTATTGTAAATCATTATATAGCTATTATAGAAAAATATTTTTAATAAAATTAACTATTAAAAAAATGGCATTATATTAAATGGCTAATATTTACTAACATTTTTATAGTGAGATTAATAGCTTGTATCCACAACAAAAACTATATAGTGCTGCAACTGCTTTTTTTTTTTTTTTCTTTTTTTGGACAAAAATATAATACTAAAAATGTTGACAAATTTGGGTGTCAATGTACACAAGCAATAACTTTTAATGCTTAAGCAATGATTTAAGCAATGATGATATTATTTTATATGAAAAACATTTATTTATAAATCGAATACTTTAAGAATTATCAAGCAAGTTAGTTAATTAATCCTGAAAATGAAATAAATTTAGTCGAAAATAATAAAAAACACTGTCATACTGAAAAATATTTATTCTATATAGAAAGATACAAATATGATAAACACATGTATTCTTTAAAAAGTGATTTAAATAATTAATATTACATAATTAATATTGTTAAAGGAAAATTTCTATTTCCAAATAAAAATTATATTTTTGTAAATAATCACATTCTTACCTTTTTAGTATTTCCTTAAATGTAATAGAGTAAATCCATGTAATATAAACAGAAACACAAAAATATAGACACTTTCTTCTTACATATTTCACTAAATATTCAGATGAATGCTGATAATTGAAAAGCATATAACGAAGACATTTTTTTTTTCATTATTCAACATATTTTTTTCATAATGATATAATTTAATATAATGCAGAATTTAATTCAATTCGCTTTTTCGAATCACATTTCACTCGCACTTTCTTATTCTCCAATCTCTCAAGTACAATTATTGAAATTCCAAAAATGCACTTTATAAGCTGTGTATTAGTAAGCTGCATATACATCTATGTGGATGGCACAATTACATTACTCAACGTATCATTTTTATAATAATCGCATATATTATTCCATAAATGAATTATTCCAAAAAACTGTTCCAGCTATGTATATATCACAGTCACAGAATATAAATAATGTTACACATAAAAAAAATTGCGGCCAACTTTGTTAAACAGGGAACTACCTCATTGAAAGCATTGAAAGAACCGTTTTAACGCGCCAGTTGCCAACGGACATTTTTGAACAAAGAGAAATAGGCGAAATCAGCATTTTAATTACCACTGCAGTCGCTGATCTCAGCCTACTGTTTATAAACCGTTATAAAGTGCTTGATGAGCTCATTTGAACTTTTTATCAGCGAGAAATAAATCATTGAATAAGAAGAAATAAGAAAAGCTTTATTTTCTTTATTAGGTGTTTTTCTTAATGTGTTACATTTATTTGAGTATAGTTTTTGCAGTTTTTTTATTTTTAGACATATAGAAAACATACTTTAAATAAAGATTTTATTGTAAAACTAGAAAATAACATATCGAATTTTCGGTGGTCATGAAGAGAGCAATTGTCCATCCCTGAAATTTAATTAATTATATTTTCTATACGTTTGATTATTTAAAAAATACTTTTTTCTCTTCCAAATAGCAATATATTAATTAAACGCTAAGAGAAAATGCTGCTAAGAATTTTTCTCCAGAGGAGCCCCTCTCCCCCCCCCCCCTTAACTTCTCGTAGAAGACGATTTTAATTCTGTTCTTCTGTTAGTGTTCATATATATCAAATTTATCTTAAATGAGGAGGGGCAGTTCAAAAAAAAAAAAAAAAGACAGAGAGAGGAGAGAGAAAAAGAAATCAGTTCTCCATTGTGAAAAATATCGTTAGAAACTTATTTTTAAACGATTAATATTTCTTAATTTTTAAATTTCTTAAAAATTGTCTTACACGAGGAGCTCTGGCATAAATTCTTAGTTTAGCCTACTTCATGTTTATATTCTGCATTTTACAAAAGCGGACTGGGCTGTGGACCCCAGGCATATACAGTGAAATCTCTCTGTGCGACCACCTCCATTAAGCGACCACCTCTCTGAACGACCATATTTTTCATGGAACGAAAACGAAATTTATTCCCACAGGCTCAATACTAATTTTACCTCCATTCAGAGACCATCCCAGTTGAACTCCCTCCATGAGCGACCCATTTCTTTGAAGGAAATGAAACAAATCCCGTTTTTTCCTGGTCGCTTGAAGAAGATTTTATTAGAAAAATAGTTCCGGAGTGCGCATTATTCATCAAACTTCTAAACTAAGTTTAGATTTTTTTTTAATTCCGGTAACTTTTAAATATTTAAACCCCTTTGTGCCTTTTTAGGTAATAAATTGAACTCTGATGACAAATTAAGAATGACGGTCGATAAACTCCCCTGCCCTATTTTGTCGGGAAACTCTCAAAGAAATACATAATTTAATCAAATCGTCTTTATTTGTTCCCGTCAAAAAAAGAAGAAAAAAAAAAAAAAAGAAAAGAAAAAACGCATTTATTGACTGGACTTTGAAAAGACTTGGAAACAAAAGTTATAAAATATAAAACCGTAAAATCAAAGCAAACGTCAATGTATTCATTTTTTAAACTCTGCAGTAATTAATTTATATAATTAACTTTTGTTTTGATATTTAAATTTTTATAGTTTCTTTTACTAACGTGAAAAATAAATTTTAGTAACATTAATTGTAACCTTTTTTCAAAAATTAAAATCTAGATTTAAACATGACCTCCATTAAGAGACCACCTCTCGGAGCGATCACTTTTCATTGGAACGAACGTGGTCGCTTTAGGGAGGTTTTACTGTATATTCTAAAATCTTGCTCCTCAGTACGTTTCTTTCTCCATCTACTCATAACTCTTAGTATTTAGGTGAGCGATTCTCCCTGTATACGATCATGATAACAGGTAATTTTTGGAAAACTTTATATTTTGTGAAAAGGAATTATTTAATTATTTATTGCGCCAAAAATAACTTAGCTCCAAACCTTAGTAAGCGAACTTTTCTAATTTTCTGAGATGTCCCATGATTTCTTCATTTATAAATAAATACTAAATTAAATGGATGAAAGAGTATTTTAAATATTTTTCATCCATTCGGAAATATTTTCTGATAGCGCTGATATACATATTGCAATACAATTATACGTACAGTCATCACTCATATGATACAATTGTATCGCATTCAGACACTTAAGTGTCTGAATTTCTAAATATCTTAATTTCAGACATGTCACTATTATTCAGACATTTTTCTCCGTTCATTTATAACATGATCATAGTAAGACACTTATGTGTCTTAAATTTAGACATCTATGATGTCTGAAATTTCACATTTAGACACTTAAATGTCTGAATTACTTTTTCAGTCACATATGTGTCTGAATTTAAGACGCCTCCATTTGCAGTGTGCTTTATAGTTAAATAAAATTTAAGAGTCAATAATATTTTGAAAGAATAATGATTTATATTTAAAATATTTGAGCTAAAACATTTTGCATGTAATAATCAATTAAATAAATTGAGCTGGTCTACAATTTTCGTTATATTTTCTGACCATTATCAAGAATATATGTGTGTGTGTGTCAGAAAGAATGAAAAGTTTGTCATTCATTTGCATAAAAAATAAAACGGAAAGAAAGAAAAATATTCATATAAGAGCTATAAAAGAAATTACCTTGATATCTAGGTTTAATATTTAAAAAATGTAAAATGAAATTCAAGTAATAAAAATATATATTATAAGTCGTTAGCTCCATCAAGTTTCAAATTTAGGTTTTTAGAAAATGAGACAAATAAAAATAAAATTTGTGGCAGCTTTTAATAGTTGTGCAGTTCAAATAAATAAATAAATAAATAAAAATAAATGTTGTTATTTTTTTTAATGATCTGTATTAAGTAAATATAAATTCTCTATCCAGTATTTTTTAGGTAAACTTCGATAAAAATGCAAGCATAATTGTTTGTAAATTGTAAACTTAAAATTCTTTCATTTCATTGAATAGTTTAGACGGACAGCACCCTCTATCGTCTTAAAGAAATATGAATCACTTATGCAAGATAGAAATCCGTCACGTAATTCGTCATTCAATAATGAAATTAAAAACAACTAATTAAAAATTCAAGAATTTTTCTAATGAATCATTCAAGTTATTTATCATCAAATCTTGACGGGCACAATCTAGTAGATAACAATATTCAATCTTTACATTCAAAAACGATGTTGAGTTAAATAAAATAGTGTAAAATAAATAAATGTTAAAAAAACGCTCGAGCGAGGCTTCGTCTACTTCGTATGCTTCTCAAGACGTGGCTTCATTCGAACATTCTCACATGCACGTCTATGGTTATGGCACGTTATGGCACGTTTATCACTAATTTAATATTCTTCCTTCTGGATAAATTTTACAAAAGATGTTTTTCTCTGAGAATTTTGTAACATAAATGATACCCCCAAAATTCACTAAATTCTGCTGTACAAAATTCCCTCATTTTTTTGGGAGGGGTGGGGGTTGGACAACAGGTGAGAGTTTTTTTGACCGGGCAAACTTTGCAAATTTTGTACCATTTCACGTAATAGGTAAAAAAAGTAATTATTATATGTATTAACAATTATATTACGTATTAATTTTCTAATCTGCGCAAATTTGGGGACACAGTTGGATTAGTTACATAGTCTAATTTTTCACCTAAACTTAACAAATCCAATGAAAAAACAATTGAAAACATGTTTTAGATATCTAATTCAATGACTACCTATATGAAAGTAAAAATGCTTGTGTATGTTCATTATAAAAATCTAAATTTGTTGAAATTTTCCACGAAATATATATGCCTTTTAGCGCTCAGACAATATTGCTACGTACTTTTAAGAATTCAAAGTCCAAATTCTGTTCCTGTTTATCAATAATTTGCCATAATTTATGTTTATAATAAATTCATTAATATGCGTTAATAACAATAAATAGGAGAAATTACTTCATATTTAAAATGGCCAAATAATAATATTGCCAAAGATTTTAAATTTAATATTATGTTTACACAAGAGATTCATTTTATATTTCAACACTGCATTTTTGACTGCACCGTTAAAAATTCTAGCTTTTGCTGCATAGTCACTCCACCGCTTTTATAGAAAACGATTACTTGACTATACCATGGACCATCTAGTTGGTCAGAATAGAGATTTTCTATAAAAGCGGTGGGTTGACTATGCAGCTAAAACTGTAGATTGTTAACAGCGTAGTGTTGCCAATTCTAAGACAGAGCAAATAATAATATTTTCTTTCAAATACAAAATATTTTTTTCTTGCGAATATTAAGTGAAGCACGCAAACTTTAGTGAAAATTACGTCAAATTTAAAACGATACATTTAGAAATGTCTTATTTAAAACAATTTTTTATTGCATTGTTAAAATATTCCATGAAGCAACGACATTATTTACTTAGTTCATTTTATATAACCGGATTATCAAATGTTTAACTCATCTTATTTAATCATTCGCAAACACAGACATTAGTTGTTTCAATAGCAGTTGATTCGGCGTTAAAATCTCCCAGTCAAAAGAAAATAAATTAAAACTCTATTACAGCGAGATAGCCATTGGTCATTTAATTTTAATTCAATCTTCAAATATACTTATAAAGCAGGTGAAATTACGTTGTCTGGGGTGCACTAACGGTGGTTGGCCAGCGTAGCTTCTAGTGGCAGATTCCGATAGTTAATGAAGAATTGTTAACACGCGTAACGTTTTCTTCACTGTTTCCACAAAAAAGAAACTGCGTATGAACCATATTTTAAAAAGTCTATAAAAACACACGCACTGTCTTGCTATATTTTTGCACGTGAAAATGATGTCCTTCTGAGTTATTAATGAGCATTTTTAATAAATAAAATAATGCAGTATGCATGGATTAAAAAAAATTCCAATACTAATAGAATAGTCTTAAAACCTGCCGTGTTTTAGCTCACAGGCTATCAAAGCCTGAAAGCTTATGTGCCCGCCGGTTCTGTATGTAGGGGAGACCGGGGCAAGTTTTCCAACTTTTTAGATTTTTATTTTTGTATTTTTTATTTTTAACTATTTTGGTATATACAAGATATCATTGTATTTCCTAGCCCTTCCTGTACAAACTGACACAATTATTTTTCAAAAAACTAAATATACTTTTTCACAAAAAATAGTTAAGTCTAATCATGTTACGTTGGAAAATGTGCCCCGTATGCGGGGCAAGTTTTCCAGCCTACGAAAAATGGTCAGGGGCAAGTTTTCCAACTATACTTTAAATGGTAAAACATCGGTAATAAATCTTGCTTGTTAATTAATAAGTATTCTTTATTGTGAACTAAATGCTCAGTAACATAACAGTAACATAAAAAACAGTTTTAATCCATTTGACATTTAAAGACGAAGGTCCAAACAGCTCCCTGGACGGAATTGGATTTTTTTTTCTCGCCCCTTTTATCTGATTCCTTTTGCAGTTTTCTTTTTTTTAAATGAACCTTTTTTTCCATTTTCAGTTGATTTTTGACAGGAGAATCAGTATGTACAACACTTCCTATTTTTTTTCCACGCCGTGTTTGCGTGCTTAGGGCAGCCTTCGCAAAAGTCCTAACTTCTTCTGGTGTAGACAAAGCTTGTTTGGATGTAGAAGGAACGCTTTTTTCATAAGCAATAGGGAAATTTTGAGTAGAACTTAAGGAACAGCTTCTTTGGAAATGCTAGCCTGCGTTGGTGTAGAATGATTAGATGCTTTCGGTGTTGTTTTGTTTCTGAGGGGGGGGGGGGTGATTATTGAGGAAAGTTTCAAAACTTTTCAGGATTGTTGGTGCTTTTAAGATTTGGTGCGGCAGGAGCTGGCCTGTCAGAAAAGTAGGATGGCGTAAAAGCAGAGTTTGTAAATATTTCATGTTTCAGTATGAAAATTCTCTAACGTTTAAAACCCGCCATAATTATTAACTATGTATTAACGCCAGTGGAGCGGCTCTAAGCACGGTTAATTTGCTTTTTGAGGGGTTCATACTCACTGCGATCTCAGTGTTATGACTATAAAGGCATAATTAACATAAAATGGTTTCATTAAATGAACCCATTTTAGAAAAAAATGACATTTTATTATATATTTGAATTTACCTTCTTTTTTATATTGATAGTTTTACTTAAATGACTAAATGATCAAACGGGTTCGTAGTATATATGGTTATTTGGCCGATTTTTTGATACAATAAAACTAGCTGATTTAGGAGGGGGGAGGTTTTCAAACGAGAAACATGTTGGAAAACATGCCCCGTATGTTGTTGGAAAACCTGCCCCGTCGCCATATTTGAAATTTACACTACCTGGACGAATACCGGTGTAAGTTATTTGCAAAACAAACGCATAGTTACCTGAAGAAAGAAACCCTTTTTTAGTGTATGCAATGTCAAAACAATAAGTTTAACGCTAGTACGTTTTTTTAACGGTTTATCAAAGACCTAAAATTTTACTCACCGTTGAAAAAATGAAAAAAAACAGCTCTCCAGACGAAGTGACAGCAGCTATTAAGCTATAACTTTTGTAGATGTTGTGTAAGATGCTGCCACTTCAGCCAGTTTATTCGCTAGCGTCACCTAGCGGCTCATTTAAAAACTAAAGCGAGTTGGAAAACTTGCCCCTATGGAAAATGTGCCCCGCTCTCCCCTACGTACGTATGTACAGTCGTGGAAAAAAAAGTAAACACCCCTACTAACTCTTCAACAAATTATCGTAAAAGAAAGTTACTGGCAAGGAACGATTGTAAATAAAGTCTACTTTTAAATGATAAATAGAAAATTTGCTTAGGAGGCCATCTACATATTAAAACGAAACATAACTTTGTTTTTTTCAATGGCAATACCCAATTTTAACGAGATATTTCAAATCTTCGGTTCAAACTATGCCCAGGCACCAAATTTCAAGTCATTTGAATGATAAGTTTTTGAATTATAAACATTCAAAATTTAGTGCTTCTAATGTTAAATTACATTTTCATATTTTCATTAATATCTCCTGAAATTATACTCCTAATGTGGTAATTTTTTGTGTGGCAATAGTACTGAAATACCCAAACATAAATACGCTGAATTTGCAATTTTTATAATTTTATTATATGAATTATGAAATTAATATTCGAAAAAAAATGTGAATTGCAACCTACAATTTTTTTGATGGATTTAGATTTATTAAGCTCTGCTGTATGGAAATCCAAAATTTCACATTTTTCTTCCAAGTAGTTTTCAAGTTAGCTTAAAAAACGGCAAAATGATGGTTTAAGGGGCCGTCTATGATAGAAGTGAGTAGATATTTTGAAATTTCTTCTGCTGTCTTGTAATCTAACCGGCTTCATTGACTGCTTGAGTGGGCCTTGATCAGGCAGGGGGCTCTCTCAGTTAACAATCGAGTACCGAACTTCAATTTGGATACAGCCCTTAAAATACGCTCGTTTTAAAATAATTAATTTCTCGGAAACTTGTGGTACGAATTGCATAAAAATTTGTTTTTAGGCTAATTGAAGGGTGTAGAGTTCATTTATGTTGTCAGAATTGTGTACTGCTATTGAAGAAAACAAATTTATGGTTCGTTTTAATATGTAGATGGCCCCCTAAGCAAATTTTATATACATCATTTAAAAGTAGACTTTATTTCCAGTCGTTCGGTACCAGTAACTTTCTTCTACGATAATTTGTTAAGGAGTTAGCAGGGGGTGTTTACTTTTTTTTTTTTTTTTCCACGACTGTACGTAGTGCGATAACTCTTGATAGAAATATCCGATTTGCTCCAAAATGTTTTCTAGGTTCTTTTTGATCAGGCGCTTCCCTGATTAGTTTTGGGGATTCATTGTTTAAGGATAAAGAGGAAAAGAGGGGCTTAATTTTGATAAATGGGCTTTCTATGCAGAAATATTCGATTTGCTCTAAATTTGATATACCGGTTTATTATGTTAAGGAGCTTCTTCGATTAGATTTGGAGGTTCCTTGTTTAAGGATAAAAAGGAAAAGGGGGGCTATTCCCCCTCCCTTAATTTAGATAAATGGGTTTTTCATGTACAATTATTCAATTTGCTCCATATTTGGCATACGGTTTATTATGTTAACGAACTTCCCTGATTTAATTTGGTGGTTTATCAGTTAAGCATAAAGGGGAAAGGTGGGACAGCCCCCCCTTAATTCAGGAAAATGGGTTTTTAATGCAGAGTTATTCGATTTGCTCCAAATTTGGTATACCGGTTTATTATGTTAAGGAGTTGCCTTTATTAGATTTGGAGGTTCATTAGTTAAGTATAAAAGGGGAGGGTAGCCCCATTTTAATTTAGATAAATAGGTTTTCATGCAGAATTATCCAATTTACTTTAATTTTTTTTCTAGGTTCATTCCGATAAGGAGCTTTTCTGATTAGATATGAAAGTTCATTGGTTCAGCATAAAAGGAGAAATGGGGGAGCTAATACTCTCCTTAATTTAGCGAAATGGTTTTTTCATGCAGAATTATCTGATTTTCTTCAGATTTGGTATACCATTTTATTACTCCGTAAAGCAACCCCTCCGTAGAGATCCTCGGCATAGCTCGTGGGCTCGACGCCTATGTAGGTGTTCGCTTCCTGCGGGTCGTCGAAGGGAGCAAGAGAAGGAACCACTAGGCTCCTCGAGCTGGGTGGGGTTTCTGTCGTTGCGGCCGGACATCCAACTCTTGGGCGCAGGGCTTCGTGACGTGCGCTGGGCAGTGCGAAGTCCTTGGGCGACCACGCGCTGACGGCGGGTGCACGGCAGAGAAACTTCTTTAGGGAGGGTCTGCTCCGTGTCAGCTTAAGGATCTACCCTGATTAGATTTGGATGTTCATTGGTTAAGAATAAAGGGTAAATGAGGCTAATCCCCCTTCATTTATTTTTGAGGGGCGTTATTCTTTGAAATAAGGGTATAATATACAATTAGAGTGAATAGCCTGTGAGCTCAATGCCATCAGTTTAACTGGGCACTTTTATTTTTATTTTTCATACAATGAAATACGATAACTAAAAAACTTAATTTGAAAAATACATTGTGTAGAAGAAATTCTGTTTATGGAATCTCTGTCCGTATTTGGAAATGTATTTGAATGCTTTAATGCAGCCCTGAAGGCAATCTTTACAATTTATTCACACTACTTAATGTACTAAAAATTAGTCGAAACTTATTTCTAGCACACAGCTATATTAGTTCGTCTTCTGAACTACAATTTTTCAGTGCTTCTGTAAATGAACGAAAGATGCTATCCAAACTATCATCTATAGAAAAGTGTTGCAGCGCGCCTCAGTGATTCATTGAAATTTCATTATGTTTTAATTACATAACATCATTAATATCCACGGAAAACACTTTTCTCCATAGATCATACGGTAACCTTTTTTTTTTTTTTTTGTGCGTTTATGTAAACGAACTATAATTGCTACTTTTTTTCTTTACTCTAAAGAAAACATGTCGTAGTCAAACAAACTGAAGCATATCCATGTCGTAATGTTTTAATGATCGTGATAATTTAACGCAAATAATTATCTCCATAGGCATTAATGTAACAGATTTTTTCCTATGCCCCTGTAAACGAAATATAAATGCTAGACACTTCATTTACATTACCTAAAATTTTAAATTGAACTTTAGTAACATTAAAATTTACATAGAAATCCCAGGATATTTACCAGAGTAAGAGCACGGACTATCGACAAGACAGAGAGATGCCCACATAAACCGAGTTCATAAAAACTTTTCCTCCTTATTGGTCAGTCATAAAACACTTCCTATACGTAGTTTAAAATGACGGATATCATAATTTAAATATATTTTTAACTTAAACATCTTCAGACATTTCAATTTCAAGGGAAAAAAGTCACGAGAAATTATAGTAATCTCCTAAATATGACGTCACATTTAATGGAAGAAAGATAATGTATATTGAAATTTGAGGCTGCTCTGACTGAAATAAATAAATTATAAAATTTTCGAAAAGTGATAGTTTCTGTAATTAGTGTAATTGTCGCCATGCTTGGCGCATTTGTGCTTGTCCTGGCCTAAGTAATACATAAGTACAGCCAAAAGGTTGAGCAATAATAATTTGAAATATAACAGAGAATGTATTTTCAGTAGACACTAGGGGGTTCGGCCCCCTACGAGCTACGCTCGCCAACCCCCGTCCAGACACCGCAGACTCTAAATGCACGCTAATTTGATCGGCTTTAAAAAGATTTCGAAAGATTGAATTATAATTTTAAAAAATCGTGGCGATCTGCCTATAAACGGATTTCTATTCATTTCTCTTTGATTGCGGAATTTTAACGCCAAATCCGCTGCGGTACTACTTGATTATCCAGTCGACCAATTTCGCCAAATTGTATAAATCGCCAAATTATACAAATTGACATAATTTTTATTTTAAATAACGAAACAACAAATAGATTAGTACAACATTAATAAAAATACAAATAAAAAGTAATAACTTGATGACGTAGACACGTGTAACAACATTTCAAAATAAGCTAATATAAAAGGAATTAAGTAAACAGAGTCTTTGTCTCCTGGTATTTTTTAACAAAGCGAAAAAAAAGTTCTTTTAAATGAGACATTTTAAATTAATCGTGTTTAATCTGACGTAATTTTGACCAAGCTATTCTTTTTCTTTTAAATATTCACGTGAAGATACTTGTGTTAGAAATGAAATATTATTTGCGCTTTCCTAACAAAAATAGTTGAAAAGATCTTCTCAAAATATCAAATAAATGTCTAGCGCAATTTCTAAATTTAAACTGTTTTCCAATATTATTTTGTGTTCATTTTATGTAATAACTGTAATGTGACGTACATATGACGTAATTTTTAGGGTTCCGTACTTAAAAAGTAAAAACGGAACCATTATGACATCACTCCTGTGTCTGTCTGTCTGTCTGTCACAGCCATTTTACTCGTAAACTATGGAACGTGGAAAGTTCAAATTCGGGGAAGTAATAAAGACCACTAACCCACATATTTTCAGATTAATATACATTCATAAATATATTTAGTAAAACAGTAGAGGGGCTAATTATGCTACTTAAAAAAAACTTTTCTTTGTATATCATGTGGGGTATCCTGTGAAAGCTTTTGTAACGCTGAACTCAAAAATACATTCCTTTAAATTTTAGGTATTATATTTTCAAAGATATTGTTGAAAATGTAACGCAAAAATATGTTCCCCCTCCATCTAATTCCGAATCTACTGAAACTAAAATTATGAAAAATTAGAGGTAGTAGACGTTAATATAAGCCTTGCCGGAAAATTATAGCAATTACCCTAGGTCACATAGTTTTTGACTAATTAGCATTTTTCTGTTATACACAAATTTCGATTTACGGGCATTCAAAAAAATTGTTGAGCATCGCTGAATGTACATATCGTTGCAGAAGAATAAACGTATTGTTGATAATGATTTTCGAAAAAAAATCATAGGTAATTAGCCGAGATATTAACCCTTAAAAGTACTGTCAGTTTGGACATACACAAGGACAGGGGCGGCGTACTCTATGCCTAATTAACAACTTTTAATGATATATATGTGTAATGTAATGTCCAGTAACAGTATAAAAGCAAGAAACGTCAAATTGTTAAAAACTTACTAATTTAAGGGGTACCGAGACTCTAAAAAGAGTAAAAAAATGAAAAAAGACAATTTTCAACATTTAATGTCTTAAAATGTATATGATTTTAAAACAGAATTTTAATTGGGATGAAAGATATATGTTCTTTCGTTTCATGTATTTAAAAAATTGCAAGATACAGAATTAGTATTTATAGGGGGCTCGAAACTGTTAGACATTTCTTGAACAAGAAATTGACATAACAGTTTACGTGCAGGATTACAAAATAAATATTGCAACTAGACTGAACATTTTGGTGCTTACTTATACTTCAGATTGTAATAATTTTTCTGAACTTAAACAAATTTGTATTTAAAGCATTTTTATATTTTTAATGCAATGCTGCATTTAGCTAATACAAAATTTTGAAAATTTCAACAGTAAAATCACCTAAAAAAATATTTTTTTTTTAACAATAAAAAGGAAATTTTAGGTTCACTTTATACAAGCTAACACGAAATATATGTTTTGAAAATTTCATGACAAAATATTCAGAAGTTTTTGAGGTATCCTGCGCATTATGCATAAAAAACGCCATTTGGAAAATAATAAATATTCAGAAGTTTTTGAGGTACCCTGCGCATTATGCATAAAAAACGCCATATGGAAAATAATGACTTTAAAGTTTCGGAAACGCCGTTTCAGCTATTGAGCGGGTATAATTCTAAAAGCCAAAACTTCTGTTCTAATGGGAATTACAAGGAAACAATTACATCAAAATATTCAGAAAAGATAGGAGTTTAACATCTAAAAAAATTTAAATTTGTTAAATTTTGAAGCTTTAAGAGTTCTGCCACCAGTTAAAACTTTCCGGCACGGAGTAATTTTATTTATAAACTTATGAAATAATGAACTGACACCAGAATTTATAAAAGAACTTATTAGAAAATGCGAACTTGCCTATTTTCACGTACATGATAAAAGGAAAATTTTATTTAACTATTCTTGGTGCCGTTTGTCTGTTTTGGAGTTAAAATTGGGTGTCTGTTTTTTAAGGGCATCTCCCTCGAAAGATTTAATTAGAAAGAATCGCATAAATACTCTGGGATTTGCCATAGTTTGCATTGATGTTATCTCTCAATGCGCCTCGAGTGACTTTAAAATTTAATTAAACACCTATCTGGAAAAACACGGCACTGACCATGGCGGCGTTGCAACTTTGAGACCTCAATTCGAAGCGCGTTTAGCACAATGCCAAATTTAAACTTTGAACAAAGTTTTCTTTAGCTACACTGTAGAAATAAAGGTTATTACTACGCTGAATTTAGTTTCATGAAATGCCAAATGAAGTTTAACTATGCACTGCCTTTATTGTCAGTACCGAATTAAGTTCATCATAAACAGATTAGGATAATATTAAACAAGTTGGAAATTGCTCGTCAAACGTGGCAAATGAGGTGCGTTCGTACTATAACTAGTTTTATAATCATTTTTTGCACCCCATATTATACTGAATGTATAATTTTTTGCACTTCATGAAGTGCATAGTCTGATACATCATTAAAATGCACTTCCAATATTTTTTTCCCATTCCCCGTAATGTAACGGAACACTTTTGACTGTCCCTGTAATTAAACTATACATCCGATTTTCCTAAAATTTGAAATAGCTCAACAAAATTTTGCAACAATTATATCTTTAAAATTTCAGACCATTCGGAAGGCTCTAATATCATTAAAATCCACTTGCAATAATTTTTCCCATTGGCCGTAATGTAAAGAAAAAATTTTGACTGTCCCTGTAATTTAACTATACATCCGATTTTCATAAAATTTCAAATGGCTCGACAAAATTTTGCAACAATTATATATGTAAAATTTCAGATCATTTGGAAGGCTCTAATATCATTAAAATCCACTTGCAATAATTTTTCCCATTGGCCGTAATGTAAAGAAAAACTTTTGACTGTCCCTGTAATTTAACTATACATCCGATTTTCATAAAATTTAAAATGGCTCGACAAAATTTTGCAACAATCATATATTTGAAATTTCAGACCAATCGGTTGGGTAGTTTTTGCTCTGTTACATGCGGACAGACGGACGGACGGACAGACGGACAGACGGACGGACAGACGGACAGACGGACGGACAGACGGACGGACTGAACGACGACTATAGGTGCTACGTATTTATATAATTACGAACGCACCTAAAAAAGAGTTATACGAATAGCTATATTTGATATTATTTAGGTTCCATATCTCTTTGAACTCTCATGGTATACCCGATTACTCTTTTCTAATGTATACAGTTATACCCAACCCTACGTTGTATAGTTTTTTACAAAGATTTATTTTAGTATTCTTTTAGCAACCTTTTTTTTTTTTTTTTTTTTTTTTTTTTTTTAAATAATACAATTACAAATTCATATATTTATTCTACGGAACACTTTGTGCGCGAGTAATGCTCGCACTTGACCGTTTATTCCTATTTAAGACTTCTAACGCATGTTAATGAATTTATTATTTTACAATATCCTTTCTCTTTTAAAATTCACATGTATACTTTTTATGACGTAATTTTTAATAAGTTCCTGCTTTTTGTACATAATTATTTAATTCTAATTCCAAATGATTTTTTCTGTTTATAATAGTCTCGTGTAAATAATTTTTTTATTTGAAGCAAACATTATTGTTTGCGCTGTTTATACATTTGGCAACAGTATAAATTAATACCATTTTCTAAAATCATGTAAAAAATATCTCTCGAAATGCTGAAAATTTGAATTTAAAATAGAAATAAAACCTCCAAAAATGAGTCAAATTAAAAAAATTAATGCAATCTGCACACCGACAAATTCTAACGCATAAAATGATCTAAAAATTATGACATTCCCATGTATAGTTTTTGCTGCTATAAAACTTTTTTAATGGAACGATTTTGTCCAACTTTAGCATTAAATATCTTTTTAAATAATTCTTCGATTCGAAAACTGTCTGCATCAGCGTGTTTATCAAACATTTCTCTATAATACCACCGATTTTCATATTTTTGTACGCAATATTTTTCTTAATATTAACGAAGAAAGACTTCCTGTGACAAAAAATTCAAAACCGGCGGCGGCGGTGTCAGCGGTAGTTACTTTTTTTTAGAATAGAGAGATACGAAAAAAGAAATAATACTAGAGAACAGGAATTCTGCTTTTTCAGAATTTAGTGTCGCCCCCGACATTTCCATTACTTCATTTTCTTCTGATGGACTGGTGGTTTCTAGTATTATGAAACAGCCATTATAAATGAAGCGTTTAGGTGAAGATGAAAGAGCAGTCGTAAAAAGTTAGAACTCTGATTTTCTAATCAGAATGGGAAAAAAAATGCCATAACTTTTATGGCCATTTTTTTTCGACTGCTCTTGCATCTTCACCTAAATGCTTCATTTTTAATTGCTGTTTCATAATAATAGAAATCACCAGTCTATCAGAAGAAAATAATTCGGTTAAGCGGGACTCGGATAATCGGGACTCTACTGTAGTGCAAAACATATTTCAATTTTAAGCTTGAAAGCACACGCTTTTATTTTATGTAAAATGACGTCATTTGCATTAATATAGATACTTAAAATTAAATATAGTTTATAATAGCTCCACGTTTTATCATAAATCATTCATTTATATTTTCCTCAAAATAGCACGTATTTTCATTACATTTTTTTCCGTTTTTATGGGGAAAGGGCAACAAGAACATATAATTGCTATTTTTCAACTATTTTTTCTTTACTTTCTACATAAATGGAGTATTCGAGTTGCCAAAATGAAACAAATGTCGCTAAAAACTACAAAAAAATTAATATTTCAAAAATAAATGGAGATGCAGTTTTCAAACAAATTTCATTTAAAAGTATTTTTTTTCCCGATACGACGGTATAAACATTGAAAAAGTGCGATGCTTAGATGTTTTAGAAAATGCTGTAGAGTATTTAATCGCACAATGAAACATCGGCTTTTGTTTTACGGCTGGCATATACAAGGTAACGTTTGAAGACGACACAAAATGAGCTGGGAAAAAGAAACAGCATACCGTTCCGGGGGCTAAAATGCAAATTACGTCATTTGTATATAATTACTGTACACTTAATATTTATGATTGAAAATATGTTTCCTTTAAAAAGATGTTTTTTAATCAATAGAGGCTGCTTGCTCTATTAAAATTAACGGTCATATTCTGTAACGTAAACGCTTTTTTTCTATCCTTTAGGAAATTGAATTCCTGTAAATACTTGGTTGTTTGGATACAAATATTGCGGTTTTTCAATATTGTCAGAGATATACTATCTTTTTATGTTAAATGACGGAAAGTAAAATTTTATTCTCATTTATACAGCTGAGGGGTTTAATAAGATTGAGTGAAATTAACGTAATTTTTTTCTTATTATCATTTTAACGATTAATGGGCACAAATGCACAATATTCCGTTATTAACTTTTCATTTTATCTGAAGACACCATGCTTAACACAGATAAGGTAGGGTGGTTCTTCTACATTTTGATAAAAAGCAATTCACAGCTGAAAATTATTTTTGTTATTTAAAAATTTCTAAGAAATAACTAACAAAAACTCGATATCCTAAACTTTACTATCTTCAGATTGCGTACAATATATACATTAAAAGAAAATATATTAAACAACTTTTTATATAACTACATTTATTTATCTAAATTTGTATGTGCATGTATATCTAAGTCCATATTACTTATTTATTTATACTTATACTGCTTTTCATATCTCTACTATTCTCTGTGTATACGCATATGGATATATATATATATATGATAGTAGACAAAAATTACTACAAATATAGGTAATATTGCAGGTGTTTCGAAAATAAGGAGGATATTTCAGGAACTTATTTCATATAAACAGAAGACAAAATCAACATTAGGTATGGGAAAACTGTTAATTGTCTTTCTTCCTTTCGTGTATGAATTATTTCTAAGCAGGAGAAAAGCAGATTTTGCACTTAAAATAGATTTAAAATTGATTCTTAATAACAAAAAAATAATGTTTATTTTTTAAAAAAACCTTATGTTTAATACAATATTCTGCACCGACAATAATTTAGAATATAGGTTTTAAAAATTATTAGTAAGAGTTAATAAGAAAATGTTTGTGATAACTTGAACTTTAGATACGTTACCCGTTTAGAAAAGCCTTATGTGTTTGTTTCAGTCCACGAGTAGAATTTCCTTCAGGAAATCTTAAATCGTCCAGAATAGGAAAAAAGCAAAGGCAGATTTTACAACTGAATTATTGAAAATACAAATAATATTCTATCTATCGTTCTACTTTACCAGCATCACGGAAACTTTGAAATTTTTATGTGAGTGACATAAATAACATACGCAAAGTTCGCTGGGGGTCGTGTTTCAATACAATTTCATAAGAGGTACCA
The DNA here is from genome assembly GCA_963932465.1 of Maratus speciosus. Taxonomy (NCBI): domain Eukaryota; kingdom Metazoa; phylum Arthropoda; class Arachnida; order Araneae; family Salticidae; genus Maratus; species Maratus speciosus. The sequence continues at coordinate 75,811,317 of OZ010786.1, read as the reverse complement.
TACATGAGAAGGGTAAGAAGGTATTCTGTCCCACAATAGAATTAGTAATTGGTTCCAATAATCCAATCATAGACATGAAAATCACATGCAAATTTCGCCAAGGGTTGTGTTTCAATACAATTTCATAAGAGGTGCCATGCATGAGAAGGGTAAGAAGGTATTCTGTCACACAATATAATTAGTAATTGGTTCGAATAACCCAATCATTAAGTAAAATGTTAAAGAATTACAGACATTTTACAGCAAAATTTTATCATTTAATGGTCCATAGTAATGCAGCCCTCTTTACAAGGGAAGGGATAATCATATATATTTTTCTTATAAAATGATCAATTTCATTAATTTACGACATTCTACTGTTACTTTTAATAAAAAAATTGATATGAAAAAACAGATTTAATGAAAAGAACAAACTGCAGAATAAATTTAGGCTTCAACTGTTTCAAAAATTTCAGAGAGGAACCTCTCTATAAATCTTCAAAGCAAAATTAGAAATTTTAGTAACCCGCGTAAACTGTAGAACGTCGTATTTCAGCATTGTTTCTCAAGTTAGTTATTGCCATCTTAAAACATAATTTCTGAACCCATAAATCACACGGCCAATATTATGGGGATCTTTCACAATCAAAAATTTCAACAAATTTATTATTTTGTTATTTGAACTCATTGTTTAATAAACTATAATAACACTATCAAAATCAACAAAGACAAATTTAAATTGATGAGATGATAATTGGATTATGTTCAAATTAGTAAGTGCAAGCTAATAAAAACGAGATGCATATTATTCTTTATCTCATATTATTATTTCTTTCATTACGTTGAAAAACGGCAACAGGGTGGAGGAAAATCCAAGTTGAAGTTTTCCGTTCAAGAGCACTGTATCATATGTGATATAATAGTACAAGCAAAAGAGAAAAAGTTATTTCGTCTCCTTTAATTTCTTAAGTTTGAGTCCATTGTTAAAGTGTAGAGACCATTCAGCGGACAGTGCAACAAACAGCTACTTCATTATAAGCTAATTAACGAGTGACATAAATTAATCATAGAAGAAATATGCATATGCATGCTGATCAACCAATGAATTTTACCTTCCTTATTCAGTGATGTGCGGTATGAGTTTTTTACTTATACATATGGTATGAAAAATAAATTTTTGAAATCTGTTCTTTCCTTTATAATTCCAGAGCGCTCGCGCAAGGTATGAAATAACCAGGGTGCGTACTTTTTTTATTTTGTCGCAAGTACTTTCAAATAATTATCCTCGCCATATTTAATCTTCCATAATTTCTGCGGTAAAATATGTAGTTCATAAAATGGTGGCGACAAATGTAAGAATCGTACGCAGTCAGAGTATGTCATACTGTGCGTGTGTGTTCCCAAGTTAAACACATTTTATAACGATCTTTTCTATGATTGTAACATGTATCGATGTTTTCAATGTTATATTTCATTTATTTTTTTCTTGTATAATATATATACTTTTTTATTATCCTTCCCGATTATTCTCAGGTGTGACTATCCTGCTATCATTGACTGTGTTCATGCTACAGTTGGCTGAAGCAATGCCACCAACCTCTGATGCCGTCTCGATCATAGGTTTCTAACTTCAATATCGGATATGCTTGCGTTTTATGTTTAGTGGTTTCATTAAAGGATTTTATTCAACGAGTATTCCTTTTATTTATGAATGATTTCTTAAATGCTTAGCATGAATAATGTTGAATATAAGTCGAATTCAATGAGCCTTTTTTCATGTATTTATATCGAATGCAAAGTGCGCATTTTGATGAAAAGATAAAACAAGTGTCGTTTGTATCGTATGCATCATGAGCTTGGTCTTACTTTTAATTAAGCGTATGATTATGTATTTGCCTTACAGCAGTTTGAAAATATTATATCCAAATATTTATAAAGTTGTCTGCATGTCCTGTTTGTTCTTCTTATGTATATATGTTATGCTGGTCAAATGTAAACATCTTATAAATTTACTAGTACAAAATTTTATAAAAAGTAAGTAAATGGTCAGCATGTTTTACAAAAAAAAAAAAAAAAAAAAAAAAAAAGTATGAAAGGTGTTAATACGATTATGTGTTTTTAAGTCTCTATACAAAATTGTGTGGGTATGAAAGATGATCTATTTCAGAATCGTATTATTTTCAAGAATTATAATTAGTTTTTTTTATCAATTTGAAGTAAATATTAACCAGTATTCGTAATTATTTTTTTAATTATGCTTTAAAGGAAAAGTACAAACATGTTTGATAACATAGACTTTAGCTATTTTTGAAAAGTCGTTACAACTTCACCATACTTTACATTATTATTTTTTTCTGAATGTATACTTTTTACACTTAGAAAAGAGAAAACTTTAAACGTACCTTTATCAGAAACGAAATCCTTCTGTTTCAGGTGTTACTATTCTGCTGTCTCTAACAGTATTTTTTATGCTTGTGGCTGAGATCATGCCAGCCACTTCGGATGCTGTTCCATTGCTAGGTTCTAAAATTAAATCTTTATTTTATACCTCACTGCATTTTTAGCTTATCACTTGCTAAACTTTTATCACTTGCACTGATTCAGCGATTGCTCGTTGTTTCAATTACATTTCATTTTTTAATAGATATAAGTAGGTTAAAGCGGTCCCTCCCATACGCCGCATTAATAATACAAATAAAAGAACTTAGTAATAAGATTACATATCTAGTACACGGCATTCAGTGCAGCTTGACGGTTTCCACATGTAAAATAGTTTTTTCTTTAAAGTTCAGACATTCTCTAGCATATGTTATTTTTTTCATTTACAATTCTGATACAAGAAATAATAATAGTAATAATAGCAATAATAATAATGTGTATTTACACATACAGAATTACATATTAGAGAATATATCCAAATAGCATAAATTCGGTTGCAAAGATTCATAATACTCTGGCCAAATAAATGAGCAATAGTTTTATGCTATTAACTGATCTTGCTACATTTTCAATGTGCATCATGCATGCACCTAGAAAAAATATATGAATAGCATTCACATTGCGATGCAAACAATCATCTGGATATGAGATCAAAACGAAAGAACATACATGAAAATGGAAATTAATGTTCCGGGACCCGTGCTCCTGTGAGTTTTAGGCCTAATAGGAACTTGAAGGTGTGATTTCCGAACTTTGCACTAAAATCCTTCAGTCTTTGGATTTTGCTGATGCAGAGTGCAGGGTATCAGGAAGAGTGAGACGCCATGGACGATGCTCCTCCAAGTCGGGCAGTAACGTGCTATGTGTTATCTTTGCTTAAACCACGCCCACCAAGAGCAAGGGCATAACGGGTGCCCAGAACTTGCGGTTGGTTCCCAAAGTTTTATAACTGAAGAATCAAGATATATGTATAACGATAATTTGTTATACGATGAAGTGTAATGGGCAAGTAAGTAAACAGAGGAATCCTGTCGGTTAGTATAACGATAAATTGGTTATACGTGGTACTATTCGATGACAGGTGAAGGCACTAGAGCTTATAAAAGGGCTCGTGGATGGAGTTATTGGAAAGTAGTATTAAAATATGCATCGATGAAAGTAGAAGGAGCGGTGGAGATTGGCGATGGTGTAATGAATTGAACTGAATGATGAACGAATGGTGCGATGCAATGTGCAGCAAGAAGTGATAGGCGATATACTTTACCCATGTTGAAGTAGAATTATATCCGTACAAGCAGTCTTCATGTCGAAACATAATAATTATGATTTGTACAGTGGTATCGTGGCTGCCCTAGGCAATAAATCATTTCAGAGGGTATTTCTCCGAATACAAGACAAGGCGTTAGAGTTTCATAAATTTATTTAAACATCATTAAATGAGCTGTCCACACGTAATTTAGAAAGGCATTAGAATACATCCTTGGGGTAATCATTAGGGCAATCGGAAATGAATCGGATGAATTGGACGAATCGGAAATGATTATGAATCGGACGCCCAGCCAGACAACTGTTTACAAGAACAAACTCGAACAAAATCTGTCAAAATCTGTCGCGCATCTACTTTTTATGACAGGTGGAGAAATACAAAATCATGACATAACGCGCGCTCTGCACCAATGCGAGAGTAAGGGATACGCGTCATTCTACGTCACGTTCAATGGGGATGATAAAGCAGAGTCCTGACAATGCAAAGCGGGCGGTTTTTATAGAAAAATTTAACCCACCACGGGAAGATAATCTCGAAATGGAAAAAAAAAGAAATGGCCCTTAAAGAACATTCGAATTCACAGAAATGATCGGAAATCATGATATAATGTAAGGATAACTAAAAACATTATATTTAAGAAAACTTGGCAAGATATTAATTAATTAAAGAGGAATTTAATGGGATTCAAGATAGATATTATTTAAGAATAAGGAATTAGTGAATATGGAGCTAATTTTATGATAAAAAGGGAGATTTCGCGAAAGAAGATATAATATAACATAAACTTGAAGGTAGCTCGTCAGAATGACGTGTTTGCATGTTCAAAAGAATGATATAGCATTATATTACAAATAGACGTTAGTCATAGACGAAAAAATAGTTGCCCTTCTCGGGACGGAAAATTTTCCGACCCAGCTCGGAATAAAATGTGTAAATAAAAGGAAATAGTAACTAAAATCACATTTTTCGGATTTTATTCCTAGCTAGGTTGGAAAATTTTCCTTCCCGAGATGGGCAACTATTTTTCCGTCTCCTACAGGAATCTTGGTCAGACTAATTTTTACAGCTTATAAAAAACTGTTAAATTCTCAAACTGCTGTTTTTAATAGTTGTTTCTTGAATAATGCAAAGAAAGAATGCAAATATATAAGAGCCTCTGAGAAATGTAAGCTTGAAGCAACGAGTTATTCGTTTCTTCTTTTAACATTTTTAAATAGATTAATTGAATAAAACATATTTCTATTTAAGGAAATGTCCTATGTTTTACATTTTATTTAATTTGACTAAGTTAAAGTTAAGTAACATAATCGTATTTTAAGTGTATTTAAAATCATCTATATTTCAATAACACATATAAACACGCACAGTTATGTGATAACATGTGTAATATCTCCATATCACCTGAATGATGATTTTTCTTATTGTGTATGACAATATTATATGTTTTTATAAGATAAAAAAATATGCATAAATTTGTGATTTATTTTTACTATAGTTAATTTGTATTTGTAATTGTTTGCTTGAGTCCTATATTTTAAATTGTATATGACAATACTTTATAAATAAAAACAATAGTTAAAATTCTGTATTATGCACTCATTGCCATAAATATTAGTGTTCTACGAAGAAATAGCCGGATCACTGCTAAATGCGGCAGCTTGCTATATATTTTAGCCTAGATGAAATCGATTAAATTGATTGCGCGATGTTGAATTTTTTATTTCTATCAGAAACCAATAGCTAACATGGCACTCAGTCGCCAAACTGCAGCAATTTTGTTTTGCTTGAGATAAACGTAAAAAGATAGTAAAATAATGCTGTATGCATCCGAATACACTCTAATGAAGTGAATTTGCTACCGCAATCTATAAGATGAAAGCTAACATTAGTAGCAACACATCATCTCTTTATTTTAAAATTATATTACGCTCAATATAAAATCACAGCAAAGTGGAACGAAGTCGCCATTACAATGAATATAGGCTCGGTGTACTGAAGGCCATCATAACCATGCTTCGAAGACTTGTGGTAAATATCTATTCATTGCTTACGGCATACTGCCGCCACACAGAGTAATATTTTGAGAATCTAGCGGGTCAAAATTCAATTTATCAAAATTACGGATATTAAAGTAATAAAATTGATCTTACTAGAGATAAAATTGTTCTGCATTAAGAAAAAAAAAAATACATTCTTACCCATTACATTATAATATTTACGCCATTGTTATTCCATCATCATAATCATAATGAAAACGTGTTTTGTTCGTTTTCATAAGTTTTGCATTTGCGTAGTGTTATTGTATTCAGTGCAGATTTTTAAAATTGTAGTACATATTTAATTTTAACAAGGAAAGATTTCTCGTATTAAAAACATGACTTTTAATTTATTACCTTCTGCCATAGATACCAATGCTATCATAAAGTGAATCACTGTCATTTTTCGTTGTTTGCTGTTCTTGTATTATTTGTATATTAGGTGACCGTATAAATGTTAAAACTTCAGATGGAATTTCAGCCGCTCTATAATTTTATTGAGATTTTAATACTATGACTAGTAATGCTTAAAGGCAGATATATTTATCTCGTATCCACATGTCACGTAAAATTATATACAATCACTCACTAAGAGCCTGATCAACATGTGTTATGCTACAAACCACAGCAACATCCTTATAAAGTCTGCTTTTTCGATTTCCGACATTGCTATTACGTCGGCCTTGTTTTTGGAGTTTCTAATAAGAATTATCTTTTGTATCCAAATCTTTCAAATATATTTATTCTCTACAATACATCATTTTAGTCATGTTTTCGGCACTGCTTTACATCAAATCTATAATCAATATGTAAGAGATAATCCACAAAACTTAATTGTGCCTGTAGGGGTGATAAGCCTCAAGAAAACTTGGGAGCATTACTCGTATATCATATAATAATTTTCTAGTTATTCATCACCTTGGATTTTCCATTACAGACATCGAATTTTTAAGTTTTTATTATTTGAAGATAGAATGCTGCCCATTGTGCTATCTACCACTGTTTCTTCAAATTTGTGCTCTATGTCGTATATCTGAACATTGAATTATACTATAATTGGTGCAAGATAAATAAAGATTTAATTTCTGGTTATTTCAAGTTCTTCTGTTGTTGACTGATTAGTTTCCGTGATGAATTAAAACTTTGTGGCACTAGAGTAAGAAGTAGATGACAGGTATAGATTTAGCCATTATAAAGTTTTGAGTTTCTTCGTTACAAAACTTTTATATGACGAACATCTGGATTTTTGAACGATTTTTAAATTGTCGTTGCTCTTTTAGGAATTTTAGATTTTTCCTTTAACGCAGCATCCTTTCGTCCACACTGTCTCAATTTTAAACATGTGGTACGTGCTAATTCCTGTTCCGAGAATAACGAAATCATGTTTTTTTCTTTTGATTTCGGTCAACTTAAACAAAACATTTTCTTAGGTCATCCAACTTTTTTTCGGATAATCATTATTACTTCTGTCCTGCAAATATATTTAATTTTAATATTCGAATCTAACTTTCTCTAAGCGAAGGCAGTTTCTCCATCTTCGATTACTGTTGTGTTTGGAAGACAGGTAGAAGAATAATATCTTACGTTAATTTTAAATATTGAAATTCCAATTAATAATCCAGAAATCATTTTTTGTGATAAATAGTGTCATAGCATTGTGAAGTGCCCACAAAAGACCTCTTTGACATAACAGTCATTAATTAAAGTTATTCTATATTTACTTCTCATATATTTGATAATTAAGAACAAAAAATAAAAGCAAAACCTGTACTGACCTGAAAACAAAAGAACAGTAGTAGACGCATTAGAATGAAATGCAGAGTTGATAATCATCAACGACAATATGTTTATTTTTGATGAAACTGTCTTGAAACAAAAGGAGCATTTTTATAAAGGACAACTCTTGTTTTTAACTGTACCCTTTTTTATGATGAAGAATACACAAATCGATCTATTTATGAGCACTTATATGAGACAAATATAATCTATTTTCTCCTGGGGAGTGATGAGGAACATTTTTAAAAAAGCTTAAGGCTTTTATATGAATTTTTAATAATTGAATTCTACCACTCATTACGAAAGCACCATCTGAATAAAAAAAAAATTAATGATACAGCCAATAGCATGATTTTAATCCACATATTATTGAAGAATCGACATTACAAGAAACTGATCAAAGATCTTGCCACAAGAAAAAGAAGAAACTGTACAGCGGATCACATAATTTTTTTTTTAAATTATTCTTTCACTTTTAACATTTTTGCTGGATGTACAAGGTCCATTTATTTTTGCAGAAGGGCGAGAGGCAGCTACCCATTTTGCGTTAGTTGTCAGAACTATCATACTGGCGCGAACATGAATTTTCACAGAACGGCAAAAGGAAACCATTCTGCCTTGCAATTCGAACTCAACTGACTGCGCAAAACGTACTGCTATGTAAAAGGGAGATAAGGGTTGCCATAATAAATGAAAGATGCCAATTTGGCGGAACAAACATACAAGAGCCTTGAATTGGCATAAATTGCGATGCTAAAGCATATAAAAACTGCTTTAAATTAGAGGAAAATTTATTGATTTCATAAAGAGAAGATGCCAAATAATAGTAAAGTGTTACACTTTTTGGAACTACGTATTAAACTGATTTAAATTTTATTGGCTAAGGGGCGGAGCTACAAAAGGAAATGATATCAGAAAAAGAAAGTTATGGAATGTGCCAGATAATTCTCTTACCGGAAGTACAGATTTCAAAACTACGTTTATCATTTTTAAATAAACGAAATGTTACGCCAGAAAGAAAAGCTTATAGGTGAAGTTTGAAAAAAAGAGGAATTAAAATAATTTTAGAATACGAATATTAAAACTAAATGAATAAAGATTAATAAAAATACTTTCTAAATGAAATTAAATAAAAATATGGCAGTGGTTGTAAGTAACCACAACAATTACTACTGTCAATTATAAATGAATTGATCAGTCGCTTAATCTGGTCTAACACAACAAATGAGTAATACTGAAGATTGTATTTGTGTAATACATAGTCTATCGGCATATTTTTATAATTCAGATAAATTATTCATGTCCAGTAGCATCATTTTGCAAAATCTCATACAATTCTCTATTCAAAATTTACACTTCCGTACCTGAAAAAAAAATTACTTTTATTGAAAAGTTGCAAATATTTGCTGCTGAAATTGATTTATTTTGTATCTATATGCCTACATAATTACGAAAAATATTGTTACAATGTAGCAGTGTGTAAAAAAGTTTTGGCAGCTTTTTAAAAAATATCATATGCTATTAATTTTTCAAATATTTTTTTAGATTTACTTTAATTTTTTTTTTTAAATAACACTTTTAAATAACTATCGTAACTATAAAATAAAAAGTATCTACAATATTGTAAAGATTCCATACAATCATAAAAAAATATTTAAAAAATAAGTATGTTATCAGCCATAAATATCAGTGGGAATACATCTACAGGAATCGCCATTCTAAAACGGTTAAAATAAAACGTCGTTTTTCACCTGATTTTTGATGGTGTTAGTCTGTTATCACTGTATTTTTTCTCTCCAATGTGTCAGTTATTATTTGTAATGTCTAAAAGTGATATTACTGCAAGTCGATGTTTAGACTTTTTTCCAGCTAGATTTGCAAAATATTACACCGTGCACCGTATTTATCGCGATGACTTAGGGCAGTATCACATATAACATCTGAAGACCAATGACCTTGATTCAAAGCAGCATAAATAGCCACTGAATGATTTGATTATGATTCTAATGTACACATACTTTAATTAGCTGCATCAGGACGGACTGTTAGTACTTTTGTGAAATCCCTCAGTGAAATATATAGGCGTATTTGGTAGGCGTTTTTTTCCGAGAAGAGGGCCCGATCGCGCAGTTCAAAGGCATTGAAAATATCAAGCATATTACCACACATTCCTACACTGTCAGAACACGATATTATTACTAATCCATTCTGTGTCTGGCATGCTTATTGATTTCAAAATAGAGACGCGCTTGGGGAAGTTTAGATTCCAAGTATTTTTTTTCTTTTCCAATAAGAAATGAAGCATTTGTTTTTAAATTTTAATGACTTACAACAATAAATATTATAATCACACGTAGAAATCTCCATTCGATTTTGACAACTTCTTTTAGGCACTGTAATATTTATGGTCATGAGTGTATAAATCAATAAAGGGATTCTAGGATTACATTTAGATATATATTTAGTTTTTTTTTTTTTTTTTTTTTTTTTTTTTTAAATATGAATGTACATAAAATTAAATCCATCAGAATGGATAATGTTTGATAATGCATTTTAATTGATTTTAAATGAAATTTTTGTAACAATATATTTTTTCATATCACTGTAAAAAATAAGTAATGTTAAAGGTTTTTATTTAAAAAAAAAGGCTTTTTTTTTTTTTCAAGTAGAGTGAAATTCCGTAAATGTATTAACGCTTTTTTTACGGAGTTTCTATCTCTGGATCCGTAATATGACTTTTTTACATTGATATGTATGTTAGTAAATGAAAAAACGAATTGCAAATTTAAAAGATATAAATATATTGAAGTAGAATTTAAAATTAAAATTATATTTGAGACTCTGAAGTAATTTATTTATTGGAGCTTAGAATGTGGAATATGCTTTGGCTGCATGGTTGCATTTTTCAATCTGTCTTTTATATACTCCAAAAGCTTATTTGTGTTCTTGAATAACTCTGTTGTTTCGCATGGTTTTTAAGCATCACATTGAAGCATGTTGCATTTGTGCTGTTTTAAATTGGCTTTTATATGTTTTAAATTCGCTATACATTTATTGTATTTGTTGCAAATGGTGCATTTGCCATTTGGATGCCACTTCACCTCCCAATTCAGTTTAATTTTCCTTTGTCTTTTTTTCATAAAAATAGTATTAAACTCTATTCCTGTAGACAGTTTTTCCAAACTATACCCAGGATATTTAACAGTCCATCGTACACGTGCTGCAAAAGTTGCCTTGTCCGGCAGATGTATATCGCAGATATGTTACATAATTTAAAGGCATGCGTTTTTTTAATGTGAATTAAAAATTAACATGGAAAAACAACAAATAATGAAAACCAAAAAGAACTAAAATTCGGAAAGTTTTGTATTTGATGGAACACGTGACAATTTTCTATAAGGCATTCTTGTATGCTCTACATAAAATAAACGCTGCATCTTGAATAATAATAGTAATAAAAGTATATAAATATCGCCATTTTCAGAAAAAATAATATGTTCATCGTCACTGCATTCGTTTTCTCTGTAGGTACCAGAATAATAAAGTTCTACTTAATCTCCATTCGCCACTTTCATAAAACAATTTTAATCTATAAGCCTGCATCTATACCCAAAACAAGAAATAGTTATCAACACACATCTGATGTCATTAAAGGAATTGATCTGACCATCAAGTCAAATAATGTTCAGATACAGGTCATAAGGTTTTTATTACTAAGAAGAGAAATTTAGAGTCTTGTATCTGTGATAGACAGCGCGCCTGTGAAGTGTTGTGTAAGTTACTCGAAACAAAACAATTTTGGTGCAATATGGATTGTATTCGCTATAAAAATAAAAAAAGAATATTCGAAAGAAATATATGTCCAATTATTTGCAGTTTTTATCCTATAAAGAATTTTTACTGCAATTTTGGCATTTCATTGCAAATTTTTAATATTAAAAAAATATTAATGTAATAAGGACAATTAATTACAGATATTCTCAATATCAATTTAATGTTTACCAAATATGGCATTTCATAGTAAATATTTTCCATAAATTCAATATTGCTCAATAAAGGGCCACAGAATAAGACTGTAATTAATGCAAGTATTGGCTTAATTAAAACAATTATTCGCTATGCTGTTTTTATTTTTTACACATTGGCAAAATATTTCTTGTCAACATTGACTCAATATCGGCAAAATTTAAACTCTCCCAGTACTGAACCCAATATATTGGGCTCAATTAGGCTTTGATTTGAATAATACCACCTTTTTAAAACTTCATTTCGCTTAGTTAATCATAGATGTTTCCGAATTTTTGAAGATGAGGGAAATTGAAAACATATATTGGTATCAGAAATCTGTATTTCTTGGCATCTATTGGGAATATTGCATGCCGCTGAATTAAATAATTGGAAAATGTAGGTTTTCTACTTGTAATAGATTAGTTTATTTTGTTAAAAATAATTTATTTTGTTAAAAATAAAATAAACCACCGATTAAAAAAAAAAAAAAAAAAAAAAAAAAAAAAAAAAAAAAAAAAAAAAAACGACGATCATTATTAAAACAATGAGAAAAAAAAGAGTAAAATTTAGCAGCTATGCGAGCTGGAGTATACGAGTACACATGAATTGCAAATTTTTGTTAAAAATATGAGCATAATTTGCATTTCTTAAATAAGAGTCTATCACTCTCAAAAATTCATCAATTATTTTATAATACATTTTCTAGAAGGTAAATTATTTATCCTAATTTAGTGTTAATAATATATAGATTTAAATTCGGTTTTGTTTGAATATAAATGTATTTCATCCTCCAAATAATTCATTCAATTAAGTTGTGTTAAATTATCACAGTTTTAAGCATTCAAATTTCTAAGTATTTAAAATTAACAGAAAAAAAATCACTTTTTACTTACATAAAATAAATAAGACTTTCTATCTTGTTATTTAAGTGATAATTTGTAACTTGAGTTTAGAGATTTTTGTTCTATTGTCGCTAAATGTGAATGAAAAAATCTGAAGTGAAACATAATGTATTTCTTTCCGATAAGTCAATTTGGTTACATGTATTATTTGCAAGTTTATAATTATTTTAATCATACTGTATTTTTTCTGTGTAGGTACATATTTTGCCTGTATCATGATCATGGTAGCCTTCTCAGTGGTTATGACAGTTGTTGTTTTAAATTATCACCACAGAAGTTCAGACACGCACGAGATGCCAGATTGCGTAAGTTTCACGCCAAAATAGCGATTTAAAGATACCAAAAAACTCTTTTCCTAGTTGTTAAATTCGCTAATTTGCATTAACATTTCACGAAACGTTACAAAAGTTAGTATTTAAAAATATTATATTGGTTTAGATAATATATTCAATACATTTTCATTCTCATTTTTTTAAAATATAGAAACACAGGAGACAATTTTAACAACATTTTCTTATTTATTAATTATTATTGTTTAAATGGAGATAAATTTTCAACTTGCTCTTTCTAACAGTTTAACACATCAGCAAATGAAAAAATATTTTTAATTATTTTATTTTTAATTTGGAATAGTTTTATTTTTTTATCTGTAAATACCGAGCATTATCAGTTCCGCGTCAATATGTAGCTTGGGTGCCCCTCAACTCTCCTGCTGAGGTCTGAAGTAAAATTTGTGTGTAACGTAGATGCTCGATTTTTTTACAAACAATGCGACCTAGAATAATCGCTCAGTTTTCCTACAAGTTTTAAATAGACTTCCAGTACTCCTAATGTTTTCATAATTTTAGTTTGAGTAGATTCGGAAATAGCTGGGGGAGACATATTTTTGCAGTATATTTTCGACAATATTTCTGAAAATATAATACCTAAAATTTGAAAAAATATAATTTTGAGTTCTGTGGTACGGGTTATTTTGAACAATATTCCATACAGAATACAGAAGAAAAATCAAGTAACTTAATTAGCCGTCCTAATTTTTTTTTTAATATTTGTGAATGGCTAATAACTTATATGTGGGCGAATAGCTTTTAAAGTTCTGGCAACTTTAAACATAACACGTTCTACAGTGTTTGAGAAAAACGGTTGTGAGAAAGGGAGAGACAAACACACGAATGATCTTATAACGGTTCTGGTTTAACACTTTCCAGCATAGTTGAAAAGAGATCAAGAATTCGGTTTCTGTGTTCGTCTGTCTGTCTGACTGTCCACCTCTAACTCGAAAAATATACTCGGATTTTCATGCAATTGATATATGTAATGATGTTTACCGTGGCACTCAAAAAATTTCCGTTACATTATGATGAATAGGGAAAATTGTTTTGCAAAGTTTTTTAAGCTATTACGCAATTTAAGATGTATTGAAATTGATATAAATCACAAAGTTTCACATCAGGATAATTACTGCAGAATAAGACATTCATAGCATTTGTCGTTCATTTACAGGGACATACAAAATAAATCGGCTGAGTATTGTATTTGAGCAATAGTTGCTGGAAGTGCGATTTCCATTTCGGAATGCGCTTTGAAATGCAAATATTTTTTTGCTGGTTACTCGTTTCGTATATATTCTGTACCTCATATACAGGGCTGTACAATCTAATTCACGTACCATTCCCCTTATTAGAGAAAATTACTGAAGGTGGATTTTCAACTGAGGTATCTATTTCCCATCTGAGCAAATTTTTTGTCATGCATGTAGTTAATTATACAAATATACCGGGTGTCCCAAAAAGGACTGACTGATTTTAAAATTCAATAACTTCCAAACGGTGACAGATATTAAAAAAATTCTTGCAGGAGGGTTATGCATAAAGTCAAAAGTTTTTTACGGTGATTTTCGATTTTAGTTCGAATTACAAACAATAGATGGCGCTGCGATCAATAGAGGCTCAATTCAGGCTCGATTTTTGGTACTTCGTGGCCCGGATAATACATTTCCATCTCCTTTTTCTGCATGAAACAACAGAAAGGACCAAAAATCGAGCCTGTATTTAGCGACTATTGCTTACAGCGCTATCTATTGTTTGTAATTCGAACTAAAATCGAAAATCACTGTGATAAAACTTTTGACTTTATGCATAACCCTCCTGCAAGATTTTTTTAAATATCTGTCACCGTTTGGAAGTTACTGAATTTTAAAATCAGTCAGTCCTTTTTGGGACACCCGGTATATATATCATACACAGGGCGGCTCAAATGATTCAGATAAATTTCCTTCTGTAGAGGGGAATTGCTGAAATTGGGATTTCATATGTGTTATGCGTTTCCAAATGGTTCAATTTAAGATCCTATTTCAACTTATTTGACGGAAAAGTTGTGTAATATTATTCAGAATGTGTTGGAAAGTACATCATAATGTATTCTTGGGGCATGATGTTTCTTTCTTGTTACATTTTAAGCCCGGCAACCTAAAAAATACTGATTCATATATCATACGTAAAATGAAATAATTGTCAAGAAAAACGTGACATGACATTCCCTTACACGTATTCGTGACATATAGTCTCAATCATTTTCTTTCATAATAATTTATTTGCAAATACACATAAAAAGTAATGTGTATGAAAATAGTTACATTTCATTTTAAAATGCACAATTTACATTTGAAAATGGGCAATATTTCTTCAATTTTAATACAAATAACGTTTCTGGATTGTAGAAACTAATATTCTATTCAACTTTATTATGCAGATATTTCTTTTTTATTCGGAAATGAAAAAAAAAAAAAAAAAAAAAAAAAAAAAAAGATGTAACGAGGTGCCTTTAGAGAAGCATTTGTGTTTTTCGTCTTTTATGGAGTACAGCTTTATTTTGTGAGGCATACTCAGCTCATATTTATATTTAAATTTTGTAAAATTGATACTTCATTTTTTGAAAGCACATTAAATATCAGCTTTATAGCGCATAGGTATCATTTAACTAAAGAAACATTTGACAAAAATATTATACTCGTTCAATAGTTTTCACCAAACCGCAATTTTTCGCACTATCTTTGAAAACGTTAAGAAAAATATGGACTAAATTTGAATAATTTTATGATGCATTTGTGCATTCGGTATCAAATATGACGTTTTCATATTTTTTTTAACCCTTTATCTACTGACGGTACTTATAAGTACCATTAAAATAACTTGTTATAAAATTCATTTAATACATCGATTACACGTATACAGTACGTTGTAATACAGTTTAGAATGAGTTATTACTGTTCATGAGCATTACTTTATCTTGTTCCAAAAGCATTTTTGGTTACACAAAGCAAAAATATTTTTAAAAGGATGATTTGTTTTGCCTTTGCATCTTTTCAGCTTTCTTGGCGATGGGGAGAGGGGGGGGGGGTGAATTTTTCAATTCGGAAATATTTCCATATTTCTATTCTAAGAACATTATATTTGCGCATTTCCTAATTCTAGAAAATACTAAGAAAGATATTTAAAATAAAAGATTTGAGTGGGGTTATAAATGTTGCACAAAATCCTTATAAATTCAAATTTAAATAATCCTTCTAAATCCTTCAATCCTTCTAAAGTCCTTCTAAAATTCTATGTAAATCTTCTAATGTAGTTTAAGCAATTCACGAAAAATGCTTTAGAAGATAAAATTTTCATGAATTCATAATTCAGTACATAAAGGGTTAATTTTTAGTAGTTAGCATAATTATTGGAAAATCACACAAACATCAATAATTAGTTAAGAAATAATTCATAAACCATGAAAAGAGGGATTACCTATTATATTATAAAGTGACTATCGGTTTGTATTTCACAGATTCTCCTCCTAGAATATGGACCGTTGGCCGATCAATTAATCACCAGTTTTCTGTATGGATCCTAATATGTCAAAATTAGTCTCATAATTAAAAATTTTAATTAGTTTTTGAGATATTATTATTATTTTTTTTTTGTAATTTTTAATGACGTTTCTGTAATGGTGGGGATTAAATTACTTTTTTCGTTGATAAAAGAGAGATAAGGGGAATTAATAGGGATCATTGTTGTTGTTTTATACCGCATTTTCCTAATAAAATAGAAATGTTAAATTTTCTTTTTAAAAAAATACCTCTTGAAAACAATATTGTGATTGCATTACATTTTTTTAAAAAACTTTGAACAAATAAAAAAATTTTTCACATATTCAAGCTTCAGGAATAAATTTATTTTAAAAAGCAAAAAAAAAAAAAAAAAAAAAAAAAAAAAAATAATAATAATAATAATTGGGAAACAGATATAAAAACATAATTTCACGACAGCTATTTTCTGTGTAACAGTCAAACAAGGAGGTTAAACAAAAACAAATTTGAACACCTACCTTTTAATTATAGAACTACTGACAAGCATTTCAAAGAAATTAATTTCAAGAAAACACGCATTTTTCATGTAATTATTTCTTACAGATAGGTATTAGAACTTTTCATAAAGGCACTTACAGCGGAATGATTTAGCAGGACAAATATTTTTTGTTAGCATTTATTTACTTTACTATCTTTCACAAACTTGGAACAATTTTGAATAAGTTCGCGAAAATGACGTCAGCTTAATACACGATTTTCTGGTTAAAAGGAGAAAAATAATGGGGATTATTATAGTTCTATCATGATCATTAGATCTTCTATCTATGTTAAGTACTTTTTATTTGAACAGATGATGAATTGATTTTTTACTTTTAATATATATATTTTTTAGAATGTCCAGTAAAAATACCAAATCATATTTATTTGAAAAAAAAGCAATAATGCATTCAAATAAAGTTTTGAAACGTATTAAAAACGGTATTTACATTTTGGTCTAGCATCAAGAGTTAACAGCCAAAGAAATCGGCAACGATTGCTATTTAGAATCAGTGCGTTTGATTATGCTCATTTTAGTGGATTCAGCACGAAATTCCATTAAATGTCTAAATTTGTATTTATTTGTATTTATTTATATTGTATTGTTTTATTTATTTGTCCATTAATGTTTTAATTTCGGTATGGAACATAAGCTGGCAAAATGATGATCTATTTATACTAATTTAAGTGTTAATGGATTTATGTTTTATATTCGTCATCATGCTATCGGGCTAGATTTGAAAAAAAAAAAAAACTACATGAAAATTATATTTAAAGCAATAACAATTGGGTATATTGCGATAAAGTTTTCAAACAAATTGCATTTCAAAGTGCACTTTTTTCCTTATTTGATAGTGTAAAAATTAAATGCATACGGTATTACGAAAATTTAAAAAATGCATTAAAAGTTAATAAAAGTTCAATCGAATCGCCTGTTGTTACCACTGTCAAAATGACGTTAGTGTTATGCACGGTCACGTTTGTCCTTTATAATATAGATACTGCATTTATAAATTATACATCACTTCGAATTTTTGCATAATTCTCATTGTACATAATAGGACAGGAAAATATGTACAGTCGTGGAAAAAAAAAAAGTAAACACCCCCTACTAACTCCTCAACAAATTACCGTAGAAGAAAATTACTGGTACCGAACGATTGGAAATAAAGTCTACTTTCAAATGATGTATATAAAATTTGCTTAGGGGTCATCTACATATTAAAACGAACCATAACTTTGTTTTTTTCAATAGCAGTACACAATTCTGACAGCATAAATGAACTCGACAACATTTAATTAGCCAAAAAACAAAATTTTTATGCAATCGTACCATAAGTTTCAGAGAAATTAATTAGTTTAAAACGAGCGTATTTTAAGGGCTGTATGCGAATTGAAGTTCGGTACTCGATTGTTAACCGAGAGATCCCCCTTCTTGATCAAGGCACCATAAGCGTCACTCAAGCAGTCAATGAAGTCTGCTAGATTGCAGGACAGCGTAAGAAATTCCAAAATATCTAGTCACTTCTATCATAGACGGCCCCTTAAACCATCATTTTGCCGTTTTTTAAGCATAATTTGAAAACTACTTGGAAGAAAAATGTGAAAATTTGGATTTCCATAAAGCAGGACGTTTAAATCTAAATCCATCAAAAAAAAAAAAAAAAAAAAAATATAGGTTAGAATTCGTAATTTTTTCGAATATTAATTTCATAATTCATAATTCATATCCTAAAATTATAAAAATTTCAAACTCATGCTTACTGTAATGCTTATATTTCAAACACTTATCATTCAAATGACCAAAAATTTGGTGTCTAGGCATAGTTTAAACCGAAGATTTGAAATATCCCGTTAAAATTGGGCATCGCCATTGAAAAAAAAAATGAAGTTTGGATTCGTTTTAATATGTAGATGGTCCCTTAAGCAAATTTTATATGCATCATTTAAAAGTAGACTTTATTTCCAATCGTTCGGTACCAGTAACTTTTGTCTACGATAATTTGTAGAGGAGTTAGTAGGGGATGTTTACTTTTTTTTTTTTTTCCAGGACTGTACTTTCGAATGAACTCTGTTTGAAAACTTTGATCTTTGTTGCTTGAAATTTGTTTCTATTAAGTGACGGTTTGTGACTTCTGAAACAACTATCAGGCATAATTTATTAAAAACTATCTCAACAATGGAAAAAATGTTTTGTAAAATAATATAATGTAATAAGTGGTAACATTGCTGAAATTGGCAATTAACTACCCAGAAGAAATTAAATTAAAAGCAGATTAAACATATGATTAAATTAACCATACTAAACTTTCACGCTAAACAAAATCGATAAATGAACAGTCAGATTATATTTTTGGTTGCACATAAAATTAACGCATTTTTTAAATTTTTCAATAGATATGCTGCATCAGAATATGCTAGAAATTTATTTAAATGTTTGCTTCTAATTCCTTAATTTTTATCTACTCAGTTATCGCCAGTAAAATTTTTGAAACGTGCGTTACTTACTTTCATTTTAGTGTGTTAAATATATGATTTATCTTTCATTTTTGTTTTTCTAGATCCGCTCTGTCTTCCTGGGTTGGCTACCCCGTTTGCTTCTGATGAAACGTCCACCTCAAAAGATGCAACGGAAGGGACTGCATGTAAATTCTAAAAAAGAATTTGAGCTAAAAGAACGCTCTTCAAAAAGCTTGCTTGCTAACGTGCTGGACATAGACGATAGTGGTTTCAGACAGAATGAAACAGGACCTTCTACACCATACCTAGGTATGGAAGAAGTCCCGGCCACCGTCCGAGGGTGCTTCGCCGTGCAGCGCGAGCTGAGCGCCATCTTACGAGAACTACGCTACATCACAAGTCGAATGCGTCGCGAAGATCGCGTAAATGATATAATCGCAGAATGGAAGTATGCGGCTATGGTTGTAGACAGAGTTTGTTTAATAGTTTTCACAGCATTTACGGTATTGTCCACATGTATTTGTCTGTTTTCTGCACCACATCTTATGGCCTGACACATCCTGACACCACTTGTACTGCTTGTAATTTGGAGGACTGCTTTGGTTTTAAAAACCGAAAAGCAGATACTGTTCATGAAGATAAAAGTACTGTGCAAGAAAAGTATTAAAAATTTGTATTTTAAATTACACGATATCAAATTACAAACGTAAAAGAAATCACTCCTTCTTTGAAAGACTGGGATTATAAATTTCAGGAATCTGAAAATTGTCAAGTAAGGAGAAATTTTCTTTAAACAATGCCCTTGACAAATTACAACAAGTATCAAATTATAACCAAAAAAGTGTATGAAGTATCATTCATACTGTGTTTTAATGAAAAACTATATGTAGAAAAAGAAATAGAATAACACCAATTTGTAACTTTTTATTAGATTATTTTATACATTTACATGCTTTCAATGGTATTTCTAAAGTTAATTTTAATATGTGGTTCTAAAGCATAATGACCAAAAGTGCATGTATTACAATCAAAAACAAATATTTGATGTCTATGAAATATTTTCATGGAAGATTTCAGTAAATATTAATGAAAAGTAAAAGTATAAGTTTATGTTAATCTCCCACCTTATATATAAAAATATTTATTAATATTGTTATTTTATAAAATTTCCTTTTCATATTTTGTGTATTATTTTTAAAAAATAAAATGGAACTTTAACATAAAATATTTTATAAGCGATGTGGTATGCGAGAAATAAATATATTTAGATTATGTAATAAATAATATCACTTTTGTCTTTCAGTTATCATTTTCAATAAATATTTCTTGATAATAATTTAAGGTGCCTGCCTACGTACGGAGCAATATTTTTCAAAAAAGCTATTTAATTATTTTTTAAACTTATTTTTACTAAGATTAGGACTAGAAAACGTGAAAAAAAGTTAAAAGTATTTCATTTATTGATAAAATTTTGGTAAATGGAGGAATTTATAGTAATATTTAGTAAAATTTGGCCCGAAACGCAAAACGCTCTAAAGGAAATTCCACTGTATGTATGTTAATTTACTTTTTACACTTCATATTTATGACATTGGCGAAGGCAATGAACTAAAATCTAAGAGATTCTTTAAGTATTTCAAAACTTATAGCATATCGCACCTGTTTACATGTTAATTTTCATAAAATTCATCGATGTCATTCCACAAAAACATCCTTAAAACAAAAAATATTTATTATAACTTTAAATCTTTAGTTCATTGCCTTCACAATAGTGTAAATAACATATATTTTAAATTTCATAGTGATATTCCAATAACTTTTTGAGAAATCATGTTTTGCGTATGAAATTTTCACCGAAAATTACATTTTCAAAAAAATGCATTTAAAGTTTAGATTTATGTTTTACAAGAATTTACAGTAATATACATCTAAATTTCATTTCTTATTATTAAACAAATGCATCCAAAATCGTGAAATTTCTCCAAACATACGACCCTTTAAAAGCAATTTAAAAATTTAAAAATTTTAAATTTTAAAGCCCTTTAAACAGCACTTTCGGTTTGAGTGACAGCTGTTGAGTAGTTTTAAAACCGCTATAACTCCGGATCTATTTATCGTACAATAAAAACAAATACAGTTTTGGAAAGGCAAAGAGTTGGTCTTTAATAAAATAAAATAAAATAAAATTGACAATTTTGGTCGAAAATGGCATTTTCAACACAGTCAGATACCTTAAAATTATTTCCCTACTTATATATATATTTAATTAAAAACAAATAGACCATAATTTGTAAATTCATTTTACAGTTTATTCTTGATTTCAACTTGTTCA
The DNA here is from genome assembly GCA_963932465.1 of Maratus speciosus. Taxonomy (NCBI): domain Eukaryota; kingdom Metazoa; phylum Arthropoda; class Arachnida; order Araneae; family Salticidae; genus Maratus; species Maratus speciosus. Next base: position 75,789,731 of record OZ010786.1, on the reverse strand, counting down.
GTTTATCTAAACAACGTTTATATAATTGAAAAAATCTCTGTGTTCATTTTTTTTTCGGAATAATTGGTATAAAAATATGATAATAAATTTCGATTAATAAAAATAAATTTTAGAAAATAATTTAAAGAAGTTTATTTCTGATTTAAAAAAATATATCTGTATATAAAGTGTTTTTTTTTTATTTAGAAGAAAAAATATAACTAGGGTGTACAATGAAAAATCTGAAAATAATGAACATTTAATGGAGTTTCTGATAACTGTATTTTAATGATTGTTATGTTTATAGATTTTATTAATGCTATTGTATTAATGCTCAATAATATTTTACCCCTATTCTTAAAATTATTTAAGAATTTTTTAAAGATAATTTTTTAATAAAATTTATAGTTTTTGAATGCATGGGGTACGTATTATAGTGTAGAAATTATACGAAAACATTCCTATCACATAGATGTTGGAATTGAGAAAATATTTATATAGCATTATGTTTTACTGATTTTATTGTATCACATCTCACCAAACATCCTCACTTTTAAAAATATATATTTAAACACGCCATTCATGTAGAAATGGAATAAATGAGCTGCTTATTAAACGTTATAGAGAGAGAAAATAAAAAGGAAAAGTTTAAAAAAAAGTTTAAAATGTATGTCTATAATGCTATTATAAGAAATTAATGTTTATTGTACATGAATATATATAAAGGCGGCAAGTAACGATATTTTTGGTGCTGAATCATTGAAAGAAAAAAAACTAATAAAACGTTTTTAACATAGCTTACTATATAACTTTTACTATACGTTCATATATTTGTATATTTTTACTTTATCTTCCATATAGGTAATGTACGGTAGACAGTTAAATAGCTATATCTATATATAAGTATTGTTTTTTTAAATGTTGTGTGTTTTACTTTTAATGGAATTTAGAAATGAATATGTATTCCACACGCAGTGAAATCTATTGCTGTATTAAGTGTATAGTAGGTAGAAGTTAGCTAATTTATGCAGGACATTAATAAGATATATTTTAACATTTCTTTACCAGATTATTTTTAAACCTTCAAACTTTTATTAACTCATCTATTTAAAATTATAAACATCAAATGATTTTTAAAAATGCATTTAAAATATAGGCACTACTTGGTTATCCCGTCGACCAAAAATCTATCGCCAAACTTTAAGACAATAATGTTTGATCGTAAATCTCACATTCACTTGAACAAGTTACACGTGTTTACGTCATCAAGAGATTTTTATTTCGACGTTTTATTTGTATTTTTATTAATGTTATACTTACTAATTTATTTTTTTCTTTCGTTATTTAAAATAATAAATAAATCAATTTGTATAATTTGTCGAGTGTTTTGGCGTTTTATATAATTTGGCGAAATGGGTCAACGGGATAACTAAGTAGTACCAAAATACGAATTATTAATTAATTATTTATAAGTATTAATTCAGTTTTTATTAATGTACAGCTGTTTTTTATCTGTAAAAAGCTTGCTTTCAAAAGGTGGTTTAAAAAATGCACTATATGATAATAACAAAAATAAAACATTGCACAGTTCGAAGTTATTTGAATATATTATCATACGATTTGTTTGAATAACTAATCGTAGAATACTTTTCAAAATATATTAATTTCGCACAAATATTTCACTTAATGTTTAGGCACATTATAACATTTTCCACTGATAACAATGATTCGCAAGTACAACCTTCACTGCCAACCTCGCTGAGTGAGAATAAAAATTTAATAAATATTTTTTTTCAACTTTAGGGGTGAAAATATATGAGATTTATTCAACATGGGAATGCAAGCTATTTTATCTGTTGTTAAATGATCGTCGTTACCTTTTTCTTTAATATGTACTAGTAATAAGAAATCTTTTTTACGCGTAAGGTATTTGAATATTAAAATTTTTCTTGAAAAATTTTGTTTATAATCAGTACCAACGAGTTATAATGAATAGACTGTTCATCCGATTTGTTTGCTTTTAAAAAATGTATGCCACTTCAACAAAGATGTGTAAAAATCATAATTTGTTTTACTTCATTTAACCATTGCTTTAAACAATCTATTTGGTGATAAAATTATCCTTAACAGAGATGGACTTCGGTGTTTTTTCGGAGCTCGAGAACCCCCTGATCCGAAAAAAATTGTCATCTGCAACCGAGGATCTTCAAATCCCATGCCAAAAGCATGAAATGGAAAATTGTTAGTAACATTTATTTTTTTTTCAAGATTAATTTTCTTTAACATTTAAAAATCTCATCTTAAATAGAAATAACTTTACTATTTAATTCTAACTTAGAGTTTACTTAATTAATTCTAAATATTCCGTTCTGAAAACATTTTCTGATTTTTCTTTCTATGAAAATATCTTTCAAATACAAAATACATAACGTAAAAAGGATTCAGAATACCTCGCCAATAACAATTTAAATCCTTTTCAAACTAACTTTCAAATATTGTAAAATATTTTTTAAAACATATGCTACATTCTCTTTTTCTTTTTTTCTTTTTTAAAAAGCATTTTTTCCACTTTCAATTTGTGAATAAATAAAATTCTCACTGTGGATACGACGCTGTGTTGGGTCAGTGTTAGATTTCTGATTGAGCCCATCTGATCTCTAATGCTTAACCTCTTGCAACGTGTGAAGCTGTGTTCCATAAACAGTTACTTTTGTTCTTAATAGAAACTGTTACTAATGTGATTAAAATTACTTGGATAGAGCTCCGTTTATAAATAAAATACAAACGTCCTCATTAAATTAAAATAAAAAAATAAAACTACCAAAAAATATATTATTAACATGCAATAAATTTGAAATATCTTTTCATGACATTTCAAAGTGCTGTCAATGCTTAGCATGTTTATTGAGAGCTTATCAGTAAAGTAAGGTTGTGTTGCCGATGATTTACGCATAAATATTTGTTGTAGGTGGGGTTCCACTTTAAACGCACCTTCTGGGCCCTCATGTATAAAATAGGATTGGTGACCCTAAAATAAACCAAACAATCCAGATGTGAGGGTTTCAAATACCTTTACTTTTGCAGTCGTTTGGACACTCTATTCCATATACCTCGTTGATCAAAATCATAGTTGGTGATTTTGGTATTTATTTTAGTCGATTCTAGAGGCATTCTTTTACTTTTTGTATATATTTTTTTACTGAATGTTTTAAATATATATATATATAACATTTTATTAAAAGTACTGACATATATCACTAATTGAAGTAAAAAAAAATAATGATAATGGATTTTTATTTTCAGACTGTTTAACTATCTTCTTAGTTAAATTTTAAATTTAGGTCTTATACATAGTTATTTACTTTTTTGTCTCGGCAGATGAAAAATAATTGGCTGATTCTTTAATTAAAATGACTAAAAAAATTAGTGCGCTTTACTTTTGAATTATAAATGTTAATTTAAAAAAAACTAAATTACATATTTCTAGTAGAGGATATTTTCCTCATTCATATTTTTAAATAATTTCTTTATTTTCAAACACAAGAGTAGAGCAGAAAATGCAAAATCAAACGGTAGATATATATTTCACAGAATACCAATAATTTTCCAGGAGATGTTAGCTTTCTGTAAAAAGGTATTTTCATTAATGGAATTTACTTAAAACGTTAATATACATACATTTTATGGAGTTGATGCATAAAATCTCAGATCGTTCTTTGGTGTGATACATTTTCCTATTATGTTTGTGTTTATCAGTGATGTTCCTCCCGAAAGCTACTTCAAACACAAAATTTTCAAGTACTAGAGCGGTCTTTGCTATGATTATGTGTTACGTTTATGTTTATCAGTGATGTCCCTACCGAAAGCAAATTCAAGTGCAAGAACTTCAAGTGTTAGAGCGGTCTTTGGTGTGTTTTCATGTTAGGTTTGTGTTTGGCAGTGAAGTCTCTCCTGAAAACTGATTTAGGTACAAGAACTTTTTGGAGATACTTCCCTTCCAAACTAGTAAATCCTCTCTTCCAGTAGAATTCAAACCCACAACTCAGCTGTCGAAACAAATAGCATGGCATACGTTTCGTGTGGTCAGGGCAGGAAACTTACTATAATAGAAGAGAAATTTGTTTAAACAAAAATAAAAAAACACGTATTACAACATTACAGATATGACAGAAGGGATTGTGGAAATATGGAACTTTTTTTTTACTTTTTGATTGTTATTTTATAGTTATTTTCAATGTTATTTTAAATTAGTAAAACAAAAACCCTATCATAAAAATATATAGGCTTTTGCTATTATTTGCCATTTATTTATTTATTTACAAAGAATTTCTCAGAACTCTGATGAGATTTAAGCTTTGTTATAATTGTTTACATGTGTTCCATTGAGAGTGCAATTGTTTGCATGAGAACAATAGACAAAAAACTAATCCTATTTCAAAATAACAGCATTTATATTCGTTGAAATACATAATTTAAATTAATAACATTTTATCAAATATTTATATTCAGGTATATTGTTTACCCCAATTATCAATCGACCCTGCTGAATACATGACGCGCAAACTTATTTTAAATGTTCATTGAAGCACACTACAAAACACTCAACTATATCAGCTGACATCCTAAATTTTTTTTGCCGGTATAAACATTCTGTTTTTCTCCAAAACTATGCGTAAAATAAAAAATTGTACGAGATTTGGCCAGGAAAAAGGGCGTTTCCGGAAAACAAAAGTTTGGAAAACACTCGTGAATTTACATATTTTATTTTACAGTGTACAGGGAATGCAAACAAAACATAAACAGAAATTCGTAGATGAAGAGAGAGCGGATTAAAAGCTATATGCTAGTTCTTCTGGCTCAGTGGGAAGATTATGTTGATTTCTGTTTTGTAGGTACATACATGATATTTAATATAAATTAAACAATCTAATCTTACTCATTCTAATTTCGCTGTTTAAGAATAAAGGAAAAATTAAGAGAATTTTTAAATTTGATAAAACAAAAAGTACACTAATATATACGAGATATTTAAATAATAATTATTACAATTTTATTTTTTTAAATCTTAGTTTGAAATTTGACATAAGCTAATACAAAATTATCGAGGGATTTGGACGGATTTCTTAAATTATAAACTAGAAATTAATTGAAGAAACGCAAATTTTTTTATTGCTAAATACTCTGAAATTTCCCAATATTTGTTAGGTATAGCCGTTTTCAAACTATGAACATCAGTTGATGCGAATAGGTAATGCCTGGTGAAAGACTCTTTTATGATTTACGACCATTATCGGTGACGTTCTATATTTTCGATTCACAGACAAAATTCAAAAACAAACATTTGAATTAATGTCATCGTAAGGTTTTAGTAGGTAGAGCAAAAAATGCAAACGACTTCTAAAACTTTTATTGAAGAAGAAAATTTTTAACTTGTTTTAATAATTAAAAGAAAATATAGTCTCAATCGCCGTAATGTAATTCGAATATCCAAAGAACCAATATTTTGAATGGATGAAGGGTGCTTTTTAAATTACGAACTTTGCTAAGATATTAGCAACATCAATCCACTATCCACATTTTGTTCTCATTATTCCAGTATTTTGGTTGCTATAGTGATAACAAAACACTATAACAATGTGACATTTCTAAGCTATAGTAGACGTCCAACTCTGAAACGAAGTTTGAATAGAATTAATGAATTGCGATTTCATTTTTAATTCATCTGCTAGGCCTACTTGCTACAGTAAACTCTTAAAAACTTAAATCAAAATAGATTAAACATGCACAAACAAAAAATTGAAAATATAGCCCCATTGACTGTAATGTTAATTTGATTTGTTAAAGAAAAGTTATTTTCGACGCATTACCAAATATTTTTATTTAACCAACTCATGTAAGCTATTTTGAAGATCTATACTCATTTAAACTTTTTTACACATTGTTTCGCATTTATGACGTTATCGTCATGATATGTTTTGTATTGTGTATAGATACATTAGCGATATGATTTTAATAGGTCAATTTCTTACGATATACTAATAGGAAATGTTACACCAAAAAATGCTATGAAATTTTGCATCAATCTATTTTTTCCCTTCTGTTTGCTCTAAAAGAATTATAAAGTAATTTTTTTAAACTTATGCGAAATAATTCAACTACTACTATAATAGAGGAAGAGCGGATATTATGGAATGGTCTGGCAATTTCAAAAATTTCAATATCTGGCCTGTAAGGTAAGACAGCCAAGCGTACAAAGATCCAAAGACTTCCTACTACTCCCACAAGGCACTATTCTCACTTCTGTTTGGGGAAACTTTTGTTGGGGTGACATGGTTAAATAAAATCTTATTCTCAATTTTTGCATGTTTTTTGTACATTTTATAAAATTCGTATTAATTGTAAAATCTCATTGTCAGTAATGTTAACTCAGTTCAGTACAAAATTAAACTGTCATATTTATTGCTATGTTCAGTCAGTATTCCTTTATGCTAAATTGTTGACGAGGGGAGAGTTTATGTTTTTACAGATGGCATTTCTCGTAATATGGAATATGAGCTAGACAACACTTTCTAGACGAGTCTAAAAATCAAAACAATTTTTCAAAGAATCTGATGATTTATAGATGATGTACTAAAGTTTATTCATTAAACTATTATAGCTATTCTTTTAAATCGTAGTTTTTCTTGCAATTTTAATATTCTTTATGACCCTATTTTATATTACCCTTATGGTTGCTATTCTTAAAAAAGTGTAACACTAAAAAAAGCAAAATATTCATATGTATGTTTTTCTTCCACTTTAAATGCATTAAAAATGCGTAAAGAAAGAGTCAAATTTTGTACCTAACTTTCAATACATATAGATTATTTTATGTTGATTTACAAATCGAAATGTAACTGGTATTCCATTATAGTCGAACTTCCTCTATATAGAATTTAATTAGAATGTTTGTTTAATTTAGCTATGATAATCCAACGGTGACGTATTTTATATAAATTAAAATGCCCGTGTTAAAAGAGATGCTTTTTTTTCTTGATCGAATACATATATTTAAAAAAAAACCCCATTATTTAAAGATTTCTATTTATGCATGTCACTTAGTGTAAAGATTTATAAGGATTTTAATATTTTTACTATCTCATTTTGGTTTGATAATTAACGAAGATTCACGAATTGGAATCTAGTCATATTTTTATTGATGACATTCTTATAAAAATTTAAATATTTTAAAACTTAATGTGATTAAAAATTTGACCTCTGATAAAAGTTTCACCTCTGTGTTCCACTTTGAATACACTTATTCAAAAGCGTTCATATGAGCTTATTACATTTCCTTATTTACATTCATTTTTTAGCTAACGTGAATTTTCCTTAGTCAGTTTTATGATTGCTGGTGTTTAAAAGAGGTTCATATTATGTTAAAATTATAAAAAAGTATGATAGTAGCTTTTGAGAATATTTTGGTATTAAAAATTGTATACTGTTTTGATTATGTTACATAGAGTTCGTTTGTAATTTTCTATATGTTTAGTATTTAAGCATGACCACCATTCAATGGAAATTAGCTGATAAGAGCTTATTGATAAATAAATTTATTTCTTGATATATTTTTGCCTACTTTATTTGACTATATACTTATGCACCACTTTTTTACGATTTTCTTGTTGTTGTTTTCTTTAGTATTTTACAGCGCTCTGAATTCGAAAAAAAAAATTATATATCTATACGCGGGGAGACTTATATTATATGCACTTTTTACAAATATCGATTTAAAGATTATTTTGACTGAAAAAAAAAATGGTTATCAAAACTTAGTAAAAAGTACTCAATTTTAAAAACGTCAGGTACACAAAATAAACTCCAATGCATGATTTTATTCCATGGTTTTGTTCAAATATAAATTGTTATGTACCGCCCCCATGAGCCTACAAATTAAAGTAAAAATGTACTGCCATTTATTTTCCACTCAAAAGTATTAAACAGAAACGTTTTACTAATTATTTTTTAGAAAAAGAGAAACAAATTACTGTCAAGATACCCAAATGGAATATTTTTATTATAAGAGCGTTATTTGCAAGCACTTTTAAATTATTTTAAAGTACTGCGCATAATTTAATATTTACATTAATAAACATGTTTTATGAATAAAATAAACATTACAGAGTACAAAATTTTCGTTTTGTTCGGGTTTGATAACATGTGGTGTTTCAGAATTTAGAAAGCATACGTTCATCTTTTGATCCAAATATACTGAATTCCATATAAGTACATCGATTTACTCATTTTTGTGTTCTTCATTTTTTTTCAGTGTTGCATGTAATAGGATATAGTGCATCATAACAGATTTAAGTGGATAACATCAAGATATTAGAGCTAAGTTGCATAATCTTGTATAATTAGGTATTTTCTTCATCGCAAAAAAAGTGTATTTCTTTCTAGTACATATGTTTATTTTGCCTTATTCTTGTTCGAATATTTTTTTTATTAACTTGCACAAGATATAGGGCTAAATATTTTAATTTCTATATAGTATTGTTTGAAATATTTATCAAATTACAACCGTTTGGCTTTTTTGAAATATTTTTTTTTTAATTCAATAAGTCAACTTGAAATAATTTTCACAATCATTGTCGACTTTGCTGGTTATTTCCATTAAAAAATCAGATATAGGATTTTTTTTTTTTTAAATAACTGTTAGAATTTAAAATATTACATACTTATTAAGGAATAAAATAAAGTATACCTGACAACTTTAAAAGTCTACATGATTTTATATCTACGTATGAATAATTTATTTTCCAAATAGCATAATGTATATCCTCGTAATATTTATTTTAAACTTTAATATGTAACATTATTTAGTAGTACTGTTCAAGTAATGTTTAAACAAACAATATTTAACATTTAGCTACGTTTTGAGTTTCGTCGTAACAAGTATATGTAGAGGATGGAAAATTTTTTATGAGCACCAAAATTTAAATTTAGCAGGCCTAAAGTAAGGAAATAAAATTTTCTCAAATTTTCAAGATAAATACAAAATACTGATAATTGTAAATCAATGGAAAAATGAAAATTACGATATTTAGAAATAAGATAAACACTGAAGTTTGGTTACTTTGCTTTTTTATTTACATAATATTTAGTAGTCCCCCCTCTCCCCTCATACACACACTAAAATAATTTGCACATGCATATTTTGTTCTAAATTGGTATTTTTAATATTTATTATTTTTGAAAAACTTGTCAAAATAATGGGATTTAACTCTAATAACTCAAAAGCTTGACGTTGCGTTTAATTTAAAATGAGGAGCTAGCGCGCGACGTACTTATTCCTTATTTATTTTGTGGATAAGACAGATTAATTTTTATAATATAGGATATAAGTTATCTAGCATCTTCTACCTCTTAATGCGATAATATATTACAATCTATCCATCTATAATGTGAAAACTCGATGCGATAATCTATTCTTAAGAATATCTGGTTGTGCCATATGACAGTATGCATTAATAAACATAGTATGAATTTATATCATGAAACATATGAGCAAAGGCAATGTAATATTAAAAATTGCGATAAGCGAATATATTTTTAAAGTAGCATGATATGACGGTTACACAATTATTTATAACAGCATTAACTTTCAGGTATGGCAATCAGGTGAATTAATATAAATCCAATTGGTAAACAAACTGTCCTATTTAAGAATGTGTACAGTGATTGATTGGAGTATCTCCGAGACGATTGCACGTCTAACCTTTGAGAAAGAATGTGAAAGATGTAGATAATTTTAAATCTGACGAAAGTCTTTTTAGTGAAAAAATAAATCATCTATTTTTTTGGCAAGGTCCCTTCCCGACAATCTTCCTTACTGGAAATACACGAACGAGGCATTCAAACAAAGTTGTTGGACAAAAATCGTGAACATGTAAAGAATGTGTTGTTATTATGATAAGAGGATCTTGGTGTTGTCAAGTGATTATAATGTAACGATTATGCATTTTTGGCGCTAAATGTTATTGTTTGGCGACAATTATTCTTTATCGACATTAGCCGACGGGATAATACTCAAGTACCGAATGTGATTATTAAAAGTCATAAACAGAAATATACACTTTTACGAACATCCTGGCTATCAGAATGCGCACGTACAATCTTCTCATCCCCCCTCCCCCAAACAAAAAAAATATTGCTCATTTCTACGCCATTGATGTTATTAGAAAATATAAAAATGGAAAATTTAATTAAGCATATATGCCATAAACGTCTCTTTCACATATGACCAATAATTGAAAAGATATAACTTCTTGATCTTCTTTAACAAATAACTTTTGCATCATTATTTTCGGTATAAATTTGATAGTTTGTAAATAGTATACAATTATCGATTGTCCTACAAATGTACTACATACGTTTATGCACTTTCATTTGCAATAAATCCATTAAGTAAGAGATAATGGAAAGGAAAGTATGGAAACCATCAGAACATTGAAAAACTTTAACTTACATGATCCTGATTCACTCCGTTAACACAATTCGGTAATCAAGACAACTACTCTATTCTCCTTAACAATACCGCAAAAACGATACTTAATGTAATGACAAGGAGCACCAATGTCTATAAAATTGAAACAAACAATATATGATGGTGTTTTGATGTGATTCTTCAAAAGGAAGATGTCTTTATCCAAACTTATATACACATAACTCTCTGTAGTGCAAACCCATGATTATTAGGTGTGTCGCGTGATTGGACGAATAACCAAACGCATCACTTATATAACTGTGACCGAAACGATAGGTAGAAATGGGAAAGCTTTTTCTGGGTTCATGTGCGATGCATGTCTTAAATTATTTTTTTTTTACTTTGAGCCCGTTATGACTGCTGAGTGTGCCTTGTTCTATCAAATATTATTTGCATTGTTTTTAACTTTGTCTCACGTTTATTTCCATAAATGTATCTTCATATTTCAGATATCTCAAGTTTTTTTTTTATATTTTTAAATTCATAATGAATATATTGCAGATTTTCCATCAAGAAAATTTAACTGTAACAGCCTTATAAACGATTAGAAACAAGAAACTGCTTGTTGCTGCGAGTATCTGAATGGAAGTTAAATTTCAGGTATAATATTTGTTCATACTCTACATAGATAGTGCGAATTTTTTGGAGGTGGTTAGATGAGCTTTATAAATAATAGAATTTACTATTTACTATTTTTTAAATGTTTTAAAACATAAACTCTTTTATTTGTATGAACAAGAGATATATATTTTTTTGTTAGCGATTTTAAGCATTATACTGTAAATCTTTATAAATACTTATAAAAATACTATCTAATGTATGCATTAAATTCATAAAACAGATCAGCTCTTATCCATTATCTAAAAGTTTCTATTTCAAACACTCTTTAGAGATTTATGCATATTAACTATATTAAAAATCTTGATTAATTAATGCAGATAAATAATTTATACATAATGTTTTTGTTAAATTTCAACTAATTTGCTATACAACGAAGACAGGTTTGTCAGAACATGAAATAAGGGAAACAAAAATCATTTGTTAAATATCTGTGTATTAGACCGTGATACGAAATGAACTTACCGCTTGATGAATTTCTGCATGATCCTTATTGTTAAAGGAATACTTTTCTTAATTTGCGAATTAGTTATGCTGATTAATAGATAAAATTATTCCACACCATATTAAAGATAATTTACTTCGAAATACTAAATAAGTTTAATTTAAAAAAAGTTTGATGATAATATAAATATACTTAATTTTAATTATATACAATTAAAGTAGAAACAATTTACATTCAATATAATTTATTCAATGCAATGTAGATGCAGTATTGAAAAAAGTAATAATATTATACACTGCTCAAAACAATTAAAGGATATTTGAAGTTTTATATAAAATAAAGATATAAACGAAATTTTTTTTGCCGAAAATAGAAGAAGAGAATCACAAATGCAAATTTTTCTGGTTTTCAAACTGTGGAGTATGCAAATTTTGAGTTCGACGTCAAAAACGTCACTTCAGCGGCAGCGAATGAAATTTGACTTTCAACAGGATAAAAGAGAATGAAGACAAGGATGATCGGCATTCAGTGATTGCTTTGCTTCGATGAGTACGATGTCTGAGCGAAGTCATTTGACAGATTCAGAAGCTTTGAGAATTGTTGGTAGGTTAGAAGGGGGCCAAACTTAAGCCGAAGTAGCGCAAGCCATTGGAGTGTCACAAAGTGTCATTTCCAGGATCTGGAACCGTTTTTTGGAGAGAGGAAGTGCAGGCCGAAGACCAGGGCAAGGTCGTAGACGGGCAACAACGCCCAATGAAGATCGGTATTTAGCGTTAACAGCTCGGAGACACCGAACCATGAACGCTACTCTTCTCCAACAACACCTTCGTTCGGCTACAGGCACCACGATTTCAACTCAGACTGTCCGAAACCGGCTTCATGCTGTGGGTCTGTATGCTCGCCAAACCGATGGTATGTGTTAGATTAACATCAAGGCATCGTCGCGACCGCAGGGAGTGGGCAACCGAGCATGTCAACTGGAGGAGAAATGAATGGAGCAATATTCTGTTTTCTGACGAGTCCCGTTTTTCTGTGCATCCGGATAATAGGCGTATTTTCATCTGGAGGGACCGTGGCAGTAGGAATAATCCTGCGTTCGTACACGAAAGTGTCAGATTTGGCGGTGGAGGAGTGTTGGTGTATGGTGGCATCTTCATTGACGGGCGCACTGACCTCTACATCATTCGAGATGGAGCTCTGACTGGTCGCCGATATAGGGATGAGATCCTCAGACCTATTGTAGTCCCTTATGCTGCAGCAATCGGAGATAACTTCATTTTAATGGACGATAACTGCAGGCCACATCGTGAAAACCTGGTGGAGGATTTCCTTTTCGAGGAAGGAATCGTTCGAATGGTATGGCCAGCGTGTTCTCCAGACATGAATCCAATCGAGCACGTTTGGGACGCTCTAGGAAGACGAGTTTCTGGCCGCCAACAACCCCCACAAACTCTCCAAGAACTGGAAAGAGCTCTTCTGGAAGAGTGGGGCAGAATGCCCCAACTCGCCATTAATAGCCTCATTGAGTCCATGCCTCAAAGGTGTTCAACGTTACTGGCCGCCCGTGGAAACCATACCCCCTACTGAAAATGATTTTCTTTGAAGAAAACACCTTTTCTTATTCTTTTTTTCTCATATGCACAAATTGTGTTTTTTTCCTTTAGTACACAAATGCGCAATAAAATGCATTTTTTTCTGCCAAACATGTGTAATTTATTCTCATATAACCTACTATGTCTGTCGACCATGTATCAATCAGCTAAACAGTTTACCAGATACAAAATCCACCTAAAACTGCAATATCCTTTAATTGTTTTGAGCAGTGTATTTCCAGAAATTCTGTTTTTGCCTAGTGATAATGAAATACACATTATTAAGGAATTTTGATATAAATCGCTATTAAATCGTAATAAAAATCATGTTGAACAATACAGTTAAAATCAATTATTATTGTCGATTTAACGCATTCATTATACTTTTTACTTTACTTTTTAACAATATGACGCCTTTTGGTTATTATCCTAGCTCGCTGCATTATTTGCAATTATATATTCTCTGTATCAATGAATATATTCCAAAGGAATATATAAAATAATTATACGGTGTGTTATCTATGTATGTATATTAAAGTATACGGATTGTATAAATGCAAATATTAGGTATCTTCTTAATGAACAGCGTAGTATATAAAATGCAAACGTGACGTTCCCATGTGGCATTAAAGATTTTCATAAAACGAGAATTTTTCAAAAGCAGACGTAAATGGACTAATATTTAAAATTCACAACCCATGAGCATCTAACATATTGCAAGAAGTGTTCCTTCCAATATAATTTGACTAAAAAATATATTTAAATTTAATGATTTTTTATGACTTTCAAAGTACTTTTCAAATATGATTTTTTTAAAATTTGTATCTCTATAGCGAGATTATGAAAAATTAACTTGTTTGCAAGTGAAACAATATAAATACTTCAGCAGTTGTTTCAAGGCTAATATTCTACCATGGAATTAAAACTTCACCGATACATAAATAAATAAATAAAAATACAATTTGGACAGACATGTTATGAAACTGTGCGGCTTCAACCGCAGACATTATCTAAATCAAAAGGCAAAATAAAACGCTAATAATCATCAAAACTGTAATGATTCATTCGAATTTTTTGAAAAAAGGTTTTCACCTATATATTGAAACACGGGAAGCATTGGATAGATCACCCAGTTTTATGAAAAATGTAAACGTTAGCTTATTTTTTCTGATTAAAAATGCTAATCCAGAAATAACAAAGGAAATTTATTTGATATAAAATTACGAAAGCTCTTACGGTGAACTTCTACATTGGGAGAAAAAAAAGCACTTTTTTATGCTTTTTTGTAAGAAAACTGCAGGAAGGATCATTTTGAAAATTTAACAGTTTATTGTATATGTCTTAAGGTGTACACAATATTTTTTTAATTGTATTTTGATGTTTTTACTATGAGCTATAAACAAATATGTTCAACTGCTTTGGAAAATTTCGTCTTGACGGTAGCGCCTTGTAGAATTATCTGAAACACAAAAATAAAATTTTTTCGTAAATTTCGTGATTATATCTTCTAGTTAAATTAAAGGAACCCATAAATTTATTTTTAAAAGTTATGTAATGGCTGATTTAAAAAAAATAATTGTTAAAAAAATTCGTTCTTATTTGTTAATATCTTTTTGACACTTTCCAACAAAGTTGAAACGTGTTTATGACTTCGGTTTGTCTCTCAGTCTGTCCGCGCTCTAACTCCCGTAAATATACTCGGATTGCCCTGAAAATTTTGGAGGTTATTCACGTTTACCATAGCATATTCCCTATTTCAAATGAAGTTGGTAGCGCGTTTATTTCATTTACAGGGATAGTCCAAATTTTTCCGGTACATTAGGGCCTACGGGAAGAAATTGTTTAAAAGGATTTTTAATGATGTTACACGCATCCAAACATAACAAAATTGATATGCATTTATGAAGTGCACTAAAACATGCATTCTGTATAATATGCGGTGCAAATAATAGTTATTATTCTTTTACAGGACAACACAAAAGAATACCGTTACATAAAGATATAGGGAGGAAGGGGGGAATTGTTTGCGCGTATTTTAATTATGTTAAACTATTTCACATTTAATGAAATTGATATACGTCGCTGAGGTTTACTATAAGTTATTTCATGTATATTACGAAGTGCATAGCAGTTACAGGGACACACAAAAGTTTTCAGATAGTATATTGTATCAGAAGTACTGTACATTAGCGGTGATTGCTGGAAAGGCATTTTTAATTCTGATAAGCGCTTTTATCTTTTACTATATTTATGCATACTATATGGTGTGTATAAACGCTATAATTCATACACAGAGCTACCCAAAAGAATTCTTAAACGGTACTGGGTATGAGCGCAAATTTTTTAAAGGTGGTTTTAAATAAGTTATGCATTTTTACGCTGAACTGCATTTAGTTTATTAAAAAAAGTTTGTAGAATATAGATAAAATGATATACAGGGTCACGCAAAGAATTGGATACATATCGTCTATGGATGATAATTTCTGGAAATGTTGTTTCAGTAGTTTTAAGAGTGTTTTAGTTTGAATTAAATTTTAGATAAATAGTGGCGTGTAATATAAATATACTAGGTAAGCTACAGTGCTGTACAAAAGTATTCAAGTATTTTTTCAATTAATTGTTTAAATTGCAGAAAGAGAAATTTCAACCTGTTATACATTTTCTTCCTAAACTAAATTTTCCCATTATATAGTATCTATATCAACATACAGATAAAATACAGAGCTATGCAAAAGAATTAGAATACATATTTGGCTATGGGCGGTAACTCCTGAAATCAGATTTTTAAATGTTTACATAGTTATCTTATTTACCATATTTCCCTAAGTAACGAAGTTTCGTTAAAGCTTTCAAGGAGTGTTGGAAAGTGTTTCATAATCTATGCTGTACGCATGATTTTTCTTACTTGTTTTTATATAATTTTACAAAAAATTTTAATTTATATCGAAGGCAATTAAATAAGCTTTAATTTTAAAAAAATCAAGATGTTCCATTGAGTAGTTTTTTTTTTTTTTTTATCTTGCCCACCGTGTCAAAAATGTGGTTGAACATATTTGTTTATAACTTAGAGTACAAGCAACAAAATCTAATAAACAAATTCTTCTGTATACCTTAAGATATGTACAATAAACTGTTAAAATTTCAAAAACATCCATCATGCAGTTTTCTTACAAAAAAATCATAAAAAAGTACTTTTTTTTTCTCCTAATGTAGAAGGTCCCCTTAAACATTAATCAGTCGATACACAATTTATATTTCATTCGGAATATCCCCTGCTTTTAAACAATTATTGGTACACTTCTAGTCAATTTAACATGTTCAAATATACAAATATGATTTTTAAATTTAACTTATTTCATATTATTAGCATAAATATTTAAAGAGTTCAAAATTTATAGCACTATTTGTCTTCGTTTTATCTAATGATACACTGTAAAAAAAAAATCTGTAAGGCTACTAAATTTTTTCTAAGAAACTGGGATTCATAGAACATTTTATGAAACGGAAACAACAAAAATTCATGTAGCACTATCCCTTTATACTGTAAATCAAAAAATATGTAAGGTTACTAAGAATTTTTTCGGAAACTGTGATGCCTAGAACTTTTTATATAACTGCAATCCGGGTCACAGATAAGATTTTATTAAGATTACTGTAATTTTAGTAGAGTCTTTTGCAAAGCTACAGAAATCTGTAGCTTTACCAAAACTAGTTTTGGTGATTTACATCTTTTTTGTACAGTGTACAGATAAAAATTTAGTAAGCATAGAGATTTGTCTAACTTTACATCTGTAGAATTACAGATTTTTTTTTTTTTTTTTTTTTTTTTTTTTTTTTTTACAGTGTATAGATTGGATTTTACATTTTTTTTTTTTTTTTTTTTACGTTACGTTCTTAATAAAATGTTTTTAATTATTTATATGCATTCCATTTATAGAGGATACTGACCTCGCTTTTTTCTCAAGTGCTGTTAATATAAATAGCTTATCATTAGACAGTGGATTATCTACACTTAAAAACTCTCAAAATATACATGTAAATATGTTAAAATGAAGGTAAAAAATATGCAGTTAAAACCCACAATGGGCACTTATAACATTTAATGAAACACCCCTTATAGCCCAGTGTCTAGGGAGTTGAATTCGGAAATAATTAGAGGAAAGCTGGAAATTGTTTTAACCCCTTCAGTTTATGTCTAGAATGAATATGCTACGTTTTCCTCCTCGTACTAGGTGAGCGTTAGGAATCGGACATTGATTTATAGTCAAAAAACACGGGTTTTTTTTGTTTTTTTTTTAATAGCATAACACTATCTCGAAATCACTAACTTTTTCAAAAACATTGTCAACACAAATGTTGTAGAGCTTAAAATTCTAAATAAAATGAGTACCTACACTTAATACTTTTGTTGAATATAAAGGTCACAATTCTACTTTAAAGTTTTAGCTCTGTGGTCAGAGGTTTGAATTCAGAATTAATTAGGGGAAAACTGGAAATCATTTTAATCCCTTTAGATTAGGTCTAAAATGAATATTCTATATTTCGCCCCTCGTACCAAGTGAGCGTTAGGAAATATGTACGTATTTACATTCGAAAAATATGGTTTTCCTTAACATTTTTAACAATATCTCAAAATAGTTAATTCTATCAAAAACATGGTCAATACAAATGTTTTAGAGCTTAAAATACTGAATAAAAAGGAGCACCAACATTAGTATTTTTGTTCAAAATTAAGGTCGCAATTCTAATTTCAAAATTTTGCCTTAATCGCTAATGAAGAGCTTGAAGTCCGGAGAGACCAAGTTACCTAAGAATATCTCAAAACAGCTAAGTTTATCAAAAACATTGTCAGTACAAATGTTGTAGAGCATAAAATTTTGAATAAAAGGAGAACCCACATTAATATATTTGTTCAAAATTAAGGTCGCAATTTTATTTCAAAATTTTGCCTTAATCACTAATCAAGAGCTTCAAGATAGGACAGACCAGATTACCTTAACAATATCTCAAAACAGCTAACTATATCAAAATATTTCCTATACAGATGTTGTAGAGCTTAAAATTCGGAATAAAATGAATACTCACATTAATATTTTTGTTCAAAATTAAGGTCGCAATTTCAGATATTTTTAAAAATATTATAGAAAAACGTGTTTTTCGAATGTAAATGTGTATATATTTCCTAACGCTCACTTAGTACGAAGAGCAAAACATAGAATATTCATTTTAGACCTAATCCTAAATTTCCAGTTTTCCCCTAATTAATTCTAAGTTAAACCCTCTGACCATGGGGCTAAAAGTTTAAAGTAGAATTGTGACCTTAATATTCAACAAAAGTATTAAGTGTAGGTACTCATTTTATTCAGAAATGTAAGCTCTACAACATTTGTATTGACAATGTTTTTGAAAAAGTTGGTGATTTCGAGATAGTGTTATGGTATTTACAAAAATCGTGTTTTTTTACTATAAATCAATGTATAATTCCTAATGCTCACCTAGTACGAAGGGAAAAACGTAGCATATTTATTCTAGACATACACGGAAGGGATTAAAACAATTTTCAGCTTTCCCCTAATTATTTCCGAATTGGGCCTTTTTTTGCCCCCCTACCACTGGGCTATTTATTACCTGTGAATCTATTTTCTATTATAAATGAACATAATTGCTAGCCAAATGAATATTTATTATATGAAAACGAATGGATTATTTATTAAACAAAAACATAATTTGAAGAACAAATTAAAAAAACAAAATTTATTTCCTGCATTGTTTAAGCCCGAGAAGGGACAGATATTAAGTCATTTCATTCAATTAGTTCTATATTTAATGTTAATTTTTTGTAACAAATTAGTTAAGCCAATTGAAGATTAAAAAAAAATAAAATTCATACAATATGATACTTAAAACAGTCCTAAAAAATTAGATTCCGTTCAAATGAAATCGAAATAAATCTTAGACTTCTTCTATTTTTAATTGAAAATATTTGTACTGCAGATTTTGTATTATGTTTATGACAGTTGTGCATAAAATGATAAGATGCATGCAAAATACAAAACTTTTAAAAAAGTCTAAGATTTATTTAGATTTCATTTGAACGGAAGGTAATTTTTTAGGACTGTTTTAAGTATCATATTGTAGGAATTTTACTTTTATTTTTTAATCTTCAATTGGCTTAACTAATTTGTTACAAAAATGCAACATTAAATGTAGAACTAATTGAATGAAATAAATTAATATCTGTCCCTTCTCGGGCTTAAACAATGTAGGAAATAAATTTTGTTTTTTTTAATTTGTTCTTCAAATTATGTTTTTGTTTAATATGTCAAGTTTTTTAATAACTAATGAACTCAGACGAACGAATTTGAAAATTAATAGAGAGTATCATCATCAGACTTTGATGTATGCGGTATGCATCACAATGTGGGATGCAGTTTACCAATGTGTAATTCAAAATGTTTCACCACTGTAGTAATGCAGGTTGCGGTACTTTGGACAAAAACTTCTAATCTGAAAGTAAAAAATCTATAATCAAAACATAAAAAATTAAAAACATGTATAAAAATCACTTATAAACAGATTAAGTAAAATAATGCTAAAAAGCGATAAAATATCTTTATTAAGATTGACGATCGTTTCGTCGCACCAACGGCGACATTTTCAAAATCATTTATGATAGAAAATATTTTCACAAAATTTAAAAACAATAAACACAGTAAACAATGTCACGAGACATGATGCATAATGAAATATATTGGAAACCTAAAATTAAATTAAAATTAAATTAGCTATTTGTGAGCGTGGATTAATTTTTAAATTATTACATTATTATATTAAATACATGGAAATAAAATTTAAATTTTAGCGTGTTAAAAATATGAAAATTAATCCACGCTCACAAATAGCTAATTTAATTTTAATTTAATTTTAGGTTTGCAATATTTTTCATTATGCATCATGTCTCGTGACATTGTTTACTATGTTTATTGTTTTTAAATTTTGTGAAAATATTTTCTATCATAAATGATTTTGAAAATGTCGCCGTTGGTGCGACGAAACGATCGTCAATCTTAATAAAGATATTTTATCACTTTTAGCATTACTTTACTTAATAAAAAATTAACTTCACTTAAATTTAGATACCCTATTTCCCACTCAGGAACGCTATGATTGTAAATGTAAATTGTGTTGAATCCTTACTGCTAATATTTAGCAATATTATAGCTGTGACACAGTAAAAGATAAAAAATAAAAGTTTTACTTAAATTTTTAAACCCTATTCTCTCCCAAGGGGTGATGTAAACACATCCGAAAATTATTACCTAAGTTTAACTTGGGGTATAAATAGTTCTCATCTCGGAAAAAAAAAATACATTTTAAAATTTAAGTTACGTAATTCCCCACTAAGTTTGCTACCTGCGTAAAAATAGCTATCCACTAGAAACTTTTTACTAAAATATAAACTTGACCAAAGCAAAAACTTATTCTGAAAATATCCTTTTTATTTCCACTATGACGCCATATTCACCTTTTTAATTTTTGAAAAAAAAAAATTAGCTCAATTTAATATTTCACGTGGAAATCTTTCAACTAAAAAGAAATAAATTATTATTAAGGCTTTTGAAATTTTTCCAACAATGAAGAAAAAATGTTACATTTTCTATGAAAAATGGCCGTTGATTTTCAATGGAAAAAGCGAAAATTGGAATTATTAAGAAAAATATTTGAATAATCTAAAAAAAAATTGACCCATGTTTCTCTCTGGGTTTTAATTCATCCATATGCAATGGCATTTTACCATTCGTTTTGACCCTGACGTTAGGCAAACTTTTTTACACTTTAAATTTATAATATCATTAGAATTAGTAAAGGAAAAAAAATGAGTGGCATCAGGGACAAAAAGGTGGGAAGAAAAAATGAAAAAGTTATCATCTCCATAGGCTTTTCCATGTTAAATTAACATTGAGAAGTGACACTGGTAATAAATAAGTATTGCGCTGCCGCGCAATACTTAAATAAAAATATTTTATTAAGACTAGAATGACCGTGTGGGGACATTTTGGTTCCTACCAAATAATCATACCAAACATATTATTTCGGTTCGAACCAGAAATTTCTTTGTAAAGTTAGTTCAAAAGACACAAAGAAATAAATTAAACTGATTTAAATAAAAATTTTGTGTAAAATATGTTTATAAATCTTTGGTGAAATTTCTCTCCTTTCTAGTGTTAAAAATTTACACATTACGACAATTTTCATAGTGAATCCTTTTTATTGCAATAGAAGTACGCAATTGCGTATTATAAATTTGTAGTTAGATTTTGTCCTTTATGATTAAAACCAGTTTGAATTTAGTAAATGTTCCTTTAACATCAACCGATGTTGATAAGAAGTATTGATAATATTTTGCTGCAGGGATCTGAATTTTAATTCTTACATTTCTCAATCGCTTTTCAAAAGTATTTTTCATCTCATATTTAAAAGATGAATTTTTGTTTAAAACTAAATTAAAGTATACCTGTGATAAGGTGAAAGACAGAACGCGAGACAACGCAATGGTTATATGACTTTAAAGATATTGTTTATTCTTATATAATACTTAATTATTGAATAAAAGACGTTAAAAATTGTACTATATTTTAAATTTAATGTTATAAAGAATTATTGAGTATCGAATAGACGTTAAGCATGCTAGAAAAAAATGAAATTATTCACTTGGAATATCTTTTATCTTATTTTATGCATTTATATGATTAGATGATAAAAAGCAATTGCATATGCACATATATAATTGCATATAATTCATTCTCTACTTATTACATATTGTGACTTTCTACAGTGCATTTATTACTTATCTTATTCTGTGGTTCTAATTTTCTCATTAATTTTATTATCTAATAAAAAGCTTTCAACTTATGCAATCATAAAATAGAAGCTAAATGTCCTATCTGTTTTTTCCTTTGTATAAGGGGAAATAGCCGGGCATTCTATGCAGTAAATGAAACAACATCCAAATAATAAATCTTGAATCTTCGAAATATAGAAAGCTGTATTACGTTAAATATTCATGAAGAGACATACACACTACACACAGCATGGTTAGACACTCACAAAACAAACATTATATACAAGTTACAATTCGAGTATTAAAGTTTCTTTTTAAAGTTATTTTCTTTTCATCTACGTTCATATCTGGTTTCTATTCTGTTCTAAATCTCAGTCAATTCTCATAGAAAAAAGGAAAAAAAAGTTCTGTCTGCTCTTCCGCAGTAGGATCGTTCGGTCCGACGTACACACCGCAGCTGTTTGTTTTTTATTCAAGGGGTAAGGGGTAAGAGGAGTTACGTGATTTCGCAACATCCTCCCACCTTCAGTTGTGATCCATGGGAGTAACTCAACAATTTAGAAGTCCATTTTGCAGTCTCAGAGGCGATTTCACTAGTCGTCCACTTCTGGTAACCACAGGAGAGATATCTCTGTCACTGGGTTGGCTATTTTCTACACTAATTCTAGTCGGATCAATTTCTTGAGTAGTCTTTCGTTGTTCATTAGAAGCATTAAAGTTCACTTTCTGCTGGATTATGTTATCTGGCGAGTAATCGCTAGCTGCATCAATTTTCAAAGGAAACAGGCGTTGGAAAGGACGGAGGAAAATACCATTTTCTGTTTGGACTTTCGCCAATCTTGCTATTTTGTCATTTCCGGGAAATATATCTATTATTTTGGCTAAAGGCCAGTGAAAGCGTCTCTTATTGGTATCTTCCAGAAGAACGATGTCTCCTATTTGCAAAGGTTTGGAATTCTGCTTCTTCATAGACTGTTGCCGCAGCTGTCCTATGTACTCCGTTCTAAATCAGTTTCGCAGATAATTTCTTATTCTTTGACGATATCTTGCTCGTCTGTTAAGATCTTGTGAGTCTAATGTATCAATATCCGGAACGCTGGATTTAGGCAGTTCTTGAAGGAACATCAATGGAGTTATAGGTTCAGGATCCCGATTATCTTCCGAGATCTATGTGATCGGCCTTGAATTCATAACATTTTCCCAATCACATAGTATTGTGTCACATAGTATTGTAGTTGTTCTTCGTAATTTAATGAGGCGCGACCCAAAACGTTTCTTAAAATATCTTTCACTGTTCGCACGATGCGTTCCCACCCCCCTCCCCACCAGAGAGCTGAAGGGGGGGGGGGGTTGAATTTCCATCTTATCTTCTCAATGGAGGCTAATGTACTTATAGCTTGCCAATCCACACTGGAAAGTGCTCTGTTAGTGCCAACAAAATTCTTTCCATTATCTGAGTAAAGTATGTATGGTCTGCCTCGCCGTGCGATAAATTTTCTGAGGGACTGCATAAAGCATTCAGCTGATAAAGATGTTATCAACTCCAAGTGTACCGTTCGATAGACAGCGCAGGTGAATAAAGCTATCCACACCTTTGAACCATCGGAAAGGTATAGAGGACCGGCTAAATCGACTCCCACCACTTCAAATATATAGCCTGCATCTCTGATTTTGTCTTCAGGTGGCATTCCTGGTTTCACCTCTGTTCTGGGTGTTTGGAATCTTTGACACTTAACACATTGTCTAATGACGTTTCTGATATACTTTCTTGATTTCAAAATCCAAAATTTTTCTCGAAGTTGAGCCATTAGTATGCTAACCCCAGCGTGATGATTTTCTAAATGTTTTTCAAAAATTAACTTCTGGACCACAGGATGTTTTGAGGGCAAAATTATTGGATAACGAAAATCTTCTTTGTCTTGTCTACTGATTATATTTGTTTTAAACCTCAAAAGTCCGTTTTTATCTTCTAATCGTCTTAAGGCTCTTAATTTGGGATCTGTGCTTCCTGAAAAGGATTCCTTTTGTACTAATCTGAGTAATATTTTTTCTGCTTTTTGAAATTCATTAACGGAGAAGTTAGGTGATGAAATTCTTTCTTTCTTTCTTCTGTTGTTATAAAAACGATACATAAATGCAATCATTCTTATGTTTTTTCGATAAGAAGAAAAATATCGATAAAAACGTTGTAAATCAGTGTCTTCATTGTCTAAAAGTGTTAGGATTGTCTTTTTCCTTTCTTTCTTTATTATATCCTCGTCAGGGTGTTCTTCCGGTTGTGGTCACTGATCTTTCGGTAAATACAGCCAAGCTGGTCCCTCCCACCATCGTGATTTCTCCAATTGCTCAAAGGAACATCCTCTGGATGGGAGGTCTGCCGGATTAAAATTTCCTGGTATATGTCCCCAATCTTCAACTTGGGTAAGGCTTCTGATTTCTAAAACTCTATTGTGGACAAATGTACCCCAAGATTGTTCTCTTCTTATCCACCCTAAAGCTGCTCAGGAATCGCTCCAAAAGATCGTCTTCTCTGGTTTCAACTGAAGATCACTCATAATAGTTTTAGCGAGTATAGCTCCAATGAGGCACGAGGGTAGCTCAAGGCGAGGAATTGTGAGTTCTTTAATGGGCGCTACCCTACTTCTAGCATTTATTAACTGAACTTTAACTCCTTCTTGTGTTTGACATCTAAGATACACGCAAGTGGCATAGGCGTGTCTACTAGCATTGGAAAGCGTATGCAAGGAAATGTTATTTTCATTTTCGGGCGATACATTCAACCAGCGTGGAACTTCAATTTCTTGTAAAGAGTTAATTTGTTTTAACCAGGTCTCAAACTGTTTCCTTAAATTTTTTGGAAGTTCTTCATCCCATTTCAATTTTTGTTTCCATGTTTTCTTAAGAATTAATTTTGGAATAAGAGAGCTCGGGGCGGAGAAACCTATGGGGTCGAAAATCTTTTGGGAAACCGATAAACTTTTTCTCTTTGTGAGTGGGTCTTTCGTTTCAATTTTTTACTCTATTTTACACATTAATCTATCTTGCTCTATGTCCCAGACCAATCCCAAAACTTGTGCTAACTTTGTATTTTCTTCAGAAACATCGATCATGGCCTGAGGCAATTTGATCACCAACATCTTAAATTAAAATGAGCTGAAGCTAAAATACACCGTGATTCTGTTATAAATTTTCCAGTATCTGCGATCGATTTTAAACTAGTAATAGAATTGTCAATGTAAAATGAATCTTTCAAAATTCGTGCTGTATTTTCCCACTGTTCGGGTACTTGACTTAAAAGATGGTTTAGTGTACCCATTAATAAAAACGGGCTTGAAATGAGTCCGAAGACTACGCGACAATGTCTATTAACTTTCAAATTATGTTTGGAGTCGAACCAGAGAAAGTGTAAAAAACCGAGATCTTTTTCTGTGATTTTTGTCTGGAGATATGCTTTTTCTATATCCGAAGAAATACCTATTTTGTATTTACTAAAACGATTCAAAATACTCGGAATTACCTCAATCAAATTAGGTCCCTTTGTGAGACAGTCGTTCAAAGAAGGAGAATTTGCATTATGTGCGGAGGCATTAAAAACTGGACGCATTTTCATCGTTTCACTATTTTCTTTAATTACTGGTCTGTGGGCTAAGAAATGTACTTTATTCTCCTTATCGTCTGAAATTTCTTCTATAATATTATTATTCTTCCACAAATTAAAAATTTCTTCATATTATATTCTCTTATTTGTTTTGATAAGTTTTGTTCTGTCTTGCGTAAATGTTTCTCTGCTAATACGCGATTGCTCGCTAAAATTGAGTTATCAACAATCTAGGGTAGTGTCACTCCGTAGCGGCCACTTTCATCACGTTTGACTGTTTCAAGAAAATGGTTATAAGTTTCTCTAGCTAAATTGTCTTTATTTTTGTAATCTTCATTAATAATACCCAAGGTATTTAAGTTCCACAGTTGTGATAAACTGGCATTTGAAGTAAATAATGACAGCGATAGAACTGACAACGAACTTTCTGAATCATTTCATTTTTCTCTGTTTTCCCCATAATTGTCCAGCCTAACTTTGTTTCAAAAGCATGTGATGACGCATGTGATGACGCATACATTTTCTCTCTGGATATTAATGGCTTATGTAAGAACGATATTAAATCTTGGACATTAATTGAGTCGTCATGCGTTTTATTGAACTCCAAAACTAGGTCTCTCGGTAATAATTTAAATAAAATGGGGGAAATTAAACTTCCATAAGAGTCTAATGAAATGTTAAGGGACTCTAGACTTCTAATGTTCGTTTGTATCTCATCAAAAAGTTTTCGAAATGATTTGGTGTCATTTGAGTGTCTGAGCGGAGTTAAATTAAGAAGTTTATTTGTATGTACCGAAATTAACATATCCTTATTCCCGTACCTTTCTTTCAAAATATCGACGGCCTTTAAATAATTATCTGCAGTGACACAAAATCCATCTATACTTTTTAATGGGATGGGTGCTAGAAAACTTTTTAAATAGTTAAATTTATCTACTGGATCTAATGTGTCATTGTTGTGAATGTTTGTTTCAAAAGCAGACAAAACGAAAGCCATTCTACAAAATCCCCAGAAAACTTTGCGATATTTAGTTTCGGTAAATTAATGTTTACGTTTTCCTTTAAGGGATTTTCTTGTTTAGAAAATGAATCATCCTGTGTTTTCTTTTTATCTAACTCTTTTATCTTTCTGTTTGCTCTAAAGCGCCATGACGTGATTTTCTCTTTAAATTCGCGAGCGCCCTGTAATTCTGTATCTAATTGTGCTTCTTGCACCAATTTTTTAATTTCCCCGTCTGCTAGTGTCAGTTCCATTTCTGTCACACTTAACTGTTCCACTACCTCTTTTAAATCAAAAATGTCTGGTTCTCCCTCTTTCAAAATCGCTTCTATTTTATTTATAAATTTATTTATGCTTTCAAATAGCACAGCTCTTTCTTTTTTGGCGATAACTAAACTTTCAGCCATTGCTAACTAATAACAACAGCAACTAAATTCTATTAAAAAGTACAATTCTCTATATGTTCATCAGTTTTCAATAATTTTTCAGTTCTTCAAATTAAATAGCTTGATAAATAATTTCTAATTATTCTAATATATTAATATCTTATTCTATTTATCTTATAATTAGGTCATATCCACGGAAGGGATGCCAGAATTTTATTACTTGTCTTATTCTGTGGTTCTAATTTTCTCATTAATCTTATTATCTAATAAAAAGCTTTCAGCCTATACAATCATAAAATAGAAGCTAAATGTCCTACCTGTTCTTTCCTTTGTATAAGGGGAAATAGCCGGACATTCTATGCAGTAAATGAAAGAACATCCAAATAATAAATCTTGAATCTTCGAAATAAAGAAAGCTGTATTACGTTAAATATTCATGAAGAGACATACACACTACACACAACATGGTTAGACACTCACAAAATAAACATTATATGCAAGTTACAATTCGAGTATTAAAATTTCTTTTTAAAGTTATTTTCTTTTCATCTACGTTCATATCTGGTTTCTATTCTGTTCTGAATCTCAGTCAATTCTCACAAAAAAAAGGAAAAAAAATGTTCTGTCTGCTCTTGCGCAGTAGGATCGTTCGGTCTGACGTAACACACCGCAGCTACGTTTTGTTTTTGATTTTTATTCAAGGGGTAAGAGGTAAGAGGATTTACGTGATTTCGCAACAGTATTCATTTAAAAAGTATATTTTACTAATATTTTATAACACTCTAAACAGGATCAAACAACTACATGAGATAGAGGATTTCTGGTAGCAATGGGGCGTGACAAAGTTTTTATAAATATATATTACAAAATATTATATGCATTCACCAAAGTGCCAAAACATTATTTACCTTCCACACATTTTGCAGTGAGCTCGTCAAAATGACGTGAAGCGTACATGATTAGATAGAAATGGTATTTAACGGCTACTGGGGAGTAAGAGGAATCAATCTTGCGCTTACTTGTGCTTGTGATGAGAAAGAATGCTGATTTAAGCGACTGTGACAAATTGAAATGACCCGAAAGCTCAGAACGAGTAGCTCCAAAATTGCACTATTCGTCGCTTGTTTTCAACCTGCTGTTTTAGTAATTATGCAACGTGGATAAATAACGTGAAACCATCAGTAGACGCCATGACGTTCGACGTCCATGCGTTACCAAGAAAAAAAGACATCTGAGACAGTTCCGCTTCATGAAGCAAGATAGACACCAGTCAGTGGCTCAGCTGACAGATCAATACAATGCAGGACGAAGTATAATTGTTTAGGAGCACACAAATTAGTGGACACTGTTGGTACCGGAACTGCACACCTGACGTACTGCTCATGTTCCTTTGTTTACCAAGTATCATCGCCAACTACGCCTACGCTGAACCCGGAAAAACTGTGACTGGACCATGAATCAGTGGGGGAGAGTTGCTCGATCAGATGAATCACATTTTATCATTCATCACGTCGATGGTCGTGACATGGTAAGCTTTATTATAAGCGAAATTTGTTCCCCCATTGTACAGCAGGTCATACACAAACGGATGATGTTTGATTTCAGCTTTGGCAGAAGTACTTATGGGCATATCTGGAAACCATGGTTGAAGTGGAACAGATCATGAAAGCAACGGGCAATATAAGCATCATTGAGGACCAATTTTGCCCTTACGCTGAACCTGTCTTCCCAACTGGAAATGGAGTCTTCCAGGTGGTTAACAGACTATGTCACTAAGTTCAACTTATACTCGAGTAGTTCCAGTAACATAATATCGAATTCCAGTTAATGTCCTGTCCACCTAATACACCAGATATTAATCAGATAAAGAGCATTTTGGGTGTCATGAAACGAAAGCTCACTGCTCAAAATCAACCATGTCAGAATATGGCGAATTTGCGTGACCGCTATTGGAATTTCTGGAACAATCTGTCTCCGGTCATCTACCAAGGAATTGCGGCATCCATGTCTGGGAAGGTTGGATTATTTTGTCAGCAAAAGGTGGACCAACGCATTATTAGGTAAGTGGTCATAATGTTTTGGCCCTTCAGTCTAATTAAGATGATAAGATAATACATACATAATGAAGAAAGTGTCAATTTCCTGTTATAAACCTCATTTCAAGTAATAAAGAATGTTAGATGTCGCACTTCGACAAACTTTGCAAAAATGTCAGCCATAACACAGCAGCAAAACATGGCCAGTTTTTACGTACTCCCAACGAAGAATCTAGCTGTGCAGAGTTTATGCGGTCGTTTCGGGACACACGTACAGGGTGTCCACGTATAACCTGACCGACCTATATTTTCGCAACCGTTGGTCCCAGATGCATACTTCTAATTACAAAAGTGGTCAAAATTAGGTGCATAGTTATGATAAAAACAGTTTGAAGCGAAAAAATGGTTTAGTGAAGAATTACAGAATCTAAATTTTTATACAGCCCGCAGGTCCCTATACTTATATTTAGGGACGTTTTGTGTATTCAGAAGAACTGCAAACGCAAAAAGTTCCGTATCTGTACGACATATGTTCACTGAGAAATTTGAGTGCAAAATTACCATGCATAGTATGGAACCGTATAGAAATGGAGATACGAATATATCCACTATCAGAAGGACAAGGAGGTTTAAGAGTTAGATATGATCATGACAAAAAAGTTGTTGTTCAACTCAAGAAACAGCATAACATTTGTCTAATCACTAGTATTGAAAATAAAAATATATGTTTTGCATAATACATAACATCACAATGGGCAAACTCATACTAATTTAATAAAGATAATTTGAAATAATAGCATAGTAAGTAGTCCTTTTTCGCAGGTAACTCAAATAAAAACGAAATATAAATAAACACTGAGGTTAAATATCGTCTTTCATACTTTCTCACTACATGTGTTCCAAGTGTCTTCCCTGGACGACACCACATATACGGACACGTGGCAGAAATTCGTCTTGAACATTTTTTAGCATTACACGCGTGACATATCTGATGGCGGATGAAATGCGATTCTGCAAATCTACTCAGTTTATTGATTCTGTTTCATAAATCTTGCTTTTTAAAAAACACGAAAGAAATAAATCTATGGGATTTAGATCCGGCAATCGAGGAGGCCATTCTACCAAGGAGGCCATTCATTACCCATAACCTATGATGCTATCTTGAAACATGCTACGCAGTGTTCAGGAGGAGGCTGTTTTGTGGGCTGATGCCCCATTATATTGAAACCACATCTTGATGAGGTCTGTTAACAAAACATGGTCATCTAAGAAGTCAGCTAAAGGTCCACATAACAGATCTACATACTTTGTACCTGTTAAAATATTATAAGAAATGAAGGTCCTCATTAACGCTTCCTTCCAGGTGCCACACAAAACGTTAACAGACTATCGTACTTGATGCTTGTTGGGTCGTATGACATGCACAAAACACAAGTGTATATTCTGCCTATTCACAACACCAGTTCTTAAAAACGTGCACTCATCTGTCCAAAGAATGTCATTCAGAAACGACGAGTCTGTTAGTAGCTTGTTCAAAATGAAATAGCTAAAATCAAACCGTCTATCATTATCTCCTAGCAAAAACGCTTGTACCAGTTGCTATCGATAAGGATGTGCTCCGTGTATATTTAAAACGTCCATGCATGAGATTTTATGCAGCAACAAGCATCACTAATATCCCTAACACTACACTGTGAATACGCAAGATCATATCCCAAAATCTGCTCGTCAGATACATGCATACTTGAGCTTCCAGGTCGACGATATTTTTTTTTACGTTACCCGTTTCTCGTAAGCGCTTTACAACATTTAAAATCATATTTTTAGACGGATGGCTAACAGTTGGTAATTTAATTGCATATTACCTTGCAGACTCTTGTCCAATCCGATTATACAGGCCATAAATTAATACCATTTCTACGTACTGTTCCATGGTGTACATTTTAACAACAAGCATTGAAGAAAGAACTAAATACATCTGTTGTAAGTCACCTTTACTGAGCAATGAAAGGCTTACGTAATTTTCTATCTACCAATCGGTATGCAGTGAGTGAAAATTGCATAGGTACCTGCAAATTCCCCTGCAGTACCGGGTACTGCTTTGACATAATAAGGATAGGGACAATACAAAACTCGATTCCGTCTTAAAATAATTGTAATCGTTGGCTTAAATCAAGTGATCATTGACTGAGTTAAATGTTAGATCGCTAATGCGAAGTAAAATCGACTAATCTTAGTTTAATCCCCAGCCCCCTGAATACTAGGCCTGAGCGCTGACATAAAAATGGCGGCTGTCGAAGGCGGATTTTTTTAAACGTATGTACGGTCCCTTAAATATGGACACCAGTATTTTGTAAAAGATTTCTCTGACTTCTTTAATCTGAGAAAAATAAAGGCGAAAAAACTTAAAAAAATACTATTGGTACGGATATTTAAGGGGTCGTTCACACTCTGAAAAAAATCCGACTTCGGCAGCCGTCATTTTTGTGTCAGCGCTCAGGCCTAGTATTGAGGGGGCGGTTTTTAATCTTTAACTGATGTCACAGAAATTGTCACATAACTAGTCTGAAGCGGTCTGTGAGACCGCTACAACGAAAGATGAATAAAAGGCACGACTAACTCATAGGATGGTGTTTTTGTACCAAACTTTTTGCATAGGACTGTTATAATTAAAATTCACCTATTCAAAAGTCTCTGGTTATATTAAAGTTATATTATACTATATTAATATATTATCTGGTATATTAAAGTTCCAAACGGAACAAAATTTCGGTAGTGTTTGTAGTTCAACTGAAAATTGCAACTTAAACTATAAAAATTGAAAAAAGCCGCGGTCTGAGAGACATGTAACATCAGTTAAAGGTTATTTTCAGTTTTCCGAAGCTCAAGGAAAGCCAACTTTCGGTGTTATAGAGTCTAAATGGGCTTACCAGAGTGATAGGAGCGCGTTTTGGTTTAAAACTAACTCCAGGAAACACAAGACAACTGCGTGAATTTGCCCATACTTGAGTTATTTTATAAGAGATATAATCATGCATACACGACAGATTTTCTTTACGTTTAAAACAAACCGAGTAATAGAAGTTTAATGTTGAAGTATATTTTTTGCATCGAAATAGGGGGTTATTCACAAATGTAGTAGAAATATAAAAATTCGTCAAATACAACCAAAAAATAGTTGAGAGGAAATTCAACATTGCAATTTAATATAAATGTGAAATCTATAATCATTCTGACATATTACTGCAAAATATACAATTTGTACTGAACATATAAGAGGATAAAAATAACAGAATTTTATTAAATAAAAGGAGGAAAAACAAGATCCTCAATTCTTTACAAAATGATATATATTTTTAAATGCCGTTAGATTAGATTGTTTTTCAAATCGTGAGTTGTGCCATGCGTTTTAGCTTTTGAAAATTGATTCTTATGTATTTTGTAGTGCTGAATCCGAAAATGAACTTCATTTTAAACATCATGTCAGGATGTCTCTCAAATCGAAAAGTTAAAATTGATCGCCCTTCTCCTCCCAAATTCACCAGACCCCTGAGCTGTTTACTTGTAAGAAAACCAGTATAAGCTAAAAATTTGAATAATTAAATAAAAGTAAACTGAATAAAAATGTCATACCTATTTTATAGAATCAAATTTTTCGCTAATTTTTAAACGTGAAATTTACGATTTGCGAAAAATCCTGACATGATGATTAAAAGTGAAGATATTTTTTTTGTATTTGGCGTTAAAATATACAGAAAACGTAATTATAAAAATTAAAAACACAACCATCGCAGGTTTGTGTTATCTAATCTAAAACACTTTTTTTTAAACTTGTTGACGGTAGTCTATCAGAATTTTTATGTGTTATTCTCTAATATAAGTATGTATAAGATGGTAAGCGTCAAAAATCTTAATAGTATTATATTTTCACAGGATTTAAGTAAGTATGTAAAATTTGACTTCGATCGGACATTATAAAGAGAGTTAAACTTCGAGTACAAATTTTAAACTAGAAAGAAAGATTGTTGCAATTTAAATAAAACCTTATGAAAATAACATAATTTTTATTAAACGAAATCATAGCCTCAAAGCCTTACAAAATAAAACACATGATAAAATACAATTACTTTAACTAATCTGAAATTTAACTAATAAAAGTTAACTCACTCGTAATAGTTGTACAATTTCTTCCAAAGCGCAGATACATTGAAATAAGTTTATGTACTTTATATACGACCCGTGAAAGCATGGCCGATCATGCATTTCAAATTTCATTACTTGTTAGTGTCACAGTATATTTTTACTAAATATCAATTATAGGACCGGGGGCCGTATAAAAATATAATTTCGTAATTTTTTAATAAACTAGGGGGCTCGGCCCCCTACGAGCTACGCTCGCCAACCTCCGTCCAGACACCGCAGACTCTAAATGCACGCTAATGTGATTGGCTTTAAAAAGATTTCGAAAGATTGAATTATAATTTAAAAAACAGTGGCGATTTCCCTATAAACGGATTTCTATTCATTTCTCTTTGATTGGGGAAATTTTAGCGCCAAATCCGCTGCGGTACTACTTGATTATCCCGTCGACTAATTTCGCCAAATTATATAAATCGCCAAACCAGTCGCCAAATTATACAAATTGACATAATTTTTATTTTAAATAACGAAAGAACAAATAAATTAGTACAACATTAATAAAAATACAAATAAAACGTCGAAATAAAAATAACTTGATGACGTAGCCACGTGTAACAACATTTCAAAATAAGCTAATATAAAAGGAATTAAGTAAACAGAAACTTTTTCTCCCGGTATTTTTTAACAAAGCGAAAAGAAAGCTCTTTTAAATGAGACATTTTAAATTAATCGTTTTTAATCTGACGTAATTTTGACCAAACTATTCTTTCTCTTTTTAATATTCACGTCAAAATACTTGTGTTAGAAATAAAATATTATTTGCGCTTTCCTAAGAAAAATAGTTGAAAAGTATCCTCTCAAAATATCAAATAAATGTCTAGCGCAATTTGTAAATTTAAACCGTTTTGCAATATTATTTTTGTTCATTTTATGTAATAACTGTAACGTGACGTAAATATGACGTAATTTCTCCTATTTAAGACTTCTAACGCATGTTAATAAATTTATTATTTTACAAATTCCTTTCTCTCTTAAAATTCACGTGTAATTATAGTTTTTATACCGTAAATTTTAATAAGTTCCTGCTTTTTGTACATAATTATTTAATTCTAATTCCAAATGCTTTTTCTGTTTATAATAGTCACGTGTAAATAAATTTTTAATTTATTACACGTATAAATATTTTTTTTTCAAGCAAACATTATTGTTTCCGCTGTTTATACAGTTGTCAACAGTTTAAATTAATATCACTTTCTAAAATCTGTAAAATCTGAAATGCTGAAAATTTGAATTTAAAATAGAAATAAAACCTCAAAATAATAGCCAAATTAAAAAAAAGAAATACAATCTGCACACCGGGAACTTCAAACGTATAAAATGATCTAAAAATGATTAAATTCGCATGAATAGTTTTTTCTCCTATAAAAATTTTTTAGTGGAACGATTTTGTGCAACTTTAGCATTGAATATCTCTTAAAATAATTCTTCGATTTGAAAACTGCTTGCATCAGCGTGTTTATCAAACATTTCTGTATAATACTACCGATTTGCATATTTTTGTATGCATTATTTCTCTTAATATTAATGAAGAAAGACCTCCGGTCGCAAATAATTCAAAACCGGCGGCGGCGGCGGCGGTGACAGCGGTAGTTACTTTTTTTTTAGAATAGAGAGATATTTTTCTCGACCCAAATTGCTTTAAACAGAATTCTTTACCTTATTTAAACCTTTTTTGTAATTGGAAGTATGCATCTAGGAACAACGGTTGCGAAAATGCAGGGCGTTCAGGTTATACGTGGAACCCTGTATATATGTCTAACATTCCATATAAAATTATTGCTGTGTCATATTTTTTTATACTTTATTGTCTGCAACTTTAATGGTTTAGAGCAGCTTTATTGGTTCCAATAAGTTTCAATTATAAATTCCAATCTTTATTGGTACGTGACCCACCTTTAATTAAAAATCGTAATCCACCTAATATGAGGGTGTTTGTATTATATCAGTATGGAAATTTTGTATGGGCTCTATTAGCTGTCGGCAATCCTATCGTGTGAAAAAGCCAAATTTTCCTACGAAGGATGCACTATCAACAAAAACAAGAATTGGTAATATCGATGTGTGTAAATTGAACCATAATTAAAAGAATAAGTATAATGAAAAATACGTTTAATTATTATGAAAACACAACTTTAGAATCAGTGAGATTTTTGGGACTGGTGTTTACTGATAAGAACATCTATATCAGAGTTAAAACTGGACAATTTTAACCTTAAGTCACTTTCTACGCGCAGTATTTTTCTGTATTTGTTTTTCAAAAACAGCAAAGTAGAAAAAACACGTTCGCACAAGTATCTCGTGTTGAATCACACCAAGGACATCAAAGTTGATTTAGATATTTCTGGATTACTGTTCCTATGTTCATCCAGGAAAAAATTAAGGATTTTTTCCAGTATTGTCATGATGATTGTACGACTACTGACATATCTCAGAACGAGGTCATACCATAATACCGACTGTTTAAGGAAACACTGTCTTCTCGTTTAGTTTAAGCTACTAGCTTTCATGATTATTGCGTTGTAAAATATTGTATTTGTTATATACACTGCTCAAACAAATTAGAGGAGCAAGCAAAAAAAGTAAAGAGAACACTGCGAGACAGCCATGTATGGCCATAAAATGGAGTACACGTGTATCAATGCGCAATATAGAAAGAAAGACGCAAAAAATTGTAAGGGAGCTTTTGTTCTTTGAAAAGAGGGAAAGAACATGCAAAGATGGTTTTTAACAACAATTTGGTTACATGTAAATGATGCAAAAAAGTATTGTTTAGAAATGATGCAAGGTTTTTAATATGGCGTGTGGTCTCCTCAAACAGCAAAGACTGCTGCACACGTGTTATCCATGGCTGCGATGAGGTTATCGATAAGGCTTCGGGGAATACTGTTCCACTGCTCAAGAATTGCAATCTCAAAGTCCCGGAATATAAAAGAGGCCTTTGTCTAGCAACAATGCACCGTCTGAGTATGTCCCAAACATGCACGATCGGATTCAGGTCAGGAGAGCATGCTGGCCATTCCATACGCTGTATTGTTTTAGCTTGAAGCAAGTTTTCCACAAGACGAGCTTTATGATGTCTGGCATTATCATGCATGGAAAAAAGAAATCACTAATTGCTGCAACAAAAAATACCCCATTAGGTCTCAGTATCTCGTCTGTATAACTTCGGACCGTCAAAGGGCCATTACGAATGATATGCCGGCCCGTACGTCCACCTATGCTGATTCCAGCCCATAGCATCAATCCACCTCGTGTGCAATGTATCTTTCACGAACGAATATGGGATTATTTTGAGTGCCTCTTACTCCCTATGCCAAAACACATAATATGTCACATTTTGGACTCGTCTGTAAATAGAATTTGATTCCAACAACGTCGCCTCGAAATTCGATGTTCAGTTGCCCACCTTCTTTGGGCCCCACAGTTGCTTGAGATCAATGGAATACAGACCACTGGCTTGCGTGCATAGAGACCACTCTGATGAAGCGTATTTCGGACTGTTTGGCTGGACACCCTCCATCCTGTGGCCAAGTGCAACTGTGTTTGCAGCAGAGTAGCATTCCCCGTTACGTCTCGACGAGCTGTTAAAAGGCTATATCGGACATCAGTTTCTGTTGTAGCACATGGCCGGCCTTGCACTTGTCGATGTCTACTATTCCATGTATCTTGGAATCGATTCTACATCCTTGCATTGACACTTCTTGCGACCCCAACAGCGTCCGCTACACTTCGTTCTGTTTGCCCGGATTAAAACTGTCCGGATAACACGCCAAACCATGTATTCCGATACATGTAATCGTTGTGATATTTTCAATTCAACTTTTCTCAAAATACAAGCTGAGCAATTGAATTTCGCAACTGAGACTATGAAACAGACTTTTCTGCAAAATCTGGATCTCTGCACTTAACTCCTTTTCTGATTTTTGATGTCATAAACTTTAATTTGCATGTGGATTTTTTTATCTGTTTTCTACTTCGCTTTAAATTATAGATGTTTTATTTTACATTACATATCAGTGTAAATATTTGCGTAATTTTATTAAAACCATGTGCTCACCTAATTGTTTTGAGCAGTGTATTTTTTTAACAAATGAAATAAAATATATATTTTTGTGGCAAGCCCTGATTATTCCGCGACCCACCAAATCACATACCGCGACCCGAGCACAAAAAAAAATTGTGTATGGTTAATTGTGTTTAGCTTGATAGACCGGGAGCCGGCAGCACGGACAATCGACCAGTCGAGTTCACGGAAAAAATTCTAGAATTATTTAAACCTTGATTCGCATATTAAAACGCAATCGGTCTGCTAAGTCATATCTTGGTGGAAAACACATGAAAACCCGATTTTAGCGGCTGACTCGTAGGTTTACCATTCTGTTTCCCTGCTCACAGTCCTCCATGTTTTCATACCTTTGAGTGCAGGAAAGCACAATGGTAAACCTACGAGTCAGCCGCTAAATTCGGGTTTTCCTGTGTTTTCCAGTAAGATATGACTTAGCATACCGATTGCGTTTTAATATGCGAATCAAGATTTAACTAATCTTATAATTTCATTCTTGAACTCTATGACATGATTGTCTGTGCTGCCAGCTCCCGGTCTATCACTAGTATACTATTTAATTCATATATACCTAAACATGACGTAAAATTGTGGAGATGAAACTGAAGCAAATACATATATAAAAGTATTATTGGAAATTTATTTCCTCTCAAGGAGATGACAAAATATCATAAGTACGCACAATCATATTATTTTTAAAGATATATAGTAATCCTTATAAATAAAAAATGAAGAGTCGAATGAAAAAAGAAAAAGAGAAGTCTTTTAATTAATTCCACATTTTTGGAACAATCTGACAAATTCGGAAAACAAAGAAATTATTTTGTAGGAAAATCGCTTGGCGTCTGATTTTTTATTTTCGTTTAGATACGAAAATCCTTTGCTTTTAAGCAAAAAAGGGAATCATGATTACGTAATGAAGTTTCATTAATGGATACAAGTGAATATTAAAAAGTCAATTGCACTGTAACTTGGTAGAATATTATTTTTTAAATTCTAGCAAATACGGAATAAATATATCTGAAAAATAATGAATAATTATTTATACATACAGTTATTTTGTTCAATGCTATCTTTTTTTATTAAAAATGTAGATAATGTACATAATGCAGGTCAAAAAACTGCATTAAAGAGATATTGCCATGTCGAAATGTTAGTAACGAATTTTATAAGTTGGATACGCTTTCGTTCCCCATTTATCAAATAAGTAGAAAAAGAAGAAATGAAAAAAATTCAGATTAAAAACGAGTCTCAGTGAGTGTGTGTTTTTATCTACATAACATGTAATACACATAAATACATGTGCCGCTGTTTACGTATTGGTTTCTCGATGTACAATATTACTAATTGCACTATATTTTTATTCCGAAAAGAAACACTATTTCAAAATAGTAATTTATGAGTTATTTAATAACATGATAATTAAAACGTATATTAGTATTCGGAAATTGTAGAAGGATTTTAAATTAAACCGTAGACAACTTAGAAGCACTGAAAAAACGTTGTGACGTATGCTGAATACATTTTCTTTTAGGTAGCTTCAATACAAGAAGTAAAATCTGCCTATTGCAGCGATCCGGAGAA
Source organism: Maratus speciosus (assembly GCA_963932465.1). Lineage (NCBI taxonomy): Eukaryota > Metazoa > Arthropoda > Arachnida > Araneae > Salticidae > Maratus > Maratus speciosus. The sequence continues at coordinate 75,750,863 of OZ010786.1, read as the reverse complement.
AAGGAGTTTCGATAAAGTTTAGTATGTTTTAACCGATTATGACCCACAGACTCAAAATTAACCTCGCTTTTAAATATTGATATGTATTCTTATATGAAAGAATAAAAAATAAATTATTCCTAAAATTCAAAACTTAAATTAAAATCCCCAATTTTCATTTTTCTCCATTATTAGATTTATTTCTTTATTATTTCTTTTCTTTTATGAGAGAATATTTGGAGGAAAAGAATTTTCATGGCATATAAATGTCGTATGCATATGTAAGCGAGGTCTTCTGTCTAACGTTTCTTAACACAACTGTTTGGTGACAGAGTTATGTCCTGCCGTTTCTCATTTACGTGGTCGACAAGGTCCCTTGATCTCCTTCCGATGGATTTCGTTCTGCGGGGATACCTGATATCAAAAGTGTTTGCATTTAATCCGCAAACTGCATCTGATTTAATATATTCCATCAGAATTCAGGTCCAACAAATTCTCTTGATATGATACATGCTTCATTGCTACCCACCATCTGCCGCATACAAAGTGTCATCGTGTGTGAAAGAGTTCATGTGGAAAATTTCTGAAGCACAATAAAATGTTTTGCTTTCTGTTTCATCTCTGTCTTTATTGGTTGTTTTTACTTTTCTTCTTGATCTGTGTAGCGCAGACAATTTTCGTGCTACGGGTACCGTTCCAACGCTATTTATGGTTTTCCACACTAGAGATCATGTGCTTAGTAAAAATGTTGGTATTGCATTTTGAAATTTTCGAAATTTTATCACAGTGGCAATAACTGTTAGATTTTAACTGTTGTTTTTCATATGATTCGTCAGCTCGTACCCGAAAATACTTTGCACCAAAATTTCCTTCTGTTTCTATAATTGGTATAATAGTTAGATGCTCCATTAATCGGGATAGTTTTTTATAATTCTTTATGTATATGATTTTTGTAATAATATAACATTCATATTTATGAACCGATTTGGATGCAACATAGAATGTGTGCATTATATAGCAAGGTCTCGAAATAGATATCGAATTCGCTAGTCACCTTCATCCGTCATCTTGAATCGAAATGAGGCCTTGAATAATAAAATTGAAAATTGTCAAATTCAAAAAGATATACAAAATAATAAAAAAAAACTTTTTTTCCCCTTTAAATGTTTTATTTCATATAAGGATTGCGGAACATTTTGTTTTCACTCCTATCTCAAAACATGGCTGATATATAGCAGTTTTAAATTCTAAAGAGGCTGAGATTTTACAACAAGACAGCATATTCTCATTCTGTAACACTCGTATTTATGAACCGATTTTGACTAATCCTGTGTATAAAACATCGACTTATTTGGACTTGTCTCGACTTATTTCGTTTTCCAGTTTCATCCGCCATATTGTTTCAAAATGGCGAGAACGTAAAAACTAGAAATTGAAAATGTTTTTTTTTTTTTTTTTTTTTTTTTTTTGCCTTTAAGTGTTTGGTAATGGTACAACGATTCCGGAGCAAATTTTTTTCGCTGTTATACTGATAAACGGATAAGATATAGAAGTTTTAAGATCAGTACGCAATAAAGAAGCCAACTTGGATATAGATAAATAATTTCCAAACATTCTCATTCAAATACAGTATTGACGATAATAGGGATTGGCTCTTAAATAACTGGGTTCCACTCATCTTAGCTTTGTAATTTTGAATAAAATTCGCTTAATAAATAAAAAAAAGGAGTATGGAAACTACCTTTTCCTACCAGTACAAACAAGATAGGACTTTTTCTTATAAATTAAATTTCGAAAAGAAATGCTTCTTTAATCCAAAAATTATGCTGTTAGAATCAGTAAAATGCACTTAAAAATCCTCTGTGTACCTTTCATTAACTATATATTTTATGTGTTAGCTTAAAAATATAAACTATGTCATCAGACATAAACCCATTAAAAGCTTTTTAATGTATGAAAATGATTATGAAATTTAAAATTCTAATTATTGCACGATAAAGTGTGGATTTTTTAAATCAAATGCTCACCTGGAATTTATAAATCAGCATGCACGATCCATCCTGAAGCACTGGAGGAATTTTTTTGGTCTTGAATAATTTAATTATAAAACTTCATCATCTTTTAGTAATATATTTACTAAACTGCATCTTTGCGTGATAACAGATAAATTATGTGTTTTCAAATAAGATTATTCTTTCAAGATTTATTAAAACGAGCACCTGTTGTATTTACACCTAAATATATTTCAATATTAAATGGGAAACTTAACAGATGGTTAAAAAGAGGAAAAATCATAGACAAATTATCAAATATTCGTGTGTTTGGTTCAATTGTAATTTCCATTAAACTTATTATTATTGTTGTTAAATATTTCGATGACATATTCAAGTATTTTTAATTTCATCAGAGAGACGGAAAAATAATTATTTTGCTTACATTCAGGCTGAGGAAAGATGTATTTTAATCTCTGTGGTTACAAATTAAACATCATTCGAAAATTAAATGAAAAAAATTTTCGTGAAAATGCCATGAGGCTTTTCTCATTTCTTAAAACAATAAATGCAATTTTTTTCTATAAATAATTATTTTTATAATTATGTTATTATGTATTATATAAAAAATTTAATTCATCCGAAAAATGGAACTACATTTTTGTTAATTGGTAAATTTGCCGCATTTGATGTAACTAAATAAAATTTAATAACCGAAAAGTAATAACCGAAAAGTTTAGATTTTTGTGTTGATAAAAAATGAAAATTTTGAATAAAAATCGTTTATATTATTTTTTTTCTAAAATTATAAGTTTCATTGATGCTGATGAAATGTGAGTTTTGAAACAAGAATATGTATATGAATATGCAGATTCGGCACATTGCTATTCTGTTACATATTTGAAGGATGTGAAATGTTTGATATAATGTTAATATAGTTTAACTGTAAAAATTTTACGGAAATTATTAAATGGCTTAAAGATAGAATGCTTTTGAACTTGCGGTAGCAATATTAGTATATGATAAAAGCGATAAGAGCCTTAGTGACCTTCAAAATAGTTTTCAACCTAGCCGATGAACTTACCCTCTCCAAACTAAAAAAACCTTTTGAGATATGTATACTTTCTGAGGTATAAAGAGCAATAATTGCCAATGGTGTTCTTTTTTAAATTGGATAAACAAGCATTCTTTAAATTTTGAATTTTTCTCATTGTTTTTTTTTTCTCGACACAGTTTCTTATTGGTTGAGTCGCATAATTCCTGCAATCCTATTGCTCAGTAACTATATCCCTCGAATCCACTTCTACATCCGGGGCGCGATTTCAGAACTTTCTTGGGGGGGGGGGGGGGCAAAGGTTTTTTGAGATAACACAGCAAACACATACTTTCCGGCACACGACTGGACATTATCCGGCAGTGTCGGTTAATTGTCGGCATAGGCACAGTGGTTTCGGTGAAGTGTCGGCAGCATGTCGGCAACTGAAAATCAAGAATCTGCTTTTTCGACTGCCGGTTACCGCAATCGGACCCATTATGGTTATACATCGGCAAGTGACGCAGGACCGATATGTGATTTCTGATAGTGGCCCGATTAGATTTGCCAACATCGGTCCTAATTCGGAATTTGCAGTCGTAGCCGACATTTTTTTTTTCTTTTTCTTAATTTTGTTTGAGTTTAAGTTTTGATAAGATATGTATATTTCATGTATTTCATATAAAATTCTAACAGTGATAAACAACAAAATAAAAATGTCAAAAATAGCCTACATTTATTTATTTTTAAAAAGTTGTTATTGAATTCATTTTAAAAAGGACTTAATGTTATTTGAATCATCAAAAGAGTTTTTTAAATCGCTCCTTAAAATTATTATTCATTATAAACTTAATCGCAGAAAAAAAAGTAGCCATGTTTCTTATTTTATTTAAAAATCAAATTATTAAAAAGTGTTTTAAATTATTTTCAAGCTATAAAGAAAACTACAAACTTTTTAGCATTAAAATTTAAAAGAAAGTTTCAGAAATCTCCCACTTCTAAAAAATTATTAACCAAAAAAAGAAAAAAAGAAAAATTAATTTTCTATTTTATTTGATGATTAAAAAATGTTGGCAAGTAAAAGAATCATTATTGCTACATAATCACAAAAAATATATTCTACATTAAATCATCCACTGACTAAAAATGAACTCTTATTCTACTTGAAAGGGATTAATTACCAACTTATTTTTTTATTAAAATTAGTTTTTCTATGTTACAAATATATATTTCTTGAATTAACAGATTTAATTACATTATAATTCCTAAAGAAAAAATTGTATTAACAGAAAAACCTCTGAAATGGACTTATTTTATTTAATAAGCATTCTTAAATTCATAAGAAAAATTCAGAAATATCCCCATTTAAAAATTATCTTCCAAAAGAAAAAAAAAATGTAAATTAATATTTTTATTTTATTTTTTAATTAAAAATATTGATAAGTAACAAATTAATATTGCAACATAGTCATTAATTATATATTCTACTCAAAATCATCAAAACGACATAAAATGGATTCTTATTCTAATTTAAAGTTATTAATTACCAACTTTTTATTTAATAAAATAAATATTTTCATGTCAAAAATATATATTTTATAAATTAACGCAACGCGTGTAATTACATTATAATTCCTAATAAGAAAATTAGATTAACTGAACAAAACCTCCAAAAATATTTTTTTACACTTAATTATTCTTAAATTTATGAGAAAAACTATTAATTTGCTTTAACGAATTCGCTAAAATATTTATTTCATTCATTTAAATATTAAATTATCTTTTAAACGCGCGGGCGTAAGAGGATTACAAATAAATAATTAAAAAAATAAAATAAAAACACTTCAAAATTCTAATTTTCCCATCTACCATTTACCTTCAACGACATACAATTACTTATCGATATGTCTTCCCCTGATCAAGTCTCTGTGGCCAAGTAGTTAAGGCGTCTTCTTCCTGTCCTTGGGTTCGTCGGATCAAACCCCGCCTTTTCCGGCGCCGAACACATTCCTTTCAAATATACATCTCACGATGGCTAATAGATGGCGCCATCAAAACAGATTTTTTTTTCAATTTATGCTGGTGTCGGGCTGTGGCCTACATTCGTATGAATAGCTATCGGCATAGTGTTCTGCCGATACCAGACCGCCTGCGTGCCTCATGAATCGGACCGCATTCGCGCGGCGTATCAAAAAAGATACGGAACCGGTAGCGTGCCTGTAACGCCGGTAGTGGCAAGCGGCTGTCACCGATTGGTTACCGATAGCTCTGTGTTTGCTGGGAAGTTATATAGGTAAGGGTAGGACCTGAGCGTCTACCCCCCCTCCCCGAACGAGAAAAGTAAACTGAATCATGCTTATAAAAGCATTAAAAACGTTGAATACGGAAACTCAAGAACCAATGAAATATTTCGTTTTAAACAGGTTTACGTCTTAGCAGTTAAAATTTCGATATATTGAATATGAAAAATTTTCTTTTCAGACAGAACTCTATTGCAGGTTTTATTTTTATAGTTATCCTCAAAGACTGTTAAACCATCCATTCCATTATATAGCTCTGAAAAGAGATGTATTACAGTAAAACTTGTAAGAACGAAGCCTGTCTATGACAAAATTCTTTCTCACAAGGGTAAAAATCAAATTTCAATGTAAAAACATCATACAATTCTGCTTGTCAAGAACGAGACCTGTCGAAAGCGGAGATTTTCTAGTCCCTTTCTACATTTTCTTTTCAGGTTTCACTACAGGGGCGTCATTGCAAGAGTTTCCTAGCGAAGGCAAGGAAATTTTTTCTTTGAGTAACAGGGAACGTGCAGAGTTTGACAACGTGTAAAACTGCAGAAATCTCACGGAAAATGGGAAAATCCAGCTCAATAAAAAAGATCTGCGTGATTATGTCTCCTTAACTTCTTCGCGGACATGTGACTATTCTGCAATTTTTCTTATTTTTTCTGAAAGTCCACTATTTTTTTCAAACTAGGGGGGTCGACCCCCTACAAGCTACGCTCGCCAACCCCCGTCCAGACACCGCAGACTCTAAATGCACCCTAATTTGATCGGCTTTAAAAAGATTTCGAATGATTGAATTATAATTTAAAAAACAGTTGCGATCTCCCTATAAACGGTTTTCTATTCATTTCTCTTTGATTGGGGAATTTTAACGCCAAATCCGCTGCGGTACTACTTGATTATCCCATCGACCAATTTCGCCAAATTATATAAATCGCCAAACCACTCGCCAAATTATACAAATTGACATAATTTTTATTTTATATAACGAAAGAACAAAATTAGTACAACATTAATAAAAATACAAATAAAACGTCGAAATAAAAATAACTCGATGACGTAGACAACATTTAAAAATAATCTAATATAAAAGGAATTAAGTAAACAGAGTCTTTGTCTCCTGGTATTTTTTAACAAAGCGAAAAGAAAGTTCTTTTAAATGAGACATTTTAAATTAATCGGTTTTAATCTGACGTAATTTTGACCAAGCTATTCTTTCTCTTTTAAATATTCACGTGAAAATACTTTTGTTAGAAATGAAATATTATTTGCGCTTTCCTAACAAAAATAGTTGAAAAGATCCTCTCAAAATATCAAATAAATGTCTAGCACAGTTTCTAAATTTAAACTGTCTTGCAATATTATTTTGTGTTCATTTTATGTAATAACTGTAATGTAACGTAAATATGACGTAATTTCTCCTATTTAAGACTTCTAACGCATGTTAATGAATTTATTATTTTACAATATCATTTCTCTTTTTAAATTCACGTGTATACTTTTTATGACGTAATTTTTAAAAGTTCCTGCTTTTTATACGCAATTATTTAATTTTAATTTGAAAGTATCTTTTCTATTTATAATAGTCACGTGTAAATAAATTTTTAATTTGAAGCAAACATTATTGTTTCCATTGTTTATACAGTTGGCAACAGGTTAAATTAGTACAATTTTCTAAAATAAGTAAAAAATATCTCTCGAAATGCTGAAAATTTGAATTTAAAATAGAAATAAATCTTCGAAAAATGAGTCAAATTAAAAAAATAAATGAATTCTGCACACCGGGAAATTATAACGTATAAAATGGTCTAAAAATTATTAAATTCCGATGTATAGTTTTTGCTCCTATAAAACTTTTTTAGTGGAACGATATTGTCCAACTTTAGTATTAAATATCTCTTAAAATAATTCTTCGATTTGAAAACTGTCTGCATCAGCGTATTTATCAAACATTTCTGTATAATACTTCCGATTTTCATATTTTTGTATGCATTATTTTTCTTAATATTAACGAAAATCGCGAATATTTCAAATTTTGAAAAAAAAAATCCCCAAATCGTCGCTGAAAAAATCGCTATTTTTTCTAAACTACCTTAGAAAATATTGCTAATTTCATCAGAGATTCATTCAGAATTTCATCAGAGATGCAGATTTCGTCAAAGGATTGTATAAACTGAAATCTCAAATTTTGTAAAAGGATTACAAAAATAATCGCGAATTTCGTCAAAAGACTGCTCAAAAACACGAAAATTTAGTCAAACAATCAAGGGGAATTTCGTCAAAAGATCGCGGAATAAGATATAAAATTTCATGTAACTATCGCGCCAAAAATTACAAATAATATTATTCGGTGGTAGAAAAAAATAATCACGAATTTCAACAAATGATCGTGGAAATGAATCGCGAATTTTGTAAAATTATCGTAAAAACAAATATGGAATTTTGTCAGTTGGTCGCGGAAAAATATTGTGAGTTTCGACAAATAGTTGCGAGAAAAAAATCAATTTTGTAACGGTTGCAGTAAAAATATCATGAATTCCGTGAAAATGTAGCGGAAAATTTCGTCAGATGATTGCAAAAAAAGAATCATGAAATTCAATCAGTCATGAGATAATCACCCCACGAAAGTCATGAATAGGTCCCGAAATTCGTAACTTTTATGATCTATAGCTATAAGAAAATATTCACTAGTGATTTTTTGAAAGTAAAGTTAAGGTAAAGCGTTAATTGTTTCGGATTGCGTTTTCACTATTTTGAGATGGGTCCGTATTAATACTATTTTTTAAAGAAATCCTGAATATGTTTCAGATAAAAAAGCTGCATATTTGAACATTAATGAATACTATATATAAATCTTCATTTTTCTACATAAAAGGTAAAGTTTATATCAAAGATATGATTGTAGGCTTCTTCTAAAATAATAGTATTAAAAATAATTATTTTTTTTTTTCATTTTGAGTCGGGTTGCCTTTCAATAGAAATCTTTTTAGCGGTTTTCGTATTTACATGAATTTACTGTAAAAAAAAAAAGACAATGTTACAAAAGACAGTCACAAAATTACAGTACTGCATCAAGACAGTTTGACGTATTTTCTTTGTTGCGACTGAGGTTCACTTTAAATTTTTCGGATTGTGCTTTATCTATTTCGGTCGGAATCGAGTTTTTAACAAGGAAGTCCTGAATATTTTTCAAATGAAACTATAGATTTCACTATTAATGGTCGCTCATAGTAACTCATGTGTTCATTTCTGTACATAAGAGGTAAAATTATAGACTACTTTATTATAAACGTGTTAAAATATGGAGTAATTTTCTTTTACTTTTTGGTTTGTAGAAGTCTGTCGGTTTTGGGGTAGAAGAAATTGTTTTGGCGTGTGCGTGCATATTCTATTCCTAGGTGTTGAAGAATTTTGAGAGTGTATCATAAATAATATGATTTAATAAAGCAAATAATTGACTAATCTGATAATATGGCAATGATTTCTTTAAATATAATGTGACACTAATTTATCCAAAAATGTAAAAAAGTCGTATAATTAAGAGCTTGAATTATACTCGTCCCTTCACCCCCCCCCCCCGCGAAAAAAAACTATCTGAAAAACTCTACCCCTGAACTTCTAGCCATGAGGAGGCTAGTTTTCCTATGATCAAGTTGTACACAGCTGAGAAGCAATTGATAAAAGAAAATGTCTCTCATGTATTTTTAAAATTAGCCAAAGTACGATATATGTCTCGCCTTAAGAGAGTTCGAATAGGAATGTTTTTTGATAACTATTAATTTCTATGCATAAAACAATGGCATTTCATATGCCGTTGCTTCGTAAACAATATAATTTTATATACTGACCCTTTTCTAATTTTGAATGTCTCCAAACCTTGATCTCGTGATCGTGAATTTACATAACTCATGCTTTCAAATCATGGATAATAAAATTACCAGAGCGTCAGTTAATTTTCTGATCACGCACGTCTTAAAGAAAATAAAGTATGTTTAAATTCAAATCCTACTAATCGGTCATCATTACATAAAGGCTTCTCGACATCAGCATCTAGGATTATTATTTATTCATGCTTTAAAAGCTAAACTTTAGAGATTTTTATATATTTTTCTTTCACATAAAATTTGATTACATATTCAATACACATACACAAACACATATGCTCAATCTATCTGACTTCTCCAGGAGTTTAAAACATAGATCACGACTTCATGTATTTGGCCCAAGTTAACGTCTTTCCTGGACTTCCATGATCTCTTACTTTCTCTACTTCATACCGATCATGATTCTTGACTGCAGTTATCTCATATGGCTCCAAATATTTTTCTTTAAGTTTGTTAGCATTGCCAAATTGCATCCTCTTTATGGCGAGGATATCTCCTATTTTTGTATTTTCATGGCTGTTTTCTTTTCTTGTCAAACTGCACCTTGTTTTCTTCTTGTATTTTGAGTATATTTGTCTTTGTTTCTTCTGTCATGGCTTCGCGTTCTTTCATAATACATTCAGTAAATTTTTCTTCCAAAATATTCTTGTTGTTTTGCATGCAACTGTCTTTCGTTTAAACTCCCGTCATTTATTCAGAGAAACTATACCTGGTGCTTCGTATTACTGTGCTATTCATAATTCTTTGCAATTTTTGTACATACTTATACCACTTGGATTCGTCATCACTATATAATTTTCACAAAACGAATATCATCACTCTATGTATTCTTTTCACCTAACCGTTTCCTCTTAGCATCCCAGTTGTTATCATTAGAGGCTGAATTCCTTCTTTTGCACAATATTCCTTGAACCCGCTTTCAGTAAAAGCTTTTCATTTGTCTGTTATAATTCTAGTTGGGTTCTCAAAAGTTGTTTGTTGTAGTTCCAATTTGTCTGTTACTTCCTTGGCCGACTTTGTTTCCACTGAATACAACATGCAAACTTCGTAAATGCATCTACTACGGTGAAAATATATTGATATTTTTATTTGTGAGTGATAATGGACCTATTTGATTGATGTGATAGGTTTCCAATGGTTTATCTCCTTTTGGTATAGGGCTTAGAAAACCTTCAGCTTTTTCCTGCTTACTATTATATAAGATAAAATCAACACAGTTTGCAATTACTGTTTCTACTTTCTTCTTTAATCCAGCTATGTAATATTATTGCTTCACTAGATTTTCAGTCTTTGGTACAGCAAAGTGTCCTCTTTCATGAATTTTTCGTATAATTTCTCGTTGCACCTCTTCCGGCACAACCAACATTTTTTTCCTTTTTCGAATCTGTATAAAACATCATGTTTTAGTAATTAACGGACGATCTATTTTTAACAAGCCATTTGATGCACTGTATGGATTCATCTAGGCTTTGCGGTATTGCGATGCTTTTCGTTATTTCTCCTTGCGATCAAGTTATCATTAATACAGATTGTGAAATCGCCACGTTTCGGCTTAATGCATCTACATGTTTCATTCTTGTTGCTGCTCTATGTTGTATCTCATAGTCATACTCTTCGATGAGTAGTGTCCATCTTACTACTTAAGGTGCTAAATCTTTTTTATTAAATGTTTTCTGGAAAGCAACGCAGTCCGTTACAATCTTGAATTTATTTCCCACTAGGTAATTACTGAATTTTTTTAGAGCTTCTATTATGGCTAATACTTCAAGTTCATAACTTGAATATTTCTCCTGTTGTCACGAAGCTTTCTTGCTCATGTATTGCTATGGGTGAAATTTTCCATCAGCTCTTTTCTGTAATAAAACTGCTTCAAATCCTAGGCTGCTTGCGTCAGTATGGAGTTCCAGTGTGGAATCTTGTTTACATAACTGAAGAACTCGTTTTGTTGATAAAATTCTCTTTAACTCATTTAAAGCTTCAAGCTGCTCTCTTTCAAATTTGAAACAATTTACTTTCCTTAATAAATCCCTTAGAGACTTGGAGATTTTGGTATTGTTCGGGATAAACTTTCCGAAGTATTCTGTAAAACCTAAAAAGGATTGTAATTGTTTTATTTTTGTTGGTTTAGGGAAATTTTGCACAGTCTTTGTTTTCTCTTCGGAGGGTTTTATTGTCCCATTTTCGATTACATAACCCAAGAACTCTATTTTCTTATTAAAAAATTGGCATTTTCTGAAATTAATTTCTAAACAATCCGCTGATGCTACTTTTAATACTCGTTTCAGCTTATTTATCCCATCTTCTTCATTGTCTGAGGGCATCACAAAATCATCCATATATACAATAGACCGGAGTGGAAAACAAAAAAGTTTGCGAATCAAATCGCAATAGTGCGAAAACGTTGAAACTCGTCAATACAAACATAGTAAAAGAAAAAATCTTGAAATCGGGCAATATCTTCCGTTCACGCATCACGTTCAAAATTTTTGAATTTAAATAAAAATTGAACAGATTGAAGAAAATTCGTAAAATATGTAAATTTTGTCCGATCGAAATACTATTTTGTACATAGCATGGTCTTGAGGTGTAGAATGGAGGGAAAATAACCACATACCCCTCCTCTATCTCTTTCCAACCACCTCGAAGGGGTGAAAATGGCCAAAATTTGTAGAATTAACCCATATTACAGGAGGTGTAAATATTGTCCAAATCGACCTGATTTTTTTTGTACATAAGGCAACTTTGAGGCTAAAACACGAAAACAATACCCCCTTCCGCCCTCTTCCCCGGAGGCGTACGAGACATCGAAATTGTGCAGCTCCTGGACCGTCCTTCAAAGGACGATTCAGGACTCACCACGGGACGGTGGATGACCCGAGAGTTACAACCACAATCTACCCAATCAAAATGTGGGCGCATACACTTATCCAGATCCACATGCAGATTCAGGTACAGTGAATTCTGATTTAGTGTTAAGTTTTAGCATGGTGGCACGAGAAGCGTTGGCGGCTATATGAAACCATCACATCTATCATGCCCATAAACGTTTCAGGAGGCCAATGTTACCAGCTTGACACTATGACAATGTATTTCTTGGTATGTCATTGCATGTCTGCCAGATTCAAGGTAAGAGTGGCTCTTTCCAATTGGAAATCAAGTATAGAACGTCAGTTGAAGAAATGTTTACCATAAGACGTGGACAGGTAATCTTGCTTTCAAAATAATTTATGATATCATAATCATTGGCGTCAAAATTTAAGGCCAGAATCAGAAATTGTTGACGGATTTGCCCTTTGTGGAAGTGTCTTTGGATTTCAGTTCCCGCCGAAGTCCCAGCATTCGAACATGTTGTCTACCAACCACTACCATTGAAAGGAGGAAGTTTCCTGGATGGACAAAGAAAAAAATCTGAATGACCTTCTTCACCACTTCTTGGACTTTTGCAAGCAGTTGGCTGGTTGCGAGTCTTTGCCTGTAATTACTTTTAATAGAATTGAATGCCACATTCCACACATTGATCCATAAATCCTGAGTAAAGATCAGAGATACCTACACGACATTGCCGTTTCCATTGCTGCTTGGTCTTGTTCCTCAGACTTAGCGAATCATGATTCGGGACCAATATCTCACTCTCGGAGGTTAACGACAGTAAACAGGTTACTGAGACTGTATTGTATATTTCATTGGAAACCCCACGAGAAACTCTTATCAACATTGTCATATATATTATGACATTATACGCACATCTGTGGCTCGAAATTAAGACAAGATCTTCAATCGTTGAGGGACCTAAACATAGTTTTGACTGCATCAAGAAATGTAGAACTTACCAGCAAAAGTCTAATAAGTGGTGAAACTGTTCAATCAAACAAACGCTTTCTTTGCCCATCCAGAATACCTCCTTCTTTCAATAGTTGTGGATGATGGACAGCACGTTCGAGCGCTGGGACTTCGGCGGTTACTGAATTTTAAAAACACTCCCACAAAGGGCAAACCAGTCAGACATTTTCTAGTTCCGGCCATACATTTTGACGCCAATGATTATTATGATATCATAAATTGGTTTGAAACCAAGATTGCCTGTCCAACACTTTTGGTAAACATTTTTTTCAGGTGAAATTGCAGACTTGATTTCCAATTTTAAAGAGCGAACTCTTCCAATGAATCTGGCAGACATACCATGTCATGCACAATCCGTAGAGCGCATTGTCAAGCTGGTAACACTGGCCTCCTCAAAAGTTTATGGGCCTGAGTGACGTGATGGATTCATAAAAACCGCCCACGCTTCTCGTGATACCATTCTAAAATTTGACACTAAATCAGCATTCGCAGGACCTGAATCTGCATGTGGATCTGGATAATTTCTCCGCCCACATTTTGGTTGGTTGAATGGTTGGGTAAGGTATGGGTGGGACTGGCGGTGCAGCCACTTTCCTGCGGTGAGTCCTAAGTGGCTCCTAGTAGGACTGAGCAAGAGAGCTACAAAATTTCGACTTCTTCGTATCCATCCGTGGAAAATGACGGAGGTGGGGGGTACTTTTTTTGACAATCAGCCTCAAGATTGCCTTATGTAAAAAAAAAATCAGGTCAATTGGCCAATATTTACACTTCCTGTAATTTGCATTAATTCTCCGAAAATTGGTCATTTTCACCCGCTTGAGTGGGCTAGAAAGGAATAGGGGAGTGGTGTGTGATATTTTTCGCTCATTCTACAACTCAAAGATATGCTATTTACAAAAAATGAGCTTTTTTTTTCTTTTTTTTGTGTACAAGCGGCGGCGTGTACAAGATTCCATGCAATGAATGTGATAATGTTTACATAGGTGAAACCGGCAGATCCATGGAAATTCGTCTTAAAGAGCACATCGGTGCATTTAAAAAAGGTAAATTAAATTCCAGGTTAGTGCAACAGGTACTTGACAAGGATCACACCCCCTCCTTTACAGATTCTTCAATTTTGAGAAGTAATTGCATAGACTTTTATTATAGAATTTTTATGGAGGGATGGTTTACTAAATTGCATCCATTAACCCTGAATGAATCAAGTCCTGTTCCGAATGAATATTTTGTTTTCTTAAATCATTGACTTTAACTTTGACTGGGTCCGGTGTATGCACGTTGTTTTGTTGTAAGTTGATTCGAATACTGATGAGGCTATGCGGTGCATAGCGAAACGTTTATTTTACAGTGTATAATTTTATATGATTTTATCTCATTTTAATTGTTTTGTATGTTTTTAGTAATTGTATTAAAGTCTGTCTACTGTTTCCTATTTAAATATTTTGAATTCAGACGTTAAAATGTATATATATCTTAGAAATACAGACTTTGCCACTGGCGATTTACAACACTTTCGTTTTAATTCATATTTGACTACTTATTCCGCTACTAGTTGCATGAGATTCCGTTTATTTATTCTACTACTAGTTGCTTTAAATCCTGGCACCGAGCCCCAAAATTTGTAGGACTGTTATATGTAAAATGTTTATTTATTGATGACTTGAATAACTAGACGTTGGAAAAACAACACATAAACTTTAATAAACTTCTATAAAAATGATTTTACACCACTTCGTTGATAGCTTCTTCAAATACATTACATTTCTCGAAATTTTCAGTTAGCCGGACGCCAGTGTTATATATACATAGTATATATCTATACATATATATACATGTATACATATATATATATATATATACATAGTACATATATATACATATATATACATGTATATATATATATATATATGCATGTACGTGCATACATACATGTATATATATATACATATATCAGTATATATGCATATATATGTATTTATATGTATACTAAGGGGCTCTGCCCCCTGCAAGTTACGCTCGCCAACCCCCGTTCAGACACCGAAACATCTAAAAGCATGCTAATCTGATGGGTTTTAAAAATATTAGAGAAGATTGAATTATACTGAAAAAAGCTGTGCCGATCTCATTGTAAACGAGTTTCCATTCAATTCCCTTTTATTTCAAAAATTTAAGGCGGGATCAGTTGCTGTTAAGACATCCAATGATTGTTTTCGTTTTTGATTAAAGACGATCAGTTAAACATTTGAAAATAAAGTAAAATAAAATGAATTAAGTAAACAGAGTCTGTGTCTCCCCGTATTTTAAAACAAACTTCGTAAAAATAGCCTATGTCAAGTGACTATCATAACAGTTCCGGGCGGACCACGTCGCTTTTTATACTCACTTGCCATTTTGGTACTTTACTGTTAGCCACGCACAGGTGATACGATGCCAAAAATTATTCTATCGCTATCATTTCATCTATATTATAATAGTTCAAGTCACCAGCTGCCATAAACAAATACGGTCTGATCCCTTCGCCTTTCATATGAAAGTTTGGCACAGATGTCATATACGCCCCATATTGGCGCGATTTTTTCCAACGCCAATTTGCGGAAAGCATCAACAGCATGAACAACAACATCCGGCATACCATATGAAGCAAAATAACGATACTTTGGCGCCAGTAAAGTACCCGTTGCGTATATGACATTGGCGTCAGAAAAACATCGCGCCAATATGGGGCCGTATATGACATCTGTGCCGAAAGTTTTTCATTGTTTTTCTTCGAATAAAACTACATAAAAGTTGCCATGGTCGCAAATAATTCTTGATACTGTTACGCCAGCCGGATGCAAATCTCACCACTCACCAATAGCTTTTTTTCAACCCGCCAGTTAGCATTTTTTTTTTCCGGTAAATTAAAACATTGATTTAAAGTCAGGTTTGGTGAGGTTTTTTTTTTTTTTTTTTTTTTTTTTTTTTTTTTTTTTTAACAACATTTTCGAATAGTAGTTACATATTTTTTTTGGTACTACTTAGTTATAGATTAAATACTTAAATACCTATAATGGTTAATCGTAAATGTCACATTCACTTGACTTTAAGCAAGTTACACGTGTTTACGTCATCAAGTGCTTTTTATTTCGACGTTTTATTTGTATATTTATTAATGTTATAAAAATATATTTGTTCTGTCGTTATTTAAATTAAAAATTACGTCAATTTATATAATTTGGCGAGTGGTTTGGCGATTTATATCATTTGTCGAAATTGGTCGACGGAACTAAGTAGTACCGTATTTTTTAATTATTTTCTATTATTTTCAAAGGAAAATAACAAAAAAAATAATTGATAACTATAGAACAAAATAATTTATATAATTTAAAAAAAGAAATAAATGTAAATAAACATTTATTATTAAATAAACAAGAATAGCCGCGTTACCATGCCTTTCAAAATACTACCATTTTGGCGCCAATTAGATACCCCGCCGCGTATATGACATGTGTGCCTAATATTTTTCTTTTCGTTTTGTTTTAAAATAAAGGAAGAAATGAAAGCTATCAATTTTAAATGTTTCAGTTTTAAAGGAAAGTTTTGTATTTTAAATAAAATGAATGAAAGGATTATATTTTAAATGGAATTAATGAAATATAAAAAATTGCGACGGGAAAAATGTTTGGAGATTTATCACCTGCGTCTCGCTAAAATAAAAATACCGTGTTCTTGATTTATCTATCAGAATCTTTCGATTTGGCGAAAGATTGTTCAAGTAAATTGAATAATGAATAAAAGTAACACGATACATTTCTTAGCATACATTTAAGGGAGGCCAAACTAATCGCCAAATTAGTTTAAAACAATAACCTCTTCTGAAATATGAAAATAAATATCTGTTATGATTAAAATATGAGTTGCCATAATTAGAAAAAGTATTTAAAATTAGAAAAAAAAAATTAATATTTCGAAAACTAATTCTAATTTAAAAATTCTAATACCAGTTTTGAGATGTGCGGATCAATACGGTTTTTTGGTGTTAATTTCATCGCAAAGTATTCCATAATTCAGAAGAAATCGCCATGAAACGTAATCAGTTGTTTAGTCCGTCGTTTCAAAGAATCGTTTCTTAAATTAGTTTCATTTCAGCCGTTTCATATATCCGTTTCATAAATTCATTTATTTATGATTTTATATATATAGGGTAGATGTATATATGTACAGACATATAACACCGGCGCCTGGATAACCAAAAAGTACTCATTTCTCACTTACAACCTATAATTCACTTTCTTTTAAACAATAGATTAGGCATAACAGTGCCTTCTTTGGCATTTCATATGCCGATGCTCCATGAACAATATAATTTAATAGACCGACTCTTTTCTAATTTTGCATATCTTCAAATTTTGATTTCGGCATCGTGAATTTTCATAACTCATGTTTAAAAATCATGGATAATAAACATATCAGAGAGTCAGTTAATTTGCTTATCATGCACGTCATAAAGAAAATAGACGATGTTTAAATTCAAACCCTACAATTATATATATATACATATCTGGTTTGAATGGATATATTCTTTTAATACCTAATTAATTTTTTTACTCTAATGTCCTACACCATATTTTTTAATAATATTTACAAAGATTACGTTATATATTACACTAACTTTTTAAGATCAATACACGAAACATAGCATGTATTTTCTCTAATCCAGTAATATTTTGAACCTGGAATTATGTTTGTCCAAGTAATACTAAGAACTTGATTACTCTGGAAAAATATCAGTTTTCCATTTGCTGTTACTACTATTTCGAATGTGCTAGAAGCAAATGATACATCTAGTTTTAGAGTGTCATAATAAATGAAATATTCAATTTCACAGATGTATTCTCCTATTTTTTCATAATCTTGAAGTAAATCTTCAAAAAGGAATTGAAAAAATTGTTATATAATCCAATTTTTTTTTATAGAATATGATCTAAAAGATACATTGAAAAACAATGCGAAACGAAATGAGGCTTTATCGCATTAGTATTTAATTTTAAGAAAGTTTGAGAAAAATTAATCAGTTTTTACAAAATTTGAATCAATATTTAGATTTTTTATGTACAGTTTTAATTATTACGTTTAAGTTAAAATAATATCACTTTTATTTACCAGAACACTTCGAAGTATGAGATACATTTTTAAACAAAAGGCGAGTTTCATAAATGTTATGCATTACATAAATTAATAGTTATATTACATAAAATTAGCGTAGAATCTATACTACACGACCGGAAATAACTATTTGCAAAGATTTTTTGAATTCTTCAAAGTAAAAAATAATTTTCTTACTTTTAAAATATAACATTCTAGAAAATATAACATTGTAAAAAACTTTTCCAAGCTATTACATATATATTAAATATAAGTTAAAGAAAAGAGCAAGGATTGGAAAGTCGTATATATATGCCCATTGATTTTATAAAATTTAAATGTTCGCTGTAAAATCAGTAAATGATATATTTTTTATTTAACACACAGGGGAAGGACGGATAAAGTTACCAATATGGGCAAATTGGCCATTTATGATTTCCCTGCTCTATAATACTCCCCAGTGGAATACTTTCTTTAGGTATTTACGGGTTTCGCGACCCCGGGCTCCCGAGCGATCTTTCTGCTTTCCTGTCCTCTTCTCTTTTTGGTTGTCTATCCTTTTTTTCTTTGTTTCACACTTTTTAATCTTCTTTTTTCAGTTTGTTATCCCTCTTTGTTCTTGTTCATGTTTGATTTTCTTACTAATTTTTTTTTGAATTGTTCTTTGTTGTACTAACACTGTTCTCGTTCTTTTGTTTGAAAAAAAAGGAAAAAAATAAAAGCTTAAAAAGACAAAAAAATACACCTTGTTTCTAAGTTCTCACTCACATTATTTTTTTATTTTTACAATAGTGGATTTTTTTTATTTTCACGTGAGACACGCTGGGTGTTGAGGATTTTTAATCTCATCGCCTCGTTTCTACCTTTTTAGGCTGATCTCGAGTCCCAGAGTGCAGGGCATTTCCGAAATCTGGTTCCGTGATCGGAGGAGCCATACTTGTATGGTGGCAGTTAGGACCAACACGTGGACACTGCTGCCTTTCGGCGAAAGGGGCTGTTGGTTGGACAGAGCTGTAAAGGCTTACCTACTGGCTACCTGATTCCAAAGTGAAAGAACTAGAGATTAAGAAATGCTATCGAGTTTAATTCAATGTTCGAAAAACGTGGAAGTTTGTTGGGATAGTTTTCACCCTTTTGAGACCTGCGCCTAAAGTAATGCAAAGAAGAAGGGTCGGTGATCAGGCCCGATGCCTGGCAGTTTTCTGTATATCTCTTAACTATGGCTACACCTAAGGAAAATAAAATATGCAATGTGGAGGCCCCACAACCAAACGAAGGGAGAAATGATGCGCCGAGCTCTGCCTCAAAAACTGCTAATCAGGACAACAAAAAACCATGGGGTGAAAGAATTGAGGATTCGGCTTCTAATATGTAATACAAGGATGCCAACTCTAGTTTAAGTATAGTAGGGGAAAGATTTTTTATTGTGAAGCATGAAGAAGGTAGTTTTGACGAAACATCACCCTTTTTGATACATAAAGCTATTCAAGGTTTCGTTAGTGAACAAAGACTATAAAGCAACTGAGATGTGGTGAACTTTTAACAGAGGTGAATAATAGCCAACAAGCAGTAAACTTAAAGAAATGCACTCATTTTGCAAATATTCCTGTCTATGTGACTTCACATAGAAGTCTAAATACATCACGTGGAGTTGTTTCTGAATCTGACCTCCTATATGTCTCGGAAGAAGAAATAGTTAAAAACCTTAAGGAACAAGCAGTGACCCAAGCTAGAAGAATAATAATTTATCGCCGTGATCCTCAAATACCATCTAATCACGTCCAAATACCTACTAAGCCCATAATACTTACATTTAACTCTCCCAATCTGCTTAATTATATAACAGCCGGATACTTATCTTGTTCTGTCAGACCATATATACCAAATCCACTGCGCGGTTTTAGATGTCAACGTTTTGAATTCAAGAACGGCGTGCCGTGGTAATCTCACCTGTGGTTGGTGCAGTGCAGTAGGCCATGAAAGTGAACACTGCAATGCCCAACCTTGCTGTGTGAATTGCAAGAAAGACCACCCATCTTATTCTAAATCATGTGAACAATGGAAAATAGAAAAGGAAATACAGATAACACGCGCAAAAGAAAATATATCGTGCCCTGAAGCCAGAAAAATAGTTCAATCCAGGACACCCAAAGTTGGTGTGTCATATGCTGCTGAAGTATCTAAAACCGCCCAAAACACTTATCAAACTATTGCAACTCAAACCGAATTCCCCACTAAAACTAATTACCAGCCTAATCAAAAAGAAAACATGTCAAATAATTCTGTTAAGACAAATAATTCAACGCAATCTGTTCCTCCTAAGTCATCACAATCTGTTTCTCCTAAGTCACCGAAATCTGCTCCTCCTAGATCATCAATAAAGGCTTTAGATTTATCACAATCTTTTATCTCGAAACTTCCACTCCATAAAAGAGGTTCTCAAAAAAAAAAAAAAAAAAAAAAAAAAAAACACTATCTGTGAAACCAAACCGTAAATCTGATACTGAAAAAATTAACCTACCAACAATTAAAGCCACAATGTCATCTGAAAATACCACCAAAATGAAAAAGAATAAAACTTCCAAAAACGAAAAACATCCAAAACAAAGTGATAAAATGGAGGATGATGATGCTGTAGCTCTTCACCCAGATTCGGATAAAGAATTTAACGATGGAGATAGTATGACTACTATCTCCGAATAAATTGACGAAGTTAAATAAAAAAACCCCTCAATTATGACTAATATTATTTCGTGGAACTGGCGCGGTTATCACAATAAAAATGACGAAATCCTTCATATTCCCTCAGACTATCAACCATTATGCTTAGCTCTACAGGAAACCCATTTAAAACCCAATAACAAAGTCAAATTACGCAGCTATTCAACCTACAGAAAAGATTTTATCGGTAGTGATAGGGCCACTGGTGGAGTGGCTCTTTTCATCTCTCGCAGTTTACCCCATACTCATATAAGTTAACTACAAACCTACAAGCTGTTGCAGTCCGTGTTCATATTATACAACTCATAACAATATGTACCTTATATTTACCTCCAAACCAAAACATTCAATCAGCCGATCTGGATAATCTCCTTCCCCAACTCCCCGCTCCTTATATCATTCTTGGAGATTTTAATGCACACAGCCAACTCTCGAGAAACAGTGATTCTATTCACCATGGTGATATTATAGAAAAAATTATTTCTGACTACGGCTTATGCCTGCTCAATAACGGTTATAGTACATATTTTCACGAGCCAACACGTACATTCCATGCAATAGATCTTATAATCTTCCCCCCATTACTCTATCCTTTCTGGAACTTCTGGGTCTCAAATGACATACACGGCAGTGACCACTTTCCGATTTTTGTTACACTGACTACTCCTGTTACGGATTGTTATAACTATACAAAACATTATATCTATGACAGAGCCAACTGGCCAACGTTTACAGCACTTTCAACTATCACATCTAGCATGATACAGGGAGCTATTGACAATGCAATTGATAATATAACTCAATGTATTATCAATGCTACTGATGCTACTAGCATTCCCAAAACTTCATGCACACATAAACACAGGAAACCATGGTGGAATTACGACTGACAAATGGCAAAGAAAGAGCAACAAAAGGTTTGGGGTCTATTTCGGAGAAACCCAAATAATACCACCAACTATATGGCCTATAAAAAAGAAAAGGCTGAAGCAAGGAGAGTGCGACGCAAAAGCCAACGGCAGTCCTGGATTACCTATGTTTCGAGCATAGACTCTAACACATCTAGTAAAGAACTCTGGCAAAAAGTGAAAAAATGTATGGGCATGTACTCTGAAAAACATATTTCCATTTTAAATCATAACGGCCAAACCACCACTTCTCCCAAAAACATAGCTGAGGCAATAGGTAGTACCATAGCATCAATTTCAAAATCAGATGCATATCCAGAATCATTTTTAACTTACAAAAGACAAACTGAAATGACCAGGATTAATTTTAATTATCATAATTCATTTTCATACAATCAACCATTTATCATACCAGAGCTAATTAAGTGTTGGAATGATAGTTATTTATCAGCCCCAGGTCAGGATGGTATCACTTACATCATGGTCAAGCATCTCTCGCCACTCTCTCTCTTTACTTTTCAATAGGATTTGGACAGAATATATTTTCCCCGTTCTTCGTGTAGGGCTATTGTCATTCCTTTCCCTAAACCAGGAAAAGACGCTACCAATCCAAATAATTACAGGCCGATCGCACTTACTAGCAGCCTTTGCAAACTATTTGAAAAAGTGGTCAACAGTCGCCTCGTGCATGTTTTAGAAATTAACAATATAGTTGCCGCTTTTCAGAGTGGATTTCGACGTGGTAGGTCTACTATCGATAATTTGATCCATTTGGAAAATTACATACGGACAACCTTTCTAAAACAAAACCATTTGGTGTCAGTATTTTTTGACATGGCGAAAGCTTATGATAGAACCTGGCGTTTATGGTATCCTTCGGGATCATTTTAACCTGGACTTTCGTGGGAACCTTCCATTTTTATCAAAAACTTCATCACAATTCGACTTTTTCAAGTTCGAATTGGCAGAATTTTATGTAGTTTTTATGTACAAGAAGAGGGTGTACCTCAGGGTAGTGTCCTGAGTGTCACCCTCTTTGCAATCAAAATAAATGACATCCTGAATCAACTACTCCTTCTGTGAAGGGAGATTTATATGTTGACGACTTCAGGATTATGTGTATGGGACAGGATATGCGTTTTATTGAGAGACAACTGCAAATTGCAATCACAAATATTTTTAACTGGACAAATAAAAATTGTTTTATAATTTCACATGACAAAACTTCCTGTGTGCATTTCTGTAGATGTAGGGGTCTGCATCCAGATCTCGAAATCTTTATTGGATCTTCTCAAATTCCTGTTGTGGAAAATGTTCATTATCTAGGATTTTATTTTCATAATAAACTGGCTTTTTACCACATGTTTTACAACTAAGGACAAAATGTGGAAAATCGCTTAATTTACTTAAAGTGCTTTCAAACACTTCTGGGGCAGATCGTACATCTCTTCTTAAGATATATCGTGCTGTAATCCGTTCTGAAATTGACTATGCCTGCCAGGTCTACGGTTCTGCCTCTAATTCTGTTCTTAAAAAAATTGAACACTGTGCACCATAGCGCACTTTTTGTCTGCTCTGGTGCATTTCGTTCATCTCCAGTTTTAAGTTTATATGTTGACTGTAATGAACCGTTACTGTATCATACTCGTGAAAAACTCTCCTTGTTTCTTTATTACTGCCCACTTTCCCATCATGGTCATCCACTTCATTCCTACATTTTGAATACAAACAATGACACTCTTTATCAGCATCGCCCATCTTGCATCCCATCTTTTGAAGTCAGAATCAGAAACATAATTGAATATAGCCCTCTGAGTAATATTGAGGTGAGTCCACGTACCTCACATATTCTCCCTCCTTGGAAACCTCCTAATATTACTTCTCTACATCCTTTTAAAGGATAGGATAAAAATAACTTGGCTCCTGCTGTTTTCCAACAATTATTTGCTGCACATAGATTAATTTTCAATAGTTACACTGACATATATACAGATGGTTCTAAATGTGGAGATATTGTTGGTTGTGGGGTTTCCTGTGAAAAAAGTTCCCTCAGCTATCGGCTTCATTCGTTTACTTCTGTGTTTACAGCTGAATTGATGGCAATAGAGAGAGCCATGTTGCACATATCTCATCATTGTAACACATCCTTCATCATTTATACTGACTCAAATATTTCTTTTGACGCAATTAAATCTTTTAAAAAGCATCCTTTTGTCTCATCCATAATTGATTTTTATAATAAATTGACAAGACGTGGCTATAATATTTTTTTCTACTGGGTACCTGGACACATGGGGAATCCTGGTAATGAGAAAGATGAGGCGGCAAAACGTACTTCTAATCCACTACACCATAAAGTTCCTTTCTCAGACGTTAAACTACTTATAAATAATTTTATTCTGAATAATTGGCAAGAGAGTTGGGATTTGGAAAACAATAATAAACTGCATCATATTAAACCTACCATCATGACCTGGCTTCCGATTTATCCAAGGAAAACTGATGTTATTCAGACTCGTCTGAGAAATGGACACTCTAGAATCACCCATAAACATCTTTTACTACGAGAAGATGCCCCCATGTGTTCACATTGTCATTTTGATATCCTAACCATCCATCATATTTTAACTGACTGTCCAGGCCTCCGGCATTTGGATAAGATTTATTTTAGCTCATCATCACCACACTTGACAAACCTCATTGGAGAAATACCTCATGGGGCACTCGTTACATTTTTAAAACATGCAGGATTTTATTTTGAAATATGATTTCTTTCTGTCTTTCTTTGGTTTAACGACTCAGATGTACTATTTACAATTTTGTGATATCTGGATGGGAACCCCATCCAGACTGCTCTTTTTTATTGTGTTACTTTTATTTTTTTACTCTACGGCTTTTAGTTTTTAAAATTTAGTACATTTTCCACTTTGATTATATCTGGATGGGATACGCCATCCAGATTACTCTTCTGTTTGCTCTTTTATTTTGTCATTGTTTCTTTCTCATCATTTGATGTCTTAATCTACTTTTTTGGCGCAGCATGTCCCTGAAGGGATTTTGCGCAATAAAACCCCATACAACCAACCAACCAACCAACCAACCTACTTTATAATGCCCCACCCACGTAGGAACCGGGCAAAACAGTCTTCACATATTCTGGTATTATTCTGTGACTTTGAAGCGGTAGGCTTTATTTTCCAGAACCGAACACAGTTTATTATTTTATCGAATTTTTGATTTTAGGCAAGTGGGACAATTTCTTGCTTATAGCTAAATAATATGCAGAATTATTTGCCCTTATGCTGTTTATTCAGTGTAAAGTAACCTTTGAAATGATATGTGTTTGAAAACGCTAACTATTGTAGATTAGCTGCTAGGCCAGGGTTTTTGTAATGACGTCATTCCTAGCAAAGTGTCACAAAGAGCTACAGTAAAGAAGCCAGAGGGCTAGTTTGCCCGGAAAAGAATTCTTATTCACTGTATATAATAAAATGCTACTCAAAAGTATTTTCTTTGAAAGCAAGAAGACTGGTCGAGATATAACTTCTGGTAGAGAACTCTCGGCTTTTGTGGTCTGCATATCTGTCATATTGATACTCATACTATTTATTTTATGTTGTAACAAGTTAATACTTAAAATATGATAAAAAATACTTATTTTAAATGTGTTTAGCTAGATACGATAAAAAGAACTTCTTAAAAACACTATAAAATTTTTAATAAATGCGCAAGACTTTATGAAAGAACTGGTCTTCCTTCATCAGGAGCAAAAAACGTGCTTCCAACTCTGGAATGGCCCTCGGGACTCCACCAGAGCTTCCAAATTATACTTTTAGGCCGTGCATTGTTTCAAAATTCATCCTTAGTTCAATTTCATACTTAGTTGGAGGCTACGCGCAGCGGCGTTGAACGCCGCGTCGGCACACTTTAAGCACCGCGATGTCATGTCATGTCAGGAGCGAAAAACACGCCCTACTACTTTGAAAACAGCACCAAGTGTAGTCTTGCTATTGCTTTCAAAGTAGTACGACGCGTTCTCTGTACGTGATGAACATGCGATGTCTAAATATTCAAAATTTAAGAGAAATAATAATCTTATCGAACGTCTGCATCTTAAAACATTATCCCACGGTAAATATGAATTTTCTAAAGTACAATTTTAGAGCGTTTTTCCGTCTTAAACGTTTAAAAAACAATTTATAAAGTTATTTGAAATAAACACATAGTTATAAATAACGTACATTTATATATTTAACTGTGAAGTGTTCATAATTTTTCATCCCTTTAATTTTTTTATGGAAATGTTTGTTTTTCATTAGCATTTTATACTTAAAAATGCCATTCATGCTTTATATCAAAATCTTAAGTGATGTTGCAATAGCTGAAAAGTATTTACAGTTTATAATACAGGTCGCGGCATAAGCAATGCCTTTTTATTTCTACCTCGCGTTATTTTTCTACATTTGTACTGCATACTAATATGTAAGAAAAAATTGTATTCATAACTAAAGAGGTTTTCTTTTTTTTTTTTTTTTTTTTTTTTTTGCACTATCAGTCATATGGATACTCATTACTGTTTACTTTATCTTGTAACGAGTAAATATTTAAAATATTATAAAACATACTTATTTTCAGTGTGTTTAGCTTGTTAAGATAAAAAGAACATCTTAAAAGCACTATAAAATTTTTAATAAATGAAAGACCTAGCCTTTCTTTATCAGGAGCAATGTACGCGTCCAACTACTTCGAAAACAGGCTCAAGAGCAGTCTTGCTGCTGTTTTCAGAGTAGTACGACGTGCGTGTTCTCTGATGAAGAAAGTCTAGTTATTTCGAAAGGTATTGAGAATTTATTAAAAATTTTATGGTGTTTTTAAGAAGGTATTTTTATCTTATCCTCTAATCTAATGACCTATCTATGACCTCCTGAATACTATCTAATCACCACACCAGCTTACTTAAGTATTTAATTTTTTAGACTGTGTTGATTAAGGGGACAAGGGACCTTAAAATCCTTAAAAATATTTTTTTTATATTTTTTTGTAAATTTCACCTAATTATTATTCAAGGGTACTTTATATGCATTATAATATGCATTTATCACAATATATATATATATATATATATATATCTATATATATATATATATATATCTATATATATATATATATATATATATATATATATATTTATGAAAAAAATGTAATTTTACGCTTCGTCTTAGAAATCTTCGAAATGTCGCTTGCGCATTCCATATCAATGAAAATCGCCAATATTTTTTATAAAAGTCTGTTTTATATATATAAATAAAATAGAGCATCGAATTTTATATATTTGAATTTAAAGGTTAAAAAAAAAAAATTAAAAATTTTGAAATTTTTTCGAAAAAATTTCAAAATTTTTCACTTTTTTTTTAAACCTTTAAATTCAAATATGTAAAATTCGATGCTCTATTTTATTTATATATATAAACCAAACTTTTATTAAAAATATTGGGGATTTTCATTGATATGGAACACGCAGGGGGCATTTCGAAGATTTCTAAGACGATGCGTAAAATTCCATTTTTTTCATAAAAATAAATTAAAAAATATATATATTGTGATAAATGCATGCCATAATGCATATAATGTACATTTGAGTAATATTTAAGATAAAATTTACAAAATATAAAAAAAAAATTGAAAATTTTTGAAATTTTTTCGAAAAAATTTCAAAATTTTTCATTTTTTTTTAACCTTTAAAGTCAAATATATAAAATCCAATGCTCTATTTTATTTATATATATAAATCAAATTTTTATAAAAAATATTGGGGATTTTCATTGATATGGAGTGCGCAGGGGGCATTTCGAAGATTTCTAAGACGACACGTAAAATTCCATTTTTTTTCACAAAAATAAAATTTTTTAAAATTTTTTTTGTGATAAATCCATGCCGTGATGCATATAATGTACCCTTGAATAATATTTAAGATGAAATTTACAAAAAGTAAAAAACAAATTGAAAAATTTGGAAATTTGGAAATTTTTTCGAAATTTTTTTAAAATTTTTCATTTTTTTTTTTTTACCTTTAAATTCAAATATATAAAATTCGATGCTCTATTTTATTTATATATATAAAACAGACTTTTATAAAAAATATTGGGAATTTTCATTGATATGGAATGCGCAAGCGACATTTCGAAGACTTCTAAGACGACACGTAAAATTCCTTTTTTTTCTCAAAAATAAATTTTTTTAAATTTTTTTTTGTGTTAAATGCATGCTATAATGCATATAATGTACCCTTGAATAATATTTAAGGTGAAATTTACAAAAAATAAAAAAAAATTATTTTAAGGTCTCTTGTCCCCTTAAATGTTCGTCCTAAATCAATGTTACTTCTTTAGTAACCTACGCTAGCCACATTACCCTGCCTAGGTGGGAAAAATGGATATTTTTTAGTTTTTCTTTTAAAGTAACGAGTAGATTTTAAAATACTGATATCAAAAATTTAAATTTCACTGGAAACTAAAGTCTTTATATTTACTAGTGGTATTTATTTCTTGAACGTTACTGATTGAAAAGGTAACATAGAAATTAATAAAACCTTACGAAATTAAACTAAGGTACATTTCCTTTCATTCCCCTACTCACCAATTTATACATAAATTTTTAGAACTAAAAACAAGAGTAAATTGGTGGTAAAGTCTTTTAAAATGAACAAGTTTACCTGTTTTTGTACTTTTTTGCGCATTTCTGGTATGCGAAAGGAAATATGTTACTACCACAATCGTATTCAATGTTAATAAAATGTAAAAAATGAATCTATAACAAGCATTTTGATTCATAATTGCATTTTACGTGCAGTTTTAATTACAGTAACCTAATTATTGTAATTGTTGTATTTATTGTAATTATTGTAATATTTATATTTAATTATTGTAAAAAAATATCTCATTAGTTTTTCTGAATACGTAGAAGTAAGAAACACATTTTTATACG
Organism: Maratus speciosus; assembly: GCA_963932465.1. Taxonomy (NCBI): domain Eukaryota; kingdom Metazoa; phylum Arthropoda; class Arachnida; order Araneae; family Salticidae; genus Maratus; species Maratus speciosus. The sequence continues at coordinate 75,722,111 of OZ010786.1, read as the reverse complement.
AAAGGAGAATTTCAGTTACTAATTGGAAATAACGAATAGTTCAATTACTTAACATCAGTATATAAAATATACTACACGACTGGGCATCACTATCTACCGAGATTTTACAATTTTTTGAATGTCTAAATGCTCTTCTTTCTGTTAAAATCCTGATATGTACATTGTAAAAACATTGAAAGCTTCAAAATAATAGAATCTCAGTAGGTTAATTGTGCCATTTGAAGTCAAGCAAATCTAACTAAAAGGGCAAGGGTTTATAAGCCGTGTATTTCCCCCATTGATTTCGTAAAAATTAAATGCTCTCCTGAACACAAATACAAGGTTTTGTTTTTTATATAGAATAGCATTTAATCGTCAGGCCTGTATTAATTTTAAGTCTGAAGAACAATAGTTAGTTGTACGAACAGCATTTTAAATTGAGTGAATTTTCTCTTTATTTATAATAGAAGTGGACCAGTTCTTTGCAGGGAGTGAATAAAATGAAATACTCATCAACAATTTAAAAAAGTAATATGCTACACTATTATCAATGGATATGATAGATTTAAAAGTGTGTCAGAAATTTCATGCATGAAAGTAAAACATATTATAATGACTGATAAAAGGATAGACATATTTCAGTTGTAATTATAGATTACAGTAAGATTAATGTCCCACATCGCACAGATAAAGGGATTTATTTTCCGTGGATAAACCAAACTGTGAAACAATTAAAGGGGCTCAATGTCAAAATCCGTCATTGAAACAGAAATTTTAATGCTTGCATTTTAAAGCATTTTACTTATAATTGTACCAAAAATGTGTTATTTACCTTTGAGTATCAGAATTCTTACTGTTATGTGGAAGTTAAACAGATTATTTTTATTTCACTACACCTTGAAATCTTGTCATACTACATTTAGAAAAACTATAATTATCTACCCTATATATATAAAATCCTAATGAAACCAATTTATGAAACGGATATATGAATCGACTGATTAAACAATTGATTATGTTTCAAGCGATTTCTCCTAAAATATGGAATACTTTGCGATGAAATTAACATCTCAAAACTGGTATTAGAATTTTTAAATTCGAATGAATTTTTAAATTCGAATTAGTTTTCGAAATATTATTATTTTTTTAAATTTTATATACATTTTTCTAATGATAGCAACTCAAATATTAATGAAACAGATACTTCTTTTCGTATTTCAGAAAAGGTTGACATGGTAACCCGGCTATTGTTGTTTATTTGACAATAAATGTTTATTTACTTTTATTTCTTTTTATAAATTATATAAATTACTTTGATCTATAATTATTAATTATTTTTTTTATATTTCCTTTAGAAAATAATAAAAAATAATTAAAAAATCCGGTAATACTTAGTTATTCCGTCGACCAATTTCGCCAAATTATATAAATCGCCAAACCACTCGCCAAATTATACAAATTGACATAATTTTTATTTTAAATAACGAAAGAACAAATAAATTAGTATAACATTGATAAATATACAAATAAAAAGTCGAAATAAAAAACACTTGATGACGTAAACACGTGTAACATGCTTAAAGTCAAGTGAATGTGACATTTACGATCAACCATTATTGACATTTAAACTTATAGTTTGGCGATAGATTTTTGGTCGACGGAATAACTAAGTAATACCAAAAATTCATATGTAACTGGTATTTGAAAACGAGTTTGACGCGAAATTTTCGTAAAAAAAAAAAAAAAAAAAAAAAAGTCATGACAAACCTGCTGTGCGTATATGACATCTGGCCAAATATTACCACTCGAAAAAAAAAAAAAAAAATGCTGACTGGCGAGTTGAAAAAAAGCTATTGGCGATATTTGCATCCGCAACAGTACCAAGAATTCTTTGCAACCATGGCAAATATTATGTAGTTTTACTCGAAAAAAAAATTTGATTTTTTATCAAAATGGAACACTTACGGTCCCATATTGGCGCGATTTTTTTTCTAACGTCAATGCCATATACGGCACTTAACTGGCACCAAAGTATCGTTATTTTACTTGATATAGTAAGCCGGATGTTGTTGTTTATGCTGTTGATGCGTTCCCCAAATTGGCGTTGTTAAAAAAATCGCGTATATGAGATCTGTGCCAAACTTTCATATGAACGGCGAAGGGATCAGACCGTATTTGTTTATGGCAGTTGACGACTTGAACTATTATAATAAAGATGAAATGATGGCGATAGAATAATATTTGGCGACTTATCACCTGTGCCTGTCTAACATTAAAGTACCAAAATGGCACCTAGAGTATAAAAACGAAGTGGTTCGCCTGGAACTGTTGATGATAGTTACGTGACTTAGGTTATTGATATAGAGATTGTTTTAAAATACCGGGAGAGAAAGAATCTGTATACTTAATTTATTTTATTTTAGATTCTTTTCAAATGTTTAACTGATCCTCTTTAATCAATAACGAAAAGAACCATTGGATGTCTTAACAGCAACTGATTCGGCCTTAAATTTTTGCAATCAAAGGGAATTGAATGGAAAGCCGTTTACAGGGAGATCTGCACAGCTTTTTTCAGTATAATTCAATCTCCTCTAATATTTTTTAAACCCATGAGATTAGCGTGTTTTTAGATTCTGAGGTGTCTGATAGGGGGTGGCGAGCGTAGCTTGCAGGGGGCTGAGCCCCCTAGTAATTTATAATTATAAAAGTATAATTATAATTTATTATTATAAAAGTATAATTGTAATTAATTATAGACTCGCTCATTTCGAACGAAGTGACGTATTTGTATGAAAGTTACAGCAATTAATTATAAAAGTATTGGTTGGCGGTGTCCGCGGGAATTGCTGGCCGAAAATAATAAGAAATTTTAAAGAAAATGAATATTTTTACTTTCTTCTATTTTTACAAGAAGAAAGTATTGGATTCGTGAAAATTTTCAACTTTCGGTTTTCGGCGGATTTACACGTTTTAGGGGTTAGAAAACCAGAAAAACATGTTTTTCAAAATGTCTGTCTGTGAATCTGTTAGTCTGCCTGTCTGTCTGTCTGTGACACAAATGTTGTGGGCGCTCTATCTCAAGAGCTAATGCACGGAATTTAATAAAAAAATATATTCAGTTAGTCCCTGATATAAATTGGTGCTGATTAGTTTTTGGTGTAAATCTCTCAACAGGTGGCGCTGACAATGCAGCCTTTTTCACGATTTCTGCAATAGCTCAATCTCCAGAACTAATGCACGGATTTTCATCATACTTCAGATTCAGTTAGTCATTGACATGAATTGAAATTTTGAACATTTTGGTGTAAATCGCTCAACAGGTGGCGCTGCCATAGTGCATTTTTTACAATTTCCGCAATAGCTCTATCTCAACAACTAATGCTTGGATTTTCATCAAACTTCAGATTCAGGTATACCTTGATATAAATTAGAGCTGTTTGTGTTTTTCTGCAAATCGCTCAACAGGAGGCGCTGCTATGCTGTACTTTTCGGAATTTCCATTATAGCTGCATCTCAAGAACTAATGCAACAATTTTCACCAAACTTCAGAATCCGTCAATCCTTGATATGAATTGACATTGTGTACATTTTGGTGTAAATTGCTCAATAGGTGGTGCTGCTATACAGCATTTTTCCCGATTTCTGCAATATCTCTATCTCAAGAACTAATGGACACATTTTCATCAAACTTCAGATTCGGTTACTCTTTGATATGAAATGATGCTGACTACGTGTTGGTGAATATCGTCCAATAGGTGGCGCTTCTGTGCTGCATTTTGCACTATTTCCTCAATAGCTCTCTCTCAAGAACTAATGCACGAATTTTCATCAAACTTCAGATTCAAGTACACCTTGATAAATGTTGATGCTGATTATGTGGTTGTGAAAATCGCTCAACTGGTGGCGCTGTTATGCTGCATTTGTCATCATTTACGCAATAACTCTATCTCAAGAACTAATGCACGGATTTTCCCCAAACTTCATATTCAGTTAGACATTGACATAAGTTGATAATTAGGTTCTGGTGTAAATCACCCAATAGGTGGCGCTGCTATGCATTTTGATGAATTTATACGATTTTAGGTACAGTAATATCTCAAGAACTAGTGCATGGAATTTCATCTTTTTTGAATCCTCATGATGAACATAGATGCACTGTGATAATGAATTTTGAAGCATTGACAAGTATGAGATAGAAGAAAGTTTTGTGATGGCCACAACGTACTAGTTTTATCTGTAATATCTATATTAATAAAATATATATAATATTGATTTTTTATATATTATACAAAAATCATACATATATATATATATATATATATATGATTTTTGTCACGCTATAACTCTAGTATTTATGAACCGACTAAGATGTACCTTGGTGTGTACATAGTACATACCAATGTCTCGACCGAGTTCATTGGCCAGCTTCATCCACCATCTTGTTTCGAAATGGCGACCATTTAAAAATATAAAAAAAAAATAGTTTAAAATGAGGCACTAAAAATTTGGAAATTGAAAAAAAAATTCTTATGTGTTTGACCTTATTATTGAGATTCCGGAGCATTTTTGATTTCGTCCATATCTTAAAAATTCCTCCCGGCTGTGCCGGGACGAAGAGTTGGCTTTCTTATTCCTTATTTTTTAAAAAGCAAGCTTATATTATTCAAACACAAGAAGCTCAATTTAGTGGAAACCAATTATAGGAGATTCAACACTAATTTTTATCAATACTAAATCATTATGAGTGAGAATTTCGCGAAATTAGTCAGCTTTATCCAAGCTGCTTTTATTTAAAGTAACTTATATTTGGTTGCCAAATTCGGTGATATCTTGAAGTTCCTGCCAATTTAAGAGAACATGGTGGATGGGGCTAACGAGTGAACTTGGTCGAGACCTTAGTAATTCCTGTGCACATGCTCTCTCACATCGGAATCGGTTGATATATACAAGTGCGTTCACAGGCAAAAAAATCAGATTTTTAAAAATGTCACACACATTAGAAATTGAAACTGCTACATCTGAGCCATTTTTTAAGATAAAGACAAAACAAAAAATGCTGCGGAATCCTTATATCATGGTCAAATATTTAAGAAAGTAACCTTTTTCAATTTCTAATTTTTTTGCACCTCTTTTTAATTATATTTTTTTATTTAATTTAATGGCCTCCATTTTGAAACAAGGTGGGTGATGAATCTGGCCAGCAAATGTGGTCAAGAAATTACGATTTACTATCCACATGCCTTCTTACATCGAAATAGGTTAATAAATACGCGTGTTATCACGTGACAAATATCAGATCGTTTCAAAATGTCAGCCATGCTAGAAATTCAAAGTGCTATAATTCAACCATTTTTAAAGATATATACGAAACAAAAACTGCTCCGGAATCTTTGTATCAAGGTCAAACACATAAAAAAAATTTTTTCATTTTTCAATTTTTTGATAACTCATTTTAAATTTAAAATTTAATTTTTTTTTTTAAATGGTAGATCTTTTGAAACAAGATAGCGAATGAAGCTGGCCAACAAACTCGATCGTGACATTGGTATGTACTATGTACACACCAAGTTACATCCAAATCGGTTCATAAATACGCCTATTATCGCGTGACAAAAATCAGGTCGTTTCAAAATGTAAGCTACAATAGAAATTCAAAATGTTATAACTCAGCCATTTTTTAGATATAGAGGAAAAAAAACTGTTCCGGAATATTTGTATTAAGGTCAAACACATAGAAAAAAATCTTTTTCATTTTCCAATTTTTTGGTACCTCATTTTAAATTTGTAAAAAAAAAAAAAAAAAAAAAAAAAAAAAACAATGGCCGCCATTTTAAAACAAGATAGCGGATGAAGCTGGCTAATGCACTCGGTCGAGACATTGGTACGTATTATGTATACACAAAGGTACATCTAAATCGGTTCATAAATACGCCTGTTATCATGTGACGAAAATCAGGTCGTTTCAAAATGTCAGCCACGCTAGAAATTCAAAGTGCTATAACTCAGCCACTTTTTAAGATATAGATGAAACAAAAACTGCTCCGGAATCGTTGTATCATGGTGAATCACATAAGAAAAAAATATTTATTAATTTTCAATTTTTCGGTACCACATTTCAAATTTTAAATGTTTAAAAAAATTTAAATGACCGCCAATTTGAAACAATATGGCGGATGAAGCAGACCAACGAACTCGGTCGAGACATTGGTACGTATTATGTGTACACCAAGGTACATCCAAATCCATTCATAAATACGCCTGTTATCGCGTGACAAATATCAGGTCGTTTCAAAATGTCAACCACGCTAGAAATTTAAAGTGCTATAACTCAGCCATTTTTTTAAGATATAGACGAAACAAAAAATGCTCCGGAATCTTTGTATCAAGGTCAAACACATGAAAAAAAATATTTTTCAATTTTCAATTTTTTGGTACCACATTTCAAATTTAATTTTTTTTAAAATTTTAAATGGCCGCCATTTTGAAACAAGATGACGGATGAAGCTGGCCAACTAACTCGGTCGAGGCATTGGTATGCACTACGTATACGCGAAGTTACATCCAAATCGGTTCATAAATACGAGAGTTACAGTGTGCCAAAGATCAGATATATATATATATATCAACTTATGAACGGAGGGTGGTTTCGGGGTCTGGGGGTCATGATCGATGAAAATATATCAAATTTTTTTGAAATCGCTTTCCTCCGAGCGGCTGCAATAGGTAGATTTTTGTAATGAAAGCTACCTAAAAATGGCTGAGTTATAGCACTTAGAATTTCGAGTGTCTGACATCTTGAAACTATCTGATTTTTGCCACGTGATAACATGTGTATTTATGAACCGATTTGTTTGTAAATTGGTGTGTACACAGTTCCTACCACTGTCTCGATCGAGTTCGTTGGCCAACTTCATTCGCAATGTTGTTTCAAAATGGCGGCCATATAATTTTTTTTTAATTTAAATTTAAAATGAGGTACAAAAAATTAGAAATTGAAAAAGATTTTTCTCTTATTTGTTTGACCTTGATACAAAGATCCCGAAACATTTTTTGTTTCTTCTATCTTTACAAATGACTAAGTTATAGCACTTTGAATTTCTAGTGTCGTTGACATCTTGAAACGCTCTGATTTTCGTCACGCGATAACACGCGTATTTATGAACCGATTTGTATGTAACTTGGTGTTTACACAGTACATACCAATGTCTCAGCCGAGTTCGTTGGCCAACTTCTTCCGCCATCTTGTTTCAAAATAGTGGCCATTAAAAATTAAAAATAAAAATTAATTTAAAAATGAGGTACAAAAAAATTAGAAAATGTAAAAGGTTTCGTTCTTAAGTGTTTGACCTTGATACAATGATTCCGGAGTATTTTTACTTTCTTCTGTGTTTACAAGAAGAAAGTATTGGATTCGTTAAATTTTTCGACTTTCGGTTCTCGACGGGTTTTAGGGGTCAGACATTCTGTAAAACATATTTTTACAAAATGTCTGTCTGTTAATCTGTGAGCCCGTCTGTCTGTCTTTCTATATGTATGTGGCACAAATTTTGTGGGCGCTCTATCTCAAGAAGTAATGCACGGAATCTAATAAAAATTTATATTCAGTTAGTCCCTGATATGTTGGGGCTGATTTGTTTTTGGTGTAAATCGGTCGACAAGTGGAGTTACTATGCAGCATTTTTCATGATTTCCCAATAGCGCAATCTCCAGAACTAATGCACGGATTTTCATCAAACTTCTGACTCAGCTTTCCTTGACGTGAGTTGAGGTTTTGTACATTTTGGTGTATATCGCTCAACTGGTGGCGCTGCTATACTGCATTTTTTACGATTTCAGTAATAGCTGTATCTCAAAAACTATTACTTGGATTTTCAACAAACTTCAGATTCAGGTATAGGGTGACTCTAGGATAGATGGCCATAGAGGAGAGATGTCCAGTCTAAATATCTCCAAAACTTGTACGTAGATTGCAACATAAACATTGTTCGTATGAAAATAGTTCAACGAGTTTATTTATTGCGACGTGCAATTGTGTTTTTCGATTATAAAAAGTGTAATTTTAATGTAAATTAAATAGGTGGTTGATTTTTTTTTTTTTTTTTTTGACTTAGGTATCTGAATGTTTTGCAGTACGTACGTTATATGTATATTTTAATATATGAATTTTTAAGGCACGTGTATTAACTAATCTTTACTTCTTAGACTAAAACAAAGACGTACACTGGCTATTGATGCTTTAAATTGGGCGACCAACAGTACTTCAATTTCAGAGAGATGGCCACATGAAATCGAGGCCACCTTTAATCAATACTTCAAAATTATACTTAGTGATGATTTTAACTAAACATAATTCAATTTAAAATAAATATATAACGTTCACGTTTATAAGTATATTAATTGATATAATTATTTAAATTTTAACTAATATAAATATTTTAATTATAATTGTTGGGTTTAAAGGCGAGCGAACATTTTTTATACCTGCGCACTGCCAGTTTTTTCTCCCGCCACACTCAGTCTGCGTGCGAACGGTAGAAGAGTGTAGACGTAAAAATTATTCTGTGTGAAGTTGTCACGAAAAAGTAATCTGTGTGAGAAATTTATCTTTAAATTAATTGTTATGTGTTTGTGCAGTGTTTCCGTTTAATAAACAGTTTGTTCTGTCAATATCCACGGACTTAGTGAAAATTAATATTAGTGAAAGAACAACAAAATGGTAGCAGAGCGTGGTTGATATTCTAAATCGAAATTAGTTTTGTTAAAAGAAACCATGGACAAGTTAAACGTCCCCGAATTAAACGGAACTAATTATTTTAAATGGAGTCTAAAAATTAAAGCTGCTTCAAGCCTTAAAAGGTTGGATACTTTCATATCCGAAGTAAAAGCAGAAGGGCTGAGTGAGAAGGATTCTGCCGAATGGGACCAAAAAAATAGCGATGCAGTCGCATATATAAAGCTGTCATTGTCTGATGAACAGGCGCTACATTTTGCAGCAGAAGAAAATGCGAAATTATTATGGGAAAAAATAAGATCGACTTTTACCGGTCAAGCAGAAGATAGAAGAATAGATGCCGGCAACGAATTAAAGAACTTAGAAATAAAGTCAAATGAATCTGCAAATGATTATATAGCCAGAGCTCGAGGCATCTCAACAAAATGTCAAACACTTGGATTGGCTATAACAGAGAGAGAACTTGTATTCTACACGGGACGAGGTCTGAAAGGAAAGTTCTCGAAAGTGAGAGATATATTAAAGACTCAACGTGAGAAAAGTATGGATGAAGTACTAGTATCAGATACATAATAAAACATATGATATAAATCTATAAAGGTAAGTAAAAAATACTTACCGATCCAAGGTAGGCCGCCTTCTTTAGAATCAGAACTTATTCATTCCAGGATAGATTCGGCAATTAAAAATAATTCACATCAAGTAGTCGGAAATGAAGAAACATCTCTTTCATTTTAGATTATTTATATGGCTAACTTATACAAAAAAATATTTACATTATATACATACGATGAATTAATCTCGAATTCGTTAAAAAGATGTTTGATGGGGGAAAAAACCCACATCTCAAAATCGTTCTTTCGTTCGTTCTACAAAACAAAAAGTTTCTGTTGCCAAACGACAAAAATAAATAGTCCTCATTCGAAGGGAAAATGTCCAGGGAGGTCGGGAGAAAATGCCCGTGGAGGTCGTGTTTTGTAATATCCTCCCACCTTTGAGGTTCAGTATAGTGAAACTCAAAACTTCATAAATTTAGTCGTTGCGGCTGTTTCAGTTTTCTACCAGCTCGAGATCGTCGATTGCCATCCTCAGGTATGGAAGACTGGTGCACAGGAGCAGGAGTGATATCCAGAGGATCAGCTACAGAAGGGGGATCTGAAGACACTGGCAGTGGAGCAGGAACGCTATCCAAAGGTTCAGCTACAGAAACAGGATCTGATGACTCGGGCTCAGGAGCAGGAAGAGAGACGCTATCCAAAGGTTCAACTACAGAGACAGGATCTAAAGATTCTGGCACAGGAGCAGGAACAGAATCGTCGTCTATAGGAGCAGGAATTCTGTCTACTAAAAAAGGAGGCATTAGTTCATTATTGATTTCAAGAGGATATAGTCTTTTAAGGGGTCTCAAAAAAGAACCCGTTTTGGTTTTAACTTTGGCTACCCGGAATTTTCCGTCTTTGCCGGGATATAGTTCTTCAATTTTTCCCAAAGGCCAATTAATACGTTTTGAATTATCGTCCCCAATTAAGACAATATCGTCTTTTTTTAACTCAGTTTCCCTATTTCTTCCCGCATTTTCTCGAAGTTGCCCCAGGTATTCTATTCTAAAGCGTTTTCTAAGATCTTCTCGGATTCTTTGCTGATAAGCAAATCTTTTTTTCATTTTTATTGAATCAAGTAGGTCAAATTCAGGAACTCTCGAATCTTTGATATCTTGCAAGAACATCGCGGGGGTAAGAGGGTCAAGATCATCATCATCTGCGATATATGTCAGCGGTCTAGAATTGATTACACTTCCGCGTCACATAACACGGTGTATAATTCTTCATAATTTAGGCTGGCCTTTCCAAGCACTCTTCGTAAAATACCTTTTAACATTCCTATCATGCGTTCAAAAAAACCTCCCCACCAGGGAGCTGAAGGTGGATTAAATTTCCACTGTATTTTTCGTTCAATAGCAAAATTTTGCAAGCGTTCAAAATTTATAGACTTCAATTCTGATGATGCTTTCACTAGATTTCTTCCGTTATCAGAAATAATAATAGAGGGTCTCCCTCTTCTTGAGATAAATCTTCTCATAGCTAATAGAAGATTTTCCGTTGAAAGTGAAGATACCAATTCAAGATGAATTGCGCGAAATATGGCGCACGTAAAAAGAACTATCCAAACTTTCGAGCCATTTCTTAAAAATAACGGTCCGCATAAATCTAGACCAACACTTTCAAAAATTGAAGCATCTTTGACTCGTTCTTCAGGGAGAGGGGCAGTAGGTGTCTCAGCAGGTGAGGCAGTGAATCGTCTACATGTCATGCAACTTTTTATAATTTTCCGAACTGTACGCCTGCATCTTAATACCCAAAATTGTTCGAGCAAAACTGACATTACAATTTGTATCCCTGCATGAAAAAGTTCAATATGTTTTCTTCTTATGAGCGAATAGGTAATATTATGATCGAAAGGCAGAACTATCGGATACCGGAAAGAATGGAAATCTTTTCGCATAGAGATTCGTGTTTTTACTCGAATTAGACCTTCCTCATCAATAAAAGTCTGTAAAGAGGTATAACATGGTTTAGATTCACTTAATAAATACCTCTGAGCATATTTCAATACGACGTGTTCTGCGTGATTTATTTCCTCAGATGTTAAAATTTTCTCTAAATTTCGCTCATTTGGTGTCTTTCTGATATTTCCAAAAAATCTATACATCCAGGCAGTAACTTTTATCGTTTTCAAATATGAAGATGTATTTTCATATAACTCAATTGGAGTTTGAGAGATATTTACTGCACTGACAACTGTCTTTCTTTTTTCAGAGATAATTATTTCAAAATCTGGATTCAAACTACTTTTTGGCCAAAATTCTTGAGGTTTTTTCAACCAATCAGGTCCCTCCCACCAGAGGGATTGTTTAAGGGATTCCGCGGAATATCCCCGGGAAGGTAGATCGACTGGATTAAGAGTTCCGGGCACATAGTGCCAATTTTCTGGATTACTAAGAGATCGAATTTCTTTAACACGATTGTATACGAATGGAGCCCAGTTTTCACTTCTTTTTATCCAGTACAGCGCATTACTAGAATCTGTCCAGAAAAAAGTTGGAAGATTTTCTAATTTTAAGTCGGACTTAACTCCTTTAGATAATCGTGCACCAATTGTACATGCGAGGAGCTCAAGTCTGGGGATGGTAACACATTTTAGCGGGGCTACTCTGCATCGTGCTTGGATCAGTTGACATGATGTTGATTTTACGTTTTCATTTCGTAAATATATGCATGTAGCATAAGGTACCTTGCTCGCGTCGCAGAATACATGCAAACTAAAATCACCGATGTTATCTGGGTCGCTTATTAAACATCTAGGTATAGCAATATCTTTAAGTGAGCTCAATTGATTTTTACATTTCTGAAATTTTTGGGAAATCGGGGTTGGTAATTCAGAATCCCAAGTTATTTTCTTTTTCCACAAATCTTGTAGATGTATTTTGGGGAAAAGAGTTACTGGACAGGTATAACCGATGGGGTCAAAAATTTTATGAACATCCGACAATATTTTCCTTTTAGTGATGGGTTCATCATCTTTATTAATTTCCCTTACATCTATGGAAAGAACATCTGAGGGCAACAGCCATCGTAGGCCTAAAACTGGGACAATTTTGTTTTCTAAGGAAAAATCTGGTTTCATTGAGGAGTTAGAGTAACTGTGTTCCCAACCTCTGAGGTCAAATTTAGCTTGGCAGAGAATGTATTTTGACTCTGTTATAAAATTATTGAGTTGCTCTTCATTGTCAACACTAGTGACACAATTGTCAATATAAAAGGATTCGGAAAGTTTAGAAGCTGTTTCCTGCATAGAGGGAGGTGACTTTTTAAAGTGGTGTTGCAAAGTTGCTCCCAATAAATAGGGACTGCATGTAAGCCCGAAAACAACTCTTCGATGTTGGAAAATTTTCGTTTTTTCAGAATTTCCCTCCTTCCACCATAAAAATTTTAAAAATGCTCTGTCATTTTCATTTAAGCAAATCTGTAAAAATGCTTTTCTTATGTCTGATAGTACACCAATTTTCTTCAATCGGAACCGATTTATCAATGAAGGGATAAGTTCTACTAAATTGGGGCCTTTCAACAAACAATCATTAATAGAGGGTGAGCCTTTTTCCCTAGCGGACCCATCAAAAACAGGGCGTATTCGGGTAGTGGAATTTTCTTTTATTACTGCTCTGTGTGGCAGAAAAAATTCAGCTTCCGTTACTGGAGTTGATTCGACTTCCTCAATAATGCCCTCTTGAAGCCACTCATTAAATACTGCTTCATAGGCAGCTAAATTGCCAGATTTCTTTAATGAATCTACGCAGTTTTTTAATCTACGTTCTGCAATTTTCCGAGCACTGGGGAGAGGGGGGTGACCAACAATCCATGGAAGACAAACCTGATAACGTCCTTCATTGTTTATATGAATATTTTTTTTTGAAATGTTCTTTTACGGCTTGTTCGAGTTCTAAACCAGACCCTTTGTCAACTGGATCAAGAATTCCTAAAGTGTCTAATCGCCATAAATCTGTGAGTTTTGCTTCATTTACATGTAAGGATAAAACAACTTTTGTGGAATCGTTTGTATCTTTTTCATTAGTTTTACCCATCAATGTCCACCCCAATTTGGTCTGTATAGCAGTTAAATTACTATCCAAGGATTTAATTTTCCCCGTTAATAACTTTCCATAAATATCTGCTCCGATAAGTAAACTTATTTCTTGTGCATTTGTAATTTTTTGCTTCCCTGTATATGCATCGTAATCTGTGAATTTCATCCCATATTTTTTAGCTTCCTTTATCCAAGGCCCATTTTTTATTTTTGGAACCTCAGTACATATTTTGTCTTGATCATAGATATCAAAATTACATTTAAAAGTATCTTCTAAATTACTTAAATATATTTTATATCGCTTATGAAAGTGTGTTTCTTGAATACCACCAAAAAGACCCTGAATCACTTTTTTCTTCTCTTATTGCTTCGTATCCCATTCGATTAATAATATCTTTACTCAGATAAGAACGTTGACTACCTGTGTCTATCAAACAGCGTACTAACAAGTGTTTAGCTTGATCCTTTGATTCTAAACGGACAGTTAAAGTCTGCATTAATACTGCGCGATTACAAGTTTTATTTGATAATGTCGTGCTTTCATTATTTTTTTGTGATCTGGCATTTTCTTTTTCGGGACATAAAATTTTATAATGCCGTTTAAAACAATTGCTGCATTTAACAAATTTTTTACAATATTTTGCTATGTGCCCTGCATTTTTGAGACAAACAAAACAGTAACCGTACTGCTTTAAAGTTTCCTTTTTATCCTGTAATGATTTATTTTTAAATAACTCACATTCGATCAAAAAATGTTTTTCTTTACATTCCGGGCATTTACTTTGTTTAGAAAATGATACCATTTCATTTACTAAGCCAGATGCTGAACGAATTATTTTCGGCGACTGCTTGTCGCGCAGTGGCCTGCGTTCGAAGACTCTTGATTAGAAATTAAAAAAGCAGTTCTTTCTCGGGAAATAACTTCCATTTTCAAATAATCAATTATTTCCGTAACTTTTAATTCTTCATCGTTACCACATTTTTTTGTTATTTGTAACACTATGTCAGAAGGTAATAATTTAATTAGAATGGGAGAGAGTAACGCTGAATAATTTTCAATCTCTAATCCGAGAGATTTCAGATTTCTGATTTCGGTCTGGCAAGTGTCCAGCAATTTGCGGAGTGCATAAACGTCATTGGATTTCTTTACTGAATTAAGTGATAAAGGTTTATGAAGGTGTGAGCTAATTACCAATTGTTTCTTACCGAAACGTTCTTTTAGAGTTTCTATTCCAGATAAATAGTTACTATTAGTTAAACTATAACCTTTTATACAGTTAGCAGCATTTGAAGTCAGATATAACTTTAAATAATTGAATTTTTCTACTTCAGACAATTCTGCATTTTTATGAATTGTAGATTCGAATTGGTCCCAAAATCTTTGCCAATCCGAAGGATCGCCGTCAAATTTTTCAATTATTAGCTTGGGTAAATTTATGCGAATGGATTCCAACCCCCGAATCACAACTGTTTCGTCGGATTTGTTTATTGTTGTAGTAGAAACATTCGAATTAGATTTAGTTTCTAATTTCAATTTAGCCCTTTTTACTTTCGTTTTCCAAATTACCAAATTCGAATTATACTCATCACATTTCAAAACTTCAGCTTCTAATTCATCTAATTTACTAGATTTTTGAATTTCAGTATCTAGATAATTAAGCTCTTTTTCTTTCAAATCTAACTCAGCGAGAAACTGTTCTAATGTATCTTCATCGGCACTATTTTCTGAAATTGCCGCTTCTATTCTATTAATTAATTTCGTAGTTTGAGACCTAACAGTAGTGCGTTTTGTTTTATTAACTGCATCCATTCTCTTAAATCAATATTATAACTAATAAAATTTATCAAAAACAAAAATGGTTGCAATTATCGTATATAAACAAAGCACTTCAATAAAGATTCTAATTCAACGAAATTCTTATTCTGACTCAAATATTTTAGGCAGTCGCTGTTACGGGCGCCAGTAAATATCAGATACATAATAAAACATATGATATAAATCTATAAAGGTAAGTAAAAAATACTTACCGATCCAAGGTAGGCCGCCTTCTTTAGAATCAGAACTTATTCATTCCAGGATAGATTCGGCAATTAAAAATAATTCACATCAAGTAGTCGGAAATGAAGAAACATCTCTTTCATTTTAGATTATTTATATGGCTAACTTATACAAAAAAATATTTACATTATATACATACGATGAATTAATCTCGAATTCGTTAAAAACATGTTTGATGGGGAAAAAAACCACATCTCAAAATCGTTCTTTCGTTCGTTCTACAAAACAAAAAGTTTCTGTTGCCAAACGACAAAAATAAATAGTCCTCATTCGAAGGGAAAATGTCCAGGGAGGTCGGGAGAAAATGTCCGTGGAGGTCGTGTTTTGTAATAACTAGAAATTCTTCGGGAAGAAGAACTGACGAATACCGCTCGTTCTGAAGGGACCGCCGCTGAAGTATTCTACTCCAGGAAAAACAAAATTCTGAGACTTTGTTACATTTGCAGACGTCCGAATCACATAGCCAATGATTGTTTTTACAGGAATAATATTTCAAGAAATGACAGGTCCAATGGAAATCGACAATGAAGAAAAACGTACCACGATGTAAATTATCCAGTTAAGGGCAGAAACAATTCGGTACTTATTATTTCATCGGAACAATGTGAACTATGTGATAATATATATTTATTAAACAGCGGGGCCAGCTCGCATATGTGTAAAGATAAAATATGGTTCAGGAATCTAATTCCTGAAGAAAAGGATATCTATCAAGCAGGTAAAAATTCCAAAATAATTTCGAAGGGTACAGGTACGGTATCATGTAATACGGTAAGTAAAAATGATTCTATACATTTGACAATAAACAATGTTAGTTTTGTACCAGATTTGAGATATAATTTATTATCTGTTACTGCTTTAATGGATAAGGGTTGTAGAATTATTGCTGAAAATAACTGTATGCTAATTTTTGACAAATATAATGAATTTCTAACTAAAGCATTTAAAAAGGATAATCGATTAGAGATTAAACTTCAACCTGCCTATAATTCTGAGTGTAATTTTACTGATAAGAGTGCTAGTAATTATGAACTGTGGCATAACAGATTGTGTCATTTAAATTCAAAATATATGTTAAAAATGAAAGAGTATATAGATCTTAAAGATGTAAATGTGTCTGATTTTAAGTGTGATACATGTGGCATAAGTAAAATAACCAGGAGAATTCATCCGAATATTGATATTGACCAAAGTTCTGACATTATGCAATTGTTTCATTTGGATTTATGTGGCCCGATACAACCCGAATCGCTTGGTGGGGCAAAATATTTTATGGTACTAGTGGATGATTTTTCTGGAATGTATTTTACTTATTTCCTCAAAAGTAAAAATGAAGCATTTGATGTATTTTATAAATTTAAAGCTAAATATGAAAATCTTATGGGTAAAAGAATTAAAAAAGTGAGAAGTGACAATGGGCTCGAATTCGTAAATACGGAATTTGACAATTATCTTGCTAATGCAGGTATTTTTCACGAAAAAACTGGTCTTTATTATATGAAAGCGAACTTCCCACCAAATTCTGGACAGAAACTATCAATTGCAGTACACGGGTATCTAATATAACACCCCGTAAAGGAAAAGAAAAACTCTCCTTAGAAATTTGGACAGGTAAAAAGCCCAATTTAAATTATGTAAGAAAATTTGGTTGTTTAGCTTATTTTCATATTCCTAAAACAATGAGAAATAAATTCGATGTACCAGGAAGAAGTGGAATTATGTTAGGATATGCTAGAGATAGGAGGGGATATCGTATTTATGATGTAAAAAATAAGAAAGAGATTGAGGAACGTTCTGTTAAGTTCAATGAAACTATAAAAGGAAGTAAATATTTTCGATTAAGTAAATTTTCCGAGTGTTGGGATATTGAACCGCTAATAAATAAAAAATTTTCCGGAAGAGAATGAAATTCGTGAAAATCAAAAGAATAAATCTCTTAATTTAGAAATTTCTGACACAAGCGAAATAAAAAACGGTTGCGCAACCCCATTAACAAAACTTAATTTGTCTCCAGATAGACATGAAGGCGCGGAGAAAAGGAATCGAAACAACAAAATAAAAGACGGAAGTGAAAATATGACTGAAGTTCGAAGGTCAGAAAGATTGAAAAGTAAATATTCGTCAGCTAATTTAACTGATAATGTCCCGAGCAATTATTTAGAGGCAATAAATAGTGTGAATTCACGTGATTGGGTAATAGCTATGAAAAATGAATTGGATTCTTTAATTAAGCATAATGTTTGGGAAATCGTTGATATGCCAGAAAAAACGAAATTGATTGAAAGTAAATGGGTCTATGTTTTAAAAGAGGGCGACAGTAAGGAAATAAAATATAAAGCCAGATTAGTGGCAGCTGGATTTAATCAAATTAAAAACAAAGATTATACTGAATCGTATTCACCTGTTGTAAATATTGAGTCATTTAGATTACTAATTGCACTTGCAGCTAAATTAAATTTGATTGTTAAGTTTTTTGATGTAAAAACAGCATATTTCTACAGTGATTTGGAAGAAACTTCATATAAGTCACCACCACCTGGTTATGAAAAACTGATAGGGGTTAATAAAGTTTTTAAACTGAAAAGGTGTATTTATGGATTACCCCAATCGGGTAGAAATTGGTATTTAAAAATAAAAGAGGAACTTGGTAATATTGGATTAAATCAATTAGCTTCTGATAACTGTGTATTCATTAAAGTTGAAAATGATAACATTTTTATATTATGTATGTATGTAGACGATTTAGCTATATTTTGTAATAACCAAATAATGTATGAAAATATTGTTTCTAAAATTAAAAATGTATTCGAATTGTACGAAAATAAGAATTCTAAATTTTTAGGTATAGAAATTGAAAAACATGAAAAAGGTATAAGTTTGTCACAAGTTGAATATATTGAATCATTGTTGATAAAACATAATTTAGAAAATTGTAAATCTGTGAAAACACTTATTGTTAAAGGTGAAGATAAAAGTTTTCCTCCAACAAATGAATTGTTTGACATAACTATGTATCAGGAAATTATTGGTGAGCTTTTATATTTAGCCAATAGAACACGCCCTGATATATCATTTGTCACAACTTATTTGTCTCAATTTAATCACAAACCAGAGAAAAGACATTACATTTTGGCTAAAAGAGTATTAAGGTATTTAAAAGGTACAAAAGACAAAAAATTATTTTACAGCAACGAATTTGGGTATTTAAATAGTAGTTCAGATGCTAGTTGGGGAAATGGAGAAAATGGAAGGTCTTTTTCAGGGGAGTTGTACTGTTAGGAAAGTCATTAGTATCTTGAAAATGTCGTAAACAAAAAAGTGTTAGTCTTTCTACATGTGAAGCAGAATTATTTTCTATTTCAGAAATGTGTAAGGATATAATATGGACTCTAAACTTATTGTCTGAGTTAAATTGTAACCAATTTATAAAAGATGCCATAATTTTAAGCACTGATAGCCAAGTAGCAATACAGTGGATTAAATGTACAAAATCCTCAAATATATCTAGGCACATGAACTTAGGATTTCATTTTGTCAGGGATTTATTGTCAGAAGGTATTATTTCATTAGAATATGTTCAAAGTGAACATATTATTTCTGATTTCCTTACTAAAGGTGTAAATGAAGATAAGTTGTTATACTCTATGGAAAGTATTTCACTATTATGATATGTGTAATTATTGTATGTAATTTGTATGTATATGTATATGTGTTTTTTTTTTTGAGTTGTTCAAAGAGAAAAAAAATGTATCTCTCGCAGGAGGAGTGTGTTGGGTTTAAAGGCGAGCGAACATTTTTTATACCTGCGCACTGCCAGTCTTTTCTCCCGCCACACTCAGTCTGCGTGCGAACGGTAGAAGAGTGTAGACGTAAAAATTATTCTGTGTGAAGTTGTTACGAAAAAGTAATCTGTGTGAGAAATTTATCTTTAAATTAATTGTTATGTGTTTGTGCAGTGTTTCCGTTTAATAAACTGTCTGTTCTGTCAATATCCACGGACTTAGTGAAAATTAATATTAGTGAAAGAACAACAATAATAATAATAATATAATAATACCTAACGATTTATTTGTTTCAGAAAATACTCGGAAACTTTCATAACAGAGATTGATAAAGTTGATAAATAAACTAAATTAACTTAATAAACCTACAATTAACGCGAGAAAAAAAAAACACGATAATTCCAGTAGCTAAGAAACTAAATACTTTTAAATTATCAAATTCTACAGATCCCGAGTAAATAGAATTTGATTAGGATCACAGTGTTGATTTCGCAAAACAATATAATATCACATCCAAAAAGAATGTCTGGATACAATGCATAAGGTACCTGAAGTGGTTCCACGAAACGTGTACAAATTATCAAGATCATTGCCAAGCATGTTGTAAGATTTTATGAAAAGTGAAGTATTGAAATTTTACTTCATTTTTTGTTTATTCGAGTTTTTTTCGCTCATTTTCCATCCTATAACTGCATCTTTACAAATTGCTATATGTTTTTCATGATTAACTATATGAAATGCGTTATTTTTTTGCTACTTAAATTAACTTTTTCTTTCTTGTATTGGATGGCCATCTCTCCTCGGCTTTGAGGACAGATGGCCATCTGCCATTTAAATTTCAATTTTGATTAACACTTTTTGTTTTCAATATTTAATTATTTTTTGCATAAAATATTATGAGTATATGTATAAGAATTTTAAATATGCATCAATATTTCTTGTATTTGCATTCTAAGAATTTTTATGTCAATCTTTAAAAACTATAGCCATCTATCCTTTAGTTACTCTACCTGGATATCAATTAGTGTTGTTTATGTTTTGGTGCAAATAGCTGAACAGGCGGCACTGCTATGCTGCATTTTTCAGAATTTCCTCAATAGGTGTATCTCAAGAACTATTGCACGAATTTTCATCAAATTTCAAAATCAATTAGTCCTTGATATGAATGACATTTTATACATTTTGGCGTAAATCGCTCAACAGCATAGTCGCTCCACAAAGGTGGACCGACTATGCTGTTTTTTGACGATTTCCGAAATAGCTCTATCTCAAGAACTAATACTTGGATTTTCAACTAACTTCAGATTCAGTTACACTTGGATAACAATTATTGATGCTTATGTTTTGGTGTAAATCGCTCAATAGGTTTGAGCTGTTATGCTACAAATTTTCAGAATTTCCGCTATAGCTCTAGTTAAAGAACTAATGCAAGAATTTTCATCAAACTTCAAATTCAGATATATTTTGACATGAACTGGTGCTAAATTGTTGTGATTTCTTGTATTATTTACATGGTTTAATTGACGATATTAATATAGAAGAAAGTTTTGTGATGGACACAACATGCTAATTTGTTTTGTCTTTATATTAAAAAGTGGCTGAAATATAGCATTTTGAATTTCTAATGTGGGTGACATTTTGAAAAATCTGATTATTTGCCTACGACAGCACTCGCAAATATGAACCGATTCCGATGCGAGTTAACATGTGCACAAAAATTACTAAGGTCTCGACCGAGATATCGTCGAATTTGCCAACCAAATATAAATCACTTTAAATAAAACCAGCTTGGATAAAACTGACTAATTTTGTGAAATTGTCATTTTATATTCAGTATAGTCAAAAATTAGTATTGAATCTTATAATCGGTTTTTCACTAATTTGAGCTTCGTGTGTTCGAATAATATAAGTTGGCTTTTTAAAAATAAGGAACATGAAAGCTACCTTTTCCTCCCGGCACTGGCCGGAAGGACTTTCTTAGCATTTTGTAATTTTCATTAGTTATTTATTTTTTTTATTTTTTCATTCAGTTCAAAGCCTTTAAAGTTGCAATAATGTTCTGATATGAAAAACACGAAAAGTAGTTGTGGCGAAGGTAATGTTGCGTAACAGAAAAGGTGAATTTTTATTCATTATTAAATATTCATTTTTAACAGATAACAAATTACGCAATTTTTACTCCTTTTTATTCCACATGTATATGTTTTGATTCCACAGAATATTAAAGTAATTAAAATAGAAATAAAATTCAAACTTAATTTAGAATTAATCTGCAATTATAAATAAGAAATTTTGTTTTAATTTTGTCTGGATGTTGTAACAAAACTTCGATAGATTGAAAGCAAAAATATTATCAAATATGAATAAGATAACATCTAATTATATTTAAAGCTAGTATGTTGTGGCCATCACAAAACTTTCTTCTATATAAATCACATCAATTAAATCATTTAAATAGTATAAGAAATTACATCAATTTAGAACCAATTCGTATCCCTGAATACGAAGTTTGATGAAAATTCGTGCATTAGTTATTGATATAGAGCTGTAGGAGAAATTCTGAAAAAATCAGCATAGCAGCGCCACCTGTTGAGCGATTTTCACCAAAACACAAACAGCACTAATTCATATTAAGGTATACCGGAATCTGAAGTTTGATGAAGATCGGTGCATTAGTTCTGGAGCTAGAGCTATTGTGGAAGTCACAAAAAATGCAGCACAGCACCGCCACCTGTTGAGCGATTTACACGAAAAGGTACAAAACATCATTTCATGTCAAGAACTAACTAAATCTGAAGTTTGATGAAAATCGGTGCATTATTTCTGGAGCTAGAGCTATTGTGGAAATCACAAAAAATGCAGCACAGCAGCGCCACCTGTTGAGCGATTTACACGAAAAGGTACAAAACATCATTTCATGTCAAGGACTAACTGAATCTGAAGTTTGATGAAAATCCGTGCATTAGTTCTGGACATTGAGCTATTGTGGAAATCGTGAAAAATGCTGCATAGCAGCGCCACCTGTTGAGCGATTTACACCAAAACATAAACAGCACTAATTCATATCCAGGTATACCTGAATCTGAAGTTTGTTGAAAACCCAAGTATTAGTTCTTGAGATAGAGCTATTGCGGAAATCTCAAAAAATGCAGCATAGCAGCCCCACCTGTTGAGCGATATACACCACAAGGGGCAAAATGTCAATTCATGTCAAGCACTAACTGAATCTGAAGTTTGATGAAAATCCGTGCATTATTTCTTGAGATTGAGCTATTATGAAAATCGTGTAAATACTTCAAAATGCAGCATAGCAGCGCCATGTGTTGGGCGATTTGCACCAAAACGTTACCAGCACCAATTCATATCTAGGATTAACGGAATCTGAAGTTTATAAAAATCCGTGCATTAGTTCTTGAGATAGATCTTTTGCGGAAATCCTGAAAAATGCTACATAGCAGCACCACCTGCAGGGCGATTTACACCAAAAACTAATCAGCAACAATCTATATCAGGGACTACCTGAATATAAATTTTTATTAAATTCCGTGCATTAGTTCTTGAGATAGAGTGCCCACAAAATTTGTGTCACATACAGACAGACGGACGGACAGACAGACAGACAGACAGACAGACTCACAGACAGACATTTTGCAAAAACATGTTTTTTGGAATCTCTGACCCATAAAACGTATAAATCCGTCGAAAACTGGAATTCGAAAATTTTCATGAAACCAATACTTTCTTCTTTTCAAGATAGAAGAAAGTAATAAGTTAGAGATATGAAGCAAACACCTATATTACAAAGCACAAAATTATGCATCAGTAAAAATCTTTAAAAATTAAATGTTAATTTTGAATTTTTTGAAAATACAAACATTTTGAACAATGCTAGTTTCAAACAAGTTGGAAATTTCTCGTCAAACGTGGCAAATGAGGTGCGTTCGTACTATAAGTAGTTTTATAATTATTTTTTGTACCCCATATTGTACTGAATGTATATTTTTTTGCACTTAAGTGCATAGTCTCTAACATCATTAAAATGCACTTGCAATAATGTTTTTCCCATTACCCGTAATGTAGCGAAAACCTTTTCACTGTCTCTGTAATTCAACTATACATCCGATTTTCATAAAATTTGAAATGGCTCGACAAAATTTTGCAACAATTATACATTTAAAATTTCAGACCATTCGGAAGGCAGTATCATCATTAAAATGCATTTGCAATAATTTTTCCCATTGGCCGTAATGTAAAGAAAAACTTTTGACTGTCCCTGTAATTAAACTATACATCCAATTTTCATAAAATTTTCAATGGCTCGACAAAATTTTGCAACAATCATATATTTAAAATTTCAGACCATTCGGTTGAGTAGTTTTTGCTCTATTATATGCGGACGGACAGACGGACAAACGAACAGACGCACTGAACGACGACTATAGCGGCTACGTATTTATATAATTACGAACGCACCTAAAAACGATAAAGTATGAGGCATTTTTAACACTTTAGACAAAGTTGAAAAGTGTTTATGCATTCGGTTTGTCTAGCCATCACTCCGTCTGTCCATCTGTCCATGCTCTAACTCCCGTAAATATACTCGGATTTTCATGAAATTGATAAAAGTTATTTAGGATCACCAAAGCATGTTTGGTATTGTATATGAAGTATGTAGGAATAATCGTTCATTTACAGGGACAATCAAAAGTATTCCATTACATTTTGGTATATGGGGAATAACTCCCGTAAATATACTCGGATTTTTATGAAATTGATAAAGATTATTTAGGGTCACCAAAGAATGTTTGATATTGTATATGAAGTACGTAGGATTAGTCGTTCATTTACAGGGGCACTCAAAAGTATTCCATTACATTATGGTATATGGGGAAAAATCGTTTTCAGAGTATTTTAATGCCATTATGCTATTTCAAATGTGTTAAAACTGATATAAATCACTGAATTTCACTACGATCACGTTAGAACAGGACATTCATAGCATTATTTATTCATTTACAGGGACACACAAAAGAAATCGGTTACAGTACAGTACTATCTTTGAGTAATAATTGCTGGAATGCACGGTTTAAAATTCGGTATGCGCTTTTAAATTTAATTAATTTTTTTGCATCTTACCCTTTATATATAAATTCTATACCTCAAATACAGGGCTGCACAAAAGTATTCACGTACCGTTCTCCTTATTAGAGGAAATTGCTGAAGATAAATTTTCAACTGAAGTATATGTAGCTCTTAAGTGAACGAAATTTTAGTTTGCATGTAGCTAATAGATTCAAATCTATAAATCATATGCAGAGCTGCAGTTTGCATAATTTTCCGATTGTGGATGGGAACAGCTGAAATTGGGTTCTGAAATGTATTATGCGTTTCCATATGGTTATGTGTTTAATATTACAAAATTATATCAAGGAAAATTATTTTTTCAATTAAAGACCAGTATTGTCGATTAGTAACAAAATGTTTTTTAGCCTTAAACCATACTTAAAACAAAATATGAATTTTTTGAAGTATTTTTTCCATGATTTATTTAAAAAATGAAAGCCAAAAAACATTATTAAAATGATTTTTGAAAAATCAGGCATTTAAGGGTTAAACGTTTAAAAATCAATTTATAAAACCATTTGAAATAAGCACGTGTATGTTATAAATAACGTGCATTCACATATTTAACTGTGAAGCATTCATAATTTTTCATCCATTTTATCCCTTGAAAATTTTCATGGTAATATCTCTGTTCATTGGCGTTTTATATATAAAAATGCCTTTCATGCTTTATACAGATTTCTTAAATGATGTAACAATAGTTGAAAGTTATTTGCAGTTTATAATACAGGGTGTGGCGTAGGCAATTCCTTTTTTTTTTTGTACTTTGCGATGCATTTATGTATTTGTACTATATACTAACATGTACCAAAAATGTGTACTCATGTGTAAAGAGTTTCTATTTTCCACTATTGTGATGAAGGTTTGTTCATGAATGTACATTCCTAAATGGCGTTGGTTAACCCGCTATCGATGATACACTTCACATCGGGAATGACTGAGCACATTCTTAATTCTTTGGTTTGGGTCACACTATATGTCAGTTTAACTTGGATTTTTGTTCTTTTTTACCATTTGGGAAAATGGTTATTATTCTCGTCAGGATGGGAAATCAAAAGCATATCTGAAGATTTTCATTGGTTTAATCAGCAATTTATTCGTTATCTGATTGGTCTATACAGTAATCTGTATTTCCCTTTAATTTTTACAACGATGGATACTTTCTGTTGCCACTATGACAAAAAAGTAATAAGAACTACAAAAAAAAATTAATAACTCAGAAACAAATTGAGATACAGCTTTCAAACAAATTGCATTTAAAAGTACATTTTTTTCTCTGTCTGTAAAAAGTAATATTGTCGGATGTTTAGAAGTTTAAGAATGAAATTTCATTTAAAATGGGCCGTCAGATTTATTGGAAATCTGACGATGGAAAAGGCTTTTCCCGAACAGCCAATGAAATGCTTGGATATTTACGTAAGTTTCAGGTGGATAATACTTAAGTTTCATGAAATCTGACGGGTCGCAGGCGATATTTTTGGCTTGCAATTTTTACGTGTAATAACACATTAATGTTTAATTCATGGCGTACGTAATGTATGATCAACTCTTTGCGATTTTTTATGTCTTAAATTTTAGTCTTAAAAAAATTGTTTTCCAAATGGTCGTTGTAATTTGATAAATTGCTTTTTTTTCTTTTTTTTTATAAAGTAATTTACAATTTCTGTCTTCTGTAACCTATTATATTTAACCTGTAATGATAAGTAAAAAATCAAAATGCACGTATTTGACTTGGAATTTTTTATATTACAAAAATCTAAAGTAATATGTATGTATGTATATATATATATATATATATATATATATATATATATATATGTATGATGGCTATTATTAGTATTTACTCTTGTGCAAAGAAAGGATATGGGATAAGAAAAATCATTTGTTATTTGGCATTTATCAATATTAAATACAAACAATCACACGTCGCCCTGTTACTTTGGATTGGATGTTTTTTACTTCAGGTAATTTTAAAACACTAAAGGGCTCTGCCCCCTACCAGCTACGCTCGCCAATCCCCGTTTAGACACCTCAAGCACTAACAGCACGCTAATTTGATCGGCTTTAAAAAAGATTCAGAAGGCTGGATTATAATAATAATAATAAAAACATTGACGATCTCCATGTTAACGATCTGTTTTCGTCTTCGATTAAATCACTGAAAATTTTGAAAATAAGCTAATATAAAATTAATTAAGTAAACAGAATCTTCGTTTCCCGATATTTTATTAACAACGCTATAAAAAAGCTCTTTGAAAAAAAAATAAATGTATCATTTTAAATCTGACATAAATTTAAACAAAGTGTTCGTTTTCTTTTTAATATTCATGTTAAAATACTTTTGTCGTTAGAAAGGAAATATTATTTGCGCTGTCTTAGAATTCACAACAATAGTTTAAAAGATTATCTCAAAATATGAAATAAATGTCTCCCGCAAATATATTTTTTTAATTTAAACATAAATATTATTGTTTGCCATTTATTTATTAAATATGGTTTATTTATTTGGTTTATTTATTAAATATGACGTAATTTCTTCCATTTTCGACTTTTAACGCATATTAATTAACTTATTATTTTACAATTATTTATTACGTTACTACACCCGTGGGATAAAATGCACACCATTTTATCTCCCATTATACACTGCTCAAAACAATTAAAGGATATTGCAGTTTTAGGTGGATTTTGTATCTGGTAAACTGTTTAGCTGATTGATACATGGTCGACAGACATAGTAGGTTATATGAGAATAAATTACACATGTTTGGCAGAAAAAAATGCATTTTATTGCGCATTTGTGTACTAAAGGAAAAAAAACCACAATTTGTGCATATGAGAAAAAAAAGAATAAGAAAAGGTGTTTTCTTCAAAGAAAATCATTTTCAGTAGGGGGTATGGTTTCCACGGGCTGCCAGCAACGTTGAACACCTTTGAGGCATGGACTCAATGAGGCTATTAATGACGAGTTGGGGTATTCTGCCCCACTCTTCCAGAAGAGCTCTTTCCAGTTCTTGGAGAGTTTGTGGGGGTTGTTGGCGGCCAGAAACTCGTCTTCCTAGAGCGTCCCAAACGTGTTCGATTGGATTCATGTCTGGAGAACACGCTGGCCATTCCATTCGAACGATTCCTTCCTCGAAAAGGAAATCCTCCACCAGGTTTACACGATGTGGCAGAAGTTATCGTCCATTAAAATGAAGTTATCTCCGATTTCTGCAGCGTAAGGGACTACAATAGGTCTGAGGATCTCATCCCTATATCGGCGACCAGTCAGAGATCCATCTCGAATGATGTAGAGGTCAGTGCGCCCGTCAATGGAGATGCCACCATACACCAACACTCCTCCACCGCCAAATCTGACACTTTCGTGCACGAACGCAGGATTATTCCTACTGCCACGGTCCCTCCAGATGAAAATACGCCTATTATCCGGATGCACAGAAAAACGGCACTCGTCAGAAAACAGAATATTGCTCCATTCATTTCTCCTCCGGTTGACATGCTCGGTTGCCCACTCCCTGCGGTCGCGACGATGCCTTGATGTTAATCTAACACATACCATCGGTCGGCGAGCTTACAGACCTACAGCATGGAGCCGGTTACGGACAGTCTGAATTGAAATCGTGGTGCCTGTAGCCGAGCGAAGGTGTTGTTGGAGAAGAGTAGCGTTCATGGTTCGGTGTCTCCGAGCTGTTAACGCTAAATACCGATCTTTATTGGGCTTTGTTGCCCGTCTGCGACCTTGCCCTGGTCTTCGGCCTGCACATCCACTCTCCAAAAAACGGTTCCAGATCCTGGAAATGACACTTTGTGACACTCCAATGGCTTGCGTTACTTCGGCTTCAGTTTGTCCCCCTTCTAACCTACCAACAATTCTCAAAGCTTCTGAATCTGTCAAATGACTTCGCTGAGACATCGTACTCACCGAAACAAAGCAATCACTGAATGCCGATCATCCTTGTCTTCATTCTCTTTTTTCCAGTTGAAAGTCAAATTTCATTCGCTGCCGCTGAAGCGCCGTTTTTGACGTCGAACTCAAAATTTGCATACTCCACAGTTTGAAAACCAGAAAAATTTGCATTTGTGATTATCTTCTTCTATTTTCGGCAAAAAAAAAATCGTTTATATCTTTATTTTATATAAAACTTCAAATATCCTTTAATTGTTTTGAGCAGTGTATTTATGTCTAAATGCATTTCAAAACAAATCCACTGCTCTATACTGTAAAATGCATATGTACTTATTTTAGGGGAAAAAATAATGCTTTTCTTATTTATTTTCCTATTTTGTATCGGTTTATGTAAAAATCAAGTTTATTTATTTATTTATTTTTTATTTTATTTTTATTTTATTTTTATTTTTATTTTTATTTTTTATTTTTTTTTACAAAATACGCAAATTATTTGTTTTACACGTTAGAATATGAATTATTTCGCAAAAAGGATATTAATTACGTTTAATACCCTCCCACCAATATATACAAGTAGCGTTTTTATGAGTCTTTCATTAAAATTATTTGAGTGTGTGTTATCTCATAAGCAATGCACATATAGAAATTAAACTTTCTACGCACGCGAGATTATTTAATCCAAGAAGTATATTTCTCTCCTCATAGCAAACAAAGAAAAAATATTGCTTCACCCACCCCTTCTCGAATTTTACCTTTAAACGTACAAGGCAGGTGAGAAGAGTACTAAAAAATTTTTTCTTTTTTTTTTTCTTTTTTTGAAGAAAAAAATGTGATGGGGATGAGATTTATCACAACGCGTGTGCTTGCGGGTTAAAAGGAAAAAAAAATACAGATAATCTGTACATTACGACGCAGTTTTGAGACAACCTTTATCTGAATCTTCATTTTGTTTGTTCCATTCTATCCTGTAAAGAGGTAAAATTATGCAACAATTTGAAGCGAACATGCAAATTGTGAAAGTAAAAACCTAATACTAAAATCCAGTAATAAGTCCCTTAAAATTTAATTTAAATAAAATCAAAATTTTGAAAATATCTCTCCGATAGTTCTATGCTGATGTAAGAGAGCATCTATCTCATAAAAAGTTACAATCAGTGTGAGAAAAACGTTATTTGGGGCTAGATTATTGACCCATGACTGTTCTTGAGGCTTCTAGATCTGATTAATTGCTAGCTACAGCATACATAGATAATGCAACAACTTTTATCTGTCTTGTAAATGATTATTTCAGCTATCCTGTGCGTGACATATATCAAAGTCAAATAATTGAACAAAGGAGTCCCATTGATTTGCTTGGTTCTGACTCCCTATCTAGATTGATGTGTATTGGAATGTCTGAAGTCTCTCATTATTGACAGCTGAAAACAGGTTCAACTAAAGAAATAGTTTCAACACTCTTTGCAGCTGTTGCGGACACTTTAGAATTACCAGGGTTTTTCCCGTATACATGGCATATTTCTGAATGATTATCAGATGTACGAGGAAAAGTCAGTAAGCAGGTCACAAACCGATATGAAAGGTTGGAAATGAGTAGTAAACTGTTTCCAAATATACCAGTAGGTGGCAGCATTGTCCAACTGTAAGATGTCAATTACAAATTTCAGAGACAACAGTTGTACAAGATGAGAAGGGTCGTTCAAAAGTTGTTGACGAAGAACGAAGTGGTCGTCCTATTGAGATTGCGGCAGAATAAACTGTGTGCAAGGTTGAGGAAATGGTCAGAGCTGACAGGCGGGCAACAATAGACAGCATTAACAACTGCAACAGGGTGTTCACATGGTTTATCCTATAGCCGACTGATGCAGACGTTGAATATGAGATACACAGATGGTTGAAATCGCAGTCCAAAGATTTTATGCAGCAGGTATTAGAAAACTCAAAAAGAGATGGGACAAATGTATCAATGTAAAGGACGATTATATAGATAAATAAACATGCCTTTTAAGTATTATCTCGATTTCCTCCTTTTTGATTTGCTTTTGTGACCTACTTACTGACTTGCCCTCGTATGCAATAATAGTTGTGATCTCAACTCAATGCGGTTTTTGTTAATGTTATTCATTATTTGTTTATTGATTTATGTTTGGGTATTTGATCTTTTCTGCTGTTTAATAATGCAATTAAAACTAAAAGTAAAACTCCTTAATAAATAATCTTTTTTTCAAATTACAGTATTTATGACACTATGCTCCTATTGGAAGACTTTCAAACAGCTACTTCTGCATAAATCTCTCAGTGTTATGCAGTGCTTCCTTGTATTATTTTCCATTTTCCACATATATCTGTACGTAATTACCCGTATAAAATAGATATTCTGAGTAGAGCCTAAAATTATCAAATAAAGAATCAAAACATTTATCTAAATGATCGATGAAAAAATAAAGCTTTCAAATGTAATTTTAATAAGCTACCTCAGTGAATGTAATTATAAAAAATGAAAAGTAGCGTGAAAAAATTCAAAATTTTCATTTCTACAATAAAAAAAAATCTTGGATGAAAAGAAAAACGAATTATTTTTAAGTGGTTTTACCTTCTACATAAAAATGCATTCTAGTCAGGACTTTAAGATTAAAAACAGTAAGCATATGTTTTATTATTTAGAGAAAAACTCTGTGAAAAATAAATAATGCTTTTTTTAAAGACTGAAAGCTCAGATTACACTTTTTATTTGACCTCCTTTCTCAGGATATATTTGTATGGTTTCTTTTGTTTCCTTCTTTGATAATTTATTGTAAAAAGAAACAGGATATTCATAAATAGAAGAGACGGCTAAAAGAGAATATTAATCAGTATATAAAAGCTGCATTATGTAATATCTTTGCGCAACATTATTTTTTATAGAAGAAATTCAAAAAAAAAATTCTTCTTTTTTTTTTTTTTTTAATTTCTCGGAATTTTTGTGTTTTAAAAAATGTTTTTATTTTTTGCAGCAGTTATCATACTTTAAAATTCTCATTATTTATCTTAATTAAAAGTCGTTCTTTCAAAAGATTTCCGCTCAAAAAATTATAGGCTCTTTTAACCGACTGTTAACTGCAATCTAAAAAAATGAGTAAATTAACCGCTTTTAGATATGTAGTATATGTGTAAATTTGTAAAAGTACGCCTTTGTCATAAGAATTACACACTTGTCGTTAAAATGTACAGTCGTGGAAAAAAAAATAAACACCCCATGCTAACTCCTCAACAAATTATCATAGAAGAACGTTACTGGTACCGAACGATTGGAAGTAAAGTCTACTTTTAAATGATGTATATAAAATTGGCTTAGGGGGCCATCTACCTATTAAAACGAACCATAACTTTGTTTTTTTCAATAGCAGTATACAATTCTGACAGCATAAATGAACTCTACTCCCTTCAATTAGCCTATAAACAATTTTTTATGCTATTCGTACGATACGTTTCCGAGAAATTTATTATTTCAACTCGAATATTAACCGAGAGAGCCCCCTTCTTGATCAAGGCACCTTAAGCAGTCAATGAAGCCTGCTAGATTACAGCACAGCAGAAGAAATTTCAAAATATTTAGGCACTTCTATCATAGCCCCCCCCCCTCCCCCCCCCCTTAAATCATCATCTTGCCGTTTTTTAAGCATAATTTGAAAACTACTTGGAAGAAAAATGTTAAATTTTGGATTTCCATAAAGCAGGATTTAATAAACTAAATCCATCAAAAAAACTGTAGGTTGCAATTCATAATTTTTTCGAATATTAATTTAATAATTCATAATTCACATCATAAAATTACAAAAATTGCAAATTCAACGTATTTATGTTTGGGTATATTAGTATTATTGCTACACAAAAAATTAGCACATTAGAATCATAATTTCAGGAGGTATAAATAAAAGTATGAAAATGTAATTTAACATTAGAAGCGCTAAATTTTGAATGTTTATAATTCAAAAACTTATCATTCAAATGACTTGAAATTTCGTTTCTAAGTATAGTTTGCACCGAAGATTTGAAATATCTCGTTAACATTGGGTATTGCCATTTAAAAAAATGAAGTTTGGATTGATTTTAATATGTAGATGGCCCCTAAGCAAATTTTATATAGTTAGTAGGGGTGTTTACTTTTTTTTTTCCACGACTGTACCTGTATTTATCTGTGTTTAGCGGCAGTAGAAGAGTGTAATTTGTAATCCGTTCAATAACTCAAACAAGTGTATAAAATATGGAATGCTTTACGAATTTACCGAATTAGTGTGTTAATGTAATTTACAAATTTTGCATATTACACAAATATCTGTGTATTTTACTTATTATACCGAAATATGTGTCAGAATATTACACAGATTTATACGTAAGAGTAGAACATTCCAAAAATGTATGAGTACGACTTTTACACAGCTATACGTGTAAGAACAGAATATTTCATAGAGTTACGTGTAACAATATTACGCAAAAATATGTGTACTCATGTGGATACAATAAATATCGATACTTGAAACCTTGGCTTTTGTAACAGTAGCTGAATTATCAAGTTAATGGATTAATAAGTGGCA
Source organism: Maratus speciosus (assembly GCA_963932465.1). Classification (NCBI taxonomy): domain Eukaryota; kingdom Metazoa; phylum Arthropoda; class Arachnida; order Araneae; family Salticidae; genus Maratus; species Maratus speciosus. The sequence continues at coordinate 75,689,314 of OZ010786.1, read as the reverse complement.
GATCGTGAGTTCAAATCCCGTTTCGGCAAGTATTACCTGTTTACTGTAAACTCAATTAAATAAAGAATTTTACAATTAATGTAGATTTATCTTTCAAACATTGCGACTGAAATTAAAATCGAAAAAATACGTCAAAAAGCGGAAAACATACCTTCGTCACGATTTCCGTTTATAGAAAATATACAGTGTGTCCGCTCTCAACGGTGCCCAATGGCTAATACCTCAACCGTTAGTCATAGACATATAGTTACAATTACAAAAATGTTTCAAATCAGGTAAAGAAATATTTTAAAAGTGATTTGGGTCAATAAAAACATTTCTTAAAAAGTTACGAGATTTAAATTTTTATACGGTCCCCCGATCCTATAAGTTATATTTAGTAAAATTTTCCTATTACACTGATAAGTAAGATAAAAAAATGTCCCATTCATATAACTCTAAATTTGAGCGAGTTATGAAACTTTAAAAATTCATGGCGTATGCAACTTTACAGCTCTGCAAACAAATGAGTTCGGCTTGACTTTGAGAGGTCACATACCAAGTGCTTAAAGTATTCGAAGATCTTACTTCATGTGTATCTGGGCTTTGAAAAAAAATCATACAATTGTTACGTTTAAGTTAACATTTATTACGTTTCTAATTGGCTAAAATAACATATATTTTATTTTGTCAGGAATTGAGACTGCTTCATTTATCAACTGAGACTGCTTCTTTTAACAAAAATTATGTTATTTTAAAATGTTTTTATGTTACTTCAACGATCGTATGTTTTTTTTTTTTTTTTTTTTTTTTTTTCCAGTTCAAAATTTGTACTCGAACTTTAACTCACTTTCAAATATCCGATCGAGTTTACAATTTACATTCTGGCACAAATCCGATAACAATCTAATACTATTATAAGTTTCAGTTGTAACCACTTATACTTATTTTACAGGATATCACAAAAAATTTTGGATAAATTACCGCCAAGAAGTTTAAGAAAAAGTTTTCGATTAGATATACAAGACTGCGATTGTTGGGTTTTTTAACATTTATGTATATTTTAGAACTGAATATGAAAATTACCTTGATTTTTAACCACCATGTCAGGGTATGTTGCAAATCATAAATTGTCAAATTTAAAGAATAACAGAAATCGGATACTATAAAATAGAGAAGATCACTGTGTTTTTTAACTTTTGATATTTGATTTTTACGTACTTTTTAGCACTGAATCTGAAAATGACATTCATTTTTAACCATCAAGTTAGAATTTTAATGCAAATCGTAAATGTGTAAGTTAAAATATAGCGAAAATCAAATACTATAAAACATATGCAAAATTTTATTTTATTCAACAATCTATTCAATACTCGTAACGGGACTTTTTTGTATTACTTGTCAGTGTAAAAGGGAAATTTTACTAAATATAACTTATAGGACCAGGGGACCGTATAAAAATTTAATTTTCGTAAGTTTTTAAGAAATGTTTTTATTGACCAAAATCGCTTTTTAAATATTTCTTTGCCTAATTTAGAACATTTTTTTTAATTGGAGCTATACGTCTATGACTAACGGTTTAAGAATTAGCTTTTGGACACCGTTGAGAGGTGACACCCTGTATATTTTATTGTGTATTTATTCAGATTCTAATAATAAATTATAATTATACTGTTTTAGGGATTCAAAATGACTTTAACAGAGACTGGCATGCAGTAAGTATAATTTCACACGATCCTGTTTTTTGTAAATTAAGGTTACACTATTTTCTGGTCTAAAAACAAATCTGCTTGGAAAGAGAACAAACACACCGAACAGACGTGCTTGTTCTTCCAGCAAATTTGTTCTGCGACCATAAAAATATTTGGTTCAATATTTACATCCCAAAATATAATGTTATCTACTATGTGCACAATATACATCGTTTTTCATTATCACACAGGTATTATATGTACTCAGCTATTAAAATAGGAAAATGTGTATTTTAAAATTGACATAGCAGGTCGCGTATTTAGCAATTTAACGCATTTCTATAGACATTCTATATACATTCTATATACTATTCTATTTCTATATCTATTTCTACATACATTCTATCCATATAGACAAATCGTTTTTGTATCATCAGTATACTTTTTTTAATGTGTAAATTCACGAATTTATTTCTTCTAATTTCCAGTGCAAGATCATAAAAAATATATATATTATTGAATGTTAAATAAAGATGCCAGCTTTTTTTTAAAAGATGATGAATTTAAGATCTCGTGGTTGTGAAGTAAGGAAATTAATATAGTAAGATAACTTTTGACGTGATCGAAATACAAAATATGAATGAAATGTATCTCATTTTAATGCAAACATGCATGATTTTATATAAAAAAGTAGATTTTTGTACATGAATTAAAACAATTAGATTCCTCATAAATATTTCAATAAGTAAGGATTTGTTTAAATGACTAATGTCAAATATGTGTGCTTGAGAAAACAAGACTTCCCTTGAAAATAAGCTCATGTCTTTTTGTGGTACATAATTTAAAATAAGACTCGGCCATCAGGATAGACTTAAAAATAACTCGAAAACAGTTTTTCTCATCTTTACGCCGTGGAACATTTGCAATTTGGAAAGATAAAAAGGACAGTTAAAAAGAAAATGCTATTTATAAATTTCTTCCGATCGCGATCATGAAAAGCGACAACAATTTACAATTTTACATTAATATTTCATATCATTAAAATTCCTAAGAGTTTAAGTCAATATATCTAGTTTTCAGGTACATAAAAGCATTAACAAAAGAAAAAAATCGCGAATATCACACAAAGCTAGCAATCCGGCACAGCAGCTAAAAAATGAAAAAAAAAAAAAAAGAGTTTTCTTTTGGAACAAATTTATGAAATGTTATAAATTTTGAATGCCAATTACATGTTTAAATGACTGAGAACTTTATGATAAAATTTCAAACCTATAGGTAATTTTAAGTTTTGGATAGTGAAAATGTAGCATATATAATTTAGCATTTCAATGAAATATTTATACGGGTCATTTACTTTACTATGAATAATGAAATTACAGTAATACTCATAGAACAGCATTATACGATGAAAAAATAAACTTCTATATATTTTTAAACGAAACAGGAAATTTAAATAATAAAATACACAGGTCATTCCGAGTACATTGAACTCTGAAATGCGCCTTTGTTTTATTGTGACATAACATCTCTCACTCTGTTTGCCGACCTACCCTTTCTAGCTTTGTCCGACAGATTGTTTCTCTTAACTCTGTTAACTGTGCTTATATATTCTTAAACTTAACATATTTATTTTTATTTCTTTTATTAATTTGTCTTTTAACTCTATACTAGTAATGTTTTTTACAATTTTACATTTATAATACCACTTTTCTTAAAAAGTATTTTTACATTTTTTAAATTTTAATTTTGATTAAAATTATTACGCAGTATTTATACTACAGTTACACTTTCTTATCCCAATGGCTCATTCATTTTAAGACATTCGTCAATAGACTGGGCGTAAAGTTGACGTCTACACGGAAGCCCCTCAAAGTATAACACTGTTAAGAGATTGTTAAGCATATGTCTACTATATTACATTATTTTTTAACACAGTTCTTCAATTAGTAAATATATCATATGAGTTATAAATTTCCAAGTGGGTGAAAAATATCCGAGTTGTAAATTTCCAAGTGGATGAAAAATGTGCAGTAGTCTATTTCAACAGAGGTGAAAAATATCCAGATATAAAAAATACCTGGGTTAATTAGGTCCTACAGATTTGTCCTGGATTGCTCTATTGGCAGAGAATTTGCCGCATAAGCCAAGAGGTCCCTGGTCCGAATCCTGCCCCTGACATTTTTCACCAACTTGGAAATTTTAAATTAATATCTACTACAGATTTAAATAGTTAAGAATATATACGTATATTCATTTTAATTTTGCATTTTTGTTATAATTAATTACTCGATATTGAAATCAAAGACATGTGTGATTTCTAAACAAATAATCGAAATGAACTTGTGAATATATATCATCTTTTAATTTTAGAAATTAAGTGATATTTTGAGAAGTATGCGTCTTTTATGCGAAGGTATATTACCTACTGAATGAACTATATTAGTGCCTAAAATTTATTTTTCTTCTCAAAAATTTTACAAACAATATTTTGGAAAGAAAAATCACGTATGTTTTTCCAAATCTACGCTCATTTATACGTGAAAGTGTAATTTTTATAATCCAAGCGATTTAACTTCAGAATCTCTTTTCGAATGATAAAATCGATAGAATAGCCAGATGAAAAATTTTCTCCTGTCGTCACATACCGGCTGTTACCACAATTATTTAAATTAAAATGAGCAGTTTTCACCATGTTCAATATTCTTTTGTTCTAAATCACTTTTATCGATTTATTCCATCTGCTATGCCATACTGCGTTTTTTAAATGAATAAATAAGGGCAGGATATTCCTTTTGGACATAAAAGAAGGTTGATATAACAAATCTTAACTTTTATATATAAAGTTTAAAAAAGTAATATTTAAATATATTTTAATGCTTTTTTATTTTTACAAAATTGCTATTAAATGGGACAATAGGGTGAAAATATTTTTCAGTAATGCTGCGTAAAACTTTTTTTAATAATATATTTTTTTTACATATAAGAATAATTATATAGGTGAACATATAAATACATTTTAATAGAAATAAAAAAAAAACATTCACTTACAACAATTTTTAAATATGTTCAATAATATCAATTTTAGTTCTTAAATATTAAATTATTAAATATATTTCTTTCATAATGTATTTTTAAAATAGTTTTTATACGGTCACAACAAGCTAATTATATATCAAAATAATGTATATATATATATATATATATATATATATATATATATATACCTTGTTGCGTTGTCCTTCAGACTGCAGGTTCGGTAAATTCAAATTATTTCATAGTGCTTCGAAGAATAAAAACGTCTTCATAACTTAGTTCTAATATATTGTAAATAAAATTCGTAACTTGAATAAGTAAACACACTCTACAGTTCAAATTAAACTTCTTTCTTAAAAAACAACTATGTACATTTTATTTACAAATATATAGGTATATTAATATTATTATTACTCTCATTTGAGAGTTCCATTATTACCGTCAGACCGGTTCAAAACAAACTTTACATCTACATTGAAAAGAAAATCGGAAAACAATAAAAAGGGGGTTGCCACAATGCCGACTAACAGAAAATGGCAAGCATCGCCAAGTTGGCATTCTCAACATCCTGCCCCGGGCTGAACACTTAGTTCAGCATCTATATTAAACAATTTAATAAACATAAGAATATACTTACATACATGACAAATTTTCAGATACATACAGCTACAGATATAAAAGCAAAAATAATAAGAATGCTGCAATCTACGAAAGAAAATAAAACACATGAATTGTATGAAAATTAAACAATAATAAGGGTAAATGTGAGTAACAAAACAAATTAAATGTTCGATAATAGTTCTTATTTTTAGTGTAAGAGTTTTAGTGTCTTTTAGTCCACTAAGTCCAATTCAAGATTATATAGCAATTGCACAGGTCGTTTAAGATCGCCTTTTGCAGTCTGTAATACACATGATCTGATTTTAGAGTCACGACCAAATATGAGTTCTTTAACACGACCACACTTCCACATATGTTTTGGGAGCTTTTCATCATGAATTATCATCATGAATATATCGTTAACTTTGAACTGAGGCGATGAATTTATGTTTTTCACTTGAAAAGCAGATCTAAGTTCTAACAAATATTCGTTTCTCCACCTTTTCCAAAAGTGGCCAGTAATTTGTTGCTTATATTTATATTTTCTCGTCAACAAAATCTTATTGGATTTCTCTTGCGTACAGACTGGTAATCCATAAGAAGGTAAGGACATTAATCGTTTACCAACTAAAAAATGAGATGGCGTTAAAGGTGATGGTTCGGCAAAATCGACACCAGAGGTTTCAAAAACTGGTGTTTTGATGATTCTATCTTTCGGTAAAGGTGCTATTTCCACCTTTCCAGGAATAGCATTAAGTTTTCGACATATCATACACGATCTTAAGACGGATTTTACAAATCTTCTTCCCTTTAATATAAAATACCTTTCACGAAGGTGAGCTAAAGTGACAGCTACACCAAAATGGTACATTCTTTCATGAGCATCCTTAATTAGTAATTTTACAAAATAAGATTTATTAGGAAGTATCCACGGATGTTTTTCCTGCTCTGTAACTTCAGAAAACTGAAGTCTTCCGGATAAAACAAGTAAGTCATTTTCATCGAATTGTGGATTAAGGTTGTACAAAGAAGAATCTTTATTAAGTGGTTTTTTTTGTTTAAGTGCTTCTATTTCAACTTTAAATGAAGTTTCCTGAGTTTGTTTAATCCAGTATTTTTCTGCTATTTCTATTTCTGAGGTAGTTAAAGGTCCTAAAATTTTAGGGTTTTTCGAATTGGCATTATGAATAAAACGCCTTATCCAAGCAGTAATATTATACACGCGATTTAAACTACTGAACTTTGCCATATCAAATACTGGCTTAGGGATAGAGTTTGATTCGTTACACAATAATGTTAAATTTGGTTTTGCTTTCATTTCATTAAAAGCTTCGGGAACCATTTCTATAGCCCTTTTTGAAGGCCACAAATCTTCTGATAGTGATAACCAAGGTGGGCCGCACCACCATACATTATTACCCATTAACTTCGATAAGTTTTCCCCTCGCGTAAGCAGATCTGCAGGGTTTTCTTTTCCGGGACAATAATTCCAGTCCTTTGGATCTGTCAATGACTGAATTTCGGTTACACGATTGGAAATAAAGGGTTTCCAGTTTGTAGTAGAACTCCTAAACCAACAGATAGTTATTTCTGAGTCCGACCATAACTTTATATTTAAATTCGAAATATGTAATTTTTGTTTTAAATATTTCCACATTCTAGCGGCAACTACTGCACTGATCAATTCCAGCCGTGGAATAGTTAACTTCTTGTGGGGGGCTATTCTACATTTACTCCAAACAAAACTAGTTTGAATTTCGCCAGTTAATGAAATGGAACGCAAATAAGCAACTGCTCCATACCCTTTGGGACTAGCATCACAGAATATGTGAATTTGTGAATTTTCAGAAATGTTTATCATATTAGGAAATCGGGTTATTTCAAATGTGCGTAAATGTACAACTTCTGAACACCAAGTGTTCCACTCGCATTTCAAATCTTCAGGTAATTTATTGTCCCACTCTAAACCTCTTTGCCATGTTTCTTGCAACAAGGCTTTAATACGTATTACAAATGGATTCACAAATCCTAATGGATCATAAATTTTCAGTAACATTTTAAGAACTGTTCGCTTCGTGGGATCATCGATGTAATATTCTTCAAAGGGCTGCGCATCTAACATCAAAATATCAGATTCAGTATTCCATATCAGTCCAAGCACTTTTAAGATACTACCTGTGTTATCCTCACTTATACCTAAGTTACCAGATTCCCACATTTCCCTAAGTTTAATAGAATTTGTTTTTAATTTCCTCAAATTCATCCCAGCTTCTTTAAGAATTTCAGAAGCTGTAACTGATAAATAATAAGCTTCGTTATCTAAATCTGATCCGGAAATTAAATCATCGACATAGAGGGAATTATCTAACATATATACAACATTTGGATGTTGATCTCGATATTTCTTTATATGATGTTTAATTGTGGCAGCCAAAATAAATGGTGAGCATGTAACGCCAAATGGTACACGTCTAAATCTTAAAATTTTGAAAAAGTTGTTTGCGTCATTATCGAACCAAAGAAATTTAAGGTAATCTCGGTCTTCTTCAGCTACAGAAATTTGAAGAAAGGCCTTTTCAATATCTGCACAAAACGCAGTATTGAATTTTCTGAAATTAATAATAATTTCTAATAAATCGGGGTTCAAATTTGGGCCACCGTACAAACAATCATTTAATGATTTGCTATTTTCTTTTGAGGAAGCATCAAATACCATTCTAACTTTAGTTGTGGGTTTATCATCTCGCAAGACAGGTCGGTGGGGCATAAAATAACCGCTATTTACAGTTTTATTAGAACATGCTTCCACTATGTTATTTAATTCCTGTTCAATCACAATTTCTTTATATTTCTGCAATAATTCCTTATCTTTAAGCAATTTTCGATTTAAGTTAATAAATCGGTTTCTAGCATTGTTATAATTACTTCCTAAATCTCTTCTATCATCTTTCCATAACAATTTAGCTTCGTATCGGTGCTCAAGAAAATGCAAATTGTTTTCGAATTTTTCGATTATCTCTTTATCTAATTCAGAAATATTTTCTTCAGTGTGCATCCCTAAAGCTTCTAACTCCCACAATGTTTTCAAATCATTTTGAATAGGTTTCATAACCTGAGTGGACAAGACCCCAGCTTGCTTACTCTCACTATTTTTATTTACGTCAATTGTCCCGCAGAGGGAATGCCCAAATAAATTTTCACAGACGAACAATGATTTATTTATGGGGTATGTTTTGTCATTAATTTGATATAAATAATCAGCTCCTATTAATATATCAACATCACTATTTTCCAAATGTTCCCACGTGTCAAGACGAAATTTGGAAAGTTTTCTCTTAATTTTGATTGGAAGAGGAGGAATTTGTATCAAAGAATTAGTTATTAGCGGTGTGACTAATGCTTCAATTATTATACTACGTTTTCTATTCGTCAAGTGAATTAGCTTTAGCTTAACGACATCATAACATCGTTCTTCAGATTTTCTCGAACCGAAAGTATAGACAATTAATTTTTCCTTTCTAATGACCTCAGGTTTTAATTTTGAAACTAAATTTTCTGTAATAAAAGTTCGATGACTAGCAGAGTCAAATAAACAAAGAGCAGTTTCTGAATTTTCACCCGCTTCCACTTTTACATGAATTGTTTGCAATATTACTTCTCTACTGATATTATTTATATTGCCTTTGCAATGATATACGGAGGAAATAATGCTACCTGAATTTTTTGATTCTTCTGTTTTTTTATTAGAATTACAAAGTATAGTATGATGATATGTTTTACCACACACTTTGCAATTTTCATTCGAAATTTTACAAAAATTCGCGATGTGAAATTTACGGAAGCATTTAAAGCACCTTCCTTCCCTTTTTAATTTTTCTCGCATTTCCGGAATGGTGAAAGACTTACACTTTTCAGTATCGTGATCAGTTTGATTACAAAATATGCAGTTATTTTTAATATTTGTGGTTAAGGCAGAAGCTGATGGAATGAATTTTTTATAATTTTTCTTATAATTTTCCTGCTTCTCAGGGATTTTTTCAAAATGGTTTAATTGGACAGTGGTCTCGCGAGATTCAATTTCATCTTTAATGAAATTTATCAGCTCATTAACATCCCAGTCAGTGTTTTTAATTCGTTTTCTATTAAATTCTAGTGAAATATCTGATTGAATAAGTTTCAGAAGAATCGGACATAACAAGTGCCCATATGAACCTGAGGCAACACCTAAAGAATTAAGATTTCTTATTTGAATTTCGCATTCATCATACAAATCTCTAAAAGCCTTAATGTTACTAGAATTTCGTACTGGTTTCAAATTTAGCAGTTTAGTCATGTGACTATTTATTACCAGGTCATTACGACCAAAACGATTTTTCAATAATTCTATAGCATGAGCATAATTTTCCTTAGTCAGCGAAAAGCCTGCTATAGTATTTGCAGCACTTCCGCCCAAAAGTGACTTTAAGTAGGAAAATTTATCAATCGGAGTTAAATGTTCATTATTGTCAATCGCATTCGAAAACTGACTCCAAAATTCGAGCCATAAACACGAATCACCATAATATTTAGATATTTTAAGTTTAGGAAGTTTAATCAAATTTTGATTAAGAATTTTCTGACTTTTTAGTAGAGAACTATTGTTGCTACTACTATCACTTTCAATGTCTGAAGAATCTTGTTTAGTTTCAGGAGTAACTGTGTTATCATTTAAAAATTTGGAAATTTTATATTTCCATTCAATAATATTCTCATTATAAGATTCCGATTTCTCGATTTCTTTTTCAAATTCAGTACTTGGAACCAGTGGTTCAATTTCAGAATTTAATGATTTTAAAGTTTTCATTTTGTCATTCAATTGCTGTTTAAAAAGATCCAGCTGTGATTTTCTATTCTCAAGCTCTAATTCTTGTGTATTATCTAATAAATCCCTTATTTTATCAAATATTTTTGTTGTTTGACTACGAATCGTAGCTCTTTTTTTTTTCAATGTTTCGAAATCCATCATAAAATAAAGAATTCAATTTATTCAATACAGTTCAGTTAATAAATATATTCATAATTCTATCTATTCAATATAATTTAATTTGAGGTACTTACCTCAATCGATGATGAAATCCAGACATCCTGGAGCTTTGACGCCAGAAAAATGTTGCGTTGTCCTTCAGACTGCAGGTTCGGTAAATTCAAATTATTTCATAGTGCTTCGAAGAATAAAAACGTCTTCATAACTTAGTTCTAATATATTGTAAATAAAATTCGTAACTTGAATAAGTAAACACACTCTACAGTTCAAATTAAACTTCTTTCTTAAAAAACAACTATGTACATTTTATTTACAAATATATAGGTATATTAATATTATTATTACTCTCATTTGAGAGTTCCATTATTACCGTCAGACCGGTTCAAAACAAACTTTACATCTACATTGAAAAGAAAATCGGAAAACAATAAAAAGGGGGTTGCCACAATGCCGACTAACAGAAAATGGCAAGCATCGCCAAGTTGGCATTCTCAACATACCTAATATATATATTAAAATTTTTATACGGACCTTATACATACTTTATGAATTTTGGAAAATGTTTAGAATTTTTACTTTCTTCTTTATAAAGGAAAAAGTATTGTATTCGAAGTTTTCTTCGACTTCCGGTTTTCGACGGATTTACACGTTTTAGAAGTCAGAGATTCCAAAAAACTTGTTTATGCAAAACACCACTTTGTCCGTTCGTGAGTCCGTATATCCGCTTTTTATCATAGAAAAGTGTATGAAGCTATGAAGAGAATTGAACCAAATTTATTGTATATGTTTTCAGATATACAGGGTGCAATATGTTATCTATCGCCGACCTTTAATTTCTCAACCGTTGGTCGTAGACATATAGTTCCAATTACAAAAACGTTTCAAATGAGGTATATTCATGTTGTGACATTATTTAAAGTTATCCATTTTATAAAAATTACGAAAACTAACTTTTTATACGGTCCCGCAGTCCCTATAGTTATGTTTAGTAAAAGTTTACTCATATCATAACAGATATAACACAATAAGTTAGACACCTGTACTACAAAAATTGACCCAGTTATTAAATTTCAAAGTTTGAGATTTTTGCACAGTATTTTGACTTTCGTTGAGGAATCAGTTATAAGATGAATTAAAGTAATTCGAGATCAAAATCAGGGTGGAATGTCCTATTTACGGCGAAGCCACTTTTAGCCAGTATCGTCGGTACTTTTGAATGTTAGTCGACCCGTAAAAGTTACCACAAATTTTTAGATAAAATAACTCTATTTGGTGATTCCCCAATTTGGTGATGCCGGCTAAAGGTGGTTTCGCTGTAAAATGGACATTGCACTCTGATTTTGATCTCGAGTTACTTTAATTCATGATTTAACTGATCCCTTAAAGAAAGACAAAATCATGTGCAAAAATCTCAAACTTTGAAATTTAATAACTGGGTCAATTTTTGTTATACAGATGTCAAACTTTTTGTGTTATATCTGTTATGATATGAGTAAACTTTTACTAAATATAACTATAGGGACTGGGGGACCGTATAAAAAGTTAGTTCTCGTAATTTTTATAAAATTGATTTTTTACTTTAAATAATGCTACAACGTGAATATTTAGCTCATTTGAAACGTTTTTGTAATTGGAACTATATATCTACGACCAACGGTTGAGAAATTGAAGGTCGGCGATAGATAACATATTGCACCCTGTATACAAGCAGGTCCTCATTGAATTTGGAAATATTCTGATGAAGGTGGAAAATCGCTATTATAGTGATTTTTGTGCCATTTCCATTATTGTACCTTCAAAAAGTGTATGAAGTTATAAATAGAATTGAACAAAATTCCATATATATGTTTTGTGCTATGTAAATCAAGAAAATGTCTCAAGAAAATTTGGAAATTTTTGCGAGAAGGGAAAGCTGTAACAGTGATTTTTGCGTAGTTTTCTAGATTTTTAAAAGTTCTGTTGTGCATCGACGGCTTGTGCATTATCGAAAACTTCAGATCTAGCTATCCTGGCGATTTGCAAGCAGCTGAATCACAACAAAATAACGAAAAATATGGATTCTATTAAATACTATCTAAAGTACCCGGCGTTACTTGGATGTTTTATTAATGTTAGCTTTGAAACACCCGTTTTGGAAAATCAGCTATTGTGTGTTAATTTACGTAATTTTCACCGTTTTTTCATTTAATCCAGACGACAGATTGGCTACTTATTTAGAAAATATAATCTGTAATCTGGATTGAGACCGATATTAAAAGCTTTCGATGAAAAGTTACTTCTGAGTATTTTGTTATTTAAATAATATTTTCATGATTAAAGAAAAATGGCAAGTAACAAAAATTCTATGGATTGTTTTTTTTTTTTTTTTAATCTGAAATCTTTATTTCAATTCTTCGCTACGAATAAGCTTTAGGCACCTAAACCATTGCGGAAATTCTAATATACACGCATACATACACACAAACATGTATATATGGAATAAATATTAAAATGGCAAAAAAACAAATTCAGAAAACCGCGAAATGTTAAAATATGCAAATATTTCCATAATCGGATTTTTATCATGCTTAAATGCGTTTTTTCTAACTCGTATGGTGTTTATTATTCACCTGCTGACGTCCATTATATTTCCAATATGACGTAATATTAATTTTCTTTTTTTAATTTTTCACGTGGGAATCTTTCAATAGAAAAGTAATTGATGGGGGAAGAATTTTATTGTGGATTTTTGAATGTTGGCAACTTATATAACGGAAATGTTTAAATTTGATATGCAATTGCTGTTAATTTGGCGATTTTTTACTAATTAAAAATTAACTGTAAATTATTTCGCTTCCGGATTACTTTAATTGCCTCAGTCGTGTTTTAATACACATGTAAGCAACATTTCGCAATTCTGGCTTTTAAACTGTAGATTTGTATAGAATTACAGACAGACAGACAAATTTTAATTTTTACATACTAGATTAGTATCGAGCTGAAGCTTATGTTTAAATCAAATTTTGTGTAGTATTGAAGTAAAATCATGTATAACAAATTTTTAAAATACTAACATGTATGAGAAAGAAGTAAGTTTTGGGATTCGTACATCCGACTACTTATATATCATATTTCATTTACATAAATATTATCTAGTGAACTGAGAGCAAAATAATAATAATAATAATAATAATAATAATAATAATGATAACAATATTTCGAACAGTTACACCTTAAAAGCTGTGAGAATAACTTCGGGAGATTTACATTTTTCAATTTTACGATATTTCAATATATTATACTAGGGGGGCTCCGCCCTTCACCAATCCCCCGTGTAATTGTTTCTCGTTTCCATTCTGGATAGCTTCGCGATCCCTTATTTTTTATGCATTCAATTTTTAGTTTCCACTTGGTAAAAACGCGCTCCTCCCCCTCTCCTGACAATTTTATTTCCTTATCTCCATTCATATAACCATTAGATCTTACAGAGTTTCATAATTATAAGAATTATTCGATATAAAATTATATTTATAGTATTACGAATATTATAAATAGTTAGTGTTTGTGATTAAAAGTAATGTAAATAGTTCAATAAAGCTCTATTCATAAGCTAATATTAGTTTTTGTTGCATTGAAATATCTCAATTTGTTGATTTTCTGCAAGCAAGTAAACCCTATTGGAATTGAATAGGAGTCTATGGAAATTTGGCGAAACACTGTAAGTAGCGCCAAATTGGCATCCCTTTTAGAAAATAATTTTGGATGCCAAATTTGGCTACGTTTCACGACAGAGCACCCCCCCCCCCCTGATTGGTAACGCACCTTATAGCGTCAAAAAGCTCTGACCAATCAGATGCTGTTCGCGGTATCTACGCATATTTTTATTGGTCCATTTCCAAATCGCTACTTTTTTATATATATAGAAGGACTACCTTCTAAAATATTTAATTTATTTTATTATTGTTATCAAATTAGATATAAGAATATTTTCTATACGGTTGCTGTGTATCATCTTTAATATTTTTTACAATCGTGAACGAGATCATATTTTTCTTAAGTTGGCGCGTGATGCACCTACCTTAATTAGTCTTACTATAACAGATGCAAATTTATAAGTTGGTCAAAAACGTCCATGCCAGGATTCGAACCAGGGTTATATTGGCTGATGCTGCCTATGCTCTTCGGCCTTCGATTTATTCTTATTGAACTCATTCTGACATCAGTCAGGATATGTGATCGGTAAAGGTTAGTTGAGTGAAATAGTCCTCAAGATCCGTCCGGTATGGCGCAGTCGGTTGAGCTTTGGGGCTTCAGCCAATATATCTCTGGTTCGAATATTGGCCCGGTCTTTTTTCACCCACTAGGAAATTTATATCTGTTATGATTTATTTACCAATTAAATAATTTTATTAAAAATTAATATAATATTCATACTATGTCTTATACAATCTTGGTTCATCTTAAAATCGGCATAATAGATTTAATGTGTCATAAATTTTACGGCGGATTAACACAATGTAAAAATTACTTGGAAACATTTCCGAAATATTTGGGCTATGTTTATGAAAATAATTGGCCTATAATGTTTTTAAAGATAAAGCAAAGATTTCGAAATCGTGGGTGACACGGAAAAATTCTAAGAGTCTCTTAGCATTGCAGTAAACATCAGCGAAAAATGAAGTTATAACTTAATTTTACTTAATAATGAAAAATACTTTCAATAAAAAAAAATAGTAAATTAAATTTTTTTGCATGGTTACGATTAAATAATAATTAAAGCCAAAAAAATTCGCGTTCAATAAATAGCAAGCCACATTGTTTAGCACAGTTTGCAAAAAAAAATTGGTACTTTACCACATAGGCGTGTAATATATTCCACATAGGCGTCTTGGCGTTTTTTTAAACCGCTTGGAGCAATTCGGGCATCAGAAAGTGAGCTTTGTTGCCAATTGATATAAACAGTTAAGAAAACAAACTTGATGAAATTTTCTGTTTGTTTATGTATGTAAATTTATATTTGTGTTTATATAGGTAAGATTTGTTTATATATGGAAAAGTATCAAAAAAATCTTTGCACGTTTTGGATTGAAATAAATGGCGCAATAGCATACATTTTGGTATGGTCTTGCGATAACGTAAAGTAGCAAAGGGTCTCCAAAAAACTTTCTCCCAAATTTCGCAAATTCTGTATAAATTCGGTTATCGAAAAGGCCACTTTAAAAACACAGAATCAATTTAAACCTTAACCTAAGTTAATTGTACGCCAAACCACGCCCGGTAACATACGCCAATTGTCTGTAGATTCAATTATGTAACTTATCGGTACTAAATATGCCAATTGTCTGTGGACTCGATTACGTAATTTATCTCCTTAATTAAGGCATACTTTACAAACTACATCTATACTTTAAATTTTTCTGATTTTAAGATCACTGGGTACTGTTAGATGTTAAAAATCTTGGCGCAATTCGGGAGTCAGAAAGTGAGATTTGTGACCAAATGATATGAACAGCTGTGAAAACAAATAAAATGATCTTTTATGTTTTTTAAAATATGTATTCCTATATATAAAATTTTTATTTATGAATATTAATATTTTTGTTATTTATATACAATTTACTTTTGTATTTATATAAAAAGAGATAAATGTCTTCCTTATAGTAAATAAATTCTATAATTATTCAATTATAGAATTAATAAATTCAATCGCTCAGCATTTTGAGTATGATATCCAGTATTAGGGTTAACAAAATTGTATTTGCGATTTACTGTGAAATGATCAAAACCAGCACTTCGCAGTTCATCTGTTTTATATCCTTTCCAGCAATCTGTATAAATAATACTTCCATCAGCTACGTTGTTTTCTATTGTCGTCATTAAAGTTTCAGCTGTACGATCGAGAATAGGAGTAAGGAAACATCCCCGTGTTTCACGGCATAAAATGCCTAACACCCATTGAGGAGGAAGAACACGCCCTACGTTGCTTTTTCTTCTGGTAAATATACTTTCATCTACTTCTATAATTTTATTGGGTCCACCGATTTTTTATATTTGGTCGTGAACATGAAGCATTTGCACAAACTTCTCTCATATAGCTATTCCAGTCTACTGTTGTGTTGGGTTCATATCAAGTTGCAGCTCACAAAACTCAATCGATGTCAACTCTTGGCACCATAAACATATAGACCTCAAAGCATTAAGAAAAGACAACCGCGATCCTCTAAATCATGTTTTTTGTCGTATTCCTACGCTTTCTTCGCATGATCTTATGCTACATCTCCATTTCGGATTTCAATTATTAAATTCAATTATAGAATTAATTATTGAATTCTATAATTATGCTATTATTGCATATTGGAAAATTATAGAATTTACCCCATTGCTCTATGACTAAACAGTATCTAATAATATCTAGACACACGGCAGTGTGTCAGCCAAGTTCGCCTGACATAGCCGTGTGTTATTTACACGAACCATTTCGAGCTGTTTTAATCTAATTTCAATGCTCTACAACTGTAAATCTATGAGACCTACGTACTTGGTATAAGAAATAAGTAGTAAGGCCACCCTAATTACCTAAAATCCAAAATTTTATAAATAACGCATGATTAGTTTCCGAGATAATGACATTTGAAAATGTCTGATATCCGATAATTTTACCACTGACTGACTGACTGATTCACTCATCAAAAAGATCTCGTATATCCACTGCAGCTACAGACTTCAAATTTGGTGCGAAGTTTGTTTACACTATAAAACTAAGGAAAAAAATAAAAAAATTGTGAAAATCGATTAATTACCCACCTGGGGGTGCCCATTTTTACTTTACCGTTGCGTCTATTAGGCGAAATTTTAATTTGCCGTAGGAGGGGACGCTGTTCTGTCGCCAAATACCGCCAAGTTTCTCGCCAACATGGCGATATGTCGCCAAAAGTGACGCCACTTTGGCGATATCTCTTATATTTCGCCAAATTCCCATAGACTTCCATTGAAAACCTATCTACTTACTGGGGGTTTATCTGGGTCTACTTGCTTACAGAAAATCAACAAATTGAGATATTCTGTCCGTCACAGAGCCCGTTCTCAGAAACTATACATGTTGGAGGCGTGAAATTTGGCATATTTACAGCTGAACACCTCACATCAAATGACAAATCATAAAATTTTGAAAAAGTTGTAAATTTAACCCTTTGGGGTCTCACATGTGTATTTTAAACAATTCTTTCTAAGTGAGCCCTTAATTAGGTTGGAGGGGTGAAATTGTACATAATTACAGCTGAACACCTCACATCAAACGACAAATCATAAAATTTTGAAAAAGTTGTACATTTAACCCTTTGCGCTCCCACATGTGTATTTTAAACAATTCTCTCTAAGTGAACCCTAATTAGGTTGGAGGCGTGAAATTTTGCATACTTATAGCTGAACACCTCACATCAAACTAGAAATCATAAAATTTTGAAAAAGTCTTACATTTAACCCTTTGGGCTACCCCACGTGTATTTTAAACAATTCTTTCAAAGTGAGCCTCTAATTAGGTTGGAGGCGTGAAATTTTGCATACTTATAGCTGAACACCTCACATCAAACGGGAAATTATAAAATTTTGAAAAAGTCGTACATTTAACCCTTTGGGCTTCCACATGCGTATTTTAAGCAATTCTCTCTAACTGAGCCCCTTATTCAATTGCAGATTAGAAATTTTGCATACTTATAGCAGAACACCTAAGGGTAGGCGACAAATCATAAAATCTTGAAAAAGTCTTACGCTTAACCCTTTGAGCTACCACATATGTATTTGAAGCAATTCTTTCTAAGAGAGCCCCTAATTGAGTTGGAGACATGAAATTTTGCATACGTATAGCTGAATACGTCAGAGCACACGACAAATAAAAAAACTTTCAAAAAGTCTTATATTATTTACTCCTCCGGGCTCTAACTTGTGTATTTTAAGCAATTTTTCTAACATCCGCCCTTTTCACCCGGTGAGCACTTTTCCAACTTTTGCTGACACCCTTTTGACCATTCTTTCATATTATGCACCATAGTCTTACATATTTTAGTTCCACTTTTTATCGCCAGGTGCACCTACTTATCTTGGGTACTATGGGCTCAATCCACTCGACTAATATATCTATGGATAGTATGTAAAACGGAGTTTCGTTCGGATAGAGGTTTGTTTAGAATAGAGTGTGCCCCTGGTTGCGAAATGTGAAACTAACAGATTTTTCAAAAGGATAAAGTGTTTTGAAAGGAATATTAAACAAAACCCTCTGTTCGATCTGTGATCACACTTACCCACGTGTTATTTTCAAAATCATTAGAGAAAAGTTTATTTAGTTAATTAAATTTAAAAATCCAGGGAGGGGCAATGTCCTTCCTCTGCACTGCCTCTTTGTCCGCACCCATGAATGAATGATACATAGTGTGGCATAAGCACATAACTTTATTTTTCACTTCCAGTACAAAAAAGCAGGCCCAGCTATAGGATATTTAAATGGAAAATTTAATAGGAGAATTTAATATAGGAATTTAATAGGAATTGTTGTTTCAGAAACAATAAAAATTTCGAATCAATACATTTCGTTTCAAAACATGCATTCAGTGTAGCAGTATTAAAATATAGATTTCTGCAGCAAATTGACAGCCAAATAGTTTGTTGTAGGAAATTTAAATTAAAATTGAATGTTGCTTGGTGAATAAAATAGTCTCATGTAAACACATTAAAAAACATTAAGTAAAGTGTCTAAATATATTGTAACTTTACAAAAAGTAATGATATCTAACAAAAACATAGCTGTGAAAAAAGGGAGCCAAGTTCTGTAAAGACAATGACAAGAAAAGAAGTGATATCTAAGTGGGTGCCAAGTTCAAATAAAATTCACTCAAACTTACCTACTGAAGTATTATAGCATTTTTTAAATTGTTTAGAAATAAAAATTATTGATAGCATATTAATAATAAATCTAGAACTTGGCAAGTTTTTGATAAATGCTATGCCTATCAATTTCATGTCTTAATAAAATGATGATGATTAACAACAATGTCATTATAAAAAAAATTTATATGGTTATTATTATAAACAAATGACTCATGTTAAAGATTTGATAAACCAATAAATACACAAATACATTCCCGCTCGTCTTTGGTTATCATTCTAGCACCCACCCTTCGGAAACCTCAATGCAAACAGCCTAGGTCTGAGAAAGAGGCCTGAGAAGGCAAAGCCTGAGGGCCTCAGGCAAGGCCTGAGAAAGAGACAGTTACCTTTACTCTTGTTCTTGGTCATTCCTCTAGAGACTGCACCCCTTTTTAACCCTTCAGGGGCAAAGAGCTTTTATTCGTGACATGCTGAAATGATTCAATCACACCAGAATTTAAAAACAAATTTATTTCAAAATGGGTAAAAACTTCTTTTCACGTATTTAATAAAATTAAACTTTTTAGTCCTGAATTCTAGTGTCAATGTGGCATTTTAAAGTTAAAATTAATTGGGATATATTTTATCACACCATCCTTCAAGGGGAAGGAGCAAGTTTAGATATAATAATGTCATTAATAAAAATAAATGACTTGTAGGTAAAAACTTGCCAAGTTCTAGATTTATTATTAATATGCTATCAATAATTTTTATTTCTAAACAATTTAAAAAATGCTATAATACTTCAGTAGGTAAGTTTGAGTGAATTTTATTTGAACTTGGCACCCACTTAGATATCACTTCTTTTCTTGTCATTGTCTTTACAGAACTTGGCTCCCTTTTTTCACAGCTATGTTTTTGTTAGATATTATATACTAAAACTATCTCTGAAAAATTGCCAAACTAACAATGCAAATTCTATTAAAAACCGTTTATTATAACTTTTTTAGAAGGCTAAATTGTGATAATTGAATTCCCCACATTAAAGATTTTTTCCCAAAACTGTATGGGTAAGCAACGTAGAAGGACATGTTGTATACTGAAACCTCCCCTTGAAAATTATCTAATTAACAGTCCAAGTTCCATAGAAATACATTCGACAGAATCTTTTGAAAAGGCTAATTTTTCATTATCAGGTTCATCTCATTAAAGAATTTTAAGCCATAATTTGATACCAAGTAACGTAGAACGACGTGTTATGTACAAAAACCTCCCCCGAAAAATTACCTATCTAACAGTGTAAGTTCAGCAGAACCCAAGTTCTAAGCAGCCGAAATGAAATTTCCATTTGAAATATATATATATATATATATATATATATATATATATATATATAAGTAGAATTAGATTTTTCAAAAAATGCAGTCCTCTACTTGAAAAGTAACCAATATTGTGAGCGTCGCTCAAACCGATGCCACATTTATGCATTTTTGACTTAAAATTAAATTGTTTGGCTATAAAATGAAATCTTAAATAAACATACAATATGTAACTCACAAGTACCGTCATTTTTATAATTACATCTGCTATTTTCTTCTGCAAATCGCATGATGAATGAGTTAAATAAAAATCAAAAGCAAATTAAATTAAAAAAATCTAAAGCAAAATTGACACTCAGATATTATCTTATCAAATATTTCGATGCATTTTTCTTAACCTGACGCAAGAGATAAATTGCCAAATATAGTTTAAAATTGCAATCTTTCGTATTGAATAAATTTTTAAGCATTACGAACATGTTCAAATTCGATATTGTTGTTTTATATTATTACCACTCGTCAAAACTGTTTTTTATTTTCTCTTCTTTTTCTTTTAAATAAAATTAGTAAAAGTTTTTTTTCCGAGATGTACAGCCGTTTCAATACATTTAGCAACAAAATTTCTCGCCAATAAAATTATAGTAACCCTTTCGCCCAAAATAACAGAACTTTCCGTCATAATTCTATAACTAATCTACGTAGAACGATGTCATATAGCTTAAAACCTTCCCTGAAACGATACCTTTCCAGCATTGTAAGTTCCTTCAAAATCTATGCACTAGAAATCGAAATATAGATGTTCGGAACGAAATTTCCGTTTGGATTTTATATCTATACTAATAAAAGAAGAAATCGCTCTGTGTGTGTGTGTGTGTGTCTATGTGTGTGTATGTGTCTGTTGGCGATGGCTAGCAAAATGTACCGCACGTAAGAGGTTCAAAATTTTTGTGAAGAGAGTCCAAGGCCTCTCCTAATGCTCCAGACTTTCAGAATTTTAATATTCTAATTAATAGCTGAGTAATTAATTTACAAACGCAACTCTCTTTCATCAAAAATACGCTTTTTTCTCGGCTTTTTTAATCCGTTTGCATTCGGTTGGTTGGTTGTATAACATTTTTTCAAAAGAAATTAAATAAATCGGGATAGCAATGACATTGGGTGTGTTCAAGATGCACGCGCGCCGCTTGCGCGAGCTTAGGGAGACAGCAACATGGAGTGGGTCTTTATCGTGGATGCAATGAACGTTCAGCGCGTTCACGAACAAATCACGGTTTGATTAATTACGGTACTAATTATAAAGATAATTTGTAGAAATGGAAGGCGAGCTAGATGGCTGAATGGATACCGCTTTGAACTCAAGAATCGGGGTTATGGGTTCGAATCCTTCGCGCCCCAAATTGTTTTATAAGTTTATTTTTGGTTGCTTTATATTTTTCAGAATAAATAAGATATTTTTGATAAAGATAAATTTTTATATTTATAATACAGAAGCATATGTATTTCTATTATGATAATAAAATGCTTATTTAAATACAAGAAAATGAGGTATTTCGCAGTGAAAGTTTTACATTTGAACGCCTTTTAATATTCAAAGTGATATTAATCAAATGAAAAAGCAAGTATTGCGCGAAAATATACGTTTGCGCTTAGGATAATTTCTTGATATATTTCTTTCCTTTTTTTTTTTTTTTTTTTTTTTGAGTATTTTAAGAGTGAATTTTTGTCAAGACTGGGATGCAAAACATATTTTACGGTGTTAAAATCAACATGGAAAATATTATAAAAATAAAATGTAATAGATGTACAATATTTCAACTAAAAATATCTGCACATACAATAGAACCTCGATTATCCGAAGTAATTGGGACCGATCATCTTTCGGAAAATAGAAATTTTCGGATAATCGAGAATGCTTCAATTTTAAGATTAGGGAGAAATATATGCAAAATTTCTTATTATGGTAACAAGTGCTTCAGAAAAGTAAAGCAATAGCAAAATAGAAACAAGAATAAATAACCTGAATTTTAATTTTGAAATTAAGTACCTTTTACATATATCACAAGGGTTTAAAAAAAGATTTTGTTTGTCGCAGTTTCGATTGCTTTTGCTTTGAAGCTCTGTCACGGAGTTTTTTAATATTACTTCACCAGTATCGCAGTGCTAGGCCCCTATATCTAGGGCCCCTTTTTAAGCATTTACACCATTATTGCGCATTTTTAATAAATATTATTCTAATGATTATTTCATATCCTATGATTAATTTTGATAAATTGAAGATCTAAAACGCTAAGTACTAAAACGGTTTAACATGTTTACATGTTAGGGTCCTGTTCTCAACTATCAGTTTGCTCCTTTTGGACCCCCCTATTATAATTCCCTTAAAAATAGTCCGATTCACTAGCGTTTTATTTCTAACAACATCTTAGTTTCTCCAGCTATTACACGAAAAAAAAAAAATATGCAGACTTCAGCTACCACCAATTTTGAATATTAATCGCCTTCTTGGGCCCTTGGTGAAGCTTCTTTAAAAATGATCCGAATGCCTTGCAATTTTCTTTACCATTTTTCTAGCATCATCTGATTACTTTAAAAACTACTAAAAAGTATATTTATACATGACACTTAAGTTCCTGACCCTCTGGGATCCGGTACAGGACCCCTTGAAGATTTTGCACCATAAATTGTTAATAGTCCCCTCTTAATCCGATCTTCATTTTTACCATTTTTGCATTTAGTCATTCTCCTGTTACTATATTCCATTTAAAATCCTGGGGCACCTTACGGTCCTGTAGGACACGTTCCGGCGCCCTACAGGTGTGCCATGCATTTTCACCCCCTAATTTTCTCACCTTCTGATTGCATAATTTTAAAACTGAGTCTTGGACTCTTCTCCCTAGACAAACACCCTCGTATTTTTATTGGGGCTCTAGGGCCCCTTTATAAGCATTTACACCATTTTTGCGCATTTCTTTAAAATATTATTCTAATGATTATTTCATACCCTATGATTAATTTTGACTAATTGAAAATCTAAAACGCTAATTACTACAACATTTAAACATGTTTTCATTTTAGGGTCCTACTCTCAACTTTCAGTTGGACCCTTTTGGGACCCCTGTTATAGCTCTTTTAAAAATGGTCCGATCCACGAACTTTTTTTTTCTGACAACTTCTTAGGTTCTCCAGCTACTACATGAACAACAACAACAAAAAAAAAACTTGCAGACTTCAGCTACCACCAATTTTGAATATTAATCGTCTTCTTGGGGCCTTTGTTGTAGCTTCTTTAAAAACTATCCTATTCTATTGCAAATTTCTTTAACTTATTTTTAGCGTCTTCAGGCTACTTTAAAATTACTATTAAATTTTCGTATACACAGCTACTTTCTAGATAACACTTTGGCCCCCAGGGCCCGGTCTTTCTTTATACCTCAGCTACAACTTTTTTCGATCATTAATCTCCTTTTCCAGCATCAACTTACGTCTACTCACTACAGCCGCAAATTAAAAATCGCGTTACTTTAAAGGTATCTTTAGATAAGAGATTTCATCCATTTATTAAATATGTTTTAATGCTAACTGTAATTCATGAAATTTACAAGGGGAGGGGCATCTTCCACCGCTTGGGGGCGCAATATTTCCTCGGGTTTAAGGGTCCAATTTCAACGGGATTTGCTTTCTTCAACTTAGATTACAATTCAGCTACTTTCTCGATTATGAAATTTTATCTTGGACTTTAGTTACCAACATTTTCTAACATTAATGGTGCATTCTTTTTTTATTATTATTCTATGGGCTTGATTCCTACGAGGTTTATCTCACTCAACTTGGTTTTCGATTGTCTACAGCACGTGCGGGCACTTCCGGTAAATGCTACCATAGATAGCGGGGAACTAGATTACAGGTTCCTTCGAAAAGAAATTTGATGGGAACACACTAGACGCTGGAAAATGGCGCCTCCGAAATTAGGTTCATTTAAAAGAATTTCCAAAGATATAAAATCATACAAACTTAAATTTTGTTTAAGGTTATTATTTACAAACCCCGGGCAACGCCGGGCGGGTCTGCTAGTATATAATAGATTACTTATAATACAGATGGACAGTATAAAAAATTTAAATGTCGTAGATTTTTTTTTTTTTTTTTTTTTTTTTTTTTTTTTTTTTTCTACTCGAATATCTATCTCTCTATCATCTAGAATAATGAATAACAACATTTGAATTTTTAACCATTTGGAAAAATGGTTATTGTTCTCTGTCAGGGTAGGAAATCAAAAACATATGTGAAGCGTTTTATTGGTTTAATCCGCATTTTATTCGTTCTCTGATTGGTCTATACAGTAATCTATATTTCCTTTTACATTCAACAGAAATGTATACTTCTGTTGCCACTATGACAAAAAATAATAAAAACAACAAAAAAAATTAATAACTCAGAAACAAATAGAGATACAGGTTTCAAACAAATTGCATTTAAAAGTACATTTTTTTTCTCTAAACGACGGTGTAAAAAGTAATATTACGGGATGTTTAGAAGTTTAAGAATGAAATTTAATTAAAAGTTGGTCGTCAGATTTCCAAGAAATCTGACGATGGAAAAACCTTTTCCCGAACAGCCAATGAAATGCTTGGATAATACGTAAGTTTCAGGTGGATAATACGTAAGTTTCAGGAAATCAGACGAGTCGCAGGCGATTTTTGTCGCTTGCAATTTTTACGTGTAATAACACTATTAATATTTAATTCATGGCATACGTAATGTATGTCAACTCCGTGCGATTTTTTATGTCTTAAATTTTAGTCTTTGAAAAAATCATTTTCCAAATGGTTGTTGTAAATTGTTAAATTGATTTTTTTTTCTTTTTTTTCCGTTTTTTGTATTGCAGTTATACGAAAATATTCGTATTCACAATCAAACTCAACTGTTGGTTAAGCGCAAAAACTCGGCCAAACATTTAAATGGTATCATCATTAATCTGATTGTAGTTCAGTGCTATCAGGTCTAATCATTGATAATTGCAAATGTCATTTGAGCATTTGGATGAGGTTTTGCGCTTAACTGTCGGTTGAATAAGATAGTGAATACAAGCCTAAGGAGACCAGAATGGTTTGAAATGGCGAAAATTGTTTAGTAATCGATTTGGAAGCGTATAATTAGTTTAGACTAGCACTACTTTTTTACGTTTATTCATTCATGTTTCATATAAATAAAAAATATTTGTTAAATTATAATGAAAACTATAACAAAAGTTTTAATATTGTGCGACGAAATTAATTTTTCAAGATCAGTTTTGATAAGATTTTAAAATCCAAGTTATACAGTGTTGAGCCGGCACTTATTGTTAATTCTGATACAAATACAAATTTTCTGGATTTAATACTTCTCTGGTCCTCTTAAATGTTTTGTAATTAAGCATCGATCGGCCATAACATTATACATACAATATCAGTGTTAAAAACAAAAGAACACAAAGATCTTTTTCATCTTTTTTTTTTTTTTTTTGAAAGCACACTAATAACAATAAAATATAAATATTACATTTTACAATAAAATTCATACGAATTTTGTCACGTAAAATTGTCCTTTAAATTTTGTAGAAGTGTGTTTAGTGGTTAAAACAACAATTATACTTTCGGTAACGTTTTGCATTTCAAAATTACCTGTCCACTTTAAGGACACGGATGATCAGGTCGTTAAATTATCGGAAATGCATTTCGAAATATATTAATCATTCATAGTTCCAATAATTTGGATCTAATCCGAGAACGCAAGTGGAATGAAATAAAGAAATGTAAATATTGTAATTCACATTTTATATTTTTGGTCAATTTATTGCACGAATATTTTTTTTTTTGTGTGCGTGTCTGAGCTAGAAAAGTAAATGTAAATGAGTTTTTCATTAACACATACTGGACAATTGCACCATAAAATGTAATAAATAAAGACACAATACTGCTTAATGGTACACCACCCACGAATTTTAATAAGCTAAAAGTTAATTTGTACGTTTCGAGCTGTTTCTCCAACCGTCTTCAGGAAAATATGATTGTAAAATGGTTCAAAGTTCAGACACGAAATCTTTCTGTGCCAAAGATAAGTAGTCGAAACTCGACCAATGATTTGAATACAAAAATGTAGTTTTACCATCTAGTGAAAATAAATAATTGTTAATGAACTGAGATCAAATGAATCAAAAAAGTCGATTTAAGAAACCACGAGTGCTGCCATCTACACATGAGGGACAAAACCGCGTTCAACTGAGTTTTCATTCAAGTTTTGGCAACTAATACAAGTTTAATCTGAAATATTGTAATTAGATATAGAATTATGACTTTATGATATTATGCCAGATTTTTGGGATGTTATAGGATAAATTATCGTTAAAAGGTTTATCTTCACGTGCAATGATTTCAACTGATTCTTTAATTTTACTTTCAAAGGTGTTATTGCACCGAACTATATTTTTTCCTTCAGCAAAGTTAATATGGCAGATTTCATGAGCTCAGTAGAACCTGTTGTAGAAAGAGCTGTACTCTGTTTACGATGTTTAATGTGTCTCTGATGCTCCATAATCCTTACTGATAACTTATGTTATATCATGCCGATGTAGACTTTTTCAACATTATTAGATAAAGTGATAGGGATGTCATATATACCAGATTGTTGATCCATTGGGATCCTGCCGATCATATTACTGACAATATCAATGAGGTAAGGAGGTCGAATAGCGACCAACTTTATATTATATTTCTGTATGATCTTTTTTAGCTTTTCGAATATAGTGGGAATGTAGTGAAATTTTCTGTAGACCATAAATTGATTATTATCATGTCGTTGACCTGAAGGAGGGAGAGAGTTGTGCTTCTCAATTATATTATCTATATATTTTGCTGGAAAACCATCATCAAATGCTATTTTCTGCATAAACTCGATTTCTTCATTTAATGGGTCATCTGAGAAAATCATAAATGCTCTTTTAATGAATGACTGAAATGCAGAGATTTTATATTGAAAAGGTACGTTTGCTGAAAAAGGGATAACAGTGTTTTCTTTAATAGGATTTTTGAAAACTTAAAAGTTTAATCCAGAGCTGCGTCTATTAATCTGAACATCTAAAAATGGAAGTGAAGCATTTTTTTCGATTTCAAGGAAATTTTTGAATTTTATACAGTTACTTAATTTATTAGTATCTTGAAGAAAATCAGTTAAATCAGATAAACTGTAGTTCCATAAGATGAAAACACCATCAACATATATTAACCAACATTCGGGTCTCAAATTAAACATATCAAAAATCTTATGTTCTTAAAGCAATCTCTGCAAATAAACCAGAAGCTGGTGATCTCATCGGTGCACCATGTAGTTGTCTATAAATATTCTTATTAAAAATGAAAATGTTACGGTAAACTATGAGGTTAATTCAGATTTTAGTGAGGTTTTTATATCTTGAGATATATTTGAATTGTTATCTATAATCATATTAATGTGATGTGAATTGTATGACTTCATCCATATTGATGGAATGATATAGAGATACGTCTAAACTTGCCATAATGGTGTTTGTTTTAATTGGAAATTGTTTAACTTTATCAATAAAAGACTTAAAAGATCACTTCGAGTTTTTTACTTACTAAATATTTACGAGGAAACACTTTTTTCCCCGTTCGAACACAATTCAAGTTTTAATACTTAACTAAAAGAATTCTAGTATCAATCTGCGCGCGCTCTTTCTACATATACAGAGCCACGTGACAGCTGGGCTATTTTTAGATTTCCCCAGCGCAATTTCGTAACACTGCCCACCCATGAACATATGGGTGTTCATCACAAATAATTACAATATATCAAATTAATACAAATACAAATAATGAAATTAATACAAATACAAATATAAAATAAAGAAATGTTATACATACTTCAGGGTATTTAAATATGTTACAATGAAATTCTAACTAAAATAAGAAGAAAAAATAAGATTAATATATGAATTAATTTTTAGAGTTACAATCAGTTCTAAGTTCAAGAGGATAAATCAATTGGATGGGTCTTTTGAGAATACATTTCTCAGTTTTGACTTTACAGGACCTCACCTTGCCGTCTCTTCCAGGAAATAATTCAATAATTTTTCCTAGACTCCAGAAATTTCTGGGTAATTTATCATGTTTGATTAGTACAATGCCATTTAATTTAAATTGAGGAAAATTAGTTTTGTTCGAGCTTAAATGAGCTGACCTCAAATTTAATAAATATTCCCCTTTCCATCTAGACCAAAACAAGCGCATTGATTTTTCACGATAGTTGTAAGATCAAATTAACTCTTTCCTGGAAGAGATATTCGAGTCAAGGTGAAGCCGAACTGGTGGCAGAGAAGATATTCTTCTCCCAATTAAGAAGTGAGCAGGGGTCAATGGCAGGGGGTCTGGACCTTCTGGCAAGAAATAGACCACAGGGCGAGAATCGACCATGCCTTCAATCTCCACTAGTACAGTATTCAGTTCAATCACAGTCAGGGATGATTTGCCAAGAGTTTTACGCAATGCGGTTTTTATTGTCCTAACCATACGTTCATAAAATCCCCCCCCCCCACCATGCTGCTCGTTCGAATAAGAACTTCCACTTAATGCAATGGGAAGAAAAAAATTCTTGTACATCTGGATGAGTTATAATGGACCAAAGTTTTTTCAAGTCTTTTTCGGCCCGTTTGAACGTCTGAGCATTATCTGTATATATAACAGCTGGCATTCCTCGTCGTGAGAGGAATCTACGGAATCCTAGTAAAAATGTTGAAGTTGACAAATTGTCTACAAGCTCCAGGTGGACATTTCTGGTTACTGCACACGTAATCAGCAAAATGTATTGTTTTTTATCACTGTCTTTTACGTACAAAGGTCCTGCAAAATCACATCCTATCACACTGAATGGATTTGCCTGTTCTACACGATCAGCTGGCAATGGAGCTACCGTTCGGTCTCCTGGATTTGAAGAAAACCTCTTGCATTCAATGCAGTTTTTTAGCACACTTCTCACGGTTTGTCTAGTCTTTAGTAGCCAGAATCTTTCTCAAATTTGTAGAAGTGTATGGGCAACAGCAGAGTGAAAAACTTTCTTATGAGCATACCAAATTATTAGTTCTGCCAATTTAGTTTTTGGCGGAAGAATTATTGGATGCGTTTCATCCACCGATATATTAGTCTTACAGAGTCTTCCGGAGACTCGCAAAACTCCTTCTGGATCGAGGTAAGGGTTCAAAAAAAGTAATTTAGAATCTCTAGGAAGCGGTTTAGAATTTTTCAGGCATATGATTTCTTTCGCGAAAATTTCCTTTTGACAATTTTTTATCCAAAAAATTTCTGCTTCTCGTATTTCTTCTGACGTAAGGTTACAATTTCTCTCGCGTTTTTTCTTTAACATTTTGATAAAGAGTATAACATAGCCAGTTACTCGTAATAGTTTTTTCAGGTTACTGTATTTGTTTATTTCAATTAGATTTTTCTTAACAATTGTAGCATTAACAATAATTTTACTTCTGGCTTCAATTTCAATTTCAGGGTTGACTGATTTTGTTTTATACTTATCATCCTTGGGCCAAAATTTTTCAGATTTACTAAGCCATTCAGGGCCACACCACCATTGATTTGAGTTCAATAATTCTTTAGCTGATAGCCCCCTAGTCAGCATATCCGCAGGATTATCCTTGCTAATTACATGCCTCCAAGAACTAGGGTCGCTCATTCTCTGTATTTCCGTTACCCTAATGGCAACGAATGGCTTCCGTTTGGATGCCGCTCCTCGAATCCAATGTAATACTATGGTCGAGTCTATCCACAGTACTATTTTTTCGAAATTATAGAAAATACTTTTTAAGTGATTAGCTATCCTAGCAGCTATTAGAGCACCTAAAAGTTCGAGTCTTGGCAGCGTTATTTTCTTCAACGGGGCCACTCTAGCCTTAGCCATAACAAAACAAGTCTAAAAGAGCCCTTCGGCTGTTTTAAATCGGAAGTAGGCTACCGCTCCATAGGATTTTAAGGAAGCGTCCGAAAAAATGTGAAATTCTACCCTGTCCTGCACTTCACCCGAGTGATAATAATACCTAGGTATTTTTAATTCTTCAAGCAATTTTATTTCCTGATACCATGTTCTGTATTTAATTTTAAATTCTTCATTAAATTCGTCGTCCCAGTCCAACCCACTCCTCCATAATTCTTGTAGAAAAATCTTAATTCTAATCAAAAATGGTGACATAAATCCAATAGGATCAAATATTTTGGCGGCAGTTTGGAGAACATGCCTTTTGGTAAATTCCAAGCTGTCACCAACTGACACTAAAGATGCCAAATCTATGGCCAGAAAATCTTCTTCAATATTCCAGTTCAACCCCAATACTTTAGATTCTACACAATTTTCATTAATTTCTATAACCGGGTTACCATTCCACGATTCCTTTAATTCTGGTGAATTAGTAACGACCTTTCACAATTGCATATTAGCATCTTTAAATATAGAAACTGCAGTAGTTGTTAGTTTCATGGCTTCTGCTACCGTGGAGGCTCCATAAATTAAGTCATCCACATATAAATATTTATTAATCATTTCTTAAGCGGTGGGTTCCGTTTCCTTATAATTAACAATATGTTTTTTAATTGTAGAGGCTAAAACATAAGGGGAGCTGGTCACACCGAAACAGTGACGGTTAAAATGGTATAAAACGGTGCGTTGATCTATGTCGCAGTCATCGAAATACAAAAAACATAAATAATTTCTATCATTTTCTGATACCTGTATTTGTAGAAAGGCTCTAGCAATATCCCCGTGAAAGCAATTTTAAACTGTCTAAAATTTAATATCACATCTATGAGATTAGGATTTAAATTTTCCCCCGCAAAAAGACATTGATTTAGACTTTTTTCCCCATTTTTTCGGCTACTCGCGTCAAAAACTATCCTGGTTTTTGTAGTAGAAGAACTCGGTCGGGACACTGATTGATGGGGCATTACGTAATCGATAGAGCAATTGTCACTACATTTCTCAATAATTCCCTCACTCAATTGCTCTTTCCTAATTTCATTATATTTCAAAAACAAAGATTTATCACGCTTTAATCTTTTTTCCAAACCCGCAAAACGCATTTTTGCAACCTCGTAATTATTAAACAAATTTTGTTTATCTAATTCACACCATAACAAGGGAGTCATGTATCCATCATTTTTAAAAATGATTTCTTTCTGGAATTGATTAATGACCTCATAAATCTCTTCGTGCTTTTGATCATTAGAATCGATTAAAAAACTCGATGTGCCACAAATTTCTAAGATCGTTTTCTGGAGGTAAACAAATTACATTTAAACAGGGAGTTGTGTGAGAATTATTACTGTCAACTCGAAGGACCAAGGTTTTACCAAATATTGTTGGCTGCATAAATAATTGATGATTAATTTTTTCGACTGATCCTATTATAGTTTCAAATAAATAATCTGCCCCAAGCAATATCTGAACAGGTTTCGAATGAATAAATATGTCAGCCAATACACGTTTATCTAGATATAGTTTATCTATTAACTTATAATCAACAGAAGTCATTATCTTAGTACCGCTAATAATTTCAGAAACCAGCGCTCTTACAGTCATTTTTTCATAAGGATGATGACAACTAATAATAGTTAAAATTACGACATTAAACTCCTTTTCTATGGCTTCGCGATTCGCAAATGTATAAACCAAAAGTGTTTCCTTAGCAACAGGTTTTAATTTTAACGCTGAGGCTAAACTTTTTGTAATAAATGTTCTGGAGGATGCAGAATCATATAAAATTCTCGTGTTTAATTTATTTCCTCTTCCCTGCACTTGTACACAGGCAGTTTGCAACAATGTTGCATACTTTTCGGGTGAATTATTTGTTTTTATTACATATGAAAACACGGCTTGACTTTTGTCATTTTTAGGCGTTTCGGCTTTCACTAAGCCATCATCGGGACGCGTTTTTGTCAATTTTTTAGTGGGACAAAATAAATAATTATGCTGATTACTTTTGCACAATTCACAAGGCGGTATTTTTACCTTACACAAAGATATTAAGTGCGATTTCAAGAAGCATCGGTAACATCTCCCATCTTTTTTCAACTTATATCTTTTCTGTTCATCGATAATTTCGTTACACTTTAAGCATGAATGATTAGAGTTACAAAAAATAGAAACGTTTTTTACAACAGTATTAAGCGCGACTGAAGTGGGAACATTAGGTTTTATCCTAGTAGCCCTTTTCCCATCGTGTTACTTCTTGATTTTTTAAGGAAATCCCTGACACTGCATTAGCTGCTTCGCGCGACTCTATTTCAAACTTTATAAAATTCATTAATTCATTCACGTCACCAGCTTTTTCCGCATTTTTCTTTCTCTGAAATTCTATAACTAAATTATGTGGTAACTGTTTTAAGATAATTGGTATCAATAAATACCCAAAATTATCTGACGCCACCCCAATGGCCTTCATGTTCCGAATGCTCACCTCGCACTCGTCATATAAATCCCGTAACAATTTTATGTTCGCGGTTGATTTTACCGGTTCTTTTTCTAACAACTTGCTAATAAAACCACTTATCAAAATTTCTGGTTTACCGTATCGATTCTGCAGTAAGTCTAAAGAGTGTTGATAATTAGTTTCGTTTAGCGCCAAACCGGAAATTGATCTAAGCGCTTCACCTGACAAAAATGATTTTAAGTAATTGAATTTGTCAATTTTGGTTAAATTCTCGTTCGAATCAATTGTACTCTTAAAACTATTCATAAATTCTAAAAAGGTATTTGGTTCCCCATTAAAGACTGGTATAGTTATTTTTGGCAAATTTATTGTTGCCGGCCTAGCACTAACATAAGGAATTGTACTCCCATTAAATACAGAACTAGTATCAGGATTATCAGAATTAACTTTAATTTTTTTTTCAAATTCAATTTAATTTTAAATTTAGCTTCATTAATAACATCGTCATATTCAATGCAATTTTGAATTTCAGTTTCAAATATTGTTCCATTATCGATTAATTCCTGAATTTGATTGTTTACTACTTTTAATTCGTTTTGCTTTTCTATTATATTATTTAAATATTCAGAAAGTTGATCGAAGTTACTTTTATTTTCAAAATCAATACTTTTCATATAAGATTCAATTTTGGTAATGAGCTTGGTTATAGAGGTCTTCATGATCTTTCGTTTACCTTTAGATTTTTCGAGATCCATTATTTACAATTATACAATATTTTCATGCATAGAACAAAATTTGGTTACAGTACCTTTTTTTAATCCGCGACGAGAAGACGAATAAGCCGATGACGTCTAATCCAATATTTGCAATCCAGATGCGGAGACTGTGAAATCGTATGGAGCACTCATTAATTTAATACTTATATAATCTTAAAATCTACTTCAAATCTAAAGTCCAGGTGTTCAGCACCATGAAAAATTTATTCTTTTCAAAACTGTCGAGCTAGATCCTTCGTAGCAATAAAATTAATTCGAGAAAAATTTAAAAAATTTCGCTGAATCCAACTCTTGAAAGTAAATAAACTTGAGTGTCTTTCTAATTTTTATTTGACAGCACCACATCACAACGACAACATATAAGAACATTTAACATTAAAATTAAGATATGTATTCCGAAAATGCTACAAACTGCATTTCGGCCAAGCATAAATATATTCTGATCATTTCTAAAATATATATTCAAGTATCACTTCTACGTTAAATTACAGTTCTTCATATAAACATTTTTAATTCCGAGAAACATTTTTTCCCGACCAAAACACACTTCGAGTTTTTTACTTACTAAATATTTACGAGGAAACACTTTTTTCCCCGTTCGAACACAATTCAAGTTTTAATACTTAACTAAAAGAATTCTAGTATCAATCTGCGCGCGCTCTTTCTACATATACAGAGCCACGTGACAGCTGGGCTATTTTCAGATTTCCCCAGCGCAATTTCGTAACACCGTGCCCGTGGTGAATGACTCTTAAATGAACCTCAAATTTGTATAATTTTATATCTTTAATTCCACTTTCTCTAAATTTATATTTTTAAATGAAAAAATCGCAAAAAAATATTGAATTGAATGTACTTACTATTTTGCGTAATTTGATTTTTGGAGACTATGCGTACCGAAAGCGAACGCAACCGGGACAAAATACTCAAAATTTTATTGATTTCATGGGCATTTTCACACAATTTATCTTGTAAAAAATATTTCTATCCGTCCCAAAGTTTAAATATTTTTGTAGGTAAAGCAAATCTGGTCTATTTGGATGCGAAAAAAGATTGCGCGATAATAAAGACGTTGACTAGTATAAGAAGATAAGAAATTTTCAGAAATCAATATTCGAAAATGGTGTTTTTTTCAACCTTCCACCAACACTGAGCGCAATATGTTCTATACAAACATTACACTATGAAACAATGGTCAAAGGAATGTTATAAACAATCTGAAAATTTCAAATCGATCGGTTTGTTCGTTTTCCAAATTTTAACAAATTTGCGTTCATTCCCTATTCAAAAAAGCGTTTATTTTTCTCTTTAGAAATTGATTTCTTTTGCAAAACAAAAAGTTCTGAATCAATTTTTTTTAATTTACATATTCTTAATTAGAGTTCGAAAATAGACCTAGATGCATACGTTTAAAATCTCTAAATGCTGTATTTTTAAAAAATTGATGTAAAATTTGAAATTCAAAGCAGATATAATGGTCTTAACATCTACAAAACTCTGGCCTTTTGATTGTACAGTCTTGCGTTAGTCTCCAATCAAAGTCCAAAACTAGTCAGAGTGTGGTTTTAAGGAAAAAAATACTTTTTTTTTTATTTGTCCGTTTGATTTTTAATTAATATTCCACCTAATTATCAGAAATTTAAAATTCTGATACATAGGTGCATTAGAAAACATCTTGGGGTATCTACAGAAAATGTTTCAGCCTCGTATGTGCCATAGATTTTGTAGCCATCTAAGACGCACAGACATACAGAGCGAAACCTTCTTTTATTAGCATAGATATATAAAATAAAATAAAATGAAGACTATTTTATAATGCAAATTCAGATGTTTTAAATTATTTACGAATAAAAAAGCTGACAATTTCTTGTCATCTATGTAATACAATTTTCTTAAAACAAATGTATTTTTTCAGTCTTCCCAAACCAGTATACTTAGATTATCATCAGATACCATTAAATAAATAAGGTGGGAACTTATGGGAAGATAAGGAAGAAACATGATGGAAAGAAGTCCTATCAGAAAAATGTCCTGAAAATAATAATTTTAAAGTTGTTAATATTCAGAAATGCATTTAAAAGTCATTTAATTGCTCATAGTTTCGAAAGCTTAATTATTGCATGATTAAAAGTTAATTTTTTTTATATGTAGAAATTTAAAGAATTTAAGTTAAGAAAGTTTAATTTTTTTAAAAAAACGCTTTCATGAAATTTTCTTGTATAATTTATATTATTTGAAAGAAATTACTATAAAAATTTTTATGTATTGAGAAATGAAATCATAAATGTGCTGTCTTCAATTTATTAAAAATACAAATATAAACTTCTATTAAAAGAAAGAAAAAAACTAACATTAAGAGGCCTTAAGAACTATTATTTTAAATCTTTTAAAAAATCCATATGATTAATTTAATAATTTTTATGAGAAAATAATGAAGAACATAAAAAATATGAATTTGGGAAGGAATTTAAAAACAAATCATTGCGTTTTAAATTATTGAAAGAAAAGACTGGATTTTTTTCAATATATATGATGACGTAAGTTTCAAAACTCGCCTTATACAGACACTGAATTTTTGTGAAATCGCCAAAAATCTCTAACTGTGTCCATTGGTTTTCATTTAAAACAAGATTTTACAATGCCAGAATATATATCTATCGCCGACCTTTAATCTCTCAAACGTTGGTCGTAGACATATAGTTCCAATTACAGAACCGTTTCAAATGAGGTAAATATTCATGCTGTGGCATTATTTAATGTAAAAAATCAATAAAAAAAATACGAAATCTAACTTTTTATACGGTCCCCCAGCCACTATAGTTATATTTAGTAAAAGTTTACACATATCATAGCACATATAAAACAAAATGTTTGGCATCTGTACTACAAAAATTGACATAGTTATTAAATTTCAAAGTTTGAGATCTTTGCCCATGATTTTGTCTTTCTTTGAGGGATCAGTTAAAAGAGGAATTAAAGTATTTCGAGATCAAAATCAGGGTGTAATGTCCTTTTTACGGCAAAACCACATTTAATCGGTATCGCTAATTTCGGGGTATCACCGAAGAGGTTATTTCATCTAAAAATTTGAGATGACTTTTAGGGGTCGTATACAAAGCGTTCATATTTTCTTGGACATGAGAAAATAAAACAATTCTCTAGCCCAAAAATTATTAATGACAAAAAATAAGTCACAAGGGCAAACATTTTCAACAATTGGTCTGTATTTAAAACAAACTGGTTTTTTTTTTTTTTTTTTTTTTTTTTTTTTTTTTTTTTTTTATGGTCAACTATATATGTACCTTGCAACAACAACGGCCAATGTCCATTTTTCTCAAATGACAGGAAACCACACATTTGTTTGACACATTACATTAACAGTAAGTAACATTGGCCTTGACTAAATGTTTTGTTTTGACTGATCTAATATTGGGAGGACTTTGGCCCTTTTAGCAGTTACTTTACATCACATCCTGAATTCATTCGTGCATTTAACTCAAATTTCTCATTTTTGGACATTGGACTTTGTTCCAAGGTACAAATTTGTAAATAATTCAACATGTAAAAAGAATATGCAGTTAAAAATTTATGTCGAAAATACCAAAGAGCAGTGTCAGCTTTTAAGTAGTGAAAGAGTTTTTACAAAAAAACGTCGTGCACCCTGAAATTTTGTAACGAAATTTTAAATTATCCTTAAATTGTATTTATTATATGTTCATTATGTAGTAGAGTACTACTAATCCACGAACCTGTTATCCGCGAAGGCCTCTAATCCTCGACCAATTTATGAATGTAAACAAAGAAATTGAATTCTTGAAAAATGTTTCAATGTTGACAAAATTTTGAAACAATTGTTGAACAATTTTTATATTTACTTATGTGTATATAGTTTCATAGGTCAAATAACAGGGTTCACTTTAGGGTTTGAAATGATTCTACACTTAATTAGTAAATTATTTTATTTAATTATTTATTCATGCAGTACTACTTGACAAATGCAATTTGCGATGAAAAAGTATTTGTTTTAAATGAAAAATGCTTAATTAGATAATATATTTAATCATATATCTTTTTAAGATTATGTCGCAATTATAAAATTGCTAAAACATTTTAAAATATTACTTTTATTATATCTGAGCAAAGATTATTGCTATTTAATGATGCATTACACTGTGAGATCTTATTAAAGCACCTCTTACCGATTTTGACCAATAGATGGTGTATTATATAAAAACAATAAAATTCTCCAATTTCGCTATTTCTTGGCAAGTAATTATGAAAATGCTCTTAAATTGGTAATTATAATAATAAAATCTGGATTTTTTTCTTTTTCAATGTTCTCAAGACATTGTTTTTCTTATTTCTGCTATTTGTCCTTTATTTACAAAAAATTCTCATTCTTTTGTTAATAAAACTTACCTGATTCCTTCATCTAAAACTTGCTAATGATTTTAATTCCTCCCCACATCATTAAATCACGATTAAATATTTGAAAACATTTTGAACACTTACATTAATAATAATATTAGGATTATTTTTATAACACACTGAAATATGTAAAAAAAGTCTTTAGTACACATTTGTAATAAATGTTATTTTTTTTTCTTATTTCTGAAATTTAATCCTCTATTTTCAAAATTTCCTGATTCTTTTGATAACAAAACTTACCAGAGTCTTTCATCTAAAACTTATTAATTAATTTAATTCCTCCTCCCACCCATTAAATTACGATTATAAATTTGAAATCATTTTAAAGACTTATATTAATGTTAATTTTAGGATTGTGTTTAACACTCAGAAATTTAAATAAAAAAAATAGAACACATTTGTAATAATACAGGCGACGCAAGATATCTACTGCTAAACAAAAGGCTTTTCCAATCCCAAATACAGAAAATTCAGGCCGAGAGCCTAACAGGAAAAAAATAACTTTAAGGTGAAGGTTTGGCATTAGGCCAGAAATATTTAAATTTTTTAGTTCGACAAAGTTTTGTAACCTAGCAAGAACTTAATACTATCTCTAGATTGCAAGATAAAATTCATCAAAAAAAAAAAAAAAAAAAAAAAAAAAAAAAATCTTAAAATATCTTTGATGCCATATTGAAAAAAAAAATACTTTTTCAAAATATTTTTTACCTAACTTATATATTTAAGTGTGCAATTTATTTATTTTTAAAAAAATTATCTAAATTGTCCAAAATATGAATTTAAAAGAAATGTAAACAAAGATTGAATAGACATAATGACCTGTAATCCTAAAATAGCCTAAAATCTGCACAATACTTGTACTCAAGCAGTGCGAATAAGTGAGAACATAGTTTTTCATAAATGCGTTTCGTTTTTAAAATGTATTATTTTCATCTATCAATGCGGAACATGCGAAAAACTCACACACTTGCATATGAATTGTATATATATTTATATCTCATTTTCTACCATTTTTGACTGGTTATTTTTCTAATGTATTATAAATTTCCGAAAAAAATATTTCCTTTTTTTTTTAAATTCTGCAAAACCACTTCACCAGACAGACATTATTTACATAACATGAAAAAGCTACAATATAAACGTTTTCATAAACTAACAATTTTTCAGCCATCAAATTTCAAAAATGCATTTAAAATTCCTTTAATTACTCATAAATCAGATTAGTGGGAAAAAATTGTATATGTCTGTAATTAAAAAATATGGTTATCAAGATGGACATTTTAGAACATAACTCATCGTAAATATCAATTATTAATTAACGTAAGATGTAAGGTTAAATAACTCTATTTCTAAAACGCACTGTAACGGTAATTTGTATGTATATACCCCATTTTATTATAGATATTTTTATATAAACGTAACTTCCACTTTTCAAGGCTATTGATTTCTACAGAAGGCGATTTATTATGTAAACAAATAGAAATTTCATTTGTTTATTGTGTAAATATTGACACTACTACTAATTATTTGTACAACGGTGACATTTTGCATGGATGTTTGAATTACAGTTGTGAAAAGTTGAATCTTATTTGAATAAATGAAAAATGTAAATGCCGACGATCTTTTATTTTCAGCGATATGCGAGAGATAAGAAAAACAAAACACATAATCTATTTAAAAGATATAGGTAGGAATATTGAAATTCACATGAAAAACCAGAAATAAAAGTACTGAAATTAATTGCAGGTACATATAATATAAAATTCTTTGATATACATTAGAAATATCTTTAAAATACAATAAAATTCAATAAAAATCCATCTTGAATTTTTAATGGTTTTAATGTACTTTCAAGATATTTCTAATGAATTTTTAATGGTTTTAATGTATTTTTAAGATATTTATAATGTATATTAAATAGTTTTATGTTATATGTACGCACCTGCAAATAATTTTAGTACATTTATTTGTGCTTTTTTCATATGAATTTTAATTATTTACTCAAGGTGAATTTAGCACTAGAATTTTAACTTTCATTTATAGAGGTAGAAATATGTTTGTAGATTTTAAACTCTACACATATTTCAATTAACATTTCTATAAAACAATTTTGCCCTAAAGAAAAAACATTATTTTTTTCTGGATATTGAAATCATTTTTCTCGTAATGGGGTTATTCCACGCAAAATGAGCAAAAATTTCAAAATAATAATGGCCACATAGTAACCGATTTTAATAAAATTTGGTACACAGATTCAAATGCATTCATATTCAGATAGAACTTTTCAAAATATTAAATATTTTAGCAGTTCTGGAAATTA
This sequence comes from Maratus speciosus, assembly GCA_963932465.1. Taxonomy (NCBI): domain Eukaryota; kingdom Metazoa; phylum Arthropoda; class Arachnida; order Araneae; family Salticidae; genus Maratus; species Maratus speciosus. The sequence goes on along the minus strand of OZ010786.1, from coordinate 75,648,829 downwards.
AAAAAAAAAATATGATGCATATATAGACATAGAATGGCACGTGGGAAATCGTTCAAAATTGTAAATTTAAAATTCCGTATTTTGAAAACTATTAAACATTTCTCTATCCCTCTATTCTACAAAAAAAGTAACTACCGCTGTCACCGCCGCCGCCGCCGCCGCCGGTTTTGAATTTTTGTGACCGGAGGTCTTTCTTCGTTAATATTAAGAAAAATAATGCATACAAAAATATGAAAATCGGTAGTATTATACAGAAATGTTTGATAAACACGCTGAAGCAGACAGTTTTCAAATCGAAGAATTATTTTAAGAGATATTTAAGGCTAAAGTTGGATAAAACCGTTACACTAAAAAAGTTTAATAGGAGCAAAAACTATACATCGGAATTTAATAATTTTTAGACAATTTTATACACTATAATTTCCCGGTGTGCGGAATTCATTTATTTTTTTTTTTTTTTAATTTGACTCATTTTTCGAGGTTTTATTTCTATTTTAAATTCAAATTTTCAGCATTTCGAGAGATATTTTTTACTTATTTTAGAAAATTATACTATTTTAACCTGTTGCCATCTGTAAAAACAACGGAAACAATAATGTTTGCTTCAAATTAAAAATTTAATTACACGTGACTATTATAAATAGAAAATATACTTTCAAATTAAAATTAAATAATTGCGTATAAAAAGCAGGAAGTTATTGAAAATTTCGTCATAAAAAGTATACACGTGAATTTTAAAAGAGAAAGGATATTGTAAAATAATAAATTCATTAACATGCGTTTGAAGTCTTAAATAGGGGAATTTACGTCATATTTACGTCACATTACAGTTATTACATAAAATGACCACAAAATAATATTGCAAAACAGTTTAAATTTAGAAATTGTGCTAGACATTTATTTGATATTTTAAGAGGATCTTTTCAACTATTTTTGTTAGGAAAGCACAAATAATATTTCATTTCTAACAAAAGTATTTTCACGTGAATATTTAAAAGAGAAAGAATAGCTTGGTCAAAATTACGTCAGATTAAAAACGATTAATTTAAAATGTCTGATTTAAAAGAACTTTCTTTTCGCTTTGTTAAAAAATACCAGGAGACAAAGACTCTGTTTACTTAATTCCTTTTATATTAGCTTATTTTGAAATGTTGTTACACGTGTCTACGTCATCAAGTTATTTTGATTTCGACGTTTTAATTGTATTTTTATTAATGTTGTACTAATTTATTTATTTACGTCACATTACAGTTATTACATAAAATGACCACAAAATAATATTGCAAAACAGTTTAAATTTAGAAATTGTGCTAGACATTTATTTGATATTTTAAGAGGATCTTTTCAACTATTTTTGTTAGGAAAGCACAAATAATATTTCATTTCTAACAAAAGTATTTTCACGTGAATATTTAAAAGAGAAAGAATAGCTTGGTCAAAATTACGTCAGATTAAAAACGATTAATTTAAAATGTCTCATTTAAAAGAACTTTCTTTTCGCTTTGTTAAAATATACCAGGAGACAAAGACTCTGTTTACTTAATTCCTTTTATATTAGCTTATTTTGAAATGTTGTTACACGTGTCTACGTCATCAAGTTATTTTGATTTCGACGTTTTAATTGTATTTTTATTAATGTTGTACTAATTTATTTGTTCTTTCGTTATTTAAAATAAAAATTATGTCAATTTGTATAATTTGGTGAAATTGGTCGACTGGATAATCAAGTAGTACCGAAGCGGATTTCACGTTAAAATTCCCCAATCAAAGAGACATGAATAGAAATCCGTTTATAGGGAGATCGCCACTGTTTTTTAAATTATAATTCAATCTTTCGAAATCTTTTTAAAGCCGATCAAATTAGCGTGCATTTAGAGTCTGTGGTGTCTGGACGGGGGTTGGCGAGCGTAGCTCGTAGGGGGCCGAGCCCCCTAGTTCTAAAAAAAGGTAACTACCGCTGTCACCGCCGCCGCCGCCGGTTTTGAATTTTTTGCGACCGGAGGTCTTTATTCGTTAATATTAAGAAAAATAATGCATACAAAAATATGAAAATCTGAAGTATTATAAAGAAAGGTTTGATAAACACGCTGATGCAGACATTTTTCAAATCGAAGAATTATTTTGAGAAATATTTAATGCTAAAGTTGGACAAAATCGTTCCACTAAAAAAGTTTTATAGGAGCAAAAACTATTCATGTGAATTTAATCATTTTTAGATCATTTTATACGTTTGAATTTCCCGGTGTGCAGATTGTATTTCTTTTTTTAATTTGGCTAATTTTTTTAGGTTTTATTTCTATTTTAAATTCAAATTTTCAGCATTTCTAGAGATATTTTTTACAGATTTTAGAAAGTGATATTAATTTAAACTGTTGCCAACTGTATAAATAGCGGAAACAATAATGTTTGCTTAAAAAAATATATATATTTATACGTGTAATAAATTAAAAATTTATTTACACGTGACTATTATAAACAGAAAAAACATTTGGAATTAGAATTAATTAATTATGTACAAAAAGCAGGAACTTATTAAAAATTACGTCATAAAAACTTTAATTACACGTGAATTTTAACAGAGAAAGGAATTTGTAAAATAATAAATTTATTAACATGCATTAGAAGTCTTGAATAGAAAAAATTACGTCATATTTACGTCACATTACAGTTATTACATAAAATGAACACAAACTAATATTGCAAAACGGTTTATATTTACAAATTGCGCTAGACGTTTATTTGATATTTTGAGAGGATACTTTTCAACTATTTTTCTTAGGAAAGCGCAAATAATATTTCATTTCTAACACAAGAATTTTCACGTGAATATTAAAAAGAGAAAGAATAGTTTGGTCAAAATTACGTCAGATTAAAAACGATTAATTTAAAATGTCTCATTTAAAAGAACTTTCTTTTCGCTTTGTTAAAAAACACCGGGAGACAAAGATTCTGTTTACTTTATTCCTTTTACATTAGCTTATTTTGAAATGTTGTTACACGTGTCTACATCATCAAGTTATTTTTATTTCGACGTTATATTTGTATTTTTATTAATGTTATACTAATTTATTTGTTCTTTCGTTATTTAAAATAAAATTTATGTCAATTTGTATAATTTGGCGAGTGGTTTGGCGATTTATATAATTTGGCGAAATTAGTCGACGGGATAATCAATTAGTACCGCAGCGGATTTGGCGTTAAATTTTCCCCAATCAAAGAGAAATGAATAGAAATCCGTTTATAGGGAGATCGCCACTGTTTTTTAAATTATAATTCAATCTTTCGAAATCTTTTTAAAGCCGATCAAATTAGCGTGCATTTAGAGTCTGTGGTGTCTGGACGGGGGTTGGCGAGCGTAGCTCGTAGGGGGCCGAGCCCCCTAGTTCTAAAAAAAGGTAACTACCGCTGTCACCGCCGCCGCCGCCGGTTTTGAATTTTTTGCGACCGGAGGTCTTTATTCGTTAATATTAAGAAAAATAATGCATACAAAAATATGAAAATCTGAAGTATTATAAAGAAAGGTTTGATAAACACGCTGATGCAGACATTTTTCAAATCGAAGAATTATTTTGAGAAATATTTAATGCTAAAGTTGGACAAAATCGTTCCACTAAAAAAGTTTTATAGGAGCAAAAACTATTCATGTGAATTTAATCATTTTTAGATCATTTTATACGTTTGAATTTCCCGGTGTGCAGATTGTATTTCTTTTTTTAATTTGGCTAATTTTTTTAGGTTTTATTTCTATTTTAAATTCAAATTTTCAGCATTTCTAGAGATATTTTTTACAGATTTTAGAAAGTGATATTAATTTAAACTGTTGCCAACTGTATAAATAGCGGAAACAATAATGTTTGCTTAAAAAAATATATATATTTATACGTGTAATAAATTAAAAATTTATTTACACGTGACTATTATAAACAGAAAAAACATTTGGAATTAGAATTAATTAATTATGTACAAAAAGCAGGAACTTATTAAAAATTACGTCATAAAAACTTTAATTACACGTGAATTTTAACAGAGAAAGGAATTTGTAAAATAATAAATTTATTAACATGCATTAGAAGTCTTGAATAGAAAAAATTACGTCATATTTACGTCACATTACAGTTATTACATAAAATGAACACAAACTAATATTGCAAAACGGTTTATATTTACAAATTGCGCTAGACGTTTATTTGATATTTTGAGAGGATACTTTTCAACTATTTTTCTTAGGAAAGCGCAAATAATATTTCATTTCTAACACAAGAATTTTCACGTGAATATTAAAAAGAGAAAGAATAGTTTGGTCAAAATTACGTCAGATTAAAAACGATTAATTTAAAATGTCTCATTTAAAAGAACTTTCTTTTCGCTTTGTTAAAAAACACCGGGAGACAAAGATTCTGTTTACTTTATTCCTTTTATATTAGCTTATTTTGAAATGTTGTTACACGTGTCTACATCATCAAGTTATTTTTATTTCGACGTTATATTTGTATTTTTATTAATGTTATACTAATTTATTTGTTCTTTCGTTATTTAAAATAAAATTTATGTCAATTTGTATAATTTGGCGAGTGGTTTGGCGATTTATATAATTTGGCGAAATTAGTCGACGGGATAATCAATTAGTACCGCAGCGGATTTGGCGTTAAATTTTCCCCAATCAAAGAGAAATGAATAGAAATCCGTTTATAGGGAGATCGCCACTGTTTTTTAAATTATAATTCAATCTTTCGAAATCTTTTTAAAGCCGATCAAATTAGCGTGCATTTAGAGTCTGTGGTGTCTGGACGGGGGTTGGCGAGCGTAGCTCGTAGGGGGCCGAGCCCCCTAGTTCTAAAAAAAGGTAACTACCGCTGTCACCGCCGCCGCCGCCGGTTTTGAATTTTTTGCGACCGGAGGTCTTTATTCGTTAATATTAAGAAAAATAATGCATACAAAAATATGAAAATCTGAAGTATTATAAAGAAAGGTTTGATAAACACGCTGATGCAGACATTTTTCAAATCGAAGAATTATTTTGAGAAATATTTAATGCTAAAGTTGGACAAAATCGTTCCACTAAAAAAGTTTTATAGGAGCAAAAACTATTCATGTGAATTTAATCATTTTTAGATCATTTTATACGTTTGAATTTCCCGGTGTGCAGATTGTATTTCTTTTTTTAATTTGGCTAATTTTTTTAGGTTTTATTTCTATTTTAAATTCAAATTTTCAGCATTTCTAGAGATATTTTTTACAGATTTTAGAAAGTGATATTAATTTAAACTGTTGCCAACTGTATAAATAGCGGAAACAATAATGTTTGCTTAAAAAAATATATATATTTATACGTGTAATAAATTAAAAATTTATTTACACGTGACTATTATAAACAGAAAAAACATTTGGAATTAGAATTAATTAATTATGTACAAAAAGCAGGAACTTATTAAAAATTACGTCATAAAAACTTTAATTACACGTGAATTTTAACAGAGAAAGGAATTTGTAAAATAATAAATTTATTAACATGCATTAGAAGTCTTGAATAGAAAAAATTACGTCATATTTACGTCACATTACAGTTATTACATAAAATGAACACAAACTAATATTGCAAAACGGTTTATATTTACAAATTGCGCTAGACGTTTATTTGATATTTTGAGAGGATACTTTTCAACTATTTTTCTTAGGAAAGCGCAAATAATATTTCATTTCTAACACAAGAATTTTCACGTGAATATTAAAAAGAGAAAGAATAGTTTGGTCAAAATTACGTCAGATTAAAAACGATTAATTTAAAATGTCTCATTTAAAAGAACTTTCTTTTCGCTTTGTTAAAAAACACCGGGAGACAAAGATTCTGTTTACTTTATTCCTTTTATATTAGCTTATTTTGAAATGTTGTTACACGTGTCTACATCATCAAGTTATTTTTATTTCGACGTTATATTTGTATTTTTATTAATGTTATACTAATTTATTTGTTCTTTCGTTATTTAAAATAAAATTTATGTCAATTTGTATAATTTGGCGAGTGGTTTGGCGATTTATATAATTTGGCGAAATTAGTCGACGGGATAATCAATTAGTACCGCAGCGGATTTGGCGTTAAATTTTCCCCAATCAAAGAGAAATGAATAGAAATCCGTTTATAGGGAGATCGCCACTGTTTTTAAAATTATAATTCAATCTTTCGACATCTTTTTAAAGCCGATCGCATTAGCGTGCATTTAGAGTCTGCGGTGTTTGGACGGGGGTTGGCGAGCGTAGCTTGTAGGGGGCCGAGTCCCCTAGTAAATTTAAAAAAAAGTATAAGATTGAAACCTTTGGAAAATTATCTTCTTACTTATTTAGTAATTATAATTTAGGAACACTATTATTAATCTTAAATTGATTGCAAAAATTGAAAATTTGTCAAATTTGACAAAATTAAAAACTTTATAAAATCAAAGGAATACAAAAACATCTACGAAATTGATGTCTGATCATGTGTTACATATGAAGATCGAATTCCTTAAGTTTGGAAGTTTCTATTTATTTCCTTCATTTTCAAAATAGATTAGAAACTTTTAAAACAGTTACAAAATCACATTATTGCCTCTTACGCATGCGCAAAAATATTGAGGGAAAGTGAGACTTGAACAGTATGGCATAGGCATAAAGGTCAATAAGCCCATGATATGCTTAAAAATTTTCAAGATTGCCTTTTGATTCCTAACATAACAAAATTCCTTTCAAAAAGAAAATATTTATTACATTCCACTTGTGTGCGTTTTTTACAATATTTCAAACAAGTTCAACCAAAAAAAATTAGTCCTGCCATCTATATTGCTTTAGCATTAATTTATAATTTTTTGTTCAACTAATTCATTTTTTAACACTAATTAAAAATATTCTTCAGGCAAAAATGAACTGAAAGTAATAATAAAAGTTTCTATATTTAAAGAGTATACAATTTTATGCATAATGTCAAATAATTTAAAAATTTTAAGAGCTTTCCTTCATGTTCGAACAAGTGATAGAAATAATTCCTCTTCCACTCAAACATTGCATTATTTTTTCTCTCATTAAGGAATCAAAAGGCAAGAATTAAAGTTCCTGTTTGTTTTAAATACATATATTTCAAATATAACGTCAAATAATTTTAAAATTGTAAAAGCTTTCCTTCATGTTCAAACTAATAGAAACATTGCCTTTTTCTTCAAATTTGTTCATTATTTATTTTTTTTCTCATTACGAGATAAACAGACAATTACTAAATTACGCCAGTCTGTTACTTATTATTCATATTTATTTATAAATAATTTTTACTTATTATTCATATTTATTTATAAATAATTTTTACTTATTATTCATATTTATTTATAAATAATTTTTAATATAGTATTTCCATTCCTAAGGCTAATAAGGAATTTTCATGTATGCAGTCAAAACCTCTATTTTATATAATTTTTTAATGTAAGTTCTAATATTTAAATAAAAAATTCTAAAGTCTATTATTTTGCATTTACTCATAAATAAATATAGTATATTTATAGGCTGATTTTTATTAAAATCTGTGTCATGTCAGCCACAGCTGATTTTCTCCTTTTTTAAGGAGTGACACAACATGGTTAACTGATATCCATACATTGTTTCCTTATTAACTTGAAAATCACTGAATGAGCATTATTAATGCGTATTTTATTCAAAACATGTACTATAACAGCGACTCCTAACCCATGGGTCACAACCTACTAGTGGGTCGCGCCGGGTATTTTGGTATGTCGTAGAACAATTGAGGTTTGTCAGAAAAATATATCTTTATTTCATCTGTTTAAAAAACTATTTCAAACGGAAATAATATTTCAAGGGAAAATGCTTAAATTCTTTCTGGATGAATATATGAGCAGAATATCCAGAAATATCTAAATAAGATTTGAGGACCTTGACGGGGTTCAACACGACATATTTGTATGAAAATGCTTTTTTTTAATTATTATTTTGCTTATTTTAAAAACATGTACAGAAACAAAGTACGTGTAGAAAGTGACTTCAGGTTCAAATTAACCAGTTTTAACACTTACCCCCATAGATAAATACCAATGGCAAAAAAAATCTCACTCATTATAGAGTTATGTTCTGATATTAAATAAACGTATTTTTAATTATATTTGTAGTCTGTGTGTTGTTTTAATTATTATTCCACTTACACAAATTGGGATTACCAATTTTTTTTTTCTTTTAGCGTATCCTTCGTATGAAAATTTGCCATTTTCGTAGGATAGGATAGACGATAGCTTACAGTGGTCATACAACAACTTCCAAACTGATATACACACACCCTTGTATTAGGTGGTACGCGAATTATTTTTCTTTCACTTAAAGATGGTTCGCGTGCTATTAAGATTTGGGAACGGCTGTACTAAAATTTCAGGAGGAAATCTTTTCTTTAAAATTCACTGAGTGTGTGCATTTAGATAAAGAAAATCGTATTATTGAAATTTCTTGTAGAAATTTTATGAAACATACTCTGACGCGCCGGATATCATAGGGCACATCAATTTGAAAGTGCAAACGATGACCAGAGCGCGGTATTCATTTAACGATTTAAATAATAAGCCTATGTGACACAGTATATAAAACAAATTATACGACATGAACCTTAAAAAGTTTTCCGTTTACTTAACAGGTGAGAAATAATAATAATACAGATGCTACAAGTTTAAAAATTCATTTTATTAATATTTCTGAGTACTTTCGCTCTCCAATACAGCAAAAATTGCCAGGGAATAATTTCATTAATTGCCGTTCCATTTATTGAAATACGTCACCTCATTTGAAATGAGAGAGTCTATAATTCTTAGGGTAGCTGGAAGTAGAAGTAGTAGTGCCTCGGATTAATCTTTCGCTGAGGAAAATAGTCAACAGCCGTTCCATTCATTTTTTATGCATACTGTTTGTTATTACCTTGACACTGTTTAGAGCCCACCTCCTTGCTCTTTCCATTAGACTTTTATGTTTTTCCGTTTGGCAACGGCAGTCTCTATCGTTTGTTGTTGTTGTTGTTCGCACGTAGAATGTTCTTATGGAATAAAACCGCATTTAGTGAGGTATGTTGTTAGCTAAAATGACCATGGGGTTAGTATTGTTATTAATACGTCTGTTATTTTATTATTGTAAAATAATTATACAGATCCTCTATTGTATTTGATGTCTGCTATACGTTCTTTGATTCTAGTTTAAGTTTTCTACTTGTCATATCTATATAAAACTGCTTTGTTCCATCTTCTTTGGTGAAAGGTATTTCGTATACTCCTGATATGTAATTTAATAAATATAATAATAATTTTAATGTTTTTATAACATATTTTCATCTTGGAACCCCGTTCTAACCCAGGTTCCCTTTTTTATAGTATACAAATTTATACATGTACTTACATGTTGTTACAGTATACAAAAAAATGCCCGCATACTACACTTATTTTACGGGAGTACGGAAAACTAATATCTGAAATACCTGTACTAACTATATCTGAATGTAACTTTTTTCATGCATTACAAAATATTTCTGTTCAAAGTATTTTTGTATGAAATATTTTGTAACACATTCTTCATTGAAAAAATAAAGGAAACACTCATATTTCACTTTTCTATCAGGCAAATATTTCTACCATGGAATTGCATATTTCAATGTAATCCTAGCACTAGATAATTTTAGAAAAGAAGCATATCCTTTTCATTTTGTGTTAGTATTTTCCCGAGATTTATGAAGGCAAAAGGATGTATGTTAACTTAAAAAATGACAGTTTCAATTTTCCAGATGTGTTTCTCTAGTTATTGAACTTCCTATAACATTTCAAATGTTATTTTTAGCTTTTTGTTATTTATACTGTAATTTCGATAGACATAGCATCTAAAATATGTTTTATTCAGCATAGTACATAAATTAAACTTTTACTATCGGAACAGTAGATCCCTCAAAATGTTAAGAAAGTGCCAATTTATTTTAAATGTGTACATTTTGCATGTAGAGGTTAAAATTGAACTATATTAACTTGATTTGGCATATTGCTCTAAATAAATTTTTAATTCGATAAGAAATTCGTTTGTCGACTTGATCCAGTTTTATTTGGTAATTTCAGCGAGTACAATCTTATTAGAGTTGGTATACAGGGTGTATTTGAAAAAGTGGGCAACACATTACAGGTTAATAGAAAGCAGCTATACGAGTAAATTTCGTCATAGAATGTATGGTCAGAACGCAAGCGGTTAGAAGTTAAAAGGTAGTTTCCCACTGTCCCAGGGCGATGGATAGGTTGAGGTATTCTCATAGCTTGACCACCAAGATCGCTGGATCTCTCGTGTTTGGACCTTTTCCCGTGGGGCCATATGAAAGTTCTAATCTACGAGTGCACCATTGAAACCGATATGAATCGAGTCGCCAAGATTGCTGTTGTTGCCGGCGATATTCGGGAAATGCTTGGTATCTTCTCAAATGTGTGGTCCCTATCCCGCAGGTGTGAACCGTGCATTACAGCTGGTGGGAGATCTTTTGAGCAAATTCTTTGAGCATGTATATTAATTACATTCCTGTTAATAAAATATTTTCTGCAGTACCTCCTCTCATTCTTGTGATAATTCTTTAACTCCAACAGTGGAAAAATACCATTTAACTTCTCACCGCTTGCGTTCCTATCATACATTCTATGACGAAATTTTCTCGTATAGCTGCGTTCTATCACTCCTTAAAGTTTTGCTCCTATTGTCAGGTATACCCTGTATCCATCTATAATTGCCGAAACGTCAGTGAAGGCTTACTGTGGAGACATGAAATGTTTTGGTTTCTGTTAGTCTGTCTGTCTGTTCGCAAAAATCATCCAATGAGCTTGAAATTAAATAAGCATGTTGGTGAGGTACCCGGAATTAGCCCTATTGTTTTTGATTACATTTGTTCCATCTGTTCGAAAAACATGGAACATTTTATTTTGCACCGTAATGCTTTTCTATGGCAATTCTGACGATTTTGAAATTTTCATTTCTCGAAAGAAAATGGCTCATTTGATTAAAAGATTTAAATGGTAAATTACAGATGCGGAAATTTCCCAATAATGTTGTTAAATTATTCCTATTATTTCGAAATTCTGTCAAAACATTTGCAAGATATTTAAAAATTAAGTGTATATCTTTTAGTAAAATTTTATGCATGTCTTTCAATAATATAAAACATCTTGTTTTATAAATTCACAAATTTGAAATAGGGGAAGGTGGGGCAAAATTGGGTACCATAAATATTTTTTTGTTCTCAAATGCAGTGAAATGTGAAAACAAACTCTGAACACAGTTTTTACTATAAAATGAATCTTTGGCTACAACAAAACATAATCATTTCAATAAAAAATATAATTCATTATAAAAAAAATAACTTTTTTCAGACATTACCGACATCCGATTTTACCCCACTGGTTGGGTAAAACCGGGTATCTATTTAACACTTCTGGAAAACTTAATTTGATCACAAAAATTCTTGTTCAATTTGTAAAAAATACATTTTTTGTTATTTTTAACAAAAGGAGTTCTTTTAGTTGAAAAAATCCAAAATTAGTTTTTAATCGTATTCTTCTGCATTACATGTTTCGTGTGCCCATCCATGGCATTTCAAACATTGTATCCAACCTTCTTTTGATTTAGAATTTGAACAAATTTCATTGCAAAACATACAGGTTTCATTATCTGCTTCTTCTTATGAGGATATCTCCTCAGCCTTGCTTGGTTTCTTTTTAATTTTTTTTTTTTTGGATATTCTTAATTTCTTTTTTCTTTTTAAGAATCTTCATTTTTACTCTTGCAGATTGTTTTGCTTATTTCTCCTTGATATCTATTTTGATCTCTAATTTATAGGGTTAAGAAGTCAAAATAACGGTTTTGCCCCTTCTTTTGTCAGATCTTTTCCCGAATCTGAAACCTTCCTGGGGGGGGGGGGGCGTAATAACATTTTAAGCGAAATTGGAAATGGAAATTGCTGGTCTACATAGTTCGAATATGTCAATGGGATGAGTTTACTAATGTATTATGTAGTGGTAACATTTTGAATCACTGATGACGTCTGAGATTGTGAAGTCTACTGCATGTGGTAGCAGCTCGACGTGAAAAATGGTGGACGTTGTCAACTGACGGATGTGTGAGGAAAACGCTTTTAGGTTTGGAAGGTTGAGAGCTCCATTATACTGTGATGTTCCAGAAATACTAAAAGAACAGTCTTTCCGGGAAGTGTTGAATTGAGACTCCGGAAGGTAATTTCGAGGTTTTGGGGTGACATTATAGAGTTCCGTGGGGATTGAACTTTTTGACCATTGAAAATACAAAATCTTAAAACTTCCGGGGGGGATATCTCTTTGCTCCGTGGAGGAATGTTCCGCCCTGAATTCATCACTATTTCCAGGAGAAAGATTAAAAATCTATAATTTTTTTGAACCAAATAATAAAAAACCTTAAGCTTGCAATTTGTCTCACTTTTTAATAAAAAACAAAATTCAAATTAACGTTCTTACTATAACAAGATAGATTTAGAATTATAAGATATCTAACAGCATTAAAAATGCAATTTAAAGCTGCATGCTAACTTATTAACCGTACTAAAAAATATCATTCCATGAGAATAGGGCAAACCATCCATACCCGGCTTTGACCCACTCTTAAGTACCGGGCTTTAACCTAACATGAAACAGAGTTTAAAACACGGCGTCACTATTCTCAATCCTATAGTAAAGGATGAGTAAGAATGTCAAATATTAGCTGGAAAGCAAATAATTAGATATAATACTTACCAGTATTTTATATGCTGACAAATAGTAATTATATGCGTAAAACTTAGAATCAAACAAAAGAACTTTTAACAGTAATTTAAACTAAATCCTTCACAAAAAAATAATAAATAAATAAATAAATAAAATAACCGCACACAGTAGATTTTCGTTTAGATACAAATGCCGTAATGGTTGTCGACAGGTATGTTCCAGTGTTGGCTAATAGATAGCAATAGAAGTGCAGATCAAGCAGGAATCTGCGCTACCCGGTTTTACCCGCCTACGCGGCTTTGTACAACTCTCCCCTACATGTACTTTATTTTTTTTCCTTTTCTTTCATTAGTTACCTAGAAACTGTATATTCTTTGGACATCTCTTTGCTCCGTGGGGGAATGTTCCCCCTGAAATCATCACTATTTCCAGGAGAAAGATTGGAAAAATCTATAATTTTTTTGAACCAAATAATGAAAACCTTAAGCTTGCAATTTGTCTCACTTTTTAATAAAAAACAAAATTCAAATTAACGTTTTTACTATAACAAGATAGATTTAGAATTATAAGATAACTAACACAATTAAAAATGCAATTTAAAGCTGCATACTAACTTATTGACCGTACTAAAAAATATCATTCCATGAGAATAGTGCAAACCATCTATACCCGGCTTTGACCCACTCTTAAGTACCGGGCTTTAACCCAACATGAAACAGAGTTTAAAACACGGCGTCACTACTCTCAATCCTATAGTAAAGGATGAGTAAGAATGTCAAATATTAGCTGGAAAGCAAATAATTAGATATGATAATTACCAGTATTTTATATGCTGACAAATAGTAATTATATGCGTAAAACTTAGAATCAAACAAAAGAACTTTTAACAGTAATTTAAACTAAATCCTTCACACACACACAAAAAAAAAAAAATAAATAAATAAATAACCGCACACAGTAGCTTTTCGTTTAGATACAAATGCCGTAATGGTTGTCGACAGGTATGTTCCAGTGTTGGCTAATAGATAGCAATAGAAGTACAGATCAAGCAGGAATCTGCGCTACCCGGTTTTACCCGACTACGCGGCTTTGTACAACTCTCCCCTACATGTACTTCATTTTTTTTTCCCCTTTTCTTTCATTAGTTACCTAGAAACTGTATATTCTTTGGACATCTCTTTGCTCCGTGGGGGAATGTTCCCCCTGAATTCATCACTATTTCCAGGAGAAAGATTGGAAAAATATATAAATTTTTTTTAACCAAATAATGAAAACCTCTTTTATAATCCATCCACTTCTATTAGATACACAGCAGATGATTGTGGGAAACCATCCATCAAGAGAGGTTTTTTTATTTTTTTTTAATATTTATTTGAGAAAAAAAATCTTGTTACAGATTATGTAGCCTAGTTATATGGTATTGAGATTTTATAGATTATTTATCATTTAGGACAGATTATTTTATTTAAAAAAAGAATTTAGGAAATATATTTTCAATTTTAAGTAGGCCTTTATCGCGAGTTATTATACCTCAGATTAGAAAGTTATTTATTAAAATGTAATAAGCATAATATATAAATATACCTTAATTAGTACTATGATTTTGTTCATTAGTAGTTGCAGTTTATTTAATTTATCAAATTTAAGCTTGCAATTTATCTCACTTTTAAATAAAAAACAAAATTTAAATTAACGTTTTCACTATAACAAGATAGATTTAGAATTATAAGATAACTAACAGTATTAAAAATGCAATATAAAGCTGCATGCTAACTTATTAACCTCACTAAAAAATATCATTCCATGAGAGTAGGACAAACCATGTATACCCGGTTTTGACCCACTCTTAAGTAACCGCATTTACCCCAGCATGACACATAGTTTAAAACACGGCGTCACTACTCTCAATCCTATAGCAAAGGATGAGTAATAAAGTTAAATATTAGCTGGAAAGCAAATAATTAGATATAATACTTACCAGTATTTAATATGCTGACAAATAGTAATTATATGCGTAAAACCTAGAATCAAACAAAAGAATATTTAAGAGTAATTTCAACTAAATCCTTCACACACACACACACAAAATAACCGCGCACAGTAGCTTTTCGTTCAGCTACAAATGCCGTAATGGTTGTCGACAGGTATTTTCCAGTGTTGGCTAATAGATAGCAATAGCAGTACAGTTCAAGCAGGAATCTGTGCTACTCGGATTTACCCAACTACCCGGCTTTGTACATGTACAACTCTCTCCTACATGTATTTCATTTTTTTCCCTTTTTTTCATTAGTTACCTAGAAACTGTATATTTCAAGATTTATCGTCTGCGTACGGCTAACGTAAAGATCTGATTTTTAATTTAGAATTTATAAATTTATACATTTTTTGAAAACATTTGAAAAGCAAATAGATAGCAAATGTCAGTAAAATCGCAACAATATCAATATCGAAAATGACGTTAGAATTTGCAGAAAATAATTTGTTCCATTTTTAAAATCTAGAAAAATAACTAGACTGCCCGAATAAGAAAATGTCTGACAAGTGTTATTTCTTAAATCCACTACACTTCAGAAAATATTAATGAAAATTATTTTGTTTTAAAACAGAAAATTGCACTTTAGTTCATAAAACGTAAGTGTTTAATATGATAGCGTAAAAAGTAAAATCATATTCTTCTGTCAATATCGAAATGAAAGCTCGGGAGCTCCAAGTATATTGAAGATACGTTTGTAAATCGTAGTTTGGCAACAGGATTTTATTTCCACATTTCTTTAACTTTAAGATTGTAAAAATATTTTGTAATTTTTTTTAAAAAAGCTTTTTGAAATATTTTTGTTATAACGGATTCTGTTACTACGGAAGTCTGTAAAGGGATCAATATTCTGATCATGTTTTTTGGCGATAAATGTTTCAGTATGATTGTTGCAATCTTCGGCGTTTGGGGTTGATTTTTTCATTACTGCAATGCTACTGGTGGAAATGTAATAATTTTTGATGCATTATAATTTTAGATACTTTTTTATAGTTCAATTGTTTTAATTTATAATTTTCTGGGGTGTTTTTAAAAGATATCTTTCTGTAGATAGAATATTGCGTAAATATATTTTTTTATGAATTCTTACATATTTTAAGATACATATAGCATTAATGTTTATAAGACTAGGGTGCTCTGCCCCGTACGAGCTATGCTCGCCAAACCCGGTTCAAACACCCCAGATTCTAATATCACACTAATTTGATCGGCTTTAAAAAGTGGCGATCTCGCTATAAACTGTGAAATTCTGTAAATCGTTTTCCTTTTATTGGGTATTTTTTTTAATGATTTTACATTTAAAATTAAAAATATTGTACATTCAAAATATATATTAAATTTTAAAAATAACAAATTTATTAAAGTTATTTGGATTTTTCCCCCTTATCTTCGTAATGAAGTCGCTATTTTGTCGTTACAGTGAATAATTTATCATATACATCTCCTCTCCTCTGAAATTTTCATCTCACTGCCATTTTCCCGGCAACATATACGTGTAAAATTATATATATAATGTTACGTATATTGAAAATAGTTAGTGTTTGTGCTTAAAAATAATGTAAATAGATCAATTAAGCTCTATTCATAAGGTAATATTAGTTTTTGTTGCATTGAAATATCTCAGTTTGTTGATTTTCTGCAAGCAAAAAAACCCTATTGGATTTCAGTGGGAGTCTTTTGTTTCCCATGGATGTGATGAGGTTATGGATAAGACTTTGGGGAATACTGTTCCACTGCTCAAGAACTGCAATCTTCAAGTCCCGGACAGTAAAAGGAGGCCTCGGTCTCGCAGCAATGCGTCGTCTGAGCATGTCCCAAACATGCTCGATCGGATTTAGGTCAGGAGAGTATGCTGGTCATTCCATACGCTGTATTGTTTTAGCTTCAAGAATGTTTTCCACAAAAGGAACTGTATGGAGTCTGTCATTATCATGCATAGAAAAAAAGAAATCACTAATTGCTACAACATAAAATACGACATGAGGTCCCAGTATCTCGTCTGTATAACTTCGGACCGTCAAAGTGCCATTCCGAATTATATGCAGACCCGTACGTCCACCTATGCTGATTCCAGCCAATAGCCTCAACCCACCTCGTCTGTAGTGTGATCTTTCACGAAGGAATGTGGTATTATTTTGAGTGCCTCTTCCTCTCCATGCCAAAACACATGTGATGTCTTATCCAGACTGAATCGGGAATCGTCTGTAAACAGAATTTTACTCCAAAAACGTTGCCTTCAAACTCGATGTTCAGTTCCCAACCTTCGTTGAGCAGCACAGTGGCTTGAGGTCAACGGAATACAGATCATTGGCTTATGTGCATAGGGACCACCCTGGTGAAGCCTATTTCGGACGGTTTGGCTGGACACCCTTCGTCCTGTGGCCAAGAGCAACTGTGTTTGCAGCTGAGTAGCATTGCCCGTTCCGTCTCGACGAGCTGATAACAGGATAACGTCATCTGTTTTTGTGTTAGCACATTTTCGACCTTGCACGTGTCGATGACTACCATTCCATGTGTTTTGGAATCGATTCCACAGCCTTTCATGAACACTTCTTGCGACTTCTACAGCGTCCACTACACTTCGTTGTGTTTCCCCAAATTCAACTCTCCCGATAACACGCCAGGCCATGGATTGAGGTAAATCATGTCCTTGTGACATTTTCAAGCCACATTTTCGTAAAATACAAGCTGAGCAATTTAATTTTACAACTCAGGCAGTGAAACAGACGTTTCTGCAAAATCCCGATTTCTCCACTTATCTCTTTTTTCTAGTTTTTGACGCCATAAACTTTAATTTACCTGTGAAATTTTCTTTAGCTGTTTTCTACAACACTTTAAATTATGGATGTTTTATTTTACGTTACTGATCGGTGTAAATATTTGGGTAATTTTGTTAAAACCATGCGCTTCCCTAATTGTTTTGAGCAGTGTATACATAAATAATACATATAGAATGTTTGTAATACAAAAATAGATGTTTACAAAAATTTGAAAACCATTTTTTCTGTCATCTTGAAAAATATCATAAGATACTAAAACGATCTTTTGGCGCGATTTTGGATTCCTTCGCTCATCGTGCCAGCCAGAACAGGATACGGAACTCTTCCATAGAATTCTCCCAGCGTCGTTTTGTCATTTTACGAAGAAGGATTCGTCGATTTCCACAATTTTAGTTGGTCCTCCTTTTTTCATTAGTTGCAATTTCATTTTTTCAAATATTTATAATATTTGCACAAAATTCGCCACGTTTTTATGGCTGAGTTTTGTCAAGACCCCTGCAAATAAAAAATTCCTTATTGTCTCCTATAGAATGTGACAAAGAGTTGTTCAATTAAACATGATTTTAATTATTGAGAGTGAAATGTTTTGCTTGTGGAGTTAATAATTATAGATAGGATCATGATTAATTAAATAGTTTCACGATTTTGTTTATGAAATTTTTAAAATACCTTTTTTATAAAAAAATATAGCATATTTTTAATGAATTAAAATTTGTGAAAATTCAATTATTTACATTCAATTATATGTAACAGTATTTTTCACTGTTAAGAATTCAAATACGCAATTTATTATTATCATGTGAAATCATTTACGCAGACTATACTTACGCATTTTAAAATTATATTATGATTTTTTTTGTAAAGTGGCAACAAAAGAATTGTAAACAAATAAAATTAATTATTAAAATTTTTATATCATAAATACAAAATTCCGAGGAAATTCTTAGTTATTTGGCTGAATTTCTAAAATTAAATGAGCCAAAACATAAAAGAACGTTTTTGCTTAATAAAGATGCAAAAATAATATTAAAAAAATATTGTACTTTCAAATACTTATCTTATTAAGTAATGCTTTGCAAATCCGAATAAAGCATGGCTTTTGCTAGTATGTATATATAAGTGGATAGAAATGAACTTTTTTACACCAGATCGATTTTGTTTATCACAAACTAATTTCGGTAGCATCACCATACTGTCATCAATGCAAAGTGTGATATAATTTTGTTCATATGTATGTTGGATCAAAGTATATATGAAAGTATTCTCCTACACATATCTGAGCAAAATTCCATCATCATCTGTATTGGTGACGGTACGCTGATGCTACGGAAACTAATTTGTAATAAGTGAAATCGTTCAGGTGTAAAAAAAAAGTTCCTTTCTATCGGTTTAATATTTACTGCACCAGCTAATACATTAATAGCTATTTATATGTATATTTTAATATTTTTTAAACGTTCAAGCATCAAAATGGAGGAAACCTGTATTACGATAAATGCTTTAGTTTGTTTAAAGTGGATGCATATACTTTTAAATTATTAATACATATACATTAACAGCAGTGTTTCAGAATATAATTAAAGCGATTTAAAATAATGATAAATTATATGCTATCACTATCAATAGTTTTTATTACTTCTCAATTTTAATTTAGAAATTTTAACGCAAAACATATTAGTAAATAACCTTCACTTATAAACGCAATGCAACAGTTGTCCTTCAATATATCGATTGTTTTCTCAACTGTTGAAACCTACAAAGTTATTTTCCTCGCTACTCCCAAAGCGAAGGCTTTTCAGCTATATTTATATCCCTGAAACTTACTGCTCTTTTCAAGGATATCGATTTATATGCGGGAAGGTTTATTATCTAAACAATCCAATAGTTTCTGAGCTTGCTTCATAAAAATTAATACAGTTAGTACTTATTAATATTAGTAAGATTTTTTTCATGGGTATTTATTCATTAGTAATACATCATCGTCTCCTCTTGTTTAAATAAAACACTTATATATGTGATGATAATTAACTGTAAATCAAAATATTTATTGAAGAGAAGACTGATACTGTATGCATAGTATGAGTAACATAATTATGTGTGTTTGGTGATATTTTAAAATAGAATGTTAAGTAAACATTTTATATGAGATAAATTTGCATTTCTTTTAAAAATTGTTTAAATGGTAAAACTTGTTGTACCTTATTTGAATCAATAAACAAGTCGGGAAATGTACGTCAAACGTGGCAAGTGATGTGCATTCGTATTATAACTTGTTTTATAAAAATATAAATAGCTCGTAATAACCATGGCAAACAAGAATCATTACCTATCATGGGATATTCGTTAATTAATTACGTATGATGAGATTTAATAGAATGAAGGAATCTTTTATTAATATCTTTTAAGTTTTTATTCGATTTTCATAAAATTTGAAATGACTCGACGAAATTCTGCAACGATTATGTAAATTAAATTTCAAACTATTCTATTTGGTAGTTTTTGCTCTGTTATATGCGGACAGATGGACAGATGGACAGACAGACCAGACGACGACTATATTTGCTACGATTTTATATAATTACGAACGCACATAAGAAAGCTATCAAGTGATATTTTGAATGTTGTTTTTCCCGATGCTTTTGCGAATAACCTCATATATAAAATGGAGTGATAACAAAGGTTATATATTGGTAATTTTAGATTAGGTTTATGATGCAGTGAAACATGACTATTATTTTCTGGGAAAAAAATATTGCCTGAGATTTGTTTAGTCAAACATGGATTAATATTTTACTTTAGACTGATATTATAACATGAAAATACCTCAGATTTACAAAAATACCAATTATCTCTTATGTCTGTTTAAAAAAAAGGAAAAAAAATACCCTTTCATATGTGATGTTTTAATCTGTTTTTGCTGGAGGTTCATTTTGTTCATAAAAAATGTGCTCTATTCGAAGGAAAAAATTCTGCAAAATAAAAAGAAGTTGCAATACACACTATCAGGATAAATAATCTATATTAGGTTTTAATAACGAAATTTTTATGTAGATAAAACTCTAAAATAACAATAATTACTAAGAAAACAAAAGAACAAGAGAGTTTTAAACAGTTGTTTAAGTTTTTATGTCACTCCCAGTATTGAAAATGACTTTATAGGCATAAATTTGCATTTCTTTTAAAAATTGTTTAAATAATAAAGCTTGTGTTTTGTCATTTGAAATATTAAAATTTCTATCAAGAATCTTCGATCAACATTTCGAAAGTTTTGTTTCCTGAGGCTTTTGCAACTAATCTAATATAGAATGTGGATTTTTAACGAAGGTTATATATTGCTGATTTTAGAACAGGTTTATGCGGTAGTGAAACCAGACTATAAATTTCTGGGAAGAAACAAATTCCGTGGCATTTCTCTGTTGGCAAATAGATTGATATTTTATTTTAGATTGATATTATAACATGCAGATACCTCGTATTTAAAATAATACCAATTATCATTTATGTATGTTTTTTAAATTAAATAAATCATACTTACTCTTAAATATAGGATGATTTAATCTGTTGTTTTATGAGACATATATGTGTTCTCAAAAAACCTGATAGTTTTGAAGTAAAAAATGCTGAAAAAGTGATGTTGTACACAATATCAGGATAAATAATATGTATTTAGGCTGTGTTAATGGAATATTTATAGTTATAAGCACTAAAATAACAGAAATTATTTAAAAAGATAAAAAAAGGAGAGAGGTTTGAACGGTTATTGAAGCCTATTATGCCATTTTCAGTATTGAAAATGAAGTGTGAAGTATTTACACGTCGTTTACAAGGGCACTAAAAATAATTCCGTTACATCATGACCTATAGGTAAAAATCGTTTGCAATGTATTTTAATGATGTTACACAATTTTAAACATAATGAAATTGATATATATCATTGAGGTGTTCTACAAGTTACTTACTGTGCAATACTGATTTAACATAACATTTATCGTTCATTTACAAGGAATTTTATCACAGTATAGTCTGTGATCAATAATAGGTGAAAATGCGTTTTGAAACTGTGCTATGCTTTTTTGAATTTACAATTTTCTTAGATTAATTGGTGTGTGTAAATTCTATGGAACATATACATAGGTGCACAAAATAATTGGAATCCATTATCTTTTATTGACTGACATTTCTGATGGGAAATTTTCAACTGTGTAGTGCTTTTCCTTACTGAACTAATTTTTTTATATTGTAGTACATATACAAAAAAGTTTATATCATATACTTTGTTACACAGAAGAATTCGGGTACTTTGCCGTTTAAAAATGATAAACGCTAAAATTGGGTTTTGATTTATTTTAATCGTTTTTCATATTATGTATTTAGATATCACCTCTTACCTTCTTAAACGTTGAAGATATGCAATTGAGATTGTTTTATCACATATGGCTGGTGCATGATTTTCCTTTCTTATTTATTTAATTTTATTTTACTTTAGTAAAAAAAAAAAAAAAAAAAAAAAAAAAAATGTAAGCCATATTTAATTTAAGTCATGATTTATGAAGCATTTCTGTAAAACATATTTCAGTTTAAAAAATAAAAGAAACGCGATTTTTGTAATAAAACGACGTCATTTGCATCCGTTAAAGCCTTCTACTTTTACGATCCACTCTTAAACAATAAAAAAGTATGCATATGACGTCATCGTTGCAGAATAATGACGAATTCAACTTATAAATATAAACGAAATAAAACTAGAATTCACCGAAATTTTATAACAGACGATATTCATGACATAGCACGTATTTTAATTCTAGGTTTTTATTTCAATTTTTATGAGAAAATACCAACAAATGATACGGTAATCTACTATTTACGACTAGTTCCCATAGAGTAATGAGAAATAATAGAGATGAAGTATAGTGTCTGGGGGTGACGCCGAAAATTTAACTATAAAATTCGTTATTTTCGGTCCAAACACAATACACAACCACGTACTGTGACGCGCTTCTCAATTCAAACCTGTATTTTTTTGCTTTTGCTTTTACTGTTGCAAATTTTTGTTCATAAATCGCGTGTTGAACTTAAGTATGATCAAAATTTTGATTAAAGATGCAAATATGGGCGGTTATAGGATGAAATACCTGCTCTCTGTTCCACGTGCTTGTCTTTTTTCGGCCGAATGATAGCATTTAAATTTGAGCGATAACTGCTCTCAAATTGCAAACCGTTTTTACGGCATACTACATCTTCATCTATCTCTTTCCTTCTTGATTATTTCCCTTTTACTTTTAATAGCAATGGAGTTCTTCAGTTGCCACGATTACATAATTGGTACTAAAAACTATAAAAAAAATATTAATATCTCAAAAATAAATTGAGTTAAAGTTTTCAAACAAATTGCATTTAAAAGTACAGTAAACTCCCGACTATCCGGCCTAGTAAGATGTTGAAAACACTACTAGCACTTGCAAGTACAATAGCAGAGAATTCGTAATATAGTAATTGCAAGGTCTTGAAATATTCTTTGGACCATAATGGTGGGCATAAACCGTATGGAAAACTGAAGTGAAAGATGGGAACCACAAATTTCTTTCGTTGCTGATAAATATACCGGGCTCTGACGATGTCAATGCAGAGGACATTACAGAATGGATTGCACGCTACGAAGTTAATGAATTATCTGGCAACAATATTGTAGAAATGGTGTCAGAGGGAGAAGTAACAGAAGAAAAACAGGAGGAGGATTGCAGGAAAAATCTCCTCCCACATTCGGAAGTGTTTAAGACGATTGAGGCAGCACTGCAGTACATTAGACAGCAGGAGGAAGCGCCACCAACTGATATCATCTGCTTTCGTAAATGGAGGGGCATTGCTTCACGGAAGAGGGCTAACAGAGAGAAGCAAAAAACACTAAACGCTTTTAAAAATACTAAAAACAGTAAATTTTGACTATTTTATCTTATACATAAATTTGCATATTTGTGCAATCATTTATTAATAAACACTAAAATAAAATTTACTCATTTTTGCGGATTAGTTTTATGTTAACCCATATTGGACCACACCGATTAAATATTTCTGAATTTTTTTTAAAAACTTGAACTATATCTTTAATATGGTGTAATTAAGTATATACTAGCAAAATTTTGAAAAAAAGTTTTTAATTTCTTAAGTAACTGGTTGGCCTATAAACAGGACATATTAGTAGGACACATAGTATGGACATATAAAATGCATACATTAACTAATTTTATAAGCAAATGTTTTATTTTACTTTAAAAATACTGTTTATGTTGTACAAAAATACTCTGTAGTTTCTCCAATAAAAAGATAATAATAACGGTAAAATTTTAGATTATGAGATCGCAATTCTTAAAGAATTTTTTAAATAGATTTTTTTCAATTAAATTTCAATTGGTTATTTTTTTTTTTTTATATGTTATACTTTTATGTATTTTAAAAACGTCATAACAAAATGCATCCAAAAAATCCTTACCAATTTTATTTAAAAAAATGTTCTATAAGCTGTCCTATTTATAGGACAGCGGCCCTATATGGGTTAATGTTTTGCTTATTATAAAACTTTATCTACTGTATAATATGAAATTTATCTTAAAATGTGTGTAACATGTGTTTCTAATATCATGGCGAAAGGAGGGAGGAAAGGAGTAAACATTTATAGAACTCCGGCCTATCCGGGTTTTTCGTTATCCGGCTTACCCTTCCGCCACATTAGGCCGGATAGTCGGGAGTTTACTGTATTTTTTTTTCTCTATACGTCGGTGTAAAAAGTGAAAATGTGCGATATTTACAATTTTAAAAATTTGCAGTAGCGAAAAATGCAATACCGAAATTTAATTTCAAATTTCAAAGTGTTGCCATTCGCAAAATAACGTCAGTATTACACACCGATATTTTTGTCCTTTATAATATAGCTTTATAATATAGATAAACAGATGATTATACAAGGAATGTGAGTTAATATTAATTGTGAGGATTTTGGGCCTGAAGGAATAGAGTTAATCTAATGTTGTAATAATGTAATAATCTACATTTGAAAGTAAAAATGTAGATCCGTTAAAGTACAGTGCGTAGTAAAATGTGAAATCCGCAAAAGTGTTCTCTACCAGTTTAAATATGATGCGTAAACTATAGTGATCAGAGAAAATCAAAAAACTGGTTTTCTTTTCCCACTTCTAAATAGCGTTCAACATGTAATTTTTATATATCTTTTAAAACTAGATTATATGAGCTGCATTTAACTTTATGTAGTATTTCACTTGCAATAATCCCTCAACATCCCCTTACTATGTGACATTTGAACTTTTTGGTCTTTAAAATTTTTTAAGCTATCAACTATTCTTTTAAAAGTAATCTTTAAAGCAGCACAAATTATCCCAAGGAAAATAATCTATTAAAATTGGTTATCATTTTTCATTTGCTCTTTTTTCTGGAAACATTTCGTATTTTGCATGTAAAAAGTGCTGTCCTTCCCATGTACGGCTTGTCATATTTTTCATTTACATGTGAATATTCACTCCTGAAGCGTCTCCGAGTTCAGCTTTATTAAGAACATTTATTTTTATCGCAAAATAATCTTTCTCACATAACACGTTGTCTCCACCAAACTCTATTTGCAAGTCATGGGCGTCGAAAACCTTCATGTTTAATTACATCTACTTTGAATGTTTTAATTTTGTTTATTACAATTAGGGTTAAATTGTTATAAATGGACATCTCCGAAGAATTTTAATATTCTTATAATCTTTTGCAATATATTCTAAAAATTCAAACTACCGCCCTTAACAAAGTTTCATTTTAATAATTTTACGTAAACTCACATACATCGCGAACTATATTATAGCAATGTTTTAAATTTTATTGAAGCTTTATGATTATAACCTTCAAACATATAACAATATGAAAGTAAGTGCTTTTTGGATAGGTTTACTGCTATTTTGAGGACTATAAACATTGGCATAAAATGTTACAATTGATGCTAGTGACTAAACTAAACGATACGCAGTGCAGTTATAATAGGTGAAATATTATATCTTATATTCAAAACTCCATTGTATCATCTCACGAACAGCTGTAAATGGAGTCTTTAGTTTTACGATAAAAACTTCGTCAATTTCACAGACATAAATCTCTATAATTTTATTTTTATAAAGTTCTTAATTTAAATACTTGAAAAAAACAAAGGGTTTAAAATAAAACGTTTTAAAATAAGATTTACTTAAGAAATTAAATGAATGAGAAATATAGATTAGTGTGTGTAAAACTTTATAGATGAAGTAATTATTTTTGTGAAATGTATTTGACAATAAAAAAAATTAATTCTTCAAATTTAGGACTCTGAAAAGAGCAAGACATAGGCCATTAATGTTTCACAACCTACTTTTATGATTGAAATCAAGAATGTGAAGATATAAGTAGATATTATTATAAAAATATTATAAAAGTCCTATTTTATTCATTGTGGGCTTTTCTGTCATCGTTAATTTGTTCATTTATGGACTGCTAAAAAATACCTGTTGCTTAATTTTAACACTAATAAATTATTTGTGAATATCACATTTATTTCAATTTTTACATCAATGACTAGGAAAATGCCTTCAAATAAAACTGTTTTAAAAACTGCATTCAATTTAGTTTTTATGATTTGTTAAATGATTTACAACTATTTAAATATTTCTCAACAATTGATGTTTCTCTCACTATAATGTAAAGCAATTAATATCAGATTTAGAAGAATTCGCAATTAATTTCCTAGAGCAAATTAAAAAGAGTAAAAAGCAAATACGACACTATCTGCTAAATAAAATAAAATAAAATTAAGTAGCTTTATACGTTGTGTAATATTTATTTCTCTCTTTTGCTAATAATGTCATGCATCCACACACACACACACAAAAAAAAAAACCTTTTAATTATTTCTCGTTTCTTTTTCAAATGAAGTAATTATTCAGGGATCAGGCAAATAAGTAACATTATCCTGTTATTTTTAGTTTTATCTTTTATATTGTATAACTGAAAGCTCTGTAGCAAATAATGCACAAGATTTGTTAAGCATTATGCTTAATAAACAGTATGAAGTAATAAGTTTATTAAGAAATCTTAATGCATTAGACAAGCAATGTAAAAGTAATAACATAATAAGGCCATTTGTTGAAAAAAGAAATTGTCAGTGTTTTATTTCAAAATATGCTTTATTTATTTGAAATATAACAAAGCTAGGAATTTATTTTTTATAAAATCAAATGTGTTCCTTTGATGGAGTTTGTAAAACAAAATTAAGCTAATTACATTATTCTCTTGTCATACTCTTAAAAAAACTTTACTAAAAAGGAAACATAAATGCATTTATGTTTTAGCAATAATTATTTAGTACGCTGCGGCGAAAGAAATTAACATTTTTCATTTAAAATGATACGCATACTATATAATTGAAAAGAAGAAAATAAAATTAAATGTTAAAAAACATTGCATTATATTTAGTAAACATTTCTGTTAATATTATGAATTACACAAGAGATAATAACTTTTAATGTTATTTTCCCGACTCTTCTATGAGAAAATTAATTATCCACGGATCAGGTAAAAAACTAAAAAGTTAGTGTTTATTTTCTTTTCCTTATTGATATTGTATAAATGAATGCATTGTGTTAAACAATATAAAAGATTTGTTTAATATTTTGTTTAATAAATAGCATAAAGTAACAAGTTCATTTAAGATTCTTAAATGAAGTAATAATTTTTTCTATTGTGTATATAATAGCAGCAGTATTTGTTTAATTTAAACTGTAAATTATACTATGAGTTAAATATCTGGATTTTTTTACGGAAGTAGATATTTGCGGTATAAGTAGATATGTTTTCACTTGCGGAAATAAAATTTTATAAACAAACCACTAACATCAACAAACTTTGCTTTTGTCTACTTTTCATGAATACACCACTAATTGGGTGGTATTCTTGTTTCCTGTATATGGTTTCCAAAAAGATGGTTCTCTTCAATGGTGTTTTTAACCCTCCGAGCGTCTTGCAAAAGGGTAAAATTGTAATGTTGTTTTCTTTGCATTTTGTTTTAAATGCTAAGAAAATAGGATTCTTTCAACATTATAAAAAAAATCTCAATTACAAATATGAATGTAACCCTTGAGAGTATAAATCATTCTTCAATGTATTTAAAATTCATTAAATCTATAGAATTATATTATCTTAAATATTGCTTGTATTACTGTGAAACCTGGAGCTTAGTGAACGGAATATTACGCCCCAGACACTTAGAGGGTTAAGAGAAATACTCACATTTAGTGCACGTAATCTTTTCTTGCCGATATGTTTATATGCATAGTGCTCTGAATTTAGAAATATAGACATGTTTATTAGAAATAATTTTAATATTCATTATACAACAGTAAAACATGGAAGTGGATTTGCAAATGGCATACTTTTTCATGATCGATTCAAAATTTGTTACAAAATTGTTTTCAATAAATTAATGAAATTTATTCATGTTTTATAACAAAAACGGCAGTTGATATTTTTGACTGATATTATGTTTAAGCATTTAACACTGAAATTTTCAGAGGACGAAACTTTGTTTTAGTAGTATATATATTATTCATTCGAAAAAAAAAATTATTATATACGATTTTCCTTCAAATACATTAGCTGTCCTAAAGTCACATTTTTAAACTCAAGACTAAATTTTGATCTTTGACTTTACTCACGAACTTGTGATTTTATTTACGAACTTGTGATTTTTATATTATGTCTGATTTATACCAGAACTTTGTTGACTTTAAGGCGAAAGTTTATTAAGAAGGCTAATGCTTGGCTTAGCGTATACTGGCAAAGTTTATTTTCCTGTTTAATGGAGTTTTCATCTAGACATGTATATCATATAGTAACTACACAAGTATTGCATATTTTATGTCCATTCTGACAGTGTTCAGTTGGTTATTAGGGTGGGCCGAAAAAAACTTTTTTTTTATTTTCGATGATGGGTAGTGCGGAAAAGTGGCCACTAGTGGCACCAAGTTCACACAAAAAATTTGAGATTTTTAGGACAATTCCTATATTTGCCGCTTTTGGCTTGAAGTTTTGCTAAAATGCTGATTTTTGAACTTTTTTAGCAAAAATTTTAAAATGCTAAGTTAAACTCATTTCAATCGTATTTACTTGAAAAGGCATATTTAATGTTCCAAATGTATAAATAAGCTCTGATAATGTATTATTTAATTGCTATGTGTATTTTAAATTAGACGATTTTTATAGCCTTTTCGCATTTAAGTGAGCAGAAGTTGCATGTATTGTTTGAATCTTTCAACTGTTTCTCTCTTTTCTTGTTTATGTCCCTTGCTCTTCCTTATTTTTTTCGATGCTTTAAGGGTCATATATTTTTGTGACGGACAGCAGAATCCCTCAGAAACAGATCTGGAGGAGAGAAGGGGGTGGGACGAGAACTTAAGGGAATGCAGTGACTCATCGCGATATTGGGGGAGTGAAGGAGGAAATACAAGAGGGGAGAAAGTGCGATAAGGAATGCTTATTATTTTTCAGTGCTCGGTTTCCCTGTGACATTTGTTCAGTGTAAAAGTAAAACCTTTTTCTCGTGCAATACATTGCTTTTTGAATCGTTTAACGTGCCTTTACTGTGTTTTGTGCGTTTTATTACGACGAGTTTAGAAATGGCTAGTGCGAAAGCTCATGATCATGTAAAGACATGTGATAGCGTGAAAAGTAGCCATTTTGGGGCACCGTGCAAATTGAAAGACTTGCAATTGCCAACTAATGCTGACATCATGCGCCACTACTATTGGTTTCGAAGCCATATAGAAGAAAATCGAGATATTTATCTTCAACCAGTGGATGACATTATTAAAATGGTAGGTGAAAAAGTTTCCGAAATCTGAATAAAATCTTCCATACCAGTGGTTTCCCAACGAACAATTAACGGAAAGATTAAAAACTATTACAATGAGTGTAGATCATTGGAGAAATCTTGTAATCATACGGGCGTTAAAGGCAAGGTGATCCGTGAAGATTTCGTACGAAATGCGGAAACCTCTCTCTTTGACATTGCAGCTTGTAACTGTAGAGGCTTGAACAACTGTAGCTGCGACATCAGACGTAAAGTTCCCCATCGGGAGGTGAACTTCTTGAAGGATCAAAGAACTGTTCGAAAAATTGATTTAAATATCGAAAATATTGATTTAAAAACAAGCAAAACTCTTGCAAAGAAAATATTGCGGAAAATGAAAAGGCATACAATTTCAACGAGGAATAGTGGTTCTGCGACAAAGCCTTCAACGAGTGGAGTTAGATCCAGATGAAAGGCAGTTATATTGTTGGAAGCTTCAAGTAGTGGGAGCATTCAAGCAAGCAGTTCGACTGAATCTGAATTTGAACCAGGCCTTTCAATGCCAAACACTCCAAAACGTATATTCCTGTCTCACACACCGTCCGCCATGTCTCAGGGAAAGTAAGCACTGAAAATAATAAGCATCCCATATCGCACTTTCTCCCCTCTTGTATTTCCTCCTTCACTCCCCTAACATCGCGATCAGTCACTGCATTCGCTTAAGTTCTCGCCTCACCCTCTTCTCTCCTTCCAGATCTGTTTCTGAGGGATTCTGCTGTCCGTCACCAAAATATATGACCCTTAAAGCATCGAAAAAAATAAGAAAGAGCAAGGGACATAAACAAGACAAAAGAGAGAAACAGTTGAAAGATTCAAACAATACATGCAACTTTTGCTCACTTAAACGCGAAACGGCTATAAAAATCGTCTAATTTAAAATACACATAGCAATTAAATAATACATTATCAGAGCTTATTTATACATTTGGAACATTAAATATGCCTTTTCAAGTAAATACGATTAAAATAAGTTTAATTTAACATTTTTAAAATTTTTGCTAAAAAAGTTCAAAAATCAGCGTTTTAGCAAAACTTCAAGCCAAAAGCGGCAAATATAGGAATTGTCCTAAAAATCTCAAATTTTTTGTGTGAACTTGGTGTCACTAGTGGCCACTTTTCCGCACTACCCATCATCGAAAATCAAAAAAAAGTTTTTTTCGGCCCACCCTATTGGTTATTTATATTAGCATATAACTGTTATACTATAATTGGTTGGTTGGTTGGTTGATTTTGTGACGGCCGATTATCTACACTAGGGATATAGGCCCGAGGGGGAGTGCCCTTCGTGGGGGTCTTTCTAAGGGAACCTAACCCGTATTAACGCATGGAAATCCATGGTTCGAAGAAAACCACGAAAACTCCGAACGATTAGGCCGACGGGCGCGATTGGGATCGAACCCAGCACTTCCCGTCTACCAGTTTCGAGAGCAGAACCTCTCAGCCACTGGTGGGGCTATACTATAATTGGCTATAAAAGTTTGTTATAATTTAGTTTTACTGACAGACAGACATTTGTTAGATTATGAATTACCTTTAACCGTTATTATCAAGATCTTTATATGTTTAATTATTTTTGGTGCTGGGGCACATTTGCTTTGTATTTCTAATTTTAGTGAAATTAGGACCTGTTACTTTTCCGGGTCGGTTGCCTTAGTTTGGTTTTCGATGGTTTGTAGGGGGGAACTTCCAACGGGAAGGTAACACCTATGCCAAATTTTGGTGGGTATCCCGGTGGGTGATCTTGTCCCCTTGTCCTAAAGTCACATAAAAAAATAAGCATGCAAATAATATTCGAGTTCCTTCTTCAACATTACAAGACACTCCGAATTATCTGCCACACACTGCCACACATTGCGACGAATAACTGATATCGTTAGATAAATGACATGCTGTATTAATAAATCCTTTCCTCTTAGGATCTGAGAAAAAGGTAACGTGCTTCATGATTGGTATTAAGATTATGTGTAATTTTACTTGAAAACACTAAGCTAAAGTGCGTATAACCCGATTACAGAATATTTATTTCCAGTTCATTTCCCCCAAGTGATTCCGAGCTTGACAACAATTTTACACTGGCGGATATGGACGTATAGTGTTAAGAATACAAAAATTGCAAAAATAGTTGCAATAATAAAAGAAAATTTGCCAGAAAGAATGTTTACTAAAATTTATGATTAAAACCGGTTCATTGGGCTAATCCTGCAGTTTTATTTCAAAATTGTCATTCATCCTAAAATTTCAAACTGCTGTATTTCAGCAATTTTTTAAGATGCGGGCGAATGAAAAATGCTCCGGTATCCTTATAACAAGGTCGAAGACTCGACGGAAAAATGCTTAATATTTTTATTAAATAATTGTTCATTAAATAGTATGAAACAATAAATTTATTTAAAAATTGAAAATGAATTGATTTTTTTTCTTTCTTTTCTTTTCTTTTTTTTTTTTTACACTGTCAGAAAAATTTGTGAATTTCCACTAATTTATTCCTCATTTTTTAACAAATGATTTCCTTTTTCTCAGAAAACATATTTTATCCGTGAAATCATCTCAAAAGCTGAAAAATAATTAGAAATTTTGTTCATTCCTAGCACACATGCGCTCTATTAATGCTAAAATATGAGTTTATTTAAAAAATGAAAAACCCAAAATTCTATACATTAAGATTTCTAATTTAATTAAAAAAGAAAAAAGTTTTCGAATTAAAAAATGATTAACACTCTCCGAAATCCTTTCTTCATATCACGGGAATTATCCTGGAAGTATTGCTTCCAGGGCTTTCCGTGGATTGACGAATATCCTTTTATTTTCCGTTAAAAGGTTTAAAATGTAAGTGAATTTAAGAAAGTTGGGGTAAAGGGTCCTTGCCTGGAATCGAACCCGTTACCTGAGCACTACGAGACGAGTATGTTAACCTTTGGACTAGAACTGCACAGCAGTGAACCATTTTGAAGTAAATACGTTTGTTTCAGATGGGTGTAGCTTATTATATAATTTTTTTAAAAGGCTTTTAACTGTGAAGTTAATTTCGGGAAGATTTCGTCTTTAAAGATATTGTGTCTGTGGTTTTATATTTTAGTATTAGTATTAGTATATTATAAAAATATGAATTATAAATATTTTTAAGTAGACTGCTAGATGTAAAATATGAATATTTTATTTTTATTCGAAAATAATTTTATTTTCATTATTGAGTAGACCGATTTTATTTCATTTTATATTTAAATTAATTGTGTTCATTTCAAATATATTTTAAGTACGAATATTTTTTTTATAAATTCAACTTTACTTAACTTTATTCAATATAGTCAACTTAAAAAATATATATTGCGAGTATTTTTGAATGAATGAGAAAAGAAAATATTAATAATTATTTTACATGCAAATACTAAAATATTAAAATCCCAGACACAGTCCCTTTAAAGTCGAAATCCTCTCCAAATTAACTTCAAAATTAAAAGCTTTTAAAAGTAATTAAGGGCCTACCTGAGTGTTTAGAGCACCACGCCGCTAATCGCTTGAGAGCGTAGGTCGGCTGCGGATTCAACTCCCGTTGGCTCCCTTGCACAATCTTTGTGGTGTTCCCGGATGTATTTCTCTGGTATTGTAAATTTCCTTGTGCTATCTCGTCGTTGTAAATTGACGATGACTTATAAGCGGGCGTTGATGTCAAGCGCACAAGCCAGGTGTATGCGTTCAAAAAATAAAGAAAGAAAGAAATTAATCAAGCCATGCCCATCTGAAGCAAACATGTTTACTTCAAAGTATTTCATTTCTGTCAAACTGCTGTCCAATTGCTAACACACTTTCCTCGTAATGCTACGATAGCTGGTTCGATTCCAGACCAAGAACTTTCAATTTTACCCCACTGTTTTCAATTCACGTATATTTTACTCGTGCAACGGAGAAAAAAATAAACGGATATTCGTCCATTAGCAGAAGAACCGTAGAAGCAGGGCTGACAGTATAATTTCCATGATACGAAGAAAATATTTCTGAGAATCTATTGTTGATAAGATAACGTCATATGAGATGTAATTTTCGAACTCAGTAAAAAAGTGTCCAGTCCAGGATTTGAACTAGGAGACCTTATCCTAAAATGCCAATAATCAGCCAACTGAGCGATCCTGGACAAACATGACAGGAATAATTCACTCAGAAAACCGTTATATAATAACATCTGATCTGTTTTCCGAAACAACTCAACAGAATAAATTGCAGATGATAAATTTCAAGTAAACGCAATTATGTGTAACTACACTTTTTAAATTTTAACACAATTATTCTAATTGATACATAAATTATATGAGTTGTAATTTTTAACTTAGTGAAAAAGTACTCAGGCAAAGATTTGAACCAGAGACCTTTGTTTTAAGCTGACACAGATATTATGGCGCCCCCATAACAACAGTTCAAAATTGACTTTATTTCATAAAATATACAATATGAACATTAAAAAGCTAACTGTTTTACTTACAAGGCGACTGCTGGGACACGCTACTTGTCTCGCAGTTACAAGGTGTGTGACATAGAATTTACTCACGATTTTACAGACTGAAGACTGTAGCTATTATTATTGCTGTCTTATGTTTCCAAAATTGAGTAATTAAATGTATTATTATTATTGTTCTTATAGTTTATGTATGTGTATGTATTTAAATATATACAAATCAGTTAGGCCAAATACAATCTTGTTTACAAAATCAAGTAAACTAGGTGGTTCAGTATCAGGAACAGACATCTTTGGGGTGGTGCGAGTGTCGCCAGTGTAGCAAGCAGGGAACAATGACTGGACAGTTTATGTCAAGATTCAATTTATGAGTAAATTTATTGTATGTAATAAAGTTAGCCCACACATCACGATCATGAGAGTACAGCTATTACGGGTAACCCGACGAAAGGAGGAGACCTAGTTAGAAAGCGCCCATCCCTCCAAGAAAGACGTGGCAAATAAGCCGAAGATGAGAGAGCGTGGGTCTCAGGGGGGTCTTAGTGGCGGTGGACCCTGATAGGACAGGGGTCCATGGTCTCCTACCCCTAATTATGCTAAAGAGATTATAGAAAAAATGTAGAAAGCATCCTAACAAGAGCAGAATTAAGAAGGAATTGGTATAGAAGTATGGGCTAGTTTTATGTGTAATAAGAGTAGTTGACATGAAGTATTCGATCATAAATGATCGTAGTAGTAGTGTGGCCTCTGATCTTAAGCGTCTCTGAGTTGGTCGAGCTTTTAGCCGACTAAAATAGGATCTCTTCTGCCAGCCTGGACCGCTGTAGGTCCGAGGTTCATAGACCGGGCCAACTAGTTTAAAAGTTTTGACCGCATATTTAGCTCGATTTAGATCGAAGGTAGTTTGAGAACCAGCGTCGTGAAATAGCATCGAGTATACGTAGATTACTGTTGTGCGGAAGGATGTGACAATATACTGACTTTGTGTTCAAGTGCCCTTGTCTGTAAACCTATGGATTGTTACATCTGCTGCCAATGAGATGTCTAAAATTATTTCCTATTTCTTATATTTGGTTCCCAATGTAATTTTTGTATGTATACGTTTAGTATAAGTAGGACAATGTGCGCTCAATAGCAGTCAAGTGACAGTTATAGTATTTTGAATAGTAAACCAAAATGTATTTTCATAAGTAAAGCAACATGTTTTTTTTTTTCACTCGCTTTGGAGCGAGCGTGTCGTATGACCCCTCTTTTTTAAATTGTAAATATTTCTGTAATAAATATGTTAGTTGTTAATTTCGGGTATTTACTTTACAACCATGAGTCGTATTTCATTATATTAATGTTATGAGTTTTATTTCACGTAATGTTTGGTTAATTAGTAAGGATTATCACTGATAAAATTTTATATTCTCAAATTAGTTGGTCGGTCATTTCTCGACCGGGAATATACCTGGGTTGTATAGTCTATACGCTCACTTCATCTTCAAAAAAATACACCGCGATTTGGGGTAGGTTCGAGGAAGTTGCCTCCCCCCTTAATTGTGATAATTGGGGATTCATTTATCATAGAATTTAGCCCGGACCCTTAACGATCACATTTTATTATGAACTTAATTATATTAGTTTATTTTATTTAACACTATGAATATTCAGGTAATGGGTGATTAGGAATTGCTACTTATAATTTACTCTGGGTAATTGGGTGTTGAGTCTCCCCTTCCCTTCCGTTCTTTTACTCCCCCATTACCCATTTATTAACTTACATTCCAGGGACTTTTTTCACGGATCCCTCTCTTATATGTCTGGGTTAGATTTACTTTAGCTAGGTGGTGTGTTTTAATGCAGCCATCTGCCCAGCAGCGACTAAAATAATAAATGAGATGATTACAATTTAAAAATACATTTTATTTAAAACTTCTTATTACTTTCGAGTTGTATTTCTCAATTCCAGCTGTAATCAATGTAAAATATTTCGTTTTATTCTATGATTTATTATCTAATTCGTTTTACAAATATGTAATGATCACTGAAAACTTTTTTTTTTCCATTAGTAAAATTAAAATATCAATAATAATGTTCTTATTAAATAAAATTTACGATTAAGTTAGTAAATTTTATTTATTTCGCAAGAAACCTAATTAACAAACGTGTGCTATTTATGCATAGTTATTTTAAAAATGAATCCAGCAAATACTCTTAATGGAATACCTCTAATACAGCTATATCCAACCTGAGCTCGGCGGAATACCAAAGAATTCAGGGGTACTTTGCAAGGAGACTTGACTTCCCATTTCGGGAAAATTATAAATATGAGATAAAATAAAAAGAGAATAACAATAAAAAAACCTGATGATTCTCATGTAGTAAAATTTTGAAAAAAAAACATCTTGCTGTTGCTCTTTTTTACCGTGTTATATGTATTGCAATGAAAATGAATTCGATTTCTTGAATTTTAGTAGGAATTTTAAGACTGAGAAAGACTGGTCAGTGGTCACATTATCTTGCGAATTGGTGATAGTTAAGAATAAATTGAGTATAACAGTAAATTTCAACGTTTGCAAAATTTTATTTTACATTATAGGCTGTCCTAATCGGCTCAGTAGTTACATGTCAAAAATGAATAGCTTGCACAGATGTGTGCGTGTTGGAAATCACGGAGTCTACGATGAGTTACTGTGAAAGGTTTTCAGGATTTTCCTTGGAGGCTGACGATAATTCGGGATATTTTCCTTTTAAAAGTCTTCCTAAAGAAGAATAACGCAAAATCTGTCAGTGGGAATAACGCTATCTGTCAGTGGGAATAACTCGAAATCTGTCCATGCATTAAAAAAATCTCCCCTTCCCTGTCCTTCATTCGATTTCTAGACATTTAACAATTAGATGCATTTCTACCTAATATCCTCTTATTGTCTTCCTCAACCTCTTCCTTTAATCCATAATATTAATTTTAAACACTAATATTTATTTAAATTTCAGTGTATAGGAGCTTCAAGGAAATTACTGATTAAAAACATGCTCTAAAAAAGCTTCCGGTCTCATATTAGCAAATTTATATATATATATATATATATATATATATATATATATACTGTTAACTAACCTACAACTTTGCAAAACAATCACTTATCAAAGACTATAGATGGTGGCACAGATGCTTGCAGTAAGAGATGGGATAAAATGAATTTGTTTAGTGACCGTTCCACGCAATTTTGGAAATGCCCCAAAACGCCATTTTCAAAACTGAAGATAGTATTTTCAAAACTAGTTATTATTGGTTGAAAACTCAACACTATTTCTACGGGAGTGTCTTTCAAACCAATCTAAGCCTTCTAGAGATCTTTTAAGAAAATATTTATTGTTTGAGGCATTGCTGATACAGTCGTTTTCCCCCACAAATGTGTAATCTGGATATGAACACCAATGAGTATTAGGTAATGCAGCGCTGTGCCCCTCCACTTAGAACAGACAGTGTTTTTGACACCATTAATTGTGAATTTAGAACCCGAGTTATCTCTTACCAATACCCAAATGGTTATTCTGGTGCATTGCATTGGTCACCAGACATGAAATCATGTAATTTATATCATTGGGGTCTTATTCACACGGGGTCTTAGTCACACATTATTTTCAAAATTTCCACAAATGAGTAATTATCAAGCATAAATAAAGAACTATCGATTTTGTTACTGACAACAACTCTTGTGCACTATTTTATCACCTCTGAAGGTTCTGAAAAAATATGGCAACGATTCAAGAGTTATTTCACCTAAAAGTTGTAGATTAATTAAAAGTCAACATATATCTATATTATAAAGGACAAACATATCTGTGCGTAACGCATACGTCATTCTGTGAATGGCAACACTTTGAAATTTGAAATAAAATTTTGGTTTTGTAATTTCTCTACTGCACATTTTTATACTTCTAAACATCGCACATTTTAAATTTTTACACCGCCATATAAGGAAAAAAATGCTCTTTTAAATGCAATTTGTTTGAAAGTTGTATCTCAATGCAATTTTAAGATATTAATTTTTTTGTAGTTTTTATTACTTTTTTTTTGTAATCGTGGCAGCTCCATTTCTGTTGAAAGTAAAGGGGGGAAATGAAAATAGTAGATTGCTGCCATTTTTGTTGCCATTTTCTCATAAAAACCGAAAAAAATTGAAATTAAAATACGTGCTATGTCAAGAATATCATCTGTTATAAAACTCAGTGAGTTTTGGCTTTATTTCGTTTTTATTTATCAATTAAATGAATTTGCCGTGCCGGCTCCAATATTAATAAGCAATTTGCACATAAAAAAAAGTTCAGAATTTCACTCCCGCTAATGTTCTACGTCGAAATTAAAGCTTCATCAATCAATGAATAAAATAATAATATATTAAAAAGCATGAATTTAACATATATGTAATCGAACAATTTAAATTTTTAGAGCCGAATTGGGAAAAATATGTGCTTTTAAATGTAATTTGTATGAAATAAAGTTGCTAGGCAACTGTTAAAATAAAAGAGAAAAAATAATCTACATATTGAAAACACAAGATAGCTTTTTTAGACATCTTCCCTGAACTTTCTACTGTACCAATTTTGCTAATAATTCTTTTTTTAAATGAAAGCTGTTCATTTGTAGATAAGCACTAGCTATTTTTCTAAATATTTCCACTTTTATATTTTTAATTTAATTTGAAAAGTCTTTTTTTTTATTATTTCATCAAAATGGTAGCAATCGTATTATTTCCACTGTTGCAGAAAAAAAGAAATATTGGGGTTTATTTATACTTATTGATACCATTTACTCATTACAATTAAAAATAAATTTATTTTAAGTCTGAACAGAAAATGACGTCACTATTTAAAAAACATTTTCGCTCAAAAAGCTAATGTTACAATATATTTTCATTCGGCAGATACCGAATTTGAGACACTTGGCGTAATGCTTCAGTAAGTGCCATATTTAAAAGAAAACAATTCTTTTCTTTGATAAGACTATATATTTTACCACGAATACATCTAAAAGACATCAGTTTCTGGAATTTGTACTTCGCGGTACTGAAATTAGAACCGCAAGCCAAAAGAATACATTTTCACATGCAAAGTTTTAGCTGACAAACACAACTTCACCTTTGAAAATCTATCTGTTTTATAAAAGAAAAATATGTCCGTGCGTAAGGCTAACGTCATTTTGAGAAATGGCAACGCTTGACGATTAAATGTCGGTTTTGCAATCTTTGCTACAGCAATTTTTTTTTAATTTCTAAACATCGCGCATCTTCAATTTTTACATCCGTTATATAGGGAAATAATATCTACTTTCAAATGCAATTTGCTTGAAAACTTTATCTTAATTGATTTATTCATTATGTCTTTTTAAATAATTTTCAAGCATAATGTTTTTTAATCTATATCCATTGCGTACAGGCTCATTTACGAAATAAGCCTTTTGCGCTTAAAATAATATAAATAAGTCAGTATTTGTCCCTGACTAATTTTTTATAGCGAAATTAAAACTTCATCAATCTATTATATTAAAAAGTGACTGTCCGTTTGTATTTCACAGCTGTTCCTCCTAGAATATGGAACGTTGGGTGATCAAATTAATGCCAGTTATCCGCATGGGTACGAGGATGTTAAAATTGGTCGTAGAATTTTAAAATTTGATTAGTTTTCGAAGTATAAATTTTTACGTTATTTTTAATGACATTTCTGTAATGATGGAAACTAAAATTGCTCCATTTTTCTGGATAAAAGAGAGCAAAGGGAAAATTACAAAGATTATTATATATCATTGTTTGAAATCATTTTTAAATTGAAATTAACGTTTATTTGAATAAATAGTTAAAAAATTATTGTAGTTTTCAAGAAAATTTCACGAAATACACACACATATTCAAGCTTCAGGAATCCGTTTATTTTAGAAAAACAAATTCTACTCTCGACTGGAACATTGAGATAAATTCTGTTGACGTCAAAAAGAAAGAAAAAAAAACATCGTACGCTAACTATTGCATTAAGATGGCTAATAAAACATTTCAGAAGCGGACATTAAAAATTAAATGTTACAGCGAGAAAAATAATAATTCTCTAAATATTTATTTTAATTCATAAACATAAAATACTTCTGAATAAATTCGTCCAAACAAATTCATTTTTATATAAATTGACCCAAATGACATCATTTCTGCCAACTCCGAAATTCGAAGCAAAATCTTGGAAGAACGAAAAGCTCTAGGCAAATAAAGTTATAGAATATGTGCATTTTTATTGGGAAAGCTTTTGAATTAAATTGTAAATATAACTTATTGTTTGAAATATTGTATTTAATAAAATTAATATTGTAATGGCTTTCTAAATTTACAATAAAGTTAAGATTTCATTTTTCGCAAAAAGATCGATTGTCTCATGCAATTCGAAAGCAACACAACGGGTTGCTATGCAACTAGTATTTATAATAGTCAAACGTGATAAAATTAAATGTAAAATATATCGTGTAAGGTTATTTTATTTAATATTAGGTTCCGGAAAAAAATAATGCACATTTTTTTTTTCAATTAAACGTATTTTATAAGCATCTTTATACAGAATTTAATCCTAGAGGTATGTATTATGTATCATTTTAAAGCTTATTGTAAGCACTTTCTTTGAAAATTAATTGTTTTAATTCTTTTGAGGCTAGGTGACTTTAGAACCTAAGATACCGAAACAAGATTTTTGTCAAATTTATTTTAAAAGTTTAAAATCAGTCGCAATGATGTGCAAACCAAGCGAAGAATTAATGAATGTTGAGGAGAGGTAAGCATCAACGTAAGCAAAATTCAGCGTTCATTTAAAAAAAAAATCATCGACGAGATCAAAACCTTCAAGACAAGGGTGTTCGCGCTCGCCCTTCTGTTGTTGTTAATGATCGCTTCAAGGCAATAGCCAAGTTCCTCCAGCCAAAATAACTCGAGAAATTGTGAATGAACTTATCGTTGAACATACCAGAATTGTTCGTCACTTAGAGCAAATTGGCTCGGTGAAGAAACCCGATAAGTGGGTGCCGCGCAAGTTAAATGACAACCAGTGCGCACAATTGACCCTCCAAAACCTCGTCTGTAGATTTCAACCTTCAAGACAAGGGTTTTCACTTTCACCCTTCCGTTCGTGGCGATGATAACTTCAAGGCAATAGTTCAAGTTCGTCCAATCAAAATAACTCGAGAAATTGCGAATGAACTCAACGTTGGCATTCCAGAATCGTTCCTCACTTAGTGGCAAGCTGAAGAAACTTAATAAGTGGGTGCCGCACGAATTAAACGACAACTTGGGAGCACAATTGACCCTCCAAAATTTGCACGCGTTGGCTTACGAAAGATTGCCTCGCCCACCGTAACACAGGAATTCTCTTGAACGGACCACCACTTCTTTAGAGGAAAATTCTCGTCAATTAAGATGATATCGGGAACGCCTTCCGAGAGACTATTATGTCACAGGAATCACTAAGCACGTTCCTCCTTAACAAAAATGTATTTATTGTAATGGCTGTTACTTTGATTAAATGTACATCTAGTTTGAACAAAATTATAGCGCTTTAAATTTGAATTGAAAAATATGTATTATTTTTTCACCAACCAAATACAGCAAATTTACAATTAATATTAATTCTTAAATATTTTCTCACGCCTTTGATTTAGTTAAT
The DNA here is from genome assembly GCA_963932465.1 of Maratus speciosus. Lineage (NCBI taxonomy): Eukaryota > Metazoa > Arthropoda > Arachnida > Araneae > Salticidae > Maratus > Maratus speciosus. The sequence goes on along the minus strand of OZ010786.1, from coordinate 75,607,206 downwards.
TAGTCTATGAATTAACATCAACTAAAAGTAAGAAATTAATCTTATGTACAGTGTGGTGTCTTCATTGATAAATAATTGGCGTCATTTTGGTAAATAATTGAAATGTTTTGTTAAGTACTTTGTTTAATGAAAAATACTTGCAGTAAGGGAGGAATAATCGTATTTGGGAATAAAAAAAGCATTAATATTTTTTTCTGCTGTTACAGACAGAATTTATACATCATTAAAACCAATTCACTGCTTTTTCTCTATGCAATGTGAAAACAATTATTAAAAAGTTATTTAATTGTACTAGCGTAATAAATATTCATAAACAGAACTGTACTATTGCGAGTAATTTATATCTGAACTAAAACATATAAAATGAATGTATCTATGTTTTGTAACTAAATAAATTTTACATATTTGAGGCACATTATAGTAAAGACATTATGAAATTCATTGTTAAAAAACAGGTTTAGCACTCAATGTGTGTGAATAAATAATTTTAATGATGTTAAAAGACATAGCATAAGAAAACAAGAGCAATTACGTTTCAGATATAATAATTCACCATCGAGAGAGTAATTACTATATTTCCTAGTAGGGGAGACTAGGGGCGGTTGACCATACGGGAGGTTTGACCCACCCGTCAATTTTCATATTTAAAAAAAGAAAATTCAGAGATTTATCAATAGGTGCCATCGAAAGCTTCTAGAATGCTCAAGCAACGGTCTTAGTTTCATAGAGATAATCGAAATAGGTGTGGAAAAAATCAAATGTGAGGCGTTTTAAACCTAAAAGATGTGTTTTTTAGAAATATTTTGTAAGCTTTTTTCAAATAAATTATATCCCAGAAATTTAAGTAAATAGGTTTGAAGTAATGCAGAAATATCGAGCTTTCATTCCACGCATAAAGATTGCACAGAAAGTTAGGCTTAACATCGCAATTTGCTATTCTTTACAAAAGGTCTATGTAGGGACGCTTGACCCAGTCAATGTGAGGGAGGGCCGACCAGATGTTCAAGACTCTAAGTGGTTTTGGAAATCTTTTTATTATACACTGTGCATAATGAAAAGTTAATATTTATATGAATAAAAGAACGTAAATTTATACTGTAAAGCGTCAGTAAAATAGTGTGATGGGAATGAAAGTGTTTAAAGCGGACTAAGGACAGATGTGAAAAATTGCTAGAAAATGTGAAAGTTGATAGGAACTTTTTTCCATTTAAATATTACTTACAATATGTTAATAGAAACAGTGGAAAAGACTAGAAAGGACTAGAAAGTATGAAAGCAGCAGTCTTAACCCTTTCAGGGGCAGTGGAAGGTTTATAAAACCACTTACGTTTAATTCCGAAACGTCACAGTGGCACCAAAATTTTGATAAAATCTTTTACATTTAATATGTATGTGAAATATAGCCCTTTTCTTATTTCCAAATAAATTTGTTTGTAAATTAAAATCATTCATTTCCACATTTTAGTACTAAAAGTACTTTGCCCTTTAAAGGTTTAAATCATGTTAATGATAAGTTATGTGCTCATGCGGCTGCAAAAGAACATAGCATAAATCGAAAAACTTTAGGAAGTTTTGTAAATAAATTTCACCAGGGTGAATACAGTGAGATGAAGCGAAACTATGTGACAACTAGAGTTGCCAGGTCGAGTGTAATAAAAAGTAGGACAAGGAGACAAAAATCGGGACAGTGGATCCTAAATCCGGACACAATAACAGGAAACACTAAGAAAACGGAACCTGTTACTAACAGAATACTGCCTTAAATGTTAAAATTTCATTTTTCATGCTGTACAATTATACCTGCTCAGAAAAAATCCTGTTAAAAAAAAAAAAAAAAAGCATTCTTCTCTGACTTGCGGTTGCGTCTCAACAGGTTTATTTAAGCATCATATTAATATATATATATGTATTTTTATTATAATTAAAGCATGCAGCATAAAGTTATTTTACTTTTCTTAAACTGATATTACTTCTCTTCACAAATATTGCAATATAAAACAAAGTGGGTCAAGCCTTCCATGTAGTGGATCAACCCTCCCATATGTGGGAAGCCTTGACCCATTATTTGTTCATGATTAAAATCAATTGTTTTTCAAATTTCTTATATATTACACTTATGTAGCACTTTTATTTTGATAACTGATTGTATAACAAATAAAATGATATATATAACTTTATTCTACGTTCAATATTTAAAAATAATAAATTATTTTGTAAACAGTGGGTCAATCCTCCCTAGTCTCCCCTACATGATACGCCTAATACGAAAATCAAAAGTGATAAAAATTAATTTTCCAAACACACAGTGTAATATTAATTAATTATTTTTGTTAATAATGTGAATATTTAAGGATTATTAACTGTTAATGCACGTCTTGATTCTTCTACAACAAAACTAAATTTGAAGGATTCTTGAAAATGTAAACTCATAGTGATCATTCTAGCTCCTTCAAATATAATCATATATATTAAAGCTTAAACCTGATTCTGTATGATCAGACTCAAAAATTCACGCATTTGCGCGTGCGTGAAGTTACATTTACTAGATCTTCCATTTAGAGGAAATGTGGAGCAGGTTTGGTTAACCAAGTGGTCTAAATCACCAACTTTTAGCTCTGAACTTTTGTAGGCGATGCAGGTTTGAGCCCAACGCCCGGCAAAATGATTCTTGCACCATTTTTGGCCATAAATCATTTGAATAATGACATATTTTATTAAGAGAAGCTATATGATTTTGATCTTATTATTATTTGAATGATTTATCATTAAATAAAATTTAACACTAAAAAATATTTTGAAAAAATAATTTTATATTTAAAATATTTAACCTAAAATATTTTGCATGTAATTATCAATTAAATAAATTGAGCTGATCTACAACATTTGTTTATATTTTCTGATCATTATTACGAATATATATGTGTGTGAGTCAGAAGGAAATGTTTTCCATTCTTTTCCGTAAAAATAAATAAATAAAACGGTAAGAAAGGAAAGTATTCGTATAAGAACTATAAAATAAATTAAATTGATTTCCATGGTTTAATATTTCAAAAAGTCCTTCCGGCCAGTGCCGGGAGGAAGAGGTAGCTTTCATAATCCTTATTTAAAAAAAGCCAACTTATATCATGCAAACACACGAAGCTCAATTTAGTGGAAACCGAATATAGGAGATTCAATACTAATTTTTATCAATATAATGAATGAGAATTTCGCGAAATTAGTCAGCCTTATACAAGCTGCTTTTCTTTAAAGTAACTTATATTTGGCTGCCAAATTCGGCAATTTCTTAAAGTGCCTGTCATTTTAAGACAACATGGTGGATGAGGCTAAGCAGTGAACTTGGTCGAGACCTTAGTAATTGCTGTGCACATGCTCACTCACATCGGAATTGGTTAATATATAGGAGTGCTGTCGCATGCAAAAAATCAGATTTTTCAAAATGTCACCCACAATAGAAATTGAAACTGCTATATCTGAGCCATTTTTTAAGGTAAAGACAAACAAAAAATGCTCCTGAATCCTTATATCAAGATCAAATACTTAAGAAAGAAACCTTTTTCAATTTCTAATTTTTTTGCACCTCACTTTAAATATATATATTTTTTTTAATTTAATGGCCGCCATTTTGAAACAAGATGGCTGATGAATCTGGCCAGCGAACTTGGTCGAGGTGTTGATGTATACTATCCACATGCCTTCTTACATCGAAATAGGCGAATACGTGTGTTATCGCGTGACAAATACAAGATCGTTTCAAAATGTTAGCCATGCTAGAAATTCAAAGTGCTATAAATCAACCATTTTTTAAGATATCAACAAAAGAACAAATTTTCAGAAACAAAAACTGCTCCGGAATCTTTGTATCAAGGCCAAACACATAAAAAAAATCATTTTCATTTTCCAATTTTTTAATACCTCATTTTGAATTTTAAATTTAATTTTTTTTAATGGCAACCCTTTTGAAACAAGATGGCGAATGAAGCTGGCCAACGAACTCGGTCGAGACATTGGTATGTACTATGTACAGACCAAGTTACATCCAAATAGGTTCATAAATACGCCTGTTATCGCGTGACAAAAATCAGGTCGTTTTAAAATGTCAGCCACAAGAGAAATTCAAAATGCTATTACTCAGCCATTTTTTTTCAGATATAGACGAAAGAAAAACTGTTCCGGAATCTTTGTATTAAGGTCAAACACATACAAAAAAAATCTTTTTCATTTTCCAATTTTTTGGTATCTCATTTAAATTTTTTTATTTTTTTATTTTTTTAAATGGCCGCCATTTTGAAACAAGATGGAGGATGAAGCTGGCCAACGAACTCGGTCGAGATATTTGTATGTACTATGTACACACCAAGGTACATCCAAGTCGGTTCATAAATACGCCTGTTATTACGTGAGAAAAATCAGGACGTTTCAAAATGTCAGCCACGCTAGAAATTCAAAATGCTATAACTCAGCCATTTCTTAAGATATAGACGAAACAAAAACTGCTCCCGAATCTTTTTATCAAGGTCAAACACATAAGAAGAAAATATTTTTTCAATTTTCAATTTTTGGTACCACATTTCAAATTTAAATTTTTCTTAAAAATTTAAATGACCGCCATTTTTAAACAAGATGGCGGGTGAAGCTGGCCAACGAACCCGGTCGAGACATTGGTATGTACTATGTATAAACGAAGTTACATCCAAATCGGTTCATAAATACGCCTTTTATCGCGTGACAAAATTCAGGACGTTTCAAAATGTCAGCCACGCTAGAAATTCAAAATGCTATAACTCAGCCATTTTTTAAGATATAGACAAAACAAAAACTGCTCCGAAATCTTTGTATAAAGGTCAAATACATAAGAAAAAAATATTTTTCCATTTTCAATTTTTTGGTACCACATTTCAAATTTTAAATAAAAAAAAAATTTAAATGGCCGCCATTTTGAAACAAAAGGGCGGATGAAGCTGGCCAACGAACTCGGTCGAGAGATTGGTATGTACTATGTACACACCGAATTACATCCAAATCGGTTCATAAATACGCCTTTTATCGCGTGACAAAATTCAGGACGTTTCAAAATGTCAGCCACGCTAGAAATTCAAAATGCTATAACTCAGCCATTTTGTAAGATATAGACGAAACAAAAACTGCTCCGGAATCTTTGTATAAAGGTCAAATACACAAGAAAAAAATATTTTTCCATTTTTAATTTTTTGGTACCACATTTCAAATTTTAATTTTTTTTTTAATTTTAAATGGCCGCCATTTTGAAACAAAACGGCGGATGAAGCTGGCCAACGAACTCGGTCGAGACATTGGTATGTACTATGTACACACCGAATTACATCGAAATCGGTTCATAATTACGGGAGTTACAGTGTGACATAGGTCAGATATATATATATCAATTTTGAACGGAGGGTGGTTTCGGGGTCTGGGGGTCATGATCGATGAAAATATACCAAAATTTTTTGAAATCGCTTTCCTCCGAACGGCTGCAATAGGTAGCTTTTTTGTAAAGAAAGCTACCTAAAATGAAGAAAAAATAAAATAAAATTCATGTAATAAAAAATATATATTATAAATCGTTAATTGCATCAAGTTTCAAAATTACACTTTTAGAGAATGAGACTGATATAAATAAAATTCATGGCAACTTTTAAAGGTCGTGTAGTTAAAAAAAATACAAATACAAATAGATATTGTTATTTTGTCAACAAAAAAAGAGACTGTAGTAAGTAAAAATAAATGTTCTGCCCAGTATTTTTTGATAAATTTCTGATAAAAGACAAGCATAATTAGTTGTAAATTATAAACTTAATGTTATTTCACTTCATTCAAAAGGTGAGACTGACAGCACCCTCTAGCTCGCCTTCAAAGAAATAGGAATCACTTATGCAATATAAAAATTTGTCACGATTTCAATAATTAATTTAAAAGCATCTAATTCAACATTCAAGAATATTTCTACTGGAACATTAAAACTATTTATCGTCAAATCTTGACGGGTACTATCTAGTATGTAACTGAAGTCATTGTGTTAAATATTAGGTAAAATGTTGATAATTATTTTAAATAAACATCAAGAAGTAAAAGATTCACTTATAACTCATAAATAAATGCAAATGTTTCAAATTATTAATATTATAAGATTCTGTTTAAATACAGATTTCATTTTTACTATGCAAATGAGAATGGAAATATAAAAAAAAATAAGAGATTTTTTTTAATAAAGTTAAAAAGAATTTACTTGGCAAGAAATAAATATTAAAATAAAATTCTAATACAATGAAAAATGGACTTTTCTTTTATTTTCTCCCAAATTATCCTATATCTTTTTATACATATCAAATACAAAAATAAAATTTAATCTTTTAAAAGGAATCAAAAATGACACAAATATTTTTTAAACAAATACTGAATTAACTGATTTTTTTTTAAAGAAGCAAAATAAACTCTTAAGAAAAATTTTAATATAATGAATACATAAATGCTTTTACGTTCAAAAAATAATAAAAAAAAAAAATAAAAAAAAAAATAAATTATCAATCCGAGACCAAATCCTCACAAATGATTATACACATATTTTAGAACGCATATAACAAACTGACAAAATTAATTTAAGTAAAAATTGATTTTTGGCACATATTTTCGAACGCATATAACAAACTGACAAAATTAATTGAAGTAAAAATTAATTTTTGGTACATTTAATAATATTTTTCATAAATATTATTTATGCACAAGAAATAATAACTACTGAGTTTTCTTTTTCCCCGGGTAAAAAATAAAATTCAGTGATCATTTTTATCCTTTAATTGATCCAGTGTAATAAGGAGACTTTTTCGTAAATATTAGAACAATTTTTAAAAGTATCTATTATGATAGCTATTTTTGCATCTATCAGTCAGTTTGAAGTTTTCTGAAAAGAGTGCTGCACACGCAGGTAGGTACCACTGTGTCGGAACTTGAACAAGGGCAGTTTTAATATTTTTTAATTAATTGTTTTTAATTTAATTTATATGCATTTTTCAGAGTGTTCCCTGTTTCCAAAATACTCCGCTTTCGCATTTTTTCTAAATTAGTCAAAGGCATCCGGATTAACACATTTAGCTCATTATATTAAACTAGGGGGCTCCGCCCCCTGCAAGCTACGCTCGCCAACTCCCGTTCAGACACTGTAGAATCTAAAAGAACGCTAATCTGATCGGTTTTAAAAAGATTAGAGAAGATTGAATTATACTGAAAAAAACCTTAGCGATCACCCTCAAACGGTTTTCCATTCAATTGCAAAATCCCCTTTGATTGGGTCCCCTTTGATTGCAAAAATTTAAGGTAGAATCAGTTTCTGTTAAGACATCCATTGGTTGTTTTCGTGTTTGGTTAAAGAAGATCAGTTAAACATTTGAAAAGAAGCTAAAATAAAAGCAATTAAGTAAACAGAGTCTTTGTCTCTCGATATTTTTTAACAGCGTTATAAAACGATTGACAGAATACAATTACTAAAATTTGCTGCTTTAACCCCTTCAAGGGCGGTGGTTCATTTTTGGACCACTTCATTTTAATTCTTAAATGCCACATTAGCATCAGAATATTGGGATGAAAATTTCCCTTTTATTAAATAAGTGAACAGAAGTATTTTTGTATTTCGAAATGTGTTTGTAAATTCTGGTGCCATTCACTGATTTCAAAATTTTACGAATAGAAGTGCCTTGTCCGTGAAAGGGTTAAACGCATATTAATGTATTTATTATTTTAAAGTTTCCTTTCCCTTTTAATATTCACGTGTAAATACAATTTTCAGGACATAATTTTCAATATTTTCCTGCCTTTAACACGTACTCATTTAATAGTAATTTAATTTTTTTTTCTGTTTTTAATAGTCACGTGAAAATAAATTTTTAATCGTTAGGAAATATTATTCTTTGCGCTGTTTTTAAAATTGAAAACAATTTCTATAATAATAGCCTAAGTCATGTGATTATCATCAACAGCTCCAGGCGGATCCCTTCGCTTTTTATATTCCAGGCGGCCATTTTGGTACTTTAATGTTAGCCAACCACAGCTGAGATAAATAGCCGAATATTATTCTATCCCCATTATTAGGTTTATATTATAATAGTCCAAGTCATGTAATTGCCATAAACAACGGGCTGATTCCTTCGCTTTTCATAAGAAAGGTTTCCATTTTGATTAAAGAATCAAAATTATTTTTTCGAATAAAACTACATAAAAGTTGCCATGATCACAAAGAATTCCTGGTACTTTTATGTTAGCCGGGTGAAAATCTCGCAAATAGCTTTTTTTTAACTCGCCATTTAGCATTTTTTTTTTCGAGTGGTAAATTAAAACGGCGCTACTTGGTTATCCCATCGACCAAAAATCTGTCGCCAAACTATAAGATTAAATGCCAATAATGGTTGATCGTAAATGTCACATTCACTTGACTTTAAGGAAGTTACACATGTTCACGTCATCAAGTGATTTTTATTTCGACGTTTTATTTGTATTTTTATTAATGTTATACTAATTTATTTGTTCTTTTGTTATTTAAAAATTAAAAAAAAATATGTCAATATGTATATTTTGGCGAAATTGGTCAACGGGAGAATTAATAACATTAAAACGTTGCTTTGAAATGGAAATTAAATTTGTTGCATTGTCACATACTTTTTGCAATGTCACACACATTTGGCGTGATTTTTTTTTCGACAATTTGGCGAAAACCTCGTTTTCAAATACCTGTTACATGTGTATTTTTAAATTATTTTCTGTTATTTTAAAAATGAAATAACAATAAATAAAAAAAAAAAAATTAATTAATAACTATAGAACAAAACAATTTATAACATTTTTTGTAAATAAAAAGAAAATAATTTCAAATAAACATTTATTAATAAATAAACAACAATAGCCGGGTTACCATGTCAGGCAAAATAACGCCAGTTTGACGCCAATTAAGGACCCCGTTGCGTATATGACATCTGTGTCTAATATTTTCTTTTCGTTTCGTTTAAAAAAAAAATAATGAAGTAAAAGTCACTTATTTTAAATGATTCAATTTTAAATGAAAGTTTTGTATTAAATAAAATGATAATGAAATACAAATTGAATTCTGAATAAAAGTAACATGATGCATTTCTTAGCATACATTTAAGGGAGGCCAAACTCGTCGCCAAATTAATTTAAAATAACCTTTTCTAACATATGAAAAAAAAATATCTGTTATGATTAAAATATGAGTTGCTATCATTGGAAAACAAGTATTTAAAATTGGAAAAAAATTAATATTTCGAAAACTAATTCTAATTTTAAAATTCTAATACCAGTTTTGAGATCTGTGGATCAATACGGATTTTTTGTGTTAATTTCATCGCAAAGTATTCCAGGTTTTAGGAGAAATCGCTGTGAAACGTGATCAGTTGTTTAATCAGTCGTTTCATAGAATCGTTACATAAATTCGTTTCAAATCGATTCATTAGGATTTTATATATATATGTATATATAACAGAATTGCAGAATAAATTTATAATTACGTATATAGATAAAGCTAACACAAATTACGCACTTATTTGTAAAACATTATATGGTAAATTACTCAGGGAGGCTTATGGTAATGAAATAAACTATGAAATTGTCAAATCATGTAAACAAGTTATTAGTAATAGAGTAAAAGCATATTATAAAAAAATTAAAATAAAGCAAAATATTACTAGTTTTCCATATTTGGTAATGGTTCCAAAATTTCATAAAGATCCGGTTGTTTTTAGAGCTATTACATGTGGTTTCGGTTCATATTTGGAAAATTGTAATAAAAAATTGTTGAAATTATTAAAAGAGATTTTTGATGAAGTATTGAAAGATAAACCGGCTTGTATAATAAAAAACAGCTTTGAGTTAATTAAACATTTAAATCGAATGAAAAACATTTCAAGTTTAACAGCGTATGATTTTGAAGATTTGTTTAATAGTATAGATTTGGACAATCTTAAAATAAAAATTATCGAGTTTTTCAGTAAATATAATTCCTCAACTATCGGACAGGAATGGTTTGCTAATTTGTTTAACTTTGTAGTGAGTGAGAACTACTTATAAGACGAGAAAACTGTTTACAAACAAGTTAGAGGTATTCCAATGGGGGGAAGTTGTAGTTCGATTTTAGCCGATATCTACTTATATATGTACGAGGAACAAATTGATATAAATGAGGATATGAAGTGATTTCGTTACATTGATGACGTTTTAATAGTCAGATGCAATGATGTGAAAAAAGAAAAATTTGATTGCTATCCTAAAGGTTTAAATTTGAAATTGGAGTCAAGAAGTAAAAACATGGTCAATTATTTAGACATTAATATCGAGATAAAAAATGGTGACATAAAAAAAAGATATATATGATAAACGAAAAAGCTTTAACTTTGAAACTATAAAAATCTTAAATTTTGGATCAAATGTGCATATCTCAATACATAGAAATATTTTTATTAACGGGTTAAACCGTATAGATAGATTGACATCAAATACTGGGGAAATAATTGAAGAACTTTACAAATGGTATATTCTGGCATTGAACCATGGCTATCCTGAGAGATTTTTGAAGAGTCTGCTGCGATATTTCGTAAAGTTTAAGACTTATCGCAGAGATTTAGAGGTAATGTGGATGCGAAGAGGAGTAACTGTGGCTTTGACTGTTCATGGTTTGCGTGCACGATTGTTTGAGGTTTCACGTTCAGTTGTTGGTTTTCGATGGGTCTAGGCAGCTCATTCGATTTGTTAGTTTTTTCTTTTTGGTCTTGACAGGTTGTTGGGGGAGCGTTGTGCACATAAAAACTGGTTTTAACCCCGCAGTTGTATGTCGCAAGTGCATGTCTCCATGGATTCAATTTCTTCTGGTTTTAGTTTGAATGTTTTTAAAGTTTGCCGTTTTTAAAGTATGTTGTTTTTGAAGTTAGTTGTTTTTAGTTATTTTGTTGTTGTCATTTGGTTTAGTTTGTTTCTTGTTGGATCAGTTCCGTAGTTTCGAATTTTCGGTTTGGTTTTTGGATATATATATATATATATATATATATAGCTCTAATAAAAGTGAATGATTATGAAAATTATTATGAAAAGAGGGTGCCATATAAGAAGCTGCGTTGCGCCTGATGCACTGGGTTATTTGTTTTTAAAAAAAATTTTTGAAAGCATTATATATATATATATATATATATATATATATATATATATAGGGTATTCTAGCATGTTCACATAGATAAATGGTGATTAGATTCCTGACGTATATCAGTCATCAAGTGCTGCTGCTATACTGTGTTTTGCAAATTTTATGTCATACTCTTCACATACTCTGATATCTCTGCACATGTGATACGGAATTTCATCAAACTTCCTATTCAGTTAGACCTTTACATATTTAGGTCCGGATAAGAATTTGGTTTACATAAATGGACAGTTGGAAATGCTGTGCTGTATATCGGAAGCTGTTGTATTAAACACCAGTAAACGTGATATAAAGTTAGACGTTGTCAAATGTTAGTACTGAATAAGTCTGGATGTATCTTGTACTTCAAATAGCGCTGATCTGCTGTGTTTTTAGTGATTTCATTGATAGTTATACCTCGATTTCTATGGCATGGAATATCAGTGAATGTTGACTTGGAACTTTGCCAAATTAAATATATAACACGTTTATTAAAAATTATGCTTTTTCAGTTTTGACATTCCTAATTTAACATACGAGGAACAGTTGCTATGCTGTGCTTTTCATGATTTTTGTGACAGCTATAATCCGATTCTATGGCGTAAGATTTCATCAAAATTGATACGTAATATGTTTATTAAGAATTTATTGATTAAAGTTTGACATTGTTTACTCAACAGATCGCGCTGTTGTGTTATACGTTTATCTTAAACACTATAGCAGTATCCCCATACACCCCATTTCTATTGGGTTGAAATGTACCGCACTTTATATTTGAGATTAATAAATGAAAAAATGATAGGTGTATGAGATTTGTTTTTTGAATACTCAACATTGGGCACTATTAAACTATGCCTTGTTTTATCCACTGATCGATCACTATAACTTCGAGTTGTATTTAAAAAATGCACTATATTTCGCAATTGCTGGTTTGTAACGGTGTTATTTAAGGGGTCTCAGGACTCTTAAAGTTTTAAAATTTTCGAAATTTAATTTTTTTAGATATTAAACTGCTATCTTTTCTGAACATTTTGGTATAAATGTTTCCTTGAAATTCCTATTAGAACAGAAGTTATGGCTTTTAGAATTATACAAGCTCAATGGCTGAAGAGGCGTTTCAGAAACTTTGAAGTAAATTTTCTCCAAATGACGTTTTTGGGCATAACGCGCACCATATCTCAAAAACGTCTGAATTTTTTTTCATGAAATTTTCAAAACATATGTTTCATGTTAGTCTGTATAAACTGAACCTAAAATTTCCTTCTTATTGTTCAGAAATATATTATTTATAGGTGATTATACTGTTGAAAATTTCTAAATTTTGCATTAACTAAATACAACTTTATATTAAAAATAGAAAAATGCTTGAAATACAAATTTATTTAGGTTCAGAGTAATTATTACAATGTGAAGCATAAGTAGGACCAAAAATTTTCCTTCTACTTGCAAAATTTATTTTGTAATCGTTCGCATAATCTGTTATGCCGATTTCCGCTCGTCAAATGTCTTACATTTTATAGCCCACTGTAAATTCAAATTCTGCATCTTGTAATTTTTCAAATACATGAAATGAAAGAACATACTTATACCTTTCATCCCAATATAAAATTTTGTCTTAAAATCAATTACGTTTTAAGATATTATATGTTGAATATGGTCTATTTTTTTCGATTTTTCCAATTTTAAGAGTCCTGTGACCCCTTAAAGTAAGAACATGTGTACCAAAATGCAGACTGTTTCTTGCCGAATAATAAGTTTGAAGAGCGATGTTTACAAACTTCTACTTTGTTGTACCCAAATAAAATATCCCAGGGCGATTTTGCGAACCACGGATCGTCACATCGAATCGAGATGAAAGTTTGAACGAAAATGTGCTTTTAAATCAAACGTACGTGATTACCTTATGCACCTCGTATTTTCTATTAAAGGGTACAGAACAGAAGAATCACGATAGTTGAGTTTGCTGTGCTCATCTCCACTTTTCTGAAACCTGTTTTCAGCTTCACAAAAGAAAAAAGAAGTTAATGCTTGAATACGTAAAAAAAAAAAAAAAAAAACCCTCTGTCGCTTATTCAATCATAAGCATATTTAAAAGACCTGTATGAAATATCTTTTTGTAGAAGAAAAAAAATTTATACATAGGTCAAAAGCAGGAAATAAGAATTAATACAGAAAACCGTTTAAGAATGATATTTAATAACATGACGGATTGATTCAAGGATACTTATTTTTATTAAATAATCCTTACGGAATTTCGCCCTTTTCTTCCTAAAGCACGCTTTGTTTATAATCTTTGTCATGGCCATTCTTTTGCGAAACGAAATTAGTCAAATTATGAGTTGAAATAAAGGTTAATTAGAACACTAAAGATAAAGTACGAAAACAAAATGACAAAGAAGAGAATAATTGTTTAGACTTTCGTAAAATGCTGTAATGAATCTTTCTACCAAGCAAATTTCTGTTGTTTTTTAAGTTGCCAAATTATTAAATGTAAACACAGAATTAAAATTTGATGAAGTACACTGTTTGTCTACGAAGTCTTTACAGGAAATTTCGTAGATGTTGGAAAATTTCATTTAAAGGGTCCCAGGACTTTTAAAATTGGAAAAAAGGAAACAAAAAAGACCGTTTTCAACATTTAATATCATAAAATGTACATTATTTCATAAAGATCAAGAAGGTACGTTCTTTCCTTTCATGTATTTAAAAAATTACAAGATGAAAGATTAATATTTATAGCAGGGTTCGCAAAAACCCGGGTTTTTCTGAAAAAACCCAACCCACATGGGTTTTTTCGGGTTTTTTCATGAAAAACCCAATTTTCCCCGGGGAAAATCGGGTTTTTTCAAAAGTATAATAGATGCGTAATTATATTATTGTATACTATATTTTCTATATATTATATACAATATACATAAAAAAATACATTGTTCTCTTATATACAATATAATTGTAATGCTATTTTACAAGTTATAAATTGTATAAATTATATGAATTTAAATTAATTAAATGTCAGTGTTTCTCACAAATTAGTTTTAAATATAATAGAAGATATAAAATTGTTAATTTTCTTTAAATGAAATAATGAATAGAATATTAAAATTTAAAATATATAAGTAGGAAGAAAAAAAGGGGTAAACTAGTCAGATGTGCCAATTCCAAAAGTTTCTTCTATCTCATACATGTTAATAATTCAAAATTCACTATCACAGTGCCAAAATTAAATGACAATTTATGCCCATCATGAGGATTGTAAAATATAGATTTGTTGAATTGGATGCATTTAACAAGGAGATATAAGTATCACCTGTTATGCAATTTACAACAAAACCTGATAGTAACAATCGTCAACATCTAACTGAATCTGAAGTTTGATGAAATTCCATGCATTATTAGTTCTTGAGATAAAGCTATTGCAAACAGTGAGATAAATACAACACAACAGCGGCACTTGGGCGATATACACCAAAAAATAATCAGCACCAGTTTATATCAAGGTTTAACTGAATCTAAATTTTTATTCAAGTCCGTACATTAGTTCTTGAGATAACAGTGACTGCTGAAATTGCAAAAAATGCAGCATAGCAGCACTACCTGTTGGGCGATATGCACCAAAATTCAATAAGCAACAACTTAACTTGTAACTGAATCTGAAGTTTTATGAAAATCCGTGCATTAGTTCTTGAGATAAAGCTATTGCAAAAATTGAGATAAATGCAGCATAGTAGTGCCACCTGTTGGGCAGTATACACCAAAAACTAATCAGCACCAGTTTACATCAAGGTCTAACTCAATCTAAAGTTTCTTGAAATTCTGTGCATTAGTTCTTGAGATAGAGCACCCGCAAAATTTTTTTCACATACAGACTGTCATTTTCTAAAAACTATCAAATTGTCTTCAGGACCTTTTTAAAACGTATAAATTCATCATGAACTGGAAGTCGAAATTTTTCACGAATACTTTCTTCTTGTAAAGATAGAAGGAAGTAAAAATACATATTTTTTTATTTCCATGAATATAGTTGATTTGAATTTTTTTATATAAAGACATACCTATAGTTATGTACTATGTATGTTGCCTACTAGGTTCTATGTTAGTAAAGTATTTCAATGTGCAGAAATACATTTTTATTTTACTTCAGATGTGTATGTAATGGCTTTTATATATTAATATTTTTTCAAAATTAACTGAAATGACTTAAATTTATTAAATGTATATGTTGTTTAAATTTTTAAATTATATCTGAAAATTGAAAAAACCCACTTTATGGGTTTTTCAGTGGGTTTTTTCAAGTGGGCCCATTCTGAAAAAACCCACTGGGTTTTTTCGAACTGGGCCCAGCTTTGCGAACCCTGATTTATAGGGGGTTTCAAAGTGTCAGACATTTGTTAAGCAGCAAATTAGGTTAACGGCTTAAACGTAAGATTACGAAATTAATTTTGCAACCAGAATTAAAATTTTGGTGCCTAATTATACTTCAGATTAAGGTAATTACGCTGAACCTAAATAAATTTGTATTTATAACATTTTTACATTTTTAGTACAAAGTTGTATTTAGCCAATAAAACTTTTTGAAAATTTAAAAAGCATAATCACCTCAAGAAATATGTTTTTAAAACAATAAAAAGAAAATTTTATGTTGAGTTTATACAGACTAACATGAAACATATATTTCGAATATTTTATGAAAAAATATTCAGAATTTGTTGACATATCAAGTGCGTTATGCTCAAATATGTCATTCTGAGAAAAATGATTTCAAAGTTTCGGAAAGGCCACTTCATCTATTCCGTGGGTATAATTATAAAAGCCATAAATGCTGTTCTAATGGGAATTCCAAGAAAACAATTATGACAAAATACTTAGACGAAATAATAGTTAAAAAATAAAATAAAATTTCGAAAATTTTGAAACGTAAAGAGGCCCAAGACCCCTTAAAGCGAATAAAAGAAAATGTATTTATGATGGACAAACTGATTTTTTTCAAACGAAAAAGTATAATTCAGAGTAATTTTTTACTTCTAAACAAAATAACTTGAAAGTGGTGACGAGCGTTCTGTTTGACCTGATGCAAGGGATTTCTAAATATCTTCTACACATATTTCATATGAACCGGAAAACATGTCCACCAGAATTTTCACAATTTCCTCCCGAATAATAACGTTTTTAAAGTGACTTATTTTGTTTATGTATCACCTTAAATTTTATTATTATTATTTATTCCCTTGACTTATCCCCTTTAAAAAATCTTCGGTCGTGTTCGCCGCCTACGGGATTTATCTCGAATATACGAGTATATTGAAGTTTGTGAAGTAGATTTCGAACGCTAGGGTATGCTGCTCCCTTACCCACCGCATATCTTCTATGGATGTCTTCAAACCAGAAACTTCAGCGATGGCTCAGCTTACGAAGAATAATATTAAAAAAATAGGACATAGCAAGAAATAAGAATCAATAATTAAAAAAAAATGTTTGAGAATTTATTTTAATAACATAGAGAATTTTTTCAAGAGTACTTTTTTTTTTAATTTTGGAATTTTCCCCGTATTTTTTTCCGTAAGATTCCCAAGGTCAGCTTTTATTATGATGTTTATGGCCGTTTTGTTGTAAAACAAACTTACACAAATTAGGAGTTGAAATAAAGGTTAAATAGAACAATAAAAATTAAAGTTCAGATTAAAATTTCAAACAAGAGAAAATGTTTCAAATTTTCTAAAAATGCTTTGATTTACTTTTCTAAGAAGCCATTTTCAGTAATTATTTGTTTTTCTAAAATTAAAATTGTAGTCAATGCTTCTGAATTTCATATTCACATTGATTCGATATTAGCATATTCATATTACTACGAATTATTTTGCATTATTGTGGCAAACAAATATTTATTGTTGATATAGCTTTAAACACGCTGTTACAAGTTATGCTTGAAAATTACTTAATAAAACAACATTAGAGATTTCATGGAAATTTCATTTTAAAGATTATTTTTACTTGTATTCGATGACGTAAAAAAAGGAAATTAAAAAACTTTTAAAGCGACTATATGTGAAATTAAAGCGTAAGTAATAGCATAGATGTTTTCACCTTCGTTCTCACGTTCGAGTTCGCTTCAGAAAACTTGTCACCTTATATTCACGCACACAGAAAGCATTACATTTCTTTAAACATTTTTTAATTTATTGTTTTCTCATTATACGACACTTAACAGTAATATTTTGCCCATTATAAAGTGATTTGGAGCCTTTTAGATGAGTCTATTAAGAGAACACACAGTTTTTTGATTTGTGTTCTAATTTGCTTCTAATCGAGTGCTACTAGATCGGGTTATACAAAGCTATTCAAAGTCATGCCAAAGTAATGCCAAGATACTTTCTAAACACACCAAAAGATCATTACCCCTGAAGGCAAGGGGTATAAGTAGCAAAATCGAAAAAAACTCAGCTAAGAGCACCGGCTACCTGGAAATAAGGCTATAATATAAGACATAAATATAAGCAATTTTCTTATTATGTGGTTGCATTCTAGAGCTCAACTACTTAAGCTCTTTAAACTACTTAACTTCTTTAATCTCAATTTAAATTTAAAAAAAAAATGTATTGCACTTCACTTTTATTTCTCGGTTATTGAAACACGTGTTCAAAGACCGCTAGAAAATAAGCACCGATTTCATATTTTACTACTGATGTTCAAACTTTGAACTCAATTTACTCCAAATCTAAATTTTTTTCACTTGTATCTCTTGGCTTCTGAGGTCCTTATATATTTTTGTTAACCTGAAACTCGAAATGAAACCTACAAAATAATCTTGTAAACCTGAGACCTTTCCAATATTTGAAACACTTGAAAACCTATCCGAATACGAAACAAAATATTACTTTCTTCGCGATGAGTGTCAATTGCGCTTCTTTAATTGTTTTCTCACCACTTTCAAGAAAAGAATTTTGTATATTATTTAAGCGCAAAAATTATGCTATTATTAAATATATTGTGAAAAATAATTTCCCATTGAAATTATTATCTTATACTTCTGTCTTTAAAACTGTCGTGGCGCTTACCATTTTTCGGTACTTTAACTTAATTTTAGTTTTTCTTTTTACTATACTACTTACTAATTTCCCTGACTTGAGTATAAAAACTTAATATTTAATTCTTTATTTTTATATATTTTATAAATTTATAATTTTTTTTTATTTTACAATAAATGTATTGTCGTTTACTTAATATTTTAAACTACACTTTTATTTCTCAATGGCTCACAAGTATAACAGACATTCAAGCAATAGACTGAGTGTTATGTTGATAACAAGTAGGTAACCCCTAAATGCGGCTGTACAGTTCAGCGATTATGTAAGATGTAAGTTTCGTGCAAAAATACAGGTGTTCATGATTTTTACAGAAACACTTAGAACCTATCAGAATTTACCACAGAATCATAAAGAAACTTTATCTGTCAAAGCCCTCTGATAGAATATAAAATTCTAATAGTTGATCCGTAAGGATTTCCGGGGAAACTTTTATGTAGATGATTCGGTGATACATATATAGATAAGGCACATGATGATTTACAGTTTCACAGTTTGCAAATTTCTAAACATGTAAAATATGAGAGTTAAAGCGTTTATCCCAAGCAAAGGTATATCCAGGCATAAAATATACATATATAAACATAATATGACCATACTTATAATATATGCCGTAAGAAAACTTTACAACTTCAATTTCAAAGGAAGGAGTTATTGAATAAACATTATTATTAAAATTATAAGGGATTTGCAAATTTTGTCATTATTTTAATCGTGAAATTGATCATTTATTGAAAGAAATAATACCACCGAATATGTTCGTAGTTTTAATGAAAAAATCTATATTATTTAACCCCTTCATTGATAAAGTTTCTTTTTTCAAAATTGACAAAAATTCAAACATCGGATCATAAAAGAAAAGAAAAACACTTGTTCCACATTAATACAGCAACTAGATGTATTAAATAATTTTGAAATAAATGTTAAATATATTTTTAACAAAAAAATGATCTACAATTCTTTACGCTTTATTACCATGCATAATATGTATTAATGATAGCTGTTTCATTTTATTATTCAATTATTAAAAAAAAAAAAAAAAAAAAATACGAAATTAACAACAACAAAAACAAAAATAGTAACTGATTAAATTCTTTCTAAACGGAATTAAATGTTTCTTTTTTTTTATTTTAAGAGTGCTTTATGTTACTTCTGAATTGCTAGAACGGTATTTATAAAGCAAAGTATTTCTTTTTATTTTAAAATGGAACGAAAATTGTATTATTAATCATTTTTGAAGCTGGGATAAATCTTATTCCTAAAACTCCGGACAGCATATTCAATCAATGTAAAGGTGTTTTTTCAGAAGGTTTTTTTTTTTTTTTTTTAATCTTTATTAGAAAAGTTATGTAATCTTTCATTTTTAAGTTAAAGGTACATTTTCAAAATCATATTTCTTTCTTTAGTTCATTTTTGAAAAAAATTATAAATGTTTTTTATTACTATTTTAAAATCTGAATTATCATGCTGGTAATTTATTTCTGTTTATACGCGCAGTGCAATAAAATTTACATGCGTTTTTCTTGTAAGAAGTTTTGATTTACGAATGGATTTTTTACAGAATCTTACAGAGACATATAAAATTTATGAATATTTGAAGGCGAAATATTGCAATGTGTATTTTATCTCACAAATTAAAAAAAATATAACATATTGTTATAAAGTAAAATAATAAGACAATTAATTAAAATAAGTATATCGACAAAAAATCTTTAAACTATAGTCTTAGTTTCAGTTTCATATGCAGCGAATAATAAAATGATTATATTAACCATAAACAGGCCTCATGATGCATTTAAGCGTCAGTTAGGAAACTATCGCTAAGAAATTCTAGATTCTATACAGAAAATGTGAATAGTTATTTTTGTTTACTATAATGATAGATGTTTAATGAATAAATGGAAAGAAAACTAGTATGAAACATTTGCTGGTGCCATGTCGAAATTTCTGAATTAAAAACCCACCAGATTTGGCAACTGTGTTTGCGCCAGTACATCTACCCTATCTATATTATAAACGACAAACGTATCTGTTCGTAACGCATACGTCATTTTGCGAATGGCAACGCTTTGATATTTGAAATAAAATTTTGGTTTTGCAATTTTCTCTACTGCAAATTTTTAAACTTCTAAACATCGCACATTTTAAATTTTTACACCGCCGTATAAGGAAAGAAATGCTCTTTTAAATGCAATTTGTCTGAAAGCTGTATCTCAATTTATTTTTGAGATATTAAATTTTCTGTATTTTTTAATACCATTTTTCTTATCGTGGCAACAAAAGTACACCATTTCTATTGAAAGTCATTGAAAGTAAACGGAAAATAGTCGAAAATAGGATATACTGTATCTTTTTGTTGCCATTTCTCATAAAAACGAAAAACAAAGTTGAAATTAAAATATGGGCTATGTCAAGAATATTGTCTGTTATTCCATGATAATGACGTCATATACATACTTTTCTATAGAGGAAGTTTAAGACTGGATTGTAAAAGTGGATTGCTTTAGCGGATGCAAATGACGTCATTTTATAAAAAAGCGTGTATGTTTTGTAGAAGTGCGTCATTTTTACATTTCAGCTGCTTTGAAATTTTTCACAGGTTAAAATGCTTCACTTTTGAAAGTAATGCAATCGAAATCACACACTGATAAAACGCAATGGTTTACAAAAATTTAGAGTGTCTTTATAGAAGAGAGATGACATGCAAATAATAGCGATTTATATTACAGAAATTAATGATTCTCGCCTGGAAGGATTTGCTTCGCCGAGTTAGACAAGCAAACAAATAATTCGTGGTTTAAAATAATATAATGTTTCTGAAATTTTTGTCCAAAATTCTCTCGAATAATAAAATTTTAATGCTATTCTTTAGGACATTCTACTATAATTTTATCAAAATAACATAATTTGCTTAATCTAATTTTTCCTAATTTTATATAATCTATATATTTAAAACACAAGTGTGTGTTTTAGTCATCTGCCTTGATCTTTCTGCTGAACCAATTTTACTAATATATATATATATTTTTTTTTTAACTGAAAGCTGTTCATTTGGGATCGCACTATCTGTTATTTTTTTTCTTTTAATATCTCCATTATATATTATAATTTAAAAAGCATTTTATGAAATTTCTTCAAAAGGGTGAAAATTAGATAGCTTTCATTACTGCAGACAAGATACAAATAATGAGGTATTTTTATCTTTATTCATGCTATTTTCTGATAAAAAATAAAAATTGTTGTATAGGGTTTAGTGTCGCAAAATCCCATTAGGAGCAGAATACTATATTAGGGGCATAGTAAAGGAAAATGGCATACTGCTTTTCAAAACACGCATTTTCCATCATAAATTTTCTATATCGTTTTTTCTTCAGCATGTGTACTGATACTAAGTTTCAAACAATAGGCGAAATGCTTATTTAATAAGTTAAAATGAAGTCCTATTTAAAAGAAAACGATCATTTTGTAAGATAAAACTGAAACATAAATGCGCCTAAAAAAAAACGTCAATTAAGGAAATTTTTACTCTCCGGAATTGAGATTAGAATCTCAAGTAAAAGGTGCGTCTGTTCACATAAAAGATGTTGCTGACAGTCGTGACTTGAAGCTTTGTGTTAAAATGAATTTTAAACGATTAAACAAAATACGATTTTTTCTAATGATGAGTACGGATATGAGAAGTGCGTGTTCAAATTTTGAGAAGGTGAAAATTGCTATTTTTCATTCTGAAATACCAAGCATAAGAGCCTCAATTGATAACCACATCCTAATAACTGATCTTTATTATATTTTACTGATTAGGTATCTATATTATAAAGAACAAACGTATCTGTGCGTAACGCTGACGTCATTTTGCGAATGGCAACACTTCACATTCAAATTTTGGCCTTGAAATTTTCGCTACTGCAATTTTTTAATTTTCTGACAATCGAACATTTTCAATTTTCGTCGCATAGGGAAATAATTTACTTTCAATTGCAATTTGTTTAAAAACTGTATCTTAATTAACTGATGTATTATATTTTCTAAAATAATTCTTAAGCATGATTTTTTTAAAGTTTATCTTATCACGTGCCGATTATAATAATAATAAACATTTTGCACATGAAACAACAAACATTTTTCAGCATTTGTTTCTGACTATTTTTGCATAACGAAATTAATACTTCCTTTATAAACAAATAAAAGAATAATATTAAAGGAACCACCAATCTAACATATTTGTGAAAGATAAATTAACGAAATTAATACTTCTTTTATAAACAAATATTGTAAAAACACAAATCTAACATATTTGCAATCGAACAATTTTTATTTTTAAATCACCAAATAGGATTTTTTTTCAAATGTAATTTGTTTGAAAAGTTCATCTCAGTTTACTGATTGTCTATGGCTTTCAAAACAATTTTAAAGCATGAAATATTTTTTAATTTATCTATATCGCGCGAAGCTCGATTACGAAAGACTAATCCGTTTGTCCTTAAACAAAATAAAGAGTTCATCATTTTCTTACGGCTAATATCCGCTAAAAAAAGACATCCCTATGAATAAATAAATAAAATAATATGAATGAAGTACAAATTTAACAGACATCTATATGCTCTGAAATTATTAGAATGTAAAAGGACTTCATAAGTAGCAAAATCTTGGTCAAATAACTCTTAGCATGCGGCTAATAAGAAAATATAGCTTTTGATAAACTTGAAATATTTATTTGATTGTATAATTCATATTTTCCATACGAAAAATGCTTTTTTAATGTAAGTGGGCAGTTTAAAAAAAATTATTGCATATAAAAAAAAAAAATATTAGTTTTCAATTTTTAAAAAAATGTTTTCACCTATATTCTTTAACCCGGGAAGCCCGGGTACAATCCCCTAGTATATATAAAACCGTAATGAATCGAACTGAAATTAATTTATGTAACGATTCTATGAAACGACTGATTAAACAACTGATTACGTTTCACGGCGATTTCTCCTAAAATATGAAATAATTTGCGATGAAATTAAAACCAAAAATCCGTATTTATCCACAGATCTCAAAACTGGTATTAGAATTTTAAAATTCGAATTAGTTTTCGAAATATTAATTTTTTTCTAATTTTAAATACTTTTTTCTAATGATGGCAACTCAAATTTTAATCCTAACAGATATTTTTTTTTTTCATATTTTAGAAAAGGTTATTTTAAATTAATTTTCCGACGAGTTTGGCCTCCCTTAAATGTATGCTAAGAAATGCATCATGTTACTTTTATTCAAATTCAATTTGTATTTCATTATCATTTTATTTAATACAAAACTTTCATTTAAAATTGAAAGCTTTAAAATAAATGGCTTTTACTTCATTCTTTTTTTTAAACGAAACGAAAAGAAAAATATTAGACACAGATGTCATATACGCAACGGCGTACCTAATTGGCGCCAAAATGGCGTTATTTTGCCTGACATGGTAACCCGGCTAATGTTGCTTATTTATTAATAAATGTTTACTTGAATTTATTTTCTTTTTATTTACAAAAAATGTTATAAATTGTTTTGTTCTATAGTTATTATTTTTTTTATTTATTGTTATTTCATTTTAAAAATAACAGAAAAAAAATTAAAAATACATATGTAACAAGTATTTGAAAACGAGGTTTTCGCCAAATTGTCGTTAAAAAAAACAAAAAAAAAAATACAAAAAAAAACAAAAAAAAAAAAAAAAAACATACGTATGTGACAATGCAACAAATCATGGGATTTAATTTCTACTTCAAAGCAACGTTTTAATGTTATTACTTCTCCCGTCGGCCAATTTTGCCAAATTATACAAATTGACATATATATATATATATATATTAAATAACAAAAGAACAAATAAATTAGTATAACATTAATAAAAATACAAATGAAACGTCGAAATAAAAATCACTTGATTGCGTGAACATGTGTAACTTCCTTAAATTCAAGTGAATGTGACATTTACGATCAACCATTATTGGCATTTAATCTTATAGATTAGCGATAGATTTTTGGTCGATGGAATAACCAAGTAGCACCGTTTTAATTTACCACTCGAAAAATAAAAAAAAATGCTAACTGGCGAGCTAAAAAAAAAGCTAATGGCGAGATTTTCACCCGGCTAATATAAAAGTACCAGGAATTCTTTGAAATCATGGCAACTTTTATGTAGTTTTATTCGAAAAAATAATTTTGATTCTTCAATCAAAATGGAAACCTTTCTTATGAAAAGCGAAGGAATCAGCCCGTTGTTTGTGGCAGTTACATCGCTTGGACTATTATAATATAAAAGAAATAATGGGGATAGAATAATATTCGGCGACTTATCACACCTGTGGCTGGCTAACATTAAAGTACCAAAATGGCCGCCTGGAATATAAAAAGCGAAGGGATCCGCATGGAGCTGTTGATGATAGTCACATGACTTAGGCTATTATTATACAGTTTGTTTTCCATTTTAAAAACAGCGCAAAGAATAATATTTCCTAACGAATAAAAATGTATCTTCACGTGACTATTAAAAACAGAAAAAAAACTTTAAACTAACTATTAAATGAGTACTTGTTAAATGCAGAAAAATATTGAAAATTATGTCCTGAAAATTGTATTTACACGTGAATATTAAAAGAGAAAGGAAACTTTAAAATAATAAATACATTAATATGCGTTTAACCCTTTCACGGACAAGGCACTTCTATTCGTAAAATTTTGAAATCAGTGAATGCACCAGAATTTATAAACAAATTTCGAAATACAAAAATGCTTATGTTCACTTATTTAATAAAAGGGAAATTTTCATCCCAATATTCTGATGCTAATGTGGCATTTAAGAATTGAAATTAAGTGGTTCAAAAATGAACCACCGCCCTTGAAGGGGTTAAGGCAGTAAATTTTAGTAATTTTATTATGTCAATCGTTTTATGACGCTGTTAAAAAATACCGAGAGACAAAGACTGTTTACTTAATTCATTTTATTTTAGCTTCTTTTCAAATGTTTAACTGATCTTCTTTAACCAAACACGGAAACAAACATTGGATGTCTTAACAGCAACTGATTCTACCTTAAATTTTTGCAATGAAAGGGAATTGAATGGAAACCCGTTTACAGGGAGATCGCTACAGTTTTTTTTTCAGTATAATTCAGTCTTCTCTAATCTTTTTAAACCCGAACAGATTAGTGTGCTTTTAGATTCTACAGTGTCTGAACGGGGGTTGGCGAGCGTAGCTTTCAGGGGGCAGAGACCACTAGTTGTAAATATAATAAATTTTGCTGAAATCTAGATTTTTGTACAAGTCTAAATGAATTCTTTCTATGAAATAACTGCTGAATTTAGTTTTATTTGCATGTTGTATATACGGGTGTCCCAAAAATGAATGATGGATTTTAAAATTCAATAACTTCCAAACTGTGACACGTATTAAATAATTCTTGCAGGAGTGTTATGTATGATGTCAGGAGTTTTTGTATTGTGATTCTTGATTTTAGTTCGAATTTCAAACAATAGATGGCGCCAAGAGCAATAGGTGCTCAGTCCAAACCCGATTTTGGTACTTCGGGATCCATTCAATATATTTTAATCCCTTTTTTTAGCATGGGAGAAAAGAAAGGCCGAAAAATCCGTCCTGGATTTAGCGGTTGTTGCCTGCAGCGCCATCCATCCATGCTATCTGTAAGTAAAACTGAGAATCACAGAATAAAAACCCCTGACATCGTACATAAACCTCCTGCAAGAATTTTTTTAATATCTGTCACCGTTTGCAAGTTATTGAATTTTAAAGTGCATCAGTCATTTTTGGGACACCCGGTATGTAACACGTTAACATATTATTACAAAACAACGCCAAATTTATAAACATTTAAAATGTTTTCGTCATTGTAATATTCAGTTATTTTTCATCTCAACTTTGACTATACGCCCCTACGTTTTTAATATAACATTTTACGAATGTCTGTAAGACTTTATTAAAAACATTTGTTTTCTTACATTATATATATATATTTATAATAGCTATTATCTGTTTTTGACGTTGGCCTTAATACTATCTGAAATGCACTGTGACCTGGGGAGCATATTCTGTTTGAGAATGCGCCACAAGGTGAAATTCTGTTCTGTACTGAAGGTATCGCCCAAATATTAAGGCATTTTTCCTTTGTTCCAACACCATGCCAAAATGTATCACGAATTGCCATACATTTCAACCGTGACATTGCAAAGTATTTATTGCAAACCTTGCTAAACTTTGTTATTTATTATTTAGTGAACATGAATCATTTATTTTTTTTACTTTTTAATCATGACTTCACAAAACATCATAAATTGCTATTTCCTTAATCAAAAATATTTCTTATTAAGTTATAGCCTACATTTAATACTAATGCGCAGATGGATATTACCATATGGCAATAATATGATGATGAGGAAACTTCAGATCATTGTATCAAGATTTTGGAATCATACATAAAAAACATTTCTGGCCATAAAACCCAAGAATATCTTTATTCAAAAAATAAATGTTAAATGCAATGCTAAACGACACATGTAATTTCATACCTGCAGTTTAAATTGAGGTTTTATTTATTGCATAATATTATTATTATTATTTTAAGCATGTATCTGTCTTTATTTAATAAAATAGATCGTGAAAGTCAGTTATTTTCAAATGTTATATTTCTTAAATGTTCACTTTTTTTCGATATTTTTTTTTTAAATTTTTCTTTCACGTAAATTCTCTTTCGCGCCAACTATTGTACTTGGCGGAAAAGGTTTTGGAATAACGCAGTGATATCCATTTTATAACTTGCCAGAAGACGGCATCTCATGAATTAGTCCAAGAGCTGTTAAATATTTTAGGGAAGGTATTTGAGACACCCTGAAAATTTGTGCAACACTTCTTTTGTAATGGCTGAATACAAAATCGAATGTCTGGCTGAAGGATCGCGGCCCAAAAACTGTGCCAGATACGTGTCAAGTGCCATTTTTTGACTACCCAAAAAAGGTATTTGAGGCACGCTGAGATTGAGACAGAATAATATTTATACTTAAAAAAAATATTTTGAAAACGGCAGACACTTTAGTCGGCCCAAAAACTGTGCCAGACACGTGTCAAGTGCCATTTTTTGACTAACCAAGAAAAGTATTTGAGGCACGCTGAGATTGAGACAGAATAATATTTATGCTTAGAAAAAAATATTTTGAAAATGACAGACACTTTAGTCGACACAAAATCTGTGCCAGACACATGTCAAGTGCCATTTTGCCAAAAATGTGCCATTTTTGGCAAAATGGCACTTGACACATGTCTGGCACAGATTTTGTGCCGACTAAAGTGTCTGTCATTTTCAAAATATTTTTTTCTATAAATATTATTCTGTCTCAATCTCAGGGTGCCTCAAATACTTTTTTTGGGTAGTCAAAAAATGGCACTTGACACGTGTCTGGCACAATTTTTGGGCCGCGATCCTTCAGCCAGATATTCGATTTTGTATTCAGCCATTACAAAAGAAGTGTTGCACAAATTTTCAGGGTGCCACAAATACCTTCCCTAAAATGTTCAACAGCTCTCCTACTAAATCGGTATCCGTCGGTACATATTCCTGTTCCTCCGCTTTCTCCAAAAGATTTCCGCAGCTGCGCAGGTTTCCAAGAAATACCTCCCGAAGTACTCCTTCAATCAACACTCTTTGAAGTCCGGAGTTCTAATTTTAACATTTTTACACCATCATATACATTTTCATACAGGGTTGACATGACAATACAATTTATTTTCCTATTTATTCATCATCTGTAAAACAAGAAATTTTAAAAGCAGGGAGTACGTGTTAAATGCGTCTCTGAACAATTGTTTAGGTTGAGAAAGTCATACGTGATTAGTGGGAAAAGCCTTAAGCTTCTTTATGGTTCAGTGAAGTTAAATATAAGCAGAATTCTTCTATTTAAAGATGTATTTTCAACAGTTTTTAAGCTCAATCTTAATGCTTAGCCTGTCAAATCTTCGGCCACAACCTTGGGGCATTACTTTGAGCTTTCATATTAAGGATTTTGTATTAACAGCATGTTATCAATAATAATTTAAATTGTAAACGTCTCTAATAGTTGATTTCATGATATAAAAGCGACCGAATGGTGGAATGCGGTTTGGATACATGGAGACCCACGAAATGGTATCACGTTAAAACTGTAATATACCATAATGTATCATATAAATATATAACATATCATTAAACTGTAAATACAATATAGACATATTTCTTTTTCAAGGGATCAAAAATTGTACTTAATCATGTGTGACTCTACCGTTATAAGGCAGCAGTTTCGTATATTTTTATTTAGACACACT
This sequence comes from Maratus speciosus, assembly GCA_963932465.1. Lineage (NCBI taxonomy): Eukaryota > Metazoa > Arthropoda > Arachnida > Araneae > Salticidae > Maratus > Maratus speciosus. Next base: position 75,578,592 of record OZ010786.1, on the reverse strand, counting down.
GTCTATGTGGTTACTTTTAAAATTGTTATTGACATTCTGATCAACACGAAAGAGAGAAAAAAAATTATGTTACTTTAAAATTCCGAACAAAGCTTGACAGTATTCCAATGTCTTTCCCAGAGAATTTTCAAACATTGTGAGAAGATTAAATAAACTGAAAATCTAAAATTGAAAAATTAATTGAAAACGATTACTATTCACAAAAAAAGAAAAAAAAAATGAAGAAATTTTCTTAAATGTTATAGTCGTAGTATTAAAAACAGCATTTTCTAATTTTCCATTTATTCTACACTATCAATTATGCATTATCTTAGTTCACCAGGTGTCAAAATATCTATATTTTACTGCACAGTAACAGCTTTTTAAAATGAAGTAAAGCTACATATATGAATTATTTGACACAGGTAAAAAAAAGGATAAAAATATTTATTTAGTTATTCGTATTTCAACGTATTTTTTTTTTCTTTCAGGCATATTTTACGCCTTCAGACAAACTTTATATAAGTATTAACAAAATGTTTTTGTAAAGAAATTGTACTGTAATTAATCATAAACTCTTTAATGAAAAAAAGGTATTTTATTCAAACGTAAAAAACTGTTTAAATTTATACTGTTTTTTATGTTATTGCAAGTAATATGAAAGCTTTTAAGCGATAGATAATATAATTAATAACTTATGAAAGATAATTTAAGAAAAATAATTTATGGGAATTAATTAAATACCCGTCTGATTGTTTGCAGTGATTTCACAAGTGTTATAAGCATTATTTAACTAGATGGTTTAAATTTTAATATTTAGATTTTATTTTTCATAAAATTCGGTTAAATTAAAAAAAAAATCTATGCACATTCCACATGTTAGATTTAAGATGCATTCAAAAATGTTGTAGTGTAAGTATCACTAAAAATATCTAGATAATGCAAAAAAGTTACTTAAAAAAAGTTCGAATTTCAGGTTTAGTCACTTTAAACAATGAATGGTCGAAATTGATTTATGAATGAAAATTAAATATTATACATAATTATTAAAATTCCTAACAATTGACAGTCTTATCATTTTTTTAAAACATGAATAACGAAATTCTTGGTTAATATTCGCAGGAAAAATTTGATTTCGGTAAATCAGGATACTGAATCCGTTAAAAAGAAAATCTGATCTAAACTTTTAGAGTCCATTTTCGTTTTTGTGTAACAGACTTACGTATTAAATACATCTATAAGTTGTGACAGTTTTTAAGTGTTATCAGTACTTTATGTGCTCTATAGCCCTAATCTACGTTTGTTTATATAGGTCGAATACGATCACATTTTAATAGTTTCTTTTATGTATGATGTTACACTCTAGGGATACACAACATATTTCATTGAATTACAAGAGTTTTAAATCTTAAAAATAATATTATTGTATATATATATATTCTTTTATAGCAATTTCGTAAATCAAATTTTAGTTATTTCAAAAAAAAAAAAATATTCATGTAAACTAATAAAAATATTATATTTTGTTAAACTACTAAGTGGTGTAAAAATAATATTATATCTATCTGTCTATCTATATATATATATATATAGATAGATAGATAGATAGATATAGATATAGATATAGATATAAGAAAAGTAAAATAAATGGAGGTCGTTAAATTTTTTCGACTTACCGTTCACTTCTTTAAATCAGATTCTTACTCAGAGTTTTGTACTTAATTCGATTTACAGTCTTAGCCTGTTATTATTGATATAAATCAAACCTGGATTAGCTTTTATCGTTTTCTTTAGTACACTAAATCAATGAATACATATTTTTTCTATAATACTGACTTAAAATTAGTCGTTCTACTGAAAGGAATACACAGCAATTATAAAAGGCTTCGTACATGATAATACGAAAAATGGTAGCCTAAAACACTGTTTTTACAATGTTTCTTGCTCAATTTACTCCATCTTAAATTCTACTAAATATTCTTAGGTAGAATATGTAGAGTAAAATATTTAACAAAGAATTTTTTACTCGGTCATTTTCAAATCGAAAGCATACGTTTAGAACATTTCAATATAAATTAACTAAAATAATTTAAAATTTTTATATTACAAGCAACTTATTATATTATGAATAATATTCAGATGTAGAACATTTTTGGGGTATACAAAGACTATTTTTAAATGGCTCAATAGTAGATGTACATTAGAACACAGTATATGCACCAATATAGTTCTGGATTATTTAAATATTAATTAGTAAAAGATTGTTTTGTTAATATGAGAAATACAACATAATTTTAAATTTAGTATTTAAAAATATTTTACCTTATCCTTCTATATATAAAAGAAAAAAGTTTTGATTTGGAAATGGACCAATGAAAATCTGCGTAGAGATTCCGGGTAGATCGGCATTCAATTTGAGTGTTTAAGCATGGTCTTTCATCGTTAATATTAAAAAAAAGTTGCATACAAAAATATGAAAATCGTTGGTATTATACAGAAATGTTGATAAACACGCTGATGCAGACAGTTTTCAAATCGAAGAATTATTATAAGAGATACTTAATGCTAAAGTTGGACAAAATCGTTCCACTAAAAAAGTTTTATTCAAAAACTAGTTTCAAAAACTATACATGAGAATTTAATCATTTTTAGATCATTTTATACGTTATAAGTTCCCGGTGTGCAGATTGTATTTATTTTTCTTATTTGACTCATTTTTTGAGGTTTTATTTCAATTTAAAATTCAAATTTTCAGAATTTCGAGAGATATTTTTTACAAATTTTAGAAAATATTATTATTTTAAACTGTTGCCAGTTGTATAAACAGCGCAAACAATAATGTTTACTTCAAATTAAAAAATTATTTACACGGGACTATTGTAAACAGAATTTTTTTTTTAATTAGAATAAAATGATTACATGTTAAAAGCAGGAAAATTACGTCATAAGAACCATAGGCACAGATGTCATATACGTCATATACATATTGGGGCAATTTTTTTCCGACGCCAATTTGGCGAAAACATCAATAGCATAAACAACAACATCCGGGTTACCATATCAAGCATAATAACGACACTTTAGCACCAGTTATCCGTTGCGTATATGAAATTGGCGTCAGAAAAAAATTGCGCCAATGACATCTGTGCCGAACCATATTTACACAAAATCTTAAAATAAGAGAAACAGAATCTTAAAAAAAAAAAAAAAAAAAAAAAAAATTATTATTATGCGTTAAAACTTGTAATTTGAGAAAATTACGTGATATTTATAATGGTAAAAAAATATAGCAAAACAATTTAAATTGAAAAATATATTTGCGCGAGATATTTTGAGATAATCTTTTCAACTATTATCGTGAATTCGAAGACAGCGCAAATAATATTTCCTTCTAACAACAAAAGTATTTTCACGGGAATATTATTAAGAGAAATAAAACTTTGGTGTAAATTACGTGAGATTTGAAAGGATACATTTAAAATGAATTATTTAAAAGAACTATCTTATAGCGCTGTTAAAAAATACCGGGAAACAATGACACTGTTTACTTATTTCATTTTACATTAGCTTATTTTCAAATGTTTACCTAATTTTTTAAATTAAATACGAAAACAGCCACTGTATCTCTTAAAAGCAGCAGATTTGACCTTAAAAAACCCCAATCCAAGGAAAACGAATGGAAACCCAATTACAGAGAGATCGCTACTTTTTTTTTTCTTTTTTTTTTATTCAATATTTTAAAAACCGATCAAATTAGCGTGCTTTTTGGATTTTGGTGTGCCTGGACGGGGGTTGGCGAGCGTAGCTCGTAGGGAGCAGATCCCCCTAGTAACGCTAAAACAAAATGACATTAGAATTTATTAATATCTACAATTTTCTTCTTAAAATAAAATAAATCACACGGATTATTTTTTGCTGATTTGAAATATTATATGTTAGATATGTCAAGGATACGACAACGACAAAAGTTAACTGAGAATTTTTTTTTACTTGATAAAATTACATTCGCACGCACACACAAACAAAAATAGAAGAGTAATGCTTATATCAACGTCTATGGATAAGAGACAAATCCTTTTAAAGGTGGAACCGTTTCTAAATGTTCCTATATAGAGTATGATTGCATAAATTTTTAAGTAAGCATTTCATATATATATATATATATTTACGATGCGAAAATATATATTTAGACCACTGGAATAAAAATATTTTAAAACAATTTGAAATACGTAACATATATGTTGTTATTTAAACTTAAAAAGAAAGTTTGACGTATAAAAAAGTATACTCTTTCCCTTTTTTTAGCATACGTCAAGAATATTCCAAATTTACTCTAAAAATGTATATGATACGTTCACGACATTTAATGTATCTTAATACCATTTATAACGACTATCCTGTTATGTATGTTTTCGTTCTATCCTCCCCCCCCGCAGTTTCACTTAAAAATTCAGTTTACTACTTTATTTATTTTAGCGTACTATAGTCACCCAGTGCAGCCCCTAAATTAAATCTAAGATTTAAAAAATATATATCACTGCCATTAATAGTTCCTCACATTTAAATTAAACTATTTCAGTTACTCATTTCTTTAAAAAAATAAAACTCATTTCTTTTAATAAAATAAAACCAGTGATTCAGTCTTCCAATCCTACTTTGAGATACTTTTTCACACAAGATTTAACCTTGTAGAAAAACGTTACTGCGATCAGTTTATACAAAAACATTTTAACTTCTCTTCTATCCTTATTTGGCCATGAATTCAGCACATTATTAAAAATCACTTGACATGTAATCTATTCTTTAGATTTATTTTCGCACTGCATCTTAAAATCCTGACCGTTATATTCAAATATTATAATGCGGCATATTTTTGTAACAGCTGCAGGCTACATCTGTCTCAGCAACTGCATTTTCACATGCTCTTTCGCCTAACGATTCTGTGATTGTCTTCCCCGTTCTCTTTATTTAGAAACATTTTTCCGTTTTACTTAACCGCATTTGTATCAAAGTACAGAGTATCTTTTCATTTCCCAGACCACAAGAATCTGGTACCCCTGTACGCAATTTAAATACATATAAGTTCAGCGCATGTATTTGGCCAATACTTTTTACCAGCCAATGTTTTTGTTTCCCTTGTGCATGGCGCAAAATACTTGTATATTGGCGACATTGTATCACGCCAAGCACGTAAATTTTAACTGCGTAATCAAATCACTTCGGCTCCGACTCTTGTCTCATGATGCTGCTCTAAAAAGAGGCAAATGTTTTCGTCCCCTGTTTGTACCTCTTACCGGTGATTTTTATGATACAATAAAGAACTCTTCGTATATCACATTGGAGTTTTTAACATCTTGGCATACCTGGATTATTACATGTTTTCCTTTTACGATCAGCCACGGCCTTAAAGGACCACAACATCACCATCATACCATTCTTAAACTTTTTAATTTGAATTAAATTATTATTAGGTGAGAAAATAATATAACCTGATATTTAGTAATAAAAGGTATTTTGTCTTGTATTCTTAAAAAAGGGTCGCAGATGCGCTAATCCACTTTTTAAATATTCTGATGTTGAAAAAAAAAATAACTTTCTCTGGTTTGAAATATTTTGTTCTTGATTTCTAGAAGATAGAATAAAAATTAAATTTAAAAAATCAAAAAACCCGACTGCGTAGAAATCTTACTAATTAATGTTTTCTCATCAATGTTAAACTATTTTTTATTTTACTTACATATTTTTTTTTATTTACTTGTATCGATGACTTTTAAGTTGTGTTTAATTGTTAGTTCCTATATATAAACACTGTTTAGATGAGGCCTATAGATGTCCAGGATGGTTAGAGTTGCAGTAAAGCTACAGATCCTACCTACACGACTTCGAGGTTGTGTAATATTTAAACGGAGCTTCTGACTGTAAAATAGTCAATAAAACATCGTCTTCATTTTGAAAGACCTATCCAATGATATGCCACTCAATATGGTGAATAAGACTTGTTTTTCGTGTTTACCGTCATTTTGAATTTATAAAAACAACACCTAGCCTATAACCATCAGACGGTTAAGGCCAATCTATAGAGACCTCATTCATTAAAATTCATCCAGCGGTTGGGAAATCTACATACCCAGATACACGTAAAATACATAAACCTTCTTTGCAGTCGGGTAAAAAATAAATAATCGCGAATTCTTTAACCTTATAAAAATACTATCACATAGTAACGGGAAAAGAACAGCGATGTTTATACCAATGTCAAAGGAGGAAGAGAAAACGTTTCTAAAATGGATACATATTCTAAATGCTGTTAAGTAAAATAGGATTACATAAATAATTTAGTAAGCAATTCATATATGATCTTTTACATTTCGAATATACAGGGTGGTTATAATTAAACTTACCCTATAAACAGCATCCTACAGCGCAAACAGGTAAGTGGAATGCAATGAAATTTGGTATATAGACTATACACGAGATGCGCTCACGGAATTTTGAAAAAGAAAATTAGTTCCAAAATGTCCACCAGATGGCGCTTTTTCCAGAAAAAAACATTAAATTTAACACAATAAACGACCAAAACGAAATACAAAAACAATATTAACAATCCAGAACAAGAATTATGAGTAATAAAATGTAAAACCGGCTCTTTTGGTTGTTTATTGTGTCAAATTTCATGTTTTTTTCTGGAAAAAGCGCCATCTGGTGGACCTTTTGGAACTATTTTTTTTTTCGACGTTCCGTGAGCGCATCTCGTGTATAGTCTATATACCAAATTTCTTTGCATTCCGTTCACCCGTTTGCGCTGTAGGATGCTGTTTATAGGGGAAGTTTAATTATAACCACCCTGTACATTCCTTGAATACTTTGAAGAAAATATTTTAAAATGATTTTCAATACTTATATTACATGCTTTTATTTAAATTTTTTATGTATAGCTTTATATAGTACTAAATATCTCTTTTTAGTTTTTTCGAATATATCAAGAAGGCATGAAAAACACTTTTAAAGCAGCTACATGACACGTTCAAGACACAATATGTACATCAACATCATTCATTAACTTCTTGATATGGTTCGAATTCTAAATAAGTGATGAAACAACATTATCTGAAATGAAGTAATAAAAAAGCTTTTGCCTTTGTGTGACTAAAATATGTAACAGAAGCATTTAATCATTTTACAACATTTTACTGTTGTAATTTGAAATATTTTATTTTTAATATACCAAAGATACAAAAAACATACAATTGAGAATTTCTATCTCCTAATAAAAATAAATAAATAAATAAAAATATTTACACCGCTAAGCATATGCCGGTAAGACAAAAAATGAAAAGTTTGGAAACGGTCCTAAATAGACTAGGATTGGGTAAATAATGAAGGAAGAATTTTACAGATGGTGTTTTACAATGCTAAAGTATATTCGAAATTGTATTTCTTAACTCTCCATCAATCAGGCGTGCACAAACTTTAAAACAAACTTGATAATTCTTAAACAGTTCTTCTTGCCTTGATACATATATTTATGAACTATTATTATTATTTCGTGATTAAAAATTTGGTATTTGCATTATTAAAACATATATTTTTGGAGATATGTTGCATGTAAATAGTATTAAAATATATTTTTCTCTATTGATATATATAATTATTTATCTAAATTACCTTTTTTAAATAAGATATAAGCTCATTGTGTCTAACTATCACGGCCTTTGAATGCGATAATGTTCTTGTACTTAATATATCTTAATACAAATATGTAAACAAATGGTCTGAAATGAGGTATCTGAACTTCAGGAACAAACCCGAATAATTTTTTTTGCATTTAATATATATATTTTTAATCACATTAAAATGAACATCGCTCATTATAAAGCGACTCCATCTTCACTAAGTCAGGTAAAAAATCCCGAATGTGTTCACAATTTTTCTTTTTTAACTTTGAAGATCAAATAACTCTATGCACTCGATGGTCTGCAACTTATGTTTAATTTACCTGAAGTGTATGCTTATGAAAAGACGACTTAGAAAAGGCGACTGAGAGTTATAACATATCCTACGCATTTTGGTGACATTGTTTCGTTCAGGTACTTCTTAGTGACAAACTGAATGCCCTCAATGCGGAGAGACTTTTAGGCGATTAACGAGGTAAATTTATATGGTATTTTTCATAGTTGTATTAAAATAATGCTTAAATCAGAAACTATGTTTAATTAAGCTGTGTAAGAGCCATTAAATTAGAAATTTCAGTATGATCCCCCAACAGCGTTTTTCATTAACCGGTTACTAAATATGTGCTTAAAATTGTCAAATCAGAAAAATACTTGTATTTAAAATTATTATTAGATTTTTTTTTTTTCGAAAAATAGCGACACATATCTGGACAGAGCCTCGAAACAGGGTATATAAATACACGATTATGGGTTTCGCAATACTATTATATGATGGAAATTCATAAATATCTTGTATACATTGAAAACTCTTAAATTATGCTAATGCGAACAAGTAAGTTAATTTTACAAAAATTATAACTTTCGGTAGCTTAAATGCTGAACCTGATGCACTATGCAGCTGAGTTATGTCTTCTTGGTTTGGAGTTCCCTATTTTTTTCACTTTTCTTAAATCTGATATTTTAATTATGTATTCAACTTTTCCTTATCATAAAAAAAACATTTTCTTCATTAAGATTAGAATAAAAAAAAATGTGTTTATCTAAATGCGTTTTCCTATATGTATTCTGCCCCACCAGTGGCCAAGAGGTTCTGCTCTCGAAGCTGGTAGACGGGAGGTGCTGGGTTCGAACCCAATCGCGCCCGTCGGCCTAATCGTTTCGGAGTTTTCGTGGTTTTCTTCGAAACCTTGCATTTCCAAGCGTAAATACGCGTTAGGTTCCCTTAGAATGACCCCCACGAAGGGCACTCCCCCCTTGGGGCCTATATCCCTCGTGTTGATAATTGGCCATCATAAACACAACCAACCAACCTATATGTATTCTAAATGTAAAATTTTTTAATGGAAATGTAAGAAAAAGAAGGGGATATGAAGCAACACTATATCAGACACTCGGTCTCTCTTTGGCTTAATCAGACCTGCTTAAATCTAATTATTAGAAATATTGTTACGAATATAGAAAAACATTTTAGCGTGTTTTTTTCATTATCAAGGTGCCATGAAAAAATGAGGTGCGGCACACGGAAAAGTTTCTTACTTAATTAGTGGCACTGGCTCTTCTTGGAATTTTACGTGCACAGGGAAAACCTAGCATCCAATTAAAATTAATTGCTCAAAATTTGTTTCTCACTTTAATAGCTATTAAAATTAAGTGAATGAGGATTCAGGAAGAATTTAAAGAAAAGTGACCTTAAATTTATTCGAATACAACAATGTCCGTGGACATTTCCACTTTTAGGGTAATGGAAATAAAATTCTCGCTTTAAAAGTAGGCGGTGCATGAATTAACATGTGACGACACTTTGAAGAGGGAAACTTTTTCGCACGGATTTACCACCCTCTTCATAAAAAAAAGTTCTTGCAGTTCATGAATCAAGCACAAATAAGATTTCTATTCAGTTAAAACATGGAAGTTTATATTAAAAAAAAGCTTTTATAGCAATAATAAATAAAATACTTCCTAAGCCAATATAATTATAGTCTGGTTGTAATCTTGTAAGTGGTATGGCCGTATTTTTTCCGTTTCTGCAAAACAAATTAAATCGGCAGTTGGCAGAAATATTGTAAACATAATTGAATTGCAAGGTACTTAAATTTAAAATGAAGGTATAGGGTGTCTTTTAGAAACAAACAGGGAAAGACATTTAAAATTAACATTATTTTACGAATATTTTTAGAAAAGTGCTGAAAATCTCTTATACACTGAAAGAATGTTTCAAAAAATTCAAACCCAGCTGGAAATTTGTTATTTTAAAATGAAAATACACTCATGACATCAGTTTCTCAAGTAAAAACTATGGATTCGAATTTCGAAAGTTATTGAACGGCTATCGAAGTTTAAATTTGAGTGTAAAATGTGGCTGCTCGATAAAAGTAAAGGAAATTTCAATAGAAGATATAAAAGAAATAGTGTTAAATAGGAATTAAATTATTCAAATAATCCTTTTAATTGAAATAAGTTATCAAAATATGAATAAAATCAACATTAACCCCTAATCATATGTTATTTTTCAACGGAAGTATTTTATGTACTTCCTGCTCATTGGCATTTTAAAATGTACCTACACACGCAAAAAAAGTAAAACAAATTACTATCGAAGATATAAAAAAAATAATGATAAATATGAAATTAAGTTATTCAAATGATTTTAAGAACTGAAATTAATTATCAAAATATGAATAAAATCAACATTATCTCCTAGTCATAAGTTATTTTTGACAGTAAATTCTTCTATGTACTGCATGCTCTCTGTGTTGTTAATAATATATTTGAAAATGCTGCTTTATTTCTAATATGACTTCCTTTTTTTTTTCGAAAAAGATCACTTTTCATTTATATTTAACACTTTTTCATTTTCTTTCCGTTTTAGTCATGACATCATTATTAATATTAAATCGATTCTAAACTTAACTAACATTCAAGATTTATGCACAGTAAAATATATTTTAAATATTCGTTTAAAATATGACGTTATATTAATCTTCTTTTGAACTCTTGAAAATGTTAATTTAATTTTCATCTTGCTTGTTTAAAGTTTGCGATGAAAATTACATTCCACAAAAAAAAAAAAAAAATCCATATTTTTAATTTTTGGCAATTGTAAAGAAAAATGGCTAATATTCATAGGGAAATTGTTCCTTAACTCTCAATGAAAATAATAAAATTTGTAATAAGATAAAATAATATTTGAAGAAAGAAAATACAAAACAACTTAAAAGCTTTTCTGAGTTTTTAATTGATCTATATCCATTTAAAACATCCGTTTCGACGTTCACTTTGGCCAAACATTCACACACATTATCACATTTATAATATTAAAATTTGGATTTTTATTTGTAAAAGTTTTGTTCACTACCTGCATATTAATACAATTACAAATTTTAATTTTACAAAAAAATAACTTATACTTCACAAAATAAAAAATTACGTGAAATTCATATATGTAGAAAAATGTTCATTTAGCAGAACTTCAATTTTCCTTGTTATTTCCACTCGCTTAAGATTTATTTCTTTTATCAAACAACTTTATATTCTTTCCTAGTTCTTGTAATTTATGGTTTTTTATATTTGCTACAATATTTCTGAACAGTATAGATATTTATCAAGAAGATTTCTTAAAGTGTATTCTTAAAAAAATACTATTATTTGCGAAACTTCCTGAAACATTTATTGATTCATTTTTAAATGTAACACGTAACTCTTGCAGATATGACTAATTTATAAAAACGAGCATATATATAAACATCTTATTATGTAAAAGAGTTCGTCACATTTAGAAACAAATGCCTAAACTATACTTAACTGTAATATGTTTCATAATCGGTGTTATATATATTATTTAAAGTGCGTTACAATTGCTCGGTTACAAATATTACAAATAACTAGATGGTGCCAGTCAAGATTTGACGGTAAATAACTTGAATGTTTCATTAGAAAATTCTTGAATTATTTAGTTGCTTTTTAAATTAATTATTGAACGACGAATTTCTGCATCACATAAGTGATTCCTATTTCTTTAAGGCGATAGTTGGTGCTGTCAGTCTAACCTATTCAATGAAGTGAAACATTTTTAAGTTTATAATTTACAACCAATTATCTTGCTTTTTATCAGTAATTTACATAAAAATATTGGGTAGAACATTATTTTTACGTACAAAATTCTCATTTAAAAAAAATAATATTTATTTAATTTTTTTATTTGCATGACCATTATATAAATTTAAAAAGCATCGATAAAAACGCCAGAATAATCAAACATTCAGCAGACTAATTTTGGTAACATTTAGCGTGGTCTCAGTGCCTGAGGACGCCTGAAGTGTAATTCTAAAAATATGGAAGTCCGTGCATTAGTTCTAGAGATATGATTATCGCAAAAACCATGTAAATCCTGCAAAATGCAGCATAGCAGCAACACCTGCTGGGTGATTTACACTAAAACTAAATCAGCAACAATTACGTCTACGTCTCACTGAATCTGAACTTTCACGAAAATCCGTTCATTAAACTTTGAGACAGATATATTGCGAAAATATTGAAAAAAGCAGATCAGCAGCGCCCCCTGTCACCCGTTTTACAACAAATTAAGCACCAATATTTTTCAAGGTATACGTAAATCTGAAGTTTCATAAAAATTCGTGCATTACTTCTTGAGATAGAGCAATTGTGGAAATCGTGAAAATAGCAGCAAAGAAGCGCCACCTGTTGAGATATATGCTCCAAAATCTAATCAGCACCAATTTATATCAAGGACTAAGTAAATATAAATTTTTATTAAATTCCGTGCATCAGTTCTTGAGATAGAGCGCCCACAAAATTTGTATCCCATACATACAGACAGACAAACAGGGTCACAAACTCACAGGCAGACATTTTGTAAAAACATCTTTTTCGGAATCTTTGACCCCTAAAACATGTAAATTCGTCGAAAACCGGAAGTCGAAAAATTTTCACGAATCCAATACTTTGTTCTTGTAAAGATAGGAAAAATTAAAAACAAGAGAAAGAATTATTTTTTTTTCAATAAAATTCTTTGATATTTTGTCACATATAACGTGTAATTCTTGCTAGGAGGATATATATTTGCAGAAAAATAAAAATTACAACATACAAAATTATTAAAATCTTCTTGTGATAAATCGTTACATTTCTTTTGCGATATTTGTTAAATTTATAACAATACATGAAGTAATTTGGAATGCATATATTCATATTATTAAAAATTAAAAAAAAACAATTCTCTTTTCATACTGCTATTGAACCGCTATTTTCTAAGAATAATCTTCTAACTAGGATTTCCCTCAGAGGGGGCAGTCTGAACGATGTTAGTGAGAACGTAGATTTAATAATAACTTGTGACAAGATTAGAAAATGAGAGGCTATCTTTAATTGACAATATGTGGCCTGTCTGAAAATATTCAACCTTTGAACGAAATGTATAAGTTTCATGACAGGTTTGGTACCCTTATTCATTTCCAGGTAGGCCCCTTGCACCTCCACACATTTAGCCCACCGTTCGTTCCACTGCAGAAAATACTTCTGGCAGGCATTTTTTTTTTTTTTTTTTTTTTTTTTTTGGAATGATGTTCAACTCCGCCGTCGCATTCTACATATCTCATCTTTACTTTAAAAACGGGATCCTTTTAATGGCAACTTCAATTTCGGAAGCCACCAGAAGTAGCAAGGAGTCATGTCTGAAGAAGCGTCTGAATTTGGCGAACACTGGCATTCCATATTTTGCCAAGAAAGCCTTAATCAGGTTCGATGAATAAGCTGTAGAATTGATGAATCTTACGAATTGTTTCGCTTTCAGGATCACTCAGCTTTGCTAAAATTTCATACAGTACCTTTTTTCAACCCTTTCAGTCATCTTGAGAGAAATCAAAATCCGAAGCATACGTATAACAGCACCTCCCTCGGTGGAAGGAGGCAACGACTGACTGACTCGAATTCGTGAAAAAAAAAACTGAGACATGCGAATTAATCCTTCTGTTTCCAATGTGCACAGTGAGCCGCCTTCGAATAAATATTGCACGTGGTAAAATAAAAATCTGATATTTATCAAACAGACTTGCCACAAAATCAGAGGATGAAAAGGATCAAATTGAATGGTAGAATTACCAAATACTATAATAATATAACATACACTGTATACACTATATATATATATATATATATATATATATATATAATATACACTGTTTTAAAAAAATGCAAACCTACAAGACAGCCGTACATGGGTATAAAATTGGAAGCGCGCAATACATTAAAAACAATAAGGAAAATAAAACACTAAAATATCTTATATCGGAATTTTTATTTCTTGAAATGATGTCAAAAACATAAACAGGCGTTCCGCGCCAATTTGTCTCCCCTTAAATAACAAAAAAAGTTTGATGGGAATGAAGGATTTTTATATGGTGTGCGGTCCACTCGAATAGTTATGAATATATGTTTTCATGTATGCGATGAGATTGTCAATAAGAGTTTAGGGAATTGTATCTTAAAAAGTGATACATAAAGTCCCGAACACGTCAACAGAGGCATGCGATGTCGTTCGGGTGTATTACAGATACACTCGATCGTATTTAAATAATGAGTGTATGCTGGCCACTATTTACACTCTATTGTTTTGTTTTAAAATATATTCTCGACAAGGTGAGCTATATTATGTGTTAGCATCATTAAACGGCACAATTTAAATAAAATAGCACAATTTATGACACATCTGAAACGCTTCGTCTGCATAACCTTTGAGCTGTGAAACTGTCATTTCGAGTAATTTACAAATCCGTTTGTATTTTTCCAACAAATCATGCAAGCTAAAATACGTCAATATTAACCCTATTAACAAAAAATACCCGAATAAGTTACTATATAAAAATTCGTATAATGGCTAAGAAAATGACCTTATGATTAAATAGCTAGATTAATAAAGCTGAAAAAATATTGCATATCAAATTTAAACAGACGCTTTCCTCTATTAGAGGCTTTGACGAGAGAGAGAAAAGCCCAGAGAAGTAACGTATTGACAAGTAATTTCGTGCAAACGATTCGCTGTTTCATGCCGACATTTATTCAATGTTTACACAACTTATTCAATGGTTAGATAACTAGCTACCCATTTTGTTGGATTAAGTTGCATGTTTGGTGGGGTGATGTAGTTTTATTAAATATTTAAAGTTTCTATACCTAACAATGCAAACGAATGGTAATTTAGAACGGTTTTCCTTCATTTCATCTTTTTAAATTTTGTATCTTTTAGAATTATTCTTAGCCATTTTACCATTTACATCTTAAAAGTATCCCGTTCAAAAATTTCAACACGAAAATTTTTTGTTTTAGGTCAGCAGTGGTACATAAAAGAAAAATCAAAAGTTTTTAGATCAGAAATTTTAAGAAATTGTTCTATTGAGGGTATTTACGTCTTATAAGCAACATTCATGCAATTTTTAATAGTTATATTGCTAATAATTCCATGTACTTTGTTATTTAGATCACCTTTTGAACTTTGTCCGCTTCATTTAGACTTCTTAATTTCGATTTTTTTAGAATTCGTTCTAATGTGTGCATTGTAGTTTGAATTATTTCTATAACGAGCATTTAGATCATATAAGTTACTACCATTACTACCATGCCCAATTTTAAGTTTCTAGACCAAACAGTATTAGATCTTTTCTTCTGGTGCATCCTTTTATTTATTTATTTATTTATTTATAACTGACCGGCATTTACAACTTAAAAGTGATAGCCATGTGAAATTTCAAAATTTCTAATAATCAAATCCAAATAAATAATTCCAATATTCCAAATTATCCAATAACTTCAATTCCAAATAAATCGTGATTTAGAAACTTTCTAGAACATTTTACGTTTATTTCTAACTTTGAAATTTCGGACCTTGTAAAAAACGTTCGTAACGACTACTTCAATCTTAAAAGAAACCACCGCACATAATTTCAAATTTTTAGCCCAAACAATATCTCAGAATTCGCAATTTCAGAACTTTTCTGCTCCTGCACCAATGGAGGTGGTTGTACCGACATAAAATACAGTCTTTGTTGGAGCAGAGATGGTCACCAGCATTTTCAAACCATTATTTATTAAATCAGCTAGGTAGTTTCAGAGATTACATTCCACAAACACATAAACGTTACTACTTTATAATATTAGCATACACGTAGATAAAGGAGCCGTTTAACTTTTATTATATAGAAACATAAATAGTTTATTTAATACGCGTTAGAAAATGTATTTATTAAAATACATACATAAACAGGTTTAATACTTCTTAAATATTATTTTCATAGTCGTTTATTTCATTTGACAATTATTTGATTTATTTTGTTTATTTGATGCATAGCCGCATTTACTTCCATTCAAAGAAATGTAAATCACAACTAACCGCCCTTAAATACCCTTAAATTAATAGAATACCTTAAGCTAAATCTGGATTGGTTGATTTTCTATAAGCAAGTAAACCCTATTGGTTTACAATGGAAGTCTGTGGGAATTTGGCGAAATATTAGAGATATCGGCTTTAGCCAAATATGGCGATATATCGGCAAGTTGGCGACAAACTTGGCGGCATTTGGGGACAGAACAGGGTCTCCATATGGTAACCCCCTTATAGGTATGGTGAAGCATTAAATGCTGTTGAATAACCAATGAGGAACGTTTCATCAAGGCATTCGGGCGTTACCATTAAACAATTAACAAATAATCGCGATTTCTGTCCCACGTACCATAGCGGAATATATATATATATATATATATATATATATATATATTTATTTATTTATTTATTTATTTACCAACACTATGCTAAAAAAAGGTTATGCATGATTGTCGCTGTCTGACTACTTAGCATGTGTGCTTTTCCACCTACCGAGCTGGTCATCATCTTAGCAAATTCAGATTTTTATGATTCTAATTAGAACAATTCCTACTTATTTGAAATTTTCCTAAGAATTATTCTCGAAAAATTTCTGACTTTTTAAAGTTGTCATGAAGTATTTTTGGTACTACTTAATTATCCCCTTGACCAGTTTCGTCAAATTATATAAGACTACAAACCACTGGCAAAATTATACAAATTGACATAATCTTTCCTTTTAAATAACGAAAGAACAAATAAATTATAATAACATTAATAAAAATACAAATACAACGTCGAAATAAAAATCACGTAAACACGTGTAACTTGCTAAAACTCAGATGAATGTGACACTTATGATCAACCATTATTGACATTTAATCTTATAGTTTGGCGATAGATTATTGGCCGACGGGACAATAAAGTACTACCGTTTTATAAATATTTTACTATGAAGTTGTTTGCCATCAAGATTTGACGGATTCCATCTAGTTTCATACAAATTACTAAAAAAAAAAAAAAAAAAAAAAAAAGCGGAAGAAGAAATGATGCTATAATCAAAAAGTTTTATTTTATCATCAAAGAACTGTTTCTAATTTGCACACGCGAAATGTAAAAGACGCTATATGGTGATTCAAAAATTATGCTACAGCGATTATCGCAAAATATCAAATACTAAGATATTTTGGGTTATTTCTTTTAAATAGAAAAAAAAAAAAAATCCATATTTATTTACCTGTTTAAATTGGTTTTATTATCTATCTATATTATAAAGAACAAACATATCTGTGCGTAACGCATACGTCATTCTGCGAATGGCAACATTTGAAATTTGAATGAAATTTTGGTTATGCAATTTTCGCAAGAATAAATATTTAAACTTTAAAACATCGCACATTTTCAAGTTTTACATCATCGTATAGGAGAAAAAAATGTACTTTTAAATGCAATTTGTTTGAAAGTTGTATCTCAATTTATATTTGAGATATTATTATTATTATTTTTTTTTTGTAGTTTTTAATACCATTTTTTTAATCGTGGCAACAAAAGTACTCCATTTCTATTGAAAGTAAAGAGAAAATAGTCAAAAATAAGAGATTATTGCATCTCTTTTTTTACCATTTTCTTACAAAACCTGAAAAAAAGTTGAAATTAAAATACATGCTATGTCAACATTTTCATCTGTTATTCCGCGATAATGACGTCATATGCATAATTTTATATAGATGAAGTTTAAGATTGAATTGTAAAAGTGGATTGTTTTAGCGGATGCAAATGACGTCATTTTATAAAAAAAAGCGTGTAATTTAATTCTTAAAACTGAAATATGTTTTCTAGAAGTGTGTCATTTTCATCCAGGCTGCGTTCTCAAGTTTCTGTCTAAAATTCTCTGGAGTAATAAAATTTTAATGCTATTCTTTAGGACATTCTACTACAATTTTATCAAAATAAAATAATTTGCTTAATTTAATTTTTCATAATTTTATATAATCTACTAGGGGGCTCTGCACCCTGCAAGCTACGCTCACCAACCCTCGTTCAGACATCGCAGAATCTAAAATCACGCTAATTTGATCGTTTTTTAAAAGATTAGAGAAGATCGAATTAAAATCAGAAACCTATAGCGATCTCCTTGTAAACGGGTTTTCATTCAATTCCCTTTGATTGCGAAAATTTAAGGCCAAATCAGTTGCTGTTAAGACATTCAATGGTTGTTTCCGTGTTTGATTAAAGAAGATCAGTTAAACATTTCAAATGAAGCTAAAATAAAATGAATTAAGTAAACAGAGTCTTAGCAGACCGGTACTTTTTAATAGCGTTATAAAACGATTGACATAATACAATTTACTACAATAACTACAATTTACTGCTTTAAACCCTTCAAGGGCGGTAGTTCATTTTTGGACCACTTAATTTTAATTCTTAAATGCCAAATTGGCACCAGAATATTGGAATGAAAAATTTCCTTTTATTAAGTAAGTGAACAAAAGCATTTTCGTATTTCGAAATTTGTTTGTAAATTCCGGTGCCATTCACTGATTTCAACATTTTAGGAATAGAAGTACCTTACACCTGAAAGGGTTAAACGCATATTAATGTATTTATTATTTTAAAGTTTCCTTTCTATTTTAATATTCATGTGTAAATACAATTTTCTAGACATAATTTTCAATATTTTCCTGCTTTTAACTCATATTCATTTAATAGTAATTTTAGGTTTTTTTCTGTTTTTAATAGGCATGTGTAAGTAAATTTGTAATCGTTAGAAATATTATTCTTTGCACTGTTTTTAGAATTGAAAACAATCTCTATTATAATAGCCTAAGTCATGCGACTATCATCAACAGTTCCTTCGCTTTTCATAAGAAAGGTTTCCATTTTGATTAAAGAATCAAAGTTAATTTTTCGAAAAAAAACTACATAAAAGTTGCCACAATCGCAAAGAATTCTTGGTACTTTTATGTTAGCCGGGTTCAAATGTCGCCAATAATCTTTTTTGGTATTTTTCCGTTATATGGACACCATGCCAAAATGTATGCTAATACGCTAATTATTTCTACCCTGATCGCGAAAAGGATTTTTATAGTAAAACATGCGAAACATTGTGATTTGCTATTATTTGCTATACTTTATTTTATAACAGTTATTTGTTCATTTATTTTAAGTATATATTTGTGATTTAATAAAATAGTTCATAAAAGTCTGTAGTTTCCAAATGTTATATTTTTAAAAGACTGACTTTACTATCGACAGTGTTCTTTCTTTTATTTTTCAAATGTTTCAATTCACATGATTTTCATTTTGCGCCAACTATTACGCGTGGCGGCAATGGTATCCGTAAACAGAAAATTACCATTTTTTTTTTTTTTTTTTTTTTTTTTTTGTTTTGTTTTAACTCATAAGTTAGCATATTTTTTTATTTTTTGAGTAGTAAATTAAAACGGTACTACCTGGTTATCCCGCTGACCAAAAATAAATCGCCAGACAATAAGATTAAGCGATAATAGTGGTTGATCGAAAATGTAATATTCACTTGACTGTAAGGAAGTTACACGTGTATACGTTTCAAGTGATTTTTATTTCGACGCTTTATTTGTATTTGAATTTTTATACTTATTTATTTCTTTTTTCGTTATTTAAAAAAAAAAAATGCGTCGACTTGTATAATTTGGCGATTTATATAATTTTGCGTTATTGGTCATTTGCTTTGAATTTTAAATTAAATGTTATGATTCGTTGATAAATATTTAACACAGATGTCATATAAGCACCGGGTGGGCGTAATTTTT
Source organism: Maratus speciosus (assembly GCA_963932465.1). Classification (NCBI taxonomy): domain Eukaryota; kingdom Metazoa; phylum Arthropoda; class Arachnida; order Araneae; family Salticidae; genus Maratus; species Maratus speciosus. The sequence continues at coordinate 75,558,778 of OZ010786.1, read as the reverse complement.
TTTAAGACAATTTGGTGAAAACCTCGTTTTCGAATACCAGTTTTATATGTATATTTAAATTATTTTTCTATTATTTTAAAAATGAAATAACAATAAATAAAAAAAATAAAATAATTAATAACTATAGGACAAAGCAATTTATCACACTTTTTTCTTAAATAAAAAGAAAATAAATGCGAATAAACATTTATTGATGAATAAGCAACAATAGCCGGGTTACCATGTCAGGCGAAATAACGCCATTGTGGCGACAATTAGGTACACCGGTGCGTGTATGACATCTGAGCCTAATATTTTTCTTTTCGTTTCGTTTAAAAACAGAGAAAGAAGTGTAAGCCATTAATTTTAAATGTTTTTTTTTTCTTAATGAAAATTTTGTATTAAATAAAATGATAACGAAATAAAAAAAAAAGCATTGTTCCTAGCATAGATTTAAGGGAGGCCCAACTTGGTCGCCAAATTAGTTTAAAATTATAACCTCTTTTCAAATGCGATAAAAAATATCTGTTATGATTGAAATTTGAGTTGCCATCATTAGAAAAATTTATATAAAATTAGAAAAAAAAAATAATATTTCGAAAACTAATTCGAATTTAAAAATTCCAATACCAATATTGAAATCTGCCGATCAATATTGATTTTTGTGTTAATTTCATCGCAAAGTATTCCATATTTTAGGAGAAATCGGCGTGAAAAATAATCAGTTGTTTAATCAGTCGATTTATACTTCCGTTTCATAATTTCGTTTAATTAGGATTTTATATATATACTAGGGGGTCGTACCGGGCTTCCCGGGTTAAAGAATATAAGTGATTTTTTTTTTTTTTTTATTGAAAACTAATAATTTTTTATATACAATAAATGTTGACCACTTACATTAAAAAAAAGCAAATTTCATATGGAAAATACGAATTATACAATCAAATAAGTTTTTGAAATTTATCAAAAGCGATATTTTCTTATTAGCCGCATGATAAGAGTTATTTGCCAAGATTGTGCTACTTATAACACCCTTTTATATTCTGATAATTTCAGAGCTTATACATGTCTGGTAAATTTGTGTTTTATTTATATTATTTTATTTATTTATTCATAGGGAAGTTTTTTAAAATGGATATCAGCCGTAAGAAAATGATGAACTCTTTATTCAATTTTTACTATTAGTTCACACTCTCCCTATATATATATATATATATATATATATATATATATATATATCTTGTTAAAATTTTCAATCTTTCATAAAATGCTTATTATTTATCCTATCAAGTTGAAATAAAATTTTTTAATCTTATACTGGATGACAATTGATGTTAATACGGTTTTTTTCAAATATTAATTCATTAATTAAATTTTAATTAATTAATTTTAGTTTTATATGGGGACAAAATGGCGGCCATTGGTTATTGAACAGCATGTAATGCATCTTCATATGTATAAGGGGGGTTACCATAGGCGGGACACAGTTCTGTCGCCAAATACCGCCAATTTTGTCGCAAACTTGGCGATATATCGCCAATTGTGGCGACCAAAATGAGTCGCCAAAAGTGACGCCAACTTGGCGATATCTCTAATATTTTGCCGAATTCCCATAGACTTCCATTGTTAACCGATAGGGTTTATTTGCTTATAGAAAATCAACAAATTGAGATATTTTAATGCAACAAAAACTAGTATTAGCTTAAGTGGATATATTAAATTTTTCTTTGATGACCTAAGTAGGAATTGACTTTAAAAACAAAATTTTTATATTACTTGTTTTGTTTTAAGGGCAAATTGATTAATCTTCCTTAATCAAGCTCCGCGTGATATAGATAAATTTGAAAAATATTTCATGCTTTAAAATTGTTTTTAAAACCGTAGACAATCAGTAAACTGAGATAAACTTTGCAAACAAATACCATTTGAAACAAAATCTCATTTGGTGACCTAAAAATTTAAATTGTACGATTATAAATACATTAGATTTGTGTTTTTTAAATATTATTCTTTTATTTGTTTATAAAAGAAGTATTAATTTCGTTAATTTGTCTTTCACAAATATGTTAGATTGGTGGTTTTTTTAATATTATTCTTTTATTTGTTTATAAAGGAAAAGTTAATTTCGTTATGCAAAAACAGTCAGAAACAAATCTTGAAAAATGTTTATTGCTTTATGTGTAAAATGTTTATTATTATTATGCATCGAAACCGGCACGTGATAAGATAAACTTAAAAAAAAAATCATGCTTAAAATTAGTTTAGAAAATATAATACATCAGTCAATGAATACAGTTTTTAAACAAATTGCATTTGAAAGTAATTTTTTTTCCTTATGCGACGAAAATTGAAAATGTACGACGGTTAGAAGATTAAAAAATTGATGTAGCGAAAATTTCAAGACAGAAATTTGATCGTGAAGTGTTGCCATTCGCAAAATGATGTCAACGTTAGGCGTATCCAACCCTAAGGCGACACATAAGACACGTCGCTTGAATTCGCTGGAAAAACTGGTTTAAAACACATTTGAAACAACTTCGTTCTTTGTTTCTACCGGTTTATGCGCTACATGTTTCGGCTTCATGTCGCTTGTCGTCTCAGTGTGGGATGCCCCTTACGCACAGATACGTTTGTTCTTTATAATATAGATACCTAATCAGAAAAATATAATAAACATCAGTTATTAGGATGGGGTTATCAATTGAGGCTCTTATGCTTGTATACCCGGAATGAAAACAGCAATTTTCATCTTTTGAAAATTTGCATACGCACTACTCATATCCATATTCATCATTTAAAAAAAAAAAAAATGTATTTTGTTTGATCATTTAAAAATCATTTTAACTCAAAAGTTGAAGTCACGATTGTCAGCAACATCTTTTATGTGAACAGACGCACTCTTTACTTGAGATTCTAATCTCAATGCCTGTGAGTAAAAATTTCCGTAATTTATGTTTTTTAGACGCATTTGTGCTAAAATGTTTAGTTTTATCTAAGAAAATGATCATTTACTTATAAGTATGACTTCATTTTCACTTACATAAGCATTTTGCCTATTGTCTGAAGATTAGTATCAGTTCACATGCAGAAGAAAAAACAATATAGTATATGTATGAGGAAAAATGCGTGTTATCAAAAGCGGTATGCAATTTTCCGTTGTTATCTCCCTAATATAATATTCTGCTACTAATGGGATTTTGCGCCACTAAACCCTATACTACAATTTTGAATTTTTATCAGAAAATAGCATGAATAAAGTTAAAAATACATCATTATTTCTCTCTTGTCTGTAATAATGAAAGCTATCTCATTTTCATCATTTTGAAGAAATTTCATAAAATAGTTTTAAAATTTAAATATAAAAGTGGGAGTTTAAAAAAAAAGACAGTGCGACTAATTCATCACATCTACAAAGGAAGAGCTTTCAGTTAAAAAAAAAAAAAAAAAAAAAAAAAAAAAAAAATATATATATATATATATATATATATATTAGTAAATTTGGTTCAGCAGAAAGATCACGACAGATGACTAAAAAACACACTTGTGTTTTAAATATATAGATCATAGAAAATTAGAAAAAATCAAATTAAGCAAATTATGTTATTTTGATAAAATTATAGTAGAATGTTTTAAAGAATAGCATTAAAATTTTATTATTAGAGAGAGTTTTCTACAAAAACTTCAGGAACACGATATTATTTTAAACCACGAATTATTTGTTTGCTTGTCTAACTCGGCGAAGCAAATCCATCTAGGCGAGAATCACAAATTTCTGTAATATAAATTGCTATTTTTTGCATGCCACCTCTCTTTTATAAAGACACTCTAAATTTTTGTAAAACATTGCATTATATCAGTGTGCGATTTCGATTACATTATTTCCAAAAGTGAAGCATTTTCACCTGTGAAGAATTTCCAAGCAGCTGGGCTGTGAAAATGACGCACTTCTTCAAAACATAATTCAGGTTTAAGAGTTAAAATACACGCTTTTTTATATAATGACGTCATTTGAATCCGCTGAAGCAATCCACTTTTACAATCCACTCTTAAACTTCGTTTATAGAAAAGTGTGCCTATGACGTCATTATCACGGAATAACAGACAATATTCTTGACATAGCCCCTATTTTAATTTCAACTTTTTTTCCAGGTTTTTTGAGAAAATGGCAACAAAAAGATACAGTATCTCCTATTTTTGACTATTTTCCGTTTACTTTCAATGACTTTCAATAGAAATGAGGTACTTTTGTTGCCACGATAAGAAAAATGGTATTAAAAACTACAAAAAAATTTAATACCTCAAAAATAAATTGGGATACAGCTTTCAAACAAATTGCATTTAAAAGAGCATTTTTTTCCTTATACGACGGTGAAAAAAAATTAAAATGTGCCATCTTTAGGAGTTTAAAAATTTACAACAGAGAAAATTGCAAAACAAAAATTTTATTTCAAATTTCAAAGTATTGCCATTCGCAAAATGAGGTATGCGTTATGCACAGATATGTTTGTCCTTTATAATATAGATAGGGTAGATATATTTCAAACACAAGTGTACTTTTTAGTCAGTTGCCCTGATCTTTCTGCTGAATCAATTTTATTAATAATTTTTTAACTAAGCTGTTTATTTATAGAATTGATTGATTGCACTAGCTGTTTTTTTTTAAATATTCCACTTTTATATTTTCATTTTAAAAGCATTTTAGGAAAATTCTTGAAAATGGGGTGAAAATTAGATTGCTTTCATTATTGCAGAGAAAAGAGAAATAATGAGGTTTATTTAATTTTATTTATGCCATTTTCTGATAAAATTCCAAAGAGTTGATAAAAATTTTTGTATATACGGATTGGTGGTGCAAAATCCCACTAGGGGCATAACATTGTGAATGGAAAATGACGTACTGCTTTTGAAAACACGCATTTTTCCTGATAAATTTTCCATTTTGTTTTATCTTCAGTTTCAGACATTAGGCGAAATGCTTATTTAAGTGAAAATGAAGTCATATTTAAAAGAAAACGATCATTTTCTTAGATAAAACTGAACAATTTAACTCAAATTCGCCTAAAAACATAAATTACGGAAATTTTTACTCTATGGTACTGGGCTTAGAATCTCAATTTAAGAGTGCGTCTGTCAACTGTCAACTAAAACATGTTGCTAACAATCGTGGCTTCAAGTTTTGAGTTAAAATGATTTTAAAATGATGAAACTAAATACAATTTTTTTAAAATGATGAATACCGATATGAGGAATGCGTATGTAAATTTTGAGAAGGTGAAAAGGATGTCGAGTTTAGATTTCATCCGGAAAAAATTCTATGATCAAAACCGAATACATTTTGCTATTTTTCATTCCGGAATACAAAGCATAAGAGCTCCAGTTGATAAACTCATCCTAATAACTGATATTATGTTTGTTTTACTGATATATGTTATGTGTTTTACTGTTTATGTGTTTATATTATAAAGGACAAACGTATCCGTGAGGAACGCTGACGTAATTTTGCGAATACCGAGGCTAACGAAAAAGACAGCCTATCGCGGTGCATTCCACTTACCTTTTTCAAAGACCGCTGGAGTCACGTGATGCTCGAATGCACCAATGTAGGTGTACTAAAAGATCATCACGTCACTCTAGTGGTTATGTGAAAAAAGATACTTGGGATGCACCTCGGTAGCCGATCTTTTTCGTTAGCCTCAGCGAATAGCAACCCTTCACGATCAAATTTCTGTTTTGAAATTTTCGCTACTGCAATTTTTGAAACTTCTGACCATTGTACATTTTCAATTTTTGTCGCATAGGGAAAAAGTCTACTTTCAAATGCAATTTGTTTAAAAACTGCATCTTAATTGACTGATTTATTATGTTTTTTGTAAATAATTTTTAAGCATGATATTTTTAAATTTTACTTATCACGTGCCGGCTTCAATACATAATAATAATAAACATTTTGCACTTAAAGCATCAAGAAATGTTCAGCATTTGTTTCTGAATATTTTTGCATAACGAAATTAAATCTTCCTTTAAAAACAAAGAAATAAATTATGCTAAAAAAAAAAAAAAAACACACATATCTAACATATTTGTTATAGTACAATTTAATTTTTTAAATCACCAAATAGGAGAAAAAAATTTCAAATGGAATTTTTTTGCAAAGTACATGTCAATTTACTGATTGTCTATGGTTTAAAAAAAAAAATTGAGCATGAAATATTTTTTAATTTATCTATATCGCACGGATTACGAAAGATTAATCATTTTGCCCTTAAAACAACATAAAGTGTTCATCATTTTCTTACGACTAATATCCATTAAAAAAAACTTCCCTATGAATAAATAAATAAAATAATATAAATGAAACACAAATTTAATAGCCATGCAATTGGACTACACGCTTAAAACTCTTAAATGATCACAATATTAAAGGATGTAAGTAGCAAAATCTTGGTCAAATAACTCTTAGCATGCAACTGATAAGAAAATATCGCTTTTGATAAATTTCACAACTTTATTTGATTGTAATATAATTCATATTTTCGTATAAAAAATGCTCTTTAATGTTAGTGGACAATCTAAAAAAATTATTGCATATAAAAAATATTAATTTCCAATTTTTATAATATGCTTTCACCTATATTCTCTAACCCGGGAAGCCCGGGTAGCATCCTCTAGTATATATAAAAGCCGTTCTCTGTGTGTATGTCCTTTATACAAATCTTCAATTTTTGACCGATTTGCACGAAACTTCATGTACATACGTTTTAGAACGTGGAAAAGATTACTGTCTACTTAAAAAAATTATCATACCACTATTTATCCCTTTTTTCTACCACTTCCATAATTTAACATTATAGAAATATCTCTTTTTAAATATTTTTTAATTCAAACATTTCTTTCCTGTTGCCACACCCTAAAAAATGACACAATAATGTGAAAAAAATAAGGCGTGTATTTTGTATCTATTTGCCAATAAAAATTCAGACTTTCTTGCTATATTTTTGCACGTTTGATATTGGCGTCATTCTAAACAGAAAATTCACATTTCTTTGCATATAAAATAAAAACTTTAAGAGCGGGATAATAACGTAGAACCTCAATTTGAATATTTTTTTTTTAATTAAAACATCTATTTTAATACAAACAGTCAAATTTCATGAAAACAATTTAAGAATAAAAAAAGCAATTTAACAAATTACAACGATCATTTGGAAAATGATTTTTTCAAATACTAAAATTTAAGACATAAAAAATTGCACGGAGTACATTACGTACGCCATGAATTAAACATTAATAGTGTTATTACACGTAAAAATTGCAAGCGACGGAAATCATCTGCGACTCGTATTTGGTGTGAAATATTTATATGTATTCAGTCCTGTCCTATTTGTCTTTATTTATTTATTTTTTTTTTAATTGGCTTATTCCATTTTTCTTTTGCACGTGAAAATCTTACAAATTAAAATTAATTCTTTGGCAGAAATTGTTATTCATTTTTTTTCATTTTCATTAGTTGTTATCCACCTGAAACTTACGTATTATCCAAGCATTTCATTGGCTGTTCGGGAAACGGCTTTTCCATCGTCAGATTTCCAAGAAATCTGACTACCAATTTTAAATGAAATTCCATTCTTAAACTTCTAAACATCCGACAATATTAATTTTTACACCGTCGGATAGAAAAAAAAATGTACTTTTAAATGCAATTTATTTGAAAGCTGTATCTTAATTTGTTTCTGAGTTATGAATTTTTTTGTAGTTTTTATTACTTTTTTGTCATAGTGGCAACAGGAGGTATCCATCTCTGTTGGAAGTAAAGGAAAATACAGATTACTGTATAGACCAATCAGAAAACGAATAAAGTGCGGATTAAACAAAAAAAAAAAAAAAAAAAAAAAACCTTCAGCTATGCTTTTGATTTCCTACCCCGACGAGAACAATAACCATTTTCCCAAATTGTTAAAATAGAAAAAAGATATGGCTATATATGACGTCACATTCTATCAAATCTTTTCAACGCGTAATCAAACGCATTGTAAACATATGGCTCCTATATTTTGCTTACTACTTCGATTGTATAGTACAGCCATATCTTATAGCTATACGTTTTCGCTAAGTTGGTTTAGATTCAGTGCTAACATTTTCTGTGATTTTCAGCAAAAACAAAGCGGTTATTTACATTTTCAAAAAAATTCTTGACAGATGTCTTGATTTAAAATTGATGGAAAATGACATCATTTCATCTAATCATTGTAGATTTAATTTCAATAAAATTTTAGTAGCTACTACCTCATTTGGATGTATTTTTTTGCATTATCCCCCCGTATTGTGGGAGATATTGTAAACTTCTGTTACGCGCTCCAAAGAAAACATGTATTTTAATTTTAAAAGTTAAAAAAATTACCACAATGTCTCAAAAGAACATCCTTTTTCTGAATTTAAATTTCGCGACTTCCAAAATTAAAACTAAAAATGTGAGTTTTTCATAAACGTCAAGTTAAGGCTGTTCATAAAGTTAAGCCTGTTCTCAAATCCAAAGGAGCTATTTTCTGACATATTTTTTCATTAATTTTTGTTCGGAAACGCATGAAATTGACAGGAGTTCTTATTTAGAAACTATGTAATCGAAAGATAGTTTCCATATTTTGGGAAAGGTATAAGATCTTTCAGTTTGTGTTTTGAACTGAATTTTGGACGCAACAGTGCAATAAAGAGAAAAACCGGCCGTCACGCAGCCACAATTGCTCGTAACTCGATAAGTAATATATTTATGAAAAAGGGAAAACTCATTTCAATTCCAAATCGCTGTAATAGTCAGGCCTACAAATTTTAAGCCTTTACGTTTAATGAGTCAGAAAATGTGTCAGAAAGTTTCGCGTTGTTGATCAGGGAACTGGAGAAGCACCTTAAGCATTATTGAAGGTTAGTATTTTGTAATTAAGTTGCATGAAAGATAGTCGCTTAAAACATAAGTCATTCTATATTATTTTATACAAAGGTGCATGCCATAATAGGTGTCAGGCACACTTATTAAAATAAGAATACATTAGTGCACACCTACATTACTGAATATAAATTCGCAAATATACTTAGAGATAAAAATAGTTCTGCATTTTTCATTCAGCTAATAAGGCTACTCCTTCATAATTGGATTCACATGATTATGTAACTTTCCCCTATAATTCTATGACTAAGCAACGGAAAAAAATATGTTACGCGCTAAATTCTTCAATAAAAAACTAATAGTGCAAGTCGCATGGAAATCCGTTCTGAAGAATTCAAGTTATATTCACCCGGAACGAAATTCCCATTTGAATTTTATATACTTATCAGGTTATTTTGAGTAGTTTGATTTGATATCCGTTAAATTCGTGTTTTATTTTATTTTATTTTTGGCGTTTTAATTGAGTTTGCCAATTTAGTTATTGAATATTACGCGAACGCGCACAAATTCTGAATTATTTACAATGTTTTTGAACAATTGAGTTAATCTTTTGTATTTGGGTTGCAAGCATATTTAAAAAATATGCATGCTTAAAAATAAATTTAAAACCCATAAAAAATTTGTAAATTGAGATAAACATTACAAACTAATATTACTGAAAGTACTTTTGTTTTCTATTATACGTTGGAACTTTTTTCTATTCGACATTGTAAAAAATGAAATTGTGTGATGTGTAAAAGTTAGAAAAATTGCAGTAAAGGCACATTTTATGGGTTACGATTTATAGGGCACAATTTATGGGCGCTGACATAGTGTTTTTACTTTATAATGTAGATAATATCATACAAACGAGAATTTCACTAAGTGCTGCGCGATTTGGAGTATTTTTTTTTTTTCGTATTGTTTGGAAAATCACATATTTTTCTCTTACACTCGCCAAAGAAAACGTGTATTCTTCTATTAAAGATCAGGGATTTTACTATGGTTGCCAGACAATAACGCCATGGTTTTTGATTGTCTTTATAACGATTTGTGGATGGGAATGCACAAATTTCAGTTATTGTGTTTGCCGTATTATTTCGTTTTAATTTATTTTACCTGAAAGGCTCCTTATAATTGACACGGGCGAAGCCGGGTAGTTCTGCTAGTACTGTAATATGACTGCGTACGTAATTTCTTTGCCCCGTGTGCTGTAATCCGTTTTTCAACGAAAACTTTCAGCCACTGAAAATGACATACACTAAATTTCCGTGAAGTATATAGATAAATTGTCTTTTTATCAGTTTTTTAATATAATTTTTAAACGGTTTGGAACTTATTTTTGATAGTAGGTGTATTCAGTAGGATACCCTCATAGGTACCTTCTGGTGCAATCAGATACGAAATCCGAAAAATATTTTTTGAGTTATGCTTGACGAAAGGTTTTTATTAGGCATTCTTTTAGTAGGCATGGTGTTAATATCCATTGTAGCTGTATGTGGCCTGAAACTATTATTGCGCTGTGCATTAGCTTCGCTTCGTTCAGACAATTATTGAATCGAAGAATTTCTATCATTAAATAAAGACAAGGTTTTTTTTTTTTCTCTTCAAAAAGTGGAATTTAAATTCTGGTATGTATGAATTCTGTGTTTTGTTCTTCATTTACACTGTATTATATCGTAAATAAATTAATATTTTCTTAAATATCAACAAAACGAATATTTGCGGAAACATATAAATTTTTAAAGAGTTTAACTTAACTTCTTTAATTTAGTTTAATTGAGGGCACTTAATTTGTGCAAATTTGTGCAAACGTAGAGTATTAAAAGATTGTTCTTTTGACATTTACTGTTGTAATGAGAATCAAGTGCAATATGAACTTTTGCTTTTAAAATTTTCATGCAAATGACCTTAAACATATTAGGTCTCCTCAAAAAGAAATATATATATATATATATATATCATTAAGACTTTCAGTTTATAAAAATACCAACTTAAAAAAAGTACTGTCTGAAACTTCGAAACTTGTAAGTACTTCTTCAGAAATCTTTTCACACGAAGATATATTTTTAATTATCTGACAAAACTTTATTTTTATTTGACAGATCCCATTTAGGAATGAAGTGGATTTTTTTATGTTTTGTCTTGAAAAATATTTTTAACTATAAGTAATTAAAAATAATGTAGTTTCCATTCTTCAAGTTAAAAAAAAAAAAAAAAAAAAAAAAAAAAAAAAAAAAAAAAAAAACCTCATTTGAATTTTTTTAATTATATTGGAAGTAAAATTATTTTCATTGTATTTTTTAAAGTAAATGTATCAAGTTAATGAGTAGTTACATTGATAAGATAAAGATTACTTTTATAAATTTACTAGTGTAATTAGTTATTTTGAGCTTTTTATATTTTAAAATATATGTGTATTTAGTTGTTATTTTGTTATAAAAAATATTTTCTGACAAATCTGAAACGCATCTTAGTGATAGATAGCTTAAGATTAATGTTAAAGTTTAATTAATCTCGTTTTCAATGCGATTTTCAGTTATTGAACAGTGGAAGAATCTGAAATCATGTCACTTCAGTGTCACAAATGACCAAATACGCAGTGTCTCATCTGTGGTATCTATCAGCAGAGAAGCACGATACAATCGTAATTATTATACGCTGCTTTGTGAATCATATATATATATGTATAAAGATATATTTAAAATTATTATTTAAATTTTGCTGGCTTGTTGTCGTGTGATACGGATTTTTTTTTAAATTAATTTAGTAGTCGTCGTTTTTCTCAGTTTATTTATTTTATTTTGAATTAGTTCAGTGGCTTTGTAATTTTTGGTTTAGTTTTTGGGAATATATATATATATATATATATACTAGAAAACCCGGCAGATTTTCTCGCGAAACAGTTAAAATATGCCAAGTAATATTTGTATGTGTAATTTTTAGTAGAAGAAATTATACTTTTAGGAATAATTAAAAAATTACTAATGAAGCCGCTGTTTGATTAAACTTCATTATTACAATGTATTAGCCAGAAATGAAACCTAAATTACTAAAACTTAAAACTAATTTTAAATAAATGATAATTTTGAATGTATATTGAAACTTTTATGCTCATTTAATACACTCAATTCAGTATTCCTTTGAAGTTTTGATTTTTTTTTAGAAACCGTTCTTAGTATGCATTTGCATCTTAAAATTAACCATTATGTCAAATTCCAAGCTTCTTGTCTGTGAAATTTCGCAAACCCCTTCTTTTCTCAGCCAGACTGATTAGGCGCCAGTGATCCCAGGTCACGCGGTCTGACTAGAGAATTAATGTTAAAAAACATTTTTTCTTTCTTGTTCCTTTTGTTTAGTTTAGTTTTGTTGCGAATGTGAATCTCGAAAGCAGCATGCTGGCTGTGTATTTCTTGATCTTCCGAAAAGGGAGAAATAAATATTCTTGAACAAATAAAAGAAATTATCTTGAATTCCCAGTGTGGAATATTTACATGTTTTTAAAGAAATATTATCCAAATGTTTTCATTGTAAATACTGTAAATATTTATAAGTGTAAATAGAATTAACAAAGTTTTTAATCATCCTGTGCTTGACTTGGACTTATACTGAACAACACCAGCGCCATTTTCAGTTGTGAAAATATGCTCGATTAATTTAATATGATTTAATTCAGAATAATGTGATTTTACATGAATCGTGGCATTTTCATCTAATAAGCTCTCCCAACTTTGATTTGAATTGTGATAACGTGAAATTTCGTGGAATATATGAAGATTATTCTTCATGTTTTGGTGCCTCAAGACCCGGAAAAAAGGTAAGAAATACCTTTATTATTCTGCATGACTGTTGATTTCTTGAAAATATACATTTTTCATGATCATTTATTTTGAAAATTGAATTTAATTTTAAACATGGATAAGACAGATAAACTTAAAAGTAAAAGAGCTACTGTTCGTGCAGCAGTTACAAAATTAATCACAAATACATTATTATCTGCTGATATTGATAAGACTGATTGCGATTCTTTAATGGAATCGTTAGAGCTCGTAAATGAAAAGGAAGCTCAACTAAAGGAGTTAGATTCCGAAATAGATGAGCTAATTCAGGAAAAAAACTGAATATGAAAAAGAACTAAAATCGGTAGAAGAATATTCTGAAAATATATCAAGTTTGAAATATAAAATTAAGATGAGGCTTAAAAAATGTAAAGTCGAAACTCAACCAAAAGTTTTACTAGAGTCAAGTAACGGCTCAAAAATCGGTAGTAAACCAGTTTCGGCAGTGAAGCTTCCTAAACTTAACATAGAAAAATTTTCTGGTGATGCAAGCCAGTTCTTAGAATTTTTTAATTTATTTACTAGTGCGATAGATTCAAACGAATCGTTATCAAAAATTGAAAAATTCCAATACCTGAAATCTTTGTTGTCTGGACCTGCATATAATATTGTAGCTGGTTTTGAACTGACAGATCAAAATTATTCAACTTGTTTAAAATTGTTAGAAGAAAGGTATGGGAAGCGGGAAAATATAATAAACTGTTACATGAACAAAATTCTGAATCTTGAACCAGTGAAATCCACTAACAATGTTATTTCTTTAAGAAAGTTGTATGATAATATCGAAACTTGTATGAGAAATCTTGTTACGTTAGGAGCGACATCAGGCTCCTATGGCCATTTATTACTACCCATACTAATAAGATTATTACCCGAAAATTTGATACTAGATTTTCATCGAAAATGTGATCCCGATAAGGACTGTGAAGTCACCGATTTAATAAATTTTATTAAAACGGAATTAAGATGTCGTGAAGCTACTAATTTAGTAAACAATTCCCAAAGCAAAGCTTATGAAAATTCTAAAACTAAATATGAAAATTCTTCAAGTAAATGTCAAAATTTTCCTCAAAAGAAAAATATACCTTCAGCTGCTGCTTTAAATACATCTACAAAACAGTTTTGCATATTTTGCAAGTCTTCTGATCATGTAGGACTAAATTGTTCGAAATTCACTGATGAACAAAAACGATATAAATTAAAGAAAGAAGGCCGCTGTTACAAATGCACAAATAAGTCACATTTATCTGTAAACTGTAGAACAAAAATTAACCCTTGTTCCAAATGTGGTAACACTACCCATAGTCCTTTGTTTTGTTTTAAAGAAACAGCAAAAGAAAATCCTGAAAGAGAAATGAAAGGTGCAATTGTATCTATGATGACGGAACAAAAATATAAACAAAATAAATCTACATTATTGCAGACTTGTACAGCTTCTGTGTCTGCTGGTAAACAATGCTTCTTGGCTCGCGTTTTATGTGATAGTGGTTCAGAAAAATGCTTCGTGAAGAGATCGCTAGTGCAAAAATTAAAATTGAAGCCATTGCGAAGATAAAATTTATTAGTTTATCCTTTTGGGCGGAGACGCCCTTATGAATCTTGTTATGAAGTAGTTGCTCTAGAATTATCCAGTGTTGTGCAACCTATTAACTCGATAAATATCGAAGCTCTTGTGGTTGATAATATAGCTGGAGCTTCTGTGAAAACCCTAGAACCAGAACTTCTAGACATAATGAGAACAAGAGACTTTAAGCCTGCTGATACAGGTCTTGAATAGGAAATAAATATTTTGCTAGGGTCTGACTTTTTGTGGAAAATATTAAAGGGAATCGAGGGAAAATTGACAAAAGAATTATACGTTGCAGAAACTATTTTCGGCCATACGGTGCAAGGGCAGATAGAGTCGAATAAAAAAGAAGTATCTTGTTTGCGTGTTTCAGTTGAAAATATGAATACTCAGCTGAAAGCATTTTGGGATCTTGAATCAATTGGCATTGCTGAAAGCAATGAAAGGAACATTACCGATCATGAGGTAATAAAAGAATTTAAAGAAAATTTAAAATTCGTAAATGGGCGTTATGAAACAAAATTATTGTGGAAAAATTCTCGTGAATTGCTTAGAAATAATCTTGAAGTAGCAAAGAAGCGGTTTTCTAGTTTAGAAAATAAATTCTTGAAAAACGATTCTTTATTTAAAGAATATAACTCCATTTTGCTAGAGCAGTTTAATGAGGGTGTAATAGAATTGTGCACCGAGAAACATTCTAATAATTCCTATTACATGCCACACAGACCTGTTATCCGTGACGACAAAACTACAACAAAAATGCGCATAGCCCATGATGCTTCTTCCAAATATGGTGATTCTCTATCATTAAACGAATGTTTGAATCACGGCCCTAACTTAAATCCTAATGTTTTAGACATAATTTTGAAATTCCGTTTACATAAAATTGCCTTTTCGGCTGATATTGAAAAAGCTTTTCTGCAAATATCTGTAGCCGAGGAAGATCGCGATTATCTTAGATTCTTATATTATGAAGATTTTGATAAGAATAAAAACATAGTACACTATAGAATGACCAGAGCTACTTTTGGTGTCACCTGCAGTCCCTTTATCCTTGCTTGTACTATTAAGCACCATATTAATAAATATAAAAGCTCTCATAATAAAACATTTGAAATCCTAAATTCTTCTTTTTATGTTGATGATTTGTTTTCAGGAGAAAACGATGTTCTAAAAGCCTTTAATTTAACTAAAGAAGCTGTTGATATTTTGAAAGAAGGGGGGATGAAGTTAAGAAAATTTGAAAGCAATTCTCAGGAACTTAGGAAAAAATGGGTTGACGAAAACATTCCTGTTTCTAGTCCCGAACCCCCAAATACTTCCTTGAAAATTTTAGGATTGATCTGGAACAATACAAAAGATAAATTAGGACTAGAATTACGACCATTGTTAGAAAATTTAAGTATTTTTTTTAGTAAATTATTGATTCTTGTACAAAACGGAACGTTTTGAAAATTGCAGCTACGTTGTTTGATTCAGCCGGATTTATTGCCCCTTTTGTTTCTGGTGAACTAGAAAATGATTGGCAAAATTGGCTCTCAGAAATCCCGGCTCTCGCTCATTTGAAAATTCCCTGGCAGTATTTTAGCAACCTGCTCATGGAAAAGGAGCATCTCCAGTAGCATATTTTTCCTGATGTTAACCCTAATGTGTATGTTCCGGAATTTATTTTCCTTTCCGAAAATCAGTGGCCTAGAGTTAAAATTGCTGCATCTCGATTACCTGATGTTTCTGAAGAGAAGTATAAAAAAGCAGACACCATCTCTTGCGTTGTTCAAACAAATAAAGCTGATGAAATTCCCATTTTTAATCTTGAAAAGTATAGCTCCCTAAAGAAATTGTATCGAGTAACTGTATGGCTATTTAGATTTATTTCTAATATAAAATTAAAGGTAGAGAAGAACATTTTCACAATTATCAGCTGAGGAAATGTTACATGCTGAAAATTTTTGGTTAAAGCTGGTGCAGGAAGAAAGTTTCCCTGAAGTTATAAAATCCATGAAATGTAACAAGAGTATCACTAAAGAGTCGAATCTTCTTCAGTTAAATCCTATGTTGTCAGATGATGTTTTGCTGTTGCTACGAGGACGGTTGCAAAAGTCTGATTCCTCATGTTATGAAAAACATCCCCTTGTGATTCCTGCAAAACATAAACTTACTGAAATAGTCGTGAAAGATGCACATGAAAAAGTTTTTCATTCCAGAGTGTTCAGTACATTAGTACAAATTCATAAAAAGTTTTGGATTTTAAAATCTAGACAGTGCATAGAATCAATCCTAAACAAACGTGCAATCTCCAAGAAATTTAGCCTTCACCCTGGTCAACTAGTTATAGCAACTCTAGAGCATATCTTGTGTTTACCTGCAACCAAGGAATCCTTAGTGAAAGATTTCAGTTTGCGCGAGACTCTTCTGAGTCAGTTTTGGAAGCGCTTGAAAAATGAGTATCTTCTCAACTTAAAATCTGCTCACTACACGGACCAGAATAAAACTTCAGACTTTAAAGTGGATGATGTGGTGCTTGTACATGATGAACACTTACCCCAAAGTTTGTGGAAAAGTTACTAAAACCTTTATGGGCAGAGACGGCAAGATAAGATCTTGTGAACTCAAAACAAACAATTCATTTATTAAAAGACCTATAAATATTGTACTATCTTGAACTCACGAACTAAAAAAAAAAAAAAAAAAAAACTTTGATATTATTAGAGACTCAAAAACTCTCATTGACATTTGACTTTTAAAACAAATCTTGAATTGTCTTTGCTTGAATTACTTTAAAAAGATTTTTATTTTTTTCACTTAAAAAAAAAAATGTGTTGATTATATTTCTAATTTTTAGTTCAATTTTTTTTGTATTGAATATTCTAGAAAAAGTTGTATAGATTTAAACTGTTCTTTCTATTTTTAGTAGCAGAAACTTGTTCTCAAATTTTTTAAATTGTTTTATTTATTTGAAGTCCAGTATGTAAGTATATATTTTGATTTGTATTGTATTTATGTATAGTGTAACTGATAATTTTTTAGAGTAATTTTATTTCTACTTTAATTATTTTGAATCCCCATTTTGATGAACCCTTGTTCATCGGGGGGGAGTTTGTGAAATTTCGCAAACACTTTCTTTTCTCAGCCAGACTGATTAGGCGCCAGTGATCCCAGGTCACGTGGTCTGACTAGAGAATTAATATTAAAAAACATTTTTTCTTTCTTGTTCCTTTTTTAAGTTTAGTTTTGTTGCGAATGTGAATCTCGAAAGCAGTATGCTGGCTGTATATTTCTTGATCTTCCGAAAAGGGAGAAATAAATATTCTTGAACATATAAAAGAAATTATCTTGAATTCCCAATGTGGAATATTTACATGTTTTTAAAGAAATATTATCCAAATGTTTTCATTGTAAATACTGTAAATATTTATAAGTGTAAATAGAATTAACAAAGTTTTTAATCATCCTGTGCTTGACTTGGACTTATACTGAACAACACCAGCGCCATTTTCAGTTGTGAAAATATGCTCGATTAATTTAATATGATTTAATTCAGAATAATGTGATTTTACATGAATCGTGGCATTTTCATCTAATAAGCTCTCCCAACTTTGATTTGAATTGTGATAACGCGAAATTTCGTGGAATATATGAAGATTATTCTTCATTGTCTAACAGTCTACCACCTCTCTGTTGGTAGTGGCAGTAACATAACATGTCTATGTTGAAACAGAGACTATCACAATTATTTTGCCGGCATAATATTTGAAATCGGTTTGGTATTTCCTGATATTCCATAGAAAAGGTAATTTAGAAAGTTCTTGATGGCTTGTTTAGAACGTTTGTTGTTCCTGCCAACCTCAGGTGGTAGCGGCACCTGCATAAAATACCTAATGTTTACTATCAAAAATTGTCACCATTGATTCGCATCCATTACTTTTATAATTCGTTTATTATTTCCTAAAATTGCACAGAAATCGTAATTTGGGACATTTTTAGAGCAATTTTTGTTCCGTCTTTTCACTTCACTCCTTTTAAATTTCGAATTTATTTCAGAATGTTCGTAGACGGCGTTCATATTTTATATAAGTAACTACCATGCCATCTTTAAAGTTTCTATCCTCTTCAGGTAGTGACAACGACATAAAATACAGCCTACTAGTGTATAATCCCCTTGAAAAATGACGGAAAATGAAGGATAAATCTTCAAAAGAATAATTTAAAAAATATTTTTCTGACTTAAAAAAAATAAAAAGATGCATCATGCGGTTTTTTTAATCAAAAAGTATTATCCTTTGATTTTTTATGATTACAGCAAAGAAATTATGTAAACTACAATTTACTCACCGGCGCTTAAACGCGTCATTTCCAACTACACATTCTATGACGCAAATGCTTGTTTAGGTTTCCTCTACATTAAAAATTTGTTGTTTAGCGGGACTTTTATTTTTCGCTACAAACTATGTTAAAATTCATAATTTTATCTGTAAGATAATTAAAATATGTTGTACGATTACAACAAAAAGTTGACGCCAAAACAATTAGCAAGAAACATAAGCTTCCAATTTATTGGGAATTAACACAGCCCACGGAGGTACTGCTCGCATCCTTCGGTACAGAAAAAATTGCCCCTTTAAGTCTTTACCTACTGACAGTACTTATAAGTACCATTAAAATAACTTGTTATAAGATTAATTTAATACATTGATTAGTATTAATACGGTTTAGAATGAGTTACAGATGCATTACTTTATCATGTTCCAAAAGCATTATGAGTTACACAAAACAAAAATATTTTTTAAAGGATGATTTTTTTGGCCTTTGCGTCTTTTCAGCTTTCATAGCGTTAGAGTGGGGGGAGGGATTTTTCAATTCAGACATATTTCTATATTTTTATTGTAAGAACATTATATTTGTAGATTTCCTAATTCTACAAAATGCTAAGAAAAATATTCAAAATAAAAGATTTGGGGTTTTAAATATTACACAAAATCCCTATAAGTTCAAATGTAATGAATCCTTCTAAATCATTCAATCCTTCTAAAATTTATTAAATGATTATATAAATCTTCTAATTTTGTTTCAAAAATTCACGAAAAAGGCTTTAGAAGATGGAATTTTCATGAATTCATAACTAAGTACATAAAGGATTAATTTCCAATTGATAATGCTAAAGTGTCATTGAAATAATTTTTTATTGTCAATGCATTTGAAAATTTCAGATATTCAAATTCGGATAATTTTTATTTTGTCATATAAGACAGAAAACAAATGTTACAGAAAATCTGAAATTATGCAAAAAAGTAATAATCATTCTGAATAAATTAAAAATACATGTAATGCAGTGTGCTTGCGTGGACATTTTTTAGAGCAAAAGTTATACCTTTTCTCCACCAGATGGCGATAGTTATACTTTATTTTTAATTTAGAACTTGTTGCTGTTGTTCTTGTTTATGGTTTGGTCCTTAAATTTAGAACTTAATTGGATAGTTTTTGAAGGTTTTAAACAAAGTTAAAATAGTTAAAGTATTTGATATACTATTACAAATATTTCAAGACCAGTATCGGCGTTAACCTGTATATTTTAACCCCTTAACTGCCCAGGATATACATATACGTCTTTAGAGAATGCATGCATCTATGAAAGGGATGGCGAATTCCAATTATAGCAAGGCAATTTTCACCACCTGAGCCATTATATATAACAGTAAACTATATGGGCATTAATGACCGGCAACTTTCAATTTTAGACATTTTGCCAAATATTTAGAAATATACTTGACAGATTCTTCTGGAATTTCAGAATTAAAAAGAACAGGTTGACCTCATACTTAGCAATGTTGAAAGTTAATCTAAGAAAAAAATCTAAGAAAATCTAAGTTAAATCTAAGAAAAAATAATTCTTGGGATCACCCTGTAAAATAAAATGCACGAAATGATCTATCGTTGCAGAAAATAAATAAACAGACATTGTGTAATATGTGTATTCATCTGTGTAAGAATAGCACGTATATTAATAGAGATATAGTGATTTATTAAAAAAAAATTAAAAAATTCATGCATGTTTTTTGCCTATAACATGCTGGGTTTTCACCCAAATTTAACACCGGTTTCAGAAAATTGACCAAATATAATATAAACAGTATAGTGCAATTGGAATACAAATATAATAAATATTTTAAGAATTATAAGTAGTTGTAAGAAATAATTTTTATCTGCGCTTGCGCGAAAGATAACAAGGATCATTTTACATAATTTAATAGACAACTCTATGGAGACACTTATTAAAAAACATCAAGTCAAATATCGTAAAAATTCAGAAAGATATCGGCGTTAGAGTAGAGAGCAAAATTTTAGTTGCTCTTTAAAAGCAGCTGAATGATAAGCGATTTTCCACAAATTGTCACTTTTTATTAACTGACTTTCAGAAAATGTTAGTATTTAGTGACTGTCAACGAGTAGATTTGGAAAAAATGCTTCGATTTTGATACTTCTTTTTAACATGGTATAGGCTCGTTCTGGTGGTTATCCAAGAAGAACTAAAGCATCAATAAAAAATGAAAATTTAAAAGAATTTAAAATTAAAATTGACAACTTGTGGACAATCATTTATCATTCATCTAGTTTTTGCGATCAACTAAAAATTAGCTCACTTTAACGCCGATATCGTTCTGAATTTTTACGATATTTGACTGGATCTCTTTAATAAGTTGCTCCATAGAGTTTACTGTTAAATTATGTAAAACGATCCTTGTTATCGTTCGCGCATGCGCAGATAAAAATTATTTCATACAACTACTCATATTTCCTAAAATATTTAATATATTTATATTCCAGTTGCACTATATTAGGACTACTACATTTTGTAAATTTTTCTGAAACTGCGTTAAATTTGGTTGAAAACCCTGCATGTTATAAGCAAAAAACATGCAAAAATTTATTTTTATTAAAAAAAACGCTAGATCTCTATTAATGTACGTGCTATTTTTTACACAAATAAATATACATATTGCACAATGTCTGTTTATTTGTATTCTGTAGCAATAGATCATTTCATGCATTTTATTTAACAGGGTGATCCCAAGTATTTTTTTCTTATATTTTTTGTTGCCCCCCTAATTATCCCTCTTGTCAAATCGACATTGATAAATATGAGGTCAAACCTGTCCTTTTTAATCCTGAAATTCCAGAAGAATCTGACAAGTAAATTTCTAAATATTCGACGAAATGTCTAAAATTGAAAGTTGGCGGTCATTAAGGGCCATATAGTGTATAACATGTGCATTTTCTTACTGTTATTTCAGAAAACTAATATACGCCGTCTATAATTTCTGAAATATGCGATTTAAGTAAGGCACTGGAGATCGTGCAAGATTTCGTCGTCAGTTAAGGGGTTGAAGCGCTCAACGAGTCATTCATTTCTTTATAGTTTTGCTGGAATTTGAATCTAAATGGCAACAGTATCGTTTGTTTAGATATGATTTCGATGTTTATAATAGCTTAATTTTAATTTAGAACTTAATACATTATAAATGGATATGATACACGTATTTTATATGAAAATATGCTGGACAGACATGATTTCAAGTAGAAAAAAATTATCATTTAGCCGTCATATGCTAGGATATGTTTTCATTCAGCCTAGCATGACGTTTAGCTACGGTCGATTTGTAAAACCAGAGTGGTTCGCTCCGGCATTGTTCCGACAGTTTCCTGCACTCAGGTTTTAGTATAAGTAGATATTGCAGCAGGGATTGTCACCATGAATTTGCAATCATTACTTTTGAAATATGTTTAATATTTCCTGAGATTGCGTAGAAATTGCAATTTAGAAAGTTTTTAGAACGCTTTCTGCGCATATTAACCATTTTTAAATTTCGATTTTTTAGAAACTCTTTTTAGAGAGGATTTACGTCTTATAGGTAACTAACCATGCCTAATTCCAAGTTGCTAGCACCTACAGTATAAAAAAAAATCACATTTTAGAAAGTTTTTTGCTCCTGCAAGCTCCAGGTGGTAGTGCCACCGACATAAAATAGAGCCGATCTTAGAGCAAGTGCTGTCACTATCCTTATGACACCCTTATTTTTTAAATTGGTTCGGTACTTCCTCAGATTGCACAGAAATCGGAATTTAGAACGTTTCCTACACCACTTTTAGCTCATTTTCACCCCTTTTAAAATTCGTTTTTATCAGGAAATGTTCTTAGAGATCGTTTATATCTGATAAGTAACTACCATGCCGAATTTAATGTTTCTAAGCCCTTCAGTAACACAGAAAAGGCATTTGTAGAACGATTTTGCTGATGTACCTCTTTGCTTGTAACTTTACTGACATACACAAAATAGCATATCTAGGAACAAGTGCTGTCACCTTTATTTACACAATTGGTTCGGTACTTCCTGAAATTGCGTAGAAATCGCAATTTAGAACGTTTTTCAGAACGCTTTTCACGTATTTTCGCCTCTTTTAAATTTTGATTTTTTCAGGAAATGTTCTTAGAGATCATTTATATCTCATAAGTAACTACCATGCCAAATTTCATGTTTCTAGGCCCTTCAGTAACACAAAAATTGCATTTTTAGAAAGTCTTTTGCTCCTGCACCCCTTTAGGGTTAGTGGAACCGACATAAAATATAGCCTATGTTGGCAAAAGTTGGCTATGTTGGCTATGTTATCATCATTTTGTCACTATATTTTTAAAAATCGGATCAATAGTTCCTGAGATTGCGTAGAAATCACCATTTAGAACGTTTTTTAGAACGCTTTTTGCACATTTTCACCCCTTTTAAATTTCTAATTTTTTAAGAAATGTTCTTAGAGATATTTTATATCTTATAAGTAACTACCATTCCAAATTTCATGTTTCTAGGCCCTTCAGAAACACAAAAATTGCATTTTTAGAACTTTTATTCTCCTACACCCCCTTTCAAGCAGTGGTATCGACTTAAGATATAGCCTATGTTTGAACGTGGACTAACACTATCATTTTTATTCGATTACTTTTGAAATCAGTCCGGTAGTTCCAGAGATTACCTGCAACAAATAAACAAACAAAAAACTTTACTCCTTTATAATATTAGTATAGATGAAAATTATCAATTACACCTTGATCCTATATGACGATGGAATGTAATCGACAATATATGGCTATTAATAACCGTTACAGTTGATTTTACAGTTTTCACGATTAGCGAGACAAGTACTTGTAAATTTCCTCTATAAATTATGGAATTTAAAAAATATGTTTGACCTTATATTTATCACCGGATGTTTGATCACGAGGACAATTATGGAACAAGTAATATATTTAAAAGATATTTGTGATCACCCTGTAAAATAAAAAGCTCAAATGATCTGTAGCATTGGCAAAGAGTTATATGAATCTCATAAAACATTTGTGTTTATTTGTGTAAAAATAACACTAATATTTAGGAAGCTATAAAGGTTACATTTTGAAAAACTCAAGAAAATTTTCTTTTTAAAGCAAAAAATAATTTTTGCTTATATAATATGCAGAGTTTTCATCAAATTTAATACTCCTTTCATGTAAATAGGCTATGTATAGTAAATATTACCCGCAAAACGTTTTATATAAATATAATAAGTATTTAATGAAGTGGGTGAAATTTACGAATTAATTTTTAACTGCACATGCGCAAACGACAACAAAAATGTTTTGAATAATTTAGTAATTAATTACATTGGATATGCAGTGCAAATTCAGAACAATATTGTTGACGCAGTGAGCCGAATTTCAGTTTCTAAAAGTATCAGTATGTAATGGGTTTTTTTTTTTACAAATTGCCATATTTAATTTTTTTTTTAAATTATTATTTTATGTTTTTATTGAAATAATAATTCGAATGAGCTTATTCTAACAAAAAAAGAATTATCAATATCGAATTATCCGATACAAAGATACACGAGAACACCCTTTAATTACTAACGCCTTTGTTGAAAGTCACTTGTAAAATGACAATTTAGGGAAATACTTTATGACACAGCTTCTCTTAGCGTGCAACTGAACTCCAGTTCCTTATACAGGGTGTCCGCTCTCAACGGTGTCCAATGGCTAATTCCTAAACCGTCAGTCATAGACATATAGTTCCAATTACAAAAATGTTTTAAATGAGATAAAGAAGTATTTTTAAAGCGATTTCGGTCAAGAAAAACATTCATTAAAAAAATACGAAATTTAAATTTTTATACGGTCCCCAGGTCCTATAAGTGATATTTAGTAAAAGTATCCTATTGCACTGACAAGTAAGACAAAGAAAGTCCCATTCCTCTGCGATTAAAACTGACCGAGTAATAGATGTTTAAAGTTAGAGTATCATTTTTCCTGCAAAATAGGGGTCAGTCACAAATTTACTAGAAATAAAAATAATCGTCAGATATAACTTTAACATTAAACATTGAGAGTAAATTAACATTACAAATATATTTTGAGATTTTTGTTCATTCTGACATATTAAAACAAAATATACAACTTGTACTAAAAATATAAGCAAAAAAAAAAAATAAAATAACAGAAATTTTGTTAAATGATTATAAAAGCAACAGTCACAACTCTTTAGAAAATGATATATAGTTAGATTACCTAATCTAAAACTTAATTAATAAAAATTAAGGTTATCAGAAAACGTGCTCAAAGTGACGTCCCTTCGGCTACAATGCAGAAATGTACATGTGAAATAAATTCTTCTTCTACTTTTTGCAACATTGTAGGTGTTACAGATCTGCACGCCATAGCAATACGATTCCACAAATCTGCTCGACTAGTGGATTCTCTTTCATATACCTTATTTTTCAGAAAACCCCAAAGAAAAAAATCTAAAAGATTCAAATCTGGTAACCTGGGATGCCACTTAATACGACCTCCATATCCGATAATATTATTTCCTAAAGTACTGGTTTGATTTTGGTCTCTAAAATATTGTTTTCAAACAAGTTTTTATAAAGAACTAAAAAGTTAAATTTGAAAAAAGCATAATATCATCAAAATGTATAATAAACAATTCCTGCCCATACATCGTAATGTATCGGACTTCTTTTCTGCGGCACTGTATAAAAAATATAAAAGCAACGCCCTTTTATTTGGAAAAATTACATTGTGAATCTCTATGCCTTACATAAATGTTACTGATTTTGATTTTAAAATTTTTGTTTGTAGGCAATAATGTATACAAAATTTTTGGAGTGGTCCTGTAAAATAAATATAAATGATACGTACCTAAAATCATATTAATATTACATTGTCATTGGATTTACATAATTATGCAAAATTTAATCTTGATCGGATATTTGGAAGTGAGTTAAAATTGCAATACAAATTTTGAATTAGGAAGACATGCATATGAACGTCGTAAGTTAAAAGCTTATAAAAGAAATACAACTTTTTAAAATAAAATCATCAAAAGAAACACACTCATTTCCTTACCAAAACAAAACAAAAAAAGTCAAATTTCAATTGAGGACATCAGTTTCGAAACTCGCCTTATCCGAAATTTAAAAAATCGTGTTTCTCTATCAATCTATTCTATTGGCATAACTGTATCAATCATACACTACAATCTCCAAATTTTCAATGAATACCAATGGGCGCATTTAAAGTTTTTATGCGATTTCCCAAAATTTGATTTTCTCGATAAGGCGAGTTTTGAAACCCACTTCTTCAATTATTTTAACCTATCTGATAGTTAATTATTAAAAATTAACACTACCGTAATATTTATAGGGGGGAGGGCAGCACCTTCAGTTAAATCGCTTTAAAAATACTTCTTTACATTATTTAAAACCTTTCTGTAACTGGAACTATAAGTCTTTGACTAACGGTTTAGGAATTAGGCATTGAGCATCGTTTGGAGTGGACGCCCTTTATAATACTTTAAGCACTTCGTGTACGACCCCTGAAAGCTTGGTCCAACTCATCTGTTTTCGGTTACAGAAAAGTGGTTTAAGTCATAAAATTGAAAATGTCATAACTCGGTCAATTTTAGAGTTAGATGAATGGGACTTTTTTTGCCGTACTTGTTAGAGAAATAGGAAAAGTTTACTAAATATCACTTATAGGACCGGGGGACCGTATAAATATTTAAATTTCGTAATTTTTAAAGAAATGTTTTTCTTGACTTAAATCGCTTTGAAAATACTTCTTTACCTCATTTAAAACATTTTTCTATTTGGAACTATATGTCTATGAATAACGGTTTAGGAATTAGCCATTGGACACCGTTGAGACCGGACACCCTGTATAGTAGAAATATTTCCGAATTTTCACGATATTCATTTCGGGTATCCGTATGAGATGTACAACGATATTCTTTTCGGGTTTTTGTATGAGATGTTAAATAATGTTGACGGATAAGTTATGCAATAGTACTCTTGTTTTCGGAAGCGCAGATAAAAATTATGTTATACATATTGTCATGTTTTCTAGTATATTCAATATATTTAATCTTATATTCGACTTCGAAATGCAGTACATTGTTCCTAGTACTTTTCTGTGCGGTAATTTATAGAGAGTGTGGCATTAAAGTTGATTCGAAACTCCGGATGCTATAAACAAAAAAAAAACAAAAAACAATTCTTCATTTTTTAAGGAACTTTTTGTAAACTCAATGAATATAGCTATAAATCTTATGCAAATGTACATAAGCGTTGTACAGTCGTGGAAAGAAATGTGAACACCCCTTACTAACTCTGCAACAAATTTTAGTAAAATAAAGCTATTGGTACCAAACGATTTGAAATAAAGTCTGCTTTAAAAAAAAAGATGTATAAGACACTTGCATAGGGGGGGGGGGGGGTACTTACGTATCAAAACAAGACAAATAACATTTTTTCAAAAACAACAGCCAAATTTGACAATTATATTTTGAATCTTAGATTTAAACAATGCCTAGAATCGAAATTTCAAGTAATTATAAACATTCAAAATTTAGAGCTTATAACTTTAAATTAGATTTTCATATTTTTAATAATATCTCCTGAAATTATAATGCTAATGTGGTTATAATCCTAATGAAAACAAAAATAAATATATCGAATTTTTAATTTTAAATATTTTAATAATTAAAAATCTTACGATACTCATCAGCGTACATGTAAATAAAAACTATATTAAAAATACATTACAAATTATTCCCAACGTTTCGAGCTCTTTCTAACGAGCCGTCTTCAGGGGAGAGAGTCCTTGACCCCCTTGGAGCGAAGTTTCCAACTGCACTGAGTATCGTAAGATTTTTAATTATTAAATTTTGACAGCGTAAGACCAAGTTTTTCTAATTTTAAATATTTTATAATATGAATTACTAATTATGAAATTAATATAAAAAATATCAATTGCAATTCGCTAGATTTATTATTATCTCAATTATTTATTATACAAAATCTCAATTTCAAATGTTTCTTCCAAGCAGTTTTACAATTATGCTTAAAAAACTTCAAAATAAAAGCTTAAGACGCCATTTATGATGTACAGAAAAGCATAATTTGAAGTATATATATATATATATATATATATATATTATACATTTTATTGAGCATTTTTTCTCACAAAAGTCGAAACATATAAATGAGTGAAATTGTTATATTGGCTAGAAATAATACATTAATAGAAGTGGCTTAGTCATTCTATAACATTTCAACTATCGAGAACCGAACTTCAAATTGAATATAGTCCCTAAAATCTGCTCATTTTAAAATAAATTATTTCTCTGAAATAGTTATTCGAATTTGATGATAATTTGTATTTAGGCTAATTGAATGGTGTAAGAATCTTTTTATGGTGTCACACTTGAAAAATGTATAATGAATAGGTATTGCTATTGACGTTTGAGTTTGTTTTGATATATAGATGTCCCCCTAATGAAATTTATATACTTCATTTAAAAATAATTTTTTTCCCAATCGTTTGGTACCAGTAACTGTCTTGTACGGTAATTTGTAGCAGAATTAGAAGGGATTTTTAACTTTTTTTCCCGCTACTATATAGTTGGCACATATTCAAGTGACACAGTTATAGGTTAGTTGGAATATTTACTTTTAAAGAGTGATCTCAATAAGTATTATTGATATTCAAATCGTTGTTGGTACCCAAACTGGATTCGTAATTAAGTGTTCATTAAAAAATATGATGTCAAATATGTTCTACAAGAATCCGTCAAATATGCCTCCACAAAACCAACACAAATTATAAAGTAGAATGCGCCAGGTGACTTGTGGCAATATAGTGTAGGCTCTCAAAGATAACCACTCTTTTTGAATAGTATTAATCGCTTTAAAAAATGCTAATATGAAAAGAACTAATATATTTGAAATACTGGTGCATTACTGGTATTCGCTGGCAGTTTTATATATATTTTCAATGTAATACTCAATATATCAAAATTAAATATTGTACTTTTGAATAATAAAAGCTAAATATAAGCGATTAAATAGCTGTTTCAGCCTGTCCCAGTAATTAACTTTCCTAATTACTCTTGTTGTAAATGAAAATTTATTGAAATAACGAAAACAAAATCTTAAAAATTCAATTTAAAAATAATCTGAAAATTATTACTGTAAAAAAACCTTCGTAAAAGAAAAATATTTTAATTGAAGAAAACGTAATTAATCATAAAGACATGTAAAAAGAAGACAAACAAAAATTTTAATTAAAAATATAAAAAATGTGTTGCACTTGGGCATATTTTATTTCTTGCTTTAAAATAAATTGAAAATTAATTAAAAGAAAATGCCGATGTAACATTTCCTTCACGAAACTGCATAACAATAGAAAATTTTTGGTTATCAATTAAAAGCACGTACTTTTGTATGAGATTCTTCCGTTTATTATTTTTTCGATTTTTTTTTTTTTTTTTTTGATCGCATATCATGTTCTAATGTTTTCAGAATTAATGAATTAGTGGCGGAATAATTGTTTAATCTTTCAATGTTTAATTAACATATATGTTAATCTTATATGCATATGTGGGATAATAAATAATATTTCTCTGTAAATTAATATCCTCAAAAATGTAAGATAATAAAACTCTAGCGTTCAATAAATAGATACACGGTATCATATAGAAAGAAAACACATAACGCGATGCTCGTGGAGAAATCACAAGATCATTATAGGGCGATCTTCTCATGAAAAGAAGATTGAAAAAAATCTGGAAGGAATAAAGCGAGAGAGATGAGGTTGTTCTATAGCATTATATACGAGGGTGGCTCAATACTTATTGCCCCGAGTGTGTATAAAATGTTTGTACTGCAATGGTTGATGTGGAATATTGAAGACTAATCTCTTACACTGTAAAAAAAAATTTGTATGGTTACTAAGAATTTTGTAGGAAACTGGGATTCCTAGAACTTTTTATGTAATCACAACATAAGATAATCATGTAAAATTACAGAAGTGTCTTCAGTAACTGTTACTAAATATTGCTTAGTAAACGTACTAGTGATTTTTTAGGGAGTTTCCCCAAAACACTCTTGTAAATTTGCCAAATATTGTTTAGTGAGGTTACTAATGCTTGTTTAGGGAATTTACTAAATAAGTTTTAGTAAATTTATCGGTGAATATGTTGTAAACGTACTATCCATTTTTAGGGCGTTTTCTAAAAATTTTTTTGTAAATTTACTAAATATTGTTCTGTAAATTTCTAACGGTTTTTCAAGGGAGTTTCTCTAATTAGTTTTTGTAAATTTACTAAATGTTTCTTAGTAAACTTACTAGCGATGTTTTAGGGAGTTTACTAAAAATTTTTTTGTAAATTTACTAAATATTGTTCTGTAAATTTCTAACGGTTTTTCAAGGGAGTTTCTCTAATTAGTTTTTGTAAATTTACTAAATGTTTCTTAGTAAACTTACTAGCGATGTTTTAGGGAGTTTACTAAAGAATTTGTGGTAATTTTTCCAAAGATAGTTTAGTAAACGTACTAAGGATATTTTAGAGAGTTTTCCAAAGAATTCCTTGTAAGTTTACTAAATATTGTTCAGTAAACTTACTAACGATTTTTTAGGGAGTTTACTAAAGAATTTTTCGTAAATTTACTTAGGATTATTTAGTCAAGGTACTAACGACTTTTTTCGGTAGTTTCCTAAAGAATACTTTGTGAATTTTCTAATGATTTTTTAGTACACTTACAAAGGAATTTTTAGTACATTGACTATGAAATTTTTTTGTAAATTTGCGAAGGATTTCATAGTACATTTACTATGAATTTTTTTAGTATTGCACCCAAAACTTTACATATACTTCAGCAAAAAATGTTTGGTAACTTTATTAAAGTAATGTCAGAAAAATTACCAATGATTTTTTAGTGTTGTATCTAAAACAGTTTTTGTATTCTCGCCAGAAAGTTTTTTGTAATCGTGCAAGAGATTTGCAGTAAAGTCAAAATTCTTCGATCAAAATAAGTAATATGACCTGACGTGGTTTTCAGTATTACCACAGCAATTGCCAGAAATATTTGTATGTTATGCATTAAAAAACTGACTGAAGCTTCACTGTAGATATTCAAATAGGTACAAAATATTAAATTACATAAGTTCCATATTAAATTAGCATTATAACAACAGCAGTAAATAAGCAGATAAGCAGAATCAGATCTTACGGTTATTAGTTAAATTAAAAAAGCGAATAGAAACAATAATGAATGTAAAGTATCATTACTAAGTTTATAAAGTATGCCTAATTTTTTTTTTTTTTAAATGTTATCGATACACTGTTAAAAATAAAGTGTGATGTTTCACCAAGAAAATGGTGAAAAGTCGCTGAAATTTAGCTGCAACCAAGATATTGGCGATAAGTTTTACCAGTTTATTGGTGCTTTCTCAAATACCATTATATTAGTGAAATGTTAAACAATGATTCAGGTTTTTTATAAATCCAATTTTCTGGTGAAAGGTTGAACCATAAATCAGGATTTTTTTAAAATCCAATTTTCTGATAAAAGGTTTAACCATAAATCAAGTTTTTCTTTTTAAATCCAATTTTCTGGTAACAGTTTGAACCATAATTTAGTTTTTTTTAATCAATTTTTCTGGTAAAAGGTAGAACCACGAAACAGGATTGTTTTTAAATCCAATTTTCTGGTGAAAGGTTAAATCATAATTCAAGGTTTTCTCTATTCCAATTTTTTGCTAAAAGTTTGAATCGCGATTCAGGATTTTCTCTCATCTTTATGTGGAATGGTTACACCGGATTGTAGCTTTCTTTCCCCCCCCCCCCCCCTCACTTTGGGTTTTCAATTTATCATTTTATGGTGTAATAAACCAAATTTCAGATTATGCGAGATTATCTTGCAGTAGGAAAGCTTACTTTTTTTTTTTTTTCATTAAACCGAAAATTATTTAAGTTTTAATTATTGATTCTATTGTCTTTGAAATATATTTAAAAAACAAATGTAAACCAATTTGATCCAATTTCACAAAATAATTGCATTATTTTCACCACAAATATTACCTTTCTGTCCTTTTACATTTTGGAATATTTCTTCGCACTCAGTTACACTTATAGTCCATTTAGTGTTTGCTTATTCACAAAGAAAATATAAAAAAAAATTTCTTTAGATTTAAATATACACCCTGTTTTTATTATTGTTTTAATTTAAACAATGGCTGAATAAATTTCTTCAACCAGTATTAATTTTTGCACGAGTTCGAAAAGGTTTTTTGCATAATGCACTTAGCTGCTACTTTCATGATCTGTTTTTTTTTTTCTTTAATTCTTGTGAATCTATAGATGCTGAAATTTTCATATTATACAGTTTTCAAATTTTTACCTTCTTTTCACAAAACAAAAAATAAAATAGAAATATTTTTAAAATTTATATTGCAACACAGCTCAATTATGCAAAATTAATTGATTTGAATATAAATCAACAACAAAAAAAGTTTAGTATTTGTTTCTGTTTATCATTCAATAATGAATATAACACATTTGAATAAATAAAGCACAAACATAACGAATACATAATCAAAGTATATGCGTAAATACTGAAATAATCAGCATTAAAAAGGCAGCTATAAGTAGCAGAATCCATTTAACGTCTAATATCAGCTAATACAAAATATTACTTTAAACTTCAAAGCTTTTTTAAAATACACAATGTATTTCTATAGTATATTAAATACTTACTTTGAAAGGTTAATTTAATAACAGCATTGTCCCCACCAAGCGACTAATTATTCTTACATATAAGTATTTTTTCAGTATTCCTAATTGATAATCTATGACGACGATTTATTTATTTTTTAACAGTACTCGTAAAAAAGGAAAATATTCACCAGCAGCAGCCTTGCAATAGCTGAAAAAGAAATGGTTACAGACACTATTAAATAGCAACACATTTAAGTTGGTTTGCGGTATGCCGCTCCATTTATTGAAAATACAAATTATATAATCATTAAATTATATGTATAGTATGTCAGAATAATATTTACTGTAATATAATATCATTTCACATAGAGTTTCTCTCAGACAGTTTTAGGAGGGTGCTGCACCCTCTCTGACTATTCAGGTCATCAAATATAAAGAATTCTTGAAGCTTAGCATGTTCTGAATCAGGATTTCAAGTCAGGAATAGATCCAAGCATCAGGTTAATTTATCCACCTATTTTAAATGAAAGAGTAAATATTTTAAGACAAAATATTTCTTGTGCAGACATAACAATAATCAAATTTCACACAGGGGAATTAATCAAAAAATTAAACAGTATATCAATTCAAATCTCTTTTACAAGGAAATCTTCAGCATTTAAAAAATCAGTGTTCGAAATCATTGGTGGTCCGCTGGTCCGAGAACAACAAAAATTCATTCGGACCACTAATTTGAAAATTTTAGTGGTCAGCAGGAACAGTAACTCCCCCCTACCCCTCTCTTACAGGGTCACAGGTAAACTTAAATTTTCCCGTCTCAGAGAAAACGGCAACCAAACACAAATTACAGAATTTTATTTATTTTAAAAAATAAATAAAACTGCATTGAACTTTAGTCAATTGAAATATTGGAATTAAAATATCTAAATTAATAATTTTATAGTTTTTCTTTATGTGCTGTTTATTTAATTTTTAGTTATAATTTTATATTTTATTAGGCTGAAAATTTTGGATAACTGCAAAGAAAGTTTGTAAGAAAAAGCTGCAAAATTCTCCATTTGTTAGGTAGAAGGAAAATATTGTGAAATTCTTAAATCAAATGTGAAAAAATATTTCAAAAAGCGTCAATTGGTTGTTGAGGGAAAAAAATCGTCAATCAATCGTGATTAACAAAAACTAATGCTTGCCATTTGGCTGCAATAGGGTGTTAACGATTTTAATCAACGATTAAATCATGATTTTAATCAACTGATTTTTTTTTAGAAAATTTGTGATTTTCATCGATGATTTTTATGGTCTATTTCAATGGCCTGTAGGGAAAAATCATTTGTAGTATATTGGAATGATATTACACTATTTCAAACATATGGAAATTGATACACATCACTGAAATGTACAAAAAGATGCTTACTATAGAACATGATGAGCATAGCATTAATTTAATCGTTTATTTATGTGTGGGGGGGGGGACAAAAGGATTCGCTTATAGTACTGTAATTAGATTCAATTACTCTTAAAAAATTATTTTATTTGATTCTAGATTTTACGCGTATAACCACTATTTTTCAGCATAATTAATATTCCTGAGTACTACATCTAATTCTTTCCTTTCCTGATAATATTTAAAAATTTTTACTGATCTTTTGCTTATAGAATTAAGGGTAGTGACGCCATATTTTAAACTCTGTCATGTTGGGGTAAAACCGGGTACTTAAGAGTGGGTCAAAACTGGGTATTCCCGATTTTGTCCGACACTCATAGAATGTTTTTTAGTATAGTTAATAAATTAGCATGGAATTTTAAATTGCATTCTTAATGCTGTAAAGTTATAATACAATTCTAAATATATCTAGTTATAATGAAAAAAACTAATTTTGATTTTGTTTTATATTAAAAAGTGGGTCTAATTTTTAACTTACATTTATGAAATTAAATAATTTGCAATTATTAATGAACAAAATAATGGTACTAATTAAGCATAATTTTATATTATGCCTATTACATTTTAATAAATAACTTTCTAATCTGAGGTGTAATAACTTGCGTTATAGGTCCACTTAAAATGCAAAAATATTTCGTGACTTGTTTCTCTAAATAAAATAATCTGCCCAAATTGACAAATAATCCATAAAATCTCAATCCTATATAACTAGGCTATATAATCTATAACAGGATTTTTTTATCAAATATTAAACAGGCAAGAAAAAAACCTCTTGATGAATGAAACTTTCCCAGACTCATTTGCTATATATAATAGGAGTGGATGGATTACGAAATTAGGTCTTTATTTTATTTGGTTAAAAGATTTTTCTAATCCTTGTCCTGAAAAGCCCGTTCTTTAAATCCTTAACGGGTGTTCAATTCATATAAAAGAATCCTGTTAATCTAGTAAGAGAAAGCAATGTATTTATATATGATTCTTTCCTTACGCAACGCATCGATTTCAACCCCTTGATGTGTCATTCATGCATCTCTAAGCTCATACTAAGAACAAGAGGTGAAGAAGTGGTTATTTTTCAACTCTGCGCGATCTGTAAAAATTTACCAAATTAGAAAATTATTTAAAACTGCATTTTCGAGAGCAGCAATTATAAATACTGCAATCAGAAGGTTCGAGAAAACAGGGAGTTTTCCCTACAACAATGTTTTTCCAGACCATCTTTTTGCTCCTTCGGAAGTGAGAGAGAAACCCATGAAAGTCATGATAACACACCTAGGTCTATGCAACCCCAGGTTTGCATAGCTGCAGAAATAAATATTTCTGAAACATCACAGGATAATGGAGCTCAACCTTCCGAACATAAACGAGTTGACAACATCCAGCGTCTTTCACGTCGAGCTGCTTCCAGATGCAGCAGTTAACATCACAGTCACAGACGTCATCACTCATTCAAAATTTTACATCTACAGAATACATTAGTAAAATTATCCACTCGACATCTTCAGACTATATAGCCTAGCAATCTGTATTTCCAATTTCGCCTAAAAAGTTATTATCCCCTTCTAAGGAAGGCTTTAGAATTGAGTAAAGAAAGGGAAAAACTTATTTTGATTTCTTCTCCCTATAAATTACAGGTCGAAACAGATATTAAGGAGAAAAAAGCCAAACAAACTGCAAGACGGAAAAAGAAGTTTCTTTAAAAAAAAAAAGATTGCGGAAACATCTTCAGAAGAAGAGGACAATGAAACCTGTATGTTTTGCTATGAACTTTACTCAAATTCTAAATCCAAATACGATGTTTGAAATGCCACGGATAGGCACACGAAGCATGTAGTATATCAGAAGAATATGATGATAAATTCATCTGTGATTTTTGAAGCTAAAAGAACTCTTAAACGTACAGTGTAAAGTAAGCAGGCCTATACAACGTAGAAAATTTTCCAACGAATTATTTTTTTTTACACATGGAAGAACACATGTGCAATTTCGTTTTGTTAAAAATAATAAAAATGTATTTTTTACTATATTAAGCAAGACCTTTTTGACCAAAATGAGTTTTCCAGTAGTTTTAAATGGATACCCAGTTTTACCCAACCAGCGAGGTAAAATCGGATTTTTGCATACGTTTGAAAAAAGCTATTTTTTTATATAAACAATTATATATGTATATATTGTTTGAAAAGAATGTTTTATTATAGCCAAGGATTCATTTTACATTAAAAACAGTGTTCAAAGTTTGTTTTCCCATTTCACAGCATTTGAGACTAACAAACTTATATGGTACCCAATTTTGCCCCACCTTCCCCTATATATATTTATTTATTTAAAGGATGCTGTAGAAGAAAATAGCATGAAACATTTATTAGCTCTTTTCTACATCTGTTTCTACTAAAATTTTTGGTAACATGCCTTTTATCTTTTAAAATAAGCAATTTTTCTATTCGCATACACATTACGGTAGTTATCGCGATATATCACCAATATTAACACGTTGATACATTCCGATATTAAATTTACGATATTCTCCCCACCTAGCAGTTAAACTTTTGAAAAAAAAGATGAAAAAAGGTTTTCCGAAAACTTGTAGCAATTTATTGCAGGATGATATTTTAGAAGTATCGGCAAATATATATATATATATATATATATATATATATATATATATTATATATATATATATATATGCTCTAAAAGTTAAAATCTTCTAACTGAGAGTTTTAACTCTTTCAAATACATTGGTGAGCGTAGGTCACTTCGCGCCTCACAAAGACTATATTTTTCTACCATAAAACTAACTAAACGTCCGTATTTTAACACAATCTTTTTTAGAGCAACTCACCAGGCCAGATTTACATTTACTTACGAAAATTTCGAAACATTCGGACAAATATAAATATTTTTTACTAAATAAAATGTGCAAAAACTTCGTCAAAATTAGCAAAAACCTCAGTTACATCGTGGTAAAAATCTTACCAGCCTTTTTCCCACTAAATATTAATATTTTTTCCCTCGGGCTACGAAAACATTATGTTTTTAACATCTAAAAATTTCAAAGAGTTTGGATGATAACGGCAAACTTTAAGAATTTAAAATTCTGGAAGAACCTTGTCCCTCCCCCACTTCCCTTTCCAAGCATATTTCAAAATTACACCTAAGACTCCAAAAATCAAATTATGCAAAATATTAATACCAAATAATAACAATACCAAAAAGCATATACATTCAATTCTGTTTGATATACTGCAATACATTTAAAAAAAATACAAAAATAATCTTTAAAAAAAAATCATTGTCCGAAGTCACTTTTCTGTTTTTCTGCGCATTTTACTGTACGACTCACATTACGTATATATTATTTTAAAATACACGATGTTATACAGTAGCTTTGAAATGATCGAGTATTCATTTGATTCAGATATAAATGGATTTAAGGGTGAAAAAAATTAGTTTGAAAAGAAAAAATCCCCACCAAGATTTTGATATGAAAATAAAATCTGTATCTATATTATAAAAAACAAATATATCTGTGCGTAACGCTGACGTCATTTTGCAAATGGCAGCACTTTGAAATCTGGAATGAAATTTAGGTTTTGCAATTTCCGTGTTCAGCTCGTCGTCAGCTTAAAATTCCGAGTAAAATGAGAACTACATTTAACAATTTTGTTGAACATTGTCACAATTCTATTTCAAAGACCCGTGATCGGGGGATGTAACTCGCAATTAAGTGGGTGGGAAACTGGAAATTGTTTTAATCCCTTCCGTTTAGGTCTAAAATGAAAGTACTAAGTTTTATCCCACGTACTAGGCGAACATTAGAAAATATGTACATATTTATAGTCAAAAAACACTTTTTTAAAATTATCTTAACAATATCTCAGAACAATTCTTTTGAAAAACATTGTTAATACAAATGTCGTTGAATTTGAAATTCTGAATAAAATGAGTACCCATATTAATAATTTTGCTGAATATTAGGGTCGCAATTCTATTTCTAAATTTTGTCTTAACCGCGCTAATCAAGAGGGAGACAGAGTTATCAATCCGCCCTGCCTCCGTTTATTACATACATGCATTTTCTTTAAGTTGTTGAGGCCCTCGCGATGTTTCTGTAATTATATTAATGCTTTATTTTGTATATTTTGAGAATTATAATTTAGTAGTTATCAGGAAAGAGGTACATAATTGACAGCCGTTTTACATGCCATTTCTCAACTGATATCGTCAACATTAAACCTTAGTTAAAAAAAAAAAATAAATAAAAAGTAAAGCTTATAATACTTTTTTTCAATATTCCTTAGGTTTTAAAATTTTATGAATTTAACTTAAGATGCTCGTATACTAGTCGAAAATAATTTTTATTAAAACCATCTTAGTCCTTTTCGTTAAATATCGCAGTTTAAAATCGTGCTATTGGTTGACCTATAATTCCTCTAGCGACAATAATCCTGCACACTCATTTGTTCCCTCGCTCCTCCCCACTATTTTCGACCTCCTTAAATGTGATGCATACGCACTGTTATTCGCTATATATGTCAAATTAAATACGACGCATAATTGAAATACAATCAGAGATCATAGACAATATTTCCCATCATTTACAAATCATTTTTGAAATATGCTAAAAATCTTGAAATAATGCACTTTAAGTTATCTGTTTGTAGCGACAAAGTCGCACCTAGTAGGGCGGGAAAACTTAGTACGTTTATTTTTGACCTATGTCGAAGGGATTAAAACAATTTCCAGCTTTCCCGTATTTAATTCCGAATTCGGCCTTTTTTTTCATTTCCTACCACTGGGCTATAATCCGTAATCAAGAGTTTAAGCCATAACTCTGAAAATATCCAAAATAAACCCTAAAATAATTAAAATCCTCAAATAGTACCTCAATAAATTAAAATGTATATAGGGGAGTTGGGGGCACATGTGAACAGTTCGCATAAATATAGCTTTTTCTCATGACAGGACTAATTTCTATAAACCAAACCTACTCAATACAGTAAATAGAACTTTCTTTTATACATGGTATTTTTTTTAAAATAACCTGTATAGTTCTTACATTTTTTAATAGTTTTAAAAATTCGAAAAATTGTTCACATGTGCCCCATCAGCGGGGTAGTTGTGAACACACGTGGGGTACATGTGAACACAAGGAAAAATATCCTTTGACATGCTTTTTATTCTGTTATTCATTTGTTATCGTAATGATTAGTTAATTACCTGTGAAATTCGCCATAAAAAAGTATATATATATATATATACACACATTTCTCTAGTTTCTGGGTGATATGTTTAAGCAAAAGATTATAAAATGAAAATAAGTAGATTTTGGGGGTGGAAGCTTAGATGATTCATTAAGTATTGCTGAAATAAAATAAAAAAATACAGAAGCAATTTTAAAAAAGAAATTAAAACAAATTTTGCTTAGGGGTTTTTGTTTGGGAAAATTTTTGGGGAGGGGGCGTTTACATACTATTTATCTCAAATCTGCCGAAATACGAAAGATTACCACTGCTGTATTTGCCTTATTTACTTGTAAATTATAGATAAAGAAGGGGTTTTTAATGATTTAAAAAAAATCTCGACTATAACCCCCCCCCCCTCCCCTAACTTCTTTTCCTTTTGAAAGAGAGAGGGGTTACAATAGGGATTTTACGGTAGTTATCAGTTTAAAAATTTTACTTTCTTAAAATATTACTCATATGTATCTCCATTCAAAGCGTCATATACATAACTGTTTTAGATATGGAAGTAAGCCATCATTGCAAGTTTAGAATAAATGTAATACAAAAATTTGCAAAGTTGTTCAGGGTAATACTTTTGTATTAACAATGCATAAAAAATATTGTTGTAAACTGTTTAGTAAAATAATATATTACACTTACTGGATTTTAGAAAACATTGAATATATTTAAAGTACAATTGAATGTAAACGAGCTTGTTGCTCTTTATGTATTTGCTGAAAGATGTATTTGATGAAGTTTCAATGCAAAATCAACTTTGTGTGAGGAAAATGTCTTCTATTTCAGGAAAATTATAGGTAATGGAACGGACATTATTTATCATTAAGTTAACTGAAAAGAACAGAATCACAGAATGATTATTGGGGCACTTAAGTAGGGGGAGACCGGGGGAATGGCGACACCTTAAGGGAATTTAAATTTTTTCACCTCGAAAAAATGTTTATTTTTTAATAGTAAAAATTCTAAAGCTGAATCATGATCTTTAGTACCTGTATAAATTTAACCGTAATCATAACTGTAAAGTAAGCATATATAAAAAAATATTTTTTAAACCTCTGCACAGTGGCGGGATTACCCAGGACACTGGGGTAATTCCGCCACTGTACCGGGGTAATGCCGCCACTCTTTAATGACCTAGTACATGCATCAAATGGATACTAGGAAACACACAACCTACTGAAAATAGAAAGTAATGTAATTGAGCAGAATAATGGTTAAGCTTACAATTTACTTCCTATTGCAAAAGTCACTCTGCTGAATCGGCTCCACTACATTGAAATGAGGCCATTTCTCACCCGATTTGCATGGCGGCGGCATTACCCCGAGAGGACAATATGGCGGAAATCCCCAAGCAAAGCCGAAACAAGAACCGAACTTGTTCAACACATTGCATCAAAATGTCGGCGAATGCATGTAGATTACGGGTCATATTATCTTAAATACCTAATGTTACAATAAAAGGTGCTTATCTCTACTCATTTGAAGCTCCAAAATAATAAGCAACTAGATGAAAACTACATTTTTCACCAGAACAGACGAACGACGTACATCAAAGTCACTCCCACTTTAGGCACTGTTTATATTGTTGGCCGCTATAGTGCAGGCACATTTACTGTATCAAACTGCCTTTAGTTTTTAAACTAGGTGGGGTGGCGGCATAACCCGGGTTGGCGACATTCCCCCGGTCTCCCCTACTGTTCATATCTGCCCCAACTTGTCTGTTCACAAGTGCCCCACATTGCTGCTTCTGTTAAATTGATAAATTATTAACATTTCTCAAATTTAGAAGAAAAAGAACTGTATTAAAAATATTTATTAATATTCATAGTGCATGTTAAAACACTCAAATTCAAATAAATGAATAAATAAATAAATTTAAACGCTTATGAACTCGGAACAAAGATTTGACTTTTGAGATCTAAAAACAGTGTTTTGGCTACAGAGGACAAACAAAAGGTCAAAAAGCTTCAACAAATTTTTACCGTATGTCTACAGGTGTTGTCATCTTTAGTAGTTTTTTTCAAATAAAAAAACTTACAATAACCATTGAAAAATTGCGATGTTCACATCTGCCCCCTGTTCACATGTGCCCCCATCTCCCCTATAAATTAGAAACAGGGTAAACTGATAACCACGTCTGTTCTGGCTTCAATCACTTGATTAACGAATTAGGCAAAACTTTGCAATATAATTGTAAAAATTCAACAAAAATATTAAGTACACATTTCAATCAGAATTTTAACCTCTACAACATCTGTATTGACAATGTTTTTAATAGAGTTAGTTTTTTTTTAGATATTGTTATGGTAAATAATAAAAATGTGTTTTTTGACTATAAATCTGTACATTTCTTCAACCACTCACCTAGTAAGAGGGGGAAAACTTAGTACATTCATTCTAGACTTAAAGTAAAGGGATTAAAACAATTTCCAGCTTTCCCCTAATTAATTCCGAATGCGGCCCTTTTTTCCTCCCCTACCATTGGTCTATAAAGAGTTTTAAAGACTTTAAAATTCTATGCGCTCTAAGTTTTTTTTTAAGGGGGGGGAATGCCAATTTCGAGTGGGAAGAAAAATCTTGATTATTTATTGTGACAATAAAATGACACAGAACATATTATATATATATATATATATATTTTAATTTAAGCAGTTTTAAAGAGTTTTGAATCTTTAAGTATTATTACTGTGACAGGTGAAGAAAACGGGGAAACGAAATTTTGAAGGTGAAATTCAGATAAAATTTTAATGAAATGGATATGATGGAATGAATAGTTAATGAAATTCAGGACTGATTATTTATTCACTTAAAGTAACAAATACAGTAGAGCAATTTTTTTTAACCTGTAACTGATGTCAAAGAAATTATCACATAACTAGTGTGAAGCGGTCTGTGAGACCGCTCCAACGAAAGATGAATAAAAGCCGCGATAAACTCATGTTGTTTTTGTACTAAACTTTTTGCACAGGAGTGTTAATTAAAATTCACCTATTCAAAAGTCTCTGGTGTTAGTACTAAAGTTTCAAACGAAACAAAATTTCAGTAGTGTTTGTAGATAAACTGAAATTTGCAAGTTAAACTATGAAAATTGAAAAAAGCAGTGGTCTGTGAGACCGGTAACATCAGTTAAAGGATAAAAAAAA
Organism: Maratus speciosus; assembly: GCA_963932465.1. Lineage (NCBI taxonomy): Eukaryota > Metazoa > Arthropoda > Arachnida > Araneae > Salticidae > Maratus > Maratus speciosus. The sequence continues at coordinate 75,516,572 of OZ010786.1, read as the reverse complement.
GTTTTAAACAGTTTAAACTTTGGTATTGTGGAGAAGGGAGTAAAAAAGGGGAGGTGAAATTTCAGAAGAAAGGTTAGCTATGGAGGTTTTATCTTTATTTTTTAAATAAGAAATGAAAAGAAATGCAGAAGAGTTCCACCACAGATTAAGAAATAATATGACAGTAAAGCACTTTTAAGGACTTAAAAAAAAATTTGTATGAAAATAAGCACTTTCAAGCACAAAAAAAATCCTTTTTGAAAAATGCAAGTACTTTTAAGGACCGTACGAATCCTGATATATGGAAAATTTCCCGACTACAGAGTAGTCCTGCACGGGTCAAGTTGCAAAAGACACAAAACCGAATATTATACTTAAGTCAACCCGCAACTCGACACGAACACTCCAAAAATATTTCCTCGATCCGCAACCTGACCAGAATCAGCCAAAATAATTTTCGGCAACCTGCAACTCAACCCAGACTTATTTCAACCAGAACCCGAAATAAAAGGGAAGGAAATCGTGTTTTATTGATATTATGAAATGTAATATACAATTACATCTCTAATAACAATTTATGTTTTATGTAGGAAAATGGACAAATGTAAATACTTTAATATTCAAACATATGTGGGTATCATGCCCACAAGTATTTGAAGTGAGGACAGCTTGTTAAAAAGCGCCATCGATATTCACCATCATGGTTGATTTCAATGGCGCTTGGTGACAAGTTGTCCACATGGCACACAATCGCATGACACACCTAAGTGATGTACGATAGGTGGGGGCTAAAGTTACGCACTTATTAATTTTGATTTTTAATGAACACATTGATCTAAACTTATGTGACGACTGATTAAAATGTTGTATTAAAACCTTAGGCACGTTCCACTATCTAACGACATTCTGTCAAGTTATAATTCCGTGAGAAATTGTAATTTTTAAAAAAACATTGCTCTGAGCATCTTTGCCCCAATGGTTGGGCTAAAAGTACGCAGTGATGAGGCAAAGATACACAGTGCGCATTTTTGCCCCATTACGGCCGGATTTTGCCCCATTTTCACTAAAATGAATGAGTAATGTAAAAGCATTAGTAAATTTCGATAGTATTTAAACTGAAAATTCTAAACTAGACCATGAAAAAAATAGCGGTCTGCGAGATCGCAAATAGCAGTTAACCTCTAACTGTTGTGATAAAAATTGTTTCATAAATACTGTAAACGGTTTCCGAGACCGCTTAATCGTTGATTGAATAAAATGGTTGACTGACTCATAAGAGGCGGTTTCTGCGCTAAACTTTATGCAAAGGGCTATTATAGTAAAATTTCCCGCATTCAGAAGTCTTCAGCTATACTTCTAATTTACCAAACGAATCAAAATTAAACTAACATAACTACTTAAATTGAAAGTTACAAGTTAAACTGTGAAAACTGAATATTACAGCGGTCGGTGAGACCGTTAACAGGAGTTAAGGATTAAGGTTTAAAACAAAAGCGATTCATGAAATAAGAATATTGATTTTTAAAAGGAGGTAGGTAGGTACATACGTTCTATATTTAAAAACTTCTAGAAAAAGGGAAATGTAGTTTACTAACTTATATTAGTTAAGTAGCTATTATATTTTATATAATACAAATTTAGAAATTGTGGAAAGCTTTGCATCTAGCTAAAACGATAGGGCAAAGTCCGGTATCTTAAACATGTGCGTATCTTTGTCCCAAGGATGATGCGTACTTTTATCCTATTCTGCAGTATTTTGCTTAACCGGCTACGCATAAGTATAAACAAATGTGATCGAGGTAAACTGCGGCATTTAGAAGCTAAAAATCTTTCGATCTCCACTAAAATTTTGGATTTGTAAAAATTCCAGGTACTGTTAGCTAAAGAATAAAGTGAAATTTTAAAAATATTAGATCAAAATTCGAAAATTTGAACTCCTCATTTTCTTAGCACAAATTGCTACTTTTATCAAAGGTTTAAACAAATGACTAGTACACTTGAAACAAAACTGCCACCTATTGGCCAAGAGAGCAGAAATGTTACTTCATATGAAATCAGCCGGTGCGTATTTTTGCTCCACTCGTATCTTTACCCCTACATACCCTGTATCTCTCTTTGCATGAGAAAGTAAAAACTCGGCATTTTATCGCTCAGAAACTCACGTAAAATGCAAATGTTTATATTTAGGTTTTTTCCAAGTCTAAGATTTTCACAAAAAATTTGAGCAGAACAATTTTTCAGATAAAATAAATACATATTTCAATATGAATGAGTTATTAAATTTACTCCTTAACCTTTAACTGATGTCACAGAAATTGTCACAACTAGTGTGAAGACAACTAGTGTGAAGTTGTCTGTGAGACCGCTTTATTGAAGGATGAATAAAAGGCACGATTAACTCATAGGATGGTGTTTTTGTACTAAACTTTTTGTACAGGACTGTTATAATTAAAATTCACCTATTCAAAAGTGTCTGGTGATGGTACTAAGTTCACAACGGAACAAAATTTCGGTAGTGTTTGTAGTTAAACTGAAAATTGCAAGTATATAAAAAATTGCAAAACTATAAAAATTAAAAAAAAGGTGCGGTCTGAGAGACCGGTAACATCAGTTAAAGGTTAAGAAATAAAAAGTATATAAATAATGTGATAAATTATTTTTATTTAAAGCACAGTTAAGAACGATTTTTTCTTCTCTAGGAATAGGAAAAATATTACCAACATTTCATTTTTCATATACACGCAAACACATGTATAATATTTCTGATAGTTTTAAAACAAATACCCATAATACGTGTGTATAGATAGAGAAATGCCCAATATTCAGAGTTAAAAGCATAGGAGAGAGTATGGAGGAATGGGACACCTTTTACAAAAATAAGAAAAAGAACTTTGACACAAAAACAATATTGCAATTTATAGAATACAAAATGAAATACTTTCTATTGTCCTTGAACAATGTAGAAACATAATTTTCAGAAACAATTTTATAATTAAAGGAATGGAAATATAACAAAATTTAACTCATAAAGTAGAAATATTTACTTGCGTCCTAATTTGAAATCATAATCAAGATGGATGCCTTGAACATCTCTGTGGCTGCGTGAATAGTCATTACGTCATCATTGAAGTCCTTTCTCATTGGCTGACAGTTGACACTAAGATATTTCATGTATTTTTACTATGCGAGTGTTAAATATTATACCCGGTTACAGATAAAATTCTAGTAAACATGCAGATTTCTGTAGTTTTACAAAAACTAGTTTCGTAGGATTACAGATTTTTTTTTACAGTGTAGATGCCTATATTCTCAATTTCAGAACCGTAGCTGCTATATTAATATATTTTTTTCGCTTTAGGTGAGAGACGCAGAACCTAGCTTAAAGTGGGGAGTTGGTGGTAAAGGCTGTTTTGGAGCTTGCCACACCTGACGCAGTTCTGTGATAGGTTTTTGACAGTGGATGAGACGTGGCTACATGACTATGATCCCGAGTCCAAACGACAGTCTCATTCACTGTCACCCCAACCCCCTTTTTCAACTAGGTGCGATCTCTCACACCAAAAACAAAAACAATGTTAATATAGCAGCTATAGTTCTGAAATTGAGCATGTAGGCATCTAATACATTAGGCTTCAATAATCCACATCAACTAGCGCAGTACAAATATTTCATACGCGCTAGGGACAATAATTATTGAACTACCCTCGTATATTGCACAATATATAATTATTCGTCATAATAAAAATAAAAATATGTTAAGGGAAGTAGAGGTATTTCTGATAGGAATAGAGTGGTGTTTTAGATGCGATAAAAACGATTTAGATGCGTAAAAATTTGCTTATATTTCTTACTTGTTTTTATTGTGTCAGGTTATAACTTAAGAGAATATAAACATTACATAAGAAATCTTATATATATCTTATATCTTATATATTATATATATCTTACATATTGCACATATCATACATATTATATATGTATATAGTATCAAGGGGGATTGAAATCGGGCATGCCAGAGAGAGGGTGTGTGCCAGAATTCTAGGTGAACTCAAGTTTTCCTATTGACTAACATGCCATGTAATTGATGTCTCTGAATTATCGTGATCAACTCATCATATTATTTGTTCGAGTAAATAATATATTTATACTAGTATTATAAAGAAGTAACGTTTGTTTGTAAGGGTAATCTCTGAAACTACCGAACGGATATTAAAAATAATAGTACCAAAATGCTGGTGACGATTTCTGCTTCATCATAAGTTATAATTTATGTCGGTGCAACAAATCTCCACGAGGTGCTCTAGCAAAAAACGGTGTGAAATTGCTATTAATTGCTATTTCTGCGATACTGTTGTTGATAAGATATAAATACTTGCTATGAAAGGTTTCCAAACAATTTGAAATTTATAAGGGAAAATATGCGAAGCAAGTTCTAAAAATGTTCTATATTACGATTTATTCTGAATTGTTAGGGCTAGAAACTTAAAATTTTGAATGGTTGTTTCTTTATAGACTTTAGCACTCTCCAGAACAGTTTTTTAAAACGAAATTTAAAAGTGTGCAGGAGCGGAAAAAGTTCTAAATTACGATTTTCGTGATACTAAACAGACTTCAAACTAGAAATTTTGCGCCGCGCGGCGGTTACTTTCAAAATACAGATAATCAAAAACTGTTGTAAGTTTTCGTAAAAACACAAACAAATTTTACTTCACCCTTTCTTATCATATAAATAAAAACATACATTTATTTTACTTAAATAGGTGTCACAAATAAAAATCCAAAATATGTTGACATGTTTCGGTTCAATAGTAAAAACCGTATTCATAACACACACATAATCAATAGAAATGAATGACACTGGGTACCAAAAAATGTTTTTTTTTTATGTTTTTTTTTTTATTTTTAGATTATTTTTTGGTACCCAGTGTCATTCATTTCTATTGATTATGTGTGTGTTATGAATACGGTTTTTACTATTGAACCGAAACATGTCAACATATTTTGGATTTTTATTTGTGGCACCTATTTAAGTAAAATAAATGTATGTTTTTATTTATACACAGATAATTGTTAAAAATGTTTCTAAAAAAGCTTTAAATTTAAAAGAGTGAAATAAGCTTAAACGTTTAAAAATTGTTCTAAATTCCGATTTTTATGGAATTCTTATGGTTGGAACATGGTTGCTTATTTTATGACACCAATGCACGCGCGGAACCGTTTTTGAAAATGTCGAGATTAAAAACGATGCAATAGAAAAAAGTTTCAAATTCAGATTTTTGTGGTAATGAAGTGACTAGAAATTAGGCATTGTGGCTACTATTAAGATATAAATACTCTAAGAAAAGCTTCTAAAAAATCGAAATTTAAAGGATTGGCATTAGCAGAAAACATTCTAAATTACGATTCCTATGGAATTGTTAAAGACAGAAATTCGAAAGTTGAAATGATTGGTACATTTCTGATGCAGATGCTTGTACGGAATAGTTTTTTAAGGAAAATTCGAAAACTAAAAATGTGAAATGCGCGAAAGGATTTTTCAAAAGTCCTAAATAACGATTTCTGTAGAAATTTTAAAAATAGTAATCTGAAATCTGACATGACTGCTACCTCTTTATGATGAAAATGCACGCTCAGAACAGTTTTTGATAAAAATCGAAATTTAAGAGGGTGCAGGGGAAAAAACGTTCTAAATATATGATTTTGGTGATATTAAAGGGACTAGAAACTTGTAATTTTTCATGGCGGTCAGTTTTAAGAAAGAAATGCTCCTTAAGAATAATTTATAAAAAATTCCAAATGTAGAAATCTGACATGCACGAAATGCATAAAAAATTCTATAATACGATTTTTGTGGAATTGTTAAGGATAAAATAAAAAATTTGACATGGCAACAATTCTTGTGACGGATGTTCACGCATAATACAGGATTTAAAAAAAAATCGAAATTTTAAAATATGCAATAGAAAAAGTTTCTTAACTCAAAAATTTTATGATACTGCAGATATTAGAAACTTGAAATTTGGCACTGCAGCGGTTACTTAGAGATGATACAAAAATTAGCTAACAATGTTTTCTAAAAAGAAATCTAAATTTAAAAGTATGAAATTAGCGAAAAATATTTTAAATTACGATTTCTATAGAGTTTTTTATAATACGTGTTAATTAATTTCACATGCATTTCAAATTTGCAGGCATAATTGCAGTTCTGACTGCAATTTACTACCAGTTACATCTATATGTATTGTTCCAGTGTTATTGTTTCCTTATTTATTCCTTATTATAAAATTTTGCTTATTTATTAAATTCTCACTCAATGAAATTTCTTCTAACTAATTAAAAGTCATTTAAAAACAAGCAGTTTTTAATTAACCCATTCAGGACTAACGTTACCATATGGTGACAGCTTAGCTCTCAACCCTTTTACTGTCTGAATACCAGTAATTTAGAACAAAAATTTTCACTTTCTTTAATGACAGAAAAGCTGCTATAGAATAAGATAAATATTGCTTTTCTGAAATATTTGTACAGAAGGCGATTTTTGTATTTTAAAAGAAAAAGTAATTCCGTCTTTAATGGGTTAAAATGTTTTACTGGGTGAAAGTCAATTTTGGTCATATAAGGGCAATGTTGGGCAAAAAAATCCTGTTAAAACCAAGTAAAGCTACCGGCGTAACTATTTTTTTTAAATATTAGCCAGAAATTTGAAAATTGGTATGGCAGTTACATTAGAGACACAGAAGTTAGCTAAGAATGGTTTCTAAAACTAAATCAAAATTTAAAAGTGTGAAATTAGCGAAAAATATTTTTAATTACGTTTTCTATGGAGTTTTACATAATATTTGTTAATTTAGCATGCATTTGAAATTTACTGATGTAATTGCAGTTCTGACTACAATTTACTACCAGCTACATCTATATGTGTTGTTCCAGTATTATTGCCTTCCTTATTGAAAATTTATCTTATGTATTAAATTCTCACACAATTAAATGTCTTTTAAACTAATTAAAAAACGCTTAAAAACAAGAACTTTATAATTAAAATGATTTACTGTGTGAAAGTGAACTTTGCTCATATATAAGCAATTTTGGGCAAAAAATCCGGCTAAAATCAAGAAAAACCACTGGTATAACTTTTAGCCAGATTTTTTGCAACCATGTAATGTAATACATTTTGTCCTCTGCTTTTTATTTATTTTTTTGTGATTATTTCTTGATTCGTTTAATAACAGGCCTAGACAACGTCGAAACGGCCAGATACTATTGAATAAAATTACAAAATGAAAAGATCATATCACTGAATTTGTCATCATATGCCAAGGCAATTTTTCAGTAATTAATAGACCAAATCATACAAATATTTAATATGTTTTGTAGAATGTTTTTATGAGGTTTTGAATAACATGATCATAAAATAAATCTATAAACGTTTTAAGTTATTATTAGTCAAAACACATGTAATTCGACGGATAAAAATGTTTAAAAGAAACGACTGATTGAATTTATATATAAAAAAGAACAATAATTAATCAATATTTTAGTGGTTAGTCTAGCTCTTAAAACCAATATTACTTTTAAATAATATTTATATTTCTCGCAAAATTTACATGAATACTTTCCATACTCAATTAAGATTATTTTAACGTGCAATAGATCATTAATAAATATAGTCCTAAATTTATATCATATTTTCCAGTTACAATTTGCATGTATACATTCGCACTTTTTACTTAATACTTTTACTTAATAATTCTAATCTGAGTGCGATCGAAATACAGAACCAAAAGTATGAAAGCAAGTATCCGTTAATGTTTACCATAAATTTATTGATAATTATGCAAAAATCAGACATCCCCTAAATAAATTACTTAAGAAAAATACTATATGGTAATGGAATTCAAATTGCCAAGACTCTTTTCAAAAATTAAAGGATGCATTAATTATTAAACCTGTCTTAAGAATTTATGAAGCTGCAGTACTTCTACATATGTTTGTTGATGCCTCTCAGGTGGCAGTAGGTGTTGTGCTTAAACAACCAGATACTAATTGGTTTTTACATCCAATTGCTTACTACTCTAGAGGATTGAGAAGTTATGAACAGAAATATTTTATAACTGAACTAGAGTGTCTTGCCATCATTGACGCATTAGACAAATTTTATCACTACTTCCATGGTGTAAAATTCACCATTCACACTGATCATGCATCTCCTGTTTGGTTAAAAAATGTCAAGCATTTGAGAGGTAGATTATTTAGGTGGCCGTTGAAGTTAAGCATGTTTGATTACAATATAGTGTACGAAAAAGGATCCACGAATGTCGAAGCTGACATGTTGTCAAGAAACCCTGTTTCGCACTTTTTCCAACCGTTAACTTTTCTTCTCGATGTACAGAAAATTAAAGAGATGCAGGAGAAAGATAATGTCTGTGATAAAAATTATCTAAATGAAAATGGAATTATAATTGTTAGAAAGAAATGATTTAGGAAAATAGTAGTCCCCATGTCCTTGAGAAGGAAGTTGCTTGGTATTGCTCATAATAAATTTGGCCACCCTGGTATCCAAAAAATGTTAAATTTAATTTCCCTTAATTATTATTGGCCTGATATGACCCAAGATATAACTAACTTTGTAAAACATTGCGATATTTGTGAGAAAAAACAAAAAGCCTAGACAGAAAAAAAAAATGGCTTATTACAAGCTATGCTTACCACAGATCAACCTTTTGAATGTATTTCTGTTGATACAGTGGGAGGATTCAACTGCTATAATTCAACTAAAATTATCTTCATATTGTAATCGATCATGCAACCCCATATTTGGGCGCAGTTCCCTCAAAGAGTGTCACTACTGAAACCTATACGAATTGTTTAAAATGCATTTTTAATATTCAAACCCCACAACAATTATTCTGCTTTAATCAAATTTCTAATGTTCGTACCCCTCAAAAAATCTTAAGCGATAGGAATGCCGCCTTTACTTCTTCCAGGTTCAAAAAATTTTGAGGAACCATAATACTAAGCAGTTTTTAACCTCATCTCACCATCCACAATAGAATGGCAAATGTGAGCGAGCCAATCAAACGATGGTAACTAGACTAAAATGTAAGGTTAACTCTTCTACCTCTAAAATACCTTGGACTAAACTTCTTGCGGAAGTCGTAAATGAATACAATAATACCCCCATTCAATAACTAAATTTCCTCCTGCTTATTTACTATTTGGCCAACTACCCTATGATTAACCCTTCAACAATCTTATTACCCCCTGTTAAGGAAGCCCTTAAAATTGCAAAAGCGCGAACTGATGAATTCCATTTAAAAAATAAGAAATACACTGATCAAAATTATGTTGAGCCAAAATTTGAAGTAGGTGAACTTGTTATTAATGAAGTTTCATTATCCAAATACTAGAAAGATTTCCCAAGTGTTTTCAAGACCTTACCAAATCCTTAAAAAATATCAGATGTACATTTTGAAATTGATAAGAAAACTCCATTTAAAGACACCAAAATTATTCATGTTTCAAAATTGCGCTATATCACCCTCCTAATAATTTAAAATTGTCTCACGAGCAATTATCACAGCAACAACAGCAGACTCAAGTTCAAACACTAACTTAAACTTAACTTCCTATAATTTAATTTTTTGTAATTAATTCTTCAATTAAAGCTGAAAGTAAAAATATTTATATATTCAGCAATACGGGTGAGTTTTTGGGAGACGAATAAAGAATTTATTTGATAGAAATTCTTGATGAATTAATTCGTTTATATGGGATAAATTCATTATTTTTGTTAAGAGTTTCTAAATAATGTTGAAACTAAACTTAGTCTATAATCTTAAAAAATGCTTAAAACTATAATTGTAGATAGAAAATCCTTTTAATACTATGAAGACTTAAAAAAGAAAAAATAATTTAAAAATTAAATCAATCAATCAATAAATAAAAACACAATTAATATTCATAAAAAGAGCTAGCTTAAATTATCTGAAATAAAATGATTTTCCTTTTTTAATTCAGTAAGTATGTTTCTTGTTCGATCGAAAGCAAGAAATTGCGTAATACGTTGATGTCATGATAGTTCTTTCACAAACATTTTGTACTTTTTATTTATTTTACTAGGGGGCTCGGCCCCCTACGACCTACGCTCGCCAACCCCAGTCCAGACACCGCAGGCTCTAAATGCACGCTAATTTGATCGGCTTTAAAAAGATTTCGAAAGATTGAATTATAATTTAAAAAAACAGTGGCGATCTCCCTATAACCGAATTTCTATTCATTTCTCTTTGATTGGGGAATTTTAACGCCAAATCCGCTGCGGTACTACTTGATTATCCCGTCGACCCATTTCGCCAAATTATATAAATCGCCAAACCACTCGCCAAATTATACAAATTGACATAATTTTTATTTTAAATAACGAAAGAACAAATAAATTCGTACAACATTAATAAAAATACAAATAAAACGTCGAAATAAAAATACCTTGATGACGTAGACACGTGTAACAACATTTCAGAATAAGCTAATATAAAAGGAATTAAGTAAACAGTCTTTGTCTCCTGGTATTTTTTAACAAAGCGAAAAGAAAGTTCTCTTAAATGAGACATTTTAAATTAATCGTTTTTAATCTGACGTAATTTTTACCAAGCTATTCTTTCTCTTTTAAATAATCGCGTGAAAGTACTTTTGTTAGCAATGAAATATTATTTGCGCTTTCCTAACAAAAATAGTTGAAAATATCCTCTCAAAATATTAAATAAATGTCTAGCGCAATTTCTAAATTTAAACTTTTTTGCAATATTATTTTGTGTTCATTTTATGTAATAACTATAATGTGACGTAAACATGACGTAATTTCTCCTAAGACTTCTAACGCATGTTAATGAATTTATTATTTTACAATATCCTTTCTCTTTTAAAATTCACGTGTATACTTTTTATGACGTAATTTTTAATAAGTTCCTGCTTTTTATACATAATTATTTAATTCTAATTTGAAAGTTTTTTTCCTGTTTATAATAGTCACGTGTAAATAAATTTTTAATTTGAAGCAAACATTATTGCTTGCGCTTTTTATACAGTTGGCAACAGTTTAAATTAGTACAGTTTTCTGAAATCTGTAAAAAATATCTCTAGAAATGCTGAAAATTTGAATTTAAAATTGAAATAAAACCTGAAAAAATGAGTCAAAATAAAAAAATTAATGCAATCTGCACTCCGGCAAATTCTAACGCATAAAATGATCTAAAAATGATTACACTGTCATGTATAGTTTTTGCTGCTATAAAACTTTTCTAGTGGAACGATTTTGTCCAACTTTAGCACTAAATATCTCTTAAAATAGTTCTTCGATTTGAAAACTGTCTGCATCAGCGTGTTTATCAAACATTTCTGTATAAAACCACTGATTTTCATATTTTTGTATGCATTATTTTTCTCAATATTAACGAAGAAAGACCTCCAGTTACAAAAAATTCAAAACCGGCGGCGGCGGTGACAGCGGTAGTTACTTTTTTTTAGAATAGAGAGATTATCTTCTTTCATATTTAACATTTCAGCATAAATTCATGCCTCATTTGTCATATAGATGAGATATTAAGTAGATGCTCGAAGAATTATGTTAAGATGATTTGTTTGGTATTTTTGAAATGTATAGATTGTTGATTTTGAATTTATTGTTGATAATTATTATTACTTATAATATTATTATGTGATATTTAGTGGAAATTTAAAATAAAAATATTATTGATTACTGTGATAAATGCAATACATCGAAAATTGACCTTGAACATTATTTGAGTTAACTCATAGCATAAAGTTATGATACAGCATAGAGTTTTCTAGGCTCACTTAAGGCGATATGAGTGTGACTATGATTAGGTAATTGACAGTTAATTACTCTATATTGTTGACCTGTAGCTAAATCATGCAAACATAACATGACAAAAGAAAAAAAAAAGAGAGGGAGAGAGTAGGAATGGAAATGTAGATTATAGAGATTATTTTTAAGAATTTTATTAAATGTTGACTCACTAGTTAAAATTCTCAGTTCAGAGTTATTCCCTCTTAAGAGTTTTCCGGAAATCATCATTTACTAGTTTAAGAGATACAATTCTGAAATCATCATTTACTAGTTTAAGAGATACAATTCTGAAATCATTTACTAGTTTAAGAGTTACAATTCTAAATTTCAGAATTTTTCAGAGTTTTGGAAATCTTATGGTGGCCATATGGTATATAATACCATAACTATAGTACTGAATGACATTAGATATATCATATAGTCATTTAATTAGATATATCATATCAAAGATATTTCATACAGAGATGTCATAGCATCAACGGTCATACAATAAAGTATGCTGTAAATAGGTTTGCTTAAATAATTGTTTTGTATTTTTATTGTTATTATTATTGTTAAATTTGGTATTATTAATATTTTTATTATTATTGTGATGTATTTAATTTATTTATATAAACTGAAGGGTAACTGAAAGGACTTAAAGATTGAGATTCTAGTAGGGATAAGTTTTTAGAGGAACATTATACTTTTTAATCCCAATTTGAAATTTACTTTGGGGGACGTATGTCAGAAGTAATTTCACTAGCCTACTCATATTGTAATAGCTCGATTCAACTCCTTCCTCATAGTGAGGTAAGCAGCAAAACTTTATTATTGAACAATTATGAACGAACTACAGCCCGTGATCTATAGCTTGCTCATGAATATGAGCCATGAATGTTCCATAAAAACATTCTTCTGCAATAACCTAAAGAATGATTACTGTTAAGTTTTATATTTACTTTATTCTAAATTCATATTACTAAAACTATCTTTGTTAATTGTAAACAAGATTAAATTCTTGTCCTTGTATTTTCAATACCAATTCCACTAGTTCGCGTTATAACGTCGAAATTTAAATTTAATAGGTTTTATTAATATTTTAGAAAGTTTATTTTAAGCCTACGTCTGGTGACAAAATTATAATCCAAGTCCATGTAACATTTCCCTTCTATGAACTTGCAGGTCGAAGGACCTATCAGTTCATCCTGTCTTTTTGAGAGGGGGGGGGGGGGTATGTAATAATAAAATTTTTCGCCATTTTATCTTAGTAGAACTATTCCAAATTCTTAACATTTTTCCTTTTTTACTTATCTTTAATAAAATTTTAATATCTTTTGTCTTTTATTTCATGCATTTAAACCTGTGTATTCTTTTATTAGTCTAAAAAACTTAATCCATTCGCCTCATCTTATAAAACCCAATAAATTACTTTTTTCATTTTTTTCTAAAACTAAATTCTTTTTCTTTCAAATGTTTTTAATAACATTGTTCGATGATGTTCTTTTTCCCACAATTCTTTGCAAGCGTCGCACCATTCTCCCAATTCTGACGCCGAGGCTAAATGCATCGCATCGTCGTCACGCGTGTGACAAGTGTTCAAGCATCATTCGAAATACAATGTTGTCTTTGGAAAAATAAATAGGCCTTCTGCATGGTCGTATTTAAATATGGCAGACCGACTCGACATTCAGTTTTTATTATATATTCCTTAAAGTAAACATCTTACGTAATGGAGCTGTTGATCAGTGACAAATAGTATTGGCGAGAACTTCAATTACGTTAGTTTCCCGATAATTTTTTTGAACTTATAAAACCATATGTAAAATCTTGGATTATTGCTGTTAAATTTAATGATTAAAAGCATTTAAGATACTCATGAGCGAACTACAGATATATAATCAATATTAAACATACATTAAAAATATACCCAAAGTTTCAGACTTACGCTAAGAAGCCATTATCAGGAGTTTCTTGATCTTTACGGAGATTAAGTTACACACATCACAGACACTGTCACAAACATTAAGATAAAACCATTTCTGTGAGGCGCCATCTATTGAGACAATAATATTATTACCAAAGTTAGGAAAAACGAATTTACCTTTACAAATATATTTCTTTCAAAACATTTAACCGAACATTAGAAACTTGAAATGAGATATTGTCATTAAAAACTTCGCCTTTCCTCAGTCTAATTTCAATAAATACTCCTATAAGAGCCATAAGAGGGTTGGAATATCTAAAAATAATTTTTACATCTTCGAAATAAACTGGCTTAATACTGCCTTTAAACACTAATCTAGATAGAGCTATATACTGTCTATTGAATTTTAAATTTATTTTATGTTCTTTAATTCTTTTAAAAAGCCTTCGTTTTGTCATGTCAATATAGATGTTAACAAACCAATATTGAGTTGCACAAAGACTTCATAAACACCCGAATGAAAGGAAATCGTTATAGGATGTTGTTTTACGGTAATAGCTATAAACAAGTTTTTTTGTGGTGGAGGCAATAAGATGAATTGACAAATCTATTAAAAATGTTCCTTTATATTTCAAACATTGCTGGTATATAAGAAATTTCTTCTATTAATAAAGCGGGTTAACTGAGCGCACTGGGGGATAACTATTGAAGTTCTCGATTGATTAATGATAACCTGTGGCTTATACTCATGGTCGATTCCAATCTTGACAATATGTTTTAAAAATAGCAAATAAAGCCTTAGTGCAACAATGTTAAAAAGCATAAAAACCAACTTTTAAAATGCACAAATAATATATGAAAGGCAGCAAACAGCTGTTTCGAATCTACTAGCGAGATTCTTCTTCAGTGCAAGATAGGGAAAAAGGAACAGCGTGACAGAAAAAGCTACGCTGAGCAAAATGATAGACAGAGACGCGCTGGCTTATATACCCTATGCGGGTAGCGAAGGCGCCAAAACAACCAATGAGAGAGAAGCAGTGGAAACGACTGGGTGGACAAATAGCGACATCTACCGGAGAAGGAGAGAAAAAGAAACCAAAATAAGGGGGAATTAAATAAAGGTGGAATTCGGATATTAATCATATTCTCTCTATTAAGAAAACCATTGATCCCTGCATTCAATTTACCTCTAGAATTGAGACCAATAACTGTCTTTCTTTCCTGGATGCCCTCGTTATTCGTTGTGAAAATGCGTTTCAGACTACCGTCTTTCGTAAACCTTTTGCTGTCAGTCTCCCACCTCACAGGTATTCTTCTCATCCCTCTAACCAGAAATTCGTTACTTTCAATGCTTTTGTTTTTAGGGCTACTAATAAATTTTCCACTCCCCAGTTACTTAGTTCTGAACTTAATTACCTCAATGCTATTGCTTTTGATCGTGGGTATTCCTCTAATATTATTGATTCTATTTATAACAAATCGACGAAATCCCTCCATTCTGAAAAGTATTCTAATTCCAACTCTAATACTTCAGTTGTGTTGTTCAGCAAGTTGCTAAAATCCTAAGAAGGATTGATTTTAAAGTTATTTTTTCTCCTGTTAATAAAATCACTTTTCCAAATCTCAAACACCCCGTTAATCGCCTAGATAATTGGGGCATTTACCAAATCTCTTGCCAGTGTGGACTTTCTTATATTGGCCAGATTAAACGTGCTGTTAGATTTCGTTTAAAAGAGCATGAAGGTTATGTTAAAAATGAGGAGCTCAAACATTATTCTATTGCTCAACATTCTTGGTCTTTCTCACCATAGGTTCGATTTTTCTTTAGCCATCATTATCCAAAAATGTTCTTCTGATCTTGATCTTGATTTTTGGGAAGCTTACCATATCATTGTAAATTCTCAGTCTTTAGTCAATCACTTATCTGGTACTCCTGATTTTCCAAATATTTGGAAAGCATTAATTTAAATTCCCCCTTTTTTGGTATCTTTTTCCCTCCTTCTCCGGTAGATGTCGCTATTTGTCCAACCAGTCGTTTCCACTGCTTCTCTCTCATTGGTTGTTTTGGCGCCTTCGCTACCGGCAAAGGATATATAAGCCAGCGCGTCTCTGTCTATCATTTTGCTCAGCCTTGCTTTTTCTAGAACGCTGTTCCTTTTCCCCTATCTTGCACTGAAGAAGAATCTCGCTAGTAGATTTGAAACAGCTGTTTGCTGTCTTTCATATATTATTTATGCATTTTAAACGTTGGTTTTTCTGCTTTTTAATATTGTTGTACAAAGGCTTTATTTTCTATTTTTATGTATTTGGCGTTAACGGGCCTTTTTCCTCTGTGATTTTTTCCCCTTCTCGCAATGTCTCAAATCAATAGGTTTTGTAATTTACGATTAAAAAAGTACAGGTTTTTGGAATACTTACATTTCCTACTTGATTGTAGGCGTAAGAGGGTTATTCCTAAATTCATTTCCTTACGTTGTAATTTATTTTCTTCAAATAGGATTGACAATGTCTTATTTCGTTCTAAATTAGCTCTTTTAAAAGCTTTGATTCAAGAGACTCGCCACAAAATTGCTCATATAGCGCGCGAGTTATATTCTTTACATATCAGCCTCGCTAATTCTGCACCAGATTTTGAGTCTATCGACAGAAATTCATGAAGCAAAGTTCTCACAGCTTCTTCTGTTCATTATTCGGTTTTAAAGAAGAAATTTAATAATCTTTGTGGAAGTTCTGTCACTAATAACTGCAGTAATTTGCCTCTTGTTAACCAAAATGCTGTTGTCAATCTTTCTAGTGATCATTTAAGTAACAATCAGCTCGATGCTCTTAAACTGAATAACAATTTTTCTGTCTCTTCTATTCCTTCTTTACCTAATGTTATTGCTCCTATTGAAAGAGCCTTTAAGCATAGCGCTCTATCTTCTACTCAAAAAGAGTCTATTAGGCATCTCATTGCCAATACTCTTAATTTCAATTCTAATGATTATAAGCCCAATCTTAAATATCCTGTTAAACAATGCCAGAAAAATTTGCGTTCTGATCCAAACTTAATTATTACTAAAGCCGACAAAGTTGGTCAGATTGTTCTTCTCGACAAATCTACGTATTTGGAAAAATCCCATAAATTAATTAATGATGGTCCGTATGTGGATATCCGCAAATACCCTTCCACTAGTGAAATTAACTCTTTAAAGTCTGCATCAAGTTTTCTTCCATTATTCCTGCTAACTTTAAGAAGTCCCTTATTCTGTCTATTGCACATTGTGCCAGATTTTATGCTTTCCAGGTTTTACTGAGGTCCATAAATCTGACATTCCTTTCAGACCTATTATCTCTAGTATTCGTACAGCTTCTTATAAGCTTGCCAAATATTTAGTTTCTGTTTTTCCCCACTTTTGAGCAGTAACTGTTTCACTGTTAAGAATTCTTTTGATTTTGTTAAAAAACTTCAAAATTTTAAGCCACAGGGTCACATGATGGTTTCTTTTGATGTTAAATCATTATTTAGAAACGTTCAGGTTGAAGGATGTTGAGATTGTCTCAAGAAAATGCATTGTGAATTCCATTTCTCTTATTTTGAAATCGAGCAGCTTATTCGTCTCACTCGCGCTTGCTTACCGCAAAATACTTTTGTTTTCATTGGTAATTTCTTCCGCATGATTGACGGTTTGGCTATGGGCAATCCTGTTATTCCAATTTTATGCGATATTTATATGCAATATTTTGAGGTCAAACTTTTTGAAATTTTAAAATTTCCGTTCTATATTCGTTATGTTGATGATGTTTATGTCCTGGTTGAAATGAATTCGGATATTAATCATATTCTCTCTATTAAGAATTCCATTGATCCCTGCATTCATATTACCTCTGAAATTAAGACCAATAACTGTCTTTTTTTCCTGGATGTCCTTGTTATTCGTTGTGAAAATGGCTTTCAGACTATCGTCTTTCGTAAACCATTTGCTGTCAGTCTCCCACCTCACAGTTATTCTTTTCATCCCCCTAACCAGAAATTCGCTGCTTTCAATACTTTTCTTTTGCGGGCTAGTGATATTTGTTCCAATCCTCAGTTACTTAATGCTGAACTTAATTACCTCAAAACTATTGCTGTTGATCGTGGTTATTCCTTTAATATTATTGATTCTATTTATAAGAAATTGACAAAATCCGTCCATTCTGAAAAGCGTTCTAATTCCCACTCTAATACTTAAGTTGTGTTACCCCTTTTTCCAAAAATCAGTCAGCCAGTTGCTAAAATCCTAAGAAGATTTGATTGTAAAGTTATTTTTTCTCCTGTTAATAAAATCACTTTTTCAAATCTCAAACACCCCGTTGATCGCCTAGATAATTGAGACATTTACCAAATATCTTGCCAGTGTGGCCTTTCTTATATTGGCCAGACTAAACGTGCTATTAGATTTCGTTTAAAAGAGCATGAAGGTTATGTTAAAAATCAGGAGCTCAAACATTATTCTATTGCTCAACATTCTTGGTCTTCTCAACATAGGTTCAATTTTTCCTCAGCCATCATTATCCAAAAATGTTCTTCAAATCTTGATCTTGATTTTTGGGAAGCTGACCATATCATTAAAAATTCTCACTCTTTAGTCAATGACTTATCTATTACCCCTGATTTTCCAAGTATTTGGAAAGCATTAATTTAATTCCCCCTTTTTGGTTTCTATTTTTCTCCTTCTCCGGTAGATGTCGCTATTATTTGTCCACCCAGTTGTTTCCACTGCTTCTTTCTCATTGGTTGTTTCGGTGCCTTCGCTACCCGCATAGGGTATATAAGCCAGCGCGTCTCTGTCTATCATTTTCCTCAGCCTTGCTTTTTCTAGCACGCTGTTCCTTTTTCCCTATCTTGCTCTGATGAAGAATCTCGCTAGTAGATTCGAAACAGCTGTTTGCTGCCTTTCATATATTATTTGTGCATTTTAAACGTTGGTTTTTCTGCATTTTAATATGTTTTATTTCATCTTCTAAAACTTTGACCGAACAAATTATAGGCGCCCTCTTAATAAAATATTTAAACGCAGACATTTTGTAACCCCATGCCTTTGAAGCTGTAACAGGAATAATGCTATAAATTTTCACTGGCTTTCTGAAAACTTCTCTTTTAAATGAAGAACCTGATTTAATTACTAAAACATCTAATAAAGGGACGGAATTATTGACTTAATTTTCCATGGTAATTTAATACTGTCTTCAAGCTGATTTAACTTCTCAAAAAATTCTACTAAGGCTGGTCTTCTTTCTTTCCATAATGCAAAAATATCATCAACGTAACTTAACATTAGTCTAGGTTTATGTTTGAATGTGTTAAAAATATATTATTCCAACGGTCTAATCTTAAATTCGGCAAAAATACTTGATACAAGTGCCCCCATCGGGGGCACTTATCTTGTTTATATTATTTATCTATCTTGTTTATAATATTTACCGTTATCTTGTTTATAATCTTATCTTGTTTATTATCTTGTTTATAATATTTACCGTTATCTTGTTTATAATCTTATCTTGTTTATTATCTTGTTTATAATATTTACCATTGTAGTACAATGCGTTACTCTGATTAATTGAATTTAACTCTGCTTCCTATGAGGTTATAATTTCTTGACTCAGATTATTTATCTTTAGACTGTTTAATGGTGTTCGTCACTTCGGAAATATTTATGTAGGGGAATAAGTGAGACAATATCGAAGCTGACTATTGTTATTCTATCGCTAATTTCCAAATCTTCAATCCTGTTAGTAAACTCTCCAGTAGAAGAAATAGGAAACTTTGAAGACGGAATAATCATTTTGAGAAAACTAGCATATGGTTTTTCAACATAATAAACTGGACCTGGCATCTCGTGACAATCGGTCTACTTTCCAGACTTTCCATTTTGACCGATTGCCACGAGATGAACAGGTGAGTGAACAAAAGGAGTCTTTTTCCATTTTCATGTTTTCCGGTGTTCTGAAAATAGGCTGCTTATTTCTGGTTGAATGACCTCCACGAGATTGATAATATATGTCCTCTGTAATGCAAGTTCATTGTAATTTACATTGGTTTCAAGTATAAGGATTTAGATGAAAAAGGCTTAACGTTTAATTATTACAGAATGCTCGTTCTATTTTAATACGGTGTAGCGAAACTCAATTTCCTACAAACTTACAACATTAATTTAACTTAGAATAAAGGATAATCTTTTAAAACTTGGTTTTACGAAAATTTTACGAGCTTATTTATCGAGAAGTTTATAGGTGCAGGGAATTATACTTCGTGTTTAATTATACTTTTGAGTAAATATTTCATTGATCAATATTTTCATAACGTCATGCTTTAATTAGTGAGAAACAAGTAACTCAGTAGAGTTAATAATATTAACAAGAATTGGATGAAAGGAATCCTATGGAGAGAAATTGTAGTAGAGATTAATTTGAATAAATAATCAAATAGCGGTGTATTTCAGAGATGATCAAAAGCTTGGCTATTTAACTCACATTCCTAATTCTGTTATATGGCTGTTTTAATTTAATGGTTTGTAAGACTTTTCAACATAGTTTTGACGTGCTTATGAATTCAGCTTGCCCGGTTGCGCTCTAACTCGAATAAATATATTCAAATTGCTAAATAATTGCTATATGTTATTGATGCTTATCACGACACATTTGGTTTTGAAAATGTAGTGTGTAGCATTTATATTTAATTTACATTAGTACTCAAATTAATTTCGTTAAATTATTGTATATGGGGAATAAATGTTCGCAGCGTATTTTAATGTTGTTACATTGTTTCAAAAACAGAGTAATTTAAGTGTATTACCGAAGTGAATTATAAGTTGCTTACGGAAAATTATAATGCTCAAAACATTTATCGTTCATATACAGGAACAGACAAAATAATTCGTTTAAAATACTGACTATACGCAATAATTGCTAGAAGGGAGTTTGTAATCGTGGTGCGGTATTTAAAAAATAATTAACCTTTTTAATTTTACTTGTTGTGTAAAAAACTACTTTGGCTAACGGTGGCTCTACTAACTAAACTCTAAAACTACTCGGTGGCTTCAGAAAAACATGCAGCACATTTTCGCTTGTCCTTTCAGGAAGATGAGTTGAATTCCCTAACTTCAAGAAACACCCTCGTGCAATTATATTGTTAAAATCATAAGCATTGGTGAAAGCAGCGGACGTGGTTTTGAAAAACATCAGAAAATGGCTTCCAGCGTGTGTTTGAAGGACTGGAAAAAATGTGAGAAACGTGCTTTGCATTATTTTAGGATTAAGTTCACCATGGCCATATATGGTCATCAAAAATTTGACGATGGGTGGTGGTGTACTGTTATTACCAAATTAAGTTCATTCTTTACTGAATAATGTCCGTATATTTACACAAATCATGATTAATTGTTATGAAGAGTTAAAATAATATCGTAATTTAATTCTTTAGTTCTTCGTAATTAGATTTTATATCGTACACCATAATAAAGTTTAATAAATAAACAACCAGAATAGTATCAAGTATGCTTTATAGAAAGAAACGTAAATTCGCTGTAATCACATTGTTATATAAAATTAAAGGAAAACTTTTGATACACTTCCTATAATAAATGAAAGCAGTACAAACCTTAAATGCCGTGCATATCAAAAATAATTATATTCAGGTATAAAATATATATATATATATATATAATACTATAAAATACTATAACTTCTATAAAATACTTCGAATACAACTTGTGCTCATTCATAATTCCGTAGGATATGCTATTAGATAATTTTCTCTGTAATTTTAGTATTGCAGTTCTTTGTTGATATATCTTATAGCGTATAACGTATTTGGAATATTCTCTTTGATTGATGTACCTATTTGAAGTTAACTATGCTTCATATTACATAGTTTATGTAATATTAACCCTCTCGCTGCGCAACCCGAGAGTTTCTCGGGCAACGTAAAAGTAGCAAAATTTTCGCAACCCGGGATTTCATCGGGGATGCATTTTTTCTGTCTAATTATCTCGCCTTGATCATTCCCACCAGTTACTTTTTATTGTAAATTTTGCCTTATCTAATCGAAGCATTTTCCCGATTAAATCAGACGAAATTTTTTGTTTTGAAAAACCGGTGTCAAAAGAATAAAAATTCTTAAAAGTCGCTCGTAGCGAAGGAATTAAGTCCGCAATTTGTGAAGCTATTTTGATTCTAGAGGGTTAAGCATTGTATTTGTAAGATACAATAACTTTTCTCTCTCTACAAAGTTGTCTACGATGACACCAATTCGGTACATTTGTTTTAATCCTGTGATGAAAGGAAAAGGAAAATATACTTCTAGTCAGTTGCAAACTTACCCCGAAATTTAGCTCTTAAATATATATAAATGTGAAAATTACGTCAACGACAGATGAACGACAACAACAACGTAGAAATCGAGAACTAAACCATTATCTGCTTTGACTATTTTATTTCTGAAAGTAACTTTTTCTTTTGATGGCAGTCCAGTCATCAGCAACACTTACATCAAAAAACTCTAACACTTACATCAGCAAATAATTATCTCAAAGTAAAAACTACTGAACTACAGGTATTTTTATTGTACTAAAATATTTTCACCTCTTACAGAGATGCTCTTAAAGCTCTATAAAAGAAATTACAGCTATGTAGAATTTTTCTGATTTTTGAATGAACTTAATTTTCAATTTGTTTCTCTCCATCAAACGTTTTATGAATGTGAAGGTTATGCTTTTGACGAAATTAATACAGAATTATCATGCTTATTACAGCCATCTATAAAAATGTAGCGTATCAAAAAATCTCTTTATTCAGAAAGTACTACATCTTATCTTTTAATGATGTTTTATAAAAAGAATTTAAATATTATGCTGTGTTGTGCCTCTGAATATAATATAAGAAAAAAGAAAATTGATATCTAAATGAAATGGAAGTCTGGCATTCAAGAATCATATCAAAGGACGATTATAATACTAATAACAATAATAATAATTGCTTAATACTGGAAGTAATTTTTTTTTCTATGAAAAATATTTATAAAACTACATATGGACATAGCTTGGAGCATCAAAATAACTGAATATTTGCTAAAAGTGATAAAAATATACTTAAAAGCAAATAAATACCTTTATTTATTCAGATCAACAGGTTTCATTGTTCTGACGGCAATATTCTCAAGTTCTATAATGATACAATCATTATTGATCTTGAGAATGTTGTTGTCAGCGTTATGAAACATGTCGATCTGAATAAATAAAGGTATTTATTTGCCATTTAAGAGTATTTTTATCCCTGTTAGTAAACATTAAGTTAGTTAGAAAAATCTTTTTTTTTTTTTTTTTATGCTTTAATTTTACAATATTGCAAAATGTAGACGTGTTTCCCTTTCTGTATATATCTCAGTGTAACATTCAGTAAAAGCCTATGTATTTAATTTTAAAAAGCAAAGATTATCTCACAGTTAAACAATTTCATGGAGAAGCGATATTACATGTAAAAACAAAATTTTTGCCTATATTCTTTCACAAAATTTGCCATCTTCTTTTTATCATATTATATACAGTCTTGTGCATCACATTTTATAGATTAATTTATATATATACATATATATTATTGAATACATTGGTATACGTTTTCTAATATGAAGTTATTTATATTCTGCATAAAGATAGCCATCGATTTTAAGTAAATTAAGGCATTTGTCCATTTGTGTTAACCTAATGCATATCCTTTTACATGATGCATATATAGTTTGAGAAATAAAGATACCCGTGCTAAGCAAACGATTTCCGTTGCAGGACTAAAATGATAAAATGTGAAAATAAAAAGTTATGGGATATTAGTTTCATCAGAACTAAAATAATCTACAGAAAACTATACTAGAAGATTTTACAGTATAAAAACACAATAGACCACAGGAAGACAAGATATATTGATTTCACTATTTTAAATGAGCGCTTATTTTCAAATAAGTGCAATCTTTTTAATCGACAAATATTTTTTTATTATTAAAACGTTTTATGATTTTTTTTAATAATCGACCTTTCGAGATACATGTATGTATACAGAGAGTTTCAGCACAGTGGTTACAAACTTTTAAGAGAGACAGAGTACACCTAGACGATGGGACATCACATACTAATGCATGGTCGGAAACGCTTTCCTGGCAAGGAAATGACGACACAAAACAGAAGAATGGAAGGAGTCAAAGAGGATGAGAAAATATGTTTATTATTCTTAATTCTTAGTATAGAGAAAGACTAAGAACTAAGAACAAAAATCGACAATGATCATCCTCAAACAAGGTGTTCGAATTTACGACCACGAGTCCTGATGCAGGCTTCACTTCTCTATTGAAGATCTAATGTTCTCGAAAATACCGGACGTATCCCCGACTTCCCTAGCAACTGTCACGAATTTGCGATGCATGCATCAAATTTCTCAGTACTGTTAAGGGGGTAGGATACCTTTGAACGCGTCGAAAAGTAAAAAAATATTACTATGTTCCAAGCTTCAAAACTTGTGTAATAGATGAAAAATAAAAATCAAACTTCATTTAAATATAAAGCTCATATTTAAATTTATATTTAAAAAAAATATATGTATTTAAAAATTCATAAATAAATATTGAAATGATAAGTTTAAAAATATATGATAATAAAAGAAAACAATCTTGCGCGCATGATAAAATCTGAAAATATGCATAGAAAGAGGAAATTTTGGTGAAAATAATTACGTAATGGTGCTACCTTTATACTAAAACCAGGATATTTGTAAAAAATATTGGCTAAATTAAAAAATTAACAAAAAATTTAAAATTTTCACTTTTTAAAAAATATTTTCAAAGTACAAAACCAAAACCAAAATAATAAAATCTTACATTTTTCTGGTTTTAAGTTGTAGGTACTACAGAAATGAATATGTGCTAAAAATTTCTTTTGATTGCCGTGCATAGTTTTTTAGTAACACTGCGTGCAGTATCAAAATTCATCATTTTGAATAAACGCAGCGCAAAGTTTAATTATCCTATGTAGTCTTAATATGTAGTCTTAATAAAACTTCCCTTGTTAGTAAACTAATGCAAATTTTTTATGCGATTTTTGCATATTGTTCAGATATGATTACCGAATCAAAATATGTATTAAAAAAATTCGAAAATTTTAAAGGTTTAAAGGTATCCTACCCGGGGTTTCGCAATCCAGTGCTTCTACGACAAAGCCATCTCAGCAGTTTTGCGGTACTAAAGATAATAATCATGTTTTCCATTATTGTTTGTGTCGTCACTACCTTGCTAGGAAATCGTTTCTGACCATGCATTGCGATGTGACTTCCCATCGTCTAGTTGTACCCTATCTCTCCTAAAAGTTTGTAACTGCTGTGCTGAAACACCCTGTTTATATATGTATGTGATACTTCTGGATATCAACGTAAAGTATGATGACGAGCACACGCAGTATCTTTGCTAACTATCAATTGTATCGAAGAATTTCCCTATCGATCAAATAATATAGGCAGCATAATCTTTAAAGAGTTCATTGTAATTCCATCTCATTTCAATTCCACTAGTAATCCAACTGGCTCTCGTATCTAGGTGTACCACTTTATATCAAAGAACGAAGATGTTAAATGGCGTTAGAAACTGGTATTTTAAAATCTATTCTGCCAAGTGAGAGGTGTTTGTTAACAAACAAAAAAACGCACAAATCTTCTCTCTCAAGTCAGTACAAGCGGTATATGTATCAAGAAAATGCAGAAATTTACATTGATTTGCTCTACGCCCGAGACAACCCAACGCATGGGACATGGGGAAGGGGCGCGCTAGGCTAGTGGCCAAAGGAGAATGCGTGGGATGGGCAAAACTTAACGTAGTGACAGAACTCTTTACTTATAGCGAAAATATTAAAAGGGAAAAGGGAAGAGCGCGCCAAATACTCGTAATGAATTATGGGATATCGTGCAATAATTTAATAAAAGTTAAAAAATGGTATTAATAAACATTCGAAAGAAATAAGAATTTAATGTCTCAAAATATGAAAGAATTAAATAACTTAGTGGATTTTTAACAAAGAAGTGTAATTATTAACAGATTGAGGTTTTCAGAATAGAAATAAAAGAATGCGCTGAATTAAAGGCATAGGTTTAAAATATAAAGGATACTTAAGATATTATTAAAATACAGGTAAAGAAGGTAGATATTATAAAAATTTGGAATAAATTAACTAATGTAAATAGACCATTTTTTTTTATTATTACATATATATTCATATATTTATATGTATGTCTGTGTGTGTGAGAGAGACTTTATTATATAGTATATATTCTTTGTATGTATATCTTTAGCAGATTTTTCCTTCCGCCCTTATTTTGTTCCACGGCATTATACTTGTTCAAATCACTAAGACATGATATATATGTGTAAATAGATGACCATATGTAATATGATTTGATATAATTTGGAATGATGCGTTGATATCTGCAGTGACAGCCAAAAGAGTTTTGTTGCTTACCATTTGGTCTATTTATAATTAATACTCCATTAAATACTACTTAGTTTGTGCGTGAAAAGTAATGTATGAATTTTACGGAAAAATATAATAAATTAATTGGCCTTTTATACAACTAAAATGTTGGAAATAACGGTCTGAAATAGACATCAATAAAAGTCTACACAGTTCAATGGTATATCTTACTTTTTTGTTAAACGCTCGTTTCGTTTTTCACAACTTTATGTCAATAAAGATATATAATTATGTATTTTGAAAACATCAGGAGCCTATTGATATCATAAGTAATATATTATATGTGTATTCCAAGTATATTGTTCGTCAAGACGGAAAATTCGATCATTAATCTAACCCAGTTGTAGCCCTACAAAATTTAAGTAAATCTTGTTTTTGGTATGCATGAACATATGTTTCTTAGAGTTTTATTCATAGGTTACCATGATAAAAAGAGCCAATGCATTCTACAAAGAATGGAAAAAGGAAATCTCATAAAAATCTGAAACAAATGTCATTAAAATTCCAAGAAATTCTCTGTATAATGCATAATTTCATTTTTTCATTTAAATATTATTTACATTATGTACAGTCAGGGAAAAAAAAGCAAACACCACCTACTAACTCCTCAACAAATTATCGTAGACGAATGTTACTGGTACTGAACGATTGGAAATAAATTCTACTTTTAAATGATTTATATAAAATTTGCTTAGGTGACATCTACATATTAAAACGAATCCAAACTTATCTTTTTTCAATGGCAATACCCAATTTTAACGAGATATTTCAAAACTGCGGTTCAATCTATTCCTAGGCACCAAATTTCAAGTCATTTGAATGATACGTTTTTGAATTATAAACATTCAAAATTTAGTGCTTCTAATGTTAAATTACATTTTCATATTTTTATTTATATCTCCTGAGATTATGCTCCTAATGTGCTAATATTTTGTTTAGCAATAATACTAATATACCCAAACATAAATACGCTGAATTTGCAATTTTTATAATTTTATGATGTGAATTATTAATTATGAAATTAATATTAAAAAAAATATTAATTGCAACCTACAATTTTTTTTGATGGATTTAGATTTATTAAGTTCTGCTATATGGAAATCCAAAATTTCACATTTTTCTTCCAAGTAGTTTTCAATTATGCTTAAAAAACGGCAAAATGATGGTTTAAGGGACCGTCCAGGATAGAATCACCGAGCTCCATATATAACAAGAGATCTGTCTTCCTATTTCCCAACATGATTTCCAGCGGTCAGCGCGGAAGGATACAGTGACGATAATTTTAGCTCACATTCATCGCAAAAAATGCTGTTTATTGCCTTCCTTACATGATTAGAGAATCATTTATTAATTTCATAAGTGTAACTTAATTAGAGCAGAATAAATTAGGAAATAGTACATGAGAACACTAATATCTAACGCTGATAATGTGGACTGTTTTTTACCTTGCCTTGCAAGCTTCTGACCGCCGATTAGGAGCTCCTGTTATACACGGAACTCAGTGGATAGAAGTGACTAGATAATTTGAAATTTTCCTGCTCTCCTGCAATCTAGCAGGCTTCATTAACTGTTTGAGTGGCGCTTAAAGGTGCCTTGATCAAGAAGGGGGCTCTCTCGGTTAACAATCGAGTACCGAATGTCAATTGGATACAGCCCTTAAAAAACGCTCGTTTTAAAATGATTAATTTCTCGGAAACTTATGGTACGAATTGCATAAAAATTTATTTTTGGGCTAATTGAAGGGTTTAGAGTTAATTTATGTTGTCAAAATTAGGTATTGCCTTAACAAAATTAAGTTTGGGTTCGTTTTAATATGTAGATGGCCCTCTAAGCAAATTTTATATACATAATTTAAAAGTAGACTTTATTACCAATCGTTCTGTACCAGTAACTTTTGTCTACGATAATTTGTTGAGAAGTTAGCAGGGGCTGTTTACTTTTTTTTTCACGACTGTACATTAATTTATGTATTATGGAGAATACTTGATACAAACACACGCAATACGTAATTTTAGCTTAATTAATTTCTCCAAAATTATTATTTATTTTTATAAATTGTATATGCTTGGCTTGGATAAATTCCTTTCTTTTTTTGTTTTCTCAGAAAAATTAATATATATATATTTAATCATTTGCGATTTATATAAAATCTGATAAATGAATAAATTTACACATTTTTCATAAATATGTTTTCAGCCATTTTCTGTCTGGAATGCCATAAAATGTTAATAGATGAAAAAACTGTAATTTGCACTTTTCTCTGGGTGCTTTTTTTAGGGTTTCGTTCATCTGACGAAACACCCTATTCGTCTCACTCCTTTGTCTGTCTGTCTGTCCGTCTGTCTGTCCGTCACAGAGCCCGTTCTCAGAAACTATACATGTTGGAGACTTGAAATTTTGAGTACTTCTAGCTGAACACCTCAGATGAAACGACAGATCCTAAAATTTTGAAAAAGTCTTAAATTTAACCCTTTGGGCTCCCACATGTGTATTTCAAACTATTCTTTCTAAGTCAGCCCCTAATAAGGTTGGAGCCATGAAATTCCACATACTTATAGCTGAATACCTGAGACAACAAGACAAATCATAAAATTTTGAAAAAAGTTTTATATTTAACCCTTTGTGCTCCAACTTGTGTTTTTTAAGCAATTTTTTCTAACAGAGCCCCTAATTAAGTTAGAGACATGGAATTTTGAATTATTATAGTTAAACACATGAGCCCACACAACAAATCATAAAACTGTGAAAAAGTGTTATATTTAACCCTTTGGGCTCCAATTTGTGTATTTTCAGCAATCCTTTATAACAGAATTCCCAATCAAATTGGAGGCATGCAATTTTGTATTCTGATAGCTAAACACCTCAGATCACACGACAAATAATAAATTTCAAAAAAGTTTTATGTTTAACCCTTTGGAGTTCAGCTTGTGTATTTTAAGCAATACATTTTAACAGAGTCCCTAAGTGAATTGGGGATTTGAAATTTTGCATACTTATAGCTGAACGCCTCAGATCACACGCCAAATAATAAATTTTGAAAAAGTTTTATATTTAACCCTTTGGACTCCAGCTTGTATGTTTTAATCAATTCTTTTTAACAGAGCCCCTAATTGTATTGGAGACTTGAAATTTTGCATACTTATAGCTGAAAACTTCAGATCACACGACAGATAATAAATTTCGAAAGAGCTTCATATTTAACCCTTTGGTCTCCAGCTTGTGTATTTTAAGCAATTCTTTCTAACTGAGCCCATAATTAAATTGGAGATTTGAAATTTTGCATACTTATAGCAGAACACCTGAGGCCAGGCGACAGATTATAAAATCTTGAAAAAGTCTTACATTTAACCCTTTGAGCTCCCACATATATATTTTAAGCAATTCTTTCTAAACGAGCCCCATAATTAAGTTGGAGACATGAAATTTTGCATACTTATAGCTGAACACTTCAGATCACATGACAAATAATAAACTTCGAAAAACGTTTTATATTTAACCCTTTGGACTCCAGCTTCTGTATTTTAAGCAATTCTTTCTAACTGAGATCATATTTAAATTGGAGATTTGAAATTTTTTATACTTATAGCAGAACACCTGAGGCCAGGCGACAAATTATAAGATCTTGAAAAAGGTCTTACATTTAACCGTTTGAGCTCCCACATATATATTTTAAGCAATTCTTTCTAAATGAGACACATAATTAAGTTGGAGACATGAAATTTTGCATACTTATAGCAGAACACCTGAGACCACACGACAAATATATTTTTTTTTTTTCGAAAAAGTTTTATATTTAACCCTTTGGAGTCTAGCTTGTGTTTTTTAATCAATGTTTTCTAACTGAGCCCCTAATTAAATTGGAAACATGAAAATTTGCATACTTATAGTTGTACGCGTCAGATCATAAGGCAAAATATGAATTTTTGAAAAAGTCTTATAATTAACCCTTTGGGCTCCAACTTCTGTATTATAAGCAATTTTTTCTAACTGAGCCCTAATTAAGCTGGGGATATGAAATTTTGCATACTTATAGCTGAAGACTAGTTATCACATGACAAATGATAAATTTTTCAAAAAGTGTTATATTATTGACTCCACTGGGCTCTAACTTGTGTTTTTTAAGCATTATTTCTAACTTAGCCGCTAATTAAGCTACAGCGAGCTAGTTTCACTTGAAGGCTCCGGGAGAGGGGGGGGGATTTTTACCCAAACCAATCATCTGATATATCATTTGACGACCCTTCGGCCACTATTTCATTTTATGCACAATAGCCTTTCATATTTTATTTCCACTTGGCCAGGAGGGCTTTCCTATTTTGAGTTTTGTGGGTCCAATTTCCTCGACTAATATAAGTGCGAATAGGTTCTAAAACTGAGTTTTGTCGGGCAGACGTTTGTTTAGAATAGATTGCACTCCCTATTTGCGAATTGTGAAGCTAACAGATTTTGCAAAAAGATAGTGTTTTGAAAGAAATATTAAACGAAACACTCTGTGCGATCTGTGATCACACTTACCCACTTGTCAGATAATTTCATACACTATATGGATAATAGTGGCCAGTCACTTGCGATTTCAGACATTTTGTTAAATATCTAAAAAAATACATGAGGAATTAAACTGAAACTGCAGGTGTGTAAACACTATAGAATAAGTCATATATTTCCGCGAAGATTTTTTCCCGAAACCCCATAGGGGGCCGTCAACAAATTGAAAAAGGACGAATATCTTTTGGATAACCCAGTAAAATCTATAGTAGCAAGAGCGTTCAAACTCGAGATTATTAATATGTGTCTAATTGTAATACACTGTGTTACTCTGTTCATTTTTATGAGGATGGCATGTATACTCGTACACAGATTAAGGTTTTTATAAAAACAGTCCCAAATTTTGCCAAGTTTTTTCTTATAATTTGCAGTTTTTAATATAACATAATATAGAAAATATATATATAATATAATATATAAAATAACATATAGTTTTTAATATAAAATAAAGTCCTTTTCAAAAAATATGGTAAACAACATTATACACAATACTCTTCATTAAAAAAAAAATTAAAAAATAATGGGTGAAATATGAGCAGGTTTACTAAAAAAATGTTTCACTGCGCATGCGCGAAAGCAATCAAAATATAATATGCATAATGTATTAGCTAAGTATATAGAGCAACTTTTGTCAAAGTCTCATAATCATAGCTTGAACATTCTGAAAATTATCATCGATAGAATAAGCTCGAAATCCGTTCTCCCCAAAAAGAAGCAAAAAGATGAAGGGTTGTATCAGATATCTGTTGATTAGTACCAAGATAGCGTACACAATATTGCACGTACTACTATATTTGGATACAACCCCTCAGTTTTTTTCTTCCTTTTCTGAACAACTAATTTCGAACACATTTTATGACGATAATTTTGAGAATTTTCAAACTATGCTTTTGAGATTTTCACAAAAGTTTCTCTATATATTAGGTTAATACATTATGCACATTATATTTTGAGTGCATTCTCGCATGCGCAGTGAAACATTTTTTAGCAAACCTGCTCATTTTTCATCCAATTTTTATTATTTTTTAATTCTGATTGCAGAGTATTGTGTACAATGTTGTTTGTCATATTTTCTGAAAATAACTTTTTTTTATATTAAGAACTCAGCAAATTATAAGAATAAAAACTTGGCGAAATTTGGGACTGTTCCTATAAAAACCTTAATTTCTCTATGAGTATATACGCTATCTTCATAAAAATAAACACAGTATATTACAATAAGCCACTTAATACTAATCTCGAGTTTGAACGCTTTTGCTACGTTGGTTTTTACAAGGTTATCCAAAAGATATTCGTTTTTTTTTCAATTTGTTAACGGTCCCCTATGGGGTTTCGGGAAAAAATCTTCTCGCAAATATATGACCTATACTATATAACACACATGCAGTTTCAGGTTAATTGTTTATGTATTTTTCTAGATATTTAACAAAACATCTAAAATCGCAAGTGACCGGCCACCTTTGGCCATGTAGTGTATGTGCAAGTGCATACAATCGTCAGAGGGTTGATCTCTTAACGTTTTGGATTAAAAACTCTGCATTAAATCAGTTGGCACGTTTAACCCTTTAAGACCTGACCTACACAATTGTGTAAGGGATCCTAAGTAAAAAGGAAAAACGATTTTCTCTTTTTTCTGTGATTTAAAGCCGACCCTGCACTAGAAAATTGTGTGGATCCTCCCTTGATGTAACCTGGCATCGGAAATTTTTTAAAAATATTTTTTCCAATCAAATATGATCTTAATAATTAGGATTAAAATCCAAGACTTTTAATTTCTACCACAACTCTTCAGGTCTTAAAGAGTTAAAAAAGTCATTAGATATACTTTTTCTAAATCATAATATTTTCTCAAGACGATAGTTTTATTTTATTTTTATTGTCGAGATATATTACATAAAATGAATTGTTAATTGTTATGATTCATATACTTTCCTCGCTTATATTATTTTGCATTTAATGGTATTATATTTAAAGAAATTCCAAGGCAATGTAATTTGCTACAATCCAAAAAATCGTATTTGTAGAAATGATTATATTTAACTTAATAAAGAATTACATCACAAAAAGAAAAAAAAAACTTGTTGAAGTTTCTGGGTAAAGTTCTTATTAAATACGCAAAATGTCTTTACATATAATTAACGAAAAACTAGAAGTGTTTTTCTAAAAAAGACTATCGAGTTAGGGAACTGTTACTAAAATGTATCCTAATCAATTAGCAATATTTTGCTACTAACTCTAATATCTTGCATCATAATTAGAAAAGAATGATTATAAGCTAATTGGATCATTTCTAATAATAACATAATAAAGTACGTTTTCTCGTGATTAAAAAAAGTCTGTGTTAAGCGAAGTTTGAAAAAAAAAACATTTATTATTTAACTTACTTAGTTTACTATAATATAAACTTATGTTTGCAAATTTACTTTTTCAAACCTATTTCTATTTAAATATTTTGTGTACTGATAATATTTTGTAATAAGGATATTATTTACAATTTAATTCATCGAGTGTCTCAAATATTAAATGTTTTTAATATAGTTAAGAAGAGTTTATGACTTTGGTTGTGCTGACCCACTGTCCGTGCTCTAACTCGCCTAAATACACTGTATGGCCAATGAGGATTTGTCACTTACGATTTTAGGCGTTTTGTTAAATACTAGGGGGGATCAAATATTAACCGGAATTTCTGCTTGGAGGCCTAAAGGTCATCGCGAGGGGGCTCAAAACTTGAGCATGGGAGGTGAGAATGACAGATGGCTATCTTTGTGCCGGTATGTGTTACTCTCTCAGTTCCTCAGTCGGCATCACGATGAATGAGCAAGAGGTTTACCCCAACGTTGCGCAACGTTAAATTTCTCACAATCTCTTTTATCCAATATTTATTATTTTTTATTTCTGATTGCAGAGTATTGTGACACAATGTTGTTTGTCATATTTTCTGGAAAGAACATTTTTTTATATGAAATCTCCAAATTATAAGCAAATACACTTTCCAAAATATGGGACTGTTTTTATAAAAATCTTTATTTCTCTACCAGTATACATGCTATTCTCATAAAAATGAACAGAGTTTATTACAATAAGCCTCTTAATCATGTTCTAGAGTTTGACCGCTTTTGCTACATTAGTTCTTACATTATTATCCAAAAAATATTCGTTATTTTTCAATTTGTTGCTGGGCCGTTAATGGTGTTTTGGGAAAACATCTTCGCGGAAATATATGACCAATACAATTCTGTTTACACACCTGAAGTTTCAGGATAATTCCTCATGTAGTTTTCTAGATATTTGATTAGAATGTCAAAAAATAGGGATTGAATATTTTTTATTTAAATTTATCGTTCGATGAATAAAAAGTATGAAGCATATAAAAGTAATAAAATTTCATGTTTAAAAAAATCTCCAGGTTTGTGTAAACACTATAAAAAAATACAAATGTTTGTTAATCTAAGAAAATATAATACAGCCACAAACAAAATGTACAATAACCAGTTCTATCTTCATAGATTAAGAAACATCTGTCTTTTTTGCAGATTGAAAAAAAAATCTAATTAAATAGCGTAAAGTTTAGTTAATAACTTTAAAGCAACATTATTAACAGCGTTATTTATGTGTTTTTAAATCGTTGAGCAATCTTTTAATTTAGTAATACAAATGGAAAGATTTCTTCCCCCTGTTTCACACAAACAGATGTTTGCTTTCGAAAATTTTCAATCCATTGTTGATCAAGATATGCATAATTGCGAAAATGTTAGCACTCCATGCTGAAACAAATAAAATTGCTTAATGTAGTACATGCAGAAATTTAAATGCACCGTTTGGACAGTAAATTAATTTTTGGTTCCTTTCAGACATTCAAATTCATAATCGCTTTTCTATTATGTTTTTTCAGCTGAATGGTTTCCTAGTACTTACAGATTATAATCAAATAAAATAATTTCTTTAATATTAGATCGTTTTCTCTTTTTGAATATGTTTCACTAAAGATTATGTTTCTTACATTTATGCAATGTTTGGAAAAGAAAATATATCAGAAAAAGAAATTAAAAACAACAAAAAAATAAATAAAAAATAAAAGCAATAAAATAAACAAATAAAAGCAAAAAAAGGAAAATTCAACTTAAGATTTTCGTTAATTATCTATAAAAAAAACTGCGAATATGGAAAAGGATTTCCGTCTAAACACATTCAACAAAATTTTATTTGAATGCAATTTTTTTTTCTAAAACGTTGAAAAAATAACACAAAAATAATAAATTAAAGAAATATGTAGTTGCATAGATTTATTAACTAAATATAAGTAATTTTAAATGTAGAATTTTAATATTTCCAAATGTTCCCTTGGAAATTTGGAATAATTTCATTTTTTCAAAAATATGATTGAAACTTTTTTAACATTTTATAATATAAATATATATTTATAAATATCTATATGTACAGGGTATTTCCCCTCATACCATTGTCTAATATATTTCCTAATCTTTTTGGATGGTTGTATTTATGTCGGCCAATTATCTGCACTTGGGATATGGGCCCTAAGGGGGGGGGGGGAGTGCCTTCCGTGGAGGTCTTTCTAAGGGAACCTAATCCGTATTAACGCTTGGAAATCCAAGGTTCGAAGAAAACCACGAAAACTCCGAACGATTAGGCCGACGGGCGCGATTGGGATCGAACCCAGCACCTCCCGTCTACCAGCTTCGAGAGTAGAACCTCTCGGGCACTGGTGGGGCCCTAATCTTTTTGAGGAGCATTTCTAAATGCAATAATATTTCGAATGTTGAGTTTCAGACCCTAAAACACAAAGGTGGGAGGATGTCACAATTTTGAATACATCTTACGTCAACCTCCTGCGTCCTTAAAGATTGCAACATGAAAACAAAACTTGCATGAATATCTCACCCACTCAACGTAAAGAAATTTTGCATTAACTTAAAACGTGCTTTTTGATAATGTGAATTGACAAGCAATAAAGGGGTGCTCATGCGTTCAATTATCCCGTACATTTTGACTTATTACAACTCTAAGTTACTTGAGATGTTATGGTGGTTTAGACAGATTAAGAGCAATTCGCTTTTTTAAAAGTGTTTTGTAAATATTACAGGTTTGTCAGTTTTGTAAATGTTAAAGATAAATTTCTTAATTTACAGCATCCAATAATGACTGACTTTCATTTTATTAGACAGTTAAATAAGTTAAAGTCACAACATGGAGTGTATACAAATGCATTGGATTGCAGTGTGAATTGGATTATAGGTGCAACTTTGTGGATTAATATCCCGCGCCGCGATGTGCCCTTTGGAAATTTGGAGGTAAGAGTATTTTTATATCTTACCTTTTATGCAATGTACAGATAAAAGCAATTTTTTAGCAATAAATTAGATATTGATTATATTTGTGTCACAGCTCTGAGTGAGCAGTTGATGGGCAGTCAGAGTTACCACAATTACTATAAACATGAAATAATACTATTCAACTGCTTATTGTTTCTGTTTTGTAAAATAAAAATGCTCTTTTCTTCAGGGGGATCAGTTTCGTCAACTCCACGTTGTCGTATTGAAATTATGTTTTGTTTGTCAATAACTGTGCAGTTTCAAGATTCTATTATATCTATGAGTGAGTTTTAAACTATATTTTATTACAATCAGCGGCATGGGCGTACCCAGGGGGGGGGGGGCTGATGGGGCTACAGCCCCCTCCCCCGAAATTTTCGAAAATGATGTGAAAAGAGGCCAAATTTTTTGCTTTCTTTTTTGGAAAAAAATTTAATTTTTTTTCAATCATACAGCGGACTACCCATTCAAATTACTCCCATATTAGTCCACATTGACACCAAAGAAGAGAAAGGGTTCTGATGGGGTTACCCCTCCCACCCCCCTACTCCTCCTCCCAAAATAGTCGAAAAATTAAATGAAAAAAAATGTTTTTCCTTACTTTTTTTTAGATAAATCTGTAATTATTTTTCTGTCATGCAGCAAAATAGCCATTCTTGTTAACACCATATTAGTCCACATTGACATCACAGCATAACCAAAGATGGGGAGAGGGCTGATGGAATTGCAGCCCCCTCCTCTCGAAATAGTCGAAAATGAATTTAAAAAATAGTGCTGATTTTTTTCTTTCTGTTTGAGATAAATTTGCAATTTTTTTCCCTATCATTCAACACACTAGCCGCTCCCTTTTCTTTAGTTCCATATTAGTGCACATTGACACCAAAGAAGAGAAAGGGGCTGATGGGGTTACAACCCCTCCCCCTCTTCCCAAAATAGTCGAAAAATTATATGAAAAAGTGTTTATCCCTTACTTTTTTAGATAAATATGTAATTTTCTTTTTGTCATACAGCAAAATAGCCATTCTCGTTAACCCCACGTTAGTCCACATTGACATCACAGCATGCCCAAAGATGGGGAGGGGGGCTGATGGAATTAAAGCTCCTCCACTTGAAATAGATGCAATGAAAAAGTGCTGATTTTTTTCTTTTTATTTGAGATAAATTTATATTTTTTCCCTATAATTCAAGAGACTAACCCCTCTCTTCTCTTTAGTTCCATACTAGTGCACAGTGACACCACATTATACCCAAAGATGTGAAAGGGGCTAATAGGGTGCCTGCTCCCAAAATAGTCGAAAATGAAATGGAACAAAAAAAAGCTGATTTTTTTTCTTCTTGTTTGAGCTAAATTCGTAATTTTGTTTTGTGCAATCCTTATTTTTTTAGATAAATCTCACATTAACATCACAGCATACCCAGAGAAAGGGGGGGGCGGCTGATGAGGTTACAGCCCCCTCCTCACGAAATAGTCGAAAATGAAATGAAAAATATTACTTTTTTTTTCTTTCTCTTTGAAATAAATTTGTCTTTTTTTATCCTATCATTCAACAGATTAGCCGCTCTCTTCTCTTTAGTTCCATATTAATACACAGTGACACCACATTATACCCAAAGAAGTGGAAAGAAGGTAATGGGGTTACAGCCCTATTGCCCCCCAAAATTGCTGATTTTTTTTTCCTTTTTGTTTGAGATAAATTTGTAACTTTGTTTTCTGCAATACAACGAATTAGCCATTCTGGTTAGTCTCATATCAGCACACAGTTACAACACCACAGTATACCCAACGAGAGGGAGGGAGCTCATGGGGTTACAAGTCCCCTTTCGAAATAGTCAAAAATGAAATGAAAAAAAGTGCTGAATTTTTCCTTTCTTTTAAGATAAATTTGTATTTTTTTCTGCCATTCAGCTATTCTCGTTAGCTTCATATATTAGTGTGCAGTGATGCCCAGCATACAATACCCAAAGAAGTTGGTGATTGTGCAAGTATAACGTTATCAACTTTTTGGCAATTTTGAACCCCCTCCCCCCCCTTACGATATCATACGTTATCATCCCACGAACCCCCCCTTCCAGTAATGATATCGTTATCGATGTATAAAAATCTTTTGTTTGAAGTGATATACATATATGATTGCAGTTATTTTTCGCATACTTTATTAATTCAAATGACGAGAAACCAATAAAATATCAATTTATATATCAAATAACACTTAAAAAATAGTTACTGTTTAAAAGAATTTAATATTAGTACATAATGCATTGAACAGTAATAATGTCTTTTTGCACTTGTCCCCGCACGGTGTGGGGCAGACAGAACTTCTTATCAAAAAACAGGTGAACATTATTCTTTCTCTTTTATTTACTAGTAAACACAAGTATCATTCCTGACATACTTCGCATATGGTTTGTCGAACAGCGGATTATATATGCATGCACGTATGACAGAAGAATAGGGATGCCAAATGTTGGGGTGTTCCATGTTTTGGAATTAAATAATTTTATAATCATTTAATGACTTTAATAATAACTTTGCATTTTCACAAAAACAAATAACATAATAAAAAAATATAACATACTATTTTGATTTAAAGACCAAGTTACAAATAAAAAGAGAAAATTTTGGTTCGATCAAAAATGATAAGATATCAAAAGACAAACCCCCTCTCCCCCTAGAGATATCTTACGATATCATGTGCCAGACCCCCTCCCCCCTAAAATGATAACGTATATATGCATAGCCCCTTGTTGGAGACGGGGGTTATGAGGTTACAGCTCCTTTTCGCCCCCCGAAAGGATCGCAGTGAAAGGGAAAAGGCTTTCTTTTTGAGATAAATTTGTTTTATTTTGTGGCATGCCACGAATTTGTCTTTTTCGTTAATCCAATATCCTCGTCAGTCCTTCGACCAAATTTATTTGGAAACACAAAAGCTTTTTTCAAAATGAAAAAAATTGGAAAAAAAAAAAAAAAAAAAAAAAAAAAAAACATATTTTTTTGTTTTTGTAATAATGTTTTTTAAATTCCAAAAAATTGAAAATATTCCCCAATTTTATGTACGATTTATTTATTGCTCGCGCACAATTAAAAGTAGGGGTGATTCTGATTCGAATTTTCCGAAAATTTAAGGCATTCGGTTACGAAAATTCGAAAAAATTCAGCTACAAAAAAGTCGTGAATATTGAAAAATGGTCGTCGTAAAAAATCAATTTCATCACTCGTTCGCAGAAAAAATCTCCAATTTTGCCAAAGTATTGCAGGAAAAATGTCGATTTGGTCAAAGGATTGCGGAAAAAACGCGAATTTCGTCGAAGGGCCATGAAAAAAAAACGCGAATTTTGTCAAAGAGCCACGGAAAAACACTAATTTTGTCAAAGGCTAGCTGAAAAAACGCCAATTTTTTTAAAGGATAGCGAAAAAAGGCAAATTTCTTCAAAGGATCGCGGGAAAAACGCGAATTTCGCCAAAATGCCGCAAAAAACGCATATTTCGTAAAACAAAAACTGCGAATTTCGTCAAATAATCGCGGAGAAAACGTGAATTTCTTCAAAGGATCGTAAAAAAAGCGCAAATTTCGTTAAAGGGTTACAAAAAAACGAGAATTTCATCAAAAAGTAGCGAAAAAGACGAGAATGTCCTCAAAATGCTTCGAAAAAACGCAAATTTCGTCAAATAATCGCGAATTTCGTCAAGTGATCGCGGAAAAATGCGAATTTCGTCAAAGGACCTCGAAAAATTCCCTCCTCCCACTTATTTTTCTTTTCCGTCCTAACTTTCCAGCCAGTATTTTTCATTTGGAACGGTTTAAAGTCATTATTATTACTTGTGCACAAATAATAAACAGTCGTTATTTTATATATGCGTATAAAAATATTTTGTGTATACAAAAAATATTTTGTGTTTGTTACAATATTAATTTATTGTAAAACAAGAGCCGTAGCCAGAATTTAGTTTCGGGGGTGGGAAGAACAATTTTATAGATTTTAAGCACCAATGACTTTCTTTTAAATGAAAGTATATAAAAAAAAACCAGAAACACTTTTCAACTTATTTCGAAATGGGACGGCCTCAGGATCGGACCCGTACCTCCCCGCCCCCATGGTTGATTTTGAGAAAAAAAAAATATTCTGAAATTTACAGCAAATTTTCTGAAAGATTACAGCAGAGGGGGGAAGGGTGGAATCCCTTCCCGGCACTAATTATTTTTGTTGCAGGTTGGGTTAACTCTATTTTCATTTCAGGTCAATATCAGGCTGAGTGTAGATTCCTGCAAGTTGGGTTCGGGTTAACCAGATTTTTAAAAAGTTTGTTCAGCATATTATTTCAGTTTAAAAACTATACCTATTATAATAAACATAGATGTTTGTATGCGTTTTTTCCGCGGCACTTTGACTAAATTCGCGTTTTCTTTGAGGCTCTTTGACGAAATTCGTGTTTTCTCTGAGGCTCTTTGACGAAATTCGCGTTCTCTCTGAGGCACTTTGACAAAATTCGCGATTTCTCTGAGGCCCTTTCACGAAATTTGTGGTTTTTGTGATCCTTTGACGAAATTCACGTTTTTCCGCGGCCCTTTGACGGAATAAGTGTTTTTTTGCTAGCCTTTGTCCTAATTTGAGTTTTATTGCGGCTTCATGACGAAAATTGCATTTTTTCTGCGGCTCTTTGACGAAATTCACGTTTTTTCTGAGGGCCTTTGACGAAATTCGCGTTTTTTCCGTAGATCTTTGACGAAATTCTTGTTTTTTTCTGCGGACCTTTTATGAAATTCGCGTTCTTCCGCGGATCTTTGACGAAATTTGAGTTTTTCTGAGGCCCTTTGACGAAATTCGCGTTTTTTCTGAGGCCTTATCATGAATTTTGCTTTTTTGTGATCCTTTGATGAAATTCGCGTTTTTACGCGGCCCTTTGAATACGCATTTTTTTTGCTATTCTTTGTCGAAATTTGATTGTTGCGGCTTTTTGACAAAAGCGCACTTTTTTCTCATATTTTTGACGTAATTCGCGTTTTTTCTGCGGCTTTTTGACGAAATTCACGTTTTTTTTCAGTTTCCCTTTTTCGAAATTCCCGTTTTTTTGCGATCCTTTATCACAATTTGTGTTTTTCCGCCGTCCTATGACGGAGTGCGCGTTTTTCCGCGACTTTTGATGAAATTCGTATTTTTTCTGCGGACCTTTGAAGAAATTTGGGTTTTTTTGCAGCTCTTTGACGAAATTCGTCTTTTTTAGATCCGTTGACAAATTTTGCATTTTTCCGCGGGTTTTTGACGAAATTCGTGTTTTTTTCGCGGCTTTCTGTCGTAATTTGCTTTTTACCGCAGCCTTTTGATGAATTTCGTGTTTTTTCTTCGCGGCTTTCTGTCTTAATGTGCTTTTTTCCTTTTGGCGAAACTCACGTTTTTTTTCCTGTGGCCCTTTCACGAAATTCGGGGATTTTTTTGCGATCCTTTGTCGAAATTCGCGATTTTCCGCTTCCCTTTGACGGAATGAGTGTTTTTTCAGAGATCCTTTGACGAAATTTTCGTTTTTATCACAATCCTTCATCGAAATTTGTGTTTTCCACTGCTTTTTGACAAAATTCGCGCTGTTTTCTCGTCTTTTTGACGTAATTCGCGTTTTTCTGCTGCCTTTTGACAAAATTCACGTTTTTTCTGTTTACTTTTGACGAAATTCGCGTTTTTTGCGATCCTTTAACGAAATTCGCGTTTCTTCGCTGAACTTTGACGTAGTGCGCGTTTTTCGAAATTCGCGTTTTTCCCGCGACTTTTCATGAAATTCGCGTTTTCTCTGCGGCCTTTGATGATATTGGGGTTTTTTATGCGCTCATTTAACGAAATTCGTGTTTCCTCTGGGATCATTTGATAAAATCTCGCGCTTCCTCCATGATCATTTGGCCTAATTCGCGCTTTTTTCACGATCATTTGACGAAATTTGACTTTTTTCACGATCCTTTGACAAAATTCGTATTTTATTCTCAGGCCCTTTTTTCAAAATTAGGTTTTTTTCCTCGATCCTTTAACGAAAATGATTTTTTTTTGAGCGACCATTTGTCAAAAATCTCGATATTTATTTAAGTCCAATGATGATCGAATTTTTTAAATTTTCAGAACCTCATGCCTTAAATTTTCGTAAAAGCCGGAACAAAATCACCCCTCCCCCCCCTTTCCCCCCTCTGGCTACGGCCTAATTGTCAAAAATGATTTCTGTTTACAACACAATTCAACGTGTTTCGTAATATTTAGAACACTATGGAAATTTAAGTCAGCCCCTCCCCCCCCCCCCCCCGAAATAATATCCTGGGTACGCCACTGATCAGCGCGATCGTTGTGCACGAATATCCTATAGTAATAAAATACCAACATATCTGTCAACTACAAAATATTGGAATGTTTGAAGAATTTGCATAAAATCTCGTGTAATAAAATACTTATGCTAACATAAATCTCCCTTCGAGATTTATAACAAATTTGAAACTATAATATTTGCTTATTAAAAACAGATTTGGTGATTGTTATTAAAAAAAAAAACCGTATCGAATAAAACCCGATTCTTTTTCAATGAAGAAATAACCACAGAAATGCATTTTTTAAATAAAGTATTATAACTTTGATTTAAATAGCTTCAAGCGGTGATCAGCTTAATGTCCCTTTAATGTCCACTGTGCATTGCAAAACTGCACTGTCTCAATTCAATTTAGTTACTTCATTCCCCACCGCATGAGAAGAAACCAATAGCGAATAATAGTTTCCATCATGGAAGAATTTCGTATGTTTTCTTGTTGATGTGCACTTTCTCTTCCCAGTTAAGAACTCGCAAAAACATCTTAAAATGTTAACTTTATATATTGGCAGTGATGCACTAAATTGTCTACTTACATTAGAACGTGTCCAGGTACGTGTGAGACTTAAACTGATTAAGAATTTTTCCGTCATCCGGTCAACTAATAACAGGCGTATTACAGCAAGGGTGATTTACCTCTATAGGGCGGTTTTTGTGACAGTACTTTAACAATATTCAAATTCACTGTCAAACATATTGCTTCTGCATCTTTAATGCTTGATGCTAACTTAGTCGATGATCACAAAAAATTAGTTCATCTGTTTATTTGTTCATTTGAACTTTTTTCAAAATCTTTTATTATCGAGAATATAAGGGTGAATGAATTATTGGAATAATTATTCATTCTTTCGTACATTATTAAATACTGTTGCTAGGTAAAGGCTAAATAAACCAATAAAAAAGCGATTTAAATTAAGGGGGCACAGGACCTTTGAGTTTGTCGAGACAATCAAAAACATCGCCATTTCCAAAGTACCTAAACGCAAACAATATGCAATTAAGATCTTTTTTCCCCTTTCTGATTAAAATATATATCCTTAACTACATTATTCAGAAAAATAAATGTTATATGTACAAAAGTAATATTTAAATTTTAAATTTGAAAATTCATCTCACTAATGCGTGATTAAGTGCTGCACGCATGATAAAACTCTAAATTATGCATATAGAAAACAATTTTTGAACACAATAGAATCACTGCATACGTACTTCTAACTTAAAACCAAAATATACCCTAAAAGTTTTCTTTAAAATTTAATTTTTATTTTAAAGTTTTCTTTAAAAAAAATAAATAAATAAATAAAATAGAAAATCTCAATTTATTTTCAAGTGTTTCAAATGCAAAGAAATAAATAACCAAACTATGTGTTTTCTTTTTGTTTTGTTTTAGCCTTTAGACTATAAGGAAACGCATATTTGGTTAATTTTATTTAAGCTGTAGCGTACATAGTTCAAAAGTAACAGTGCGCACAAACTCCAAATTTCCTGATATGAGAAAACGCTTTTTAAAGTTTCAATATCTGCGGACCTTTCATTATACTCACCGTCTATAAATGATTATAACTCAAGAAATAATGAAGACTTTTTAATGCGGTTTTTTGAATATTGTTGAGAAAATTTAAAACATTCAGAATAAAGCAAAAACCGAAAACTGACTTTTGAAAATTTAAAGATCCTGTGCCCCCTTAAACGAAAATTTCCAAAGTTATAAATTGAAAATACTTTATATTTTTTTGAAGAGATGCGAAAAATTGCCTCAAAATAGATATGAATAATTTAGAAATTCTGATATAAGTATGGACAACATTTGAAAGTAATCGGAATAATTTAAAAACTTAATTTAAAAGTTTTAACATCCATAATTTCACATTTAAATTAATTATCCAATGTGACACATTTCATTTCACTCAAAATTTGAAAATCTTTTGGATTCCCATAAAAAAGCATTGTGAAATAAAAGAAAATATTCTTTATTTATCGAACGAATGAACCAAATTTAATTAAAACGTATACAGCTCGTTCTGGTTACGTCATCAACATACCCTCTGAATTACAGACTAATTGGATGCTTCATGTGGTAACTATCGCTAGATACACACCACAAAACCACAAACACAC
Source organism: Maratus speciosus (assembly GCA_963932465.1). Classification (NCBI taxonomy): domain Eukaryota; kingdom Metazoa; phylum Arthropoda; class Arachnida; order Araneae; family Salticidae; genus Maratus; species Maratus speciosus. The sequence goes on along the minus strand of OZ010786.1, from coordinate 75,471,982 downwards.
AAATTCAAAATATATATACTAGAAAATATATATACTTTTCTTATCGTGGCAACAAAAGTACTTCATTTCTATTGTAAGTCATTTAAAGTAAACGGAAAATAGTCGAAAATAGGAGATGCACAATGTCCTTTTTGTTGCCATTTTTTCATAAAACCTGAAAAAAAAAGTTGCAATTAAAATATGGCCTATGTCAAGAATATTGTCTGTTATTCCGTTATAATGACGTCATATGCATACTTTTCTATAGACGAAGTTTAAAACTGGATTGTAAAAGTGGATTGCTTTAGCGGATGCAAATGACGTCATTTTATAAAAAAGCGTGTATTTTAATTCTTAAACTTGAATTATGTTTTGTAGAGGTGCGTCATTTTCACAGCCCAGCTGCTTTGAAATTCTACACAGGTGAAAATGCTCCACTTTTGAAAATAATGCAATCGAAATCAGACTCTGATAAAACGCAATGTTTTACAAAAGTTTAGAGTGTCTTTATGAAAGAGAGGTGATATGGAAATAATAGTGATGTATATGACAGAAATTGATGATTCTCGCCAGGATGGATTTGCTTTGCCGAGTTGGACAAGCAAACAAATAATTTGTGGTTTAAAATAATATCATGTTCCTGAAGTTTTTGTCCAAAATTCTCTCGAATAATAAAATTTTAATGCTGTTCTTTAGGATATTCTACTATAATTTTATCAAAATTATATAATTTTCTTAATTAATTTTTTTTCTAATTTTATAGTCATATATTTAAAACACAAGTATGTTTTTAGTCATCAGCCCTGATATTTCTGCTGAACCAATTTTACTATTTTTTTTTAAACTGAAAGCGCTTCATTTGTAGATGTGATCGCACTATCTGTTTTTTTTTTGTTTGTTTGTTTTTCTTGTTTTTTTTTTTTTTTTTTTTTAAATATCCCCACTTTTATATTTTAATTTTAAAAGCATTTTATGAAATTTCTTCAAAATGGTGAAAATTAGATAGCTTTCATTATAACAGACAACAGAGAAATAATGAGGTATTTTTATCTTTATTCATGCTACTTTCAGATAAAAATTCAAAATTTTTGATAAAAAATATTGTATAGGGTTTAGTGTCGGAAAATCTTATTACGAGCAGAATATTATATTAGGAGCATAATAACGGAAAATGACATACTACTTTTGAAATCACGCATTTTTCCTCATAAATTTTCTGTATTGTTTTTCCTTCTGCATGTGTACTGATACCAAGTTTCAGACACTAGGCGAAATGCTTATTTAAGTGAAAATGATGTCATATTTAAAAGAAAACGATCATTTGCTTAGGTAAAACTAAACAATTTAACACAAATGCGTCTAAAAAGCATAAATTATGGAAATTTTTACTCTCCGGAATTGAGATTAAAATCTCAAGCAAAGAGCGCGTCTGTTCACATAAAAGATATTGCTGACAATCGTGACTTCAGTTTTTGAGTTAAAATGATTTTTAAATGACAAACGAAATACAATTTTTTTTTTAAATGATGAATATGGATATGAGAAGTTCGTATGCAAATTTTGAGAAGGTGAAAATTGCTGTTTTTCCTTCCGGAATACCAAGCATAAGAGCCTACTAATTGACCTTTATTATACTTTACAGATTAAGTATCTATATTATAAAGAACAAACGTATCTGTGCGTAACGCTGACGTTATTTTGTGAATAGAAACACTTCAAGATCAAATTTCGGTCTTGAAATTATCGCTACTGCAATTTTTTAACCTTCTGACATTCGTACATTTTCAATTTTAACAGCATAGGGTAAAAAAATTACTTTCAAATGTAATTTGTTTAAAAACTGTATCTTAATTGACTGATGTATTATGTTTTCTAAAATTCTGTTATGGTTTCTTTTTTAACATGATTTTTTTTTTGTTAAGCTTATCTTATCACGTGCCTTTTCAATGCATAATAATAATAAACATTTTGCACATAAAGCAATAATATTTTTCAGCATTTGTTTCTGACTATTTTTGCATAACGAAATTAATACTTACTTTATAAACAAATAAGAAAAATAATATTAAAAAATCACCAATCTAATATATTTGTGAAAGATAAATTAAAGAAATTATTACTTCTTTTATAAACAAAGAAAAGAATAATATTGAAAAAACACAAGTCTAACATATTTGTAATCGTACAATTTAATTTTTTGATCACCAAATAGGATTTTTTTTCCCAAATGGAATTAGTTTGCAAAATTCATCTCAGTTTACTGATTGTCTATGGTTTTAAAAACAATTTTAAATCATGAAATATATTTTAGTTTATCTATATCTCGCGGAGCTCGATTACGAAAGAGTAATCCGTTTACCCTTAAAACAAAATAAAGAGTTCATCATTTTCTTACGGCTAATATCCATTAAAAAAACTTCTTTTTGAATTAATAAACTAGGAAACAGGAATTCTGCTTTTTCAGAATTTAGTGTCGCCCCCGATGAAAAAATATATATGTACATATAAATACTACAAAACATATTTCAATTTTAAGACTTACAGCACACGCTTTTATTTTATGTAAAATGACGTCATTCGCATCCGCTTAAGAATTTCACATTTACGATCCACTGTTGAACATCTACAGTAAAGCATGCATAAGACGTCACTACCGCGAAGTAATACACAAGTGCAGCAAAAAGATGCCGTCATTAAAGAAATTCGACAAAAAATGTTGTCTAATGATTCATAGGCCTTCATTTGTTTGTAGCATTAATATAGATACTGAAAATTAAATATAGTTTATAATAGCTCCATGTTTTAACAGAAATCATTCGTTTATATTTTTTCAAAACAGCACATATTTTAATTACATTTTCTTTCGGTTGTTATGAAAAAATGGCAACAAAAATATATAATTAATATTTTACAACTATTTTTCCTTTAATTTTTACAGAAATGGAGTACTTCCGTTACCAATATTAAGCAAATGGCTCCAAAAACTACAAAAAATTAATGTCTCAAAAATAAATTGAGATAAAGCTTTCAAACAAATTGCAATTAAAAAAGCATTTTTTTCCTCATACAATGGTGTAAAAATTTAAAATGTGCGCTGTTTAGAAGTTTAAAAATTTGCAGTAGAGAAAATTGCAAAACCAAAATTTTATTTCAAATTTCAAAGTATTGCCATTCGCAAAATGACGTATGCGTTACGCACAGATATGTTTGTCCTTTATAATATAGATAGGGTACATATATATACGTCTCTACAGAAATCCTTCACTTGACGTTTCGGCAACTAATATATTCGCCGTAGATAACTTTCATTTTTCAAAATATATAAAATGAATATACCACAGAGTTTTCTTTTTTAAAATACAGAGGTGTGGAAATTATTAGAATAATTGCGAAATTTATATTGAAATCTTGTTATTATACTTAGTAATGATTTATTAGTTATATATATTAGTTATATATATCTAATATATACTACTGTAAACTAATGTAGACTACTAAACTCATATATATAATATATATATATATGAACTAATCATTATTTAAAAAATATTGATACAATTAATATATAGTGTGCATTCCCTTGTTTTTATTAAAGATTCGATAGGCCTTGGCATACTTTGCATGAGTTTTTGCTTTTGGCAATTAATTTGTATAACGAAATACAAATGCCAAATACAAATGTCATGATGCCAAATTTGGATGAGTCTTTCTATCAGACCATTCTTGTTTGTGGTGTTTCATTTCTTTAAATTTAATTAAAGAAATTACTTCCATAGCCTAGAATCAGTTTAGATATGAACACCATAGAGAATCATTGGGCCACTGTAATGAAAAATATTGAAGAAATGCAACATCACAAACAAGATGGTCCGATAAATAGACTCATCCAAATTTGGCACCATGACCACAAAATACAAATTAATTACCAAAAACTCACACATAGTATGCAAAGACGTATCGAGTTTTTAATAAAAAAAATAAGAAGATGCACACTAAGTATTAGATGCATCAATATTTTATAAATAGTGTATTTTTGTTTTAATATAACAAGATTTTATTGTACATTTCACAATTATTCTAATAATTTCCACACCTCTGTAGATTATTTAGATTATATAGAAAATTTTAGGAACGCTCCTATCCCTGTGTATGTATTGTGGTTTCATAACTTGTTTGCTAAATACGATTGTCTGAAATATCAAATGTCCGTTATAGCATGTTTCCTGTATTAATATACAGGGTGTCCATGAAAGAATATTACAGTTTCAATATATATTATAACGGTTTACATAATTTAGTCTATTTACAACATATCTTACAGCAAATTGAAGGTAAACTAAACTAGCCTTTCTTGCAAACGTTCAATATGTGCACATTTAGTTATACGGCACACATTTGACCTAGAGTCCAATTCTTCCCACATATCGGTTAACAAGTGCAGAGTAATGGAAGCAATAACCTATTCAATTTTGTCTTTCAACTCTAGAAAATCGGTAGCGGCGGAACGTACACACAATCTTGTATGCAGTCCTAAATAATAAAAAAAAAATGTATGGCTCTGTCGGCTTTCAAATCTTCAGCCTATCGATAACGCTCCACGCTGAGAGGTCACCATTTTGTGTATATCGCCTATAAACAACAAAGCGGTACTCGCGCATGAGCTTATCTAAAACTGTGTAAATTGCACACTATTAAAATTTATAGCTCCGACATTATTTTATGGACACACTATATGTAAAATGATAAAAATAAAAATATTCCCCATTACATTAGAAAATTTATTTGACTCAGTTTTTATAATTAAGAATTTTTAACAGAATTTTAATCAACTTTCCTCAAAAGAAGTGCTTTATTCGATATATTTTTTAATCAGAGTGCTAAATAAATATGAATAAACTTTATGCACATTATTTAAAACACATCTCTAAATTTCAGCAACCTATTTACATCAAAGTAATTTCCATTCCTTTATAAACACTTTGATGTGTTCCAAATAGACATTTCCTTTGATGCAGTTAATATCCGATGCTATTGAATGCAACAAATGCAGGAATTTATCGCTCATTTAGCAATATCTTAAACGAGTGACGTGCTTAATTTATTGAAATTAATTATTATATAAAGCTTTTTGTTCAAGAAAATAAATGAGCTATTTTATCGATATATAATGTATGAAGACTTTAAATTTTAATTTCATAATTTTTTATTTCTATCTATAGAGATATATTTATTACATATAAATACATACAGGGTAATAAAAGAATGTACAGTCATGAATTTTACTAGTATCAACTGTAAGCGTTGTAGAATGTTGGTTCAAGGTCACAAATAAAGAGTAACTTAAATATTTTTAGCCAGGGATGAGAATTCTCCGACCCAAATGACCGATTACTATCACTAAATTTTTATAGTATTTGTCGTATTATTTAATGACAAAATTTATGATATTTAATAAAGAAAAGAATACTATTAAAATTTATTGGTATAGTAATCGGTCATTTGGGTCGGAGCGCTCTCATCCCTGTTAGCTAAGCGCATGCGCGAGTACTACTTCGTCATTGGCTCGCTTGCAGCCCCACATACGCAAAATGGCGAGTACTGAGCGTAAAGCGTTATCGTTGGACTAAAGATTAAAAAACCGTTAGAGACATGCAATTTTTCTTTTGGGTCTTTATAGAAGATCGTGTCTATATTCGTCGCTACCTAATGATTTGCCAGAGCTGCGACACAAAATTGAAGAGTTTGCATTACTCCGGGCTTGCTAGCCGAAGTGTGGGAAGAATTTGGCTTTAGGTTCGACGTGTACCGTATAACTAAAGGTGCACATATTGAAAATTTCTAAGAAACTCGGTTGGATTACAGTCAATTTTATGTTTGATTTGATGTAAATAGTCTAAATTAAACTGTTATAATATTTCATTGAAACTGGAACATTCCTTTATTGAAACACTGTATAATAAATGATAACAATAAGATGTTTGACCTTATTTTAGGAAGTTTCTCTAAAATAATTAATATATTTAATTTTCTTTAAATAGAGCGTATCCAAATTACTTTAAAAGATATATCTTATTGTTAAAAAAAAAAAAAAAAAGGAAAAAAAATGTTGAAGTAAGGTGTTAATGCCAGTCAATTTTTTTCCATTAATCTTTATCGACGAAAGCAATAAATGTCAAATAGAATTAACACCCTTAATAAAATAAACAAATTAGTAAATTTGCTTTCTCCACTTATTCTTACAGAGAACGCATAGAATAGGAAACATATTGAAGAACTGGGAATGATCTGACATTTAAAAATACATACATGTGAAAAACGGAATCATAAGAAGTATTTGCTACTGTGAATGTTTATAAAGATTTCATTAATTTTGCTCGTTGTTAATTATATAAAAGTGATATTTTTATCTTTATTGAAGAAGTTATTGTCCTCTCAATCAGACATAACAAAGTTTCACGGTATCAACAAGTTCTTAATTAATTTTATGTGCATTATTCAGTTCAAATATCTATAATTCCATCAAAGTTATTCATATCTTGAAAACCACTTTGATCTGATCCAAGTACACAACTCTTTTGAAGCAGTAATATTCGATGCTATTGAACGAAACATATGCAGCATACTTTACAGCGCTTTCTATTTTCAATATGTTAGAGAGCATTTAAGGAATTGCGTACATGGATATAGATTAAGGACTTATTTTATTAAATACTAGAAAGGTAGCCCGTCAAAAATGACAGAAATTTAGATATAAAGATATATACAACTCATGCGCAAGAATACGAATTTTTCTAGCTTGTTCCACAGAGAAAGATGAAAATAACACATTTTAAGAACAAAACACATTTATGAAAAACTATGTACAGTAGAAGACCACTAATCCGCGCAGTTTGGTTCCAATTGTTGCGCGAATTTGAGACTTTTTGCGATCATGTCTATTCAATCTTTGTTTACATTTTTTAAAATTCATATGTTGGACAATTTGTTAATTCTTAAAAATAAATCAATTACACACTTAAACATATAAGTAAGATAAAAACTATTAAACTATCATATACGATTTAATGCAATGGTATTGTATGGTATTATACGTGATTGCTTCACGATCTTGGTTTGGTTACTACGTTGGCGAAATTGGCTGCAACTTGTCATAAGCATAATTGTGTTGCCCGATATGACAAAGAAGTACCCATTTTTTAATAAAATTTCTGATATGAAGTATTTTTCTAAAACTTGTGTAAAATTGCCGGCCGTTCTGATGTTATGTCAGTCCAAGAATAATATTTGTAACACTGAAGAGTTTCCATGTATGTGGAATTTGGAAAATCTTCCCCAAAAGAAAGGCCCTGAAATGACACTGTATTCCACTAATTTTAAAGTGTAATCGGGCCCAGGTGTTGCTTACTGAAATAAATGCAGTTATTTTAAATAATACCACATAATTAAACCGTTAAACTTATTTAATTTAAACATGCTCTTACTTCAAAGTTATGTATTAGTATTAAGAAAAAAAAAATTTATTCTCAAATCATGCATTTATAATTTTTTCATGATTAATAACTAAATAATGACAAAATAAACTTTTGATCTGAGCAAATCTTCTATAATAATAAAGAAAGAAGTTTGTGTGTGAGTGAGTGAGTGTGTCGACGGTGTTCTGAAGAGACCGCTGCACGTAGAGCTACAAAATTTGGTGAAAAGGTACGTCTATATATGAAGATTTGCGCCTCGAAGTCCGATTTTCGATTAGATTTTTTTATTTAATTTTTTATGCTATTTTTAGCACTTTTTTAATCTTCGAGGCGATTTTTTCCATATAAGTGAGAAGAATATGGTTTCTGTCTTTTAACCCCATATAGTAAATTTTGTTCTCTTTTCAAAAAAGTTTATTCGGAATTTGTGCAGCGATTTTTGAATTTTTAGCGACTTTTTTATGCAATTATTAAACAGTATTTAATGCATTTAAAGGTATATATAAATATTTTACAGACATACATACAATAAATACAATAAACCCAACTGGAGTGAAAAATTAGCCAGAGCCAGGAATCGAACCCGGGACCACAGTATACAAGACTGCTGCTCTAACCACTGAGCTACTCCGGCCGATGCCTGAGTCTGCAATTTCTCACTAATAAACCATGTTGGGGAAGTCACCAGCCATCTATACGACAGCCTTGGATGACAGGACAACGATGAATAGATTTTACTATTACATCGATCTACGATAATTATAATAAAACACTCACACTGCAATATATATTAAAACACACATACACACATAAATAACGCCTGCATTCAACAGTTAAAGGTATATATAAATATTTTACAGACATACATACAATAAATACAATAAACCCAACTGGAGTGAAAAATTAGCCAGAGCCAGGAATCGAACCCGGGACCACAGTATACAAGACTGCTGCTCTAACCACTGAGCTACTCCGGCCGATGCCTGAGTCTGCAATTTCTCACTAATAAACCATGTTGGGGAAGTCACCAGCCATCTATACGACAGCCTTGGATGACAGGACAACGATGAATAGATTTTACTATTACATCGATCTACGATAATTATAATAAAACACTCACACTGCAATATATATTAAAACACACATACACACATAAATAACGCCTGCATTCAACAGTTAAAGGTATATATAAATATTTTACAGACATACATACAATAAATACAATAAACCCAACTGGAGTGAAAAATTAGCCAGAGCCAGGAATCGAACCCGGGACCACAGTATACAAGACTGCTGCTCTAACCACTGAGCTACTCCGGCCGATGCCTGAGTCTGCAATTTCTCACTAATAAACCATGTTGGGGAAGTCACCAGCCATCTATACGACAGCCTTGGATGACAGGACAACGATGAATAGATTTTACTATTACATCGATCTACGATAATTATAATAAAACACTCACACTGCAATATATATTAAAACACACATACACACATAAATAACGCCTGCATTCAACAGTTAAAGGTATATATAAATATTTTACAGACATACATACAATAAATACAATAAACCCAACTGGAGTGAAAAATTAGCCAGAGCCAGGAATCGAACCCGGGACCACAGTATACAAGACTGCTGCTCTAACCACTGAGCTACTCCGGCCGATGCCTGAGTCTGCAATTTCTCACTAATAAACCATGTTGGGGAAGTCACCAGCCATCTATACGACAGCCTTGGATGACAGGACAACGATGAATAGATTTTACTATTACATCGATCTACGATAATTATAAAAAAACACTCACACTGCAATATATATTAAAACACACATACACACATAAATAACGCCTGCATTCAACAGTTAAAGGTATATATAAATATTTTACAGACATACATACAATAAATACAATAAACCCAACTGGAGTGAAAAATTAGCCAGAGCCAGGAATCGAACCCGGGACCACAGTATACAAGACTGCTGCTCTAACCACTGAGCTACTCCGGCCGATGCCTGAGTCTGCAATTTCTCACTAATAAACCATGTTGGGGAAGTCACCAGCCATCTATACGACAGCCTTGGATGACAGGACAACGATGAATAGATTTTACTATTACATCGATCTACGATAATTATAATAAAACACTCACACTGCAATATATATTAAAACACACATACACATATAAATAACGCCTGCATTCAACAGTTAAAGGTATATATAAATATTTTACAGACATACATACAATAAATACAATAAACCCAACTGGAGTGAAAAATTAGCCAGAGCCAGGAATCGAACCCGGGACCACAGTATACAAGACTGCTGCTCTAACCACTGAGCTACTCCGGCCGATGCCTGAGTCTGCAATTTCTGACTAATAAACCATGTTGGGGAAGTCACCAGCCATCTATACGACAGCCTTGGATGACAGGACAACGATGAATAGATTTTACTATTACATCGATCTACGATAATTATAATAAAACACTCACACTGCAATATATATTAAAACATACATACACACATAAATAACGCCTGCATTCAACAGTTAAAGGTATATATAAATATTTTACAGACATACATACAATAAATACAATAAACCCAACTGGAGTGAAAAATTAGCCAGAGCCAGGAATCGAACCCGGGACCACAGTATGCAAGACTGCTGCTCTAACCACTGAGTTACTCCGGCCGATGCCTGAGTCTGCAATTTCTCACTAATAAACCATGTTGGGGAAGTCACCAGCCATCTATACGACAGCCTTGGATGACAGGACAACGATGAATAGATTTTACTATTACATCGATCTACGATAATTATAATAAAACACTCACACTGCAATATATATTAAAACACACATACACACATAAATAACGCCTGCATTCAACAGTTAAAGGTATATATAAATATTTTACAGACATACATACAATAAATACAATAAACCCAACTGGAGTGAAAAATTAGCCAGAGCCAGGAATCGAACCCGGGACCACAGTATACAAGACTGCTGCTCTAACCACTGAGCTACTCCGGCCGATGCCTGAGTCTGCAATTTCTCACTAATAAACCATGTTGGGGAAGTCACCAGCCATCTATACGACAGCCTTGGATGACAGGACAACGATGAATAGATTTTACTATTACATCGATCTACGATAATTATAATAAAACACTCACACTGCAATATATATTAAAACACACATACACACATAAATAACGCCTGCATTCAACAGTTAAAGGTATATATAAATATTTTACAGACATACATACAATAAATACAATAAACCCAACTGGAGTGAAAAATTAGCCAGAGCCAGGAATCGAACCCGGGACCACAGTATACAAGACTGCTGCTCTAACCACTGAGCTACTCCGGCCGATGCCTGAGTCTGCAATTTCTCACTAATAAACCATGTTGGGGAAGTCACCAGCCATCTATACGACAGCCTTGGATGACAGGACAACGATGAATATATTTTACTATTACATCGATCTACGATAATTATAATAAAACACTCACATTGCAATATATATTAAAACACACATACACACATAAATAACGCCTGCATTCAACAGTTAAAGGTATATATAAATATTTTACAGACATACATACAATAAATACAATAAACCCAACTGGAGTGAAAAATTAGCCAGAGCCAGGAATCGAACCCGGGACCACAGTATACAAGACTGCTGCTCTAACCACTGAGCTACTCCGGCCGATGCCTGAGTCTGCAATTTCTCACTAATAAACCATGTTGGGGAAGTCACCAGCCATCTATACGACAGCCTTGGATGACAGGACAACGATGAATAGATTTTACTATTACATCGATCTACGATAATTATAATAAAACACTCACACTGCAATATATATTAAAACACACATACACACATAAATAACGCCTGCATTCAACAGTTAAAGGTATATATAAATATTTTACAGACATACATACAATAAATACAATAAACCCAACTGGAGTGAAAAATTAGCCAGAGCCAGGAATCGAACCCGGGACCTCAGTATACAAGACTGCTGCTCTAACCACTGAGCTACTCCGGCCGATGCCTGAGTCTGCAATTTCTCACTAATAAACCATGTTGGGGAAGTCACCAGCCATCTATACGACAGCCTTGGATGACAGGACAACGATGAATAGATTTTACTATTACATCGATCTACGATAATTATAATAAAACACTCACACTGCAATATATATTAAAACACACATACACACATAAATAACGCCTGCATTCAACAGTTAAAGGTATATATAAATATTTTACAGACATACATACAATAAATACAATAAACCCAACTGGAGTGAAAAATTAGCCAGAACCAGGAATCGAACCCGGGACCACAGTATACAAGACTGCTGCTCTAACCACTGAGCTACTCCGGCCGATGCCTGAGTCTGCAATTTCTCACTAATAAACCATGTTGGGGAAGTCACCAGCCATCTATACGACAGCCTTGGATGACAGGACAACGATGAATAGATTTTACTATTACATCGATATACGATAATTATAATAAAACACTCACACTGCAATATATATTAAAACACACATACACACATAAATAACGCCTGCATTCAACAGTTAAAGGTATATATAAATATTTTACAGACATACATACAATAAATACAATAAACCCAACTGGAGTGAAAAATTAGCCAGAGCCAGGAATCGAACCCGGGACCACAGTATACAAGACTGCTGCTCTAACCACTGAGCTACTCCGGCCGATGCCTGAGTCTGCAATTTCTCACTAATAAACCATGTTGGGGAAGTCACCAGCCATCTATACGACAGCCTTGGATGACAGGACAACGATGAATAGATTTTACTATTACATCGATCTACGATAATTATAATAAAACACTCACACTGCAATATATATTAAAACACACATACACACATAAATAACCCCTGCATTCAACAGTTAAAGGTATATATAAATATTTTACAGACATACATACAATAAATACAATAAACCCAACTGGAGTGAAAAATTAGCCAGAGCCAGGAATCGAACCCGGGACCACAGTATACAAGACTGCTGCTCTAACCACTGAGCTACTCCGGCCGATGCCTGAGTCTGCAATTTCTCACTAATAAACCATGTTGGGGAAGTCACCAGCCATCTATACGACAGCCTTGGATGACAGGACAACGATGAATAGATTTTACTATTACATCGATCTACGATAATTATAATAAAACACTCACACTGCAATATATATTAAAACACACATACACACATAAATAACGCCTGCATTCAACAGTTAAAGGTATATATAAATATTTTACAGACATACATACAATAAATACAATAAACCCAACTGGAGTGAAAAATTAGCCAGAGCCAGGAATCGAACCCGGGACCACAGTATACAAGACTGCTGCTCTAACCACTGAGCTACTCCGGCCGATGCCTGAGTCTGCAATTTCTCACTAATAAACCATGTTGGGGAAGTCACCAGCCATCTATACGGCAGCCTTGGATGACAGGACAACGATGAATAGATTTTACTATTACATCGATCTACGATAATTATAATAAAACACTCACATTGCAATATATATTAAAACACACATACACACATAAATAACGCCTGCATTCAACAGTTAAAGGTATATATAAATATTTTACAGACATACATACAATAAATACAATAAACCCAACTGGAGTGAAAAATTAGCCAGAGCCAGGAATCGAACCCGGGACCACAGTATACAAGACTGCTGCTCTAACCACTGAGCTACTCCGGCCGATGCCTGAGTCTGCAATTTCTCACTAATAAACCATGTTGGGGAAGTCACCAGCCATCTATACGACAGCCTTGGATGACAGGACAACGATGAATAGATTTTACTATTACATCGATCTACGATAATTATAATAAAACACTCACACTGCAATATATATTAAAACACACATACACACATAAATAACGCCTGCATTCAACAGTTAAAGGTATATATAAATATTTTACAGACATACATACAATAAATACAATAAACCCAACTGGAGTGAAAAATTAGCCAGAGCCAGGAATCGAACCCGGGACCACAGTATACAAGACTGCTGCTCTAACCACTGAGCTACTCCGGCCGATGCCTGAGTCTGCAATTTCTCACTAATAAACCATGTTGGGGAAGTCACCAGCCATCTATACGACAGCCTTGGATGACAGGACAACGATGAATAGATTTTACTATTACATCGATCTACGATAATTATAATAAAACACTCACACTGCAATATATATTAAAACACACATACACACATAAATAACGCCTGCATTCAACAGTTAAAGGTATATATAAATATTTTACAGACATACATACCATAAATACAATAAACCCAACTGGAGTGAAAAATTAGCCAGAGCCAGGAATCGAACTCGGGACCACAGTATACAAGACTGCTGCTCTAACCACTGAGCTACTCCGGCCGATGCCTGAGTCTGCAATTTCTCACTAATAAACCATGTTGGGGAAGTCACCAGCCATCTATACGACAGCCTTGGATGACAGGACAACGATGAATAGATTTTACTATTACATCGATCTACGATAATTATAATAAAACACTCACACTGCAATATATATTAAAACACACATACACACATAAATAACGCCTGCATTCAACAGTTAAAGGTATATATAAATATTTTACAGACATACATACAATAAATACAATAAACCCAACTGGAGTGAAAAATTAGCCAGAGCCAGGAATCGAACCCGGGACCACAGTATACAAGACTGCTGCTCTAACCACTGAGCTACTCCGGCCGATGCCTGAGTCTGCAATTTCTCACTAATAAACCATGTTGGGGAAGTCACCAGCCATCTATACGACAGCCTTGGATGACAGGACAACGATGAATAGATTTTACTATTACATCGATCTACGATAATTATAATAAAACACTCACACTGCAATATATATTAAAACACACATACACACATAAATAACGCCTGCATTCAACAGTTAAAGGTATATATAAATATTTAACAGACATACATACAATAAATACAATAAACCCAACTGGAGTGAAAAATTAGCCAGAGCCAGGAATCGAACCCGGGACCACAGTATACAAGATTGCTGCTCTAACCACTGAGCTACTCCGGCCGATGCCTGAGTCTGCAATTTCTCACTAATAAACCATGTTGGGGAAGTCACCAGCCATCTATACGACAGCCTTGGATGACAGGACAACGATGAATAGATTTTACTATTACATCGATCTACGATAATTATAATAAAACACTCACACTGCAATATATATTAAAACACACATACACACATAAATAACGCCTGCATTCAACAGTTAAAGGTATATATAAATATTTTACAGACATACATACAATAAATACAATAAACCCAACTGGAGTGAAAAATTAGCCAGAGCCAGGAATCGAACCCGGGACCACAGTATACAAGACTGCTGCTCTAACCACTGAGCTACTCCGGCCGATGCCTGAGTCTGCAATTTCTCACTAATAAACCATGTTGGGGAAGTCACCAGCCATCTATACGACAGCCTTGGATGACAGGACAACGATGAATAGATTTTACTATTACATCGATCTACGATAATTATAATAAAACACTCACACTGCAATATATATTAAAACACACATACACACATAAATAACGCCTGCATTCAACAGTTAAAGTATATATAAATATTTTACAGACATACATACAATAAATACAATAAACCCAACTGGAGTGAAAAATTAGCCAGAGCCAGGAATCGAACCCGGGACCACAGTATACAAGACTGCTGCTCTAACCACTGGGCTACTCCGGCCGATGCCTGAGTCTGCAATTTCTCACTAATAAACCATGTTGGGGAAGTCACCAGCCATCTATACGACAGCCTTGGATGACAGGACAACGATGAATAGATTTTACTATTACATCGATCTACGATAATTATAATAAAACACTCACACTGCAATATATATTAAAACACACATACACACATAAATAACGCCTGCATTCAACAGTTAAAGGTATATATAAATATTTTACAGACATACATACAATAAATACAATAAACCCAACTGGAGTGAAAAATTAGCCAGAGTCAGGAATCGAACCCGGGACCACAGTATACAAGACTGCTGCTCTAACCACTGAGCTACTCCGACCGATGCCTGAGTCTGCAATTTCTCACTAATAAACCATGTTGGGGAAGTCACCAGCCATCTATACGACAGCCTTGGATGACAGGACAACGATGAATAGATTTTACTATTACATCGATTTACGATAATTATAATAAAACACTCACACTGCAATATATATTAAAACACACATACATACATAAATAACGCCTGCATTCAACAGTTAAAGGTATATATAAATATTTTACAGACATACATACAATAAATACAATAAACCCAACTGGAGTGAAAAATTAGCCAGAGCCAGGAATCGAACCCGGGACCACAGTATACAAGACTGCTGCTCTAACCACTGAGCTACTCCGGCCGATGCCTGAGTCTGCAATTTCTCACTAATAAACCATGTTGGGGAAGTCACCAGCCATCTATACGACAGCCTTGGATGACAGGACAACGATGAATAGATTTTACTATTATATCGATCTACGATAATTATAATAAAACACTCACACTGCAATATATATTAAAACACACATACACACATAAATAACGCCTGCATTCAACAGTTAAAGGTATATATAAATATTTTACAGACATACATACAATAAATACAATAAACCCAACTGGAGTGAAAAATTAGCCAGAGCCAGGAATCGAACCCGTTACCACAGTATACAAGACTGCTGCTCTAACCACTGAGCTACTCCGGCCGATGCCTGAGTCTGCAATTTCTCACTAATAAACCATGTTGGGGAAGTCACCAGCCATCTATACGACAGCCTTGGATGACAGGACAACGATGAATAGATTTTACTATTACATCGATCTACGATAATTATAATAAAATACTCACACTGCAATATATATTAAAACACACATACACACATAAATAACGCCTGCATTCAACAGTTAAAGGTATATATAAATATTTTACAGACATACATACAATAAATACAATAAACCCAACTGGAGTGAAAAATTAGCCAGAGCCAGGAATCGAACCCGGGACCATAGTTTCATTCTGGCTTTCGCTAGAGAGTCATTCATTCGGGACGTGGCTGGGCACCTGTGAATCTTGCTTCCGCAAAAGAGTCGGAATAAGTGGAAGAATAAAGGGTTGCGGACGAAGATGGGCCGCTCGCCGCGGCGGTTTGATTGTTTGACCCCTGACTTCCCCAACATGGTTTATTAGTGAGAAATTGCAGACTCAGGCATCGGCCGGAGTAGCTCAGTGGTTAGAGCAGCAGTCTTGTATACTGTGGTCCCGGGTTCGATTCCTGGCTCTGGCTAATTTTTCACTCCAGTTGGGTTTATTGTATTTATTGTATGTATGTCTGTAAAATATTTATATATACCTTTAACTGTTGAATGCAGGCGTTATTTATGTGTGTATGTGTGTTTTAATATATATTGCAGTGTGAGTGTTTTATTATAATTATCGTAGATCGATGTAATAGTAAAATCTATTCATCGTTGTCCTGTCATCCAAGGCTGTCGTATAGATGGCTGGTGACTTCCCCAACATGGTTTATTAGTGAGAAATTGCAGATTCAGGCATCGGCCGGAGTAGCTCAGTGGTTAGAGCAGCAGTCTTGTATACTGTGGTCCCGGGTTCGATTCCTTGCTCTGGCTAATTTTTCACTCCAGTTGGGTTTATTGTATTTATTGTATGTATGTCTGTAAAATATTTATATATACCTTTAACTGTTGAATGCAGGCGTTATTTATGTGTGTATGTGTGTTTTAATATATATTGCAGTGTGAGTGTTTTATTATAATTATCGTAGATCGATGTAATAGTAAAATCTATTCATCGTTGTCCTGTCATCCAAGGCTGTCGTATAGATGGCTGGTGACTTCCCCAACATGGTTTATTAGTGAGAAATTGCAGACTCAGGCATCGGCCGTAGTAGGTCAGTGGTTAGAGCAGCAGTCTTGTATACTGTGGTCCCGGGTTCGATTCCTGGCTCTGGCTAATTTTTCACTCCAGTTGGGTTTATTGTATTTATTGTATGTATGTCTGTAAAATATTTATATATACCTTTAACTGTTGAATGCAGGCGTTATTTATGTGTGTATGTGTGTTTTAATATATATTGCAGTGTGAGTGTTTTATTATAATTATCGTAGATCGATGTAATAGTAAAATCTATTCATCGTTGTCCTGTCATCCAAGGCTGTCGTATAGATGGCTGGTGACTTTACCAACATGGTTTATTAGTGAGAAATTGCAGACTCAGGCATCGGCCGGAGTAGCTCAGTGGTTAGAGCAGCAGTCTTGTATACTGTGGTCCCGGGTTCGATTCCTGGCTCTGGCTAATTTTTCACTCCAGTTGGGTTTATTGTATTTATTGTATGTATGTCTGTAAAATATTTATATATACATTTAACTGTTGAATGCAGGCGTTATTTATGTGTGTATGTGTGTTTTAATATATATTGCAGTGTGAGTGTTTTATTATAATTATCGTAGATCGATGTAATAGTAAAATCTATTCATCGTTGTCCTGTCATCCAAGGCTGTCGTATAGATGGCTGGTGACTTCCCCAACATGGTTTATTAGTGAGAAATTGCAGACTCAGGCATCGGCCGGAGTAGCTCAGTGGTTAGAGCAGCAGTCTTGTATACTGTGGTCCCGGGTTCGATTCCTGGCTCTGGCTAATTTTTCACTCCAGTTGGGTTTATTGTATTTATTGTATGTATGTCTGTAAAATATTTATATATACCTTTAACTGTTGAATGCAGGCGTTATTTATGTGTGTATGTGTGTTTTAAAATATATTGCAGTGTGAGTGTTTTATTATAATTATCGTAGATCGATGTAATAGTAAAATCTATTCATCGTTGTCCTGTCATCCAAGGCTGTCGTATAGATGGCTGGTGACTTCCCCAACATGGTTTATTAGTGAGAAATTGCAGACTCAGGCATGGGCCGGAGTAGCTCAGTGGTTAGAGCAGCAGTCTTGTATACTGTGGTCCCGGGTTCGATTCCTGGCTCTGGCTAATTTTTCACTCCAGTTGGGTTTATTGTATTTATTGTATGTATGTCTGTAAAATATTTATATATACCTTTAACTGTTGAATGCAGGCGTTATTTATGTGTGTATGTGTGTTTTAATATATATTGCAGTGTGAGTGTTTTATTATAATTATCGTAGATCGATGTAATAGTAAAATCTATTCATCGTTGTCCTGTCATCCAAGGCTGTCGTATAGATGGCTGGTGACTTCCCCAACATGGTTTATTAGTGAGAAATTGCAGACTCAGGCATCGGCCCGAGTAGCTCAGTGGTTAGAGCAGCAGTCTTGTATACTGTGGTCCCGGGTTCGATTCCTGGCTCTGGCTAATTTTTCACTCCAGTTGGGTTTATTGTATTTATTGTATGTATGTCTGTAAAATATTTATATATACCTTTAACTGTCGAATGCAGGCGTTATTTATGTGTGTATGTGTGTTTTAATATATATTGCAGTGTGAGTGTTTTATTATAATTATCGTAGATCGATGTAATAGTAAAATCTATTCATCGTTGTCCTGTCATCCAAGACTGTCGTATAGATGGCTGGTGACTTCCCCAACATGGTTTATTAGTGAGAAATTGCAGACTCAGGCATCGGCCGGAGTACCTCAGTGGTTAGAGCAGCAGTCTTGTATACTGTGGTCCCGGGTTCGATTCCTGGCTCTGGCTAATTTTTCACTCCAGTTGGGTTTATTGTATTTATTGTATGTATGTCTGTAAAATATTTATATATACCTTTAACTGTTGAATGCAGGCGTTATTTATGTGTGTATGTGTGTTTTAATATATATTGCAGTGTGAGTGTTTTATTATAATTATCGTAGATCGATGTAATATTAAAATCTATTCATCGTTGTCCTGTCATCCAAGGCTGTCGTATAGATGGCTGGTGACTTCCCCAACATGGTTTATTAGTGAGAAATTGCAGACTCAGGCATCGGCCGGAGTAGCTCAGTGGTTAGAGCAGCAGTCTTGTATACTGTGGTCCCGGGTTCGATTCCTGGCTCTGGCTAATTTTTCACTCCAGTTGGGTTTATTGTATTTATTGTATGTATGTCTGTAAAATATTTATATATACCTTTAACTGTTGAATGCAGGCGTTATTTATGTGTGTATGTGTGTTTTAATATATATTGCAGTGTGAGTGTTTTATTATAATTATCGTAGATCGATGTAATAGTAAAATCTATTCATCGTTGTCCTGTCATCCAAGGCTGTCGTATAGATGGCTGGTGACTTCCCCAACATGGTTTATTAGTGAGAAATTGCAGACTCAGGCATCGGCCGGAGTAGCTCAGTGGTTAGAGCAGCAGTCTTGTATACTGTGGTCCCGGGTTCGATTCCTGGCTCTGGCTAATTTTTCACTCCAGTTGGGTTTATTTTATTTATTGTATGTATGTCTGTAAAATATTTATATATACCTTTAACTGTTGAATGCAGGCGTTATTTATGTGTGTATGTGTGTTTTAATATATATTGCAGTGTGAGTGTTTTATTATAATTATCGTAGATCGATGTAATAGTAAAATCTATTCATCGTTGTCCTGTCATCCAAGGCTGTCGTATAGATGGCTGGTGACTTCCCCAACATGGTTTATTAGTGAGAAATGGCAGACTCAGGCATCGGCCGGAGTAGCTCAGTGGTTAGAGCAGCAGTCTTGTATACTGTGGTCCCGGGTTCGATTCCTGGCTCTGGCTAATTTTTCACTCCAGTTGGGTTTATTGTATTTATTGTATGTATGTCTGTAAAATATTTATATATACCTTTAACTGTTGAATGCAGGCGTTATTTATGTGTGTATGTGTGTTTTAATATATATTGCAGTGTGAGTGTTTTATTATAATTATCGTAGATCGATGTAATAGTAAAATCTATTCATCGTTGTCCTGTCATCCAAGGCTGTCGTATAGATGGCTGGTGACTTCCCCAACATGGTTTATTAGTGAGAAATTGCAGACTCAGGCATCGGCCGGAGTAGCTCAGTGGTTAGAGCAGCAGTCTTGTATACTGTGGTCCCGGGTTCGATTCCTGGCTCTGGCTAATTTTTCACTCCAGTTGGGTTTATTGTATTTATTGTATGTATGTCTGTAAAATATTTATATATACCTTTAACTGTTGAATGCAGGCGTTATTTATGTGTGTATGTGTGTTTTAATATATATTGCAGTGTGAGTGTTTTATTATAATTATCGTAGATCGATGTAATAGTAAAATCTATTCATCGTTGTCCTGTCATCCAAGGCTGTCGTATAGATGGCTGGTGACTTCCCCAACATGGTTTATTAGTGAGAAATTGCAGATTCAGGCATCGGCCGGAGTAGCTCAGTGGTTAGAGCAGCAGTCTTGTATACTGTGGTCCCGGGTTCGATTCCTTGCTCTGGCTAATTTTTCACTCCAGTTGGGTTTATTGTATTTATTGTATGTATGTCTGTAAAATATTTATATATACCTTTAACTGTTGAATGCAGGCGTTATTTATGTGTGTATGTGTGTTTTAATATATATTGCAGTGTGAGTGTTTTATTATAATTATCGTAGATCGATGTAATAGTAAAATCTATTCATCGTTGTCCTGTCATCCAAGGCTGTCGTATAGATGGCTGGTGACTTCCCCAACATGGTTTATTAGTGAGAAATTGCAGACTCAGGCATCGGCCGTAGTAGGTCAGTGGTTAGAGCAGCAGTCTTGTATACTGTGGTCCCGGGTTCGATTCCTGGCTCTGGCTAATTTTTCACTCCAGTTGGGTTTATTGTATTTATTGTATGTATGTCTGTAAAATATTTATATATACCTTTAACTGTTGAATGCAGGCGTTATTTATGTGTGTATGTGTGTTTTAATATATATTGCAGTGTGAGTGTTTTATTATAATTATCGTAGATCGATGTAATAGTAAAATCTATTCATCGTTGTCCTGTCATCCAAGGCTGTCGTATAGATGGCTGGTGACTTTACCAACATGGTTTATTAGTGAGAAATTGCAGACTCAGGCATCGGCCGGAGTAGCTCAGTGGTTAGAGCAGCAGTCTTGTATACTGTGGTCCCGGGTTCGATTCCTGGCTCTGGCTAATTTTTCACTCCAGTTGGGTTTATTGTATTTATTGTATGTATGTCTGTAAAATATTTATATATACATTTAACTGTTGAATGCAGGCGTTATTTATGTGTGTATGTGTGTTTTAATATATATTGCAGTGTGAGTGTTTTATTATAATTATCGTAGATCGATGTAATAGTAAAATCTATTCATCGTTGTCCTGTCATCCAAGGCTGTCGTATAGATGGCTGGTGACTTCCCCAACATGGTTTATTAGTGAGAAATTGCAGACTCAGGCATCGGCCGGAGTAGCTCAGTGGTTAGAGCAGCAGTCTTGTATACTGTGGTCCCGGGTTCGATTCCTGGCTCTGGCTAATTTTTCACTCCAGTTGGGTTTATTGTATTTATTGTATGTATGTCTGTAAAATATTTATATATACCTTTAACTGTTGAATGCAGGCGTTATTTATGTGTGTATGTGTGTTTTAATATATATTGCAGTGTGAGTGTTTTATTATAATTATCGTAGATCGATGTAATAGTAAAATCTATTCATCGTTGTCCTGTCATCCAAGGCTGTCGTATAGATGGCTGGTGACTTCCCCAACATGGTTTATTAGTGAGAAATTGCAGACTCAGGCATCGGCCGGAGTAGCTCAGTGGTTAGAGCAGCAGTCTTGTATACTGTGGTCCCGGGTTCGATTCCTGGCTCTGGCTAATTTTTCACTCCAGTTGGGTTTATTGTATTTATTGTATGTATGTCTGTAAAATATTTATATATACCTTTAACTGTTGAATGCAGGCGTTATTTATGTGTGTATGTGTGTTTTAATATATATTGCAGTGTGAGTGTTTTATTATAATTATCGTAGATCGATGTAATAGTAAAATCTATTCATCGTTGTCCTGTCATCCAAGACTGTCGTATAGATGGCTGGTGACTTCCCCAACATGGTTTATTAGTGAGAAATTGCAGACTCAGGCATCGGCCGGAGTACCTCAGTGGTTAGAGCAGCAGTCTTGTATACTGTGGTCCCGGGTTCGATTCCTGGCTCTGGCTAATTTTTCACTCCAGTTGGGTTTATTGTATTTATTGTATGTATGTCTGTAAAATATTTATATATACCTTTAACTGTTGAATGCAGGCGTTATTTATGTGTGTATGTGTGTTTTAATATATATTGCAGTGTGAGTGTTTTATTATAATTATCGTAGATCGATGTAATATTAAAATCTATTCATCGTTGTCCTGTCATCCAAGGCTGTCGTATAGATGGCTGGTGACTTCCCCAACATGGTTTATTAGTGAGAAATTGCAGACTCAGGCATCGGCCGGAGTAGCTCAGTGGTTAGAGCAGCAGTCTTGTATACTGTGGTCCCGGGTTCGATTCCTGGCTCTGGCTAATTTTTCACTCCAGTTGGGTTTATTGTATTTATTGTATGTATGTCTGTAAAATATTTATATATACCTTTAACTGTTGAATGCAGGCGTTATTTATGTGTGTATGTGTGTTTTAATATATATTGCAGTGTGAGTGTTTTATTATAATTATCGTAGATCGATGTAATAGTAAAATCTATTCATCGTTGTCCTGTCATCCAAGGCTGTCGTATAGATGGCTGGTGACTTCCCCAACATGGTTTATTAGTGAGAAATTGCAGACTCAGGCATCGGCCGGAGTAGCTCAGTGGTTAGAGCAGCAGTCTTGTATACTGTGGTCCCGGGTTCGATTCCTGGCTCTGGCTAATTTTTCACTCCAGTTGGGTTTATTTTATTTATTGTATGTATGTCTGTAAAATATTTATATATACCTTTAACTGTTGAATGCAGGCGTTATTTATGTGTGTATGTGTGTTTTAATATATATTGCAGTGTGAGTGTTTTATTATAATTATCGTAGATCGATGTAATAGTAAAATCTATTCATCGTTGTCCTGTCATCCAAGGCTGTCGTATAGATGGCTGGTGACTTCCCCAACATGGTTTATTAGTGAGAAATTGCAGACTCAGGCATCGGCCGGAGTAGCTCAGTGGTTAGAGCAGCAGTCTTGTATACTGTGGTCCCGGGTTCGATTCCTGGCTCTGGCTAATTTTTCACTCCAGTTGGGTTTATTGTATTTATTGTATGTATGTCTGTAAAATATTTATATATACCTTTAACTGTTGAATGCAGGCGTTATTTATGTGTGTATGTGTGTTTTAATATATATTGCAGTGTGAGTGTTTTATTATAATTATCGTAGATCGATGTAATAGTAAAATCTATTCATCGTTGTCCTGTCATCCAAGGCTGTCGTATAGATGGCTGGTGACTTCCCCAACATGGTTTATTAGTGAGAAATTGCAGACTCAGGCATCGGCCGGAGTAGCTCAGTGGTTAGAGCAGCAGTCTTGTATACTGTGGTCCCGGGTTCGATTCCTGGCTCTGGCTAATTTTTCACTCCAGTTGGGTTTATTGTATTTATTGTATGTATGTCTGTAAAATATTTATATATACCTTTAACTGTTGAATGCAGGCGTTATTTATGTGTGTATGTGTGTTTTAATATATATTGCAGTGTGAGTGTTTTATTATAATTATCGTAGATCGATGTAATAGTACAATCTATTCATCGTTGTCCTGTCATCCAAGGCTGTCGTATAGATGGCTGGTGACTTCCCCAACATGGTTTATTAGTGAGAAATTGCAGACTCAGGCATCGGCCCGAGTAGCTCAGTGGTTAGAGCAGCAGTCTTGTATACTGTGGTCCCGGGTTCGATTCCTGGCTCTGGCTAATTTTTCACTCCAGTTGGGTTTATTGTATTTATTGTATGTATGTCTGTAAAATATTTATATATACCTTTAACTGTCGAATGCAGGCGTTATTTATGTGTGTATGTGTGTTTTAATATATATTGCAGTGTGAGTGTTTTATTATAATTATCGTAGATCGATGTAATAGTAAAATCTATTCATCTTTGTCCTGTCATCCAAGACTGTCGTATAGATGGCTGGTGACTTCCCCAACATGGTTTATTAGTGAGAAATTGCAGACTCAGGCATCGGCCGGAGTACCTCAGTGGTTAGAGCAGCAGTCTTGTATACTGTGGTCCCGGGTTCGATTCCTGGCTCTGGCTAATTTTTCACTCCAGTTGGGTTTATTGTATTTATTGTATGTATGTCTGTAAAATATTTATATATACCTTTAACTGTTGAATGCAGGCGTTATTTATGTGTGTATGTGTGTTTTAATATATATTGCAGTGTGAGTGTTTTATTATAATTATCGTAGATCGATGTAATAGTAAAATCTATTCATCGTTGTCCTGTCATCCAAGGCTGTCGTATAGATGGCTGGTGACTTCCCCAACATGGTTTATTAGTGAGAAATTGCAGACTCAGGCATCGGCCGGAGTAGCTCAGTGGTTAGAGCAGCAGTCTTGTATACTGTGGTCCCGGGTTCGATTCCTGGCTCTGGCTAATTTTTCACTCCAGTTGGGTTTATTTTATTTATTGTATGTATGTCTGTAAAATATTTATATATACCTTTAACTGTTGAATGCAGGCGTTATTTATGTGTGTATGTGTGTTTTAATATATATTGCAGTGTGAGTGTTTTATTATAATTATCGTAGATCGATGTAATAGTAAAATCTATTCATCGTTGTCCTGTCATCCAAGGCTGTCGTATAGATGGCTGGTGACTTCCCCAACATGGTTTATTAGTGAGAAATTGCAGACTCAGGCATCGGCCGGAGTAGCTCAGTGGTTAGAGCAGCAGTCTTGTATACTGTGGTCCCGGGTTCGATTCCTGGCTCTGGCTAATTTTTCACTCCAGTTGGGTTTATTTTATTTATTGTATGTATGTCTGTAAAATATTTATATATACCTTTAACTGTTGAATGCAGGCGTTATTTATGTGTGTATGTGTGTTTTAATATATATTGCAGTGTGAGTGTTTTATTATAATTATCGTAGATCGATGTAATAGTAAAATCTATTCATCGTTGTCCTGTCATCCAAGGCTGTCGTATAGATGGCTGGTGACTTCCCCAACATGGTTTATTAGTGAGAAATTGCAGACACAGGCATCGGCCGGAGTAGCTCAGTGGTTAGAGCAGCAGTCTTGTATACTGTGGTCCCGGGTTCGATTCCTGGCTCTGGCTAATTTTTCACTCCAGTTGGGTTTATTGTATTTATTGTATGTATGTCTGTAAAATATTTATATATACCTTTAACTGTTGAATGCAGGCGTTATTTATGTGTGTATGTGTGTTTTAATATATATTGCAGTGTGAGTGTTTTATTATAATTATCGTAGATCGATGTAATAGTAAAATCTATTCATCGTTGTCCTGTCATCCAAGGCTGTCGTATAGATGGCTGGTGACTTCCCCAACATGGTTTATTAGTGAGAAATTGCAGACTCAGGCATCGGCCGGAGTAGCTCAGTGGTTAGAGCAGCAGTCTTGTATACTGTGGTCCCGGGTTCGATTCCTGGCTCTGGCTAATTTTTCACTCCAGTTGGGTTTATTGTATTTATTGTATGTATGTCTGTAAAATATTTATATATACCTTTAACTGTTGAATGCAGGCGTTATTTATGTGTGTATGTGTGTTTTAATATATATTGCAGTGTGAGTGTTTTATTATAATTATCGTAGATCGATGTAATAGTAAAATCTATTCATCGTTGTCCTGTCATCCAAGGCTGTCGTATAGATGGCTGGTGACTTCCCCAACATTGTTTATTAGTGAGAAATTGCAGACTCAGGCATCGGCCGGAGTAGCTCAGTGGTTAGAGCAGCAGTCTTGTATACTGTGGTCCCGGGTTCGATTCCTGGCTCTGGCTAATTTTTCACTCCAGTTGGGTTTATTGTATTTATTGTATGTATGTCTGTAAAATATTTATATATACCTTTAACTGTTGAATGCAGGCGTTATTTATGTGTGTATGTGTGTTTTAATATATATTGCAGTGTGAGTGTTTTATTATAATTATCGTAGATCGATGTGATAGTAAAATCTATTCATCGTTGTCCTGTCATCCAAGGCTGTCGTATAGATGGCTGGTGACTTCCCCAACATGGTTTATTAGTGAGAAATTGCAGACTCAGGCATCGGCCCGAGTAGCTCAGTGGTTAGAGCAGCAGTCTTGTATACTGTGGTCCCGGGTTCGATTCCTGGCTCTGGCTAATTTTTCACTCCAGTTGGGTTTATTGTATTTATTGTATGTATGTCTGTAAAATATTTATATATACCTTTAACTGTCGAATGCAGGCGTTATTTATGTGTGTATGTGTGTTTTAATATATATTGCAGTGTGAGTGTTTTATTATAATTATCGTAGATCGATGTAATAGTAAAATCTATTCATCGTTGTCCTGTCATCCAAGACTGTAGTATAGATGGCTGGTGACTTCCCCAACATGGTTTATTAGTGAGGAATTGCAGACTCAGGCATCGGCCGGAGTACCTCAGTGGTTAGAGCAGCAGTCTTGTATACTGTGGTCCCGGGTTCGATTCCTGGCTCTGGCTAATTTTTCACTCCAGTTGGGTTTATTGTATTTATTGTATGTATGTCTGTAAAATATTTATATATACCTTTAACTGTTGAATGCAGGCGTTATTTATGTGTGTATGTGTGTTTTAATATATATTGCAGTGTGACTGTTTTATTATAATTATCGTAGATCGATGTAATAGTAAAATCTATTCATCGTTGTCCTGTCATCCAAGGCTGTCGTATAGATGGCTGGTGACTTCCCCAACATGGTTTATTAGTGAGAAATTGCAGACTCAGGCATCGGCCGGAGTAGCTCAGTGGTTAGAGCAGCAGTCTTGTATACTGTGGTCCCGGGTTCGATTCCTGGCTCTGGCTAATTTTTCACTCCAGTTGGGTTTATTGTATTTTTTGTATGTATGTCTGTAAAATATTTATATATACCTTTAACTGTTGAATGCAGGCGTTATTTATGTGTGTATGTGTGTTTTAATATATATTGCAGTGTGAGTGTTTTATTATAATTATCGTAGATCGATGTAATAGTAAAATCTATTCATCGTTGTCCTGTCATCCAAGGCTGTCGTATAGATGGCTGGTGACTTCCCCAACATGGTTTATTAGTGAGAAATTGCAGACTCAGGCATCGGCCGGAGTAGCTCAGTGGTTAGAGCAGCAGTCTTGTATACTGTGGTCCCGGGTTCGATTCCTGGCTCTGGCTAATTTTTCACTCCAGTTGGGTTTATTTTATTTATTGTATGTATGTCTGTAAAATATTTATATATACCTTTAACTGTTGAATGCAGGCGTTATTTATGTGTGTATGTGTGTTTTAATATATATTGCAGTGTGAGTGTTTTATTATAATTATCGTAGATCGATGTAATAGTAAAATCTATTCATCGTTGTCCTGTCATCCAAGGCTGTCGTATAGATGGCTGGTGACTTCCCCAACATGGTTTATTAGTGAGAAATTGCAGACTCAGGCATCGGCCGGAGTAGCTCAGTGGTTAGAGCAGCAGTCTTGTATACTGTGGTCCCGGGTTCGATTCCTGGCTCTGGCTAATTTTTCACTCCAGTTGGGTTTATTGTATTTATTGTATGTATGTCTGTAAAATATTTATATATACCTTTAACTGTTGAATGCAGGCGTTATTTATGTGTGTATGTGTGTTTTAATATATATTGCAGTGTGAGTGTTTTATTATAATTATCGTAGATCGATGTAATAGTAAAATCTATTCATCGTTGTCCTGTCATCCAAGGCTGTCGTATAGATGGCTGGTGACTTCCCCAACATGGTTTATTAGTGAGAAATTGCAGACTCAGGCATCGGCCGGAGTAGCTCAGTGGTTAGAGCAGCAGTCTTGTATACTGTGGTCCCGGGTTCGATTCCTGGCTCTGGCTAATTTTTCACTCCAGTTGGGTTTATTGTATTTATTGTATGTATGTCTGTAAAATATTTATATATACCTTTAACTGTTGAATGCAGGCGTTATTTATGTGTGTATGTGTGTTTTAATATATATTGCAGTGTGAGTGTTTTATTATAATTATCGTAGATCGATGTAATAGTAAAATCTATTCATCGTTGTCCTGTCATCCAAGGCTGTCGTATAGATGGCTGGTGACTTCCCCAACATGGTTTATTAGTGAGAAATTGCAGACTCAGGCATCGGCCGGAGTAGCTCAGTGGTTAGAGCAGCAGTCTTGTATACTGTGGTCCCGGGTTCGATTCCTGGCTCTGGCTAATTTTTCACTCCAGTTGGGTTTATTGTATTTATTGTATGTATGTCTGTAAAATATTTATATATACCTTTAACTGTTGAATGCAGGCGTTATTTATGTGTGTATGTGTGTTTTAATATATATTGCAGTGTGAGTGTTTTATTATAATTATCGTAGATCGATGTAATAGTAAAATCTATTCATCGTTGTCCTGTCATCCAAGGCTGTCGTATAGATGGCTGGTGACTTCCCCAACATGGTTTATTAGTGAGAAATTGCAGACTCAGGCATCGGCCGTAGTAGCTCAGTGGTTAGAGCAGCAGTCTTGTATACTGTGGTCCCGGGTTCGATTCCTGGCTCTGGCTAATTTTTCACTCCAGTTGGGTTTATTGTATTTATTGTATGTATGTCTGTAAAATATTTATATATACCTTTAACTGTTGAATGCAGGCGTTATTTATGTGTGTATGTGTGTTTTAATATATATTGCAGTGTGAGTGTTTTATTATAATTATCGTAGATCGATGTAATAGTAAAATCTATTCATCGTTGTCCTGTCATCCAAGGCTGTCGTATAGATGGCTGGTGACTTTACCAACATGGTTTATTAGTGAGAAATTGCAGACTCAGGCATCGGCCGGAGTAGCTCAGTGGTTAGAGCAGCAGTCTTGTATACTGTGGTCCCGGGTTCGATTCCTGGCTCTGGCTAATTTTTCACTCCAGTTGGGTTTATTGTATTTGTTGTATGTATGTCTGTAAAATATTTATATATACCTTTAACTGTTGAATGCAGGCGTTATTTATGTGTGTATGTGTGTTTTAATATATATTGCAGTGTGAGTGTTTTATTATAATTATCGTAGATCGATGTAATAGTAAAATCTATTCATCGTTGTCCTGTCATCCAAGGCTGTCGTATAGATGGCTGGTGACTTCCCCAACATGGTTTATTAGTGAGAAATTGCAGACTCAGGCATCGGCCGGAGTAGCTCAGTGGTTAGAGCAGCAGTCTTGTATACTGTGGTCCCGGGTTCGATTCCTTGCTCTGGCTAATTTTTCACTCCAGTTGGGTTTATTGTATTTATTGTATGTATGTCTGTAAAATATTTATATATACCTTTAACTGTTGAATGCAGGCGTTATTTATGTGTGTATGTGTGTTTTAATATATATTGCAGTGTGAGTGTTTTATTATAATTATCGTAGATCGATGTAATAGTAAAATCTATTCATCGTTGTCCTGTCATCCAAGGCTGTCGTATAGATGGCTGGTGACTTCCCCAACATGGTTTATTAGTGAGAAATTGCAGACTCAGGCATCGGCCGTAGTAGCTCAGTGGTTAGAGCAGCAGTCTTGTATACTGTGGTCCCGGGTTCGATTCCTGGCTCTGGCTAATTTTTCACTCCAGTTGGGTTTATTGTATTTATTGTATGTATGTCTGTAAAATATTTATATATACCTTTAACTGTTGAATGCAGGCGTTATTTATGTGTGTATGTGTGTTTTAATATATATTGCAGTGTGAGTGTTTTATTATAATTATCGTAGATCGATGTAATAGTAAAATCTATTCATCGTTGTCCTGTCATCCAAGGCTGTCGTATAGATGGCTGGTGACTTTACCAACATGGTTTATTAGTGAGAAATTGCAGACACAGGCATCGGCCGGAGTAGCTCAGTGGTTAGAGCAGCAGTCTTGTATACTGTGGTCCCGGGTTCGATTCCTGGCTCTGGCTAATTTTTCACTCCAGTTGGGTTTATTGTATTTATTGTATGTATGTCTGTAAAATATTTATATATACCTTTAACTGTCGAATGCAGGCGTTATTTATGTGTGTATGTGTGTTTTAATATATATTGCAGTGTGAGTGTTTTATTATAATTATCGTAGATCGATGTAATAGTAAAATCTATTCATCGTTGTCCTGTCATCCAAGACTGTCGTATAGATGGCTGGTGACTTCCCCAACATGGTTTATTAGTGAGAAATTGCAGACTCAGGCATCGGCCGGAGTACCTCAGTGGTTAGAGCAGCAGTCTTGTACACTGTGGTCCCGGGTTCGATTCCTGGCTCTGGCTAATTTTTCACTCCAGTTGGGTTTATTGTATTTATTGTATGTATGTCTGTAAAATATTTATATATACCTTTAACTGTTGAATGCAGGCGTTATTTATGTGTGTATGTGTGTTTTAATATATATTGCAGTGTGAGTGTTTTATTATAATTATCGTAGATCGATGTAATAGTAAAATCTATTCATCGTTGTCCTGTCATCCAAGGCTGTCGTATAGATGGCTGGTGACTTCCCCAACATGGTTTATTAGTGAGAAATTGCAGACTCAGGCATCGGCCGGAGTAGCTCAGTGGTTAGAGCAGCAGTCTTGTATACTGTGGTCCCGGGTTCGATTCCTGGCTCTGGCTAATTTTTCACTCCAGTTGGGTTTATTGTATTTATTGTATGTATGTCTGTAAAATATTTATATATACCTTTAACTGTTGAATGCAGGCGTTATTTATGTGTGTATGTGTGTTTTAATATATATTGCAGTGTGAGTGTTTTATTATAATTATCGTAGATCGATGTAATAGTAAAATCTATTCATCGTTGTCCTGTCATCCAAGGCTGTCGTATAGATGGCTGGTGACTTCCCCAACATGGTTTATTAGTGAGAAATTGCAGACTCAGGCATCGGCCGGAGTAGCTCAGTGGTTAGAGCAGCAGTCTTGTATACTGTGGTCCCGGGTTCGATTCCTGGCTCTGGCTAATTTTTCACTCCAGTTGGGTTTATTTTATTTATTGTATGTATGTCTGTAAAATATTTATATATACCTTTAACTGTTGAATGCAGGCGTTATTTATGTGTGTATGTGTGTTTTAATATATATTGCAGTGTGAGTGTTTTATTATAATTATCGTAGATCGATGTAATAGTAAAATCTATTCATCGTTGTCCTGTCATCCAAGGCTGTCGTATAGATGGCTGGTGACTTCCCCAACATGGTTTATTAGTGAGAAATTGCAGACTCAGGCATCGGCCGGAGTAGCTCAGTGGTTAGAGCAGCAGTCTTGTATACTGTGGTCCCGGGTTCGATTCCTGGCTCTGGCTAATTTTTCACTCCAGTTGGGTTTATTGTATTTATTGTATGTATGTCTGTAAAATATTTATATATACCTTTAACTGTTGAATGCAGGCGTTATTTATGTGTGTATGTGTGTTTTAATATATATTGCAGTGTGAGTGTTTTATTATAATTATCGTAGATCGATGTAATAGTAAAATCTATTCATCGTTGTCCTGTCATCCAAGGCTGTCGTATAGATGGCTGGTGACTTCCCCAACATGGTTTATTAGTGAGAAATTGCAGACTCAGGCATCGGCCGGAGTAGCTCAGTGGTTAGAGCAGCAGTCTTGTATACTGTGGTCCCGGGTTCGATTCCTGGCTCTGGCTAATTTTTCACTCCAGTTGGGTTTATTGTATTTATTGTATGTATGTCTGTAAAATATTTATATATACCTTTAACTGTTGAATGCAGGCGTTATTTATGTGTGTATGTGTGTTTTAATATATATTGCAGTGTGAGTGTTTTATTATAATTATCGTAGATCGATGTAATAGTAAAATCTATTCATCGTTGTCCTGTCATCCAAGGCTGTCGTATAGATGGCTGGTGACTTCCCCAACATGGTTTATTAGTGAGAAATTGCAGACTCAGGCATCGGCCCGAGTAGCTCAGTGGTTAGAGCAGTAGTCTTGTATACTGTGGTCCCGGGTTCGATTCCTGGCTCTGGCTAATTTTTCACTCCAGTTGGGTTTATTGTATTTATTGTATGTATGTCTGTAAAATATTTATATATACCTTTAACTGTCGAATGCAGGCGTTATTTATGTGTGTATGTGTGTTTTAATATATATTGCAGTGTGACTGTTTTATTATAATTATCGTAGATCGATGTAATAGTAAAATCTATTCATCGTTGTCCTGTCATCCAAGGCTGTCGTATAGATGGCTGGTGACTTCCCCAACATGGTTTATTAGTGAGAAATTGCAGACTCAGGCATCGGCCGGAGTAGCTCAGTGGTTAGAGCAGCAGTCTTGTATACTGTGGTCCCGGGTTCGATTCCTGGCTCTGGCTAATTTTTCACTCCAGTTGGGTTTATTGTATTTATTGTATGTATGTCTGTAAAATATTTATATATACATTTAACTGTTGAATGCAGGCGTTATTT
Source organism: Maratus speciosus (assembly GCA_963932465.1). NCBI lineage: Eukaryota > Metazoa > Arthropoda > Arachnida > Araneae > Salticidae > Maratus > Maratus speciosus. Next base: position 75,438,872 of record OZ010786.1, on the reverse strand, counting down.
ATGTGTGTATGTGTGTTTTAATATATATTGCAGTGTGAGTGTTTTATTATAATTATCGTAGATCGATGTAATAGTAAAATCTATTCATCGTTGTCCTGTCATCCAAGGCTGTCGTATAGATGGCTGGTGACTTCCCCAACATGGTTTATTAGTGAGAAATTGCAGACTCAGGCATCGGCCGGAGTAGCTCAGTGGTTAGAGCAGCAGTCTTGTATACTGTGGTCCCGGGTTCGATTCCTGGCTCTGGCTAATTTTTCACTCCAGTTGGGTTTATTTTATTTATTGTATGTATGTCTGTAAAATATTTATATATACCTTTAACTGTTGAATGCAGGCGTTATTTATGTGTGTATGTGTGTTTTAATATATATTGCAGTGTGAGTGTTTTATTATAATTATCGTAGATCGATGTAATAGTAAAATCTATTCATCGTTGTCCTGTCATCCAAGGCTGTCGTATAGATGGCTGGTGACTTCCCCAACATGGTTTATTAGTGAGAAATTGCAGACTCAGGCATCGGCCGGAGTAGCTCAGTGGTTAGAGCAGCAGTCTTGTATACTGTGGTCCCGGGTTCGATTCCTGGCTCTGGCTAATTTTTCACTCCAGTTGGGTTTATTGTATTTATTGTATGTATGTCTGTAAAATATTTATATATACCTTTAACTGTTGAATGCAGGCGTTATTTATGTGTGTATGTGTGTTTTAATATATATTGCAGTGTGAGTGTTTTATTATAATTATCGTAGATCGATGTAATAGTAAAATCTATTCATCGTTGTCCTGTCATCCAAGGCTGTCGTATAGATGGCTGGTGACTTCCCCAACATGGTTTATTAGTGAGAAATTGCAGACTCAGGCATCGGCCCGAGTAGCTCAGTGGTTAGAGCAGTAGTCTTGTATACTGTGGTCCCGGGTTCGATTCCTGGCTCTGGCTAATTTTTCACTCCAGTTGGGTTTATTGTATTTATTGTATGTATGTCTGTAAAATATTTATATATACCTTTAACTGTCGAATGCAGGCGTTATTTATGTGTGTATGTGTGTTTTAATATATATTGCAGTGTGACTGTTTTATTATAATTATCGTAGATCGATGTAATAGTAAAATCTATTCATCGTTGTCCTGTCATCCAAGGCTGTCGTATAGATGGCTGGTGACTTCCCCAACATGGTTTATTAGTGAGAAATTGCAGACTCAGGCATCGGCCGGAGTAGCTCAGTGGTTAGAGCAGCAGTCTTGTATACTGTGGTCCCGGGTTCGATTCCTGGCTCTGGCTAATTTTTCACTCCAGTTGGGTTTATTGTATTTATTGTATGTATGTCTGTAAAATATTTATATATACATTTAACTGTTGAATGCAGGCGTTATTTATGTGTGTATGTGTGTTTTAATATATATTGCAGTGTGAGTGTTTTATTATAATTATCGTAGATCGATGTAATAGTAAAATCTATTCATCGTTGTCCTGTCATCCAAGGCTGTCGTATAGATGGCTGGTGACTTCCCCAACATGGTTTATTAGTGAGAAATTGCAGACTCAGGCATCGGCCGGAGTAGCTCAGTGGTTAGAGCAGCAGTCTTGTATACTGTGGTCCCGGGTTCGATTCCTGGCTCTGGCTAATTTTTCACTCCAGTTGGGTTTATTTTATTTATTGTATGTATGTCTGTAAAATATTTATATATACCTTTAACTGTTGAATGCAGGCGTTATTTATGTGTGTATGTGTGTTTTAATATATATTGCAGTGTGAGTGTTTTATTATAATTATCGTAGATCGATGTAATAGTAAAATCTATTCATCGTTGTCCTGTCATCCAAGGCTGTCGTATAGATGGCTGGTGACTTCCCCAACATGGTTTATTAGTGAGAAATTGCAGACTCAGGCATCGGCCGGAGTAGCTCAGTGGTTAGAGCAGCAGTCTTGTATACTGTGGTCCCGGGTTCGATTCCTGGCTCTGGCTAATTTTTCACTCCAGTTGGGTTTATTGTATTTATTGTATGTATGTCTGTAAAATATTTATATATACCTTTAACTGTTGAATGCAGGCGTTATTTATGTGTGTATGTGTGTTTTAATATATATTGCAGTGTGAGTGTTTTATTATAATTATCGTAGATCGATGTAATAGTAAAATCTCTTCATCGTTGTCCTGTCATCCAAGGCTGTCGTATAGATGGCTGGTGACTTCCCCAACATGGTTTATTAGTGAGAAATTGCAGACTCAGGCATCGGCCGGAGTAGCTCAGTGGTTAGAGCAGCAGTCTTGTATACTGTGGTCCCGGGTTCGATTCCTGGCTCTGGCTAATTTTTCACTCCAGTTGGGTTTATTGTATTTATTGTATGTATGTCTGTAAAATATTTATATATACCTTTAACTGTTGAATGCAGGCGTTATTTATGTGTGTATGTGTGTTTTAATATATATTGCAGTGTGAGTGTTTTATTATAATTATCGTAGATCGATGTAATAGTAAAATCTATTCATCGTTGTCCTGTCATCCAAGGCTGTCGTATAGATGGCTGGTGACTTCCCCAACATGGTTTATTAGTGAGAAATTGCAGACTCAGGCATCGGCCGGAGTAGCTCAGTGGTTAGAGCAGCAGTCTTGTATACTGTGGTCCCGGGTTCGATTCCTGGCTCTGGCTAATTTTTCACTCCAGTTGGGTTTATTGTATTTATTGTATGTATGTCTGTAAAATATTTATATATACCTTTAACTGTTGAATGCAGGCGTTATTTATGTGTGTATGTGTGTTTTAATATATACTGCAGTGTGAGTGTTTTATTATAATTATCGTAGATCGATGTAATAGTAAAATCTATTCATCGTTGTCCTGTCATCCAAGGCTGTCGTATAGATGGCTGGTGACTTCCCCAACATGGTTTATTAGTGAGAAATTGCAGACTCAGGCATCGGCCGTAGTAGCTCAGTGGTTAGAGCAGCAGTCTTGTATACTGTGGTCCCGGGTTCGATTCCTGGCTCTGGCTAATTTTTCACTCCAGTTGGGTTTATTGTATTTATTGTATGTATGTCTGTAAAATATTTATATATACCTTTAACTGTTGAATGCAGGCGTTATTTATGTGTGTATGTGTGTTTTAATATATATTGCAGTGTGAGTGTTTTATTATAATTATCGTAGATCGATGTAATAGTAAAATCTATTCATCGTTGTCCTGTCATCCAAGGCTGTCGTATAGATGGCTGGTGACTTTACCAACATGGTTTATTAGTGAGAAATTGCAGACTCAGGCATCGGCCGGAGTAGCTCAGTGGTTAGAGCAGCAGTCTTGTATACTGTGGTCCCGGGTTCGATTCCTGGCTCTGGCTAATTTTTCACTCCAGTTGGGTTTATTGTATTTATTGTATGTATGTCTGTAAAATATTTATATATACCTTTAACTGTTGAATGCAGGCGTTATTTATGTGTGTATGTGTGTTTTAATATATATTGCAGTGTGAGTGTTTTATTATAATTATCGTAGATCGATGTAATAGTAAAATCTATTCATCGTTGTCCTGTCATCCAAGGCTGTCGTTTAGATGGCTGGTGACTTCCCCAACATGGTTTATTAGTGAGAAATTGCAGACTCAGGCATCTGTCGGTGTAGCTCAGTGGTTAGAGCAGCAGTCTTGTATACTGTGGTCCCGGGTTCGATTCCTTGCTCTGGCTAATTTTTCACTCCAGTTGGGTTTATTGTATTTATTGTATGTATGTCTGTAAAATATTTATATATACCTTTAACTGTTGAATGCAGGCGTTATTTATGTGTGTATGTGTGTTTTAATATATATTGCAGTGTGAGTGTTTTATTATAATTATCGTAGATCGATGTGATAGTAAAATCTATTCATCGTTGTCCTGTCATCCAAGGCTGTCGTATAGATGGCTGGTGACTTCCCCAACATGGTTTATTAGTGAGAAATTGCAGACTCAGGCATCGGCCGTAGTAGCTCAGTGGTTAGAGCAGCAGTCTTGTATACTGTGGTCCCGGGTTCGATTCCTGGCTCTGGCTAATTTTTCACTCCAGTTGGGTTTATTGTATTTATTGTATGTATGTCTGTAAAATATTTATATATACCTTTAACTGTTGAATGCAGGCGTTATTTATGTGTGTATGTGTGTTTTAATATATATTGCAGTGTGAGTGTTTTATTATAATTATCGTAGATCGATGTAATAGTAAAATCTATTCATCGTTGTCCTGTCATCCAAGGCTGTCGTATAGATGGCTGGTGACTTTACCAACATGGTTTATTAGTGAGAAATTGCAGACTCAGGCATCGGCCGGAGTAGCTCAGTGGTTAGAGCAGCAGTCTTGTATACTGTGGTCCCGGGTTCGATTCCTGGCTCTGGCTAATTTTTCACTCCAGTTGGGTTTATTTTATTTATTGTATGTATGTCTGTAAAATATTTATATATACCTTTAACTGTTGAATGCAGGCGTTATTTATGTGTGTATGTGTGTTTTAATATATATTGCAGTGTGAGTGTTTTATTATAATTATCGTAGATCGATGTAATAGTAAAATCTATTCATCGTTGTCCTGTCATCCAAGGCTGTCGTATAGATGGCTGGTGACTTCCCCAACATGGTTTATTAGTGAGAAATTGCAGACTCAGGCATCGGCCCGAGTAGCTCAGTGGTTAGAGCAGCAGTCTTGTATACTGTGGTCCCGGGTTCGATTCCTGGCTCTGGCTAATTTTTCACTCCAGTTGGGTTTATTGTATTTATTGTATGTATGTCTGTAAAATATTTATATATACCTTTAACTGTCGAATGCAGGCGTTATTTATGTGTGTATGTGTGTTTTAATATATATTGCAGTGTGAGTGTTTTATTATAATTATCGTAGATCGATGTAATAGTAAAATCTATTCATCGTTGTCCTGTCATCCAAGACTGTCGTATAGATGGCTGGTGACTTCCCCAACATGGTTTATTAGTGAGAAATTGCAGACTCAGGCATCGGCCGGAGTACCTCAGTGGTTAGAGCAGCAGTCTTGTATACTGTGGTCCCGGGTTCGATTCCTGGCTCTGGCTAATTTTTCACTCCAGTTGGGTTTATTGTATTTATTGTATGTATGTCTGTAAAATATTTATATATACCTTTAACTGTTGAATGCAGGCGTTATTTATGTGTGTATGTGTGTTTTAATATATATTGCAGTGTGACTGTTTTATTATAATTATCGTAGATCGATGTAATAGTAAAATCTATTCATCGTTGTCCTGTCATCCAAGGCTGTCGTATAGATGGCTGGTGACTTCCCCAACATGGTTTATTAGTGAGAAATTGCAGACTCAGGCATCGGCCGGAGTAGCTCAGTGGTTAGAGCAGCAGTCTTGTATACTGTGGTCCCGGGTTCGATTCCTGGCTCTGGCTAATTTTTCACTCCAGTTGGGTTTATTGTATTTATTGTATGTATGTCTGTAAAATATTTATATATACCTTTAACTGTTGAATGCAGGCGTTATTTATGTGTGTATGTGTGTTTTAATATATATTGCAGTGTGAGTGTTTTATTATAATTATCGTAGATCGATGTAATAGTAAAATCTATTCATCGTTGTCCTGTCATCCAAGGCTGTCGTATAGATGGCTGGTGACTTCCCCAACATGGTTTATTAGTGAGAAATTGCAGACTCAGGCATCGGCCGGAGTAGCTCAGTGGTTAGAGCAGCAGTCTTGTATACTGTGGTCCCGGGTTCGATTCCTGGCTCTGGCTAATTTTTCACTCCAGTTGGGTTTATTTTATTTATTGTATGTATGTCTGTAAAATATTTATATATACCTTTAACTGTTGAATGCAGGCGTTATTTATGTGTGTATGTGTGTTTTAATATATATTGCAGTGTGACTGTTTTATTATAATTATCGTAGATCGATGTAATAGTAAAATCTATTCATCGTTGTCCTGTCATCCAAGGCTGTCGTATAGATGGCTGGTGACTTCCCCAACATGGTTTATTAGTGAGAAATTGCAGTCTCAGGCATCGGCCGGAGTAGCTCAGTGGTTAGAGCAGCAGTCTTGTATACTGTGGTCCCGGGTTCGATTCCTGGCTTTGGCTAATTTTTCACTCCAGTTGGGTTTATTGTATTTATTGTATGTATGTCTGTAAAATATTTATATATACCTTTAACTGTTGAATGCAGGCGTTATTTATGTGTGTATGTGTGTTTTAATATATATTGCAGTGTGAGTGTTTTATTATAATTATCGTAGATCGATGTAATAGTAAAATCTATTCATCGTTGTCCTGTCATCCAAGGCTGTCGTATAGATGGCTGGTGACTTCCCCAACATGGTTTATTAGTGAGAAATTGCAGACTCAGGCATCGGCCGGAGTAGCTCAGTGGTTAGAGCAGCAGTCTTGTATACTGTGGTCCCGGGTTCGATTCCTGGCTCTGGCTAATTTTTCACTCCAGTTGGGTTTATTGTATTTATTGTATGTATGTCTGTAAAATATTTATATATACCTTTAACTGTTGAATGCAGGCGTTATTTATGTGTGTATGTGTGTTTTAATATATATTGCAGTGTGAGTGTTTTATTATAATTATCGTAGATCGATGTAATAGTAAAATCTATTCATCGTTGTCCTGTCATCCAAGGCTGTCGTATAGATGGCTGGTGACTTCCCCAACATGGTTTATTAGTGAGAAATTGCAGACTCAGGCATCGGCCGGAGTAGCTCAGTGGTTAGAGCAGCAGTCTTGTATACTGTGGTCCCGGGTTCGATTCCTGGCTCTGGCTAATTTTTCACTCCAGTTGGGTTTATTGTATTTATTGTATGTATGTCTGTAAAATATTTATATATACCTTTAACTGTTGAATGCAGGCGTTATTTATGTGTGTATGTGTGTTTTAATATATATTGCAGTGTGAGTGTTTTATTATAATTATCGTAGATCGATGTAATAGTAAAATCTATTCATCGTTGTCCTGTCATCCAAGGCTGTCGTATAGATGGCTGGTGACTTCCCCAACATGGTTTATTAGTGAGAAATTGCAGACTCAGGCATCGGCCGGAGTAGCTCAGTGGTTAGAGCAGCAGTCTTGTATACTGTGGTCCCGGGTTCGATTCCTGGCTCTGGCTAATTTTTCACTCCAGTTGGGTTTATTGTATTTATTGTATGTATGTCTGTAAAATATTTATATATACCTTTAACTGTTGAATGCAGGCGTTATTTATGTGTGTATGTGTGTTTTAATATATATTGCAGTGTGAGTGTTTTATTATAATTATCGTAGATCGATGTAATAGTAAAATCTATTCATCGTTGTCCTGTCATCCAAGGCTGTCGTATAGATGGCTGGTGACTTCCCCAACATGGTTTATTAGTGAGAAATTGCAGACTCAGGCATCGGCCCGAGTAGCTCAGTGGTTAGAGCAGCAGTCTTGTATACTGTGGTCCCGGGTTCGATTCCTGGCTCTGGCTAATTTTTCACTCCAGTTGGGTTTATTGTATTTATTGTATGTATGTCTGTAAAATATTTATATATACCTTTAACTGTCGAATGCAGGCGTTATTTATGTGTGTATGTGTGTTTTAATATATATTGCAGTGTGAGTGTTTTATTATAATTATCGTAGATCGATGTAATAGTAAAATCTATTCATCGTTGTCCTGTCATCCAAGACTGTCGTATAGATGGCTGGTGACTTCCCCAACATGGTTTATTAGTGAGAAATTGCAGACTCAGGCATCGGCCGGAGTACCTCAGTGGTTAGAGCAGCAGTCTTGTATACTGTGGTCCCGGGTTCGATTCCTGGCTCTGGCTAATTTTTCACTCCAGTTGGGTTTATTGTATTTATTGTATGTATGTCTGTAAAATATTTATATATACCTTTAACTGTTGAATGCAGGCGTTATTTATGTGTGTATGTGTGTTTTAATATATATTGCAGTGTGAGTGTTTTATTATAATTATCGTAGATCGATGTAATAGTAAAATCTATTCATCGTTGTCCTGTCATCCAAGGCTGTCGTATAGATGGCTGGTGACTTCCCCAACATGGTTTATTAGTGAGAAATTGCAGACTCAGGCATCGGCCGGAGTAGCTCAGTGGTTAGAGCAGCAGTCTTGTATACTGTGGTCCCGGGTTCGATTCCTGGCTCTGGCTAATTTTTCACTCCAGTTGGGTTTATTGTATTTATTGTATGTATGTCTGTAAAATATTTATATATACCTTTAACTGTTGAATGCAGGCGTTATTTATGTGTGTATGTGTGTTTTAATATATATTGCAGTGTGAGTGTTTTATTATAATTATCGTAGATCGATGTAATAGTAAAATCTATTCATCGTTGTCCTGTCATCCAAGGCTGTCGTATAGATGGCTGGTGACTTCCCCAACATGGTTTATTAGTGAGAAATTGCAGACTCAGGCATCGGCCGGAGTAGCTCAGTGGTTAGAGCAGCAGTCTTGTATACTGTGGTCCCGGGTTCGATTCCTGGCTCTGGCTAATTTTTCACTCCAGTTGGGTTTATTGTATTTATTGTATGTATGTCTGTAAAATATTTATATATACCTTTAACTGTTGAATGCAGGCGTTATTTATGTGTGTATGTGTGTTTTAATATATATTGCAGTGTGAGTGTTTTATTATAATTATCGTAGATCGATGTAATAGTAAAATCTATTCATCGTTGTCCTGTCATCCAAGGCTGTCGTATAGATGGCTGGTGATTCCCCAACATGGTTTATTAGTGAGAAATTGCAGACTCAGGCATCGGCCGGAGTAGCTCAGTGGTTAGAGCAGCAGTCTTGTATACTGTGGTCCCGGGTTCGATTCCTGGCTCTGGCTAATTTTTCACTCCAGTTGGGTTTATTTGTATTTATTGTATGTATGTCTGTAAAATATTTATATATACCTTTAACTGTTGAATGCAGGCGTTATTTATGTGTGTATGTGTGTTTTAATATATATTGCAGTGTGAGTGTTTTATTATAATTATCGTAGATCGATGTAATAGTAAAATCTATTCATCGTTGTCCTGTCATCCAAGGCTGTCGTATAGATGGCTGGTGACTTCCCCAACATGGTTTATTAGTGAGAAATTGCAGACTCAGGCATCGGCCGGAGTAGCTCAGTGGTTAGAGCAGCAGTCTTGTATACTGTGGTCCCGGGTTCGATTCCTGGCTCTGGCTAATTTTTCACTCCAGTTGGGTTTATTGTATTTATTGTATGTATGTCTGTAAAATATTTATATATACCTTTAACTGTTGAATGCAGGCGTTATTTATGTGTGTATGTGTGTTTTAATATATATTGCAGTGTGAGTGTTTTATTATAATTATCGTAGATCGATGTAATAGTAAAATCTATTCATCGTTGTCCTGTCATCCAAGGCTGTCGTATAGATGGCTGGTGACTTCCCCAACATGGTTTATTAGTGAGAAATTGCAGACTCAGGCATCGGCCGGAGTAGCTCAGTGGTTAAAGCAGCAGTCTTGTATACTGTGGTCCCGGGTTCGATTCCTGGCTCTGGCTAATTTTTCACTCCAGTTGGGTTTATTGTATTTATTGTATGTATGTCTGTAAAATATTTATATATACCTTTAACTGTCGAATGCAGGCGTTATTTATGTGTGTATGTGTGTTTTAATATATATTGCAGTGTGAGTGTTTTATTATAATTATCGTAGATCGATGTAATAGTAAAATCTATTCATCGTTGTCCTGTCATCCAAGGCTGTCGTATAGATGGCTGGTGACTTCCCCAACATGGTTTATTAGTGAGAAATTGCAGACTCAGTCATCGGCCCGAGTAGCTCAGTGGTTAGAGCAGCAGTCTTGTATACTGTGGTCCCGGGTTCGATTCCTGGCTCTGGCTAATTTTTCACTCCAGTTGGGTTTATTGTATTTATTGTATGTATGTCTGTAAAATATTTATATATACCTTTAACTGTTGAATGCAGGCGTTATTTATGTGTGTATGTGTGTTTTAATATATATTGCAGTGTGAGTGTTTTATTATAATTATCGTAGATCGATGTAATAGTAAAATCTATTCATCGTTGTCCTGTCATCCAAGGCTGTCGTATAGATGGCTGGTGACTTCCCCAACATGGTTTATTAGTGAGAAATTGCAGACTCAGGCATCGGCCGGAGTAGCTCAGTGGTTAGAGCAGCAGTCTTGTATACTGTGGTCCCGGGTTCGATTCCTGGCTCTGGCTAATTTTTCACTCCAGTTGGGTTTATTGTATTTATTGTATGTATGTCTGTAAAATATTTATATATACCTTTAACTGTTGAATGCAGGCGTTATTTATGTGTGTATGTGTGTTTTAATATATATTGCAGTGTGAGTGTTTTATTATAATTATCGTAGATCGATGTAATAGTAAAATCTATTCATCGTTGTCCTGTCATCCAAGGCTGTCGTATAGATGGCTGGTGACTTCCCCAACATGGTTTATTAGTGAGAAATTGCAGACTCAGGCATCGGCCGGAGTAGCTCAGTGGTTAGAGCAGCAGTCTTGTATACTGTGGTCCCGGGTTCGATTCCTGGCTCTGGCTAATTTTTCACTCCAGTTGGGTTTATTGTATTTATTGTATGTATGTCTGTAAAATATTTATATATACCTTTAACTGTTGAATGCAGGCGTTATTTATGTGTGTATGTGTGTTTTAATATATATTGCAGTGTGAGTGTTTTATTATAATTATCGTAGATCGATGTAATAGTAAAATCTATTCATCGTTGTCCTGTCATCCAAGGCTGTCGTATAGATGGCTGGTGACTTCCCCAACATGGTTTATTAGTGAGAAATTGCAGACTCAGGCATCGGCCGGAGTAGCTCAGTGGTTAGAGCAGCAGTCTTGTATACTGTGGTCCCGGGTTCGATTCCTGGCTCTGGCTAATTTTTCACTCCAGTTGGGTTTATTGTATTTATTGTATGTATGTCTGTAAAATATTTATATATACCTTTAACTGTTGAATGCAGGCGTTATTTATGTGTGTATGTGTGTTTTAATATATATTGCAGTGTGAGTGTTTTATTATAATTATCGTAGATCGATGTAATAGTAAAATCTATTCATCGTTGTCCTGTCATCCAAGGCTGTCGTATAGATGGCTGGTGACTTCCCCAACATGGTTTATTAGTGAGAAATTGCAGACTCAGGCATCGGCCCGAGTAGCTCAGTGGTTAGAGCAGCAGTCTTGTATACTGTGGTCCCGGGTTCGATTCCTGGCTCTGGCTAATTTTTCACTCCAGTTGGGTTTATTGTATTTATTGTATGTATGTCTGTAAAATATTTATATATACCTTTAACTGTTGAATGCAGGCGTTATTTATGTGTGTATGTGTGTTTTAATATATATTGCAGTGTGAGTGTTTTATTATAATTATCGTAGATCGATGTAATAGTAAAATCTATTCATCGTTGTCCTGTCATCCAAGGCTGTCGTATAGATGGCTGGTGACTTCCCCAACATGGTTTATTAGTGAGAAATTGCAGACTCAGGCATCGGCCGGAGTAGCTCAGTGGTTAAAGCAGCAGTCTTGTATACTGTGGTCCCGGGTTCGATTCCTGGCTCTGGCTAATTTTTCACTCCAGTTGGGTTTATTGTATTTATTGTATGTATGTCTGTAAAATATTTATATATACCTTTAACTGTTGAATGCAGGCGTTATTTATGTGTGTATGTGTGTTTTAATATATATTGCAGTGTGAGTGTTTTATTATAATTATCGTAGATCGATGTAATAGTAAAATCTATTCATCGTTGTCCTGTCATCCAAGGCTGTCGTATAGATGGCTGGTGACTTCCCCAACATGGTTTATTAGTGAGAAATTGCAGACTCAGGCATCGGCCGGAGTAGCTCAGTGGTTAGAGCAGCAGTCTTGTATACTGTGGTCCCGGGTTCGATTCCTGGCTCTGGCTAATTTTTCACTCCAGTTGGGTTTATTGTATTTATTGTATGTATGTCTGTAAAATATTTATATATACCTTTAACTGTTGAATGCAGGCGTTATTTATGTGTGTATGTGTGTTTTAATATATATTGCAGTGTGAGTGTTTTATTATAATTATCGTAGATCGATGTAATAGTAAAATCTATTCATCGTTGTCCTGTCATCCAAGGCTGTCGTATAGATGGCTGGTGACTTCCCCAACATGGTTTATTAGTGAGAAATTGCAGACTCAGGCATCGGCCGGAGTAGCTCAGTGGTTAGAGCAGCAGTCTTGTATACTGTGGTCCCGGGTTCGATTCCTGGCTCTGGCTAATTTTTCACTCCAGTTGGGTTTATTGTATTTATTGTATGTATGTCTGTAAAATATTTATATATACCTTTAACTGTTGAATGCAGGCGTTATTTATGTGTGTATGTGTGTTTTAATATATATTGCAGTGTGAGTGTTTTATTATAATTATCGTAGATCGATGTAATAGTAAAATCTATTCATCGTTGTCCTGTCATCCAAGGCTGTCGTATAGATGGCTGGTGACTTCCCCAACATGGTTTATTAGTGAGAAATTGCAGACTCAGGCATCGGCCCGAGTAGCTCAGTGGTTAGAGCAGCAGTCTTGTATACTGTGGTCCCGGGTTCGATTCCTGGCTCTGGCTAATTTTTCACTCCAGTTGGGTTTATTGTATTTATTGTATGTATGTCTGTAAAATATTTATATATACCTTTAACTGTTGAATGCAGGCGTTATTTATGTGTGTATGTGTGTTTTAATATATATTGCAGTGTGAGTGTTTTATTATAATTATCGTAGATTGATGTAATAGTAAAATCTATTCATCGTTGTCCTGTCATCCAAGGCTGTCGTATAGATGGCTGGTGACTTCCCCAACATGGTTTATTAGTGAGAAATTGCAGACTCAGGCATCGGCCGGAGTAGCTCAGTGGTTAGAGCAGCAGTCTTGTATACTGTGGTCCCGGGTTCGATTCCTGGCTCTGGCTAATTTTTCACTCCAGTTGGGTTTATTGTATTTATTGTATGTATGTCTGTAAAATATTTATATATACCTTTAACTGTTGAATGCAGGCGTTATTTATGTGTGTATGTGTGTTTTAATATATATTGCAGTGTGAGTGTTTTATTATAATTATCGTAGATCGATGTAATAGTAAAATCTATTCATCGTTGTCCTGTCATCCAAGGCTGTCGTATAGATGGCTG